>OY763887.1:5238568-6528568 GCA_963667165.1 Barbarea vulgaris
TATTGATCTTAAGAAAAATAATCGTTGGAATTACGCTTAATTGCGAATTCTATAACAACGTTATTTATTTATTTTTCGGAAAGAAATAATTGTTTGAATTCCGCTTAATTGCTAATTCTAAAAACATTATTTATTGACTTTCTCATAAACAATAAAAAAATAAAAAAATATTCGTTTGAATTATGCTTAATTGTAAATTCTAAAAACGTTATTTGTTTATTTTCCAGAAAATACAACAGTTTTAAACACTTTTATTAGTGATTTAAATATACGATTTTTGGAATATAAAATATTAATTAAAAACTTTTGAAAACGCATGTTAGCGATTCATAAACAGTTTTTTTTTAATATTTATTTTAACGATTTAAAATCATAAAGCTTATGATGATTAAAAAAGCTTATTACGCTTAAAAAAGCTTATAACGCTTGCAAAATGGTATAAAAGCATACAATACCTTATACCGCTTACAAAATCTTATAACACTTATAAAAGCTTACAAAAATGCTTCCAAAAAGATGTTATATAAACTTTAGAAAGGTAAAGTACATTTGTACAAATATCTGAAAGTGTGGGGGTGTCTTGGCAAAAGTCGAAATACCACCTCCTATGGTCATAAATGGACCAAAACAATGGATTATATTCTATTATGAGAGAAACCAGTCCCGACATTACGTGTACATTGTGATAGTCAATCGGCTATCTCCCGGGCACTGAATAATCTCTATAATGGTAAATCTCGTCACATCAAAAAGACGTCATAAAACCATTTATCCTTGATCTCAAGTGGTGTAATAACGATCGATTACATCAAATCAGCCGACAACCTTGCGGATCCATTTACTAAAGGTTTGGCTCGTGATCAAGTTTTGAAATCATCAAATGGAATGGGTTTATTGCCTATAACCAAAGAGGATGTTTGATGGAAACCCTACTTACGTGACTGGAGATCCCAAGAAGTAGGTTCAAAGGGACAACTAAATCAAACAAACTCTATGACAAGCACTGATAGACTTTATGTCACAACTCAGTTCCCAAGATGATAAACAGTGCTTCCTGTATATAAACAAGGATAAGCATTAGCTTTTAATGATTCGCGTCCATAGCTTTGTACGTGGAGTATTACAGGATACTTCTTAAAGCAAAGACTAGTGGCGATCACCTAGTGAGTGTGAAATGAGGCCGTTTCTAGGAGAATGAAGTTAAGGCTATATTCTCTAAGTTCACTCACGAATAACCAGGCAAGTTCAAGGCCACAATGAACACAATAGAGAATAAAGTTCTACGAGAAAATGAGCTGGGTTATATCTGTTGTCTCGGTTTACATAAAAATCCGGGTGGTTCAAGACATCATGTTCACCTCCTGGCTGAGTAAACCCGATAGATATTAACAATGAGTGGTTCAAGGATGAAATATGCTACCATCTCAGATACAGTAAATTTTCGTTTATACTCTCGAAAAGTCCTAAGTCTAGGCTAGTCTAGTGAATCTATCTAGTCTGTCTAGTCAGTCGAGTCAGTCGAGTCTTCTTTTGTTTAGAGTAATTTCTATTCATGTGGGGGATTGTTGGAACCCATTTTATGACAAATGGAACCAAATAATTTTCTGATAATTTTTCCGATGACATACGGTCGTCGAATTAATCTGAAAATAAATAAGTTGGATTCCTTGAAATAAACACTATAACTTAGTGTATTTATTTGTCAAAATTGGACTAAAATTGAATAAGAAATGAGGATTTAAAGTGGGTAGCTTGAAAGCTTAAAAAGTCAACTCGGATTGACCAAATGCATTTATATGCATTTGTCCCACAAAAATGTGCATTAGAGATAATGGACCACACACCCAATTAACTTTTTATTTGGGCTGAATTCATATAAATATTTTGAATTAAATTCATATATTTATTAGTGTTTAAATCTGATCAAATATTTTAACATTATTAAGTTAATTATTATTAGCAGATTTTGTGGCCATTTTGAACGTAAATCAGCTTTTAATATTTGACGTTAACAAGTCAATTATTATCAAGGCTGGAGTCGTTCAAATTTGATTCTCCATTTAGTGTGGCAATTATTTCTTAATTGACCAATAATACACTAGCTACATTTGTGGAAACTGATTCACGCTTAGGCTAATATATAAAGCCTTCGTCCTCCTCATTTGATAGTCAGTTTTTTGTGAAATCTTTTTTTGATAGCAAGAGAAAAAATTCCAGCACTCTCTCCTCCACTTTCTCTCTTTAAATTAGTAAGTGTCTCGAGAGTATAGCGTTTTATTTTGTTCGCATATTCCGTAATTCTAGTGTAGAGAATACGGTCTCCTAGTGGTTGTATCCTGGGATTCTGAATCGCATAAAAACCGTCACACTACGGGCGATTTTAAGAATTAAGGAAAGAGATCATTTCTCGACTCCACTTCTTTCGGTTTTCTAAAATCGTTTTAATCTCTTTTATTTCGTAATTCTATTCTTGTTTCGCAGTTTTCTATATCCGGTTTTTTGCGGTTCTAACATTCTTAATTCTTAAAATCCGCTTTCTGCTTATCGCTTAAAACGGATTGAGAATTGCGAAAAATTTTGCTTTTACGAAATTCTTTCTTTTAAAAACGTTTTAATTATCTTACGGATTTTATATACGTTTTTATATTTACTTACGGTTTTATTCGATTTATTTACGGATCTTCAAAACGTTTCTGGGATTTATTTTAATTTTATATTAATTTAAAATCCCTAAACGGTTTTTATTCGGTTTTAAATCGATCTAAACGCTTCTGCGGTTGCTTTTTAGCGATTTGGCGGAACGTGATAAATCGTACACGCTTCTTTTATTTTGACGAAACGGTTTACGCGGTTCCGCGAAACGAATTCTCAAAATCGGATCTTATTGATCTTAAGAAAAATAATCGTTGGAATTACGCTTAATTGCGAATTCTATAACAACGTTATTTATTTATTTTTCGGAAAGAAATAATTGTTTGAATTCCGCTTAATTGCTAATTCTAAAAACATTATTTATTGACTTTCTCATAAACAAATAAAAAAATAAAAAAATATTCGTTTGAATTATGCTTAATTGTAAATTCTAAAAACGTTATTTGTTTATTTTCCAGAAAATACAACAGTTTTAAACACTTTTATTAGTGATTTAAATATACGATTTTTGGAATATAAAATATTAATTAAAAACTTTTGAAAACGCATGTTAGCGATTCATAAACAGTTTTTTTTTAATATTTATTTTAACGATTTAAAATCATAAAGCTTATGATGATTAAAAAAGCTTATTACGCTTAAAAAAGCTTATAACGCTTGCAAAATGGTATAAAAGCATACAATACCTTATACCGCTTACAAAATCTTATAACACTTATAAAAGCTTACAAAATGCTTCCAAAAAGATGTTATATAAACTTTAGAAAGGTAAAGTACATTTGTACAAATATCTGAAAGTGTGGGGGTGTCTTGGCAAAAGTCGAAATACCACCTCCTATGGTCATAAATGGACCAAAACAATGGATTATATTCTATTATGAGAGAAACCAGTCCCGACATTACGTGTACATTGTGATAGTCAATCGGCTATCTCCCGGGCACTGAATAATCTCTATAATGGTAAATCTCGTCACATCAAAAAGACGTCATAAAACCATTTATCCTTGATCTCAAGTGGTGTAATAACGATCGATTACATCAAATCAGCCGACAACCTTGCGGATCCATTTACTAAAGGTTTGGCTCGTGATCAAGTTTTGAAATCATCAAATGGAATGGGTTTATTGCCTATAACCAAAGAGGATGTTTGATGGAAACCCTACTTACGTGACTGGAGATCCCAAGAAGTAGGTTCAAAGGGACAACTAAATCAAACAAACTCTATGACAAGCACTGATAGACTTTATGTCACAACTCAGTTCCCAAGATGATAAACAGTGCTTCCTGTATATAAACAAGGATAAGCATTAGCTTTTAATGATTCGCGTCCATAGCTTTGTACGTGGAGTATTACAGGATACTTCTTAAAGCAAAGACTAGTGGCGATCACCTAGTGAGTGTGAAATGAGGCCGTTTCTAGGAGAATGAAGTTAAGGCTATATTCTCTAAGTTCACTCACGAATAACCAGGCAAGTTCAAGGCCACAATGAACACAATAGAGAATAAAGTTCTACGAGAAAATGAGCTGGGTTATATCTGTTGTCTCGGTTTACATAAAAATCCGGGTGGTTCAAGACATCATGTTCACCTCCTGGCTGAGTAAACCCGATAGATATTAACAATGAGTGGTTCAAGGATGAAATATGCTACCATCTCAGATACAGTAAATTTTCGTTTATACTCTCGAAAAGTCCTAAGTCTAGGCTAGTCTAGTGAATCTATCTAGTCTGTCTAGTCAGTCGAGTCAGTCGAGTCTTCTTTTGTTTAGAGTAATTTCTATTCATGTGGGGGATTGTTGGAACCCATTTTATGACAAATGGAACCAAATAATTTTCTGATAATTTTTCCGATGACATACGGTCGTCGAATTAATCTGAAAATAAATAAGTTGGATTCCTTGAAATAAACACTATAACTTAGTGTATTTATTTGTCAAAATTGGACTAAAATTGAATAAGAAATGAGGATTTAAAGTGGGTAGCTTGAAAGCTTAAAAAGTCAACTCGGATTGACCAAATGCATTTATATGCATTTGTCCCACAAAAATGTGCATTAGAGATAATGGACCACACACCCAATTAACTTTTTATTTGGGCTGAATTCATATAAATATTTTGAATTAAATTCATATATTTATTAGTGTTTAAATCTGATCAAATATTTTAACATTATTAAGTTAATTATTATTAGCAGATTTTGTGGCCATTTTGAACGTAAATCAGCTTTTAATATTTGACGTTAACAAGTCAATTATTATCAAGGCTGGAGTCGTTCAAATTTGATTCTCCATTTAGTGTGGCAATTATTTCTTAATTGACCAATAATACACTAGCTACATTTGTGGAAACTGATTCACGCTTAGGCTAATATATAAAGCCTTCGTCCTCCTCATTTGATAGTCAGTTTTTTGTGAAATCTTTTTTTGATAGCAAGAGAAAAAATTCCAGCACTCTCTCCTCCACTTTCTCTCTTTAAATTAGTAAGTGTCTCGAGAGTATAGCGTTTTATTTTGTTCGCATATTCCGTAATTCTAGTGTAGAGAATACGGTCTCCTAGTGGTTGTATCCTGGGATTCTGAATCGCATAAAAACCGTCACACTACGGGCGATTTTAAGAATTAAGGAAAGAGATCATTTCTCGACTCCACTTCTTTCGGTTTTCTAAAATCGTTTTAATCTCTTTTATTTCGTAATTCTATTCTTGTTTCGCAGTTTTTTATATCCGGTTTTTTGCGGTTCTAACAAAAAGTGGAAGTGAAACGAAACATATTTTTACCAAAAAACAAAGAAACGACACCTATGAAGTCGTTTGAACTAACAGCCCAAAAAAGCTCAAAGCACACAACCACCATTGAAAAAAAAAAAAAAAAAAACAGACACACAACCACCATTTCTTCACACTTTACTATGCTTTCATGAATATACATATTGTGAATATGTGGTGTATTCAGAACATGTCAATCTACCACTTACTGAACTTAAATTAATTACGCAATGTATCTACATATATAATATATATGGTATATGCGATAAATCATTTTGTAAGGGATCGGTAATCTTTATTCTCCAAACTTAATTCTCCAGTTTACATGAATATTCATCACAATGCAATTTATACCTCCCCAACCCCTTGTGAACTTTTGCGAAATTTTAAAAAGATTAAGAAAAAGTCTTTTCCTTTTTGATGAATTAATCAAGAAAAAAATCTTTTTTTTTTTAAATACATTATATTAGATTTAGAATGATTGCTGACTTGTACGGTCCATCTGCTGAGTTGAACTGAACACTTCCTATCTGCATTTTTTTTTCTTGGTCAATAACTTAGAATATATATTTTACATAAAATATGTGTCATAAAATGATATTAGTATGGATCGTTACTTTTTCAAAAGGACTAACAGCTCATTGATACGAACCATTAGAGCATCTACTTTGTGGTTTCTCATCAAGTTTTAATTTATTGTTATCTGCAAACAAAATAACAATATTAAAATAGGTGGATTTCTCAAAATATTGAGAAACTCTCACCAAAATTTCTCTATTGAAAAACTATTGGGTGAGTTTTTCCATTTTTTTTATACCACCTCACTAATATATTATCAACTTTTTCTTTTAATTTGTGAGATATTCTATGGGCATGCTCTTAGGCCTTAGCAGTTTCGCAGGTTGAGTGAGCAAATACCCAATTGTGCATTGAATATATAATCAATATATATTTCTCTTTTGTTTTGTTTTCATTTGTATTTGAACTAACAATGTTTTCACCGGAAAAAAAGTGTGTTTTCTGGTTTTCGCTCATAAGAAAGGCATTAAGGCTTGCCGGCAAAAAAAAAAAAAAAAAAAGCCGTTAAGGCGTTGTTTTTTTTGGCGAAGAATCAAAATTATTCTAGGGTATATAGAACCATTAGAATTAAACTTTAGTTTTAAATAAAGAACGTTATGTCGGGAAAGGAAACAAATTTGAAAGATTAAGGATACATAGGATCCAATAGATATCAACAGAAGAGTGTGATCGAGTCTAAAGTGGTTCAAATATGCGACCCCACGACCCGTTTTTGACGTACCATGTCGCACAAACAACACGTGCATGTTCTGCTTCTCATTTTTACTATACCACACGCGCATTACTCAATTATACACCAACCATACCGGACCACACAGTGACATAGCCAATAGCTAATTGCCTAGTTTATGGCTACGTTTTGGTAGATAGGCTCAAAGCCTCAATATGTGATATATTATTGTTCAGTTCCATTTATATTTAACAAGATTTTTATTTATCTTACAAATAGAGAACTTCAGGCCGAACTCTAAACCAGTTTCAGGAGTTTGTGGAGTTCGATAGTTTCTCTTACAAGATTTTAATTACTTTTGTAAAGACACAAAAATAGTGAACATGATTGACATATCGTATATGTACATACTAGGATTCATATTTAATATAAAGTTTATTGTTTCAATTGACCATTTTGCTTTCGCTGAAATAGACTCAATACAATCAATACATACAATTTATGTGGATTCAACTTGTTAAGGATTTAAACCGACAAAAATAGAAAAAAAAACGAAAGGAAGCAGAGATGACGACGACATATATATAGGACACGAAATATAAAATAATTAATGTTGAAAAATATCACGAAGTAGACTCACTGTTCTTAGAGTCAACAAAACCCCAATGACATGAAAGCTAACTAAATAGTAAACAGTCTCTCAAATATGAGAAACGAATTGAATGAAATGACCGGTCTATTATTATTATTATCAAAGCCCCCCTTACCCAATTTTGGTCAGTTATATCACATTTTTTCTTCCCAAGCCATCATCACAAGATTCACAACCAACAAGAAATGTGAAGCCTTCAATCAAACCTATAGTTTAGATGTTACTGGGGGGCCTCCTCATTCTATATATTCAATAGAAATAAAGAAAATATGAGTTGTCACGTAAAAGGAGCGCAAATTTTCAATGTCTACTTTTAAGTTTTCAGCTTAGATTATCTACAACATTAATTCAAACTGGTGTAAAGAGGAAATAACTCTTATCGACAACATTCCAAATCTTTTAGTATTGCGTGATAGAGATTTACATGACGAAGGTGAATGCATGTACATTTATTGTTGCATATGCATTTTGATTACATTGAACTCATTTTATTATGTGACTATAAATTTTGTTTTATAATATGGGTTGTTGTTATTATGATATGATACGGTTTAAATCGGTTTAGTATGGTTATCTTTGACTTGGTTCAATGTTGTAATTAGAGTGGTGTATATAAGCTTAATCAGCTGATAATTGTAAAATCAAGTTGTAACAAACTCTTGTGACTGTTAATAAGAAGTTACATCTCCAATTAGGTTGAGTCATGATTTCTCCGATACACCAGAGTTTAACATGGTATCAGAGCCAGGTTAAGTTTCTGTCTTCGTCCTCTTCCGCATTTCTCTTCTTCCGCTTCATCGCTTCCAGCTTTAGAGATGAGTCTTCTAGTTACTTCTTTCTTTAGATTTGTACAACTTCTCGCGACTGGGATCTTTGATTTGTTCACCGGAATCGCTGATTACACTTGTAGTCTTCTTGTACTGCATCAAACCTACTAATATATTATTTCTAAGTTGGTCCAACCAGTAAAATTTGCTTTCTATTATCTGATTTGATCTGTTTTAAAAATTGTAGTATAATTTATTATACTAAAATTTGCCTAGAATAACACTACTTTTTAAGTTAATCACTAGACTAATACTCCCAAAAAAAGTTTACAAGAGTAATACTAATTTTTTGTCAAAATACTAAATAACCAAACTAAAATTTTATATTAACAAAAATGCCATTATAATTTAAAATTAGAGAAATAAATAGAATTGAATAATAAAATACAAATAAAAATGAAAAAAAAAGAAAAAAATCCAGATCAGTTTAATTTAAACCCAACCCACGACATTTCACCCAAAAAATTCATTCTAGATACAAAGATTATTCTCTCCATAGTTGAATCTTTGAAGGAGAGAATCACGAGAAGGGATGAGATAGATGAGAAGCAAATATAGAAAGAATAAGATGAAATACCATGAAAAATAATAATTTGGAGATGACGGTTGAAAACTGAAAGAATGTTTGAGGAAGAAGAAGAATGAGGCTGTAAAAACCCTAATTATTTTGTGGTTATGCGTTTTTTTAGAATTTTTTTCCAATTTTCGTCATTCGTAAAATACGAAAAATCTGCGATGTCATTTAAACAAATCTACGGTAAAAACTCTGCGGTAACATTGCTGTTATAAGTCTACCACAATAACTCTGCAGTCACTAAAAAACTATTCTAATAATAATAATATTTGCGGTAAAGGAAACTCCATCTAATCTTTGACGTTTTCAGGAACAATAACTCTGCGATAACACAAAAAAAAGTATGCAGTAACTAAAAAGTTAATCTAGCAATTAAACTTTGGTCATAAAATCTGCGGCCACTAATATGTAAAACAAACCTCTACTACAACTAAATTTTAAAATCAACTATGAAAAAAAGTCTGCAAAATAAATATACGATAAAAAAATAAATCTGCCGTATAAATTCTAACAACTTATGGAAAATAGAAAAATCTACTGCCTCTTTATGAATTTCAGAAAATAAATCTACGGAGGCTAAAATATTTACGATGAATTCAAAAATCTACTACAACTAAGGCATATAAATCTACGATACAAATTAAATCTTCGAAACAAATCTACGGAATAAAATAAATCTACAAATTAAATCTGCGGTAAAACTTTAAATCTAGCATTCTAAAAAATCTGCGACAACGTCGAATCGTAGATTTTTATGTCAGCG
Source organism: Barbarea vulgaris (assembly GCA_963667165.1). NCBI lineage: Eukaryota > Viridiplantae > Streptophyta > Magnoliopsida > Brassicales > Brassicaceae > Barbarea > Barbarea vulgaris. Next base: position 5,248,049 of record OY763887.1, read on the forward strand.
AAAAAAATGCTGATGTGGAATTAATTAATAATGGCATTTTCGTAAAGCTTTTTTTTTTTACTCATGGTCTTAAGAGTATTTTTGTAATTAAAATAACTCATTTAACACAAATTTTTTGTATGTTAAGTTAGCAATTAAAGCAAAAATTAGTATTATTCTAGTAATTCTCCCTTTATTATAACTAGTTTTATTTCTTGTTCTACTCCACTATTCATGAATCATGATAGTTTTTACTTTTATAAGACACAAACAAAACTCTATATTTAAGAAAATCTACAAATCTTTCTTTCCTTTTCTTTTGTTGATAAACTTTTCATTAATTTAAATCATTGTAGCAAAAGCAGCCCATCTAGAAAATAAATAAGCCTACTTGAATAATGAATAATAACTCCAACCAAAAGAAATCCAAACTGAACCAGATAAGTCGAAAGTGAAAAGGTTAAGAGCCCATGACGCCCACTATGCAAAAGATGGTGATGAACCGATTCAGTATCGAAACCAAAACCAGTGAGCAGACTCGCAACCGAGTGACTAAATCTTATTTAATTTCATATATGTATAGAAATAATTATCAATTTATCATTACATATAACATACATCAATTTATTTAAAACATACCCAAATGATGTACCATACACATACATCAATCCGAACTATATTTAAATCTTATACCAAATATCTGGAATCGTCAAAACATATTAATAAGAAATGTAGATGGTTAAAAAAAAAAAAAAAACACGTGTGAAATGTACAAGGAAACAAAGGTCTTGACTAACCTAACACGTGTAGACTAAGACCGTGCGATTCTTGCCGGAAGAGGAGGCAGTGGCACATTCCTAAAAATCGAAACTCGAGGAGATTGACACGTTAGTAATATTTGGTTAGTATCTACTGGTTACTGATTACTTAGGTGGTTAGTCCCAAATCAGTGGTCCAATAAAAAAAAAAAAGCGGGTAAGTCGTTGTTTCTGTTCTGTGAAGTAATAGAGAAGAGAAAACGATCTCAAAATTTCCTAGTCTCCAGCTTCAAACCCTAGTTTCCGATTTTGGCGGTCACCCATTCGTCCCATTTCCAAACCTATTTCTTCTCCCACCTTCACGATCCTTCTTCGTCTCTAGAAGCTTTGTTTTTTCTTTCTTCCTCATAAGGAAAGTTTTGTTTTTTTTTCTCAATTTAGATGAAGTTTTTTCTTCACTATTCCAGGTTATTCTTTTAGTTTCCATTTTCGATTTTTTTTATTTTATTTTTTGTGGTCTTTTGGGCTTTCCTATAATTGGTAAATACTTATTTTATTGATCAAAAGTATGAAACTTTGAACTGGATATTGTTTGATATTCCATTAAAATGGGTGGTTCTGTAATTTGCATTTGAATCCTGAATCAGTGTAAGAGCGCTTAATGGGTCGAGTGAAGCTAAAGATAAAGAAACTACAGAACATGAATGGACGTCAAGCTACGTATGCGAAAAGGAAACATGGGATCATGAAAAAAGCTAAGGAATTATCTATCTTATGTGACATAGATGTTGTGCTTCTCATGTTCTCTCCTGCTGGAAAGCCTTCACTATGCATCGGAAAACACAGGTCTGATGACGACTTTTTCTTAGTATTACTACCAAATGGTTCTGTTTAGTTTTGTCTTTTGTTTTATTTTTTTTTTTTTTATTTTTTTTGGGTTTTGTTTAGCATTGGCGAAGTCATTGCTAAGTTTGCTCAACTCACTCCTCAAGAAAGGGCAAAAAGGTTACTTCACTTCACTCTATTGGAACCAAACAAATTTCTAGAATCTAGAATCTTTATGCGTTGATATAGTACACTGAACATATTTCTTTGATCTTGTCTACGTTTGAACAGGAAGTTGGAAAATCTTGAAGTAAGTAGTTTTGCTTGACTCTGTTTAGTCTCTTCTCATCTCCTAAACTATCATAAGTAATTTTTTTTTTTGTTCTCACAACATCTCAGGCTTTGAAGAAAACATTTATGAAACTTAACCACGATGTAAATATATCAGAGTTTCTAGACAGAAGGTGTGTATTATATTTATTTACACATATCAAGAATCTGAGCTTCGTTTTTAATTCTTTTTCTGTTTGTTCTTGTTTAGTGTTGGTGAGTATTACTAATGTGACTCGTTTTTGTTATCTCTTTCAGTAAACCAACAGTTGAGGTATGCACTACTACTACTACTACTACTGCTACTAAGATGTTAATAATGATGTTTAAGTATCTCCTAATACATTTGGTATCTGGGAACTTTTAGGTTCTAAGCGAAAAAGTCATGTTTCTGAAGACACATTTATCATATGTACACAGACGACTAAGGTGCCAAGATCTTCTATATACTTTCAGTTAAATGTTCATTTTAGTTTTGCTATCTCATTTGTGAGTTACATGGTTCTCCGAGATAGGTACTGGAGCGAGATAGAGAAGAGTGATAGCGTAGACCAATTGCAGCAACTAGAGACTTCACTAAGATACACTCTGGCTCAAATACGTACTCATAAGGTATAATTATCATCCAAATGATGAGTTAAGGTCTCATTTTTACTAAACTTATACATCTTATTACGACTTATAGGATACCATGCGGCAACATCAGCAGCAACAACAACTTATGTCCTCAGAATGCAAAAACCAGGTAAAGAATCATCAGTTTGGACATTAAAAATCTTTAGGGTTTATGTATGAAATAAGCCAAAACATTGTGTGTTTATACAGTTACAGACGGAGATAGATATAGATTTCGGAATGGATATGGAGCAAGAGCTTGAGAATTTTTCATGGGTTCGTACCGATGAAAACATGAATGTTCCTCTTCAAGAAGAAGACCCGAGTCTGCAGCTTCAGTATACCTATACGGACATGGCGTGTGTTCCAAGTTCATATATTGGAAGTTACTCAGGACTCTTTGGTAAAACCTCAGATATCTCTATCTCTACTCCAAACCTAGAAACCGGCAGCATTCCTGGCACATCGGCTGATCCAAGCCTTCGATTCAGCAATCTCAGTTTCTTAAATGATCCAAAGCTTCAGCAACTAGCTGAGTGGGAACTATTGGGAAGTCCCGCGGATTACTACGTTAGCCAGATCTTGGAAACTTCTTATAAGCCTCAGTTCGAAGGAAACAACTGGGCTTCTTCTGAAAATTTACCTTATCATGTAGCTGTCTTTGATGACCCTCTGTTTTCACGGGTAAATAAGGGTTTGTTCATCATTCATTTGTATCACGATTCTGTTATTCCATGGAAACAACTTGGCTTCTTGTTTTGCTGACTGTTTCTGAACATATCTAATATGCAGCAGCCAAACTGAGGAAGTAGCTCCAGGAAAACACAGAGACATTGATCCAAAAACGCATCTTGTAATGAGCAGGCACGAATGCGGAAGAGGCTAGGGCTCATAAGTTACAGGGACACATACTAAAGTATATGGTACCATATCAAGTTACTTGTAACACACGACATCTCCAAAAGCATAATTAAGGGTTTTTTGTCACTATTTTCATGACCTACCTTGATACTACTGCACGTAACTTCTTTCTCGGTATAGGTTATTCATATAATATATTTATAATCTCTAAATGAGAGATGGAGCTTCATCAGTTATGTTTTGAGATTATTCTTGGTGCTGCATTGATCTAAACTTTTCTCCCCTGTTTAGTCTAGACATATATTTTTTTTGGTCAAAATCATTACACGTTTTTTCTTTTTTTTTTTGGGGATTTTCTTTAGGTTTCTTAAGGTTAATTTTATAATTGGAATCATTCTTGGGCTTTGACAACTTACAGAAGAGAAGTAGCCAAAGAAAGATAAAAGATGATTGAGGTTCAAGAAACTTCTTGTGGGTTAGTCTTAAAATAAGAATAGGCTTTCCAAAAAAAAACGAACAATGGGCTAGATGGTAACTGGCTTTAGAAGGCCCATTGACCAAAAAAAAAAAACAGTGTTACATATGTTAGGGGGGGACCCATAGGATTCATGTGGGGTAGTTAGAACAAAAAAATTGTCAGAAGACCACATGGCTTCGGTTGTTCTGTATCACTCGTGACTGTTCCTACGTGCACGTCATTCTTCTCCTTTTTGTTGTCACGATGTGCTATTTACGCACTCCAATTAATTTATTATTATTGCATGTATTTTTAAAGTCCGTTGGATTTTTTTCCCCGCAAAATGCTGAATTTCTTTTGTCTCCAAACCAATTATAGGAAAACTAGTAAGATATGCGGAATTGCTGGGTAAAAGAACCTGTCAAGAAACTGTTTTTATGTTTTATTTGTTACGTTATTCCTTATTTTTTTCATTCGATTCTCTCATATGTGTAAGCTCTAAATACGTTTGCAAATTGATGAAAAGACAAAGACACTCTATATATATATATATATATATATATATATATTTATTTATGAAACACTGTTAGTGATAGAATAAAATTTAGTGCTGAAGAAAAAGGATTATATGTTGACCAAGTGACAAATGTTAGTTTGTTTAATTTATTTATCAGGCAATGCTGTTTTTTTTTTAATGTATTATATAGTTTGTGTTTATTTTCCAGACTTAAGTATATATGTTTTTCATAAAAAAATGATTTTATAATTATATATTTACGCACAGATGGATGACTAACAAAATGCGATGCGTTGCCGTGTCTGTAAGAAAAGGAGGCATTTATGTTCTTTATGGGTTCTAAAGGAATCTATTACGTTTGGGAAAGCGTGAACCAACGGTTACAACTCGGCTTTGCATGTCCATGTGACACAAATATTTTTTTGGACGGCTAAATTGTAGTTACCTTTTTGGTTAAAACTGTAAAATCGTAAATAAAATGTGTATTTTTCAACATTGGGTTGGTAAATAAAATGTGTATTTTTGACTGAGTCTTTCACCTTGAAATTAGTCGGGCATCAGTCTAGATTACTTTGGTTAGTAAAAAGAACTTATATAGTTATTTTTTCGTGTGTGATTTAAATATATAACATGATATCATATAAATTAGTGTGTTACTTGTTAAAAACTCATGAAAAATTTATATTATGTAATTAAAAAAACACATGCACTTAATAAACTAACTTGTTTATGATTTTATAACATTTGGTTTCTGCAAATTAAGAAGATAAAATTTGACTATTTTGTACAATGCTCTCTATACTATCAAGTCACCAAATCTCTTCTCATGCAAATACAATACAATTGTATAAATAATACTCGTCGGAGATGAGTCTTTGATAGGCTACTTTAGTTTTCATAATTGATCATTAATATCCTCCTATATAAATACTTTTGGTTAACTTGTTGGTAGCAGATAGATTTCTTTAAAATATTGATTTAATACCCCCACAAATTAAAAATATCAAATCTCCAACATTTCTTGTAAAAACTGAAAAATTTACAACATACATAACTTGACGAGAATAATACAATCTAAAAACTATCCCACTCGCTTCAAGAGGGAGTGATTACAATGAGAAACTACTAGCGGGTGGTACTTAACTCCACCTCTGCATCAGTATAACACAAACCTTACCAATAATAAAAACACACACAAACAAAGGAAAAATATATTAAATTAAAGGTCCCAAAAGATTGACTTCATCAAGGCCTTGTGCAAAATCAAGCACTCGAAGTACCACTTCTTTTTAGGTAACCCCCCAAACTGAAAGAAAAGGACCAAATTACTACTATGCCCCTCTCTAAGCTTCGATTTACTCCTGCTGCTTGCTACTACAACATACACCACACGGTAAATGTGATTTTACCAAAACTGCCCTTTCTTGTTATACCTGTGCGCCGGTGAAGGTCTGGCCAAAGGACCAGCCTGCGGAAGCGACGTTGTTAGAAACAATAGTTCGACCATCGCTTGTAGTGACTTTGAAAGAGAGAGCTTGTCCGTTTAAGTAAGAGTTACTCTGCCAGTTCTGTCCCCAGTTCCTTGACATAGCTTGCCACCCTGTTCTTGATCCTTTAACCCAAGCAGAGTGAACATCTCCAGCTCCTCCGACGTTCGTAATCAGAACCAAGTTGAAGTAAGAGTGTCCGTTTATCGTAAACCTTATTCCTCCTCTTCTCACACATGGCACTCTGCAACCAAAAACAGGGTAAGATTCAAGAAAATAAAAAAACAGAGTAACTCTGTTTCTTGTTTGTTTAAAGGGTAAAAAAAACAGAGCATTTTGAAGAAAAAGGTTTTACCTTCGGTAAGCGACGGGGACAATGCCAGCTTTGTATTGAGCTATGCGTTGAAAGACAGGCTGAGAGAGATCAAAATGCTGCTGAGGAGGGTTACACCAACCACCTGCGTTGTTGGGTAAAGCGTTGTTTGGTGGACAAAAGTTTGTAGCTGTGACGACGATTGAGCCAGGGAGACACCATTTGCCATCGTTTTGGCATCTTATCTCAAAGCAAGCACCACAACTTAGACCGTTGTTGAACAGAGCAGTGCTTAGCGCCGCGGTGTTAGTTCCATACCCTTGGCTATAAAGGTTTCCATACCCACAAGCACCTCCTGCAAATTAAAAGTCAGCTATTTTCAAGAATTGTGGTAAAATAACGAATTTTGAAAGCTTTGAGGTCTCATGAGAGAAGGTAATTATAAATTTATACCCATTGTGCCGGAAGCATCACCACCGCCGTAGAATGTGGCGTGTGCGTTGACCCAACCTCCGCCGTAGCCATTGACACTTGAGGTCATTACTCCGAGGATAGCTATAACCATGACGGCGACAAGAGCCATTGCTTTTTTTAATGTGTGTGTGTGTGTGTGTGAAAGAGAGAAAATGATTACTTGGAAGCTTTGATCTTTCTTCCTTTCTTAAAAGAGGAAGAAAAAAAGAGATGATTGTGAGAATATGTTGTTTGGTTTAGAATTGGAAAAAGCATAGGAGGCGAGTCGTTCAATTTATAGAAAAACTTGGCTAGTGTGTATTTACGTTTTTGCCACTGTTAATGCAACTAGCTTGCACTCTTTCTTTTTTCTTTTTTTCTTTTTTTCTTTTTAAAACAAGTGCACATTTTTTATATATTAAAAATGGGTTTATTAAATGTATTTTTAATGAGCTATATATAATAATGATAAATAAAATATTTTTATTATTGGGGACCAAAAACCGCTGAAGGCTTAATATTTAATGGTATGAAAAAGCAAAGAGGCAAAAACACATGTGAGCTACAAGACGGGTCGTGTGGTTTCTTTTTTTTCAGGCGCCTTCAAACACATAAACGCTAATTTTTCCTTCGGATTTATATTTAGTATCTCAAGAAACAATCACGCAATATAAAATAGTAAAAAAATAGGGTAGTCTAGAATTTGTATTTGGTATCTAGATGTAAATAGTTATGGTTATGGATTAAGGTCAATGGACGCGAAGAAAGTTAATTACTGAGTTTGAAAATTTTAAAGAAAAGAAAAGAAAAGCAAGAAAATAACATAAAGACAAGAAAATTCAAGTTGAAATCCAAGTGGGTCACAGAGGTCTGCTTTGAGTTCGATGTCTCACGAAACGTATAGCTTTGTCGTTCGTTTACCTCAATCTATGTTTCGATGTGTAAGTGTAACCATCCAAATACTTATGTGTAAGTGTAACAATCTAACTATTTATTTAAAAATAAATAAATATATGTACGATCGATGAAGTCGTGTCTGGCTTATGTGAAAAAATGTCGATGAAGTACATAAATTCAATTAATTACTTAATGACAAAAAAAAAGTTACATATGTGTTTGGTGATAAACTATCTAACTTTTAAGGACCTTCGTCCGTGTTCTGCAGAGAAGTATTTATTAGGGTTAGTTAGATTATAGGTTTAACAAAAAAAAAAAAAAAAAATTAGACTATACATTACTTACTAGATTTTTGAGTTACGATTTTAGTTTGCGCATCGAGAAAATAAATGTACATTAAATTTAATAAGGTAAAAAAAGTTCAACGGCAGAAATCGACGGCCAAGTTTCCGTAATTTCAGCTCAAAACATGGGTCCACAAAATATCATGGACGGTCTGTTTGCTACGTCTCCAACGTCTGAAATAATAATCATTTTATAATAATAGTAGTAATATACAAACAAAAATATTAAAAATTTCAAAAATGAAAAACAGAGATACCTCCGCATGTGGTTGAGCTAACGTTGTGAGCATGTATTGATAGATGAGCTGAAGAAAGTTGACACGAATCTGTCCTCTTTGAATGTTTTTTTTATTAGTGTTGATAATGATTTTTCATCTACAAATGATTAGAGTAACACCTACTAATCATTGATGCTCTTCTTCCTCTCTAACCAAATTGAAACATGTATTACATGTTTGATACATAAAATCATATATAAAAAAAAATAAGAGGATTTTTTTTTTTTTTATTCTACGAATGAAAAACGATTGTTTTGCTATTAATTTATTTGGAATTATTTTTTAAAAATTATTGTTTTCAAGCATCATGTATATTTAGCTAAATCACTATCATGATTCATGAAGAGGGTATTCTATGTTATGTATCTCGAGTATATGTTTCTGTTTCCGATAACACTATAAACATAAATTTGAATATTTCTACAAAGACAAATATATATATATATATATATATTAAATTGAGTTTAGATGTACTTAATTCAGTTTTCACTAAAAGTAACAACTCCAAATTTAGAACTAAGTGCGGACAGAAAAAAACTGTGATGATTTATAGAAAACTGTTATAGAAAACAGTTGCATTCATGATTTATAGAAAACTGCATTAACAAAAAAAAATAGTGAATATTTCTACAAAACAGTGATGATTTATAGAAAACTGCATTAACAAAAGAATGTTGTTGCATATAGCTGTAACCTTCAGAATTTTTTTTTTTTTTTGTCATCTTCTCTTTTTGCTAAATGATGAATATATATCTGTAAGAAGAAGTTTAATTAAGACACATGATCTAATTCCGTTATTCTTCGAGAATTATGTATCATTTGAAGAATAGGTACTATCATAAACAAACGGTTGATGTGGGAGTGGGAGAAACTGTAATTAATTAATTAGTATGATTTAAGGATCAAATTTCTGCAGTTATAGCAGTTACATAAGCTCTCCTAATAATTTAAAACTAAATGTATTCAGGTATTGACTAATGAATAACAAACAAAAACTTACAAATAATTATGTCGCTGAATTATCGCTACATACACACTTAAACAAATAGTCTTGAGAACAACAATCCTAAAAAGCAACGAAGATTATATATGCATATATGTAAGTCAAATATTTATTATATAAGTCTAGGAACTTAAAATCTTTATGCGATAGATAAACTAATTTATATCCTTCTTATTATAAATAGTGTGTTTTTTTCTTAGTCAGATATAAATCAGATAACCAGTCTTTGCGCATTTTTGTCTGCGTGCATAAAAATATTCGTAACCATTAGCGTGATGGTCGGAGCAAGGGCATATTGGTCAAAAACAATATTAAAAATTAAAGAAGATCAGAGCTGCCGAAGCCGGTTTTAACGACTTTTAACTAACTCTCTCTGAGAACCCTCTTTATATTTAACCTTTTTTAAAAAAATAAAGATTATTTATAGTCATCAAGGGTTTTCGCAAGATTCCATTTTCACGGTCGCATATAATTTTGAAAGATTTTATCTAAGCAGACTATTTAACTTTTACCTAAGTTAGATTAGTAACAATAATGATGTATAAATGATTGACTTAATTAGTGAGAAAGTGGTGCAGTGTGATAAAGATACATCTTAAACTGAACTTTTTTCTCTTCTTCTCTTTGGCATCGCCCGACTACTCTCAAATTTTTTTTTTTTTTTCCGATAAAATTTTATCTTGTTTCTTGTTTTCTAGTTTCTGCTTGTAAGACCCTTTTGAATTGTTCCTTATATCTATTCTTTTATTTAATCGTTATATGAAAAAGTGAATTCTTGCCGCTTTTTTCTATTTTTTCGAAGTCGTATGCCGTTAATTATGCAGGCAGTTTGATTGGTAATTTCTAGATTGCTATCTTGAAACAAAAATTAACATTCACATAATCGCACCTATCATTTATTTAAAAAACAAGAAAACAAAAATTGCACGATTAAAAGTGATAGTCAAGGTTCGGAAAACAAATAAAGTGATTGTCAACGACTAAAGGTTTGATCCATTTAGTATATATATTAGCCATGAATTTGGTGCTTGAACTGTGGTGGATGTGTTTTTTTAGACAAGTCCTCTTAACCGGTAGACCAACGTAAATCAGGTAATTTATTTAATTATATACGATTTTGTTAATCAAATTATATCATTCTATTAATCGTGGTAAGCTTGTAAGAATTTCATATATGACCTTTAAGTAATTTATATTTATCTACCCAGTCCCTTAACTTATTAAGACTGCTGCCGCCAAGGATTCTCGGACGAGAACACTTGGAACAATTCTTGGGTTCACTCCTAGGGGTGAACCCTTGTATTCACCTCCTCATCTTATATCCAATCAAAGTGCCACATAATATCAGATTTTAAAAAAATAAAAATTAAACAAGAAATTGATTTTAGAAAATAAAATCATAAGTGTTTAACGGCGTTTGACAATATTGAACGACGTCTTCGAAGAGTTCCACCTTCTCTTGTCGTCTTCGGAGATATGGAAAAAGAAGATTGCCGGTGATTATCATCTGCTCCGGTGAAAGAAGATTGTACGCCGGAAAAAATCCCCAATTTCATCTGATTAGAGTTTTCACAATGTCGTCCGGGAAGCCTAAGCAAGGCGACACCAGATTGGTGGTTGCTACTACGACGGCGTCGGCGTTGATGGAAGCGAAGAAAGCTGATCATCGAGGATCTACGTCTATCGTTGAGTATAAACCACCTGTGATGCTAGAAGATGAAGAAGATCTAGAAGTAAAGCTTAGATTCTGGAGATTTTCATCAGGTAATTAGAACTTAGTCTATAGCTTAAATCTGAGGATTCTGATTATTTCTGATTAATCTTGTTCATAGGCATATTTAAGTGTGAGTTTGAAGCTAATCTCAATTAATTAAGAGAAGTTTATTGTTAGTGGATTTTTTGTTTTCTGGCTTAATTTTTGTGATGGATCACAATGTCTTCATTGCTAGTTAATAGTTTGATAGAGCTTGAAATGAGATTATTCTCTGTTAGAGGCTAATGTGTGTAGTAGTTAATTTGATGCTTGATTATTGTGTTAATTTTTGTTGATTATGGCTGAGTGATTTATTATGGACATACATGTTTCTTCTTGTAGAACAGTTTGAAATGAATGATCTTTGAAAGATTCAATTCAGCCATTTTTGAGGACTGTGTGATGGGAGTTGTGTTCTTTCATAATCAGCTGCAATATCTCCAATCCGGGTTAACACGTCGGTCTTCACTTTCAAAACCATCCGTTGTTGCGTTTAAAGCCGACAATTCTAGCAATTTAGCTCTGAACATTCCCCGAAAAGAAGTTTTATTTCCCGAAGAACAGCAGATGGAGAAGAAAGTAGTCACTAGGAGATTGGCTTGCAAGATAGGAAACTTCCCTAAATTATATCGATAATGATACTTAAATTTTTGTTTTATTTTATATTTTATTTACAATAAGATTACATTTAGTTGTTTTGGTGTTTATCTCTATCTTTTAATTTTTTTTCTGTAGCACTTGTCATCAGAACAATCATCTATAAATATAGATTCGAAACCTTTTGTGTATTAATAAATTTTTAGACTTTTATCTCTCCTTGATCTAAGAAGACATCTACTTGCTCTCACAATTCATCTACGAATAGGTAATCATCGGCAACATCTCTTAACTATACATTATCTTTCTAAAATAGTTTTTTTCCTCTTCTTTAGTCTCTATATCGAACAGTGTTTATTCTTAAGGACATCGATTAATACAACTAGTTCACCAGTAAATTGAAAAGGATTAATACAACTAGTCCACCGGTCAATTAAAAAGGTTTAATAATCGCGTTACCTTTTTTAGTCTCAATTTCATATGTTTTGTTGTTTCTGCGTTTGTATCTCTTTTAAATATAATCAATCCTTTTGGCATTTAAACTTATTGTTTTCATGAATTTTTTATATACTATGTACGTGTATAGATAGAATTGTTCAAAAGGGATTTTTATTAGCAAGTATTCCACGTGCATTCACATGGAAACAACACTCATGGATGACAAAGACAATGAAGAACTTCTTGAATCCATAAAGGTATGCCGATCATGATTATAAATACGTTTTAATTTGTAGTTTTATTTTAAAACCCCTATGTAAATATATATTTTTTTGAAAAAAATGGATAGGCATGTCAATTCCCAGGTGAATCCAGTTTGTTAAGTCAAAATTCATTTGACTTTTTAGCCGAGGAAGAAGATGTTTCACTCAATGAGTTCGAAGAAGAAGATGACATAACAAACAAAGAGGATTATCTTCACACTGAAGATGTTGCTGCTTTAGTAGCAAACAATGAAAATGAGAAGAAAGATGAACTCTGTATGGGAATGGAGTTTAGCTCTGATGAGGCTGCACATATAGCTTATAGAAATTATGGAGGCAATCAGGGTTTCAACATAAGGAAACAACGGAGGACGAAAAAAAAAAATAAGGTAGTAAGGATTCTTTATGTATGCTCAAAAGAGGGATTTAGGAAAGAATCTGATGTCACGAAATCTTATTCACAACCAATCACAAGGTGTGGTTGTAAAGCTCATATGACTTGCTATCTTCAGAGTAACGGAAAATATAAGATTGTGTCTTTCGAGCCGAATCATAACCATGATTTAGTGAGGACACCTATGAAGCATTTGCTGAAAGGCAATCGGGCAGTCTCTGTCTCTCAAAAACAACATGCTGATGATGCCGAGATGTCAGGAATTTCAGCAAAAGCAACCGTTGAAATGATGAGTAGAGAAGTTGGGGGGCGAGAAAATCTGGGATTTATAGAGAAAGACTATCGCAATTACATACACCGAAAGCGAATGGCAGAAATGGAAAAGGGAGATGCTGGAGCAGTTTTAGAATATTTTCAAAGAAAGAAAGAGGATAATTCTTCTTTTTTTTATTCAATGCAACTTGATGAGGACGATATGATCACTAATATCTTCTGGGCAGATGATCGGTCTATAAGTGATTACAATCTTTTTGGAGATGTGGTTTGCTTTGATACAACTTATAAGACCAATGAATATGATAGACCGTTTGCTCCATTTGTTGGGGTCAATCATCATAAGCAAACTGTTGTGTTCGGTGCTGCTCTCTTATATGATGAAACCACTGAGTCTTTTAAGTGGCTTTTTGAGACTTTTCTTGGAGCAATGTCTGGAAAACAACCAAAAACAATTCTTACAGACCAATCTGCAGCAATGGCGAATGCAATAGTGAAGGTGTTCCCTGAAACAAAACATAGGTTATGTGTTTGGCATATTTACCAAAATGCTGCAAAGAAGTTGAGTCATGTATTTCATGGACCAGACCAGTTTGCCATGGACTTTGGAAAGTGTGTATATGACCATGAGGAAGAAGAAGATTGGTTATCGGCATGGAATGATATGCTCAAGAAGCATAGATTGACAGAGAATAAATGGTTAAATAATTTGTTTGAGATGAGAGAAAAATGGGCAATGGTATATGGCCGTCACACTTTTACAGCAGATATGGTGAGCACACAACGTAGTGAAAGTATGAATAATATTTTGAAAAAATATTTGAAGCGCAGTTATGACTTGTTGTGCTTCTTTAAACACTATGAGAGAGTGTTGGATGATCGGCGATATAAAGAATTATTTGCTGACTTTGGTATGATGCATACCTCGCCTGTATTACGTGCTTCTGTAGAGATGCTGCAACATGCAGAGAAAGTGTATACGCCAGAAGTTTTTACCTTGTTCCAAAAGCAATACATAGTTATCGGTGATTATGTTGCCAAAAAGGTCAACAAGTCTGAGTCCGTGTATGAATACAATGTATCTTATCGTGGTGTTGCACGAGAGCATGTGGTTAAATATGATGCTACAAACCAAACGATACATTGTAGTTGCGAAAAGTTTTCTTTTGCTGGGATCTTATGTCGTCATGCATTGAAAGTGTTGGATAAGAAGAATGTTAGAAGAATCCCACCTTCTTACATTCTGAATCGATGGAGTAAGGAGGCAAAAGCACGAACCATATCTTACTATCGTTCAGAGATACCTAATGAAACAGTGAAGCAATCGGTTGGAAAGCGATATAGTCATATTTGTCGTAATTTTCGTGAGATTGCATCCGTTGCTGCTGAACATATAGAATTGACGTTGTGTGCAAATGAAGGTGCCTTCCAATTGCTTCAAACTCTGGAGGAAAAGAAAAAGGAACTTGTGAAAGCTAATGCATGGATGCTCCAAACTTCAGAAGTTGAACTCGTGGAAAAAGAAGAAGAAGCAGAAGAAGATGAGGAAGTTCCTAATGCATGTGGAATAAAAAGAAAAGCTCCTCTTGGACGACCGAAAAACAAAAAGGTCGGAACCCATGGTCGATATTTGAATGCTCTCGAAATTAAAAATCGTGGTATATCTAAATCAGCAAGTAAGGCTAGAACGAAAAAAAAGTTATCATTTCAGGTATTTTATATACCATTTACCTTTTTCAATTTTTATTCCAACATGAGTTCATCAATATATATTAAGTATTTGATAAATTGATAAATGTTTCAGGATTCAACTCTTACTCCCGATATCCAGTTAGTTGTTGGTACCACCAATCCGACATTAGATAATAGTTCGTTTTTCTCACAAGTGCTCCAGGTAAATATGTTACTCTGTCAACTATTTATAATTAAGTTATATGTTAGTTTTTTAAAAAATTGATAAATTCTTCAGGACTCAAATCCTACTTCCGATACCCAGTTATCGGTTACTACCACCAGTCCAATTTTACATGATGGGTTATTTTCTTCGCAAGTGTTCCAGGTAATAATTTATTATGTCAGCTCTTGATAATTAAATTATTTGTCAACTTTTTAAAGATTAAAATCTTTTATTTTGTAGGAGGACTTTGACAAGAATCATGGTGGTTCATCGTGAAGTTTTATTATTTTCAATATATGCTCACATTTTATTATTGAATTTTTGGGTTTTTGAATAAAAGATGTTTGGTTTATATGCGATTTCCTCATAATAAACTAAAGCTTTTTCTACTTTACTTCAATAAGAAAGCAAAAGTCTTCCTACTTCTGTTACGATCTTAAACTGTAAAATCTATTGATTAGAAAGATTATATACAAGGTGATTTAGTTCCCATGACCATTGTGCATCAACTTCCATCTATCTCTAAATCCATCAAAATAGAAAGCAAATTCCTGCTCGTGACTTGAATCTTCCTGCCACAAGCATCAATGAAGTTCCCGAAAACCGAAAGAGCTTCGATGGATTTTTCGTATTGAGGATCGGTTTAGTCGTCTCTCCAAAACAGTAACACAACTCCCGGTTTAGCGAAGCAACACATGTTATCAATGTGACCGTTTGTGTCATCATCACCTGAAAATGTTTTAAAAAGATGCATCAGATATTATTCTTAACTAACATTGTGATCAGTCAAAAAAACTAAGAAAAAAAAATGTCTGAAAACACAATCCACCTAGAAAATTCAGATCCCTATCATATGTACATAACAAACTTCTCTTATTTGATTGTGGGTAGCTTTAAAACAATACATAAGTACATTAACAAAAGACCAAGCCTTGTTTGCAAATAAACCAGCTGAATTTTCCAGTCACTGAAGAAGATTCGTGCTCTAAAATCCTGCAGAGAATACTTGAAACCTTTTATCATTTCAAGCTCTATCATATTAATAACTAGACATGAATATATTGTGAACCGTCACAAAACTAATAAAACAATGTCAGAAAACACAACTCCACTAAGATCATATATAATAAACAACAAGAAATTTCTCCTAACTTATAAAGGATAGCTTGAAAATCCACACCAAGCTATGCCTAATAACCCAAAAAGCAAGCCCTTGTTCACGAATACTCATAATAAATCACTCAGCCATAATCAACAAAAATTAACACAATAATCAAGCATCAAATTAACTACTACACACATTAGCCTCTAACAGAGAATAATCTCATTTCAAGCTCTATCAAACTTTTAACTAGCAATGAAGACATTGTGATCCATCACAAAAATTAAGCCAGAAAACAAAAAATCCACTAACAATAAACTTCTCTTAATTAATTGAGATTAGCTTCAAACTCACACTTAAATATGCCTATGAACAAGATTAATCAGAAATAATCAGAATCCTCAGATTTAAGCTATAGACTAAGTTCTAATTACCTGATGAAAATCTCCAGAATCTAAGCTTTACTTCTAGATCTTCTTCATCTTCTAGCATCACAGGTGGTTTATACTCAACGATAGACGTAGATCCTCGATGATCAGCTTTCTTCGCTTCCATCAACGCCGACGCCGTCGTAGTAGCAACCACCAATCTGGTGTCGCCTTGCTTAGGCTTCCCGGACGACATTGTGAAAACTCTAATCAGATGAAATTGGGGATTTTTTCCGGCGTACAATCTTCTTTCACCGGAGCAGATGATAATCACCGGCAATCTTCTTTTTCCATATCTCCGAAGACGACAAGAGAAGGTGGAACTCTTCGAAGACGTCGTTCAATATTGTCAAACGCCGTTAAACACTTATGATTTTATTTTCTAAAATCAATTTCTTGTTTAATTTTTATTTTCTTAAAATCTGATATTATGTGGCACTTTGATTGGATATAAGATGAGGAGGTGAATACAAGAGTTCACCCTAGGGGTGAACCCAAGAATTGTTCGAACACTTGCCTTTGTTTGGTCCTTTTTCCTAATTTTCTAATTATTACTTCCTCTATTTCTAATTATTTGTATTTTTAGAAATTTTTATTTTTTCAAAAATATATTATTTTTTAATTTCCGATGAAAACTTATCTTTATATTTCCTATTATGTTTTCTATGTAATTATGTTTTATTATTTTATCAAAAATAGTTAGATAATAAATAGAAGATTAAAATTGTATTTTTTTAATTCATTTCTTAAAATTTATGAAAATCTTATAAATACAAACAATTAGAAATGGAGGTAGTATATGCTGATTTTAAGCAAAGAAAAAAACAATTATTATATGCTAATGCCGACTAATCTTGTACTAAAATGACATTTCTTTTTTGGTCTGGGCAACGTAATTGACATCTAAATTTTTTAAATTAGGCAAAGCGCAATACGCATCTTTTGTTTTCTATATGTCGACCACTATGCATTAGCATTAATGCTAATTTGTTAAAACATTGATTAAAACAAGACGCTGCAACAAATTATCAAACAAAAACACATGACACTGCAACGACGTATCAGCAGTACGTGCGACTGTGAGGACTTAGGCGTATGTATATGTATACAATTTTCTTAATGTATAAAGATACTTGAATTATTATATAATGACATCAACAAAGCCACACAAAAATTTCGTAATATATAACCAACCAATCTATTCAAATGTAGATTTTTTCTTTCTTTTTTTCTTAAATCTAATAAACAATTTATTTGCCTAAATTTTATAATTTTAAATTAGTGAAAATAAACGAGTTTTACTTTTGGAAACGTGGGTGACGTTATCAGCATGGTGATGACCATGTGAGATGTATCTCAAAGTCGGCTTCATGTGCTTAAGTCCTAATCATGTAAATGCTTACGTCTCTTTTGATTGATTAAATTATTTATTACTTGATACCAATTAAATTCTCCCTAAATGTGTTTTTTTTTTCTTTCTTCCAAATACTCTCATGATATTAATATTAATCAATTTAGGTTTGAAAAGGATGATTTAGGATTTAATTCCAAAATTTCCTTGATTCGATTAATTTTTTTGTAGTATTCGAAATGTCAAAGCAAAACATGTATATGTTCAAAGCAAAACAAATCACACATACCACTTTTGCAAATTTCGGATATCTATTCTCATCCGTGTTATATATAAAATATATACATACAAATTGCGGATGTTTACTCTCGTCAGTTTTACAAATGTGTTTTGTTAAACGGTTATAACGAATTCTAGTAACACTGATTTCTAAAACAGAATCTTGCAATGTATTACTAATTTACTATGCATACATAGTAATGTATTGTAAATTTTTCTTTTTCAATCTATATAGATGAATGTTTCGCTCAATATATTGGCAAACATTATTTATCAAAAAAAGAAAATATTGGCAACATCTCAGTGAAAACATAATTTAAAATATCGCTTTCTCTATTAATCTCTCACAATAGAGTGCATAAGAGCAAACTGTACTATGCTTGAACTTGGTCGATCTTCCCAAACATCGTTAAAATGTACTTTTCAATCTATAATAATTTTAAATAAAAACTAAGACATCAGCTCCTTATCAAACGGATAGATCATGGGCCAACGTTCACATCATTCTATGTCATTAGGATACTACTATATTTGATAATGCATTAAGTAATACGTTTTGTTTTTGGCCAAACAAGATTAAGACAATAGTCCACAATCCACATCTTCTTCCCCTGGAATAGAACCTCCACCGTCAGTGAGGATTTTTGGTTTCTGGATTTTAGTAACATTTTATTTTCCATCTCCTGCATGTTTTTCTATTTTTTTTTCGTATAATATTTAAGACAGTATAGTTCAGACTTCAGACTAATTACTAAAATTATATATTTTGCAGCGATTAAAGTTATAGGTCATTAAATTACCATCCTTTTTTTTTCAGTTACCATCACTTTTTCTATATATATATATATATATATATATATATATATATATATATATATATATTACTCTATCTGTTTTTTATCAATCCTATTTCTAGGAAAAATTATTTTAAAAAGCTCTTACTTTTAGGATTTCAATGTATGTATTATTAGTTATTGATGATGAATTATAATTTAAAAAAAAATAAAATAAATACTATTGATATAAAAAATTGTTAATCATTAAAAAACAATGTATTTATATTTATAATCAACTTTTAATATATTTTCTAAATATGTGTGATAATGCTATAAATATGATTAGTAAAAAACGGAACGAATATTATTTTTGTTTGGCTGCCGTTTTCGATAATTAGCTTATAGTCTACGATCAACTAGAAAAAGATGCATGATCATTTCACATTTCAAAAGGAAAAAAAAAAAAAAGAAGAAGACGATGAATGATCGATCTTGAATATGGCAGATTAAGACATGGGGAAAAAAAGTCCGACTGGTATTATTCAGGACGTAAATATATGATTGTGAAATCGAAAATAAAAAAACATACAAGTCATGTAATCAAAATCAACGTGCTTGGTTGCTCTTTAAATTGACCGTAAACTGCGGCGCCGTTTCGTATATTGTTTTTGTTTCTGCTAATATAGTAATGAATCAATTGATTCAATTCGATATATGTTTTGATTGATATAGCAATTCCCAATTAATCCAGTTTCTCCCACTCAGATTTAAACCAACAATAAAAAATAAAAAAAATATCCTATAACCCATATAAATCTTGCTTTGTTGCATTCATTGGCTTAGATTCATCTTTTTCTTGTACAATAAATTTAAGTTCATCTAGTTAATCTTTTAGTTCAGTACTACCTATCAATGTTGTAAAATACGCTATACGCTAGACGTACGGTAGAGCACCGTATAGCGTATAGCTGTATATGCGGCAGTTTATGCGGGGATTATACGGTGAGTATTTTTCTATAAAAAATAATATATAAACATAAAATATAGTCAAAATATGTACACATGTCTATAATAGTACAGTAAATAAAGAATATAAAAATAATAATCATGATGAATACTATTAAATATTAATATATATGAATATTAAATGTTTTTTAATTTTTCAATTTTTAGCAAAATGTTTTAATTATCAAATTATTAATAAAAATTGAAATAATAGAAAAAAATTGAACATATAATCATTATTTTTGTTTAAGGTTAATTTTTATTAGAGAAGAAACTGTATAATTTTATTAATTTTTTAACATTCACAAAATAGTACAATTTTTTTTGAATTTAAAACAACACCGTATATATGGCGTATAAACACTGTATATGCGGCCGTATAATTTTACCGTATAATAACACTGTATAGCTAAAATACAGTACAGCTGGTTACCGTACAAAGTATATACGCCGTATATACGGCCGTACTGACCGTATTTTAGAACATTGCTACCTATGATTATCTTTAGGTTAAGTAGTTAAGGTGAATGTTCACTGTTCTCCACCTATTTAATTTTTTGTGACTCATTTAATTACTCGCACTTAAACCAGTCTGACCCAGATATAATTAAGGCCCAATTTGTATATAAACGGCTTTTGGTTTGTTAATTCATCCACCCGGTTTACGTCAATCTAAACAAATAAACTTTAGGATGCCCAAAATAGAAAGGTGTGAACAAAAATACGAAAGAAAAAGAAAAAGAAATAGCGAAAACGCATTTGAGTAATCGAATCCAGCTTGACAACCTCTGTTTTTTCCCCCTCTATTAACTTTTTAAAACCTAGTAAATAATTCTAAGTTTTTTTTTTCTTTTCTCATAAAAATATAATGGTTATCCAATTGAAACGTTCTACGTTTTTTTTTTTTTTTTTTTATACATGTTTCAGTGGCATCATATAATCACATAATAGAAATCAACCCAAAGGTAATTTGGATCGGTTGATAAATAAGTTTTTCAGTTTGACTCTAATGCTTTCATAATATTGACTGTTACATTTTTGAAAAAGAAAAAAAAAAGGTATCTCTAAATCTTAGCAAATACTAATTTTTATACGAAAAATGTTGAATATATGTCTTTGTCAAGTCAAACTTCCTTTTGATATGAGTGGTTGTGACAACGGCAGGCTCTTGAGTGCGAGCTGCTGTTTTAATAATGATCAGAATGGATAATATTACGACTCCATTCTTTCATACACACACACACATATTTGGGACTTTGGATAACGCCTTGATCAAGACGCATATAAATTTCCTCCATCAGTGTTAATTTAGGGAGGGCCACAATTAGCCGGAACCAAACCGAATTGAAATTACTATCAAAATTGAAACCAAACAAATGATACTTTTTAGGGGGTGTGGTTGGTTTTGTGATTTTTAAAGAGTTATAACTTTTTAAAGAGTTATAACTTTTTAAAAACTTAGTGATATTCAATCTTGAATTACAAATACTCTATTAAAATTATATATTATTAGTTCAATATTTATAAAATGTTGTTAAAAGTCATGTGTTATTGGATTACTACAAATTTTAATTAACTTTTATATTAGACTAAAGTTTATTAAAGTTTACTGTTATTTTTTTTATTGATTTTAAAATTTTTTGTTCATCTAAAACAATTTTATAGACTTTCAAAATCTTACATGTTAAGATAATATTTTCAGAGACTTTCGATGATACTCTATTAAAATTTCTTAAATTTTACAAACCTAATAATCATTACAAGTATACATAAATCTTAATCCAATAACACCTCCTTAGTTTAACTTTAACAATATATATTGTACCTTAAAAAACCAAATCGAATAAACCAAAGTACATTGAAGATTGATATTTGTACTGCTGATATACAATTATTACTACTTATATAAACCGAACATAACTAACTCACCAAACCCGAATGATTAAAGCAAATATAAAACAAATTACAGAAACCTAAATGAATTTAAATTTCATTTTTAAATTTGTAATCCTTTAACTGACTCGTACCGAACTAAAGTCTTAACAACCCAAAACTAACCGAATCGAAGTAGTTTACATTTTAGTTAGGACTTCGGACATACACATAACCCAAAGATCTAAACACACAAAAATTTGACCCCTAATAACAGTATTAATAAAATATCAACTTACCAAAACTAAGTTAGTTTTCTTCATTCTGATATAATACTAGTTAGTTTTTCATCTAAAGAATTTTGTTTTAAGAAGGAGAGTTTTACTCGAGATTATGAGAACGTTAAGTTTGACATCGATTCATAAACGTATAGCACACAGATTATTTTCTGAGTGGTTTTAATAATGATCCTTTTCCCTTCCACAAATTTTTTTGTTGGGGGCTCTTTAAATATTGGCCTCATGTTGGCACATGCCTATGTTAAAAACCAAGTTGCATCTCCTATAGCGACGCAACACATATATGCTTAATGCCTAAACACTAATTAACAATACCTTTTACCTTCTCTTTATTAAAATGCAAAAAAAAAAAAAATTATATATATGGATATATCCCGATCACACTGTTCTTCTATATACTAATAAATAGTCTAAAAGTTACTTTTTTTGCAAATCATTCTCGAACATCCATTTATCTATGCAATAGAATTAAAATATCTATAAATTAATAAATATTATAAAATTTTAAATTTCCGCTCCTAAGTCGGATCAAAATAAAAATTAATAAAATTTGATAAAATAAAAAGATAATATATATATATATATATTTAAATTTTTATGTAAATATGTGGTCTCATTACTATCATAAATTAATAATCACATACTCATATATATATATATATATATATATGATAAGATACTAATGTATGATTTTAATATATTTTAAATTTAAATGTTATTAGTGCCTGTTTCTACTTTTTTTTATTATATCAAACAATTGTTATGTTGTGTTTCAGTTTATCGAATTGTAGTATGGTGTATAATTTTAGCATTAAAAAAATTTCATCATCAAAGTAACAAAAAGTTTTTACTTATGAATAGCATTTTTATATGCATTTTTATAGTCTTAAAGATTGTTAAGGTAGGCAATTTTAATTTATGTATATTGTTTTCATAAATAAACTCATTAGTAATTTTATTTATTTATTTATGGTTAAAAATATATGTTTTCATAGTATTAAATTTTCATGTTGAAACTACAAATTTACATCATCCAAAATATTATTTTTATTTAGATTAAATTATCTCAACTCATATTTTTCTAGAATTTTCAAATAAAATCTTAGATGATAATTTTTTTTTTGAAACTAATCTTTCTATTAAAATTTTAAGATAGGTTAATATCAGTCTGAATTTATAAAACATATGAATCCTAATATTATTAATTTATAGAGTTTATAATATAACTAGAAAAACTCAGCTCTAAAATACACATTTAAAACCTACCAGGTATATCGAAATATAACGATATATATATATATATTCTCTAGTGAAACAATATCTGAGGAAATCTTTGTTCTTTGTTTGTAAAAATTCCTGACCCCCTATATTGATTTAAGAAAAAAAAAGAAAAAAAAGAAAAGGATGCATGACTCTACGAACATGGCTTCTAGCTGGGACCAATTCAATAAAAGTTTTCCCATCAATTTTTTTTATTTGTTTGATGAAATAAATGTCAATGATTTTGATTCTTTAGGAAATCTTGGATAAGATACCGTTATAAATATTAATCGTTTCCATTGAGACTTAAGGTCAGCCTACAAGCCTAGCCTTTGTTTTCAGACAAATCTTTCACGAATAAGTCTATATATATATTCAGATAAACATATTACTTTCTTTTTTGAGAAACAAGTTTTTGTTCCAAAAATAGTTCACATTTTTATTTAGTACAAAATAGCATTTTATGAAGCTCATAATTTAATTTTTTTGGTTTGGGTTGACTATATTAGAATTTAGGGTATAGTTTTTAGGAGGTAAGGGGTACAATTTAGGGTTTAGGGTTTAGGGTTTAGGGTTTAGAAAACTCTAAACCCTAAATCCTAAACCTTAAAAATATGAAGTTAGAATTACCATTTAATAAAAATGCTAATTATGTCTTAAATAATAATATGAGCTAAAAATGTCACAAAAACTTCATTTTGTGCTATTTTTGAGAATTGGCCTTCTTTCTTTTTAACAAAAAAACATACTACTTTCTTAATATCCGATGAGTTCTTATTTCTTATAACTCTTTTTTTCCTGTGTAGATCAGCCCAAACATGTCACGTGAAAAGAGGTAAAATTGGTCCCTACATATCGCCACTGGAAATGAACCGAAGGAACCACATAAATAATATTAATATGTATTTTTTTCCCCCTCCTATGGCGAGCCACAAACTAATCATTCTCATCAAATCGTCACTTGATAAACCATTATCTATTCGTTTATACAAAAAAAACATTAGGAAATATTATAGTATTTTTCCTAATATAATGTATTCTTCAACGATAGTATTTCATGTAAAACAAATTTATGCCATTTTATCCATCTGAAATATGAACTGAGAATTTTTTTTATACTGTTATCAATATATTGTAAAGTAAGAAATATATATTTCAAGATGTTGTTTAAGAGTGTCGACGACTAATTAGTTATTCCGGTAGAGATTCTAACTAACATAATGAGAAAAGAGATTTTAGATGACTTTGTGTAAGTTGGTTTTAGAAAAAACGACTTTTAGTGTGATTGATAGGTACAGTATGTATTTGTCTATTACTAACGGTGACATATATAAAACTTGGAAAAGGAAAAAAAAAGAAAAAAAATTTGGAGCGTTGGGTACGTGAAAATAAACGGTGCTGCGTAAGGAAGTGGATAGGACAATGACGTGAACCTCTCTCATGTGCAACTTTGGGAACATGTAACATGTTTCTAAGTTCTAACCTTTTGTTCTTACTTCCGTTGCTACTTGCTTCAGACTGCAGCAAACATCATATCTTTCGAGAAGCGACATTCTTTTTTTTTTTTTTTTTTTTTTTGTATCTTAATGGATAATCCTTAATCTCATCTTTACTTTATAATTTGGAATATTTTTTGTGTGGTCTCTAATTGTACATATTTCTAATAATCAAAGGGTGAAGTATTTACATGGCATGTTAGAGTTTGGAGGATTAAACACTGATCATAATAACTTCTAAACCAAACATAATAACTGTCTCTCAATACAATGAACATATTCTTATAATATGAAAACTGGAAAAAAAAAAAATTGCTTTGAAACAAAATTCACAACTTTTTGGTTATTCTAATATTAGATTTTAGTCTAAAGGTCCATTATCTTTTAATTTTATCTTTGGAATAAAAGAAAAAGTTTCCCATGGGCTTTTTGATATGTCTCATAAATCTTAGCTCAAACTTGGCCCGGTCGAGTTTACAAACAAAGCCAACCAACAACATACACTAACACAACTTTTCATAGGAGACTTCCTCATACAACAAAGAGTGGCAAAATGTTTCAAATATTGAGAATCAGTTTGCAGAAAAAGGGAAACTGAAGTCTAGATTTGACTCTTCAACCTAAGGCATGAATATAAACGAACCTTACTTGTACGCCACTCCATAAACATGAGGTCTTATAATCCAAGGGAAGCTATAGATTGCTGCATTGCTTATCTCAGTGCCACCATCAAAACCGGCAGCCGAAATATATAAGTCGGTGTTTCTTGTCAGATGACATCCATCTGCAACTACTTGTTGTAATGGATCCAATACATTCTGAACATTCCTCAAGAAAGATCCATCTGCACCCCCAAAACCAAAAACTTTGGATTTCAGATTTGTTTTACAATGAGTTTGATGTGAAAAATGTGTATACCTTTAGCCGCTACGTGCTCGATGAACAAGAAAATCCCACCTGGTTTCAGCACACGCTTGATCTCTGAAAATAATAGTCAGGTTAAGTATATATCCCAATGAGATCTCTTATGGGTTTTTATGAAAATTACCATTGAGTGTTTGAGTGACATCAGAGACAGAACATAGAACAAGTGTTGTAACCACTGCATCCACAGAGTTATCATCTAATGGTATAGCTTCTCCTACCTAAGAGCAACAAAGAAGTAACATTAAGGGATTATAAAAGGAGAGGTCACACAATCAAAAACCAAACGACTTTGTACTTACTCCTTGAATGAATCTAAAGTTTTCAGGTTTCATTCCAGCTTCTCTAGCAGATTCACATGCGTATTTTTCCATTTTTTGATTCGGGTCCATACCAAAAACACATATGTTTTCATTACTTGTATAGTACTTCAGATTAGGACCTGTACCGACACCAATCTCCAACACTTTTTCTGCTTTACCAGTTAGATTGTCGAATAGTTTTCTCTTGTAATCAGCAATCTTACCAAACACATAAAACAGGAAACTCAGGTTTGAGAAGGTATAAGAAACAAAAGATTGAAATCTCATCAGAGAATGGATGCATCCAAGTAACAAAGACTGACCTCTGCTTCATAAGATCGCATTCCTGTGCTCAAGAACCAAGCAAAAAGCTCCTTATACCAATCTGGTCTCTGAGGATGATATGTTTCTGATACATCCTAGTGCAGATAAATCTCGCTCAATACATTTTTTACACATGTCAAGTCTATAAGAGTGCCTTATTCATTCCTTTAAAGACAAAGATCTTTACTAGTAAAATGATGTCACACAAGTAAAAATTTGGTGCCTTGTACACAAAATGCATCTTGGAGAAAGATAAAAAAAAAGAAATTAAAAATCACCTTGGAACGCGAAACATTAGGAGAACAGATGGGGAGTAAAGGCATCATCACCGGGCTAGCTGCTTCAAGAAAATGTTTTCTTCCACATGAACATAAGCTAATGGAGGAAGAGGAGCCTGAAGAAAGGTGATGACTCTTTAGAGTTTCAGCACGAAGATGATGATCTGTTGAAGCTCTAATCATCGCTCTACGAGGTGAGTATGCGAGCGACGAGACCAGTGAGAAAGGTGATGAATACACTTGAGCTATCATCATCATCATAATGGCCACAATGACCTTTACAATCACAGATCTCTCAGTCTTTAAAAATGTTTTTCAGATTTCTAGGGAATTAATATATCTTATCTTGGCAAGTGAAACACGACCTCGAACTTTCAAAATTGAAGCTTTCTAAAAACATACAATACTTGTTTTATTCTACTCATAAGACATATTCTATTCATTACTTTACCTTGTATAAGTCTAAGAGTCTTTTTTCATGTTTTTTTTAATTGTAAGCAACACCATAGACATGAGAGCTTATGTAAGCTAAGCTAGACAGAGATGCCTTTTTAATATCTGCACCACCATTGAACTGAGCTTCTAAAATATACTCTCCGGTGTGCCTCGTCAGGTGACATCCGTCTGCAACAACTTGTTGCAATGGGTCCAATACATTCTGTACCAACCTCAGTAATGATCCATCTTGCACAACAACAACAAAACAAAATATTTAGTTTAATCATTTCTATAATGGAATCTGATGAATTTCAAGTTCGAAAAAGATACCTTCTGCTGCAACATGTTCTATGAAAATGTATATCCCTCCCGGTCTTAGAATCCGTTTTATCTCTGTAATAAAAAACCATAGAAATGAAACTGTTTTTGAACATTCTTGAGATGTTGGATTTGAAGGAAGTAAACTAAGTATTACCGTTGAGTGTTCGAGTAACATCTGTGACAGAACAAAGCACAAGAGTTCCCACAACTGCATCAACCGATGCATCTTCTAACGGTATAGATTCTCCAAGCTAAGGCCAAGATTAACAAGAAATGTAACAACTAGCATCAAGAGAAATCAATGATGGCATATATTTATGTAAGTTACCGCGTGAATGAATGTGAAGTCTTTGGATTTGAGCCCTGCTTCTATAGCGGATTTGCGCGCATAACTCTCCATTTTAGCATTTGGATCAACACCAAGAACAGAAACGTTTGGAATAGTGGAATAGTACTTGAAATTAGGACCTGTTCCAATGCCAATCTCCAAAACTTTTTCTGCTTTTCCCACCAAATTATCAAAGAGTTTCAACTTGTAATCTGAAATCTGACAAAACAAGAAGATAAAAATGTGACTAAAAGATGAAAAAGAATGAAATCAAAACTCATGGAAGTCAACTAACCTCTTTCTCATAAGATTCCATTCCTGTATTCATTAACCAAGCAAAGAGCTCCTCATACCAATCTGGCTTTGGAGGACGCAATCTTCTCAAATCGTCCTAATTTTAAACTATATTAGATGATTAGATAAAACCCTAAAGTTTTAACATTTGGGGAAAACAATAAACCGTGAATCCAAATTCAAATCAAGTAAAAAAAAAAAAAAGAAGCTAGAATCTTTAACAAGAAATTGGAGTCAAGAGGAAGAAACCGTTGAGGTAGAAGCAGAGGAGGCAGAAGCATAGGAAGGAGAGATTGGAAGAAATGGCATAGCTCCTAAGAAATGTCTTCTTCCGCAGGGACATAAGCTGAAAGAGGAGACAGAATCTGTCTTAATGAGATTCTTACGGGTTTTGATGGAATCTTGCGAGGACCTAATCGTTCTTCGAGGTGAATATGTTATTGTTGAGATTAGTGAAGAAGTTGAGAAGTGTAGGATCGCCATTGCTGACTTAAAAAAAGCTCAATTACTCTCATATACAAAACAAACCATAAGAGTGAAATAATATGAAAGATTGTTTTTTTTTGTACGCCAGATTCTATCCACATATCAAATATTTTTATGGGACGTCTCTTTCGATGATTTCAAAGTTTAGTTACCCTTTTTGATTTTTGATTAGTAGTAGACAAAGTGACAAAATTTCTCATAAATTGGCATTTTCTTCTCATAAACAGAGACTTGAAACAGAGGACTATAATCAAAAACTGAATCAACAGAGTTTAAACAAAGGCTCAGGCTTGAAGTTCATGTGATGTAGCCATCATGTAGGGGAAGACTCTTAAGGCCTAAATTATATCTCAATTATATAAACTTTCTCATAAAGTTGGCATTTCTTTTTTACATCATCCACTTACAACAGTAATCATAAATTTCTCAGAATTCAAAATCTGTCTAAGCCAATCACTGTAAAGATTTTAGTTGTAAGCAAGTCCATAGATATGAGGTCTTGCAATCCAGGGGAAGCTATACACAGATAAAGTCTCTATTTCAACTCCACCACTGAAACCAGCTTCCAAGATGCTCTCTTTAGTGTTCCTTGTCAAATGGCATCCATCTGCAAGTTTCTGCTGTAATGGATCCAGCAGTTTCTGAAAAAGCCTCAAAAACGATCCATCTGCAACCAAACGCGATTTCAGCTTTTTTGTCTGTAACTAGATATGGTAAAGGACAGAGAGACAACACTTATGTACCTTTTGCTGCAACATGTTCTAAGAAGATGAAACTCCCTCCTGGTCTCAGCACCCGTTTGATTTCTATCAAAAATCCTCAAAAATGTTACTTATGATTTGTGTATTAAGAGCTTATAAGGTTAGAAGAGTGATTTTTTTTTTACCTTTGAGTGTCTGAGTGACATCAGAGACAGAGCATAGAACAAGTGTTGCAACCACTGCATCCACAGAGTTATCATTTAATGGTATAGCTTCTCCTACTCCTTGTTTGAATCTAAAGTTTCTAGTTTTCAATCCTGCTTTGGTAGCGGCTTTGCGTGCGTATTTCTTCGCTTTGAGATTTGGATCCAACCCAAAAAGAGTTACATTAATATTACAAGCAGCGTAGTATCTCATATTTGGACCTGTCCCAATACCAATCTCCAACACTTTTTCAGCTTTTGTAGTCAGTTTATCAAACATTTTCACCTTGGAATCTTCAATCTTACCAAAGAAGAAACAGAGCAAAAATAAATTAAAAAAACTGTAAGACTTTGAGGAATCAGCCAAATGAATAATGCAATAAAGCTCATAAACACAAAACCTCTTGCCAATAAGACTGCATCAATGCGTTAAAAACCCATGAGTAGCCTCCTAATGTACCATCGACCTCTGCGGATGATGTGCTCCCGGAACATTCTGATGCACATAAGGGTTATTTACATATCAAACTCTTAACACTATCAATCATACAGAAGTCACTCAGATCAAGAACTCAAACTTCCCGATTTCGATCAATGAAAAGACAAAATCTTTGCGGATATATCATGACAGTAGAGAGATTCGTTTGTGAAATCTAAAATCAGCATATGGCCTATGCTACTCGAAATGCATCTGGAGAAAAGTTTATTTGAGTCCTTACCTTTGAACGCTAGGCATTGTGAAGAACAGGGGTGAAAACACAAAGTAGTATCAGTACAAGGAGGAGGAGCAATCTCAAGGAAGGCGAGTCTTCAGGGTCTTAGTGCAAACATGGTCTTGTGAAGGTCCAATTTAATGGTGGGAACAAAGTTACATACTTTTGAGAATGTTAAGTCAACAAGGAAACAACAAAGAAATGAGAAAAAGTAGGTGAAAAGAGACGGATAAAACAAAGCCCAAGGCGGCAAGTTGACGCCTCTGGTTAATTAAGTGTTGGAGTTGACTTTCCAATTCCGACATTTTGAAGCCTAGTTTTGAGTAAGCTTCTGTCATAACTCACAAGGACTTTAGTTTACTTTATCTGTTATTGTAATCTTGGATCTCATGTCATCTCGCGACAACATCAGCAATTATAGAGATGCCAAGATTTGGTGTTTCAGATGAGTATAGAACTTAATTTGTGTAATGAAACATTAAGAGAGCCTTTGATGGATCATTAAAGCAAACCATTTGAAATCGTCCAATAGACTTTACGAACCATGAGGTTCGTATGTGATACAGATTTGCTGTCCCCAAGTATATATGATAAGGTAAGAGACTCCATATTACAACCGTTGCAAAGCAAACCTGGTCGCTTATTTTTTTCTGTAAATTGACTCAGCGATGTTGTTTGTTTTGCTCCTCAAGAGATGTATATGTTGTTCAAGATTTGATTTTATCTTTCGCGTCAGCATCGCCTCCATCATCCTTTAAGTTGGTATTGTCAACAGATGATGCGCCAGCTTGGTCATCGAGAGATTCGTTGTTGTCAGTCTCAGAGTCTGATTTCACAAGATGCAAGAGAATACATTTGAATGACTTGTGTGATACCATCATATCCAATGGAATCAAGAAAACAAGGTTGTAGATTCATATCTAATACGTTACCTTCAATGTTTTCACCTGAAGCATAAGCCATTCGTCTCGCTCTTGGTTGCTGGTGCGGGGTTGGCTGTTGCGTGAACAGATATTAATGTCAAAAGAGTCAAACAGGAGAAACAAAGAAAGAAAGGTAGAGCTTTTACTTTACCTGCAGTTTTGGGCGGAGTGCTTCCAAAGGCCCTTTCGGCTTTTGTCCTTTTTGCTGATTAAAAATGTGAACTTCAGTTCATTAGCTTTACTTACTTTAAGACCCCTTTGTAAATTTTCACACCACATAGAAAGAGATATATTCAATGATAGTTAGAGAAGTTGATATGCACGAATCACCTTGCCTAAAGCCCAATCAGCCGAGTCAAAAAACGCACGTTCATGGTCCTTGAATGAAAACAAAACATGAATACATCTGAATTAGCTTCTCTGTGACCAAAACAATTGTTTCTAGTTCTTCTAACAAATGGTAAAAAACTAAGCTTACCTTAGATATCAACGGAATCTTCTTTGGCAACAATCCTCCATACTTCTTCTTAATCGCATTTTCCTACAGTATTATGAACAATATAAAC
Organism: Barbarea vulgaris; assembly: GCA_963667165.1. NCBI lineage: Eukaryota > Viridiplantae > Streptophyta > Magnoliopsida > Brassicales > Brassicaceae > Barbarea > Barbarea vulgaris. The sequence continues at coordinate 5,279,450 of OY763887.1, forward strand.
CAAAGAGTTTAAATCTGAACCGATTCTGCGAAAAAGTTTGTGTTTACAGATCATGATCATAAACTATATCCCTCAACCTAATTCCAATAGTTAACACTAACAATTCGAAACTACCTCGCTCTCAGGTGATGGCTGTTTATGATTCTCCGTCTCATCTGAAACCTTTTTCTCAGTAGGAGCATCATCAATAAGCTCTTTCCCTTTGACGTCTTCCATAACTGAAAATTTTACAAAAAAAATAATCTTATACAATATTGTTCTTCTAATGCATAAAACCTTAACCTAACTCTTGATTCCTATTGTGATCTCAAGAATTAATGGAAAAAATTCAAGTCCAGAACAAAAACTTATATACATCGTTCTCAATACAAAATTCAAAAATCATAGTAATGATTAGAAAAAAAGTCCACATCCATTTTCAAAAAAACTTCCCGCGAATCTAATATAAGTGCGTGATGGAGAAATCGAGATCTAGCTAAAAAAACTCTAATAAATCATATTAGAAATCGCCATTTAAAATTCCTTTCAAGCGATGATTCATTTTTACTCGAAATATGAGAAGCCGTACATGATCAAACAGGGAAAAATCAACAAGAAGAAGGAAAATTCCAAATCGGTAGTGGAAGTAGAGTTACCTGAAGAGAGAAGGATGAAGAGAAACGCCGGTTAACGTCTGGAGATTCCGACGAGAACCGGGCTAGATCCGATCTGGTTATTTTAGTGTTGTTATATCTTTTCCGGAGCTAACACGATGATGATGAGTCGATGACGACGAGATGCCTCAACTTAACGCAGCAAAATATTCTTTTATTTTTGGGCCTTAATGGGCCTATATTCCAATACATTAACCTAGTCCTAATCACTTTCGTATCCTAGGTTTAATTACACTGGGATTAATCCAATAGATAAATTTACTAATTAATTGAGAAATTAGGATTTTTTTTTAATACAAATTAGTTCGAGATTCTTAATATGTAACACAGATTTATATAAAATTTTAATACAAATCTTTGATCTATATAGTTGGATATTATTTGGGTGGTTTGAAAACAAAATAGTTTATATTACTTCTTGGATCATTTCACATGGATTTAACTTATGAACGTCTTGATACAGTAACCTTCAAACCATGAGCCATAGATAAGATCGTCATCATCCGATATTTCACAGGATGATTTGGCACCAAATGGAATTTATAAAATCTGCAAAGAATCGCCATTGCCATTTTCATTTGAAGATAAGCTGAATCCTTTCCCAAACATATCCTTGGTCCAGCCTATACATTCACACAAGTTATAAACTCATATTCATATCTCATGTTACTATCATTATTATATGTTTTTAAGTGTTTAATTATAAAAATACCTGAAAAGCAGTGAACTTAAATGGAGATGCATTCTGAAAATTTCCATCTTTAAGCCATCTTTCAGGTTTAAACGATGATGCATCTGATCCCCAATTGTATTCCATACGACCCATTGAGTAAGGTACATATGTTACCATACCTCCAGCTTTTACTTTTGTTCCATTAGGTAATATATCATCTTCTAGTACTCCTTTCGGGTCCTACGATTAGTTTTAAAACATCGTATATATATATATGTGTGTGTTTTCTTTCTTTGTTTAGTTCCCAAGATTTAATGGTTTACATACCTGAGGAACTGCAGGGTAGAGACGAAGTGTTTCTGTAATCACAGCATGTAAGTAGTGAAGTTTTCCCAAGGAATCGTAATTCAATAGTCCCGCGAATTGTGTTACCCTCTCATTGAAGGCATTGAAATCCTCTGTGTTGTAATGATGCAATGATGTATTAGTCTCTTCAGCTCTTTCTCTTTCGAGTTCTTGTAGCTCTGAGTAAAGTTTCTCAGCTACATGTTCATTCATCATTATCATGTATATAGCCCAAGTGAGAGTTGTTGCTGTTGTATCTCTTCCAGCTATTACAAAGTTTAGCACAATATCTCTTAGGCTTTTCTCAGTTTCTTTGCTATCTGGATCGTCGCTGATCTCAATGAACCTCGAGAGTATATCATGCTTCATCTGGTTACATAGTATTTTGAGAAAAAAAAATGTTACTACTTTGTGAACTTTGTGACAAAGTGTATATTTACATTTTGAGTTGTAACAATTTTTGTACCTTGTTGTTGTTGTTTTTGTTGGCAGGAGAGTTTTGTGCTTCTAGTAACTCTGCTTTCCTTCTTCTTATGACTGAATAGGTGAAATCATCGACGATTTTTATGCTCTTACCAAGTAATGCCTCAGAGCCTATGTTTAAGAACTTTTTCAACTTCCAAAGAGGATCTATGAAACGAAGTGTTACGATTATATTCGCGGTATCAAAAGCCTTAGCAAAGTGATTCTTTGGTAAATCTGGAGCCAATGTCCCAATCTCCACACCAAATCCCACTTTACATATGGAGTCTAGAGTCATTCTCATCAACAATTCCTAAAGGCCAAAATATGGAAAATATGATGTAAAATGTTATGTTAACTAAGTTTACATATTTGATTGATTGATGGATTTAGTTTTATATTACCTGCATATCAACTTGTTGGTCTTTGAAAGATGCTTGAGAAAGGATGGTGAAGAGCTTGAGACTATACTCTTTAAACACTACAGTACTAAAATCTCTAAGATTCTTGGAAGCAAATTCGAAACTCGCGGTTTTCCTCTGTTTCCTCCAAAGCTCTCCATCTGAATTGAAAATCCCATCTCCTAATAGAACTTCCATATATGAATGGTATGTCTCTCCCTTATTTAACATAAAAACAACAAAAGCATAAATGACATATTGCATTGTAAAGATACAAAGAGTTTGTTTTTTTTTTTTTATCACCTTTGGATAATTGGAGAAATTGGTTTTGAGGACATGTTCAACGTTGATGGGATCTGCTATGTATGTATAGGTGGTGAAAGGCATAGGGACAACTACAGTTCTTGAGTCATAAAGATACTCAACTAGCCAATCGTGCATACGGTCAAAATTAGTCAACTGTTCGATGGCTGCTCCAACCAAAGGCCAAGTCTTTGGACCTCTCTTGTTTCTTTGTCCCCATCGGTGTAGAAAGATCCATGATAACACCATGCAAGCTACAACCATACACATCGACATTTTTCACCTCTTTGAATCTGAAAAATAAGGTTCTAAAGATTCATTCACTAAAGTTTTTAATTTATATCTCTATTTATTTGTTTCACAATCAGCCAAAGCCTGTGAGCAATCTACAACTCAACTAACACTCTTTATTTATATAACTTCTTTGCAAAAAATTAAATGCTTCACTTCTTTGGTGTGTTTTTTTTCTAAAACTAGTCTTGGTCTCTTGGTTTTAGTAAACCGTACTTGGTACACCAAAACCAACATGAAGGTCCCACATTTTTAATGATACATTTATGATAAGTTCCTTTCTTTACATCCACTAATGTTTTTGAGTCTGCGCAGACTGAATCAAACAAATTGAGAAATAAAGTACGATGATGACGACAAGTAACATTCGTTATCTAATAAAACGACAAAGATAAGTACTTAAATGCATTGCATCTGGCGTTGATTCCTCCACACGTCATCGACGTTATCATTCCAAAGTTAACGTAATCTCAATCTCTCTTTTTGATCGATCATTTTAAAGTCATCGTATATTACAAATAGTCTTTTTGTTTATTAGTTCAGTAATGTAAAATCAAACTCCGTGACTTCGTCTTAGTCATGCTGATGAAACAACTTAATTTTTTTTAATTAAACATTTTTTTTCATTTCACATAATCATATGGTAATGGGAGAAATATAAAATCCCATTTGGGTTTTATATTTTACAATTTTTTCCTGTACCCCCAAACTAACGAAAATATGTACCAAAAGTAACATTCCAAGCACATAATTTTTAATTCTTCTTGTTACTAACCCATCACTAAAACAGTTTTTTTTTTTTTTTTTTTTTTTGGTTTAAGCCATCACTAAAACTTAAACATAGTTTGACGATGATGGTTCAAGATCTCGTCTTGGTTAAACTGTAGATCCCCGAGCCAACTAGACTCCGAATCAGGATGATGAAGATGATCGAGCTGAGTAAAATTATCGGTGAAAATGTGAGAGATGGGTCCCATGTAATCCATTTCCAACAAATGAGCAAGCGAACACGTTCTTGGAAGTTTCGTCGACGACGTCATCATCGTTATCTCTTCCTCATTTCTTCTCTCTGCTTCGTTCACAACAACTGTTGGCTCATCCATTAGTATTTCGTCCATGAAAGTCTCTTTCTCGTCTAGAAGTTTCACTGCTCCTCTCTTCTTGTATATCCTACACAATACCCATTCATCTAACTACAAAAATATGAAACATTTTTTTTTTTTTTATTACAATCAAGTTAATAAAAAAAATAAACATTTTAAGTTAAAATTATAAACATGAGTTAGTGCTTACCCTCATAGAACCGTTACGTTTCGTTGATGCTTTACGTGAATCGTGGAGACGATACTCGTGCATGATCCAGTCAGTTTTGATACCTTTGGGAGGTCGACCTTTGTAGAAGACAAGAGCTTTCTTGACACCCACGTTACTCGAACCGCTGTGAATGGCTTTGTCTGTACCGGTTGCTTTCCAATAACCGGAAACAGCAGCCCGGTTTGGTCTGACTCCGTTTGGATATTTTCGTTCTCTAGGGCTGAAGAAATACCACTCATTTTCTCCAAACTCTGTTTTCTCTGCAAATTCACAACGAAAAATCTAATAAGCGAAGAAGTCCAAAAAAACATTAGCATATAGAATAGATCATTATTGAGAAATAACCGGGTCGAACCGGGTAATTGCCAAGGGTCGAATTTGTAGATATCAACTTCTGGGATGATGGAGACAGGGCATGGTTTAGACATGGTTTGGTTTCGAAGATAGTAGACGATGAGCTCTTCGTCGGTTGGATGAAATCTGAATCCTGGAGGAAGGGTAGATTGGGAATTTGCTTCCATGATTTTCAGACAATTAGAAAATATCTAATGGATCGAACAAGAACTGTTTTTTTTTTTTTTGGTCTTGGGTTAGTTTTTGATGTTCTCAAGGTTTTTGAAATGTTTAGAAAGCCGAGAAGGTTGGGGTTTTTATTCTTGAGCTTTTTGTCGTTTAGTGTGCGTCACTTCTTTCTTATTGGTTGGTACATTGCGATTAAATTAATAATTCATTTTGTCCTGCGAATGTCCTATGGATAATCTCTAGCCACCTATTTGTTTTTCTTCCATATAATATTTGTCAATTTGTGTCATCCGGAGCCAAGGAGCGGTCACGGTTAAAAAGCTTTAAAAAATAGAATTTGAGTTATACTTTTTTGTTGGAGTTTTGAGTTAGACTTTTAAAACTAGAACTAGATGGAAAGTAAAGGTGCTTCACCGCGGGAAAATATTGCGTTTGTTATAATTAGAATGTTAAATATGTATATGTTGTATGATTTGATTAAGTATGCATGTTGATTGGAGTGTAATGTCAATGTCAATCTGTATTCAGAATGAACAATAAGTTGATATGGCGGAGTTGGTCTACGGCGCAGGATTAAAGTTCCTGTCCGAAAGGGCGTGGGTTCAAATCCCACTGTCAACAATCTCTTTTTAAATTTTTTTAACTTTGTACTTGCTGACGTGTACTTGCCTTATCGTCTCCATTTATGCATAGTAGGACCCATACGGTATGATGACGTGGACATTTAATGGTCACTAATCGAGTGAGACGAAACGATAAGGAGAGGAGGGCAAGGCAAAATCACTTCTTCAACCTCACAAAACCCTAACTTCTCCATTTCAAAAATCCACAGACTTCTCTGCTTTGAGTTTGTAAGGTAAATTGTAGGAATGGTGATTGCAACATCGATGAGTTTGAATCTAATTGGAGCATTCAAAGGCTTATCCCTATCTTCAACCTCAACTTTCCTCAGAGTCGATTTGAATTTATGCCCTAAAACCTCCTTCACTGTGGCTCTACCTACGCAAAATCTCCAAGCTCTGATTCCTTTGACGATCGAATCTGCTCATAAGAAAGGAGCTGGTAGTACTAAGAACTGTCGTGATTCTCCTGGTCAAAGACTCGGTGTTAAGATCTACGGTGACCAAGTCGCTAAACCTGGCGCCATTATTGTTCGTCAACGTGGTACTAAGGTAGCTTTGAGAACTCGAAACTGTTGAATTTTAGTAATTTCACCTCAAATCTGGGATTTAGTAAGGTTACGATTAATTTAGCTCTCGAGCTCTGGTTTTAGATTGATTCATCAATGATGTTCTGAACCACGAAGCTTTCGAAATTAGATGCTCTTTGAAGTAAAACGAATCCATGGTTTGATTTTGTTGACTTCAATTTGATATTGGCTTTGAATATGAACCCGATCACTGCAAATCCATGTTTTTTTTTTTTTTTTTTTTTAAATCTACTATTACCACATTTGGCTATTCTTTAGTCTTCATTTCGTGTAAGCATTTAATGTTTTAGTCTGCTAATTTCTTTTATCTCTTTGGGAAGTGGGGAGTGTAGTCTTCATGTGTCTCTGTTTCATCCATAAGTTCGTACTTCATTCTCTTGTTTTTTTCTTACGTTTATAGATTGAACTGTTTAGTTTCAGAATTATAATTTGGGTTTAAATCAAAAACTCATCTTGTCAATACTGTTGTAGATCAATGGTAGATTCTTGAGAATAATTGTAAGTTATTGCCTTTTGTTTTATCTTTTTTATTACATCTCTGAGCAAAAGATCAGATATGTTGCGTCATTTTGATTTGATTCTAATGGTTTACCAGATTATGCAATAGATTAGAATTATCTTTAGCTTTACTTTTTTTCTTTTGGCTAAGTAACTGTTTCTTCTTTTCAGTTGATTAACTTGAGGGGTGGAAAGCAAGAAAAAGTTCTAAGACTATTAAAAATTCACAGAATCGGATTGATCCAAAAGAGGTAGTCTTTTTTTATTTGCTCTCGTCAGTTTCATTTAAAAAAAAAGTGATTAGCTTTTTGTTTGATTTTAAGAATCTCTCTTGTTTTTTTTTCAAGAATTGCAAAAAAAAAAAATCAAGAAGAAGAAGAAACTCTAATTTCTTTTGGTTGCAATTTGGAATTGTTTAATAACAAAATGAGAATAAATTGCTGTATAATTGTTTATAGTGGCAATTTCTTTGATCAAAAAACCGATACAGAAACATCATAAATATCATTTGCATATAGGAAAAGTAATTGGATCATTTTAATTTGAAACCGTTGTATGAAATTTCGAATATTAAATTGTACAAATAATAAGTTAAAGGATTCAATGCTATGTTTTTTGTTGTCTTCAATAAGAGGTTGGATTTGAATTTCTTCCACATCTACGCTATTTGGGATGAAAGGTTTTTTTTTTTTTTCTGAAATCAAGTTGGATGGACTTACGATTTGGTTAATAACGAAATGAGAAAAATAGCTATAGATGTGTTTATACGGGTCAATTATAGATATCAAAAAGATATGTAAGTTTATAAAATCTAAAAGTGTCAACTTTTGACTGGTTTTGTTAGACTTTTATTGTATTCTAATAACAAAACAATATAGAACGGTGGATCATTATTCTATTAAATAACTTGTTGTTGAAAAAGGGAAACCCGACTGTGTTTTGTTTGACTCATATTCTGGTACTATAGTAAGGTTTTTAATAAGTCATGTATATATATCTTTTTAATATGCATTCACGAATCTGTGCAACTGACGCAAATTTTTTTCTTTTCATGCGGGTTGATATGGAGAGCTTAATCTGAAAAGGCGGCAAAAATAATACTGGAAGGAGGTAAAGACTACCACATGTATGTGAGGTTAGTGTATCTCTAAATCTCCTAATCTAAAAAGTAGGATGAGAGTAGGGAAAGTCGTACTAAAAATCAAAGAAATTAACGAAGAAAAAACATTTAAAGTCATAAGAAACATAATTGAACCAAATGGAAAAACTCACTTGTAAACATCTACAATGAATCACCAAATCCGGTTAGACCCTCCCTGTATTCACATGATTCAATAAAGTGAAGATTAATTAGTGTTATGAAAGTTAAAAACAATAGATAACTTTAGTAATCAGTTGAAACATTAAAATACCTTTTGCTGCCTGAATGGTTGAAACTATAATATATATAGCTAACCAATGTTTTTAAAAACTTCTTTGAAAACTACATTTATAGTTTTCTTTTGTGGCTTCCTTTCTTCATCTAGGATCATAACTTTTAATCCCTTCTTCGAAGTGACCCTAGATATTGCAACATATAGTTGGCCATGTGAGAAAACTGGTCTAGGCAAAAACAATCCCACATTCTCCAAAGACTGTCCTTGACTTTTATTGATTGTCATTGCAAACGCAACCGATAATGGCAACTGTCGTCTTCTCAACTTAAAAGGCAATCTTGCGTCTGAAGGTGTTATTAGCAATCTTGGGATGACAACTTTATCACCAACTCTATCTCCTGTAATTACTCTAGCTTCAATCACAAATTCAGCCATTTGTGTGATTTGTAACCTAGTCCCATTCATTAGACCACCTCTAGGATCAATGTTTCTTAACAACATGACAGGACATCCAACTTTCAAGCGCAACCTATGGTTGGGTAAACCTGATATCTTGATACTATTGAGAAAATCCGGAGTGAACACTGGATTGTTCTTAGCGTCTGTATCAGAAGGATCCAAACTATCTGCACTAAGATAGATCCTCTCTTCACCTGCATTGTAAATTAAACCATTAATGAATTGTACAATACATGAGCACCAAAAAGACAACAAACTTTGTACATACCTTCCATTTGATCAAGCATATACTCATTTATCTGATGAACATCATCATTTGTTGGACATAGAATAGCTCTTCTTTGAAAGAATTTAGGATCTTTCTTTTTCTGTAATTCCTTAGGATCCCCATAGACTTCTTTGCTGATTGATTGAATAGGATCTTTGGCCTCTGTAATAAGAAACTCTTCTGGAATATCTATTAGAGCTTCACCATCATTAGGTTCACCAATTTTCCCATCACCAACTGCTAGTATCCACTCTGAGAATTCTTTAATATCATTGGCGTCTTCAGCAGTAAGCGTGTTTGACAAAAGACGCATATTCTTTGTAAGCTTAAGCACTTTGCAATGATCCCAAATATAGGAAGAATTCAATGAAGCCAGCACAATTTCTGTCCTAGAACCACCGTTTATAACTGGGAGAATCTGTCTGAAATCTCCTCCAAAAACTACAACTTTCCCACCGAAAGGTTCACTATTACCATTTCCTGCAACATCCTTCAAACTCTTATCCAAAGATTCAAAGCAATACTTACTCATCATTGGGGCTTCGTCCCATATAATGAGTTTTGCTTCTTTCACCAAATGTCCCAGATCTGAGGATGGTTTGATTCTACATGTTGTAAGCTCATCAGGATGTAAAGGGATCCCAAATCTAGAATGAGCTGTCCTACCACCAGCTAACAAAAGGGAGGCTATACCACTTGATGCAACGTTGAGTACAATTGAGCCTTCTTTTCTAATAGCAGCAGATAGTGTTTTCCATAAGAAAGTTTTACCGGTTCCTCCAAAACCATAAACAAAAAAAACTCCACCACGATTAGTTAGCACAGCCTCCATAATCTCATTGTAAACTCCTTGCTGCTCTCCTGTTAACTGGCCAAAACATTCAGCATGTGTTGTAGCTAAATTATCTCGGTCATAGCTTTTTTCGTCAACAATCAACACATTAAAATCAGTTACACTTCGCATAGGTGGCTGTGGCATTGACTTAAAACTTGCTAGAGAACTCCCATTTCTTCTCAGCATGTTGTCTATATCCTGAAGCGCAAATTTTTTTTTTTCTTCATCAGATAGAATTAGATCTGCAATACATTAAAAGACAATTTAACATACGTGCCACACTTGAAAAATAGAATTTAATAAACTGCTTAATAGATAATAACATATAAAATGTGGTAACTATACCTGGTCTGTTTAATTGTCTTCTTCTAATGTATTGGATGTCTTCACACTGCAACTCCCATGTCTGTGCCCACACTTTCTCCGGACTATACAATGTAGGTGAAAGAAGCATGACAACGAACACTTGACGAACTAAGGTTCCACTTCCCCAGTAACTTGTTCTTACTAAATCTTGTATGTATTCTTGATCATCGTCTAACAAACCCAAAGCAAAACATGCTTCTTTATATCCTGGGTAAACCACTCCATTTACTGTTCTTATCTCCTCAAAACTTCTTGGTCCTCTTTGTTCGTTCAATAGGACTCGCAGATAATATCCATCTTCTATATTCATAGGAACATAGTTGATTCTTCCAATAGAAAATCCTCTCTGTCTTAAATTAAATTGCTTCTGTTTTGAATCATATGTGAACCGGTTTGGAATTTCAGCATAAGTGAGTGATCTAGCAATAGAGCTAACCTTGTTCAGATTCATCCATGCAGTAAACATTGAATCATGTATAAAATCTCGATTAAGAATGTTCTCCACTTCATCATCACCCTTGAAATAAATAGGTTGTTCTCCTTCGAGATGGAAACTCAGTTTTTCTACAGGAGTTGAACGATAATGAATAGGATACTTAAAAATCCTCCATGTTGCTTCACATGCAGAAACGTACCTGAAATGGTGACCAATCACATATTAAAAACCAGTAGATGACAATGTAAGAAGATAGTTTAAGTTATGTGGGAATGTTAATGATTTTGGTCATAAAGAACAATTTAGAAATGAATCTGGTAATATAAAAGTCAATATAATGGTGTACGACACCTTACAAACCAAAAAAGGAACAGAAAATGATCGTTGTAAAAATGCTGTAGCAAATTAACACTCCCATTCGAGTCAATATATTATTTTTTAACCACTTTGTTTAACTCTAATGCAGACTAATGATGATTCACTTATGGAAATCCCGATTGGAGAAATACAATCAAGAAAGGTATGTGAATAATCAAAAACTTACATCAACAAATTAGACTATCATAGATATTAATTAAGAGAAGATGACAATGTAAGAAGATAGTTTAAGTTGTTTAATACTGTTCAAAATTTTGGTTATACAAAACAAATAAGAAATGATTCTCGTAATATAGAAGTCTATATAATGGTGTACGACACCTTAAAAACCAAACAGGTCACAGAAAGTGATCGTTGTAAAAATGATGTAGCAAATTAACACTCCCTTTCGTGTAAATATAAGATTTTTTTTAACCAGTTTGTTTAACTCTAATGCAGACTAATGATGATTCAGTTATGGATAACGCGATTGGAGAAAAACAATCAAGAAAGGTATGAGACTACTCAAAAACTTACATCAACAAATTAGACTATCATAGATATTACTTTAGAGAAGATGATAATGTAAGAAGATCAAAGTAAGTACCTGCAATCAAAGTAATCCTTGATTTCATTTATCATCTTGGTATTGCCATTGCGTGTTGCATTTTCTGGTGCATCTGCATTGTCATCTGTAGAAGGTGGTTCGACAGCAACAGTGACACGGTCTTGTCCTTTTGTAATATACTTGAACAAATATTTGACAGAACCTGATTGGTTGCACCACTCAACATTTATGTGTGCTTTGTACCGCAATAGTAGTTTCTTGTTGTATGGGATAACATATCTGTTATCACATCTAAAACCATTCTTCTCAACAAAATGAATTGTTTCCCTTCTTCTGTAAACTGGAAATCCGTCTTTATCTATGGTAGTTTCCTTTGCATGTGCTTTAGGAAAGAATTTAGAACATTTCTTGTTCACCATACACGGTGAATTTTGATTCACGGCACCACATGGTCCATGAATCATCATATCCTTGACTATCTCATAAAGTTCTGGTTCTTCTTCTTTGTCTGGAATTTCTGCACTTATAATGTTATCTATGTCTTGGGCTTTGGGAAATTTATGCATCTGATCCATAAACAGCAAAATGTGTGCATGAGGCAAACCTCTTTTTTGAAACTCTATTGTATACATTGCTGTAATGAAAGAAAACGTTTGGTTAATGTAGAGAAAAACGTTAGTAAAATAGATAACATACAGTATCATGTAGCTTAAGATAAAATTTAGATTTACCTGACACAGTCTTCCCCAAAAGAGATTTTTTTGTCAAATCGTCCATAAGTGAATCAAGTTTCATCTTAAACATTCTGCATATGATATCTGGTCTATCATCAGAATTCAACTTACGCTCCTGAACAAACCTTGATAGTTCAGGCCATTTTGGGTTGCATGTGAAGGTGATAAAAAGATCTGGAAACCCAAAATGTTTTGATATAGCCATTGCATCCAAATAATTCTGTCTCATATATCTAGGGCCACCAGTGAATGAAGATGGTAAATACATTTGCCTTCCTTGCTCATTCATATTAACCTTTCCACTCTCTCTAGCTTTTTTAACTGAGTTGTAATTCTCTGCCCGCAAACTTGCTTGATTGTATTTGATGTAACCCAGCCGGTTACTCTCTATCATTGTATAACCATCAACCAAAAATTGCTGAAATAAGCGCCTACTTTTTAAAAGAGTGGTTGCCTCATTTTTCCTCTCTTGAATACGGAATGCAAAGAACTGCCTCATACTGATTTGCTTCCTATTTTTCTGACTCTTAATCCTTCTAAGTTTTGTATGCCCTTTCTCAATGCCAAGCCTGTATCCATCTTCACCGTAGGGAAATAAAAGAGGATATTGCAATGCAAGATAAGAGAGATGCAACTCGCTTATTCTTTGCAGTTTACCAGATTTTTCTTGCAAAATAATGTCACGATGATCCATTCCGATTTCAAAATCCCCAGGAATCAAAGCAGCTACTTCTGAAGCTGTTGGACAATTATAAGTCCTCCCATCTCTCTCACGACTACTAACTATCCTCATATGAAATGTTTCAGCCGGATTAGTATCAAATCTGTCCCTTGCTGATCTAAACTGTTGAACATAAGGGTTGACATCATCCAACATCTGCATTATCTTCTTAATGAGATCTTTTCTCAGCTCTTCTTTCTTCTTATACTTCCCTGACTCCTTTCCTTTGCTGGAAAATTTAGCATTACAGAAATGGTTATTGTAACTATCATTACATCTGTTTGCTTATTCCCTTTGTAAAAGCATTTACTTTATAGGTGAATAAGTATAAATGTACCTCATAATTGTTGCTCTATTAGCAATCTCATGTTCAGTGTCCACAATGTAGAGCTGTTGAAACTTAGGCAATTGACCTGTTTCAGGCTTCATACTACCCATCAAATGGTAGTTTTCTCCTTGTAATTGAAACATTTTAGGTCCCCGGCCTGGTGTCATACATCTATCCACTCTCCCACCAAGTGAAGTAAATGAGAAAATCATGTTATAAGCTCTGATGTTTTCTCTAAAATGTTGACTAAGCTCATCATTATTTGTGAGCAATGAAAGCAACAACTTTGTTGTTTTTTGTGTAAAAGGAAGTTTAACCTGTCCTTCCCCACAACACAGAGTAAAAACTGGTTTCCGGACTTTTGAACGCTTGTTTATGCGCTCATCAAACCACATAATCGCTCCACAAAATTCACATTCATAACTTGGATCACCATGATCAACATAGGGCGTCTCTGTTATTGTATTATATGTAAAAGTTTAGATTTTGAGACAAGAGTTTCAGTGGACATAAAGTTAATTGAATTGACTAATTTAATATTGTCCTTTACCGAGTTTTTTGTTTGTTGGCAATGGAACGGGTGAACAAACATCTGAAAAAAACTTTTGAAAAGTATTTTTCACTGTATTGAAATAGTCCAGCTCCTTCTGTACCGCAGATATGACATCGGTATCGTCAATGTCATGTTCAGAATTGGCATCAAAATCATTTTCTGCGCTAGAACAGTCGAAAACTTGATCATCTATGTCTCCTGCCAATTATTTTTTACAGCAGTCATATATAAAGTTTTATGTAATAGGATATTTATATAGGGAAATTTAATAACTAAATTACCATCAGATGTCTGCTGGTCATAATAATTGTTTGTTTTTTCTACTTCAGGGAGGAGATCCAGGGGAGTTATAATTGCATGAACAGCTTTGGATGATAGAGAACATGTCTGTGACTGAATTACATGGTGAGGTAAACCACTACTATTCCTTAATGACTGATTTCTTATCGTGCTCGATTCCAAAAAATCCCCTAGGTCCGAGTAGGATATTGGTACAGCTTTCTTAGCAGAAGAAGATCCTAATCATATACATATGACCAGTTTGGTTAATTGCAATATCAGAAGTGACAATTTAAATTTATGCTAACACGTTGAACATTTAAAGTTTATCTCCAAAGTAGAAATAACATATTGTACCTTTACGTAATGTACTCCCTTTTGCAGAATATGAGCTAATTTTGTTCACTGGACTATGGAATTGCATTTTCGAACTCGCAGGTGTGTTTGTGATATCCTTCAAAATATTACAATAACCATGTTTATTTGGACCATCTAGGGGGAAATCGCTGGGATGTAGATGAGGGGTAAAATTTTCTGATTTAGTTGTTGACACAGCTTGTTTGGTGTTCTTCTTGTGCCCATGTTGAGGGGATTCTGAAGGAATGAGTTCCTTTCTCTTCTTCATCCTAGAAAGCAAAACAAATAATCTTATTTATGAGTCAGAGTATAGTTAAAGAGTGAGGGTATTCTGCTAACTAACCTGTAAACGAAGCAGGTTCTGATATTAGGCTCAGAACTGATAGTTTGGCGGTAGGATAAGCAATAGAATGTTAGATATGAGCGATTCCACTGAAAGTCTGAATTGCATAAAAGATGAGATTTTCTGTAAGATAAATTATAAAATATGGAAATTGTGTTGTATTAGTTTTCTAACCAAGCACAGTTTGCACATAAAACTATGTTGCACTTTCATTGTTTTTTAATCTTACTGACCATCTTTCCTTGTCCTTATTAAATGAATTTTTAACCTCGACCAACCCCCATTTGGGTGGGAAAGTGGTCCTTCGAAGAGCTTGGTAAAGAACATTTCCGTTTCATTGATATTTGTATATAAAAATATGATAAAAATATTGATAAATAATTGTTTCTTCATGGAACAGGACCACATGCATCTATATATTCCTCAAGAGGTTTTCATGGTACAATACATGGCTCTGACCAACTTGGATGGTGAGGTAAAAATATATTGTTATTGTATGACTTGGTTAGTGGTGAACTTGATCACAAACCATCACCAACGTTTGTATAATTCAATGAACCTATTTCTTTAATGAAGTAGAACCTGTTCAAATGGAGTTAAAGTGGGTTATAAATGTCAGGGGATTTATTATTAATTTTCGTAAAAAGCAAATGTGTCGACTGTAGCAATGTAACTTGGCTTTTGGATATAGTCTACACCACCAGGTTTAATAATGAGTAAATATCAAATATATGTCTAAATGTGTATTTCAGAGGTGTAGAATGTCTGTTTATATCCTCTTTTCTGTATCCAATCTGAACTTAGTTTTCTGGACTGCGTTTTATGATGTGTTCTTGGTGAAAATTGTCTAAAATTGAGCACCACATGTTTGTAGTATGCTTCAGTTATTTATAGTCGTCTATTAAAAATATTATGTGAATGCTTCAGGTATATATAGTCATCTACTAAAAATGATATGTCAATCTTTGATTTTGAGATACATCGTTTGTATAGTGAGTTTGATAATACAGAAAAAGACAGAAACGATTATAGTATTATGGATGTCTTTACAATGATCGACGACACCTTACTTTTTGAACTGATTGTTCACATATTAAAATCTTGTATCTAATGAATACTCTATCTATATATATTTTTTGACCACTTCGTTTTATTCTTATGCAGAGTAATTGAACACGTGGATGGATAAGGGTGTTGAACAAATACAATAAAGAAAGGTATGTAACTATTTGACTACTACCATCAACAAATTAGACAGCCATGGATATGACTTACGAAACAGTAGATTCATTGATAATTGAAATCCGAATTTTGAAACAGTAGATTTGAAAAACATAACAACTTGAACCATATAGAGTCATCTACTATGGTTTTACAGAAGTAGTTATTATATCTGAAACACAAACACAACTAAACTTACCAAAAGCCAAATACGAAATGTTATCTTCTCTCTAAACTCTTACTCTCCACACCAATCATGACTTGAAACCTCAGTTATCAGCATAGTCTGAAACTGGCGTTTCACTTGTTTCCACTTCATTGGGAGTTACAGAAACTGATTGCTTCTCTTCAAAACTCTCCACCTTAATTTTCCTTATCTCGTCAAACTTCTCCAACTTGATTGCCTTCATTTGTTTCTTCTTCTTGGTCGAGAAAGCATCTACATCTAGTTCGTTACTTCTTTTGGATGATGGAGTAGCGAGATCACACATAGACCCTTCACCCTCATCTGTGCTATTAGTGAGCATGTACATCTCCTGCATATAATCATATAAAACTTTTAAAAGGCAAAACATAAAGAATAAATTTTAACTGTTGCCTTTACTATAATCTTTACTTCATAACAACCTGCCCACCAGATAGGATTTGCGATGGATTGGTTACACCCTCCGAATCATCAAGCTCGTCAATCTTGACCTCTTCACTGCCAGACCAAATTTTACCAACCCTGTATGTGTCATTACCTCCACTCAAATTATCATTTTCCACACACACGAGCAGAAGAAAAGTTTTTCCAACCAAATTTTTAATTGCAAGAGGCAATCTATCAGGAACATTCAGCTACAATAAACACCAAAAAAAAGAACTAATGTTAGAATTAATTTGTTAATTTTTTGCATGAACAACTTTGAAAGATAATAACTAACTTCGTCATCGTAAACACCATCAAGAAGGTCATTAGCAGATTGACCAACAAACTCAGTTGCTGCACCATCAAACAGCATACACCTTGTTTCCCCTGTCCCATCCATGACACGGACATGTAACTTGAACCTTAAATTGAAAAAACAACAACATAAGTTTGAGGCGGATTATAAATTTGCTGATCAAAATTGACAAAAATTTGTGTTATTCAGTAGTTTATATTTCACCTGGGAACAACTGCAGTTATGTTAAGATTACATTTAGGACACCAAAATGTTTGCTTTTTCGGTTTACACAGGAATGCAGCATCCTGCTTTTGGATGCTTTCAACTTTTTTGCTGCATTTTTTACATCCAACATAAAACCAACCCATATCCGTATCTATGGCAAAAATTGTGCACATGATCTTACACTTCTCAACCTGAATAAACAAAAAAATAAGACAGCATATTAAACTAAACGTAATATGAGAAACTGAAAAGTATTTTAAGTTCTCCAGCGAGTACCAAATATTTTTTTACACTGACCTCAGTAGAGTCCAATAAAGCTTGTATAGTTTTCCTTGGATACTGGTTGAAGTATTCGTCATTGTGAACAATCAGTTCCAACCGTGGCGTTGATTCACATATGGTCAGTGTAAGTCCATCGGTTGGCAAACTATTTAGGGGAATAAGTTATACTCAGTTACACTAATACTTAAGTTCAAAAGATATTATAATTACAATGCATTGTGGGTTACGTATTTTCGCACCTTGCTGCAAAGTCTATGGCTTCAGGATAAACGGGATTGATTATGATATCAGAAGCATCAAAAGCATTGGTGATCTGGTTCTCGCCTATAAAAAAAAGTATCCAATTAATATTGACAGTAAAACTTTTTTTTGTAATGAAAGTTTATTAAGTTCATTTGCATAATTACCCCTGAAAGTGTTGATTTTGGCAAACCTTATCAAACAAATTACACTTTGTTCCCCACCGTTTTCACAACCTTTGAAAACTTTTTCAGCAAATTTTCCCCACATTGTGCATGGTAAACGTTCATTCCTGCATTTTTACATACTTAAACTTTTTAGTTGGAAAACACAATAGTAAAAATAACTTCGAAACATAACAAATAACTTTATATTACCTTGTGTTTCTGATTTCAAACTCAAGCTTCTTTGTTGGCTTGTTATTGGCCTCAATGGTCTCAATTTTCCCAACCTTGATAATCTGACCAAGGACATCTACCGAAAAAGCAAATTAACTATGAAATTTTCACACTCAACGCATTTTGTTTTACAGTAGTTAAATCTCCAATTATAAATTACTTACCAACCAAGAAGAAAGGATTAAGGTCACCAACAATTATGTTGTGAAACTCGGCCAAACTCAAATAGACACTCTCGGATATGGCATTGCATGGTGTAACAATTGTGTTATTCAAGAAAGCCATCTTGAATGCATGATTTGTTACCCTAAATTGTCCTCTCACTTGATTCAAATAAAAATTTTCGATGACTGTCCACACATCTTTCCTTATGTACCTTTCAAACTTGTTCACAAGGGACTTCTTGATAGAAGCATGAATTTTGGTACCCTATTTAAGTAGAAGAAACAGGAAAAAAATATGCAGCAATTAGTGGTAAGTAGATTATATTACAAAGAAAGAAATGAAACGAAATATATGAACATAAACTTTTATGTTGGTCTGTATTATTACCCTTTCATCTGCCAAAACGAACTCCATCGTTTCTCCAGATTGACTCGTGTACTGTTTCCACAGGTGGAGCACCTTTACTTGCACACGCCAGCTGCTTTTGTATGGTTTAACATCAGCAAGGTATGTCAAAGCCTGAGGACCATTCATTCTCGTATTCTCGTAGAAAGTTATAAACCGATTTGACTGTCTTTTGCTATTGCTTTCAATGTGTTTGGGTTCTCAATTAAGGATATTATATATAGGCGAAATCATAGTTGTATGTTTTCTATCTTTGGAATACAGATAAAGGATAAGTTTTTTATTACATTGTCGGTTACTTTTTCTTGATCTACGTTTTTTTAACTGTTAATAGTACTATACACGTTGAGGTAATGTCAGTAATATTATGGGCTGATGTGTGTTTTATTAGTTTTCTAACCAAGCACAGTTTGCACATAAAACTATGTTGCGCTCTCATTGTTTTTTAATCTTAAAGACCATCTTTCCTTGTCCTTATTAAATGAATTTTTAACCTCAAACCGTTACTTTTCCTTCTAGTGGGTTAGAATGTGTATACCGGTGTACTATCGAACCCATGGATTTAATAGTACTATACACGTTGAGGTAATGTCAGTAATATTATGGGCTGATGTTTGTTTTATTAGTTTTCTAACCAAGCACAGTTTGCACATAAAACTATGTTGCGCTCTCATTGTTTTTTAATCTTATAGACCATCTTTTCTTGTCCTTATTAAATGAATTTTTAACCTCAAACCGTTACTTTTCCTTCTAGTGGGTTATAAATGTCAGGGAATTTATATTTGGACCATTTCAGCCTTCTATAGTGCTGTGCATTTGTTAGAATTGTTATTTAGACTGTAATGGCAATTTCAGTAATATAACACATAAATGAAGGTTAATTTGCCTTCAATACTGCTCAAATAATAATATGGAGATTTGAGTTATACTTTTTAGGTGGTAGTTTCATAGTAACAGATTTAGCATGTCAATATGCATAAGAAAAAGTGTTACGTTTTTCGACTGTATTCATTTCTACTTATAATTGTATTATGTGATGGTGACTTCCGTATTTAATTTAAGGATTTTTGGTTCTATATATTGAAGAAATTATAGATATAGGGTCGTGGCTATTATATTAATTAAGATTGAATCAGTAGGTATCAAGAAAATATATAAAGGTTATATAAGATATGTAGCTATTTTAATTAAAGCTTGATTATACATTTCTTTGAACGGGAAATAAGTTAGAGTTATCCAATAATGTAGAAAATGGATTTTAATTGGAAATTCTAATTAAAAGGGTCTTCGTAGAAAAGAAGAAAAAATAAGTTTTATCAAAAAGAGGAATATAAAAAAAAAAAAAAAAATTAAAAAGAAGAAGAAGAAGAAGAAGAAGAAGAAGAAGAGAAGACATATAATTGAGTGTGCTTGACCACTGATTTGTTTGATTGCATTGCATGGCTTTAGTATTAGTATTTAGGTGAATCTCCATTTCAAACCAAAAGTATATTCTTTTGTCCTATTTCCCCAAATATTCGTTCCTTGAATTTTTCTTTATTGATTCCTCCTCCTATCTTTGTCTACCCTATCCATTATTCAACATTATTCAACTTATAAGCTCAACTATCAGAAGTCATATCCAACATTATTATCTGCACGATATAGTTTACGTTACATGACAAAAATATATAAATCAACAACTTTATATTGCATATATCATTCTGATATTTCAATAACTTTTTGAATTTCAGTTTCTCGCAAATTATGTCATACCTATCAAACTATTATATATATATATATAATATATATATATATATATAATATTCCTTTTAATTTTGGTACAAAATATATAATATTTAAAAATACCGTAGAGTAACTAAAAATGCAAATCATTAATAATAAAGTTTATATTAATATCCAAAAAAAAAATAGCTGGTAACTAAAAGAATCCAAAGGAGAAGTAGTAAAGAACTTGTATATTACAAAAAAAAAAAAAAAAAAAGTACAAAAGAAATCGTGTGAAGACCATTCTTTATCTTAATTTTTGGAAAAAGAAACGTGGCACACAATAAGGCTAGGGGGGTCCATTTTCTTTTGCGCCTGATGACGTGTCGTTTTCACATAAAAAGTCATTAAGGATAAGGATTGTGGAGGGCATACACCCACGCGCCACGGCGGATTTTTAATTAAACAAATAGTAGTTTAGATGTAATTAATTACGCCTGCTCTTATCTAATAGTGTCATTACCACTCCCTAATTGGATGATTAAATCTTTGTTTACTACATTTTTCGAAAACTACACACGCTCAGTTCACACGTTTCTTGTAAAATGTTTTGAAAGATTATTACTACAAGATGCGAAGGAACGTTCCAGCTGATCAAAGTGGGAAAGAGAGGGGAAACAACATTTTCATGGCTAATACATTTAAATTTTGTATCGGTTTATTAACTTTTAGTTTAGTATTACAAGCTGTTTATTCTAGTTGATTTCATGGTTTTTGCTGCTCCTTCTGTTCTAAATTAATAGATGTTTTAGTTAAAAGCACACATATTAAGAAATCTATTTTTTTTTACAAAATTATCATTTAATGTTTTATTCAAAATTCATTTAACCAATCAAAATTTAAAATTTGCATAAAAATTATCAAAACATCTAATAAAATAAAATCAAAAAAATGCCCAAAACATCTATTAATTTTGAATAGATGGAGTAATTTATATGTGTTATTGAATACTAAACTCAACAAAAAAATTGTTCATTCAACCCTGATAGTGGCGCATACATGAATATCTTTTTCCAAAAAGAATTCAAGAAACTATTTTTTACTAATAGATAGTCTAAAATGCTGATTTTAAATGGCACAAGAATCATATATTCATATATATACATCACCAAGCCATTTTACTTACTATATAGGGTAAGGGACAAAAAGGATAGGATTAAAAGATAAGAAGCTAGGTTAGGATGAGATGACACAAAATAAAGCGTTTGGATCTTTGTTTAGGTTAATTTAGTTAAGGAACCAATCATAAATGAGTGACGATGATTAATCAAGTCGTCATCTTAATCTCTAGCATCTTTGTTCAATGAGGAAACGATTTACTTATATATGAAGTTATAAAGAATTCAAACACATGCTTTTATACTAAATTATTTTTTATTTGGGTCAACTAAAAGAAGCAAATCCTAGATACATATAAGCTAAAATTTTTGATTATGAACCGATAACCATTGTTTCAATAGTTTAAATTGTTGGAAAAAGAGTTTCAATAATTTAAAGAAAGAAATTTTTATTAGAGAGAATATTGATAAAGAAGGGAAATGGTAAAAGATAACCAAAAAAAGGTTCAAATTTACTATTAAATTTACATTTTTTTTTCGCTATTGAATTGTAGATCTAGTCATTTATTTAGATTTTTGTCAATTATAACTGTCAATTAATAGAATTTGATTATAATAATATTATATTTGCATCATATACACAAATGAAAAAATAATCAAATGTTGGTATTTTTAAGAATTTATTGATATTATAGCGGTGTTTTTAAGGGGTTGTTTACAGAATGTTTACAGATCATGTTTTAAATAAGTTTAATATGCAAATAATTTAAAATTTCTTAAAATAAAATTATAGTTGTTTATAGCTTTATTCAAATCCAGACAAATAAATAACATTGAACTTTGATTTTGTAAGTGTAAGAATTCTATGAAGGGTTTAAATTTAATATAATTTAGTTTATAACCAACGACTACGACCAATAATTTATCGATACAACATGATTTGTTGTTTTTTCTGTAGTTTATTGCGACTTGTCAACAAATTTTAAAACACATCGGTAAATAGTTTTGAACTTTTATAGAGAAGAACCAAGGGCCAGTATCTCATCATCGTTGTCTTTTTGGCGCTTTTTTGTGAATAGTCTCTGCTTATTCTTGGAACCTGTCAACGTGTAATCTGATTTGATTCGTTTAGGCTCATAATCATTTATTTTTATCAAGGACAGACTTTACTCATCCTCCTGTATTAGAGTGTATATAGTTGGTTTGTTCTGGTTTACTTTGGTTATTGTATTTGGTTTAGCTTCACTTGTATTTAAGCTTCCTCTGTATCTCACTTTACAATTGAACGAAGATATTTTATGATTCTTAGAGAATCTAATATCCTGGAAAATGATTATGTTAACTGTAGCTGTTCTTTTGTGAATCATACATGTTTCTAAGAGAGAGATATAAGAAATGGACCAGAGGCCTTTAAACCTGCTCATGTGATCATCCGTTGTAGGTATCAGACCACTCTCCACTGTCCCTTTACGTTTTAATGGTTCTTAAATTTTTACATTGGTTAAGTTTTACAGAGCTACTGATAATGCTGAAGAACATATGTATATGTATTCCAATTCAATGTTCTATTTCTTTTCTAGCAACTCTCACTGAAAACACGAACATACTTTAATGCAAGTATATATTATTCTTTAGCAGATTGTTCTTGGTATCACCTTATTATGTGCATTACACTGTTTTGTTTCCAGGAGTTGTGGGAGAGAGTTAAGCTTCCACATTTCTACTGTTGCAGCGGTGAGCGAGCAATACCTGATGGGGCAAAGCAATTCAAACAACTGATCATGACTTGTTTTATGTGACTAAAGACTTGTTGGATTTAGTAGTAGGACTCAAGGGTTATGATGTAGACTTAGGTTTACTCTGTTTTTGGCATACCATTTTTTTTAATTTCTCTTGCAGAATCAAAACACCTGCTTGCATTTTTTTTGAGCAGGTTATATAACTTATAATATAAGTGCACTTACTTTTTTGCACAAGTAATAATAATTTGGAAAATCTGAAATGTAAAATGCAGTAGTCAAGAAGTAACTGCCAAATTATGCGGTTTCACTGCCACACTGAAGCTTACGTTGCAACACGTGTCATCCTCTGGTGGGCCAAGTAATGCTCAACCAGCAGTATCTATTGATTTTACTTCCTTCCATCGGTTTCGGCCGCAACACGCATCAGACGACACGTGGCAGTCACAGAAGGATCCAACGGCTGGAAAAGAGAGACAAGTTCTTTATAAAGCATGATCTTCGCCGCAGACGATCTCTGTTGCCGTTACCAACTAAATACAGTATTAGTGTCAGTCGGCGAAATCAAAGTAGTGACGTGTCCCTTCGTCTTCCTTCTCGTCGTCAAAATTGCAGAAGAAGCTCTTAAACTACGTTTCTTCCTGATCAAGGTATCTATTTTAATTACTCATGAAGTTTTTTATTTGTTCTGTATGATCAATCACCATGAATGTACACAATTTAGAAAACTATTTCAAATCTTATGCTCATTTTGAATGTTCTAATAGATTCATAAACCTATATTTTTTGCTTTACAAATCTCTGTATTATCATTGATTTACCGAAATTTTGATCTTTTATGCGTTATTGTTGTTCTTATTAGGGTTCTTTGTTCTCTTTATGAAGATTGTGATATTGCATTTGGTTTGATTTGAATTGAGCTGGCAAAAAAAAGATGAAGTTTGGGAAAATATATAAGAAGCAAATGGTGCCTGAGTGGGTAGAAGCTTATATGGACTACAATGGTTTAAAGAGGATTCTAAAAGAGATACGTAGTTACAAGCATAGTAAGCTGACTAGAGCAGCTTCGAGAGTATCGAAGCAGGCTGAAGCGTTGCACCGTTCGTTTAGTGGTCTGTCTTTTCATCCTAGGCATAGTGAACAAGCAGGGGATATTGAGGATCAAGTTATAAAAGTTGATACTGTGCAGGAAGATGATTCTCGTGAGTTGTATAAGACAAAGTTTCTTAAAAAGTCTGAAGAAGGAGGAGAGTTTGAAGAATCATTCTTTAAAAAGCTTGATGAGAATTTAAACAAAGCTAACAGGTTTTACCGGGATAAAGTCGATGAAGTGCTCGAGGAAGCGGTTTTGCTAGATAAACAAATGGATGCACTGATTGCGTTAAGGATCAAGGTGAAAAAACCTGATGATGCAGATAACTTGAATTTGGAGAAGCATGCTTCTGATAAGGTCATAGTAGATACATCTGATAGCGCAACGAGAACAGCAGGTAAGTATTATAGGAAAAGTATTGTTTTTTGAGAAGCATCTTCTTATGTTCAGTTTGTTTATTGAGTTCTTGATTTATTTGCAGGCAGTGAAAACATTGAAATGGTACATGGTATTGATAGAACTAGTATTCCAGAAGAAGAGGCCTCTCATATCGTGGCTGACATTGTCCCGGTTTCTCATACTAATGGCTATGAAGAGGAAGCTTGTACTGGTGAAAAGCAGGATCTTCGTGAAGTACTTGAGCGTGTGAAGATGAATGATGCACTTGAATCTCCTATTTCTACATTAAAAGGGGTTTTTGGAGATTCTAATGAGCCAATCTCCAAGAAAGGATTGAGAAAAGCAGAGGAACAATTGAGGCTTGTTTTTAGTGAGTTCTATCAGAAACTCCGGCGTTTGAAGGAATACAGGTGAGGAGAAGTTTGAGCCAAAGATCAATTTCTTATGCAATTTTTCTTTCTATATTGTTGTGCTACTGATTTGTCTATGTTTGTGTAATCTGAATCAGTTTCATGAATCTTCTGGCATTTTCAAAGATCATGAAAAAGTACGAGAAGGTTAGATATGAAAAGCTACTTAGCTACTTCTACATCTTACATATTTCCTTACTGCTGAGAAAAATAGTTGCATGAGCAATGAAGTCACACTATGTATTCATTTTTCTGGTTGATGTGTAGATTGCATCGAGGAATGCATCGAGGAACTACATGAAAATTGTGGATAATTCATTAATTGGGACCTCTGATGAGGTTTGTGGAGTAGTTAAGACATAGAAACAGTTTTTCTATATGTTTGTGCATCAAATTTTTTGTTAACTGTATCCTGATTTAGGTTAACAGACTACTGGAGAGAGTAGAGGTAACTTTCGTTAAGCACTTTTCAAGCGGCAATCGAAGAGAAGGCATGAAGTGTCTAAGGCCTAGAGTTAAAAGAGAAAGGCACAGAGTTACATTCTTCTCTGGTAAGAAATTCAGATTTCCAAAGATGTTACAATTGTTCACTGATGATTGTTCTTCATTTTTTTCCCACAGGTTTCTTTTCTGGCTGCTCAATTGCATTAATTATTGCTATTGTTTTCAAGATAGAAACTAGAAAGATCATGGACAAGGACTATGGTACTGCATACATGGCGAATATTATCCCTCTTTACAGGCAATTATTCTATTTTAATCAGAACATGTGCTCATAAACATAGGAAACAGATCTTTCTTGTCTCACACTCACAAACATGGACATGTCCTGCAGCTTATTTGGATACATCATTCTTCATATGCTCATGTACTCAGCGAACATATACTTCTGGAAGCGTTATAGAGTCAACTATACCTTCATCTTTGGTTTCAAGCAGGGAACGGAGTTGGGTTACAGAGAAGTTTTCCTAGTAACCACCGGTCTTGCGGTGCTTGCTTTCCTCTGTTTCCTGCTTAATTTGCAGCTTGATATGGACTGGAAGATAAAAGATCATAAGACACTCCCTGAAGTTATTCCTTTGGGTTTAGTCACTGTAAGAATTTTGTTCACTGTTTACATTTTCTGCAATCGTTTATGGAACATATTTAGGCTTGAACAACTGTTTTTTTTTTGTTTGTTTGCAGATTGTTCTTTTCATACTTTTTTGTCCTTTCAACATCATATACCGCTCAAGTCGGTTATTCTTCATTCGATCTTTGATTCACTGCGTTTGCGCTCCTCTCTACGAGGTGGTGATCATATTATTAAAATGTACCAGTCACTAAAACCAATACCAGCAATGATCTCTCATCTTCTTGGTTTTTTGTTCTTTATCACAGGTTACACTTCCAGATTTTTTCTTGGCAGACCACCTAACCAGTCAGGTTTTGTATTTTCATTTAACCGTTTGATGTTGACAATAAATGATTCAGACTAATAGGCTGATGTTATTTTGTTTTTTGGTAAGTTCAGGTACAAGCCATAAGGAGTTTTGAGCTATTCATTTGCTATTATGGCTTCGGAGAATACTTGCAGAGGCAAGACAAGTGCCATAGCCATGGTATATACAATGCCTTCTACTTTGTCGTTGCTCTCATACCTTACTGGCTCCGCTTCCTCCAGGTTTGTTTTGTTACTTCCCTTGACGGATTCTGTCACATCCGAATCTATAACTCATATATGTATTTATCATATTTTTCTTGTAGTGTATACGCAGATTATGCGAAGAAAAAGAATCCGTACATGGATACAATGCTCTGAAATATATGTTGACAATCATTGCAGTCATTATAAGAACAGTGTATGAACTTAAAAAGGGACGCGACTGGATGATTTTGGCACTTGTAAGCTCAGGTGTAGCGATAGGGATGAACACATTCTGGGACATTGTTATAGACTGGGGACTTCTCCGTAGACATTCCAAGAACCCTTATCTAAGAGACAAGTTGCTTGTTCCTCAAAAGAGTGTCTATTTTGCAGCTATGGTAAGTAGTAACATTACAAACATGAGAGAATTTTCATGTGGTAAAGATTCTGGTTTGAATTAAGGTTTTTGATTTTTTTTGACAGGTAGTGAATGTGATTCTAAGAGTGGCATGGATGCAGCTAGTTCTAGAGTTCAACTTGAAGTCGCTTCACAAAATCGCTGTAACAACAATTATTTCATGTTTAGAGATTGTTCGTCGAGGAATATGGAGTTTCTTCAGGTAACAACACTTTTTTTTTTTTTTGTATACAAAAGTCTCAACTTTTTATTGAATTATTAGTAATGTGGTGTTGAAATTTTCCAGGTTGGAGAATGAGCACTTGAACAATGTGGGTAAATACAGAGCTTTCAAGTCGGTTCCACATCCTTTCCATTACTACGACGATGAAGATGTTGACAAAGACGACTAAGCTTAGCTAGCTATGAAAATATACTATATAACATGAAGCTTCTTCTATATACACATATATAGAGAAGGAAGCCAAAGCAAATGAGTGATAAGATAATACAATACGGAGAGTAATATGTTCCTTATACTCTTTCATGGTATTATAGCTATAGTCATAAATGTTCATCACTAATCTCTTTGGATTAGATTGATATCTTTGTTACAAATCATCAATGGATGTGGACAAAAAAATCAATTTTACTGGATTGTTGGCATGTCTGCATTCAATACCAGCCCTTAAGGAACAAAAGATGTAATCAGAAATTCGTAACAGAATAGTTAGAAAGCCACAAGGAGAAGAAAGATTACTTTCATGGTGGATGTGTCCATGGAGACTGGTAAGAAGGTATTAATTAATTACTTAATATATAAACCAGAAGTATGTATATTGTATAATGATCTCGCCACATGTCAAATTAATCATTATAATTAAGATCGTTCCTCTGTATAGAATATAAAACATTACAAAATGCCACAGTAAACAAAATTTCATATTCAAATTAGAAAAAAAATAAAGATTGGGTTTTCAAGTTGGTGGAAGTCGATATTTCTACAACAAAACATGTGACTGAAGCGTGATAATTAGTACTCGCCATTACTATTTTACATATTAGTCTTATAATGATTTTGCAGATATCAAGAATTGTTACGGAAACTTGACAACACAAAATGCAACACGGCACAGCGGAATAAAGTTTCCTGTACTTGTGTGAGGTTGTGAAGAAAATATAATAAGCTTGCAGAAAAATTAAACGATACACGAAATTTTTACGTGGAAAAACTCTTCGATGTGAGGAGTAAAAAAACACGGGACCGTAGTCCACTCAAAAATTCACTATCACCAATGTATTTGAGTTACAACCACGTCCTCCCTGTTCCCTCAGAACAGATCAAGAGACTAAGGCTACAAAGAGCAATCTCCAACAACAAGAACAACACCACAAGAGAGCAATACAAGAGCTTAGAAACAAGCAGTCACAAATGACCCTAGTTCACTAGGATTCCGGCAACCTATTCGAATCTCCACCGTACAAATCCTAGATAAACAGGTCAAGAACACCTCTGCCAAATTTAAGCCCAAACCAAGAAGATTCCACCGTCAGATTTTCCAAACACTCAAGACTATACCTGCTGAAGGACTGTAGCGACCAGCCACGTTAAAACTCAGATTACCAAAAAATCAACCGTTGAAACGACAATCCCACCGTTGAATATCTTTCTCACTGAGTCACGAAGCTTCCCACAAAATATCAGCCAGATCGGAACACTTTCGAGCTCCCATAAGCTGTCTTGGAAACCCAGACGAAAATGACTTTTTCTCCCTCTTTTCTCTCTTTCTTTTCTTTTGTGCTCAGCTCTCTTTTTTTTTTTTTTTTTGGTTTCTGCCGACACAAACCAACGCTTCCCCTCTCCTTACATATATTTTATTACTTACAATAAAATATTCTTTCAACCAATGATAGGAGGAAACCAACAAACTCCCCCTCCGACTATCAGGAAGGAACAACCATTCCGGCTATCACTCGACAAACTTCAAGTTTCCCTCTCGGCAATGACTTGGTCATCATATCTGCTCCATTATCATCCGTATGAACTTTTACAAGTTCTACTTCCTTAGAAGTAACCACATCACGTATCCAATGATACCTCCTATCAATATGCTTCGAACGCGAATGAAATGTAGAGTTCTTTTCGAGATGAATTGCACTTTGATTATCACAAAGCAGCACATACCTATCTTGTTTGAAACCGAGTTCCTCAAGATAACTCTTCATCCACAACAACTCTTTACAAGCTTCTGTTGCAGCTATAAACTCAGCTTCAGTGGTAGAAAGTGCAACACATTTCTGTAATCTTGATTGCCATGCTACAGCTCCCCCTGCAAATGTTACCAAGTAACCCGAAGTAGATTTTCTTGAATCAATGTCACCAGACAAATCAGAATCAGTATAACTGATAAGCAATGGCTTATCACCTCCGAATGTAAGCTTCAAATCAGAAGTCCCTCGAAGATATCTCAAAATCCACTTTACAGCATTCCAATGTTCTCTTCCTGGATTGGAAAGAAAACGACTAACTGTACCAACAGCATGAGCTAAATCTGGTCTAGTACAAACCATAGCATACATCAAGCTACCAACTGCAGAAGCATATGGAACTCGTGCCATATCTTCTTTCTCCATCTTTGTACTCGGACTCTGTTGACTGCTCAATCTAAAGTGTGTAGCAAGAGGAGTGCTAACAACTTTAGATTTGTCCATGTGAAACCTCTGAAGTACTTTCTCAATGTACTTCTCCTGAGACAAGTGAATCAACCTCTCACCTCTATCTCGGACAATTCTCATACCAAGAATTTGTCTCGCTGAACCCAAATCTTTCATAGCAAAAGACCTGCCAAGCTGACTCTTCAGCTCTTGAATTCTACTTGAGTTCTTGCCCACAATCAACATGTCGTCAACATATAGTAACAAGATGATAAAATCATCCTCATCAAACTTATGCACAAACACACAAGGATCAGAAGTAGTCTTCTTATAATCATGCTCCCCCATAACTGACTCAAACTTCTTATACCACTGCCTCGGTGCCTGCTTCAAACCATAAAGACTTTTCTTTAAGCGACAAACTAAGTCCTCCTTGCCCTTTTGAACAAAGCCTTCCGGTTGTACCATGTAAATCTCTTCCTCCAAATCTCCATGGAGAAAAGCAGTCTTTACATCCATTTGCTCAATCTCTAGATCAAGACTCGCTGCCAATCCAAGTACAACCCGAATGGATGACATCTTCACAACAGGAGCAAAAATTTCATCAAAATCAACTCCTTTCTTTTGGCCAAATCCTTTTACAACCAACCTAGCCTTGTATCGAGGTAGCAAATTGTGCTCTTCATGCTTAATCTTATACACCCATTTATTAAGCAACGCCCTTTTATCTTTAGGCAAATTCACCAACTCAAATGTATCATTCTCAGCAAAAGAATCCATCTCTTCTTCCATTGCACCATTCCATTTATCCTTGTGTTCATCTTCCATAGCTTCATCATAGCTTTCAGGTTCTCCCCCATCAGTAAGTAATATATACTCACCAGGATCATACCTAGTTGACGGTATTCGACCTCTTACAGATCTTCTAACATATGGTAGGCTCACAGCAGTTGGTGTATCACCATGATCGTCACCATGATCACCAATGGCATCAACATCATGTGCGGGAGCTTCTGCACCAGGTGTATCAACATGAGCCTCACCTTCAATTTGACCGTGAACCGATGTAGAAGGAACAACCTCTGAATCAATCAAACTATCACTACTCTGAGCTGGTTTTCCGAACTTCTCAATATCCTTAATTGTTTGATCTTCCATGAACACAACATCTCTGCTCCTTAAGAGCTTCTTCTCAATAGGATCATAAAACCTGTATCCAAAGTCATCCTGGCCATAACCAATAAACACACATTGTCGTGATTTCATCTCAAGCTTCGATCTCTCGTCTTTGGGAATATGCACAAATGCCTTGCACCCAAATACTCTCAAATGACCATAAGAAACATCCTTACCGGTCCAAACTCTTTCTGGAACATCACCCTCCAATGGAGCACTCGGTGATAAATTCAACACATGAACAACTGTGCTCAAAGCCTCACCCCAGAAAGTATACGCCAAGCCTGATTGTGAAATCAAACATCTAACCCTCTCGACAATTGTCCTATTTATTCTCTCGGCCAATCCATTCAACTGTGGAGTCTTAGGTGGCGTTTTCTGATGCCTAATACCTTGTTCCTTGCAATAAACATCAAATGGTCCAGAATACTCTCCACCATTGTCAGTGCGGATACACTTCAACTTCTTTCCTGTCTGTCTTTCAACCAATGCCACAAAATGCTTGAAATATCCCAAAACCTGATCCTTTGTCTTCATAGTAAAAACCCACAACTTCCTAGAATGATCATCAATGAATGTAACAAAATATGATGCTCCACCAAGTGATCTTGTCTTCATTGGACCACACACATCTGAATGTACCAGATCAAGTATCTCGGGTTTTCTCGACGGTACAGAAGACTTGAACGAGACCCTATGTTGTTTTCCTGCAAAACAATGTGCACACTTCTGTAAGTGTAAACCGGAGATTCCCGGAATAACCTCCTTTGACAACACAGACAATCCCTTTTCACTCATATGACCGAGTCTCTTATGCCACAACTCAATGGCATTATCATTCTCCAATGCATTAACCATGTCTTTGGAGACCTTAGCCTGCATCCAATAGAAAGATGAAGACTTATCACCTCGAGCCATAATCATAGAACCATGTGAAAGTTTCCATTTACCCCCTCCGAATAAACTATAGAAACCTTCATCATCAAGTTTTCCAGTAGATATCAAATTCAAGCGGACATCTGGAACATGTTTAACACCTTTAAGCATAAGCTTAGTACCAAGACTAGTCTCTAAGCAAATATCACCAATGCCAATAACCTGAGACACACCATCATTACCCATCTTCACAGAACCATAATTACCCGGAGTATAGGTAGAGAACAAATCCCGCTGCGATGTAGCATGAGTAGTAGCTCCGCTATCAACAACCCAACTGGTATCATGATTAGCAACATTAATGGCATCACCCTCAAGAAGAATAAGAAACTCATCTTCAGTGATAGTCACTCTGTCTTCACCATCTTCTTGCTTTTTCCCTTGCTGCTTGTTATCCTTTTTCAACTTCCAGCAGTCTTTCTTTATGTGCCCTTTCTTGTGACAATAATGACACTCCACATTTGCAAATTTGTTAGATTTGCTCCTGCTCCTGTTCTTGTCCTTCTTGGGCTCTCTAAATGAACTCCTCCCCCTTGACTCAGTAACCATTAAATCTGAATGTGAAGAACTAGGATTTGATTTCCTCCTCGTTTCTTCATTCAAGACACTGTTCTTCACTAAGTCCATCGAAATAGCACCATCCGATGCAGAGTTACAAAGAGACATCCTGAAAACTTCCCAAGAATCTGGTAGAGTACCAAGAAGCCACAAACCGTGAATCTCATCATCAAACTTGATTCCCATATCTGAAAGTTTATTGAGCAATCCCTGAAAAGCATTCAAGTGATCTGTCATCGGAGTTCCCTCCTGATACCTCAACTCAATCAACTTCTTGATCATGTACATCTTATTATTCCCGGTCTTCCGAGCAAACAGTTGCTCCAGCTTCAACCACAAAGAACGAGCATTAGTCTCATTTTCAATATGATGCAACACGTTATCATCTACCCATTGCCTTATGCAACCACAGACTTGGCGATGTAACAACGTCCATTGCTCATTAGTCTTATCATCAGGTTTATTCTCCTGAAAAACTGGAATATGAAACTCCTTCACATATAGAAAATCTTCCATCTTTCCTTTCCATAGATGATAATTAGCACCATTAAGACTTATCATTCTGCCCATATTTTCCATCGCTCACACAATCAAATCAATAACCAAACGTTATCCAACCCAAAGCTCAAAAAACTTATGCTCTGATACCACTTGTTACGGAAACTTGACAACACAAAATGCAACACGGCACAGCGGAATAAAGTTTCCTGTACTTGTGTGAGGTTGTGAAGAAAATATAATAAGCTTGCAGAAAAATTAAACGGCACACGAAATTTTTACGTGGAAAAACTCCTCGATGTGAGGAGTAAAAAAACACGGGACCGTAGTCCACTCAAAAATTCACTATCACCAATGTATTTGAGTTACAACCACGTCCTCCCTGTTCCCTCAGAACAGATCAAGAGACTAAGGTTACAAAGAGCAATCTCCAACAACAAGAACAACACCACAAGAGAGCAATACAAGAGCTTAGAAACAAGCAGTCACAAATGACCCTAGTTCACTAGGATTCCGGCAACCTATTCGAATCTCCACCGTACAAATCCTAGATAAACAGGTCAAGAACACCTCTGCCAAATTTAAGCCCAAACCAAGAAGATTCCACCGTCAGATTTTCCAAACACTCAAGACTATACCTGCTGAAGGACTGTAGCGACCAGCCACGTTAAAACTCAGATTACCAAAAAATCAACCGTTGAAACGACAATCCCACCGTTGAATATCTTTCTCACTGAGTCACGAAGCTTCCCACAAAATATCAGCCAGATCGGAACACTTTCGAGCTCCCATAAGCTGTCTTGAAAACCCAGACGAAAATGACTTTTTCTCCCTCTTTTCTCTCTTTCTTTTCTTTTGTGCTCAGCTCTCTTTTTTTTTTTTTTTTTTGGTTTCTGCCGACACAAACCAACGCTTCCCCTCTCCTTACATATATTTTATTACTTACAATAAAATATTCTTTCAACCAATGATAGGAGGAAACCAACAAGAATATTAGGTACCAATAAAGAGCATCGCAAAGATGACATGATTTATGATTGTTGTCTCCTATCTCACACCTTGAGATCGCGATGAATGGTTTTTCTCTTGGTAAAATATTATTTGAAAGCTAGCAGCCTCCATAACTATTTTTATTAATACAAGGAAGATTTGGAAACACATACCTCCTCTGGTCTCAGATGTGAGTTGGAGCCGATTTACCATTCTTTGTACGAACCATTTCTTGTATATCTCCATGACATAACGTAACTATTTTGTCTCTTATATCTTGTACTAATATTGATGAATAATTGTGTGGATGAAAAACTTTAGTGATGCTTCGATTGCACAGCACCATAGTGGAAAGGTGGAGAGATACTATATATATGAGATCCTAACATGTAGTAAAGAGGAAGTGCCAAGTAGAAGGAAATAAGACTATTCAACTTTCATGTTATACCATCTCTAAGCCGGTGAACTCAATTGTAGTTGAAGTGTGGAAACCCTAACGCAGACTTAAGTGTCAATGACGTGGCCGCTCTCTTGGAACAATTTTAGAATCAAAGAGTAAGGTTGATGACATGGTTTTGTTACAGAGTAGATTTAGAATGTGCTTCTTAATTAATGTAGATCATTTGATATGGCTTCTTCGATTTAAATTGATTTTATATATATATATATATATATTTGCTTTTAAAATGTTGTGGTGAGATGACAAACTTAGAAGCAAGCTCAAAAAGGCTGACGTGGAGTCATTGAAAAGCTCCAAATTATAGCCTCCTTTTTAATTTGTAAGAGATCATTTGATTTTTTTTTGAGATTTTATTTACTCGTAAGAAAAAAAGAAAAAAGAAAAAAAACAATTGTTCTCGATTTTCCCTCATTAGAAAGCCAATACAATAAGAGGGTGGAGTATAGAGTTTGTATTATATTGAGAGTAAACTTGGAAAAAAAGAAGGAACAAGGAGACTGCGACTTGGACAAAGAGGAGAAAAAGAAAAGATGGAAAGTGTAGATTTTCCGGGTTGAAAAAGGAAGAGTTCACCGTATTCTTTTGAGAGCACCACCTTGTTACCATTCTTGGAAATTGCGTCAATGTGAACGAGCGACGTATAGTTATGATCAAAGCAAGTGGAGGTGGTCATCATCATCATCTTGGTCAAGTCAATGGAGAACATCTTGTCCATTTTCAATAATGTCCCTCCTGTGTTGTGGTTGGTGAGCCTCCAAACGTGTTGCATACCATCTCCACTTGTTTCTGAAGCCCACACAAGACCATCAACGCTGCTGCTGATATACATATCAAGAACAGGTGATGATTGTGTCTCAATAATAGGATTCGGAATGACTTGGAACATCTCCTTGTGAAGATCAAAAGCAATAAATTTGGTCACATCTTGGTGGAACCAATAAATCCATCCGTTTACAAAATTTGGTAAGTTGTTATTGTTTAACCGGTGATCAGAATGCGGTGGGATCACCTTCCTCCATTGCTTAACTCCGAAATCGAAAACCTCGCATGCTAAGGGGTTGTTCTTGTTGTTTTTATTGTTATATAACCACACTAGTTTGTATGTTCCCGTAACATAATCTTTTCCAAATCCTGGGAGATAGATATATCTATCACTGTCATTGTTCAAATAACTCAAATAATAAGACATTATCTGAATGTCAGCAAGAGGAAGCTTGTAGCACCATCTCGTCGCTGGGTTTATCACTTTAATTTTTCTTGTCAAATCCATGCAAGCATAGAAGCAGACAAGACCATCAATACTACCGGAAGGTGTCCCAATATCATCATCACTCATATGATCTTCATCTTCTTCCACTAGACAAGTCGAAGACCACTCCAACTTCATCGTCTTTACTGCAATGTTTCGTTTATAGCAGCTTTTATCAGTATAGAAACAAAGAAATTTGGGTTCTTGGGTTTTCTGATGCAACGTGTACCTCTCCCGGAAAAACTTGGACGTTATCGTACATCTCCAGTGTTTAGACACGGTTTGGAATCTAATCAGTGATTTCACTGGTAGTCTCAACATAACTTGTTCTAACACATCGTGGTTGACCACCACCTCTTCTCTTCTTCTTCTTCTTTTGTTGCTTCTTCCTCTTTCACTTCTCTTCCATGATGATGATGCATCATCTCTTCTTCTCCAAGAGATTTTTTCTTTTCTGTCCTTCTTCCGTGATGATGCACCATCATATTCATCTCTTCTCTTCTTCCTCCAGCTTTGAGTTGACACTGTCTCTTCACTCTTTCTCTTTCTGCTCTCTGAGGACGAAACACTACTCTTCTTCTTCTCCATCGATGATAGATATTCCTTTTTTTTCCATAATCTGCCTTCAATTTATAGACACTTTATATTGGCTTCTCCTACCAACACTCGAATTAAGAATTCTAGTTGAATTAGGATCTCGGTTTTTACGTTATTTCTTTCCTAACACGTTTCTGTCTTTTGTTTTGTTTTAACTGAATTAAATAAAGATTTTTTTTTTATTGTTTTGTTTTAATTGAATTAAATAAATATTGTTTTTCTATATATATATAAAACCATACGCATATCGTTTATGAAATCTCTATCTTCTCACCCTGCCCTGATTTGTATTATAAAACTAAAACCTCAAACAAACACAGTTTATTTGATTCTAAACCATCAAAGCATCCTCCTAACAAGTAAGAACCAACAAAAACTATCTTTTTATGACTTCTACTTATCGATCCCGGCCCGGAAAAGTGAGCGACCAGGTTTATAAAGACTTCGAAACGCCAATCATAACACATAAATCAAATTTCCAAGTCTCAAAGAACACGGTTCTAGCCATTGAATCTAATGTACAACACCCAAAGAAGAGAACATTGTTTGTTTGGGCTATATAAGAAAAGAGAAAGATAGAAAGCGTAAACCACGTCCAAATTTTAGATAACCTTCTTCTTCTCGAAAAACGTCTTCAAGTGCAAAAACTGCATCCCAGCCACTCCTATGCATACGAATAACGAGAGAAAACTCAACCACGCCATTTTAGTGTTCGTAGACCGATTCAGCTCTTGCATCTCTTCTTCCCTGAGATCATAACACACCAAAATGTCAAAGCTTATGGTAAATAATATCTTCTTTAACACCAAAACAATCCACAACCAAAAGACAAACTTTTTTACCTATCTCTCAGATAATACATCTCTTCATGAATCGAGTTGACAGTATCAAGAAGACTCTTAACCTCAAATTCCATAACCTGCCACAAAAATAACCAAACACATATGCATAAGAACTACCAAAACTGTATCCCTAGCTTCAACAATTTCGTAAAATCTAAAACTGTTCAGCTTAGCTACAATCTATGTTATGAGATAATGAAATCACAAAAATTGAACTCACTTCAACTTTGCTCTTCTTAGCCACATTAGCCCAGCTCTTAGATTGAACACCAGTTCTCCATTCAAAATCAATACTCAACGTAACCTCAGGTTTATGATCAACGGCTGAGAAACAAGCCATGTAATCTCCAGTTTCCACCGCCGAAAACGCGAATTGTCCCGAATCAACTTGATCGGCGTGATGGTAATTGTTCCCGGAGGTTGACGTCACCTTTTTTATAAGATTTCGAAAAAAACACTCAGATCTCTCTTTCCAAATAAAATACAGAAATTAGGTCAAAATCGGAAGGGGGATCTAACGTACCTTAACGGAGATCTTATGAGATTGAGGTAAAGCTTGATCTTCGTGAGGGTTATCGATACTGTATTTGCCAACAGTCATTGAATTGCTTTTGATATCTTCAGCGATACATTTTGTACGACCTGAGTGTAGATCGAAGTGTAATGACTGTGAAATTGGTGACCAGATCGATAGAATCAGAACCACCGTCCATACTTTTGGTGACCGGAGAAACATTTCGGAGAATCCTGAGATGAAAAAAAATCGAGCTCTCTCTTCTGCTTTCTTTTTTGATTGTTCGGGAGAGACGAAGACCGTATTTGGGGGATTTTTGACACGTGTGTTTATATCATTGGTTAAGACTTAAGAGTCACATAAGCTGATTATGAACCTTCTGAACTCTCCAGAGGTTTTGAAATCTAGCATTACAAACCGATCAATTATTTGGTTTCTTTCAATAGACCGGTTTGGTATAGCATTTGTATGTATTCCTTGCGTCTCAAGTAAAGAAAAATGTACAAGTTTCCTTTTTTTTTTTCAAAGATCATAAAAAAAAGGAAATTAAACAACGAACACTCCTGTTTTACCTTAAGAAGAAGATTAATAGATATATAAGGCTACTTGAGAGCCGTGAGTGATCATTGTTTAGTGCCAAAAAATAAAAAGCTTTAAGAGAATGTCAAAAAAGATTCAAGAACTTCTTCGTTACTGTGAAGAGAACTTCGAAAAAGGAAATATCGAACTTGCATTACAATACGCTGTCTCAATCTCAATAGCGAATCCAAACGCTCCTCAACCTTACGCACACGTAACCGCTTACAGAATCCTTCTCACGGCAGCTAACAATCGTACGGTCACAGGAGAGCCAGACTGGTACGCTGTGTTAGGCATCATCAACAAACGCAGATCCTCAGATTCTATGGCGAAATCCATTGAGAGAAGGTGTTATGAGATCATGGAAGTGTTGGACGGCGAGACTGGGATCTTCAAGGCTGTGTTGAGGGTTTATGATCTGTTGAGACGTGGTGTGGCTGAGTTGATGAACAAAGATACGAGAAGAGCATATGATCTCCGTTCTGGATTTTGATTTTTCTGTTATCAACTGAAACTTTTTCATTGTTTAGGTTAAATTTTTTTAACTAGACAGTATGAAGATCATATATTAAGTTGAGTATAGAAGAAGAATCTTTAACTAATTCAATTAATGTAAACATTGGAAACAATATGAAGATATGGAACTTTAACCCCCTTTTTTTTGGTGTGCTTGATTTTCTATTATTTGTTTCTCTATCTTCTAGCTAGGCTTGGTATTCTTTATCAAAAAAAACAAAAAAAAAAAAAAATCCTTGGCTTGGTATGGTGTAGTAGATATTAGTGATATCAATTGCTTGGGTAATGGGGCAGTGGCAAAGTGTTTCATGTTCGAATCTACTTTCTTCGTCCATCTACTAAAATGTAGTTCGTTCTTTATATGCTTATCTAAACTGTAAGAATCCCATGAGAACCCTTATACTGAAACAGCTCTTCAAAGTAGGCTATACGTACTCTAGATAATTTCCCCCAGTTTATTCCATCCTCACTAATTCCCATATGTCCCATCTCTGTTTTTATTGCAGGTAAATGGAGCAGGTCCATAATTTTTTCCATGTCCTTTTAAAGTTTTCTTTGATAGAACAGAGGACCTTTGGTAGTAAGTTGTTACAAATGTTTTTGGTACATATATACATGTTAAGAAGCAAGGATCGTTTCATAAGCAAATAGGTTGGGAAGTTATTAATCTCACTGGATTTGATTTGCTCTCATAGTCTACAAGACTACCTCAATTTGATCTCAGTTTTCTACAGAAACAGTAGAAATGAAATGCAAACGGAACGGGAGATGTGCATATATTAGTTAAGAAGTTGTTCATCACATTACATGTATATTGTATCTATTGAGATGGTTTGGAGTGGGCAAAGTATATAAAAGAAATTTATGTATAAATTCATAAGCATCTTATTTTAAGGGTTTTTTTTGTTTTTTTTTGTTTAAAGAATAACATTAGAAAATATGAGTAAAATTACTAATAAAATAAATAAAATCTCAAATTTGAAAGCAAATGTTATAGAATTCTATATGGCAAAGTACATGTTATTTAAACAATTCTAAAATATTTTATTAGTTTTAAATATATGAAAAAACTACTCTCTCCGTTTCAAATTAGTTGTCGTTTTAGATTTTTAATGTAGATGTTTGGTAGAATTTCCAAATTTGTTCATGTTTAATATTTTGACTAATAAAATCAAATCAAATATAAATTAATTAAGGGTAAAACAGAAAAATTAATTGTTTTCTTAATTTTCGTAAAACAACTAATATGAAACAGAATGAGTATGTAATATGAAATCTGCGCATAGCATGAAATAATCTCTAGTAATAAAAAAAAAAAAAGAGAAGTTGCGGGTGTATTCCTCAAAACCTGCTAAAGGTCAATGTATCCATCGTCCATACTAACATCTATTTTATGTAAATTAAAGTTTTTTTTTTAATAATGGTACATCTATTTTATAAACCATGGCATATACTTCAGTCCGTGTATAAAATCCACCAACAATGAAATTAATTACAAGAAAAAAGGACTACCTCTACCTAAAAATCGTCATTCCATTTTTCAATTGTCCACAATGATAGATAAATTATAGGCAGATAATGAAAAAAAAGAATTGAAAAATACTAAAACACATCGGAGCGGCATAGACAATATATATCTAACATCGTGGACAATTGATAGCCCCAAATATTCTATGTCTTCTCAGGTCCACAAAACTCATTAAAATCTTTCCCAAATTCATGCAAAGATGCATCATCCACAACGATGATGCTCTCTTTGCTTAAATTAGCAAACACATCAGCAACATATCCCCTTTTGTTCTTAACCACAACAAAAAAAGTAAAGAAACAACACAATTGAACTATGAATTTGAGACCTATCACGCAACAAATTTTTTTTAACAATATTAAACAAATTTACTACCTTGGATTCTCTACTAGGCAGTGATAAACTTTTCATTTTCAGACTTAGGTCTGCTGCGACTTCATTTAATCATCATTTTAATAGTATATAGCATTTAAAATAAAAAATACTAGCAATATTTAAAATAAAATTTGACATACAGGTACTCAATTTGATCTTTTTTTTTATTACCATGTGAATTACCATGTGAATTGTATATTTATAACGAAACAATTACTTTGGATAATATAACTGAAAACTCTCGTTGATTCTTTCTTTATAGCTCTTCGAGTACGGTTAGTACATTCCGAAATATTTGTTATTCGAACATCCACTCATCTAATTTCTTTAGTGATTTTTATATTTTTCAGCCAAAATCACATTAGTATGGGTATTCAACTATTGAATTGAGAATAATTTAAGTAAAAGTGATAGATTTTAGGTAAAACTAAAAAAAAAAATCCTTTTGAAATTTTAGATCTCTTTTAAGTAATACAAAGATTTTGGTAAATTCTATCCAAATAACATCATAAAAGGTGGGATTTGGTTCTTCATGTTTGTTACTTATTTTCTATTAAATTCTAATCAAACAATGTTATTATCAAACCTTCCTAATATTGAATAACACTATCATTTATATAGATTTTTAAATTCTTTCAAATTCATTGTTCATTAACCCCTCCTAACCTCCTTCATTGGGCTTATATAGCAAGATCCATTCATTATCACACATCAATATTCTCAGACTATATTTCTCAGATTTTAAACTGAACACATCAATCGAGTGACAATGTCTATCTTCTTCTTTTTCCAAACTTAGTGTCTCCCTCGTGAGTTCATTTCAAGATTTTAAAGTTGATTTAATTATGCAAAATTTGTTTAACAATCTCTTCTTCTATCAGTGAAATTTTAATTAGTGGTCAGGCAAAGTAGACCATGTTTTGGATCACCCGTTGATCACAATCAAATCTATAAGCATAGTGACATCAATGATTCAATTTTCTAATAATATATGGTCTAACATTTCCATCACTTCTTCAAGCGTTGACATCCCCTCCATAAATATTTAAAAAAAAAAAAGAGATAATGATTAAAACAAATGTGTAACATTGTTCCCCTTTTTTTTTGTTGGATAGAACTTCTACCGTATATGCGCAAATTTCAGGTTTAATTTGGATTATTGTTCTATTTCAATATTATTATTTTACAAAATAGAGCCCACTTCTAATTTCTGTAATTTAGTAGATTTTTGCTACACATAAAGGTTAAAAATTAGATGCTCAATCCTTATGTTTCTTGGGGTACATGTTCAAGGTCTCCACAAACAGATTTATTGGCACTAGCTAGGGAATTAAACTCGTTAGAATTCCTTCTTGAGTTGGGTCAAATAAGATATATACCCTCCTAATCTAGTAAGACATGACTTGGCTTTCGCTTGGAGATCTATTTTTTCGAAGAAGAGAAAAGTATGATTTAGCAAGTCTCTGTGTTAGAAGAATAACTTCAGTTTAATTATAATAGTTTCTACCAAAAAAAAAAGAAAAGCAAGTCTCTCTGCAACCTAATTTCCTTTAAGAGGATGGAATAGAAACATTACTTGCTCAAAACTGCTTAATTAAGAGAGAACTAATCTCATGATTAATATAATGAAAGTTTGCCACTGATAAATTCAAATGATGAGATCTTTATTATCTATGTGAATTCAAATTTGGATACGGTCATAACGATAGCATAAACTATTAGAAGTCCTAGTCTTTCAAATTTTATAGTTAAAGCTCTTGAGGTCGTAATCGTTGAGTATGTAGAAACACATAATTGATAATTATATCATAAGATTATGAAATATAAAACAAAAATCTAAAAGCAAGCTAGTGGTTAGTAAGATTTGAACATGCTCAATTAATAATAGTGCTTGCCTTCATTGATTCGTGTTGCTAAACCGTTGACTTTCTCAAAATGTACAAAAATAGCCTCACAGAGTCCTTGCAAGCATCCAAGCACAGTGAGGATAATTCGGGTAATATCAATAAACGGGATCCGAAGCGAGGGAAAGGTCTAAAAAATCTGAATGAATTGATAATATATATTTACAAGGTTTAAAAACGTGTGATATTCGCGTTATTGACCGTCTATTTCAATATTGATTGTTTATGGGCAAATCCGAATTCAAGATTTGTTGTTTTCTCTTGATTCGTGGTGCGTTTTGTTTCGATCAGAGTTAGAGACTTTGAAGCTTTCAAACGCGTTTCTGGGATTTTTGATTTCGCAGTCTCAGGTTTGATTTCATCTTCCCTCTCGTTAGACCACTGATTGATCTCTGTAATTTTTGAATCAGATTGTATAGATTCTTAGTTTTGATTTCGCGTCTCTGAGTTCCCATTGATGACGAAACTAAATTTTTTTTTTTTTTTTTTATTATATCCTACGGATTATTGGAGAACGGAGAAAAATGTAGAATCTGGGCTTTGTGTCATTGTGTGTGTTGAATTTGAGCTTTGTATAAATCTCAGTTCAGTATGTGTTAATCTGTTAGATTATTGATCAAAGGCTTGAAAATACAAAAAAAAAAAAAAAAAAAAAACTGAGCTGTGTGTGACTGTGTTTGAAGTTTGACCTTGGCCATTTAGATCCTATAATTTTTAATGAAAATTAATAGCAATCTATGAGGTAGAGAATAGTAGTAGTCTAGTTTAGTGTTGAATTTGGTTTGGAGCCCATATCTTTGTGCTTGTGATTTTATTTGTAATGCAGTTTGGAAAAGCTTTGAAGTAATTGAAGTTGTCACTCAAAAAAGATGCTTGTGTCAGCACTTCTTATGTCTGTTGGGATAAACTCTTGCCTCTGTGTATTGCTCTTCATACTTTATTCTGTACTGAGGAAGCAGCCACACAACTATGAGGTGTTTTTACCACGGCGACTTGCAGCCGGGACGTCTAAACGTAGGCGTAACAAAGTGGCAAGGTATATCCCTTCTGTTCGTTGGATTTGGAAAGCATTGAGGCCATCAGAAAAGGAACTTATGGAATCGTCTGGCTTGGATGGTGTTGTGTTTATGAGAATGATAACTTTCAGGTAATTCTTATGGACCCTAATTCTAACTCTCATAGCACAAATATTTCTGTATCTTTGATTTTTATTTCCTTGTTTGTGGATTTTTTTGTAACTTTCATGTGTTTGATAATTTCAATTAACCACTACATGTGATGTAACTTTATCCTGGAATTTGTGACTATCTTAGACTTGAGATGTTCCATAGTTTGTACATTTGCTTTGTTTATATTGTTAGCTTGTACATTTTCATGTGTTTGTTCCCATGGTAATTATTATCTCATTCTGCAGTTTGAAAGTGTTCTTGTTTGCTGGGATCATTGGGATTTTTGTTCTCTTGCCTGTGAACTGCTTTGGAGATCAACTTAACGGGATTGACTACGATGATTGGTCTACGAATTCCTTGGATATATTTTCAGTTTCAAACCTCAAGAACCGCTCGCCATGGTACATCAATCTTTCATTATTATTATTGCTGCTCGGGTGAAATAAAGATACTGCAGCGTAGTTTCAAGCCAGTTTATTTCATCCTAGGCTTATCTGATATTTCGTTATAGCTAAAGAATTTTTATCTTGATATTTAAACTGATT
Source organism: Barbarea vulgaris (assembly GCA_963667165.1). Lineage (NCBI taxonomy): Eukaryota > Viridiplantae > Streptophyta > Magnoliopsida > Brassicales > Brassicaceae > Barbarea > Barbarea vulgaris. The sequence continues at coordinate 5,323,548 of OY763887.1, forward strand.
TCTGTACTGGGTAAAGTTTCACATGTCTCAGTAGACAAGAACTATTTGCAACAAGAGCAATAATGGTTCCAAAAATGTGATTAGGTTTCCTGCAATTAGTACTCTATGTCTCTATGTATGAAAAAAAGTAAAGATCTTACTGATCCCAGCTCTTTTTGGTTTCTTGCAGGCTGTGGGTTCACTTTGGAGCTATATATCTTGTGACTGTATTTGTCTGTTGTCTTCTATACTTGGTAAGTGTATGTCTTCTGGTTACTGAAATCGAAATGAATACTAAAGCTCACAGTGATGACTCTTTAAAAGATTGTCACTAGTATTGACTCTCACTCAGATAGATTGTCACTAGTATCAGCTTTCTTTGACAGGAATTCAGATATATAGGTTTGAAAAGGATTGAGCATTTCCATTCATCCAAACCTCAGCCACAACAGTTCACCATATTGGTTCGCAATGTACCCTCTTCAGATGGAAGCAGTGTGAGCGACACTGTTGATAGGTTCTTTAGAGAAAATCATCTCTCTACCTACCTGTCTCATGTGGTTATTCGTCGAACAAGTAAACTCCGAAGTGTTGTTGTAAGTTATTGAAACAGCTAATCTAACTTCCATTGGACAGAATGTATTTGTATGTGCATGCTGTCACGACATATTACAACCTGAGCTCTTGGTTACACTTGTTTTTCAATTCTGACTCTTGCAGGATCAGGCCAAAAAGTTATATAAACAAGTGAAACATAAAAAACCAGAGACGAAGAAACCAATGAGATTCTTCAGTCGCAAAGACACTCCTGAGGGTCACTATGAGAGAGTCTTACAGGAGTTGGAACAGAACATAAGATTGGGGCAAGCTGAAGTTGCATCACCTGGCAAAGTATGCCTCAGATGGTTTAGCACCTGATTCTGTCTCGCTTTCTTTAGATTTCCAATCAACATAATGATGCTAGCAATAGATGATTATATATATAGGACCTGCAAACTGAATTCTTCATTCTCAGTATTTGCATGTTTCCTCTCATCGTATAGGAAGTTCGAGCTGCTTTTGTATCATTCAAGTCTCGATATGGTGCTGCAATGGCACTTCACATGCCACAATCAGTCAACCCTACTTATTGGCTCACAGAACCAGCACCAGAACCTCATGACGTCCATTGGCCTTTCTTCTCTGCATCATTTATGCAGAAATGGCTTGCTAAGATTATGATTGTGTTTGCTTGTCTCCTCCTTACCATCTTGTTTCTTGTTCCAGTAGTACTTGTCCAAGGTCTCACCAACCTGCCTGCGCTAGAATTTATGTTCCCCTTCTTGACATTGATTCTATCAATGTACGTTAATACTTTTCATTTCCATTACCTTGAACAATGTTACAATACTTTAAGCTCATATGTGCTAAACCTTACTTATCTTTGTTGCAGGAAAATTGTAAGTCAAATAATAACTGGATACCTTCCAAGTCTTATACTTCAAACGTCTCTGAAAATCGTACCTCCCATCATGGAGTTTCTCTCTTCTATCGAAGGGCACATTTGCCACAGCGATATACAAAAGAGTGCTTGCAACAAGGTGATCTGGTTCACAATATGGAATGTGTTTTTTGCAACTGTTTTCTCTGGGACAGCGCTCTACAAGCTTTCCGTAATTTTCGATCCAAAGGGAATTCTGGTCAAGTTGGCTGTGGCTGTTCCGGCTCAGGTAAAAAAACTTCTCCCACCATTTATTGTCACACACAATAATCACAACTCTTAGTTGACAACTGAAAATGGATTAACTTCCAAGAATCAGACTTCATTTTTACCCGGTGGTTTTACATTATTTGCAGGCATCATTTTTTATCGCCTATGTTGTTACAACTGGATGGACAGATACTCTGACTGAACTCTTCCGTGTAGTTCCCTTCATGGTCAGTTACGTAAAAAGATCATTTGAACCAACAGGTGACAATGAACTAGTTATCCCGCCAATGCGGTACCACAGAGACACCCCAAGAGTTCTCTTCTTCGGGCTTCTTGGGATTACATACTTCTTCTTAGCTCCACTGATTCTTCCTTTCATCCTTTTATACTTTTGCCTTGCATACATCATCTACCGAAACCAGGTATGGTATAACACACATCTTATGTACTCCTTTAGAGTTCTCCTTCCATTAGACTTAAACCACTCAATTGCGTTTTTGGAAATGCAGTTCATGAACGTGTACGAACCAAAGTATGAAACGGGTGGAATGTTTTGGCCAATGATACACTATACAACGATATTCTCTCTTGTACTAATGCACGCAATTGCAATCGGTTTATTCGCGCTAAAGAAGATGGAACTTGCCACATACTTACTTGGCCCTCTTCCCGTTTGCACTCTTCTCTTTAATGAGTTCTGTCGTAAACGCTTCATGCCTATATTCACTGCTTATCCTGCTGAGGTACAAATCTCACACACACACAGAGAAAGAAACAAATCAGAAATTTGATGTATAGAGTTTTAACTCTCAGTGTTTTGTGGTGTCTTTAGGTATTGACAAAGAGAGATAAGGAAGATCGAAACGATCCAAGAATGGGTGAGTTTTACAATAACTTGGTGAGTGCGTATCAAGATCCTGCTCTGCTCCCACTTCGATTCTCAGGATCAGGAAGTAGAAATGATAGCCTCACTAGTCCTCTTCTTTCTTCTACTGAGGTTTGATCTCTCTGTATCTCATACTTTGTACAAACATGTGCATATATATACTTCACTTATATACCTCAAAACATTAGAGATCTACATTGATACTCAATATCATCATTTATTTGTAAATCTTTATTTACTACAGATTGAGTAGTTTATTAGTACATAAATGAGTTGTTTATTCTTGTGTTCACCTTTGATTAAATGGGGTAATAAACTTGTTAAATATTAATTTTGTTAGCTAAACCTAGTAGTCACGATATAAAATGAGTAATAATTATGCTTTCACTTTGGACTAAACAATGATTAGCCGTATCTTAACCATGTCTCTTATCTTCACGACATTACAAGAGCAGGTTAATGAAACATGAATGATAATTTGTTTTCTTAGGTAAAACATAATCATTTTCTTTAAATTTTTTTGTATCATTTTATTTACTTTAGAAGTATAAAATCTTTTAAAGATAGTCGCAATGCGAATGTGTTTACATAGAAATAGGTATCTAAGATTGTATTTGATGATGCTACGCCATCTTTATTCTTTATAGGCTCTTGTCTAAATCAGATATTGGTAAATGGAATTGACGGGTCATCTGATATTTATTATTGGTTAGAGCGATTAGACCTTCATTTTTGTATTCTATATTAATATTAATATTAATATTAATTCAAATTTTTCGGGTAGGGTTGGATTTACCACCCGTATCCGAATTTTTTTGGATAAGTGTAATCGAAATTATTACACGTTCGAGCTGAGTTAATATATATTCTAATAATTATCGGAAGTGTTTCGAGTTATCCATTAGAGAGTGATCAAATTTTAGTGGAGTCAGGCGTCGTAAAGTGGGTTTAATGGTTAATGATTTCCGAAAACACATGGGAAAGAAGAAAAAGGAGGAAAAAACAATTATAATTTGTAATGGAGTTGTAGTAGTAATACTATGGTTTTAGGGTCCACGTTTATCATATTTCCCCGTCTACATCACCTCATTCTATAAATTTACTTTTATTAACATATAGTTTTGAGACAGTTGACGTAAAAAAATAACAAAGACAAAAAATCTAAATCTAAAACAGGGTTTCATCGGATTAACGGCTTTCATCACCATATATATAAGTTTAATACAAAAAAATGAGACAAGAATTATATAATTATTAATTACTTAGAGGTAAGCTATTTTGGATTAAAAGTAGAGCAATTTTAGCCTCAAAACAATGGGTTATAGGGAAACTTTTAGCTTTGACCAAATCTCTTTGGTCCCAGTAATCTTTTGGTGTTCCATTTACATAAAGTGAAATCGTTGAATCAGACAATTTTTCACAAAATTATCATATATATATATACTAAACAATTCCATGTCATCCATCTAGAATCTATTATTGATCATCTTTTAGCATTACTTTGAATAATTTGGATACATATATAGTTTCACGATACCTAATATTGATGTTGAAATGATGTTTTAAGCCCATTTGTGCATCGCTAGATAGATAGTTAACGAAATTAAATTTGATTCAAAGAGATAAATTTAGTGGGACCTATAATTCTGGGAACCATTGGTGTGGGTTTTGGTCACCATCAAAGAAGCCAAAGGCTCTTGAATTGCTTTCATGTAAAACTATTCAATAGTTGCCAAAATAAACGTATGAATAGTAAGTATCATTAATCTAACTTTTATATATTGTAGCTGTAGTTTTGCAGGGGACTTGTAATAAATGTTTATAAACAAAATATTCGAAATTTATTTATTACACATGTTTTACAAAGTGTCTTTTTTTCTTTTTTTTCCTTTTTGTTACTAGCAGAGTCCAAAGTGTCTATTATTTATGAAGTACGAAGAAATAGTACCAAGAATAAATAAATAATTAAATAGAATGGTCCCCATAACTCTCGATTTTAATGAATGTATTGGTCCATTTTGTAAAACATGTGTAACAACTTGGGGTTTACGAAACCATAGGCTTATCTAATCATTTATGCCGTTGAAAAAAACATATGAATGTCTAATATCATCGGTAAGACTCACACCAAACCAAACAACTTTGTTTTTCCAAATTTATTATATAGAAATATGTTTTTGAGTGATATGCTACACTTTTTTAATCCCGACCTGTCTGATTATACACAATCAATCGTTAAAAACACTATTCTACTACATATATATTACCAAAACTTCATACACAATCTTTCTTTTCTACCAAAAAATAAATTCAAAGTGGTCAATTTTAAAATTTGAACCTTTTACATCCAGAAAATGTAAGTCAATATTAGGAAATCAAAGATAACATGAATAGTGGAAGCTCTTTGGCCTAATGATTTGGTTAAGGGTTAATTAATGCTTCTACACAAAAAAATTTGAGATTCGAGTCTCAGACATTGCGATTTATTAACAAATTTACAGATTAATGGAGGCAAGTTTACAAGATATCTCTAGCGATGTACAAGGTCAGAAAGAATTGTCCATGATAAAATCGTCTATGTGACAGTTCTCATAATTTACAATAAATAATAAATCTAGATGATAAAAAAAAAAAAGTTAACATGAATATAATCTGTTGTTACTTCCATTAAATTTATAAATTATGATAAATAATATAGCAAATGGAGTATTTAATAAAGAATCTAATTCTACTTTTAGATATCTAATATGTATATGCTTTTCAAAAATACATATGATAATTACATTACGAGTTACTTTTTACTTTACAGGATTAAACTACAGTTTTGGAGGTAATAAGTAAAATTGGACAACTTATAAAAAAATATTTTCCTCAAAACCCTTTTATAAAGAGAGCTTACTCATTAAATGAGTTCACCAACTATTTTGTTGCAATTTTATGTTAAACACTCAATTAACTAATTTGAGAGGGTATTTTTCTTTTATTTATTTTTATTTTTTAATGGCCAACAATTAGAACGTATTTATGACAGCATAAATAGCATCATTTCATTTCATTTCATTTTTTTTTTTTGGGTACAGAGCAGAAAAAAAAAAAAAAAACAGAGGAAGAGACTTTGACCTCTCCCTGAGCAAAAACCCAGACAATCCCTTTCTGCCTTCTCTTCTGATAATAAACCATTCTCTCTCTCTCTCTTTTGCTTTTTACTCAAAGGTCTCTCTCTATCTTTTTTTTTCTTTCACTCAGCCATGGAAGACAAAACTCAGAGTCATCATCACACTACCAAACACATCCCTAATTCCAAATCAAGAACACCACTTCTTCACCATGTTCACACCAATCCTCCTCCTTTTCTCTTCCAGTACCCTTCTTCTCCCCAAAACCTCAATCTCCATTCTTCTAGCTACTACTACTATTACTACTGCTACTTCTACTCTCAATTTCACAACTCTCTTCCTCCTCTTCTTCCTCTTCCTCTTCCTCCTCCTCCTCCTCCTCCTCCTCCTCCTTTACTTCCTCTTCCTCCTCCTGACTCAATGACCCGTTTCCACAAATCTCATCTTGTTTCTTCATGTAAGTTAACAAACCCTTAAAACTGTATCTTGGTTTCTTCTTTTTCTCTCTTGTTTGCATGTTTTAGGTTCTTTTCACTATGAACTAGGATCCTCACCTATGTTTTTTTATTTTATTTTCAGTATTTTTATTGGACGAGGTTTTCAAGGCTATCTCTTCAATTGTTCTTTGTTCTTGATGTGTGTAAATTGTCTATATGGTCCTCCTCTGTACTTCCATTATCACTTTTCTTTAAATGTTCTCTTTCTTTAATGTGTTTATGTCTGAAAACAAACTCTCTGTCTGCTTTAATACTTTCTCTATTGGTACTGATTTAGTTGCATCTTTTTTGTGTTTCACATGAAATTAAATAAATGAAAAAAAAAAATCTTTTTTGACTTTGACTCATTTGCTTCTTCTTCTTCTTCACCATATCTGTTTCAACAGTTGTGGAGAGAAAGCAGCAACAAGAACAGCAGCAGAAGAAGAAGAAGCAAGTTTCTTCTATACATAAAGCCAAGAACAAAGTGAGTGGGTCCACAGCAACATCAGAAGCAGCATTAGTGGTTGCTAAAAGACCTGACTCTGGTGGTCATGAAGGCTCTGTCATTTATCTTCTCGCCAACCATTTTATTGTCAAGTTTGATCCTTTACAGATGATTTACCATTACAACGTTGAGATCTCTCCACACCCTTCTAAGGAAATTGCTCGAATGATCAAGCAGAAGCTTGTGGAGACTGATCGGACTAGCTTCTCCGGTGCTGTTCCGGCTTTTGATGGCAGGAAAAACATTTACAGTCCTGTGGAGTTTCAAGAAGATAAGCTTGAGTTCTTTGTTAATCTCCCTATCCCATCTTGCAAGACTGTGATGAAGTACGGTGACTTGCTAGAGAAGCAACCTCAGAAAAAGATTGATAAACTGTTTAGGGTTAATATGAGACTTGTGTCCAAGTTTGATGGGAAGGAACAGAGAAAGGAAGGAGATGATTGGGCTCCTCTGCCTCAAGAATATGTTCATGCTCTTGATGTTATTTTGAGGGAGAATCCAATGGAGAAGTGTACATCGATTGGAAGATCTTTTTACTCGAGTTCTATGGGTGGATCTAAGGAGATTGGAGGAGGAGCTGTAGGACTCAGAGGATTTTTCCAAAGTCTTAGACAGACTCAGCAAGGTTTAGCACTTAACATGGATCTGTCAATCACAGCTTTCCATGAAAGCATTGGAGTAATAGCTTACTTGCAGAAGCGGCTTGAGTTTCTCAAAGACCTTCCTAGAAACAAAGGTAGAGAGTTGAGTTTGGAAGAAAAAAGAGAAGTGGAGAAATCACTTAAGAACATAAGAGTCTTTGTTTGCCATAGAGAAACAGTTCAAAGGTATCGGGTTTACGGGTTAACAGAGGAGATTACAGAGAATTTATGGTTTCAGGATAGAGATGGGACGCATCTAAGGCTTATGAGCTACTTCAAAGATCATTATAGTTACGAGATTCAGTACAAGAACTTGCCGTGTCTGCAGATCAGTAGGACTAGACCTTGTTACCTTCCTATGGAACTATGTATGATCTGTGAAGGTCAAAAGTTTCTTGGGAAGCTTTCGGATGATCAAGCTGCAAAGATCATGAAAATGGGATGCCAAAGACCAAATGAAAGGAAAGCTATTATTGATAAGGTTATGGCAGGATCGGTCGGTCCATCGAGGTAACTCAATTTAGTCGAGTATGTCATATTCGAGTACTAAAACATCGAAAAGGGTTTTAATCTTATGTTTCTTTGGTTTGACAGCGGAAACCAAACGAGAGAATTCAACCTCGGGGTTTCGAAAGAAATGACATTGCTGAAAGGAAGAGTACTTCAGCCTCCAAAGCTTAAACTAGACCGGCCAAGGAACCTTAAAGATAGTAGAGTTTTTAAAGGAACTCGAATCGAGAGATGGGCTTTGTTGAGTATTGGAGGTAGCCCGGATCAGAAATCTACCATTCCCAAGTTCATAAACGAGCTAACTCAAAAGTGTGAGCATTTAGGAGTCTTCTTAAGCAAGAACACAATAAGCAACACCTTCTTTGAATCATCACACATACTCAACAACATTACGCTTCTCGAATCAAAACTGAAGGAGATTCAAAGAGCTGCGACGAACAATCTCCAGTTGATTATCTGTGTAATGGAGAAAAAACATAAAGGCTACGGAGATCTAAAGAGAATAGCAGAGACAAGAATTGGCGTTGTGACACAATGCTGCTTATACCCTAACATCACTAAGCTCAATTCTCAGTTTGTTTCAAACTTAGCTCTCAAGATAAACGCCAAGATCGGTGGATCCATGACCGAGCTCTACAACTCGTTACCTTCTCACATCCCAAGACTGCTTATACCTGATGAGCCAGTGATCTTCATGGGAGCTGATGTAACACATCCTCATCCGTTTGATGATTGTAGCCCTTCAGTAGCAGCTGTGGTCGGGAGCATAAACTGGCCAGAAGCTAACCGCTATGTCTCAAGAATGAGGTCTCAGACTCATAGACAAGAGATCATTCAAGATCTTGACTTGATGGCCAAGGAACTTCTTGAAGATTTCTACAAAGCCGTAAAAAAGCTTCCGAATCGGATCATATTCTTCAGAGACGGTGTGAGCGAGACACAGTTCAAGAAAGTACTACAAGAAGAGCTTCAATCAATCAAAACCGCTTGTTCTAAGTTCCAAGATTACAATCCGAGCATCACATTCGCCGTGGTCCAGAAAAGACACCACACAAGACTGTTCCGTTGCGATCCTGACCATGAGAACATACCTCCTGGCACAGTGGTTGATACAGTGATAACTCATCCGAAAGAGTTTGATTTCTATCTGTGTAGCCATTTGGGAGTCAAGGGCACGAGCAGGCCAACGCATTATCACATTTTGTGGGACGAGAATGAGTTTACTTCAGATGAATTGCAGAGACTTGTGTATAACTTGTGCTACACTTTCGTGAGATGCACGAAACCTATCTCAATTGTGCCACCGGCTTATTACGCTCACCTTGCAGCGTACAGAGGAAGGCTCTACATCGACAGATCATCTGAATCTAATGGAGGATCCATGAATCCTTCTTCTGTGTCTCGTGTAGGTCCTCCCAAGACGATTCCTCTCCCTAAATTAAATGATAATGTCAAGAATCTCATGTTTTACTGTTGATTTTTAAATATATAAAAAAATGTTCTTAATTATGTCGTCTTTCTAAGTTCTTAATTTGAGTTCCTTGAGGTAGAAGCCAAATGCTAAAATGAAGAATCTTTCCCCACATTTGAGACACAAGCAAAAGCAACTACTTTGAGCTCGGAAAATATCATTCTATATTTATTTTTAAAAATGGATATTATTCTGTATATATTGTTTTGTTCTACACCATAGTGTTCCATTTCAAATTCAACACATATTATTATTATTACCAATATTACCAAACCACCACCAATTATTGAACCTGGAAAACCCAAACAATGAGTTGTGTTTTTTTTTTTTTTTTCTGTACCTCTCTTTTTTCTTAAAGTAAAAGTTCTTTTTGTTGTTTTGTTTTTTTCTGAATGCGTGAAGTTTAATCATACAACCACAAAAACATTATGAATGTCAGATTTTTTTACTTTACTTTTGTTGGAACATTTCAATAATATCGAAAGGGGAACATATCATCAACACTCAAACTCTAACTATAGTAAATCCAATATACTTCAATCACATTGAATATCACATCAAGGCCAAACTTTCAACCGAACACTCGAAAACTAAAGAGTAGGGACTCGAAAGTTTTGTCCTTTTTTAACAAATGTTAAGTTAAAATTGTGATGATTTAAGAAAAAAGATAACTATGTTTAGGGATAATATTGAAAATATCAATGTGAAAAACATTGAATGCAGTGGGATAAATAAAGATTTGGGAGTTTGGAAAGGTGAAAGTCCCAAAACAAGAGAAAGGACAAAAGAGAGAAAAGGGGAAAAAAATGAATAGTTTGCAAGTTGGAAGAAAGTGTAGTTAATGAATGTGCAGAGTGTTGCAGCACTGAGCACACACACGAGCCATATTATACATACCTTTATATTATTTTATTTTTCGAGGTAATTATTTTTATATATATACACTTTCTTTTTTTTTGTTAAGAGAGACACTTTCTTTGTTGACAAAATAAAATAAAACAGATGCACTCTTATAACAATAATGTAAATAATTTTTATTTTTTTCTAAATAACAAAGATGACACAAAGGACCTAAGAGAGGATAAATGATTTTATAACAAATAAAATAAAAGAGAGGTGAAAAAAAGAGGAATTAGGAGTCTGTGTTAGTGAGTTGTCACAAAATATGAAAAGGTGAAAGAATATGAAAATGTGCATCTTTTGGTTTTCTTTTCATCTTTTCCAGTTCTTGGGAACTGAAATTCTCCAGAGAAGTGAGAGAACTAGTACCAAACTGTCTCTATTCTCTCTTTTTAATGGCTTAATTAGTAGTAGTATATAGTGAACATACGTGTTTTTTAGTACCAAACTCACCATCGGTCCAACGTGTAAACATATAGAGAAATATATCTTGAACTTTATGTTTTTTATTCTTCTAACTTTATGTTATATCGAGAGTTATATCTATAAACATACGTGTAAATTAATCTTATATAGTTGAGTGGTTATTGCTCTGTCTCACGTGCTAAATTTATACTTTCAACTAAATTGTTAAGTATCTTTCAATATTTTAAAAATATTTTGCCAAATTTGAGCTAGCATAATTATACTGCAAAAATTATTACACATCTCGAATGAGGTGTCTACGTGTTGTCAAATTTTAGTTTTTGTCTATGCAGGTTAGTTGACAAAAAATGTCACTCTATGTTTACTCTGGTTGCATTTGAACAGTTGAGAACAGAAGAAGAGTACGGTAGCTTTAAACTCACCATCGGTCCAACGTGTATTAAATATTATTAGCTATATCTACTCTAAATTTTTTGGTGTGTTTTTTCTTTTCTTTTATGTTTTGATCAAATTACAATGAGACATATGTTCACATGACATGTTGTTGATCATCCTTTGTCAAAACTCTTATACTCTCGAAGACCAAAAAAAAAAAAAAGGTCTAATAATTATTTATGGAGATTCATGAATAATAAGAAATATTTTGAAGAAAAAAGAGTACCATTAACAAAAAGAAAAAAAAAGAATACCAAGAAATACAAAAGAAAAAGATTGGAGGAAGCATAAGACTATTGTGGCCAGAGAAACAGAATCATTGCATGTCGCCTGTAAAAAAAAAAAAAAAAAATCCCATCAAAACAATATGATCCAATCCCATCATGGTCGACTTCAGCCTATGATCCAATAGTTCATATTTGACATTACTGTTTCCCAAACTTTAGGCACTAGATTTTATGTTGCTAGGTTCATCACACCTATTTGTATCCCAACTGACTCGGTAAATGTTTGAAATTTTCACTCTTTTATGAAAATTGACCCGCTGGCGCTGGGTTGAGCCTAACGTTCCAAGGAGCTAAGAGCATCTCCAACCATAAGAACCTCTTTTTGGGGTTCTAAGTAATATTTTTAATATATTTTGTTTATTTAATTAAATTGAATAATTAAAAAAGAAACTGAACCAATATTTGACCATGTGTCAAATGGGGTTCTTAAGTTAAGAACTTGAGGTTCTTAAGTTAAGAACTTGAGGTTCTTAAACTTCTTATTTAATAAGTGGTTCTTAGTTTCTCTCACCTCTTCTTATTTTTTTAATTTTTTTTAATGATTAGAAACTCACTTAAGAACCTCCATTGGAGGTGGTCTAAGAGTGTTTGTTAATAATTTTTATTTTTATGTACTACTATAATTTAGATTTTAGTGGGTATTCTCTTATAGTATTAACGACACTAATACTTGTTTTATATGTTTTAATATATAAGCTATTATATTTTGATTTATCTTGCTCTATAGATTTAGTGTTTGTGTATCTAAAGTGATTTAGTATCATTATGAATTTCTTAGAAGTCATATTCCAATGAGCAGAGGAATGTCAAGTACCCTATTAAAATCATTATGCAGTACAACCATATTAAAGGAGTCTAAAGGGTTTGTAATATTCATTCTTTAAATTAATAAAGAAATTTTAGAAGCAAATTATAGATATTCACCTTAAAACACATTCTCGTTTTTCATTGATTTTGTTTTGTTAATTCACACTAACTCACAACAAAGCTCCCACTAGTGCACAAAAACGTCATTTGATGGACATTATTTTTCGAGGTTGGCTAAAAAATAGACAGCCAATGGTTGTGCGTATAGTTTTTTTGCTTTCTTATGTCTATCAAAAAGAATTAAGAACAAAAAAATTAGCTTAAGTGCCATTCTGACGGAGAAAAATTAGCTATAATGCTCGATGACCTTTTGCATTATCACCATCGATGTATATATACGACAGAGGAGATATATGCATATCTATGAGTATCTATGTCAATCAATACAAAGAGATTATGTGTATCGTATTATATCTTTAGTCGGCTATAGACATCTATGTTTTCTCTTGAATCGATTGCGAATTACTTATTTTTTCTCTCTTCTTTGTAGACATCTCTGTTTCTTCTTGAATCGCTTTCGAAATACTTGGTCGTTCTCTCTTCTTCGCAGGAGATAGTAAATTCGAAGAAACGCAATTCTGTAGAATATTAGAGCAGTTTCATCCAATAGAGACCCAAATAGTCTCTATAACATAGAATAATAATACTTTTATATAAGTTAATTATTTAATTAATTTAGAAAAAGTTTTAACTAATAAGTGATTAACAAGTGTAGAGACTACCACTACATAAGTCTCTCAAACAAGAGACTATCATAGTCTCTCCTCTTTTTTTAATTTTTTTTCTTTTTTTTATTAAGGAGTCTCTAGGTGAGAGACTCCCAATGGTAATGCTCTTATAGAATAGAAGATATATTATTGAGTTGTTTTTGATACAAGCTCATAAACCACATATATATAATGAGTAGCATTAACATATTGCTAACATCTATATAATGTAAACTTTCCTAAACACAACATAAATATGTTAATAATATATTGAGATCTACTTCTTTTTCAAGTTTTTCCATTTACTCTTCATGAGTTTTACGGGCTTCACGGGTTTCACAATTTTAGTCCACAAAATACACATCTTGATGTCCAATATATCTCCAATACTCCTCCGCACGACAAACGTGGTACGCAAAACGCAAACTACGCAATTCCAAAACGGAACACATATATCATGGACAACTTGTCGAGGACGGACAAACACAAATCAACAGACATCTCGGGTCAGAAATTAGTCTTCGATAATCCCGGATAAACTTCAATCTTGAAAGTAGGGGTGAAACTTCATCTCGTCTTGGTCTTGATAAAGGGAATAACAACATCCCATGTGCGAAAACTCTGCACCTCCACAAATAACGGTCCACAATTCAGACTAAAAATTAACCTAAAAACTTGAGTTTTCCAAACAACTCCCCCGTAAATGATTAAACTATAACCAAGCTATAATCAAACTCTTCTGTAATGGTTAAACTATAACCAAACTATAACCAAACTCCCATGTAATAAGATAAGCTAAAACTATATTTAAAATATGAGAAATTCTAAACTTCAGAATAAATCTCATAAAATTGTGAAAATCTAAATTCAAAAATTCTAAAAATATTTACATGAAGGAGAATGGTGTTATATTATACACCTTTACAACAAAAACATTATTTAAAAATCTTATCCAATAAAAAAACATTATTTAAAATAATATTAAAAACACTTTTTCTGTTCGTATGACGGTTTATAATACTAGTTCAATATAACCATAAAGAAAATTATAGAATCTTTCAAAGGGCTGAGATTCTCTTCCATTGATTTATTGTTGCAAAACAAAGATGTAACCACCAATAGTTTCGTTTGTGTTTTAAACCTTTTGTCCAAACCATTCTTCTCGTCTTCAAATCGATGAAGAGGAGTCGTGAAGAGGAAGAGAAATCGAAAGAGATGAAGAGGAGGATCAAAGAAATGACGTGGTATGAAAAGAATTAGGGATTGGAAGAATTATGGATTTTAAATTACTGTAAATTTAATATTTAATATTTCTGAAATGGTTTGTTTGGATCTAGGAAACATGTAAACTCTCTTCAAGGTCCGTTTTCCATTTCAAAAACGTTTTGGAAACCAAAACTCTCGAAAACGTGATGAAAATAATAACCGCAATTTCGAAACACGATGGAAACGTCTGTTTACGTTTCAGAAACATAATGGAAACTTATTATTTTTATCTATAAACTTATTAAATAGATAATTTTGAAACATGAGATATATATGACATTTTATTATTATTTTACTTAAAATATCCTAATTAATTTGAAGAACTTTATATATTTAATAATTAGTAAAATAATAAAATTAAAATATTTGTAGAATATGAATGAAGATGTTGATTATATCTTTGATTTTGATAGTTATGATATTTTATCTATTATTAAACTAGTAATTATATGAGTTGAATTTGTCTTGTTTCAAATTTTTTTTTTATATATATATATATGGATATGTTGTTTTACTATATATTTTTAATTATATATATATACATATATTTGTACGTGTTTGCATTTCTAACACGTACAAATTTCCTAATTTTTGGAAAATATCATTTTTTCCGTTTTGGCATATTTCGCTTGCGAGTATCGTATTTGGGATATACTTGTAATATAATGAATTAATATGGTGTAGACCGACTTCGTAAGCCCACACCTTTAGGGGCTTTGATTAGTTGGATGTATATATTCATGAAACCTAAAAACGGGTTTCTGCTCGACAGCTAAAATAGCGGTGTGGTGGGACAGGAATGACTGTCCGATTCCGGAGGGTATTGATGCTCGTCGGGTCCGTCCGAGTATAGAAGGGGCGTTCAAGAAACTAGGCTACTCTGGTCCTGTCTCGATCACAGCCTATGGCGACCAAAAACATACCCCTGATCACCTCCTGCGAGGGCTCTCTTCCACTGGAGTCGCTGTTGCACATACCGTTTCCGGTTAGTCCAATTTGTTATGGAATTTTAGGGTTTAATATTCAATATAATGAGTGAAATGGTTTCCTTTTACTGAAACAGAAAGCAGATGTTGCCTCATGTTTTCGGATATGCTGGAATGGCTAGATCATAATCCTCCTCCTGCTACAATGATGCTCATATCCGATCAGGTACAAGTCTTCTCTTGGGATCTGGCCCGGCTACAACAACAACAAGAGACGAAATACAACTTCTGTCTAGCTTGTTCGGATCGTTCTAAATGCGCGGGACTGGTTTTGCTTACCTCTTCAGAGTGGCTCTGGGAAGAATTACTAGATAATAAACTTGAAGAAGAAGTTATCTGCAGTGCCATGTTTTATTGTAAATCGTGCAATTTCGATTGCCAAAGCCCGAGGAAACTCAGGAAGCATCTCTCGAGTAGAGAACATGCACTAGAAGTAAGCATAGATCCTGTCAATAACATTGTTTAATTATATTTGAGCAACGTAACAACATGTTTTATCTTTTTTCCAAGCAGGAGGCTTTCTACCCTACGGCTCGAGAAATTTCCGAACTTTCCCCTGCAACGAGGATGTGGGGAAGGAACTACCTGGCCAAGCCTGAATACGCCACAGCTAAAATATCGGTGTGGTGGGACATGGACTGTCGGATTCCCGTGGGTTATGATGCTTGTCGGATCCGTCCGAGTACAGAAAGAGCGTTCAAGAATCTAGGCTACTCTGATCCTGTCTCCATCACTGCTTATGGAAACCAAGCACTAATCCCTTATGATCTCCTGAAAGGGCTCTCTTCCACTGGAGTCGCTGTTTCACATGCCATTTTGGATGTCAGATACAAATGCATGTTTTCGAATATGCTGAGATGGCGAGGTCAGAATCCTCCTCCGGCTACAATGATGCTCATATCCGATCAGATAGAGCATGAAATGGCTACTCCTCTTGCCAAGCTACAACAAACCACGAAATACAACATGTTTCTGGCTTATTCATCTAGGCCTTACAAAATGCCAGTCCTGGTCACCTCTGCTGAGTGGCTCTGGGAAAGCTTACTGGCAGGTGTTTTATTTGTCCTCTCATCATCTATATATATATCTATTACGTACTCTTGAAACGTTTCTGAGCTATCGTTTGTTTTTCCACAGTTTCAGAGACAAGAAGACACGTTCTTCAGAGTTGCAGTGCAACGGGTGAATCTATCGGAATGTTTAATTGCAAATCGTGCTTTTTTTATTGCAATAGCCTTGATGATTTATTCAGGCATCTCTCAACTAAACAACATGCATACGAAGTAAGCATTCTCTCTCAATAATTTGTTTCATTTTTCTAACCATTTGAGCAAATTTTTTCCACTCCTTGTCAAGCAGGAGCATTGTATTAATGTGCGTATTCAAGTAGCCGAGTACGATCGACTGGGACGACCATTGATAAAGGCAAGTTTTTTTTTTTAATAATAATTTACCGAGAAAAATGTCCGATTTCTCATAAAACTGTGAAATAGAAAGCATGAAATTGGTTTACTGACTTTGGTAGTGGCTACATGACTAGAGTTTCATCAACTTGTTCTATTCTGAATTTTGACATTTTACAAATACAACTAGTTGATTTTGTTTTTTTTTTTATATATATATAAATAAAATCATCCAAAAAACCTAAACCTAAACCAAAATGTAAATCAGAATGCCCACCTCTAGCTAAAAGGCTTTAGAACATTATAGAAAAAGTGCAAGTTGTTTGTGTTTTTGAAATACTTGTAGATTTAGTCATAGAGATGAGATTTAAAAAAAAAAAGTCTTTTAGTTGCTCGTTTACACAGTTATATATATTTTCACGTTTGCAAATATTCTTGTTTCATACACGTGTCTTGTAGGAAGGAGATTTTCCAATGAGCAAACGTTCGAGGAAAGCATTCCGGACGGGTTTTCGTCCTTTTCATAATCATTTACATCTCACTAATCGTAAGAGCTCGACGTAGAGCTCGAAATTCTCAAACCTGTTGGCGAAATATTATTAGCTATATCTTCTCTAATTTTTTTGGTGTGTTTTTTTTTTCTTTTATGTTTTGATCAAATTACAATGAAACATATGTTCACATGACATTTTGTTGATCATCCTTTGTCAAAACTCTTATAATCTCGAAGACCCCAAAAAAAAAAAGGTCTAATAATTATTTATGGAGATTCATGAATAATAAGAAATATTTTGAAGGAAAAAAGAGTACCATTAACAAAAAGAAAAAAAAAAAGAATACCAAGAAATACAAAAGAAAAAGATTGGAGGAAGCATAATAGACTATTGTGGCCAGAGAAACAGAATCATTGCATGTCGCCTGTAAAAAAAAAAAAAAAAATCCCATCAAAACAATATGATCCAATCCCATCATGGTCGACTTCAGCCTATGATCCAATAGTTCACATTTGACATTACTGTTTCCAAAACTTTAGGTACTAGATTTTATGTAGCTAGCTTCATCACACTCCTATTGGTGTCCCAACTGACTGGGTAAAATGTTTGAAATTCTTCAGTCTTTTTTTTTTATGAAAATTGACCCGCTGGGTTGAGCCCAACGTTCCAAGGAGCTAAAAGTGTATGTTAAGCATTTTTCACTGATTTCACTTTCTTAAATTTTTGTTTTGTTAATTCACATTAACTCACAACAAAGCTTCCACTAGTGCACAAAAACGTCATTTGATGGACATTATTTTTGTCGAGATTTGCTGAAAAACTGTGAGCGGTTGTGAAAACGTATAGTTTATTTGCGTTTCTTATGTCTACGTTTTCAAAAAGAATTAAGAACAAAAAATTAGCATATATGCCTAAAAGATCAACAAAATTTGATCGTTCACAGAAGTTTCTTTCTATTCTTTATATTCTTTCTAATTTAGTTGGTTCTTCAATTCTAGTTAGTTTACCAAACAATACTGAAATTCGTCAAAGGTCTCAGAGTCTATTAAAAATATTTTGTTGTTTATTTTAAATAATTTGTAAGAACTTATTTTCTCCAGAGGACAGATATAAGTATAGTTTTGGCCTTTTGGGCCTGTTTATGACAAAGGCTCAATGTCTGGCTCCATAGTGGAGTTGAGTAGCTACATGATTCCAAGGTAAACTATATAAAGTATAAACCTATCTTCACATTAAAACCGAAACAAAAAAACCGTTCAGTCCTAAATTAGCCTTATGATAATCGTCAAGATTTGTTCGCATCTACTTTAGGAGGTCGTTTATGTATACTGACTGAGAATAATCATTCTTTGTTATCACTTCTTAACAAATTCTTTCAAAAAGTTTGGTTTATTTGCTTAGTGCTCACGAGAGTTTGATTTCGAAATGCTATGGCTTCCACTGATGAAACTACTCATCTGACATATTAGTCGAGCCATTCGTTTGCATTTATAAATTTTTTTTTTAAAAAGTTTGTTTGAGTGTCTCTGTTTTTTTTTTACAAATGAGATAATTTAAAAGACATTTATTATTATTAATTATTGTCTCTAAATATAAATGTGTGCAAAAAGAAAAAAATAGTTATAATTTTTTTTATATAGTTATAATTTTACATGACAACTTTTACATTACACATTTTACATTACCATTTCTTACATTACATATTTTACATTACCATATTTTATGTTACATTACATTTATGATAACACACATAACTTAAGAACATATTACACACCATACTTTTACATTATTACTACATTAATTTTTTTTTCTTTTTTCTTTTCTTGGAAAAATGTGTTTCCCTTTTACTTATTGCCATACCACAACATACCATCAACTTCATTCAACATCCTTCTCTTTTACTTATCTGCAGTGGCGGAGGTGAAGAGGAGAGACATAAACTCTTAAGAAAACTTTTTTACAAGGTTATTAAATTAATATCAGTTGAATTATATGGCTTGAAATATCTAATGTGACCTCCATGTTTAAGTTTAAATTCTTATTTTGCATCCCTAGTTAATAGTTTATTGCTTTTAGTTTTTAATAAATAAAATATTTAACTTATGTTTTCCTTCTTATTTAAATATTACTTTTTCTTCTATTTCTCTCTATGTATATATATATTAAATTCTTATATAGAATTGTTAATTTTTCTTTTACTTCTCTCTAATGGTTGATTTTATTCCTTCACATTCCTATAGATTTAAATTTAGATAAAAATACATTTCTTTTTAAATAAGATAATACATATCATATGAATACCTTTCACACCAAATACTTAAGATTAATTTAAAAATATAAAAATATTGAAAATAACTATAATTTATGGGGTTTTTTTTTAAAATAAAGACATTATTCTTAGTTTCTTCTATATTTAAGAAAAGTCTACGGCCATAATTGACTTTGTAAATCAACAAATAACTAAAAAATAATATTATTTTTTCAATTTTTTTAATTTAAATGTAATAGTATTATATACATTTATATTAATATATGATCCCGCCAAAAGTATTTCTACTTCCACCACTGCTTACCAGCCACATTTGGTGCTTTAGTTTTCGGTTGGCTTTGGGGTGTTGAGCTCGTCCCAAGCATGGGTCCAAGTGACCATTCCATCTGCAAGCTTGATGAAGTAAGGATCCACCTTTCCGAGATTCTCCTTCACTTGCTTAGCCAGCTCGAGGTAGCATTGCTGCACCGAAGTGCATTCGTTAGGTAGAGTCACTTGTTGAAAGAAAGGTATCGCCTCTTCCTGCCAGAATATTCCATCGTATTCCTTTTTCTTGTGCCACACGTAAGGCAAACCTGTCTTCACTCCCCACTCCATGTGGTCACATATCACCTACATACATTGTCCATTTTCAGAAAACGTTATAGTTGATTATTGTCCACAAACACGAGAAAAAAACATCTCTTAATTTATTTAAAGATTACTAGACACATGTACTAGGATGAAAAAAAATAACCAATACACAAGAAGTAATATTGATTAAGTAGAATTAGATATACCTTAGCACACCAACCAGCCCACATGTCGTCATAGCCTCCAGTTGGTTGTCCATGTTCCATAAGCCCAAAGTACATAGCCGGGCCAATCAGCTCACGGTCAAAAGCAAGGTTCATACCACACATGGAAAAAAGAGTTCTATTGGGGACTGTCATGACTGCATCAACATACCTATATATATATATATATAACCATGATAATTGAATAAGCAAAACGCAAGAAAGTAGATTCATGCAAGATGTTTAAGGTTTTAGAAAAGGGAAGTAAAGAAAATTGATTTGTTATACTTGCCTGGAGTTCCTATCAAGTGGATTCACAAGCTGATCAGTAGGAGCATCATGGTCAGGGATGTTGAGCCAGAGGCCATGAGAGACCACAGTTTTAAGACCCTCGCGCATGCTAAAGGGGTATCCACTAACAAAGTCGGCATCACTTGTGAAAGGATTATAAAGTGTGTTGAAATAGAGTACGGTTGATGGAGTTAAGAGGTTCTTAA
Source organism: Barbarea vulgaris (assembly GCA_963667165.1). Taxonomy (NCBI): domain Eukaryota; kingdom Viridiplantae; phylum Streptophyta; class Magnoliopsida; order Brassicales; family Brassicaceae; genus Barbarea; species Barbarea vulgaris. Next base: position 5,344,138 of record OY763887.1, read on the forward strand.
TGTGCTGCTCAATCACATTGATATCTTTCCCCGATGGATCCTTTGCAACCTGCAACATGCATTGCCCTCATACAAACATCTGAACGATCCACATATAAAAAACGACATAGAGAGAGATAGAGAGAGACAAAGCCACTTACGAAGCAATCATCATCAATGGTGTAGATGTACTTCTTCTTGGAGACCATGTAACCAAAGCAGCGACAAGCAGGGTCGTTGAAGGAAATACAAGAAGCCTTGTGACCCAAGATACGATTGATATCGTTCCTGTTGTACAGCTCATAGTCAAACCCTTCTGGAATCTTGATGGTCTTCCAAGGATCACCATCTTGAATGATTATCAGATGGTATGGCTCAAAGAATGGCCTCCACATCTCCAAAAAATCCAGGTTACGGATCGTTGGGATGACGATGTCAAGCTCATCTTTCAGCGTAGGCACTGGTGTCACCGAGGAAGAGAGTTGTGCCATTTGAGATGGCTGAGAAGTTGAAGAGAGCTGGATAAGAGAGTGTATAAGAGAGAAGGAGACTGAAGGTGATGTGTGATAATGGGAATTAGAGCTTCAGTATTTATAGATGAGAAAAATATTATATTAATTGAAGGATAATATAGTAACTTATTTTTTTGGGGCAAAATTTAGTCTTGGTTTTAGACGTCATCTATAATTATTTTTTTACAAAATTGGAGTTACATCTTTTTACATGGTTTATTGTTATCCAAATGATAAATGTTTCGACATCAAACTGTGTTCAATTTTAGAGTAATAATCAGTCTGATGCATATATAATTAGTAGGCTCTAGTATATTGCAAGTTGAATCTTTTTTAAAAAAAATATTTAGCTAATTAATTAACATATCGTTAACATTTTATGTTAAAATTTGTAAAATCAACTTTGATTATTTTCGGAAGTGAATAGGTTATTTGGCATGAATTTTGCCGCAAGCCCACCATAAAATTTTATCGCTTGGGCCGAAGAAAGCTATTTGATGAATGGACTTGCGGAAATTGCAATGCTTAAATATACGTAAAAAAATTATTTCCGTATGATAGATATAAAAATGGTAAAAAAAATTCTAAAAAAAAAAAAACCGAAGGCATCCAAAATTTTGAAAAAAAACTGAAACCAAAACTGAAACCGAAACTTGATTGCTCCAAATTTAAGGGGCAGACGTAATCTTAGTCTATCCAAAATTTTCGGAAATATATGAAAACCTAATTTCTATTCGTCAAGAATTTGGGTGAATTAGACACATTTTTTATATTAAGAAAAAACAATATGTAACTAATCTGAGATTCGAAAAGAGAGAAACTATAAACAAGTTAAAAAAAATTGAAATAATTTTAAGACTATCAACTCGCATAATTTTACAGCTAGTATATTTCTAGTAACAGATATATTGAACAAGAAAGTTAAAATTTTATGTGTTTAATAAAACAGTTTTAAAAAAAATTATATGTTTAATGAAAAAGTTAAGAAAGTTACAATTTTATGTGTTTTTATTATTCGATAGAAAAATAAGTTACAATTTTATGTGTTTAATTAAAAATTAAGAAATTTACTTCTTCTTTTTTTGAAAAACTTTAGATATCCTTGATTATTTATTTTCCTCTCTCATATGAACTTTTAAAACACACACACAACTGTTAAATGAACATCCGATCATGAGCCTACACAGCAATGTAATATAATTTTACCAAAAAAATGTAATATAATTAGGATTTCGCGCGTCACAATATTTCGCATAGAATTTATTTAAAATATGTTTCCACTATATATCATCAGGCATAATTTCGTGTAAAGGTAAAGATAAAACTGGGCGTTAAAGATGAAAATTGGGCATTAAAAAATGGGAATTAGACGTTAAAAGAAGGAATCGAATCGGGTGTCACATGTTCTTGATGAGTGCTCTTAATTCCTCTTTCGGTTCTTTGTACACTAGTCATTTCTTCTCAATCTACATCACATAAATGTCTTCATTACACATTTTTTTTGTTTCAACCTACATTTAAACATCTATTTTTTTACTAATGCAATATTGTTGTAACGTATCCCACTTTTAAAATATAAAAATTACAAAAAAAGCAAATTAAAACAAGTAAGGCATCGACTCACGTTTTCAATGAAAGCCAAATTCACGTTTCTCACATTACTCTTTAACCCATATATCACGTTGAAACCATTCTCTTTGTATCCAGGATTCCATGTAACAACAATATAAAAGGCCCTGTTCACATCTTAAAAAGGAGAAAAGTAAAACTGTATTACGCCAAGAAAAGGAAAAAAGAAAGAAGGCAACATGCACTAAATTATGGAGAAAAGGAATATGTCTTAGACCCCTTATTAAATATTATCAAAATTAATATTAAACAATTTTCAGCTTCAAATTACCTCAGCTAGTCAAAGTTAATTGAATATATAGAACACAATGATTTTCATCAAAAAATTTATGAGTATTAAAAGACCTGCCGGAAAATATTGATAGTTAGATAATCATTGGATATATATAAAACGTTTATGATTGTAGAGGGGAATAAAAGTACAATTTTGCATCTTCAAACTAATTTTATCGACCAAAAATTTCCGGATCTAGAATCATAATCTGAACAAATATCAAAACAGGTTCTTGAAAACTCTTCAGTTTAGATGGCCAATTAAAATACTGATTGAGTTACAACTTGTCCTTTCCAAACTTCTGTCTTTGTTTTATAATATGTTTTAATTTGATTCAAGCACCATCCTGCTAGTGACACCTAAAATGACTAATAGGATTTGACATATTCTTAGAGGATTTAAGCGATTTTTTGAAAATAAACTCAAAATAAAACAAAAAAATAAAGTCTCTTAAACGCTAAAACAACACGTTATCCATAAAATTATAAGCTGCACAACACAAGTATTTATTTTTCTACTTTTTTGCTTATTTATGTATCATTTAGATTCACATTGAGTTTTTGCACAATAAGATTGAGTGAGGCTTAGAGAAATTGAAAGTCGACGATAAAACCCACTAAATTTTTTTTGAATACAAATAACTAGTACTTTTTCCTCTACAATGTAAAGATAGATTATAAGTTAGGACTTGGTGTGTTGTTCAAAGATGTTTTGAGTAACATGTTGTCCCAAACAGATTCTTTGGATGGTGAGTTCTTTGATACACCCTGCTTTTATCATTAACAAACATATCCCTTATAGGTTTATGATGTGACTCTAGGAGGAGATCAAATACTCTCTTTTGCTGAAATTCCCTTTAGAGCTTTAGATTTCAAGTCCTGATTACGTTTGAGGTTTCTGAACACATTTTCAAACATAAGTTGCTGATGTTTGGTTCTCAAAAGATTAAAGAAATATTTTCCATTTGCCACCCAAGGCCAATTTTTATCACACTACTTGAAAATGGACAAATCTATGTTAGTGTACACAAAGGTATAATGTTTGAAATACATCATTTAAAATATCAGCTCCATTTCTTATTGCTTCAAAAGCAACCTCGGAGTAAAAGGTGTCGACAGATATATATGAGCTTTCCATTCATCTCACGAACATCTTTTAAAACTGGAATCAGTCTATCTAACTCTTCTTGACTAGAGATTCTTGAGGCCATTGGTCTTGTGGACTGTGCACCGATATCAATAATATCTACACCTTCAAAGATCATAGAACGAACATGAGAAATCTAGAGATTGAAACTTACCTCCATCACTAAAACTATCAGGGGTAAGATTAAGTATACCCATCACATAAGTTTTCTTAGAAAAATCCCATAATTGATCTCCTATTGGTATAACCCTTTGAATACCTTCTTTCCCAAGCAATGATTCACCACCTAATCTCTCCCAAGCTTGAAAGATTCCACCTGGATGGATTGAGAGTGAATGCCAATATGAAACTGTATGATCATTATCAACATCTTCTGATCCAAGCAAATCTACCAAAGGAGCCAATACAAATGGTCTCTTATATCAAGCCTGGTCAATATTTTCAAATACGTGCATGGGAAGTTTGAAATTCTCGGCGTAGGTAAAATCTTTCTCGATCTGGTCTGAATATTTGAACTTGAAAATTCAGATATTCACCATATTTTAGATATACGTAAATATTCAAACAAAGGCCATATAATATTATGAACAAGTTGTGCCATTCAAGTAACCTATCGTCTTTTGCTCTCGTCAAATCAGCTTCTTTCGAATTGGAGATGGCTCCGTCCATCATAAAACAAAATTGTAAGAGAGAATTTGAAATTTGTAGTATTTATATCATACTTGGATGATTTTAAAATGAGGGATATCACCAATTATATACTACGTACTAGTTCATCTCCATGACAAGTGCACTCTTTGTATGTGTGATATGTGTCATATTTGTATAGCTTTTTAATATCTATTTATCTCTTTATCTTTTGTAAGATTTATTTCTATTTAGTGACGATATTATCTAATTATACTTTTTGTTTTCCTATATTTTTAACAATTATGTATTAAGAAAATATGTATTCCTATATTTTCATTCAATCAGTTTTATTTATCTATACTACTTTATCCCTGTCTAAAGAGATATAAGAAGAGATAATAGAAAATATGTGTTGCTCTAGCTATTCATTTAAGTCCCATCTTGAAAACCACCAAAATTTCAACAACAACAACAAAAAAAAAAAAAAAAAAAAAAAAAAAAAAAAAAAAACAAGAAACCAAATCAAACAAGAAAAAAAACACCTCACTAACTCAATTAAGACAGAAAAAAAAAACGCATCATTACCAGAAAATACAAAATACAAAATTTCAATATTTATGATTTTTTTTTTCAAAATTACCATAAAACACCTAAATTTAGACATTATCACGAATATTCTTTACGAACCTTTAATATGCAATTCTAGGATTTCTTACTAAAAGGACACGTCCTAAATTATTGAGGAACTTTCATCAAATACAAGTTAAGTTTTTCCAATTTTACACATAATAAAACTTATGTAAATAGAATAGTGTATAGTTAAAAAAATTTAAAATCAATATTATTTTCTAAACTGAGTATACATAATACATTAAACATATATTTGATGAAAATTGAAAGGGAAATCGGCCATAAAATTCACGAACTTGTTGAAACTGACCAAAAGAAACACGAACTTCCTCCTGGCCAAACAATACATCAACTTTCTTTTGACTTTTTAAGAAAATCTAAAACTTTGCGTTGACTGACCGAAATAACTATCCGTTAACTTAGTTAACAGAAATTATTAACGCCATTAATAGGAGTTAAATCTCAGTGTTATATTAGACGACGCCGTTTGGAGAAAAGGGTTTTTAAAAAAAAATCCCGATAAACCCAGATTCGAACTCGAGACATTGGGGTTGCAGAGGGGGGTCATGTAGCCACTAAGCCACATTAACTTTCGAAAAACATAGTAGCAAAACAGTTTATATTGTATTTAAGTCGGAAACTTAATTAAATTACATTCAACAGCGTCGTCGTCCCTCTTCATAAAGATACCCGAGAAAGACGACGAACCCTAATTTCAGAGGATACAAAATCGATTTGGGGCTTTTACTCTTTCTGAAAAACAGGTTCGATTGTCTCTGCTTTGTCTTCTGTAAGAGGTTCGATTGTCTCTGGTGCTTCTACTCTCTCCGAAAATGAGTTGCGGAAGTGATGATTCTTTTGTAAACACGATGGGTATTTGAGGTTTTCCGCTGAAATGCGACTGTGGTCGTAGCACTGTAATAAAAACATCGAAAACGAAGAAAAACCCAGAGAGACCGTTCTTCCGCTGTCCTACATTTCGAGATGTAAGTTTCTTTAAGTTTTGGGTACGAATTTAGTTACTTAATCTGTAATTGCAATGTTTTTGTAATGCTTACATACAGGATCACATGTTTAAGTGGGTAGAGGAAGCAGTCTACGAAGAGGTTGAAGATGGACTCGGAAAGACTGCGAGTTTTGAAAATGATCTGAGCAAAACAAAATTGGAGGTCGAATGCATCAAACATGTGAACAAGGAGCTGAGTGAAGAGGTGAGAAAGGCGAAGATTGAGCTGAAGAGGCTTAGCTTGATGATGAAGCTTGGTTTTGGTATTGTTTTCTTACTAACTGTGGTATTTGTTGTGATCATCATGATTGAGAAATCAGGTGGCTTGTATCTAAGCAGTTACTAAGAATTTGTATTATGCTTATGATGTATGGTGAATTTTCAATGGCTAATGGTGAATGTGATTTGAATGAAACCGTAACATAAGCATGCCAAAAAAAAAAAACAAATGCACTAACACAATGGGACAAAGTCATAACAGGCACAATGTCACAAACTTAACAATACCATTCGAAAACAAAGACAGTAGGACAAAGACATGAGAGACACAATGTCACAAACTTAACAATACCATTCAAAAACAAAGACAGTAGGACAAAGTTATAACAAGCACACAGTCAGACAAACAAGAAAAAAAAAAAAAAAAACACGATTGAGCTTATGAGAACCATTGGCCCCATCCATGTGTTTGTGAAGCTTGGTGTTGTGAACTTTGGCCCCATCCGTGTGTTTGTGAAGCTTGGTCTTGTGAACTTTGGCCCCATCCGTGTGTTTGTGCAGCTTGGTCTTGTGAACTTTGGCCCCATCTTGAGGAATGATGTTCAGAGGAATAACCTTGTGACTCGTCAAACTGAACAGCCTGTGACAATGGAGTTTGATTATCAACATACCAACATACAAAATATTACCTAAAGAACTAATAAACGAACCTGATGCTTCTTTGGTCTTCCTCTTGGTTTCTTTGGTGGACTTTCAACTTCTTGATTCGAACATGTTGTCTTGGTGTGACCTTGCTCTTTGCATTTTGAGCATGTCATAGTTCTGTTAGCCCGGCTTAACTTTGTAGTAGACCCAGTTTCATACATAGACTTCATCCTATCATGGTTTCTAGGCCTACCAGGATTACCCTTTCGGTTAGGTGGTGGAATCACTCCTAATCTATTAGTGCGAGGCCAGTCCATTATCCCAGTTACAGGTTTGATGCCAAAACTATACGTCTCACGCCACCTGAATAGCAAAATAACAAATTTGAGAAAATAATACAGTTGGAAAAAACTCCTAAGCAATGAAACAAACCTGGTAGTTGTGTAACAATCAGCAACATATTCCGACAGCCTCTTTCTTTTAGCTAGGATGACCTTAGCAGCATGAATACAAGGAATTCCATTCATTTGCCAGCTTCGACAAGTACATGTTTTTTCTTCCATACTCACGACATATCTGAGTCCTTTGTAATCAACCTCTGTCTCTGGCCCTATTGCCCATCGCAAGCGGCATTCAGTTGACTTCTTCTCAACTCTATCTAATTCCATCTGGGTTTTCTTTGTAAACCTTGTCTTTAAACCGACTGCTAACAGCCTTCTATTATAATTCCTGGTCATGCATTGTTGCCTAATATCCTCTAACAAGTCTAGCAAAGGTTTCTTCCTAGCTTCTCTGATGGTCTTATTGAAGGACTCACTCAAATTATTGAGATTGTCATTGCAGTTAGAACCTAACCTGAAGAATGCTCGTGACCATGTCTCCGGTTTTGTGAGTAAAAGAGAAGCATGTGCCCTTAGATCGTACTCCTTTAGTGTGTCCATGTGGTGCATAAACAGACCCGGGGTGTAGCTCTTTGCAATGTACCAAAACAGTCTCTGTAACCTCAGATCCTTCCCACCTTTCCTCCAATTCTCAAATATGTGTCTACAACACTGCCTATGCTCTGCTTCAGGAAGAACCGAGCTTATTGCTTTCACTAAACCCTACAATTACAAAGAAAAACAGATTAGAAACAATAGCTAAAAACATCTGACTTTTTAAGAGAAACAAAGCTAAGACATCACCTTCTGTTTATCAGACATGAGAACATAGTCCTTCCCAGATCCTAATTCCAAATCAGATGCTAGAAGTTTGACAAACCAATCCCAGTTGGTGTCATTCTCTATCTCCACAACCGCCCAAGCAATAGGGATAATCCGATTGTCTCCATCTCTCCCAACCGCAGCCAAAAGCTGACCCTTAATATCCCATTTAAGAAAAGCTCCATCTAACCCTATCACTGGCCTACAAGTCTTTTTCCAAGCCTCTTTCTGTGCGTTGAAGCATATATAAAGCCTGTAAAACCTCTGCTTGCTTCCAATAGTAGGTCCTGGGATTGTTTCAATTTCAAAAGTGGTGCTTTTATTACGTTTCAAAACCTCAGCTTGATAATCCCAAATTCGATCAAAGTGAGCTTCATGTGTTTTTCTTCTTTCTCGCATCACCTTCGTCTTGGCTTTGACACATGAATTCTCCAATGCTTCCAATTGATACTCTCTCAGAATCTCTGCTTGCATCTTCCTTGCTGTGAGTTTTGTATCCATCCTCAACCTCTCCGCAAACAGTTCTGCTACGGCTGAACGTTTCAACATTTTCGCCTGACCTGAAATCTCGCATCGATGGACATTCACATATGTCTTAACCTGTAACTTATGTTTACTCTTCTCATAAGAACAGTATATCTTCCAAGGACAAGGAGCCTCATCTTCTCTCATTGTGGCAGCACACTTTGCACCCATTTGTAAACTACTTGACCGACAGAACATGATATTGTACCTGCAACGAGAAAGATAACATACAATTTGAGAACTCAATCGATCATTGAAGTAAAACAAAGCTTCTACATCACATTTAATACCTCGTTTTCAATGTGTATCTGAGGCAAGTATGTTTGAACTCATCAGCATCAGAAAACGTCTTCCCCAATTGAAGCAGCTCTTCTGGATCAATGTTCTCTCTATACGCTTGCGAAGGTCTCATCTCCTCTTCATTCTCCTCATCTGATGACAGCGGATCCGGAATTTTCTCTTCATCCCATGCGTATTCATCTCCAATGTCTTCCTCAATCTCACAATCATCATTCCTCGCATCCTCTCCAAAGAATATGGTTAAATCTCGACATGTTTCTTCTTCAATGCCACCACGACCTTCATCTTCCTCACCTGCACCATCTATGTCTACTGAACCTTCGTAACCTGCAACCTCATCACATACTTGTGTGTCTTCGTCACGTGCAACGGAGCCAAAGTCGTCCTCACCACTTGCAGAATCCAGATCCTCTTGCTCACTTCGCAATCCGACCTCTCTCTCACCCCCACTTCGCTTCTGCTTCTTCGATTCAGAAGCTGTCTTTTTCAATCCATCCTTCTTCGATCCAGCGCCGACAATCTTCGATCCACCAGCTTCTGTAATTTTTTGGCCGGTTCTCTTTGCAGGAGAGCGTTTTGCCGGAGATTTCGTCTTTGATTTCGTTTTCGTCTTCCCCATGATCGATCGTCGGCGAGAGTAACTTAGCCCCAAATCGATTTTTCAACCGTTTTAAATTAGGGTTCGAATCTGGGTTTATCGGGATTTTTTTTTAAAAACCCTTTTCTCCAAACGGCGTCGTCTAATATAATACCGAGATTTAACTCCGATTAATGGCGTTAATAATTTATGTTAACTAAGTTAACGGATAGTTATTTCGGTCAGTCAACGCAAAGTTTTAGATTTTCTTAAAAAATCAAAAGAAAGTTGATGTATTGTTTGGCCAGGAGGAAGTTCGTGTTTCTTTTGGTCAGTTTCAACAAGTTCGTGAATTTTATGGCCGATTTCCCAAAATTGAAATTTATAGATTTTATGTTTGATGAAATTATCATCTTTTTGGGTTGATCCTTTTGTTGTCTACTTTTAAATTTTTAATCCTCGATACCTTATTATTTATTTATTACCTTGGAACGATTCAAATAAGAAAACAACAGTGGAGAAGAGTAGGGACGTCATGACGTTTTCGCATTTTTGACATAGAACGCGTGCCGTTTTATCAAAGCGCAAAAACCCCCTCATCCTCTCCCAGCTTAGCTCCCGCTAAGCCTCTTGCGGTTTCAGAGCTTAAACCCTCCAATCTCCCTCATTTGATTTCTGGGTTTCGCCTTCTTTCTACTTTATGGGTTACGGAGCTTAGTTTCAGTACAAGGTTCGTTTTTTTTGGAAAGAGCTCTTAATTCATCTTCATGGCGTCTCTCTCCTTCACCCAATTCTTATCATTCCCCAGGTCCCTTTTGCTTCTGTCTCTATCTCTCCGCTTTTCGAATCTTAGTCTTAGCGAATTTTCGTTCATGGGTTTCTATGGATTTGATGTAGAACTACTTCACTGCCCAGAAATGTGCCAACTTTAAGTTGTGATTTTCTTATCTTTTTAACAGAAGTATGATTAACAATGATTTGAAATTGAGGAATATTTTTGTATCTTTGTTGCCACTTTCTAGTTCAATTTAGGTTATAGCAGTGGTTGATGTCATTGTTTTCTCATAGCTATGCTTAATTTTGGCAGATGCAATGCAGATACTCCTTGTCTCCTCCAGTCACTTGGTTTTGTGAAGTTTCGTGGTGGAAGCTGGAATGGGAAACATAGCTTTACTATGGCTGCTGGTAGGAGAAAGTTATCAGAGTCAGCACCACTTGAAGAAGAAGAAGATAATGATGGAAACGGAGTGGTTGGGGGTAAGAAACCATCTAGAGCTCCTAAGAGAGGTGGTGCTCGAACTACGAAGAAGAAGGTGGTTGCTACAGATGCACCATTAGATGAAAGTTCTCAACTTTTGTTAGATAATGATGTTTTGGATAAGGAAAAGACTGTCTCAAAGCCAAGAACTAGAAGAAAAGGTATGACTTTACCACTTCTTAGTTGATGTTCTCATTCGATGATTTCACGAGTGTGTAATTTGAATTTTACATATATATATATATACAGCTGCAGCAGCAGCTTCTTCTTCTGATGTGGAGGAAGTAAAAACCGAGAAGAAAGTGAGACGGAAGAGGACTGTTAAGAAAGATAAAGAAATGGAGGGTGATTTAGGTACTAGGACAGATGATGAGGTTAGTGATGTTGAGGAAGCCTTGACTGTTGAAAGCACTGATGCCGAGAGTGAAGGAGAAGAGATTGATCTGAGTAAACATGAAAGTGAAGATATTAGTCATACATATGGATGGCCTCCTCTTGTGTGTTGCTTTGGATCTGCACAACATGCTTTTGTGCCCTGGGGAAGGCCAGCAAACAGGCTTTTAGATTATGAACTACACGAACGGATGAGCGATGCAAAGTGGGCTCCGGAGAAGTATATCCGGGCTCCTGGAGGATGTGCAGGAGGTGTTGCTATTGCTCTTGCAAGCTTGGGTGGTAATGTTGCTTTTATGGGAAAACTCGGGGATGATGACTATGGTCAAGCCATGTTGTATTACCTAAATGTTTGCAAGGTCCAAACCAGATCAGTTCGGATTGATGGTAAAAGGGTTACAGCGTGTTCAACTATGAAGATTAGCAAGAGAGGTCGCTTGAAATCAACTTGTATCAAACCCTGTGCGGAGGATTCGCTTTCAAAATCTGAAATCAATGTTGATGTGCTCAAAGAGGTAAATACTGTCACGGAGATTTGGAACATTGAGTTATTTAACTCTTTTTTCTTATTCACCAATCTCTTACTCTTAACTTTGGTGCAGGCGAAAATGTTCTACTTTAGCACGCATTCTCTGCTGGATAAGAAGATGATGTCAACTACGATACAAGCCATAAAGATATCAAAGCAACTGGGCAATGTCATTTTCTATGATTTGAATCTCCCTTTACCACTATGGCAGTCCAGCGAAGAAACCAAGACTTTCATACAGGAAGCATGGGATCTTGCAGATGTAATTGAAATCACGAAACAGGAACTTGAATTCTTATGCGGAATCGAGCCAACTGAAGAATTCGATACAAAAAACAATGACATCAGTAAGTTTGTCCATTATGAACCAGAAACTGTAGAACAGCTTTGGCATGAAAATCTCAAGGTCTTGTTTGTGACCAATGGTACTTCTAAGATCCATTATTATACCAAAGAGCACAATGGTGCTGTTCTTGGAATGGAGGATGCTCCCATTACTCCTTTTACAAGGGATATGTCAGCATCTGGGGATGGCATTGTTGCTGGTAAATTTTCACTTCTGTCTTTTCTTTACAATAGGAATGGGAAAGTTATGCCTGCGATTAACTGAACTACACTCTATTTCAGGTCTAATAAGAATGCTTACGGTTCAGCCAGATCTTATGAACGATAAAGGGTACCTGGAACATACAGCAAGATATGCAATTGAGTGTGGGGTTGTTGATCAATGGTTGCAGGCACAAACCCGAGGATATCCTCCAAAGGATGACATGGAAGAAGAAAATGATGATGAAGAAGATGAAGTGGAATCAAATCCAGACGGTATAAGATCGATAACAGAAAGGGAGTACCGAACCTCAAAGCCTTATGATGAACCAGATGGTCCATACGTTATGAAACCGGTCGAGGAAAGGGAATACCGGAAATTAGAGCTTGTTGGCTCAATGTTTGAAGATGATAGTTTATGATTTTCACAAGATTTTAAATTTTTTTCTGCTAGTCAGCTTTTTTCCCTGTTCACACATCTTGCAACATCTTAGTAGTGTGAATTTTTGTCATATGTTTTAATATCTCACTCACCATCCCAACTAATACAAAATCACTTATATAAACCATTATAATAAACACAACCTAGTGTAAAGTTGTGAGATTAGAGAAGATACGTCTAGTGGGATAGAGAAAGTATCCAGAAACAGCAATGTGAAACACTCAGTGACAATGAACTTGCTTTCCTAGCAACTCTACTTCTACTTCTACATTTACTTAACTAATCCAAGTAGAGACTTATCTTCCTGTGATCTGTGAAAGGCAATTTGATTCTCAGGTCCTTTTGTTTCCGGCTTAACGGTCTGCCTTTGCTTTCGGGATCTCTGTTCTCCTTCACATCTGCTAATTTCCAGATACAGTTCTGTGATTCTGCATCTACAGACTCCAAGAGGAACACTGCACTCTTTCCTACTTTGTTCGAGTTTGTTTCCTCCACATAGCTTACAGTCATTGGCATGTCCTTAAATCGAGGCAAGTCCTCTGGAACTCTCAGCAGCCTCTCTGCTCCTGGAGATGACACCTTCACAATAAAGCAACACAGAAACAAATTTTAGAACAAAATGAACTGAGCGATCACTGATTTATGGAGGAAATACTCTTTGTTTACCTCAAGGGCAAGATCATCTGGGACAACTTTAGTAGCCCCAGCATCATCTAGTCTTTTCTTAAATTCTCGACTAAATTCCTCAATCTCATCCATGGTAGGACAACCATATCTTTGTAGAAGGAAAAAGAAACAAAAAAAGTTCCATTAGCTTGTGAAACGTATGTTCTTTACATAGAAGTGTGAAGAATCTTACTCATTCGAGAGTTTGTCTAGTCTGACGTATATATATCCGTGCGGTGAAGTTCTGAAAGCAAACAACTGTAAATCTTGCTCAGACTGTTTCAAAACGTCTGCAGCAATAGAGAGAGCTCTTTCACCCCATGACACACCTCTAAGAACAATCCCACCACCATCTCCTCCATCACCAAGCTGTAAAACAGAAGAAAAAAATTAACTTAAAGGAATCTTAAGGATCAGAGAAAATGTAGCAGAAAAAGATACCTGTGGTTCAACTTCCTCATCTTCTTCTTCCCATTCATCTATGGCCTCCACATCATCAATTGTGTTATCTGCCAATTTGGATTGGAATCATATGTTATGAAACCAACAGTATCTTATGAACCAGCTTATATGGACATGAAAAAAAGGCCGGATTACAGAATCATCAATCTGAGTTTAATAACAAATCAAAAACAGTGAAAAAAGATTCTAACTTAGAGCATACAAGTAGTAGTGTTACATGAGATCAGACATTTTCTGACTTGTGAGAAAACTATGAAGGAGCATTAAGTATGTAGATGGAAGCTCGCAAACAACTCTTATGGTACATAACTCAACTGCGAAAGCATTAAAATTCTGAAAAAGGAGTTCACAATACAGGTGAAGCAATCGTTTGGCCAAAAGTGACACAAATTTTAGGTTGGAGACATTTTAACAAACACCTTGAAGACACTAGAAGGACAAAACACACCAACCATATCGATCAAACAAAAATGCAGAAAGGCCCGACAAGGTTAATCTTACAGTCAAAAGTGTCTTCAATGTCGACATTACAACCGGCGGATTTTGGCGGTTGAACTGAAGGAGAAGGAGAAGGAGAGGAAGAAGACGAAGACGAAGAAGAAAAGTTAGAGATGGAGGAAGACAAAGGAGGATAGCGAGGAAGAGTGAGACTGGTCGTCTTTGGAAGTAGTAAGGAAGAAGAAAAAGTTCTAACGGAGAAACTAGTCGCCGGTGAGGCAAAACGGCGAGAAGCTCGTAACAAAGCAGCTACGATCAGACTTTGGTATCTCGCCATGCTTCTACTTCGAGCTGTCTTCTTCGATACAATTGCCCACACGCACACGACTTGTAGAATTTTTATTCAACTTAGGGTCCCTGTATTTTCCATTAAATCTTCTAACAATTGTGCTAAGACGATACAAAAATTGATTTGTTTTCAAAAAAAAAGGTAATAGGAAAATAGAAGAAAAGCCTACTTGTTGAGATGAACCTATACTAATACAAAGAGTAGCAACAGATACATGAACATAAACAAACTTAGAGTCGGAGAATTGTGCGGAGAGTATCACATAGATTCTGAATGGTTTGCTGCTCTTGCGTCGCTTGCAATTCCTGCAGCGGCATTTCCTCGTAACACCTGCGATTCACGAATATGGGTTTTATGGTTTATAGTCAGACGTAAATATAAAATCATAAACTGGTTTGCTGTTTGATCTCACACGTACGCTCTGTGGTAGGCTAAAACTTGTGCAAGGTTCATCAGAGAAGAGCTTGTCGTTAGTCTTTGGTATACGCTTGGAGGTAGAGGCATCTGCATCCATTTCATAGCCCCAAAGATTATTTTAACATTATGATTCACGTTATATAGAGTTCAAGAGAGCTGAGTTTCCACCTCGTTTTGTCCACGTCGGCCCTTTTTGGATTGGGGATCAGAAGTGAAGAGCTCCTGAAGTGCTTCAACGGCTACAGTTCCATTCCCATCTTGTTGCATGCCTCCGATCATGTTCTCTGACAAGAGTGCTATTGGAGATATATCTGTTGCTCTCAAGAATGGTATTGGTACTGTGTTTCCAGCTGCGTAAATAGACCATAACTGCAGGAAAAGAGACAGATTTTAACCGTGCAACTGCATTGACCAGACTGTAGCACAAAACTAACTAACCTTATCTTGCAAAGCAAAAGCTTTCCTGCCAACAGTTTCATTCTTTAAGGTACCACCACTTGCATCACTGCCACCTTCGGTTTGTGTTCCAGATATGGTATTCAGCTTGGCTTTACGCTCATGTGATGACGTTGTCTGCATGGTTTGTGAAGTCGAATCTTCAACTGGAACGTCGGTGGCAGGAGGATTCTTTTTGTCATGGATCCTAGCAAGCAATATCAGATTAAACTCTATACTCAGGAAGCAAGTACATCATCAGATACTGATCGTTATATATCCATATAACTTTCTTTTCAATTAATTGGATGATACTGAAGGAAATATAAACACAAAAGGTTTCACAGATAAAATACCATGAGTCAGGTAATTCTTCTCCTGAGAATCCACGAGAAACACTTTCAACCTGAGAAGATGAAGATTCTTTCTCTCTGACAAGTTGAGACCTGGACTCACTATCGTCTGTCTCATCCTCACCATGAACAATCATAGTTCCAAATTCACCACCTGATCACACGAACCAATGCAAACATAAAATTACATGCTTTTTGAAAACCAGGATGAAAGAAAATTCACAACAGAATCTCCTAGCTATGTGCTAACACAGCTGCTGACGAAATCACCAAAACATAGGTTACCATATACATCAAAGATAAAAATCGCCAAGAAAATGCACTCAACAATTCTAAAGATGGTTCGGAAAGACAAATTGCTCAAACATATAAGTTTCAAAATAACAGCCTAAGGCTCGCAGAAAATCCTCAAGAAGCATAATATGAGTCAACAACAACACACACCCTTTGGCTGTGTTATTTCTGTGAAAGTATGCATGAAATATGGACTTAGATAGTCATGCATATAATACTTGCCTTCTCCAGCCAACCCAGTGGTGCTGGTTGGAGGTGCTTCGGTAGAAGTTTGATATCCATTGTTAGGAGGTTTAGATGGAACAGTAATTCCAATATCCTCGCTTGATTTTGGACCCAGTGTTGACTGTTACAAGATTATAGGATAATTTAGACAATTTTAATTGGCAAAGATATTAGGAACGAAGATGGGCGTAACTAAGAGAAGGTGACCGTTTGAGAAAAACAATACATACAGCGTCCTCTGAAGAAGCTGCAACAACACTTTGCGCTTGCAGAGCCATTGAAGCTCTGATTTGTCTGGACTTTTCAATCTTCGGTGACATTGCAGACGCCCCAGTTTTACATCTCTCAACAAACTTGTGCTGAATTTAAATTGAAAATAATAAATGGTATCAGAAGAACCCATACAACTTAAACAGTAAATTGCATGCCAGCTATGAAAGTGATGATAATTCTGACAACTAAAGCTCAAAGATATCTTAATTTTAACAAGAAAGAGAGCTGCAAAAAAAAAAACAGAGCATTGAGAAACACATACTAACGATCTCTGGCGTACAGGCAAAAGACTATCATATTTTACCTTAAGCATCTCAGCTGCAGTTGGGCGAAGACGTGGTTCTTTTGTGAGGCACTTTGCAACAAAATCATGAAAGACCAGAGACCTGCAGAGGGTAGCAAGCACCACTTGAGTGTCCCATAAGATATTACAAAGATCTTTTCAACGAGAATCGTATTACTATGCTTCAGAGCGCTTATATGTCAATGTTTTTATATAAATAAATGCTGCCAACCATATATATAAGATTTCACTGCCAATGCTAGGAATAACTCTTGGACCCATGAGATAATTGGTTCTGGAGCTAAGAGTAATAGACCATAAAAATCGATAAAGTCTGTGTTACATATTGTGGATATGCAAGTACCAAAGCACCTGTGGACCCATAATTTTACGAAGTAACTACAAGGAACTATACTTCACAATATAAGGTACTGATTGTGCTTGGATGATTTGGGATCTTCTCTTCTGCATTAATGATAACAATAATCATTGTGATAATTCTAAAGAAGTTAAAGACATACCATTTTTCTTTATCCTCAAGCATTGGAGCTGGCTCGATGGATATCATGAACAAAACCTAGCAAAGATACACGTCTGAAATGAGATATCAAATAATGAAGATAGCACGATGAGATTAAAGGTCTACTACCAAGTAAGCAAACAAGCACACCTTCCCCTCTTTTACCTAGCTTTTACCACTAACCAATCAAGAAGAGACCATTTAAGAGTGTTTCAAAACCTCCATTTTCTAGCCTAACAATATGAATGAGTTCATACCAGGTCTATACTGATTTAATTTCATTGCAATTTATAGAAAAAAACTAACAACACCAAGCTGCTTGACATTGGATTCAAAACGGACTAAACCAAACAGACTAAACCAAACCGCTTACTCCTAAAGTTAATGAGCAGTCTGCGCCAACCACATTTACAGAAACCAGTGAAAGGGAGCCAAACTCGAAACGTTGTGCAACAAAACTTTTTTAGGTTTGGCTTCAAGTTCAGACTCACTTCATTCCAATTTTCCAAACGTGGAAAAAAAACAAATTCAGAAGAAAAGAGAAAAGCAGGAACGTATAGTTTGCCCATCCTTATTTCAGAAAGGTTATCTGACCACTTGGTAACATAATAAAAAATCAAGATGGCTTATTATAACAACCCTCATTGGATGAACTGCTGATCTTGGAGGAAGCCCCTGTGAACAACACGACAAAATGTCAGAAGACAACTACATGATGATTAAGAAATAAAATATGAAAGAAGCAAGCCAAGTGACGAGGGGTCAAGAGCGTAAATCAAAATGTACAGAAAATCTCTTCATTTTTTCCATAACATGTCAGGCATGAGTTTCGGTACAGCTGACAGTACAATCAGTACACAAAACAGTCATTAACTTATTTTGCTAGCACAGTTATCAGATAAAAAGTGTTGAACTGCCAACTACAACGTAATAGTAGTCCTAAGAGGAGTCATCACATATTACCTCTGCCATCTCAATTGCTGAAACACCAAGAGCCCATACATCCACCTGTAGTAAAGAGTTCAAATATCATCAACAAGTTAACAGGAATATCCTTGATTCTACTCTCTAGAAAACTTGTGCAGTCGTGGTTTCTAACTGGCTACATATCAAACGCTAATTTCCTCTCAAATTAGGATCTCATAGAACTGTTTAGCACAACCATTTTCAGTAAAACCATAATTACTTTCTTTAAAAGATATAATATTAGATTTAGTGATGGTGAAGCGTCATGACCAAAAAAAAGTTAATGTGAAGGTCCATTACATCAGTCTAAGTTTTTTACATTACTCGAAAACTTTTAAGGAGTTTATCAGACCAAATTATTTTTCAGATAGGACACCTACCTTCCCATCATAACGATTTTCCTGAATAACCTCCGGGGCCATCCAATGTGGAGTCCCAATGAACTTCAAACAAGAGAAAACATTAAAGAATCCCACCATCAGGCCCAAAACGTCTCTTAGGCTTTAATTTCCCAACTGATCAAAGACAGCTTGATGAATTAACACCATAGCAAGCTTTATTTATATAGGTCTTTACCGTGTTTCGCTTCGACATAGTCCGCGTAAGTTGAGCTGCAACCCCAAAGTCACCTGAAAAGATCAAGGTAGAGAACTTTGGAATCAGCATGCAGCTGTAAAGCAATTAAAATTTTCTAATTAATAAAAGATAAGGCAAAGCAAGATTCCAAGCTTGGATATGTAAAAGCCAACATGTATAACAGAAATAACATAAGTAAACGCCACTCTTCAAGCAGGTGGATATATAGTTCCCCAAGCTAACTTACCCAACTTGACCTCGCCTTGTTCGGTCAACAAGATATTTCCACCCTTAATATCTCTATGGACTTTAAAGATTGAGTGCAAGTATGCAAGGCCCTACATATAAGACATAGATACAAACAGAAGTATTAGGCCAATGAAATATTGAATGCGGATTTGCCTAACCAAAGACGGTAACATCAAATACAGGAAATCAAATACAGGAAGCAGACGCCATTTTTCTTCTTCATGCTTCTAGGCTTCTAGTCATTCTATAAAGTAAAAAAAAAAAAGGTTACAGGAAAGAAATTGTGGGATACCTTCAACGCCTCCCGACATATATATGCTATCTGATACTCCTCCAACGCCTCCTCAGTAACATTCATCAGATCAGCAACACTTCCACCTCCACAATACTCCATCACTATCTGTCAAAAGACAGAACTTAGTAACTAGAGAGACTGTATCCTCAACGTATATGAACTACAATATATAAAAGAAAGAAAAAAAGCAAACTGATTCAAACAGTACGAGCTGCTATATCTACCAAGATAACCAAGCTAAGGCCCATATGCTCACCCAAAGATAATCTTCTCCTTGGTAACTCCCAAGGTAACGGACAACATTTGGATGATTACACTGCTGCAGCATCTCAATTTCTCCCCGGATCTCTTCATATCCTTCCTCCTATTAAAAAGTAGAACTTGAATCACATAGAGTACTTCAGAACTATGGCATTTTAACTTAGGCTTGAGGACAAAGCTTTTAGTACCCCTTCAGTAAGTGATATGACTTTCACAGCAACAATCTCAGATGTTTTCAAATCTCTTGCCTTATATACAGATCCATATGATCCTTTCCCTGCCAATCCAGATGCCAGATTTGATAAAGTAAGCAAAAATTGGAACAAATACTGAGGTATATATCAATGGCTGATCATGACCATAGAAAGATAATGGAGCAAATCCAATGAAGCTAGTCAAACTATGGGGGGAAGTAATTTACCAAGTTCATTGAGGAATTCGTATTTTGTAGTTGGATCTTCTCTAGTAATGCTATCAGGAAAGGACGTAGTGGACATTTTACTGTTCTGCTGCTGCATTTTCCGATGATCTTCACCTTGAAGCTGAGAAGAAGGAGAAGAAGGATCCAGTTTCCGAGTCTTACCACCAAAATTTGATTTCTGCATACTCGCCACAGCTCTTCCCATAGTTGACATATCAATCTCCTTCTCTTTCTCTTTTCCCTTTTTACTCGAAGGTTTCACAACAAAGGTACCGTACTCTCCGTCATCATCATCATCTTCTTCGTCTTCCTCATCGGAAGATTCCTCATCTCCGCCTCTCCCTCTCCTCCTAGGACTAACTCGCGGTTTAGACGAGTACGGACTGTTCTTGCTATGAATACTCCGATCTGTTTTCACAATCATAGTGCCGAAATCTCCGGATTCATCACCGTCGTCTTCGTCGTAATCGAGCGACGCGCCGCCTCCGAAATCCTTGGGAAGACGTTTGAGGAGAGGAGGAAGTAAGGAATCATCTTCTTCATCATCTTCCTCTCCTCCTCCTCCGTCACTATCGCCTTTGTAGACCATTGTAGCGTATAAATCGACATTTTCGTCTTCCTCAGGTTTGGCTTTACGTTTGTCTCGATCTCGACCTTGATCAGAATCGGAGTGGACTACGAAAGTAGCGTATATATCGGGTTTCGGCTCGGGTTTCCGGCTCCGACGAGATCTCGGCGAATTATGATCCATCTATGGCTCTACCGTCGTCGCCGGAAGAGAGTTCAGGCAAATAGTGCGCCTCGAAGTTTTAATTAATGAGTGGAAAAACATTGAAAGGAAATAAAAATAAAATGTAGGAATGGGCCAACTATTTTATTTTTATTTTTTAACCAAGCTGAAATAAAATAAAATGGACCCTCTAAAGACCCAAAAAAAAAAAATGTGACATAAAACGAATGAAATTTTTAACGGTAAAAAAATACCAGTTAATACATTTTTTTCTCTTTTTTTTTCTTTTTTTTTCCAAAGTGTGATTTATATATATACCAAAGTCATCCTAGATCATTTTCCATCAATGGAGTATCCATTTTGGAAAGGCATCAAAGTTATTAGTTATTACAGTACATGAAAACATTCTTAAAAAAACAAACATTTAACATCTTAACTATAAAGATAATAACTGAAGTTAACCATCCTTGGACATCTTTACAACAAAACAATAAGATCAAATTTCAATTACAAGAACAGGAAAGGATCTTAAAGGTTATATCATCTGCATATGTCATGAGATTATCGATGACTTCAATCATTAACTTTATCAGATGAAGTACACTACATTCTGCAAAAGGTTTCTTAGGTTCTTCTGTTGTACTTGAACTAAGCCAATATTTACTGCATAAGTGTTCATCCCTTTAACTCTCTTCATAACCAAATGAAGAGTCAAGTATCCAAAATAATGGAACTTTATTACGCGCAAACATAAACTACTTAAACTTGAAATATTAAAAGTTCTCAGAGATTATTGTTAGTAAATCTCGGAGGAGCTGGCAGTTTTGAGAATGATTATGGAGTATTATCTGAAACTGGAAAAAATTTCACTCCATGATTCTTTCCATGTCTCCGGAAGTGTCTTGATGCTTTCATATTTATTTATTTTTCCTTTTCTTGCGCTTAGAACTATCTCCTATTTCATAGTTAGCTTTGACTTTGAAACCGAAAGTTGGTGTAGAGTTGGAAAAGGTTTCAGAACCTATTATATTTTGTTGATGAGATGAAGATGATGACACAACTCTGTGATAATGATACCGACAAAAGTGGATTCATTGGTGAAGGTGGTTGTGATATAGGATGGAAAGAGGAGATATTTGAGCTTTGGGAGAGCCGATGATTATCATCTTGTAAGATGTTGTTTGAGCCTCCTCCTTTTTCCCATTCTGGCACTACCAAAGTCTTCCCAAGGTATAATAGGTGGAGAGTTGTAAGGACAGTGACATGTTTGATGATTGATGCGAGAACAGTTGCCACAAATTCTTCTTACATTTTCATTTTCATATTTTTCTCTATTTTAAAATGTAAGATGTTTTAGAATTTTTTTTATTTTATTTTATAAGATATATTCAAGTTTCTATATATTTATTTAAATATTTTAACAATTTTTACTATATATGCAGTATTTTTTATGACTAGTCTACTAAACTATTAAAAAAGACCTAATCTTAGAGGGTGTTTCCAAACACTCCAAAAGTATAAAATTAAAAAAGTTATGGCTAATCCTATATCCAAACACCCATAAAGGGAAATATTAATTCCAGCAAAATTAAATTAAACATTTTATTTACATCTTTTTCTTTCTCCTCTTTAGCATTTATTTCCTTATCTAATGTTACAATATTAATACTATGAATTATGATTCTCCTATTACATTTGTTAGATCTTATTTTCAAATTATTTAAAAATTATTATATAATACATATAATTAATAAAAAATTAATTTTTTTCTCCATATATTGTGATTCAAAATTTTAAAAACAGACATATATTACTCAATTAAAGAAAAAAGTGTGTTTAACATCTCGCATTGACTAAAATTTTGGGCAATAGTTCAAAGTAATATTATAAAAACACAAAAATGATTTTAAATACGAATGAGAATGAAACTTGACTTATTATGCGTCCAAATTTATTGAAAAAATTTATTCAGTTTTAACCAGTTCATTAGTTGAAATAATTTAAAAGTCTCACATCGACTAAAATTTTTGTGCAACAGTTCAAAGTCATATTATAAAAAAGACCAAAATGATTTTATATATAAATGAGTAGGAAATTTGACTTATCAGACGTCCAAATGTTTTTAAAAATATCCGGTTTAATTATGTACTTATTTGAAATAATTTAAAATAATATTTAAAATTTTAAAAATTTATTCGGTTTAACTCTATTAAAATATTAATAATATTTAAAACTCTCTTAAAAGTTTAAAATACTATTAATACTAAAACTATATAATATCGACTAATCAATAATATATATATATAACTACTTATTTATAATAATAATAAATTATTTAGTAAAATTTATTTTAAATAATTTTTGTGCAACAGTTCAAAGTCATATTATAAAAAAGACCAAAATGATTTTATATACAAATGAGTACGAAACTTGACTTATAAGACATCCAAATGTTTTTAAAAATATTCGGTTTAATCCTGTACTTATTTGAAATAATTTAAAATAATATTTAAAATTTATAAATTTATTCGGTATAACTCTATTAAAATATTAATAATATTTAAAACTCTCTTAAAAGTTTAAAATACTATTAATACTAAAACTATTTATAATAATAATAAACTATTTATAATAATACTATAACTACTTATTTATAATAATAATAAATTATTTAGTAAAAGTTATTTTAAATACAAATAGAATAAAAATTCTAAAAAATATCAATCCAAAATGGATAATTATATAAAAATGATCGATTATATGATGGAAAGTTCGTGACAAGTATGGGAAAATACGGGGTTTTGTCCCAAAATGGGCAGGTTTAAGATAAGGAGAACTAACCATAAAATATATAATAAGAAATATAATTAATATTTTCAATATTATAACTACTTAACAAATATTAAAATTGGTTTAGATATGACTGACAATTACATATGATTGATAATTGTATTAGTTTTTTTTTAGTTCAGATTAATTTAATATTTAATTCTGTACGATTTGGTCTAAAATGTTTGAATGAGAGT
The DNA here is from genome assembly GCA_963667165.1 of Barbarea vulgaris. NCBI lineage: Eukaryota > Viridiplantae > Streptophyta > Magnoliopsida > Brassicales > Brassicaceae > Barbarea > Barbarea vulgaris. The sequence continues at coordinate 5,367,819 of OY763887.1, forward strand.
ATAGAACATCATTTATTTGGCGTATGTTTGATTCCAATAACAGAAATTTGCTATTATTACAGAGAAATAAAACAATTTGATGTTGAAAGCACGTTAGATATATAATAAAAATAAATAAATAAAAAATTACAAATATATATATTAAAACAAATAAAAATATTTATAAACATTATAAAAAAAATCAAGTTAAAATTATATAAACAAAATAAAAATATTTATTAATAATAAAATAAAAACAAATATAATTTATATCAAAATAATTGACCCGCGGTATACCGCGGGTACAAATCTAGTTATACTTATAGTATAGTATGTAACTATTATTAATTAATTTTTATTCTACAAAACACGAAGGTTAGATAAAATAAAATTGTATTTTCTTAATATATGCACTTTTAACTATAACATATATATTCTGAAACAGAGAAAATAATATTTTTTGTATTGTTTTGGTAGTTCCACAAACTTCATTTAGTGTTATTTGAGGGTTTAAACTATTTTCTTTTTGTCTTATTTTGAATTTAAGGTTATGGGGATTGATAATTATATACTATTTTTTACCATAACATAACAAATTGCCAATAAAAGCCACCAATTGCAATTTCGAGATATGATGAGTGTTCTTTATGAATCAAAACGTGAAATAAAAACAAGTAGGAAACTGCGACAGAATGTTATTGTTTGAAATGCAGATAACATAGAGATTAAGGCGTTCCACAATAATGACAGAAGGAAGACTTGAAATGAAGATAAAGTGACCCAGTTGGCCTCAGTTGCTAGTTGCTACCACCACCAAAGAGGTAATCCAAAGACGAGCCACCTCCTGGAGCTAAGTGAACCTTGGTGGATGGTCTGTCCTGCATAACAACCAACATGCTTTAGTAACACTAACACCATAACTTAAGATGATTACTAAATCTAAGAAACGATAAAGATAGAGATGGGTTTTGCTATTTATTTATAGAAAGAAAGAGGCATATATATATGACCGTGATGAAGTTGCCTGTGTTCTGTCCATCTGCACGCATGTAGTTGTTTCGAGAGGTGGTATTGAGACCAGCAGGGTTTTGTTTGTTGATATCAACAGATTTTGGAGCTGCGGTTTTAGGTTGTGATGGAGCAAGAGCACAAGGTTTGGTTTGAGCTGGAGCATTGTTAACTGCTACTGGCTTTGGAGCCTCTCCGCTTCCAAAAAGATATCCCAAAGAACTTTGCCCTCCACCTGCACTAATTCCACGACCCATTCTACTTCTCTTTCTTTGCTTCTGTAAATGGTTACTTATTAATTACTTAGCTTTGGATTTAGAAAATGTGAGAAAATGTGGAATCAGCTAGCATCATATTTTACACAAAAACATAGTGGAGAATGATCATTTAATTCCTAAATTACTACACAATTATACTAGATATTCCCAAGATCTAAATCTACCAAAAAGTATCAAAAAAATTTACGAAAAATTTCACATCTACCACAAGGCAACAAAACCAAAGCAAGCACCAAGAAGCAACCTCCACGTTATTGGTACTTGAGAGTTAGACAAAAAGTCCACCATCATTAACTCACTTGGAGATAAATATGACATATTCTGCTCTGTTCGGACAAGTAAGAGCTCAAAACATGCAAAAGTTGAATTCAGATTTGAGAAATGTAATAGCTACTCTGAAACATTTACCTGATCGACAAGGTGATTGAAGAAGAAGCTACAAGGTGATCGGCAAGTAAGATGCATGTGGAAATGTGATATATATAGGCACAAAAAGAAAACATCTCTTAACCAAAAAACAAAAAAAAACACAAGAACGTGAGCGTTCCACGCCAATGCAATAAAACAGTCACTGTATAAACCAGTGTCGTTTTGTAACTTTTACCTTTTTCTAGTGTAATCCAAACAATTAATTTAGCTTTTTCTAATATTTTAGCATTAATTAATCAAAATTTATAATGCATTACTGTTTGATAAAAGTTACAAATAATTAAAAAAAAGGGAGTTTTTGTTCATATCTCTCCAAAAGTCAAGTGCAGCAATCTCTAACTTTTAACGGGATCCTATGTCCGGTTCGGTTTACATAACCGGTAACAAATGATCAAGAAGATTTCTTGGGAGGAATTTGAGAAATCTCGACGAGTATGCGGTTCAAAGACTGAGGACGAGAGAAGAATGGTGCATGATCAGAGCCTTTAAGGTTGAAAACTTGCTCTGGAGGGTTTGATTTGATCATTGCATCTTGAAGAGAAACCGGTACAGCATAATCATCCTCCATGGTTTTGATATAAAACCGTCGGATTGAACCGTAGTTCTTCTCCGACACGTGAAGCTTTTCGATAACCGGTGCGAACGGGATCGGTCTCATGGATACTGACGCCAATGCAACATCCTGTAACCAAAAAAAGACAGGTCGGGTTTAGTCAAACCGAATTGTACCGGTTCAGCGATGTATGTGTAACGTGTGTACTACTACTTACCTTTGGAGGGCTTTGATTAAAGAAAAAATCCCTAAGCAAAGATCTGTCGAAATCAACGGCTGTTGGAGGGTTCTTTTTGCCATTGGCATATAGAAATATATGGACTTGTTCCATTAGATCATAATTTGAGTCAGGCTGAAAATTCAAACTCAGTCGAATCAAAATGGTTACAGTTAGAAATAAATTAGTTTTGTACAGAAAATAAATATATTAACCTGTTGATTAAAGAGATCAAGAGTGCTCTGAGAATTAGCCAACATAGCAGCAGAGATGAAAACAGCCTTAGAGATCTTAGAAGGAAACATCTCCATGGCATAAGACATACATGCTCCTCCAAAATCATGCCCAACTAATATCACCTACCATTATTATATTTGATATATATGTTCATTAATTACTAAACATATTATTTAATTACAAAACATTATAATTATTGAAGTGATATATAATAATTTACCTTTTCTGTGGGTTTAAGGGTGTCGAAGAAATGGAGGAGGGGTTTAACGTACTGAGCGAGGTTGGTGATGTTGTTGGTATCGAAGGAGCTAACACCAGAACCGGTCAAGTCAACAGCATCGACTTGGAAGCCATGTTTCTCTAAAAGCGTTATGGTTTTGTACCAACACCATGCACCAAACCCTCCACCATGAACCAGTACGAACCGTTTCGTCTCCGCACCTTCCACCTTCAGCTCCTGCTTCATCCATTTATCATAGAATACCATCATCGGTATATATCATACACCAAAACAATTAGTCTCGATAAAAATTTGTTCTTTGTATTTTTAACTAAGAAATCTCCTCAAATCTCAGCTGAAACTTTGAAATTAAATCCTAGTAACGTTTTCAAGAACAGTGGATTTGATTATATATTTCAAAAATCAGTAATCCAATAACACTAGAATTTAAAAGATATTTTAAAATTCATGTTTCAATAACACATGATTTATCATTTTAACTCAAATCTCTCCAAATACTCAGCCCAATACACCCTCCTAAGAAATCACTTTCAATCTCACTTAAAACTTTTAAATCAAATCATAATAACGTTTTCAATAACAATGAATTTTTAATAACAGTGGATTTAATTATATATTTTAAAATCATTAATCCACTAACATAGTATTTTAAATCAAAATATATTTTAAAATTCATGTTTCAATAACACATTATTTGTCATTTAAATTCAAATATCTTCAAATACTCAGTTTAATACACCCCTTCATGTCATATGTGTTTATACCTAAAATGTCTCTGTTTTTATGGTTTGTTAAAAATTACAAAAACTATAACTTGAACTCTCGAAGAAGGATTCTTTAACAAAACAAACATACAAAATACTAATGTATCCAATATATATTTATGTAAATTGTCTAATTTTGATTGAAAAAATGTTTTTTTTTTCTAAACGAAAAAAAAAAGGTGTGTATCTTGATCGAATTAAAAGTATCAAGTCTAACAGAGTCAAATAGTTTTTTTTTTTTTTTTTTTTTTTTTTTTTTTTTTAAAGATTTTCAGAGTCAAATGCTTGCCTTGTCTAGGAGCTGATTGGGTTTGAGAACAGGATCAGTGCTTGATCTCTGCCTATTGCTGGAGCTTCTCACAAATCCATAAGTAGATTTCTTAGGAGTTGAGACGCCAGAAACAGAACCTACAGCGGCGGAGACGGCAGCGGGAGGTGGCTGAGTTGAGGGATAGACGACGGAGGTAGAGCGTCGGAAAGGAGGAGCAGAGTTATTAGAGTTACTGTTACGAGGCGTCTGACTAAAGAGAATATTAGTGGCGGCTAAGGTTTGTTCTTGAATAAGAGAGTCTTTCTCATGGTCATGATGTTCTTGGTGGTGTCTTTCTCTGATCTTCTTCTTCGTCTTGACTCCTCCTTTCTTCGACGTTGACGATGTAGATGTAGAGGAACCGGAACAGGAAAGAGACGGTAGTAAAGTCCGGCGTCTGAAAGATGGTATAAGAGAAAGCCTTCGTACATGTTTCTCGGAGGTATTACCGTTGACGACGGAGCTAGGTTTCGTTTGGTTCGGATCTTGATCTTGTGATATGCATCTTAAAGAGTTCCCCATATTTTTTTATTTTTTGGTTTTCGGTGTAATGTGTTTACACGTTTGTATGTGTCCATTTATATATATGCATTATGTTCGTGCTTGCATGTGTATTGTTTTGATTTTTGATGAGTGAAAATGATGAAGAGTTGAGACCCTCACGTTGTGAAGTTGTTGTACTAAGCTTCTTTGATTAAATCTGCTTGATCGTGTGATTGTTTTGATACTTATGTTTTCTTCAGTCTTCATTTAAAGAGAACATTGGTTTAAAGATGGATTATAATTTGAGTATTCTATTAATTACAAACTAATGAAAATGGATTTGCCTAGACAGTTGAAGATAGAAGAACGAGGGAGGAACATGGGAAGGCACTTTCTTTGAGCATTTCTGCTACTTTGACTTTCAAGTGCAGGCCATTTAATCATAGATTCCTCGTATATTTATTTTGTTTTATGTGTTAATTAAAATTTTATAAGCCAAAATCTGTACATCGTTCCAGCTAAACCAAATAGCTTCTCTTGATCTAGAATCAAACTAGGGGCAGGCTATACGTTTTTTTTGAAGGATCTACCACTAGTTCAATTCTAAATTGGTTCTTCGTATCTTATTTTTTTGTTTCTCTTAGTCCAGTTAACATAAGTTGCATAGAAACAAAAAGGGATACAGTCCATAGGAATAACTTTTTCTGAAATTTTTTATGTAATGAAACGTTAAACATCTAATATTTGATATTTTAACTAAAATAAAGACCCTAAAGCTCAAAATCAAAGATTTAGAATATCTTTTTCATTACTTCCCCTAAACAAAACCTACATCTAACTTTGATTCCTCGAGTATTATAATTCTCAAACTCAAGTAGTATACCAAGATTCCCAACATTAGTCTCTCATCTAATGTGTAAAATTGATCATATATTTACCCTTTTTTTTTTGTTGGCTTTTTTTTTTTTTTTGGTTGGCATCATATATTTACCCTAGTGAATCAACTTGATTATTTAATCTCACATTAAGTTTCTTAAATATTTATTTATTATGTTTCGGAATACGAGAAGTAAGTTTTCGTCGCAAAACATGTATCTTTAGAAAACACATTTTTACGTATTTTTAATGCGTATTTGTTCCTGTAACATTTCGAAAACAGAAAATAAATCTTTAAAGATTTTTTATACAATCTAGTCGTTAACAAAGAGTTATATTAAAGTTGACACTTACCTGTTTAAGCAAAAAAAAGAGTTATATTTTCGTCGATATTTACTTGTTTAAGCAAAATAGAAAGAAAATTGAAAAACATGTGCATGGTTGCACCAGTGACCGCAAACAAAAAACATACACATAAATTCGTGACAATCAATGATCAAACTGTTGAAGTCAGTTGAATATTTAGATTTCTTTAGCCAAAAGTCATGTCTTGATCAATCTGGTCTATATGCTACTAATATATGATTGAGCTAGGTTTGAGCTCACGCTATAGCGTTAGTCGATACTCTTCAAGTAGTATATAGATGTGTCTGAAAAGTCACTAATTGGAGTTAATTCGAAAACTTAGAGGGGTGTATTGAATTAAATATTTGGTGTGATTTGAGTTTTAATGAGTTTTTAGATGATTTGGTTAAATTTTGGTGAATTTGGAATTTTGTTATTAAATTCTCTGAAATCTCACCTAAAACAATGGGATTTTGGTCTTTGTATTTTTAAGTAAGAAATCCCCTCAAATCTCACATGAAACTTTTAGAGGGGTGTATTGAATTAAATATTTGGTGTGATTTGAGTTTTAATGAGTTTTTAGATGATTTGGTTAAATTTTGGTGAATTTGGAATTTTGTTATTAAATTCTCTGAAATCTCACCTAAAACAATGGGATTTTGGTCTTTGTATTTTTAAGTAAGAAATCCCCTCAAATCTCACCTGAAACTTTTAAATAAAATCCAATACTGTTTTCAATAACAGTGGATTTGATTGTATATTTTAAAATCATTAATCCAATAACACAGGATTTTATAAGATATTTTGAAATCCAAGTTTTAATAACACATGAATTGTCCATTTAACTCAAATCTCTCCAAATGCCCGATTGAATACACCCCCCTTAAATAAAATCCTAGTACTGTTTTCAATAACAGTGGATTTGATTGTATATTTTAAAATCATTAATCCAATAACACATGATTTTATAAGATATTTTGAAATCCAAGTTTCAATAACACGTGATTTGTCCATTTAACTCAAATCTCTCCAAATGCCCGATTGAATACACCCCCCTTAGTTTCACTCGATAATTCTTAAACTTAAATAGCGTTATTTTTTATTAAACCTCTTCTTATTTACTTGTCTCGAAAATTTTTGGTAAGTTCACTAAATCCTTGATTTTTATATGTTCTAGAAATCTACAATATCACCATTCATGGGCGTTAAATACCTTATTTTTCTTATATGAGAAAATCAAGGTGAACATTACTCTCTTATTTGTGGAGATTTCTAAACCAAGAAACTTCAAACTTTATTAAGATAGATAGATAACTTAAAAATTAAAGTAGTTCAGTGAAGCTTTATTAGGTGGAAGAAAACTACAAGGAGAAAGCTTATGAACACCAAGATAAAATGATGATTTTTTATTGATTAATAAAGTGGATAAGAGGAGAGTTTCACAAAGTTCCAATCCTCAAAATTACATTCTTGTTCTTAAAGAATGCATATTTATACTAGACTCAACTCTTAAAAAAACTAATCTATATGGATTTACACAATTCTATTGGATCATGGTTTTGGTTGGGCTTTTTTTGTGTGCTTCAATAGCTTTTTGTCCGGATTTTGTCATTTAATGGAAATATGAAAATCAACTCCAACAAAACAATATAATATACCTCCAACAAATAGGTTATATTTGTGTATGTGAATAATTATTATCATTTGGCATTACCTTCTTGTTATTATCTATAACAAAACTTAAAACTTATCCCAAAAAATATTATTCTAAAAGTTTAGGTATTTAAACTTTTAGAAAAAGGTATGTTTTATTGTTTTTGGCCTTTTTAAGTGAATTTATTTATATTTATACTTCTTGGGGTATTTTTTTTTTATCATCTAAATTTATTAATTTATTGTAAATTATGAGAACTGTTACATAGACGATTCTACTACGGACAATTCCTTCCGACCCTTATTAGATCCACGAGAGATGACACTACATTCTCCATGCTCTTGATGGACACACTGACGACACTTCCCTCTCTACGTAGAATCACAGCGAACGGCGCTAATTGTACATCGCTGGAGACCTCTTGTAAACTTGCCTCCATTAATCTGCAAATTTTGTTAATAAATCGCAGTACGTGAGACTCGAACCTCAGACCTTTTGGTGTAGAAGCATTAATGAACCATTGGCCAAACTATTTGGCCAAGAGGCTTCCACTCTTGGGGTATTTTAGATTCATCAATTTTTCTTATATGTAACTAATACAATGTATTTCACTATTTCTAAATAACAAGGGCTAAACAAAAAAAAAAAAAAAAAAAAAAAATCTGGGTGTTTTAAATAGAAAATCTTAAAAGATTTGCTTAAAAATTATACTCTGTATTTACATATCACCATATCTCTAACTGAATCACACTAGATTTTGTAATTATCTTCCATTCAAGATATCAAAGATTATATACTAAATATTAGCACAGATAAATACAAAATTTCAATAACCTCTAAATTAATACAAAATCTGACAAGGAGTTTCATAAGCAATTAAAGACTCACACAAACCACATGACTAGAGTGCGTTAAAGATTTACTTTCCTTAAAACAATCGTTAAGTTTCAGTGTCTTAAAAAGTGTCAAAGTCAAAGACTCAAAACCAAATTACACTTGGTAAGAAAATTAAATATAAAAAGAAAACAAAATCATAAAGTTCCTACCTTTTATACATACAAGAATTAAGAAATAAATATTCTACTTCCTTATATATATTTGTTTCCATAGCAGCAGAAAAAAAAAAAAAATCAAAATCTGCGAACCTCTCTAAAACCCTATTAAATCTCCTCGTCTCTCTTCTTCCCAAATCTCAGACTCCTCTCAAAAACCTAATTAACTCTTCTTCAAAGCTTTTCTCCTTTCTCACCAAAATTATCCGAACTCTCCTCGGTTCCATCTTTCTCTGCCGCCAGGTTATTTTTTTTTTTTATTCTTTTAATCCGAATTCAAGATTTGGGTTGTTGATCTAGGGTTTTCGAATTTGAATCGAATTGGTTCTTAATCTCTCTTTGTTTTTGTGTTAATTCTCAGTAAGTGTGCAAGATATGGCTACCGAGGAAGGTGTTGGTCCTTCAGCTAAAGAAGTCTCAGACTCTTTTGTGGAGCAATACTATCGGATTTTAACACAACTCCCAAAGGAAGCTCGTAGGCTTTATGTAGATGCTAGCGTTGTTAGCAGACCTGGACCTGATGGTACTATGATCTCTTTTAATTCCGTTGAGGTAATTTTTCCTTAATTTTGTTACATAAAAGTCTTCACCTTTAATGCTCCCCTGTTTGTTTTGAAATAGATCTCTCATGCTTAAGTGAAATTATCCGTTTTTAGGTCAAAGATTTCATTTTTTTTTTTTTTAATGATTTAATATTACCCTACTTGTATAATTAACTGTTTTGGTTTCTTTGGTATGTATTGTTGTTTGTTAGCTTTATGTTGATTTTTGGATCACAGTTCCTCAGATTAGTTTGTTCTTTGATTTTGTATGCTATTATGGTGAAACGAGTTATAATCAGAGTTATTAGTTGAGATTTCAATAGCATTTTTTTGTTTAGTATCTATGCAAATCTGAGACTTGACATTATTTATCTATCTTTTTTGGTTCAGGCTATTGACAAGCAGTTCCTTTCTGGCGACTATGAGAATACTACATTTGATCTGCTGAGTGTTGATTCTCAGAGTTCCTTGGAAGCTGGGATATTTCTCATGGTTATTGGTTTTTTTACTGGAAAAGACAACCTCAAGAGGAAATTTTCTCAAATGTTCTTTCTAGCTCTTCAAAACACCACCTATGTCGTCCTCAATGACATCTTTCGTTACGTTGATGAAGAGCCTTCCACCACAAAAACTCTGCCAGTTGCTGAATCTGGTAAGTTGGCTAAGTTACTTTTGTAGTTTTACCAAAAAAATAAGATCTATATTGAGGACTCTTTTGTGTACTTTTGTTATAGTGCCAGAAACTGAGATAGTGAAGCCAGCTGATGTGGTAAACAAGATTGATGCTTCTGTGGAGAAATCTGTTAATGCTGCTGAAGTTAAGAATGTTGTTGCTGGAGCTACTCCTCCATTGGACAATGGAGAGAAGCATTCTCCTGACAAAGCTGTTACTGCTAAAAAACCAACAGAGCCAGTTGCTCCTCAGCTTGATGGAGCCAAGATATCATATCTTGCTATGGTGGGTTTTTGTTCTTGCAAATTTTGCTTTACATGTGATATCCATGTATACTTATAATTAAATGTGATACAGGCTCGATCAATGGCAAGCAATGCTGCTCCATTTCAAGCTAAATTCCCTGTTCAGAAACTTAAATACACAGGACAACCCCCTGCAGCTGCAGCACCTAAGGCACCTGCTTCTGTTAGTAACTCTGAGAAAAAAAATCAGAAGATCATTGATGAACCAGGTTAGAAGACGGTGATGGCCATTGCCGTTGAATTAAAATCGCTCTTTTCTTTCCTTGTCTATTTTGGATCATCTGATGGGTATTGTTTGGTTTCAGGCACTTCAATATTTGTGGCAAATCTACCAATGAATGCAATGCCTCCTCAACTCCATGAACTGTTCAAGGAGTTTGGTCCTATCAAAGAAAATGGGGTTCAAGTCCGAAGCACCAGGGTTTGATCTTAGATCTTTATGCGTCTTGTTGCTATTTCGTCCTAATTATCACCTCTCCTAGTTCCCTTACACGAATTATACACTTTGCTTATGTGTCCAGTCTACTAATGGAGTATGCTTTGGGTTTGTTGCCTTTGAATCTGCTACCTCTGTCCAGAGCGTGCTTCAGGTAATTTATAAAAACACCTCTTTACTTATTTCCCTTTAGAAAGTTTCTGATTTTCTGATTCAAACTTTTGTCAATTCCAGGCTGCCAAGAACCATCCCTTCATGCTTGCAGATCGTAAGCTTCGTGTAAAGGAAAAGGAAGGCAAGCTTCTCTCTCTTTAATATCTATTTTATCGAAAAACATCAGTTGCGAGCTGTACAAGGCTGAAACAGCATCATGCTCGGTATTTTTGCAGTTGAATATAATGGAAGCAAACCTAGCAAACCTGCAGGGAAAACTGGAGGTGGAAGCAAGAATGGCTCTGCAGATGGGGGAGATGAGGTCAAGCCTGATATGAATCAGAATGGCACTGCAGATGGCGAAGATGATTTCATTCCTGTCAGAAGTCGTAAGAATAGGAATGGCTCTGGAGATGGCGGAGAGGAGTCCAAGGTGGTGAGAAACCGTAAGAATCAGAATGGCTCTGCAGCAGATGGTGGAGGAGATGAGTTTAAGCCTGTCAGAAACCGTAGGAACAGTGGAAGAAACGAGCGAAGGGGAGACCGCAAAGCGAATGGAGACAATACTAACCAGAAAAACAGTGAAGGACGAGCCCCTAAGGTTCAAGCTTGATGATACTCTCTCCTCTGCAGATACCAACAGAAGAAAACATATAATGCGCAGCTTTCCTAGAAATTTTATGATTCTAAGAGATGAGAGAAGAGTTTACAATCCATCCAATTTGAGATTAGTTTTTTTACATTATAAATTCATCTCTCTTTTTAGGTCTTCTTTTTCTTCTCTTTATGGAACTCAACATAATTTCTATTGGCTTTTTTCTTCTTTACACCAGACAATTTTCTCCCTTTTTTTATATTCCAATTTTTTTATTCGAATATTCATTCACCTTTCTTGTTATAGCTATATCGAGCTAATAACTTTTTATCAGAAGATTTAAAAAGTTTATGTTCCTTGTCATATACATCAGAGATTGGCATAAGCAGTTTGTGTAATGTAAGGGTCCTGCTGAGTACGAGGAACTCGTTGTCTTTCTGAAGCCTGATGTGACATTGGCTCTCAGAAAAAGCTCCTGAAAAGGTTATTTCTCTTCCGCAGTTAAATCTCATTTCCATGTATTTTTTTTTTTCAGTTGTGAAGAAAACATTTGTGGCATATCCATCTGATTTGAATGTGTTATGTGGCGTAGAAGAGTTGATCCAACTCTTGACATGAAGGCTTAGCTGACCAGGGAGATGAGATCATGACTACACTCATCTTATGGTAAGCCAACTACTATATTAGCGAGCTCAAAACTGTTATCCAAACCATTAAATCTAAAAATCTTGCTCTTTGTATGCGGCTGAGACTGAGAGGCAGAAGACCAAACATGTGTCTTTCGAAGACAAGCAAGATAGCCCTTAATTGGTTCTTTTTAGAGTTTTCATTTGTTGTTTTTTGTCCGAACCATTTGAAATACAAAAAGGCGCCTTGTACTTTCTATTGTTTTCTTTCGTTCAGCAACGCGTTTAGATTGTACTCCCTCTGTTTCAAATTAGTTGTCGTTTAAGGTTGTTTCACACATATTAAGAAAACATTTAAATTTTTTATTTTAACCCTAATTAATGTTTATTTGGTTTTATTTGATTGGTCAAACATTAAATCAATAGGGATAAAATTGAATTTTTTACCACACATTTGCATTAGAAACAAAAAACGACAAGTATTATGAAACGAATTTTAACTTTTAAAACGACAATTATTATGAAACAGAGGGAGTATAATTTAGTAGACTTCTTCAACTTTGGAAAGAACAAATAGAATTTCTTCGATAATAGTATAATAAAACTAATGGTTCGATTGTACATTTAATCTTGTAGCTACATTCTCAAAGGACTTTGCGTTAGTGGGTTTACGGATTAAGGATGTAGGCTTGAGCTCTAAGACACCTCTTTATACGTACCATAATAATTATTTAGACTTAGGTTAGAGCATTTATGTTTTTTTTTAATAATCTCTTTACTTCTTTAGGTCTTTTTTTCTCCTTACGGGCATTTACTCACCAGAGACATTTTCTATATTCCAAAACTTTATATTTGAATGTTTTAACTTTCTTACTATAGCTATCATTATGTCATAACAAATAAATTAGATTTTCAGTAATAGGTATAATCAAGTTTCCCCTTGCGAATACGTGTTGGTATAAATCCTATGGTATGTTCCGTTGCGAATCAATTCACTTTCAAGAAATATAATAATTAAAAATGAGCTATATCTGGTCTAATGTCGCATCATTTCGATATTGTGTAATCTGTAAAGAGAACAACAGTGATGTACATTTGTAAAGAAGTAAATAAATAGTAAAAAGAAGTAATCAGCTTTAATCAAAAAAAAAAAAAAGAAGAAGAAGAAGGAATTAACGGTTATAAAAAGAAGTAAATAAATAAATATGAAGTAATTAACTATTAAGTATTGCTTGATAAAGAGAAAACAACAATATGCGACTGCGACACCTCTCTCGTCTCCAGGTTTAGATTACAAGGACCCCTTTACACGTCAACGATTTTGCTAGATTTGATTCCAATCACTTTTTCATTTTTCATTTTTCATCTCACCTACCCTTTTTCTCAGAAAACGCGTTAAAGTAGCTTATTTTTTTAAGGAAATTTTCATGATTTAGAACTAATTTCCTAATTTCTTTGCACTAGCACGAAACTGTAAAGCAAATGGCTGTAACAATATTTTCAAATTTAAGAGGATTAAAAAGGTGTAATATCTATCATCTTGCAATGTTAAGAATTCTTTTTGAGAACTAATTTATGTAACTATAACTAAAATTTGCAAGTGTTTCTTCTTTCCGACCGACACGTTATAGTTCTAAAAGTTTTGCTTCAGTATAAATTTGATTAAACAACTAAACAGTTAAACCAAATTAAAAGCAATCATATACTTTTATTTTACCAATCCATTTGTCCCTATGGTTATAACTAATAAGCTCCCGCCGGCCTACGCCATGGCTTCACTATAACACTTATTACATCTTTATGTGTGGTGGACTTCATTATTTTTAGACTCTACTCATAATTTAACTGGTTAAAACAAAATCTATGAGTCGCATATATATATGTAACGAAATCTGATGACAAAAAAAAAAAAATATATGTAACGAAATCAACAGTTTTGTATTAAAACATGCTTCACGTTGACACGTTCTATCATGAGGTAGATAATATTATGAGAATAATAAAAACAAGTGGACCGATGTACGACACGCAAGAATCCCCACACCCACTAGGACACGTGTTACATGTCCGAGCTCTGACATACTTCACGTTCCCGCGACAGTTTTTTTTAGAGAGGCATTTTAGTAATTACGAGGAGAGGTGTTACGGCTGTCACAGTGTCACAGGTCTCCCAGATCTCTGAGCTGGAAGTGCAGGGACCATGTACCTTTGCCCCAAGCCAATGGGCAAATGCTTAAGATGATAAAATAATATTTATTGATTTATGAGATGAAGATCGCGTTCGATTAAGGTTGCCGAGGAATTGGATATCTAAGAATTTTTAACAAATAAGATACATAATTTTGCAAAAGTAATTTTTTGGATTTTGATCCGTGAAATATCGATATTATATGTATATTTGACTAAAATCTGAATCCATTTGAACAACTTAATCATTTTGATCAACTATGAAGTATGAACACTGTGTTTGAGAGTCATTCCATTCAGAAGAATACGTTTATAGCCCTTATAAGAGTATTCATCTCTAATCTAAAAGAAACAAAAAAAAAAGGTTAAAGAGACTCTCTAAAAACAGTACATGCCTATAAGTAAAAACAGAAATTGTTTTGGAGGCCCTGCAAAAACATTAAGTATGAGATCACTATAGTTGGTATAAATTTTACGTACTTGTTCTTTCATTATCACGTATCTTTTTGTATCAAGAGATTCACTAAAATCTAAGAAAAATCTTCAAACGTCAAAACACTAATTCGAAACAAAGGAATCGAAACGAGCATAAACATAAAACAAACATATAGAACACTTGCAATCATGAGAATCAGCACCAACTTTCTTCTACTATGCACGAATGTAACCAAACCGGTCCACTTAATGATAGATAAGATTTCAAACGATCATCTCACGTAACATTACAAATGAGTTTGTTTTGTAATGAGATACTCAGAATATGAGATTATGAAACTTTTTTGTAAGACAAATAATGCTAGATCAAAATCTATACCATTTTCCGCCATGAATCAATGTATCTATGGCTGTAGAAAAATCACACCATACTTCAAATTTCTGCACCCGTAAATCCGTGAGCCTTTGAAGAGTTCATTCAATAATCTGAAGTTTAGCCTTAAGTCTAGATGGAGAAGAGACAAAAGCCTCCCGAACATGGAAAACAACTTTACCATTCAAGTCATGAACTAACCAAACTCCACCAATCATCGACGAGGCATTTAATTTAACCATGATGCATTATGTATAGATTAATATAATAGATATATATATCGGTCAACTGATAAATAAAATTGAAAAATGAATAAAATTAACTCGAATACTTCTTACTAATCCGATCCAATAACTTTCATTCTATCTATCCATGATAAGACAACAGATAACTTCTATAAATATAACCAAGATAGATTATTATTCATTATAAATCTTAATCTAATTTTAAGCGAAGATAATCTCATAATTTTACATAAAAATAATCTCAAGCATTCATATCTTTCTTCTCTCTAAAATAAAACCTTTTTTTTTTTCGAAATTCCTTTTTGACCATTTTCTGATGTAAACACACATAAAATCAGACTAAAAGTCTACATCACACTCACTAAAACTTGTATGTCTATACATGTTCGATTGATAAGACAAAATAATAAAAGTTTTTTCGCGTAAAAATACATAATAGATGATTGAAAATACTGATATAACAAAAGAGAAGATAATATCGTTTATTTGTTGTTTATTTCAGTGATTGATAGTTATTAATATGGTATATGAAATAACGAGTTACAATCATACAATTGTAGTTCATAAAGTATTGGTATTGTATTACTCGTATTAAAATTAAAAATGGAATGTTTATATACTCCACCATTGTAAGCCGAGGGTAGGACCCTAAATACAAGAACCTAAGCCATTCCTCTTGACTAAAACAACAGTGCAACACGTGTCCAGTACTCTTCAGCATGACACGTGTCTCCTTCCCCGTCTTTTACGCTGCTGCGAACACGTAACTAGCCAGCTAATAATTTATTATTTCAAAAATAGACATTATTTTTAAAAATAGACACTAGAGCAAGAACAATAATATGGCAAAAAGAGAGGAGACAGAGATTTAAATTATATAAAAAACAATGAAACCGTATAAGCACGTGTCGACTCGAGGGCTCATCTGATTGCCACTTGGCTCTTTTATCTCTGCTCTTCTGTACTTTTCACACATTGGCTATTCTTCTACGTGCCCAACATTTATATATTCTACTTACTTTTTATTTTTTCTATATATAATTAATTTTTCCTCAACAACATATAATAAATAAATAAATTGTAGTATATGGTAGATAATATTTTTGATAAGACTCCAATTGATTACAATTTTTTTTCTTTTTGGTAAAAGATAATTAGCAGTAAATATACATTGACTGAGATTTTTTTTTTTTTTTTTAATTTGTACTTTTGCTAATGACAAGAGCTAAAATAGGAATTGTGAAGTGAATGAATATTCTGTGTTCTACTGAATGTTTAGAGTTCTCTTCTCTGTCTCATCCGTTGAATTATTTCCTTTTTCCAGTCTCCTCCATTTATGAGAAATTACTAATATGAAGAAAACGTGTGTTTTCGTAAATTTGTTTATGGTAACAAAATAAAGAGAAAGTTTGAATACTTTTTTTTTTTTTTTCCCTTCTTCTTCCAAAGAGATATGGGTTGTATCAAAATCTGATCTTTATTATTTATATTTTCTGTTCCGATTATTACTGTTACATAAGCTATGGCGGAAGCGAATGAGAGAAACAGAGAAATGGCGAGAAGTAACAGTTGTGTTTTTCCAAGAGATCTACTTCAAAGATTCATCTCTAATTCTGTCGAAGGTGAAGAAGATGATGAAGAAGAAGATGATGCGATCGAGTTGAATCTAGGTTTATCTCTTGGTGGAAGATTTGGAGTTGATAAGAGCAATAAGCTCGTGAGATCTTCCTCCGTTGTGGTGACGATGCCTCTTTTCCGGGAGGATCATCGTCAGAACACAACGACTACGAAGCCTTCGACGGAGACAACAGCGGCGGAGACGACGACGACGACAAGGGGTACGGGTTTGATGAGAACGACGTCGTTGCCGGCTGAGTCGGAGGAAGAGTGGAGGAAGAGGAAAGAGATGCAGACTTTGAGAAGAATGGCAGCGAAGAGAAGGAGAAGTGAGAAGCTCCGTAGCGGCGGCGGCGGAAGCGGAAGCAATCCGGAAGAAACTGCCACCACTTCGAGACGGCGAGGTAGACCATCGTCTGGACTTCCACGGTGGTCAGCGACGGCTAAGAACAGTGGACTTTTACGGCAACAGAGTGCTACTCATGATTCACTTCAAGGCGGAGGCGGCGGCGGCGGAGGAGGAGGAGGAGGAAGTTGTTCAAGTGTCTCCGAGTTAGAATCCAAATCTCATCAAGGTAATATTTTTATTCTTGATCATTTGAAACTTGAATTATAAGCAAAAATCATCAAGTCATTAAAACCTAAATTGTTGTTAGAAAAAAAAAAAAGATTAATCCTTTGATACAAAGTTTTCACCTTTTCAAAGCCCGAAAGGTCATATTAACGAACCATTGTTATTTAAAAAAGAAAGTATTTTGTTTGTGATGATGAATTTAGCATCGAGTGAAGAAGCAAGAAGCTTGCCATCATCAACACAACAACAAGAAACAACAACAAAGCCAAACAGGTTGAGAAGATTGAGTTCAGTTGATATGAACATGAAGATGGAGGAGCCACAAGGGAAAGGTAAAAGTGAGATGCCATGTGTGTTTACTAAAGGAGATGGACCAAATGGAAGAAGAGTTGATGGGATTCTTTATAGATATGGTAATGGAGAAGAAGTGAGAATCATGTGTGTATGTCATGGCGAATTCTTGTCTCCTGCTGATTTCGTTAAACATGCTGGTGGTCCTCATGTTGATCATCCTCTTAGGCATATTGTTGTCAACACTTCTTCTCCTTCTAATCTCTTATAAGTCCAAAACCCACCTAACCTCACTCTTTTGTTTAGAGAAGAAGATGATGTTAAAAAGAGTTTGGCTAATTTCTCTATATTTGTATTTTTTTACTATTTTATACAGAGAGATGATTTAAGGAGAAACATCATTTATATTAGTTTTTTTTTAAAAGAAAACTAGAATGAGAACAACATTTTCATGATTGATGCATATGGGTGATTAAAGAGTAGTACTGATGAAAACACTCCCTAGTCTGAAAATTTTTAAAAAACATAACTTGAAAAAGCTTCTAATGGCTACGCACTTGCTTACTGCTGTACACATCCTCTAATAAACCACTTCTTCTTCTTCTTCTTCTTTGTCACCATCTTCTAATCACAATCTAGAAGGCTGGATTCGTTTCAGCAGTTTTACGGCTTGTTTCATCGTTGGCCTTATGGAGAGGCTATCGACGGTGCATTTGAGGGCCAAATGAAGAACCTCGATTAGATCGTCTTGAGGACCAGTCTCCCATAGTCCCTTGGTGAATACTTCCTTGGCTTTGCCTTGACTCAGCATCATATGAGCCCACGAGACAATGTTGAACCCGTTCTCGTGCGATGAGAAAGATGGATCCAGAGCTCGCTTATCAGATATCAGCTCCAAGATGACTATACCGTAACTGTAAACATCTGCTTTCTCCGAGACACGGCATGTCATTGCGTATTCTGGAGCAACGTAGCCGAATGTACCAGCCACACCTGTTGTGACATGAGACTGCGAAGTTCCCAAAAGTTTCGAGAGTCCGAAATCAGATAGATAAGCGTTGTAGTTGTTGTCCAAGAGTATGTTACTCGGCTTGATGTCTCTGTGCAAGACTTTAGGTGAACACTGCTCGTGAAGATAGGCGAGAGCACGAGCTACATCAAGAGCAATCTTGTGAAGAACGTTCCACTCAAGAGCTGGTTTGGATCTTTCTTTAATGAAGTCTTCAAGGTTCCCACCAGATAAGTAGTTGTAGATAAGAAACATCTCGGTTTCGCTCGCGTGATAACCGATCAACATAACAAGATTCGGATGCCTAACCGTTTCAAGAGCCGAGATCTCAGCATGAAACTGTTGATCCCCTTGAAACCTACCAACAGAGAGTCTTTTAACAGCATAAACATGGTTTGCAGACACCTCAGCTTTATAAGTCGAACCGAAACCGCCATGACCGATGCAATTCGAGTTACTGAAGTAACCAGTAGCTCTAGCAATGATCTCATACGTCAGAGGTACACCAATATCCACAAACACTTTAATCTCCTTAATTTCAGCTACCTGAATCTGAGAGTTTCGTTTCCATTTCCTTGTGTAAAGGAACAAGAGAACAAGAACTAAAAGCACAAAGACAATAACTGAAGCTGACACAATCGAAGCAATCTCAATGGGATACAATCCAGGTTTACTAGGAGAATCATCTGAGCTTGGAGTTGCTTCATCTTCGTCGTCAAGACTCATAAGTTTCCTAACAACAACATTGCTATAGAAACTTGAAAACCCAAAAATTTCGGATTTTTTCAACGGATCAAGCTTAGACTTGTCATCATCAGCTCGATTCAAAACCCTAATTCCACCGGTAAAGCTATTACCTTGAAGATCGAGAATCTCTAATTTTTTCAAACCCCAAATATCTTCTGGTATTTCACCACTCAGATCGTTGAAAGCAAGAGACAAAACCCTAATTTCAGACAGATCTCCCACAGCATGAGAGATTACACCACCAAGTCTTTTACTTGAGCAAGAAGAAGATGAATCTGGGAAATGAAGACTTGTACTGCTACTACCTTCATGGTCATCACAGCCTCTGAGGATTAAAGAGACGACTCTCAAATCTGAGTTACAAGAAACACCGTACCAAGAACAATGGTTTGATGAGCTGTCGGAAACCACCCAGCTAGAGAGAACACCATTTGGATCGGAGAAACTACTCTTCAGCTTCAACAAAGCAACAGCTTCGTTGTGAAAAGACAAAAGCTTCCGAGAAAATGAAAACGAAAACAAATTAAGTAACAAGAAGAAGAAGAAGCACAAACCCAGAATTTTCATTTTTTTTTTTTTCACAAACCCAGAAAACAGAGAGATAGAGAAAGAGAGAGAGATAAATCAAAACCCTAAAATAAAAATTGCTTCTTTTTTTTCACAATTGCATCTCTGTCTCTTCTCTTCTTCTCTCTCTCGAAATTTTTTTCAAGTTGCAAAAGAAGGAAGAAAGTTTCTTTACCACAAAAGAAAACGACATTTAAAAGAAAAACAATATTTTCTCGGCTCGATTATCAAAGACAATTAATTATAAAGTTCTTAACGTCTTGGAAACAGTCAAAGAAGAATGAATTTCGAGGAAAAGAAGTGAAAAAACAAAACAAAAAACAAAAAACAAAATATAGAGAAAAATCTACTCAGCATTTTTTTTAAACTTTATTTTTCTTTTTATCTCTTTTCTCCGTCCAAATACTATTTTGAGGAAATTTCAACACATCACTACTAACACATTTAAACACAAGACTCTAAAGTTTGTCGTAATGTGTCATCATCATCATCACTGATGTTACCTAAATATTATCCATTACACTTATAAAAAAAATTGGTAACAAAAAAAAAAATGTATTTTCATCGTAAAATTTATCTTTGGTTTGGTTTTGTGAGATAGACAGATAGTGTTTCACTTTCAGCCGTGTCTCTCTCGGTTCTGTCGTTAAATTTTGTCGTTGTCTTTCCAGACTTTAGAGAAAAAAGGGATGTGGGACCCACGTTAAGTTAATGTCTGATGTAATTATATTATAGAGAGAGTCACCACATGGCTGCTTCTTGTTTGACCAGGCGGGATAGGTGTGGGACCTACTAGCCTTTTTATTGGTCTATGATTAGATTCCAAAATCGTTTTTATTTTTTTCGTAGTTAAAGATCATGTCACGGTTTTTAAGTTTAGACGTGTATTATTCTGTGTTATCAACGTCATTATGACGTTATATATTGCGTCACAAATATGACTCAACTGTGTGTGTGTTTTTTTTTTGTTTTAGTAACGCTTCTTCTTCGGGTTCATAAATAATGCATTCGGATTTTGCGGAATACCACTGAAACCAAAATGAGGACTTGAAGAAGAATATAATCAGAGTACAAAGAAAAGGAGTAACGGTTGTGCGGATCTTTATTTGCTGGCAGTTCTTTAAAAAGGAATCTTTGTAATGTGTTCACTATTTTCTGTGGGTGGATAAAACCATATGTTAACATAAAATACTCCATCACTAAAACAGTGGAAAATAAATAAGTTACAAAAACAAGCGGTTGAATCTGTAAAACTGTAAAAACAGAGATACAGTATATAACAATGATACACTACTCACTAATAAATGTTTTTCTTCCTCTTTTATTTTCTAGTTTTCTCATGATTACTAATTGTTTAAGGTAAAAGGCGTTCGATTCATTTGAATTTGAAGAATTACAAAATATACGAAATGAAGGATTTTTTTTATTGATTAGATAATTATGGTAACAACGTCAAGATCTAGACAAAATAAATCTTTAGACTAAAGTCTGCGCTAAAGATTCGATCATTTTTGTATTTTACTCTTCAAATTTGTTATAAATTTTTTTCTCTAAGACTTTTTTTTTCTGACTTATCTCCTATTTATAACGGTCGAAGTTTCGTAATCATAATCTCCTTAAGGATAAAAAGTCGATTTTCTTTAAAGATATGAAGTCCGTGACTTCCGTAATAATAGGAAGTCGGTGTATCCCTAAGAGATAGGAAGTCCGTGTCTCCCTAGGATATAGGAATTTGGTGTTTCCCTAATAAATTAGAATTCGGTGTTTCCCTAAGAAATTGGAAGTCGGTGTATCTTTCTTCCTTATCTAAGTAGATACGATTTAGTCTATCTAGGTAGATACGTCATTTCTCGTATCAAGACGTAGATACGATATTTCTCGTATCGAAAAGCGAATACGCTATTTCTCGTATCAGAGCAAATACAACATTTCTCTTATGAGGGCAAATACAAACTTTCTAGTATGTGGGCAGATAATACAAACTTTGTATTCACTTCTCATTCTCCTATTTTATCTGGAACCTTCGATTATTCATTAAGTTTGATATAAGTGATTGAATTATATGCAACAATAATATTTTTTGTGATTGCTAATTTGCTAATATATATATCACTTCAGTTTATAATAATGTACGACAAACAGATATTTTGTAACAATTGAATGGCGATGTTCATTAAATTTTAGAACAATCGAATCCATTGTACAAACTAAATTTTTTGAATGAAATATATGAATCTTTAAATTTATCAAACAAATAAAATATAGTTTGAAATGTATGAGAGTTGAATGAATGCAAATATCATAAAGAAAATCTAATTTGTTTATGATAAATGGTTTATACTTCATACTAATATCATCGTCTCATCGATGTGCCACTATCCGGCTTCAAATTATTTATTGTATGTTGATGAAAAAAGATGATTATACCTAAAATTTTCTGAACTATAAAAAGCTATATACAAAAGATATACTCCCTCTGTGTCTTATTAATCCTATACTAGAAAAAAAAAATTGATTCAAATTTTTTAAAAATTTAGGTTTTCAATGCATGTTTTATTAGCTATTGTCTTACGGATGATAAATTGTAAAAAAAGATTTAAAAAATAATTAGATATTATTAATTTAGGATTATAAAAAAGTGTTAATTACGAAATATATACATTTAAAATTAATTTTTAATATATGATTTGATATGCGAGAAATCTTAAAAATATGATTAATAAAAAACAAAAAAAGTATATGGTAACCAATACTGGTTCTGACAATTATAAAGCTCGAGGCATAAAAGATTTTGGGCCACTTTGTTGGTTTTATTTTACCATATGAACCAGTAATTTTCAGTCCAATTAAATAAATATACCTTGAAACCCCCTCCCAAGAAGATGCTGCATCACCTTTTATCCAAGTAAGATGTTGAAAAATCAGTTGGATTCTACCATATTCAGCAATTATATTTATATCGTTGTCATTTGTTATCTAAAAATATTTCAGTCCGACCCAGTAATTCAGCAAAACAAAACATTAGCCAGCAATATCAAGTTGATTCCTCCTTTCTCCTTTTGACAAATCAAGTTGAGACTTGTAGCCAAAATATTTTCACTTGAGAAGTTAAAACACTTAGTTCTAAAATGTAGACGTCCAATGAAAGATACATCAACATCAATATGGATATACTCTACGTTGATTTTGTTAGAAATTTACCGCAAGATTTGATAGTATGTGACCTCATACCTAATCTATTAATCTGTATATAATTTCATACATCAAATTCTCAACTATAAAGAATCCTAATTTTCAGTGTTTCTTTTTAATTTGCTATTGTATATAATAAAATTAATAACGTAATAATAGAAAAGTCTAAAGTAGTCATGAGATGGACTCCTCCATTCCAGTCTTGCCGAAAATCTAGTGTTGATAACTCTTACATTTATTTTCTTTATTAAGGTAACCAACAAAATCAAATTGATTCCACCTTTTTTTTTTTCTTTTGACTAATCAAGTTGATTACTTATAGCTAAAATATTTTTTTACTTGACAAGTTAAAACACGGTATATCTATAGTGTCGACGTCAATAAATAGTCTATGTTGATTTTGTTAGATATTAACCATAAGATTTGGTTAGTATGTGTGATCTCCTGTTAAACCTTAGTAATACTATTTTAAAACCTCACTTGACATGTTGATACCATAAAACTATATTTTTGCTCTTTTTTTTTTTTTTTTTTTTTTTTTTTTTTTTTTTTTTTTTAGTAACTGCTCACAAGCAAGAAACATTTACATTGGTAAATTCTATTTTTTTTTAATCCATTTAGCTAATGAAAGAAACACAGTTAATAAGAAGAATCTAATCTAAAGTTAACAAGAAGAGCAAGAAGGAAAGCAACAGAACCAATTATGACATGTTTTGGACTCTGCCTTTTGCAGTCTCTGTTCTTCACTCCCTATTGTCATCTCATCATCTATTACCTTCTTCGAAGAACTGCAGTAAACATAACGAGAACTCCATTATTAAGCTTTTCAAATGAAACAAACAGAGAGATTAATGAAGACCAATGTGAGAATCTGGAAGTAGCAATGTACCTGGAACAGCAGCTGCAATGGCAGCAGAAGAGCCATTTACAAGAAGAGCAGCAGCATTTGGGCCATCCGCAGCAGCACGAGTAACATTTTAGCCGTTTGCAGCAAGAGAAGTTGCAGCAGGAGAAGCACGGTTCAGCGTTCTTGCAACACAACCAAGAACATCTCTTCTTCTGCTTCTGCTGTTGCTGCTGCTGCTGCTGCTGTGCTGTCTTCTTTTTCGACGCTTTCTTTTTCTTCTTGTTCTTTTTCGTTCTGCATTAAAACAACTCATAATCAAAAAGACATAATCAAAGACTTTACTATAATGATTTGATGGTATAGAGTAACAAAACTCACATTGGATAAGAAAATGACTGCGTGCTACTTGATGCTTCGTCTGAGTTATTGCAATCTCCAATGTTCCTCCAGGACACACTCGAGTTTGACGACTCATCGTCACATTCTCCACTAGCTTTGTCCTCTATATCAAAGCTCTTTCCTAGATCAGAAGAATCAACCGGAATATGAATAGAAGGACAGAACGATAACAGCTCTCCCGATTTCAAAAGCTCTCCAGCCTTGAAATCACGGTAACTAAACAACTCATCTCTCGCTATCGCATTATCACCTATGCTGAGACTAAACAAAGAATCATTCGAAACTGTGCTCAAATTTTTCTCCAAGGTCGGTAACGAGTTTCTCTGAGGTGTCTCAGATCCATCTCTATCCATCATTTGAACAGAAGGCGACAAAAGCGTAGGCTCCAGTGAAGCATGAGTTACGCCAGAGACTTGTGACCCCGGTGTATCTGATGAACCTTGTAACTCACATAACTTAGAAGAAAGGCTTAAGAGATCCTTATTGTGTCGGCTGCCTTTTGGATTGAGCTCGAGTATATCCCCTGAAGAAGTTGGAGACAATGAAGACGAGGGAGGAGATGCAAATCTACTTGTGGTGATATCTGGATCTGCCTCGAGACGAACATCACTAACCCTGTAACTAGCAATGCTCCCCAATTGGAACAAAACCGGTTTCTCATCATACTCTTCCCTGTTCGTTGGTCTTGGAACAAAATTCTTACTATCATCTTTCTTTCTATGCTTCTTTAGATGAAAAGGCTTTCTATTTTGTCCCTTCTTGTGATTCTTTTCCATAGCTGAAACAATAATGAAAACTTCGTCATCTTCTTTTATAAATCGCTTCCCAAAATGCATGAAACAGAGATGTTTTCAAGAACATAAGCTACAACATCTTAGACTGATGGAACAAACCAATCATAATCCTTGAAACAAATGTATTCATCAAAATTTCTAAGAAATCATATGAAAGTAAAACAGAGGACTTACTTATACCTACGAATATCCATGTAAATTTCCAATGAACCCTAGCTTTTCGAACCTTCTACTTTACCCGCAATGGCTCCCTCCGTTAGTAATCCTCTCTTCACGATTCTTCTCCTGTCTATAAATCAAATGGTACCTTAAAAAAACATTCTTCAAACTGTTAAAGATAAAATTGACAAGATTGGAAGAACAAACAACAGAAATAAAATGATGAACTCATGAAAGTTAGATCTCAATAAAAGGTAACAAACCTCTTATACATGAAAGTATAAAATCAATTCTTGAAGCTAGAACAATCAAGAATCCATAAAACATCAACCTATCTATCTTTTAAAAACAAAACAAAACACAAAAAAAGGAATAATCCTTTCAAAATTTTAAGAGTCAAAAGGAAAAAAAGATTAAACAAAATGAAAAAATTAATCCATTTGGTCTTTTTTTTTTTGTTCTTCTGCAGATTTCTTAAAACCAAAGGTATTCCTACAATTTAGGGATTAGCTCGTCTTAATCAGTCTTGGCTGCTTTTGGCGCCATCTTTTTTTAACTAAAAACTCTCCTATCCAATGCTAATCCCTTATTAGCAATGCCACGTGTCACAACACCAGCTAGAGACAAAATATCAAACGATAGAGATGTGTCTTTGGCTTTTGTCCTGAAAACCTTTTCATGTGCTGAGACCAGCCCAGTTCTTGAACGCAACGAGGGATTCCATTTTCTTGTAGTTCCTCTTCCTCAGCTTTGGCAATCTTAGCTTCTTGTGAGTCTCCATGAATGCTTGCTTATACCTCCACTTATCCACAAATATCTTCATCTCTTGAGATTTCTCAACCACTTGCATCGCTGCATCAAAGAACCCTCCTTTGACCAATGCATATAAGAACGCATCGACTAGAGCATGGTCTAGTTTTGACCTCTTCTCTGCTTCCACTGACGATATCTTTCCTTTAATCTCGTTCCACAAGAGCAAGACGTTAAAGTACTTTTCGCCGCTCACATATCCATTAATCAAGGATAAGTATGTCTGGTTGTTCGGCTCATACCGAAGGAAAACCATCCTTCTGAATGTCCTCCTTGCGTCTTCTAAACGCCCGGATTTACAGAAGGCGTGAATAATCGAATTCCAATCATGGGAATTTACTTCGACACGAGGGTCTTCGACAACTTCGTCTAGAAACGCTGCCATTAACTCAGGTCTCTGATTCTCAAGGAGACCTGTCATTATTGTTAAGTAGCTCCCTTTCAAATCCGCTACTCTTGTTTCTCTCATATCCCTAAACAATGTAAACGCAGATATGAAATCCTGGTTCGTCATGGAAGCTTCGATCAACGCGTTATAGATCTCTACGTCTAATTGAAGCCCAGAGCTACAGATCTCTGTAACCAGCTGAGTAGCTTCAGCTGTTCTGTACTCTTTGCAATAGGCTTTTAAGATAGGCACATAAACCCCAATCCCCACAGATCCACCTCCCTGAGCAATCATTTCCTCGAGAATACTATGTGCCTTATTCGAAAATCCGAGATTGACACAAGCATTTATAATTCCAAACCCAACTGAACTGTCAGTGTCAACGGACAGAGATTCCAACTTCTGAGCTTCGATTATCACTTTCGCTAAACTCTTAACGCTTTTACTCTCTATAAACCCTTTAACCAATTCACAATACGTTTCCTCACCGAAACTCGAATCTTCTCCATCTCCTTTCAAACTATGCAGTATAACATCGGAAACACTATCTAAATCACCGTTCTTAACATATCCACTGATCATATTCGAATAAAGAACTCTCTTACTAACAAACCCAAAACCATTCATCAAATTCTCAAGCTCACTTATCTTCTCTCTAAGCCCTTTCCTTGCATACAAATAAGCAAGAAACCCAAAACTCGATTCATCAGGCTTCACACCCAAAACAGCCATAGATTCAATCACATTATCAGCATCAACCAATGATTCCAGCTGCAAACAAGACGCTTCAAGAGCAGCATTGCTCGCTACCGAATCCGGTTTCATAAAATCAAGCTTCTCATCAACTGAAATTCTACAACTTTCCTTAAACACCTTAAGAAACGCAGCCAAGCTTCCATTTTCACGGCAGATATCGATAATCAAATGCCCCCAGAGATCAAAAGGAACAAAGTACCTGTTTTTAAACATACACTTCACTAAAGCCAACGCAGGCCCTGCAGCTTTCGCCAGTTTCATTGACTCCATAAGCGTACGAACAGTCTCAAACTCCAGCAAAATCGGATCTTTTTCAATTACATAAGCAGCGGAAGCAAAAGCTCGTTTGAGTCTATGGGAAGTGTTTTCACCGATTCCTTGGGTATTAGACAAATGGGTGATAAGGGAATTGATAAGACGCTTCTCGGGAAGAGAAGAAGCGGCGGTGAGAGATCGGAAAGCTTTCCATGCTTCATCAGTGTTGTGGGAAGTTAAGGAATCGTGAAGGGTAGATTCAAAAGAGGATTTTTGATCTTGGGTTAGGGTTTTGGGGTATTGAGGCGGCGAGAGTGAAGGGGTGAGAGTGATTGGTTTGTGTGAGAAAAGAGAGGGTTTGAGGAAAGAGTAAAGAGAAGGAGTTTCAGGAGAAGACGAAGAGAAGTGTCTTCGTTGGATTGAAGTTAGAGTTTTTCTGAACATTCTAAGAAGTTGAGGATCATTTGGTTGGAGAGAGAGAGAGAGAGAGATCAAGTTCCGCCATATTCAAATAGCTTCCGAGTTTTGTAGATATGAAAAGTTAAATAAATTTAAAACGCTTGAGAGTTCAAAGAAGCTGGAATAGCTCAGTTGGTTAGAGCGTGTGGCTGTTAACCACAAGGTCGGAGGTTCGACCCCTCCTTCTAGCGTATTTTTGCCTTTCTTTTTTTAATGTGATTGCTCTTATAAAGCCCATAGACAAAAAAGCCCATGATTATGTGATTTGCAAATTCAGTTTATGATATGAACGGCCTTGTTCATACTGTATATTGGGTTTTTAACTGAATCAAATCAACATAAAACCTTGATACCATATCAAATCAGTAACACTCTATTTGTTACATTGTTGATGTTTTACAAGATTTACATGTAGAAGAAGTTTCTCTGTGAATATATAAATATATATATCTAGGAAATATTGAACCTGAGACCTGACCAGATGCTGATCTTGAAACCCAAACTAGAGCCACAAATAAGATATATGTTATGTATATTGAGAGCCACATAAATTACTAAAAAGATCACAAATCTAGTTGTGTTAAAAAAAGCTTGTCTATATGAGAGAGTTAAGAAACGAGAATAGAAATATAAAAGGAGATGCAAAATATTCTTTCTAGTGCTAAATAATCAACGAACTTTAAGAATCATCTTGCAAAATGGAAAGCAGCTTTTGGAAGGAGGAGTTGGGTATCAGATTCTTGACCACCATTACTAGCCGCACCCGATTCCATCAAAAACTCAAAAGAAACCTATAGCAGATTCCATACTCTATAAAACTATATTCAACCTCCAAGTCAAACCCCATTTTATATTATATATATATATAAATATAAATAAGATTATACAACCCTTCTTAATATCTTGCTCAATGGGCTCAATCATTACGTTAACACTTTTAAGACCACAAATCTCGACTTCCCACGTTATTAGCAGAGTGGAACAAACAAAACCCACAACGAAGAAGACAACTCTTTTGATTCTAAAACTGAAAATAATTAGCAAATAAAGCGCTTCTTAAACTGTTTTCTTCAAAAGTACGTTATAAATCCCAAACTGAAAAAGACACATTTTTTAAAAGTTGCATAAGTTTTGATTGTGACATTTTGTAACCGGCATTTATATGGTAAATGTGATAATAGTGATACGTAATAAAAGATGAAAAGATCCAAAGTAGGGAAAAGGATAAAAAGAATAGAGAAACAAAAGAGCATCTCAACCTCCGGATTTACAAAAAAAGAAGAAAAAAAAAGCTCGTGATTAAAGTTATACATCGCAAAATACTACTAGCTACTAAAACCAGCAAGTCCCTCGACCAAACTAATTGAGGAATATCATTCCAAACCCTAGACAGACGAGTGAAGTAAGACCTAGCAGTTCTTTCCGTTTCTCTGCAGCCGCATTTGGATCATTGAATCCGCCGCTCCCAGTCGGTCCAAGAGTAGTTCCCGGGAACACCGAAGACGATGATGAAGTTGGCATCCCGTTTGTGGGCGTGCCAGAATTTGGCATCCCATTGCTAGGAGTCCCTGTGCTGGGAGTTCCAGTGGTTGGGAAGCCACTAGTTGGAGTACCGGTGGTTGGGGTCCCGGTGGTAGGAGTCCCCATGGTTGGGGTCCCTGTGGTTGGGGTCCCAGTGGTTGGAGTCCCAGTGGTTGGAGTCCCTGTGGTTGGGGTTCCTGTGGTTGGAGTTCCACTAGAGCTGCAAAAATAGTCACAAAACATTAATGATCATTCGTTAGAAGATAATTAGTGATTATTAAAAATGTTAATGATGCGCCATCTGGATCATGTGAATGATGGACTGTTTTTGATGTGGATTCTCCTTTTTTAGTAAAGGTGAAATGATAAAATGATGCGAATAAAACATTTAATCACACAATTCAAATTTATCTATTCATTTTGGTCTTAAATCACTATCATTATGTCTCCTCAAAAATAAACTTTAAAAAAAAAAAAAAAAATTGTTAGTCGGTAGTAAAGAAACAGTAACAAATCTACCCAAGAAAAAATCTACCAAGAAAGCTAAAAATTTAATACTTTATGGAGATTTGAGAATTAAGCATTATTACTAAACTCATCTAAACAAGAATGAATCAAGAATTAAAAAACAAAAACATACCTTGAACCAGTTAAACAGCTTGAACCCGCTGCAAGATTCAGAGAAAAAAAAGTAAATCAGTAATTAAAGAGATTTGATTTTAAATCTAAAGTGGGTTTTGTTAACGGAGTAGGAAATAGTACATGAAGGAGGAGACGGAGAGAGAGTAGCGGCGCCGTTAAAGTCACAGGTGGCACCGGAGGAAGCTTTTTTCTGGTAGTAACTGTTAACGGCGACATCACAGTGATTTTTGACGGTGTTAGGTTGAAAACAAGCTCCGTTAGTCTGGATCTGAGTACAGTCAGCTCCAGCTCCACAAGCATAGTCTATAGCCTTCTGAAGCACTTGCTCGTTCCCATCTTTGCATACACAATACGCCGCATCTGAGAAAATTTTCCAAACAAAATCAGTGTAAAGTTTAGATTTTTGAGAGTAGATTCATAAACGGGTCTGTCTGTAAGAGATCTCATACTAAAATTCTGACATAATATAGTGAAAAATTCAATGAAATCTAAGAGCAAGGAGAAAACATTTTGTAAGTAGAAGACAAAGGAAGAAACAGAGTTTAGTTAAAAAGCTTACTTGAATAGGTAAACATGGAGATAATCAGACAGAGAGGTAATAAAACCGACATGATTAATTGTGTTAATATTCAAAGATCTCTCTCACGGAAGAAGAGAGAATTTAGATCGAAGTTGTTTTTTTTTGTTTTTGAGTTCAGAGATTTGAGACGGTGAGGGCGAGAGAGAGTTCTAGACAATAACGGCAAGTGTGAATATATATGTTAGATATAATTATAGCCGACCATGGTCCAACACTTTCTCTTTTTGCAGTGTTTTTATTTAGATTTTATTACTCATAATAACCTCCATTAACAACAAAACATCATTTAAAACCAAAATTTTAAATAATGATTTATGAAGATATCATTTACTAACTAACTATTCATGTAAAGAACAATTGTGATAGTTGATATGGGAAAAATAGTAGAAAGTACGATACGTCAAAAGAAAGATTCAAATTTAACACAATATATTTGGAATATAATATATTTCTATAAACAGTAATAATAATATTTGATACATTAATTAATGAAAATATAAACCCTCAAGATATCAAATAAAAATTAATTTTACAACTTTGTACATTCTGAGTGACCAAAAAAAAAAAAACAAGTTTGTACATACTGTCTGTTGGAGATTTAAGTTTTCATTATTTAACGTATTACATATAATTATAGCTATTTATAAAAGTATCAAATAAATATAACAAAATATTGATTTAATTAATGAATTAAATATCTATACAAAATACGAAAAATCACATGTCTCCTAATAATAAAATCAAAAATAATTTCTCTAAATTTCTTCTTTGATTAATTAGATATATATATGTAAAAATAACATTAAAATAATGCATCCCTTAATAATTCAAAGTGTTTAAACTTAATTAAATGGACAACAAAACTTATTTTATGGACCTCATTTCACCATAGCGCCCAACTATTATTATTTTTTAAAATAAACAGTAGTACATTTTGGCAGTGACAACAAAAGAGAATCAAATACATATTCCTTTTTCTTTTGTCGTCGAATTACATATTCCTTTTATTTATATATAACAAAAAGTAAAAGAAGAAATTGAGTAAATAGAAGAGATGGTAAAAAGAGCCTACAGAGAGACCAATGTGGTTTGGCAGAGGAGAGGATTAAAAGCATTTTTGTCTTCTAGTCTCTCTCTTGTGACTGTGGCGCACCGAAAGATTATAGTAAAAGTGGACTACAATGCTTCCTTATTTACAATTTTGCCACCTCGATTTACGTAACTCAGATGAGTTCTCTCTTCCTTTTAAACACCTGTCCTCTTTTTTTGGGGACCCAAAAATAAACTCAATTTTTTTAGCAACGGTCAAAAATTACGCCCAAAAATATGGTTTTAGTGAGAATGCATAACCTTGTATATAGGCTCTTATCCGTAAAAATGCATAATTATTTAATTGTATATTTGTAAAATAAAAAATTACAGATTAAAAAGTTATATAATAAAAAATTGCATAATTAAAATTTTGTGTTATTAAATATCATACATAATGAAATAAAGGTTTTGATTGATAACTTGTCTAATGACATAATTGCTTTTTATAATTGCTTCTTATTTGCATAATTTTTTTTAGTTGTATTTTTTTAGGCACAAACAAATTTTGGATTTTTGTCTTTTATTAGGTAATTTATTATGATTGGTAAAAATTTAACATAATCACATTAGAAAACGCAATTAAGCAGTTATGCATGTTACCAATCAGAACAATAGTATTATATTTAAATTTAACATAAAATTGACCTGGTACTTTTATTTAATTTTTAATTTTAAATTGGTTTATACTCTTTCCTTTACAAAACAAACACGTACATATTCAATTCATCCACTCCTCCAACAATTTAGAATGATTCTTGAAGAACACATTTTCAAAATAGAAAAGGTTTTATTGAGAATTTCAATATAGTGTAGAACTAACGGTAACAACAATTAAAACAAAACAAAAAAAAAAGCTGAAGAGGATGGAATGGGGATTTTATTCATTTTATTAAGCGAGTGAACCGAGCCATGTGCTTAAGACACAACCTTTGCCGTCATGCTACGACACGTGTGATGTATCACATACAACACACATTTACACAAAAAAATAGTACACTTTTTTTTCTTAAAATAATATATTTGTGTGGACATTCTTGAAAGAAGAGCTGTTGAAAGTCGGTGGTGCCTCAGCTTTTCAATGAAACATATTTATCAAGTATTGTTAACTTTCAAACATTTTTGAACGTTATACTTGCTTTTGGGCTGTCTTGTACTCCTAAGCCCATCGAGACTTCTTTGGCCCATTTTCTTGCTTTTGGGTTGTCTTGTATCTCATGTAGATATTCCTTTTCAGTTCATTATTATAGTTTTACTGTGTAATCCAGAAACGTTTTATGGATGTATTTGTTAACATTAGGGCATCATAGAAGTTGTGGATTTGTCCAATATGCCTTTGATTACTATTATTTTTTGTTCCCTTTGGGCTTTGGGTATAGGTGCGCTTAACTTTGGTTGTCTACGACATAAACAGTTTCTATTATTCTAAACGAAACATCTTGGACTAATGAAACATTTTATGGCATAGTGATAAGTCGTCAGTATATTGTATAGTCTCAACGGAAATATTCCTCGGACATTTGTACTGATTATGGTTTGTTTTGGTTCAAAACTGAAAACTATATATTTTAACAATATAAGCTAAGTGAAGTTTTGGTTGATTAAATCTGCCATGTTTCTTGAAGGCAGAGATGCAATATATAGTGTTTGTTGTTTATTCGTCGGAAACAAAATACCGTTGAAAATGATAATATATTGTCTGGATCAAATAGATATTTACTGCGGCAGCCAAGCAGTTTTTCACATGGCCACGAATTTCGTCTTTTACAAACGTACAAAACATGTTAGTTACATTAAATTGTCACTAGGTTCACCGTTCACAATGACTTAACACTCGATATTGTTCTAATTATCTTCGTCTTCATCACCATATAACTTGAATATATTTGTTTACCAAGGAAAAAATTTGATTATATTATTTTAACGTACGCATTTGCGAATTATGTTCTCCAATTCGAGTTGGGGATATTCTTCCAATCTGTAAAGTTCATAAAAGATAAAAATTAAATATCACCCTAAAGTTATAATTATATAAAGTATAAAATAAAGGCAAAACTGAAAAAAAATAACAAAAATAACGTAATTCCGGAAATCCTCCATTTCTTAAGTGCATGCATCTAAATGTGGGATGGATCCACGAAAGAGTAGATTAATTAATGTTGAGTTACATCAAAATTATATATGGGATATACTACATACATAAATACATATATGCATACATACCGATGGTGAGGTTCTATTGCAATCCTATACCGGTGGTGAGGTTTGACTGATGAATTAATAATATAATAAATATATATAGATCCGTGGTTACAACAAGTTGCGGCCACGTTAATTGTAATTTATACCCTCCCATCATTTTCCGGTCTGCAATATCTTCTATAATGAGTTAGAAGTAGCACCTCCTTAGCTATTGTTACCAAGGTTACCTGGAAGATTATATCAAAACAAAGCAGACATTTAATTTATATATGTCACATTTCATCTTTGAACAAAAAAAACATATATATGTACATACAAATTTGCACATAACCCCAATTGATATTATATATGTAACAGATACAATATTGCTTGCTATGTATAATTTTGTCATTTGGTTTATCTAACTAATTAATTCTTGTAACAAATGTTTCCGAATCAACATGTATATATATATTCAAGACAGACGTAGATTTCACTGGTGGAGCTAAGATGCTCTCTCATACATATCTTCTTACTCATTTTCCCCCTTTTTCTTTTCTTGGCTGTCTTTGGCTAAAACAGAAAGCATTTATTCCTGTGACCTAGCACATTACCCTAAGAACTTATCCCACATGCCTCATGTACTTCTTATGCGCATTTACATATATACATACACATAGAATACATGTTGATGCACCATGCAGGACCTATAATCATGCATACATGCAATTGAGTTCATGTAAACACTCACAAAAGTTATATATATAGAATTGGAAAAAAGGAGATTCGGCATCATCGTGACACTGATGAGTGGAGTAGTTGAGCTTCGTTATTAATATTTTGTTGACATATCTATAATCATGCCGACCTATTTCGGGATCATCTCTATCATACATAAGTAAGCCTATATATATGCCTTTTATTAAGAGTGAGACAAAACTCAAAAGGCACTATATATATACCAGTGCTTAATTAGTCCTATGATACAATCACTAGTAAATTAATTAATATATATACACACACACAAATATAGAGAGAGAGAATGAGTGAGGCAATCATCCACTTACTATACATGCATGCATCTTCTAACTTTATATATGTTCTGCAAAAATGAATTCTAGAGAAAGAAGAAAAAAAAAAAAAAAAAAGAGGGGCACTGGCCGACATATCTATCAAGTGATCAAATTGTTCCACAAGAGAGATGATGAGTCGCATCAATGATTAGACCAACATGATTTTGATACTAATATTCATAAGTACATCTAATATCAGATAGACTTGTTTCTGTCAAAGCATGAGAATTTTCTCCCACTTAAAGATATCTCTTGACGTGGGTTTTGAGTTTCGGACTTAAAAGAAAAAACTTTTATGCCTTTGTGGTCCATTAAAGTTTTTAAACCCTTGCAAACGAAAGATATATTTATATCTTATCTCTTTATAGAATTCACTACTAAGACTATATATAGACAAACATTAACAAATACGAATATATACATAGGGGTTTAAGGATTTGATAGAATATATATAAAAAGTTACCTTAAAGATTGCGCATTGTTGGAGGTACAATATCACCAAGTAAGCCTTCCTCTGATGGATTAGACACTGTAGGTGCATTTTCAGTAGTAGATTGAGGTAACCTCGGTGAAGGAGTGTTATTGTCTATGTGAAATTGATGAAGGAGTTCTTGGTAATAATAAGGATTCGGCATTGGAGGAGGGAGATGGTGATGATGAGATGTGAAGCTATGAGGGTCATGAGCAGTGAGGATTCCACCTCGAGGGAATCCAATGGTTTGATGACAATGTTGTCCTTCGTATGTTGTGATCACTATTGATGGATCTTCTGAAGACCGTTCCACTCTCTTCTTCACCGTGCATCTGCTGTTTGTGCATCTGTAGTAGCTCCTATATTATTACAACAACATTGAGAAATCATGTGATTAGCTAGCTAATATATTTGCATCAACAGAATGAGAAGAAACTTATTATATATACATAAAAGACCTTGGGAATGGACTATTCTTGACAGCTTTCTGTCCATATTTACGCCATCTATATCCATCTTCAAGATTATCCACATCACTCTTAGTCATGAATGCGAATCTTGGTTGCCGAATTCGCTTTTGAGCCTTCTTCTTCTCCTTCTTTCTACAAAATAACCATTAAAAGATTAATAATATATCACCATGCATCTGAGTCACAGAGTAACCAATTAAGCCGACAAAATAAAACATCGATTCTAATCCTAACATTGTCACAGTCAAACAAGTTTAAATAATACGCAATTAGCTTGACTACATCTAATAATAAAAAAAAAAAGTTATTTGCAAATCATCTAATCTAGTGCTCACTAAAATCATCCAATCTACTAAATCATACTATAGCTCAGTCTTTATTGGGTTATAAAACCCTACACATATCGATCAACGTATGATATTAAGATTCACAAGAAAAAGAGACATAAATCTTTTTAAAACCTTTGCTAGATACTATGTAGATAGCATCATTAAAACGTGACACTTTTTGACCTAACATTAGTATAATAAAAAGAAAAGGACGAGGAGAAAAAAAGGAGATGTAGAGTGCACGCTAATATCACAGCCGCAATAGCGGCGGTGTTCATCCCATTCCCCCACCATTATTTTACTCCCAACTGCCACCGACGAACGATTCTTCCAAAAAATTACTAAATTCTCCCTCCATCAGTTTCACATACTCTGCAAAATCATACAAATATGTACGAACGGAACTCTACTCTCGAACTATCTTGCGATGCCAAAGAATGGAGTAAAGGAAATTTAATAAATGAGACAAAAATGCGTTTTTATATATATATAGATTCACTATGGTTTTGGCCACCACCATAACCAAGATGATGAGTAAATTACGATCGGACCCCTGCAAAAAAAAAAGGATCCACGTGTTTCTTGTCTCAGCATGAGGTGAAAAAACTCACGGTGTCTCCGGTGGTGTTTTAACGGCGGAGGCGGTGGAGTTCTCGGTTGGATCTTCGCTTGAACTGGAGGTAGTAGCGGAAGGATTATTAATCGAGGTGGAAACCTCTGTAACGGGTAAAGAAACAGCGGCTGCTGCAGATGAGGAACAAGAAGAAGTGGAGGGATGGGGCTTGGTGGTGGTGACTCCGGTGGTTGGTGTTAAATCGGAGTTGAATCGGAGATTATGATGATGATCGGAGGAGTGAAGGTTCCAGCTGAAGTCAGAGAGGATATTGGAAGTGTCGACTCTGTCAAAGAAGTCAGAATCTTGAGCTGTGAGTTCTCCCCAACTCAGATCGGGATTTTCAGGATCGTTCATGATATGTGATGAACTAGAGAGAAAGATAAGAAAAAACAAATAGAGAGAGAGAAAAAGAAAGAGCTAGGGTTTGTACGCGATTGGAAGAGAAGGGAAAAAAAAAAAAAAAGACAAGTGAGTAAAAAACTTTGAAGCCCGTTAAAGTGTAGTGTCTCGTCAAGAAGGACCGATCAAAGAGTGTTTGAAAAAAAAAAAAAAAATTAATTAATTTTAAGAAGTATGTTGAAAATTACGAAAATAAATAATACATGAAAGAGAGAGGAAGGTTGAAAAAAATGGGACGTCAACGTCAAAGGGGTCTTGTAAGAAACGGAAACGGGAGGCTCTTGTAAGAAGGAGAAGTGTGTGTGGGGGGCCACATCTACTTTTCCCTCCTAGATCGACGCCTATTTTTGGAGTCGGATTTGCATTTACTCTTTTATTTACCCTATTTTGTTTGTTTTCATATAAAAGATCAAAGATTTTTCAAAAAAAATAACTTTTCTATTTCATGCATGAGATGAGAGTTTTTACAATTGCCGCTGATATTCATTGAATCTGATTATTTGTTTGTTTGCGATTATACAAAGATTTTTCTAACTCATCCGCGAGTCGAAACTAAGTGGAGATATAGCTAGGAGGCAGAGACGTTCTCGGTCCGACAATTATATATAGTTACATTTTCACTTGTCTCTATTGTATTATAAACAATTATCAACATTTTGCCTCCATCAATAAACTGATTTTTAGAAGAAGAAAAAAACAAAAACAAAAAAATCTATGAGCATAGGCAATAATCTAAATAGATTGTGTTATTTAATTTTTTTTAATTATTGGTGATATTGAACCCCTGCTTTTGCAACAAATATTTATTATATGAGCCCAGAAGATTTTTTATATTCATTTCTTTGTTTTTGTTTTCGTTAAAAATAAGCTTTAATATACAAATACCGCCGAGATGTTGGTCTTGATGAGACGAGCAAACAAAAATAAGCATAAATTTTATTTTTCTTTTTGTTAAGAAAAAGAATTGTAATTAAAAAAATTGAAAAAGTATTTTATATATATATATATATATATATATATATATATCTTTGATTTTGATTGAAAATTAGTTAGAAAGTAATTAATTGATTCCTGCGTGTTGTCCGTGTTGGATATGACAAGAATCTAGCGAATGTAATCCACAAACAATTAACCGGCCACGTGGGAATTCTTAATCCTCATGATTATCTTATGATCATATATTCACATGTTATATATTCCTTGTATTCCGATAATTGCAAATCCTTCAAATAAACGTATCCGGTCGCACTCAACCAAAATCATATCTTCGAGAATCATATTGTAAATACATGTTTCCCTATAGAAAAAATTAAATAACGTAAAAAAAATTGTAAATTAGCAAGTCTATAAATCACCAGATTAATCAATTAATGGATTAGAATCAGACACATGTCTTGGTGATGTCTAACCGATATTAGAATATGTGATTAAAACATGTAACATATGATGTACCACACGCTACTACGTCAACAACATATATAGTTACAGCTGTAATACAAGGTGTGTGTAGATTTCTAATAAAACAATTTATCTTGCTCATATACATTTTCGTGCAAATACGTTGATATAATATTTTGGCTTATATATCATGTGTATATAATTATTAATAAAGAATTAAAGTATTAATACACATCTAAATAGCAACATTATTCTTTACCATTTTTGGGTTTGGTTTACCAATCTCGGTGCTATTAGAACGCTAGAATCTACGTCGAGAATCGTTTGTGCGTACACGCAAGAGGAACACCTACTTGTATTTCCACAATTCATCGATAGCCTCGTAGGCCCTTTATTCGATATATATATATATATATATACACACACACATATAATCGCTAAATATTATATAATGGATTATGAATAGGAAGTATCAATAATGGTCCTTTTTTAAAAAAGTACCAATAATGGGTGCGATATATGTTGGAAGTGAAATCAACATTAGTGAATTTATTTACAACATTAGTGTATGTATTTACGTATGTTGGGTTTTGATTGGTAATTTTATTATATATATACCGTTTGAATTGCTACTTATTAAACTAGTTGTTATGTTTTTATATGTCTCGAACTAATCCATGTTTTTCATATGTTATTTAAATTCACTTAATCACTTTTGAGTTTTGAGTGTAGTATATTTCTCACATGTATAGAAAGATAAAATGATTTAACAAAAAGGTTACAACGAAAACAAAACAGTATTTATTCACCACAATCTCTTATCAAACGGTATCATCTATTTTTGTATCGCCATCTTTGATCTTATTGTTTATAACTGCTAATTATGTCATTTCATTTCGTTTTATTTTTACCGATTGGACCACTTGATTTATATACAATCTTCTTGCATGCACAGTTTTCTCATATCATATTTCACCTATAACTCACATTACTAACATAAATCAACAACAATATAATTTTAAATTATAAGGTCCAGTGGTTCATTTAAGTGAATTAAAGATTTTTTTCTCTGAATCAAGGATCGAATTTTGCCATCTACAAAAATTATTGTCGTTCCATCTTGACCACCGTACACAATTCTACTAACAAAAGTTTCCGATTTTTTATAGATTAGTCTAAGTTTTTCTTTCGTTTAGACTATATATATTGGTTACATGTTTACAACACCCACTTTTTTTTTTTAACACTCTATATCATTTTTTTTTCACATCATAATTTAACACCTACATAACTTTTACTTTCTACAATAGTTTTGTTTAATAAAATTACGACACATTATTTCACCATTTTTATTTTATATTTTACAGTTTATTTATGTTTATGTTTTTTTTGTAATTATATATTATTAATCCTACTTAATATCAAATGAAACTAATATAAGTAAAATTATTAAATAATTTTAGAAAAGTATAGTAAAAAACATGTTTTTCTGTATCCAAATCAAATGAAATAAATCTCTATTGATAGAAAAATAAAAAATTATAAATTTTGATATAAATATAAATATAAATATAAATATATATACATATATACATATAAATGTTATGAAATAATTAAAGTTATATAATTAAGATAAAAATCAAGAATATAAGCTACCAATTAAAATGTTCCACTTATCCTAATCTATATATTATCACACAATATTTTTTTATCCAATCAAAACCTGCAATATGTCAAGAGGAACACCACCCACAATTTTTTTACGATGCAATTTTACTACACCATCGCCGATTAAAATTCAAGTGTTAGATTTTTTTTTGCAAGTGTAAGAGTTTCAACTGTTGACCAAAATTTTCAAGTGTTAGATTTTTTTTTGGCTAGTCTTATAAAGGGAAAAATTAAAACTCATAAATGACTACTCGATATTATATAAATATTATATAAATAATGAGATCGGTACGCGTCGGCAAAAGTGGGGCCATGGTGCGAGATCGACTCATAAAGTGTGACATAGGTCCTGTGGCATCATCGGTCAGGTGCGATGAACCTTGAATTATTTCGAATTCGATCATACATTTTTCATGAAATATACGGCAGTTAAACTATCTCTTAATTAGCATTATTCTTGATAAACTTTTTCTTAATTAACATCTAATCATCATTACTTTTAGCTATAAGATCAAATTCGCTATTTTCAAGAAATCATAATCATTATTACAAATATGAAAGAGGGATAGATCGCTAATTATCCATGATTAAAAAAAGACCACGTTTGCTCCTTTCTCGAAAACGACACTCACGTTCACAATTCAATTAACCAATTAACCAACCTTTATAACAGGGGAAAAAAACCCTAAAATTGTCTGTTAGTTCCATTTTTTCTGTATAACGAAAATATAAATAATAGTCTTTACTCTCCACTATATATAATATTTTGGGATTTTTTAAGTTTCATTCTTTTTTTTTTCTTCAAAATTTATGGTTTACTGATGTGTGACCATTTGTATTCTGCATTTTCTTAATTAGTGGTTGAATTAGTATTTAGTTAGATATTAAATACTCATATTAGCTCAAAGTCAAATAGTTAATTCTCAAGTTCATTGGGAGACATAAACAATGTAAACATTACCTAATTTCTAATAAAAAGACGTTCCAAGAAACAAAAAAAAAAACAACTTCTTATATTTGGGCCAAATCTATAAACATTATAACGGGCCTGTAGTAGTTATGGGCCCACAAAAGCCAGGAATTATGTTTATTATTTGGCGGCGAAATCTTGTTTGCTGGTAAAACTATTTGAACTGAGACTGAAACTTCAGAGTCTTCCAATTTCTATTTGTTTCTTTTAATTTTAATATTTATATTTATATTTATTAATAATTGAGAAGATACAAACTACACTAACCATTTTAGAATCTTCCATTTTCGCTGATTTTGCTTGTTTTGTGATAACCGGCACTTGTCCATGGAGGTTGATAACTTTTTTTCCTATTCGTAGGAGAATTTTTTTTGGTATTTTCCAATCACTTTTTTATTTGCCTTTCTTTTTTTCTGGTCACTGAATAATTTAAGGTATCATAGTTGAAATGCAGTTTATTGGGTTTAATTTCATCACTATTTCTGTCAGCATATATACAAAATCAAAAATTAGTAAGACCATTTTTGGTAATTAAGGTTTATCTTTTATTTAATTAAAAAGCTTGGTGTTTATATTCCTTGTGATAAACAGTAGGGAAAATTTCGTGGAATTTTGATTGTCTCCTTGTTACCAATTCTGAAAAAATGTTTGCACTTCCTAAGAGAAAAAAAAAAAAAAAATTCTGAGCCTGACCTCTTAATTTCTGATTTCATCAGTTACACAGTCAAGGACAAATTTAGTGACTCTAGAGTGGTAACTAGTGAGGAACATTCCATATGAACAGTGTGAGAATTTGGCAGGTCACAAACAATTGAATTGATTTTGAATACTTTGCTTTTTGATTGAGTTTTGCTTCTGCTTCTAGCAGGTGAAGAAGCTTCTAAGCAATCTTTATGGAATGTTAAATCTCTAAGCTATGGAAGCAATAAAACGACATGAGAATATTTTGTAGGGTTCAAAATCACTCTTTGTGCATTTCCTTCTTCTTCTTGATCCAAACAAGAAGAACTTACATAGGCATAGTATAAATGTTGGAACTTGTTTTTTTAGAAAGTGGTTTTTGCTATTTTTCGGTGAAGACATTCGAAATGACCGTTTCTTGGGTGCAATAGAATTGCTGCGTGAGCACTTCGTGGTAGTATTTTGTATTGTCAAAAACATAGTTCGTTTGAATAAAATATTGATGATGTCTAAAGTTAGTAGCTTGGAAATGATGACTACTTAAGGGCTGGATTTAAGAGATGAGATTTGTGAAATAGACTTACAACCCATAAGTTTATTTAATTTTTTCCAAATTGTTGATTAAACAACAAATATCTTCCTTTAAATTGATTTTTATAACAACAAAATCAATTGAAACAATTAAAGTAAAATATTTTTTTTTGACTTTGACGTTGAAAATCAATTAGCATAAATTGTCATTAAGACCATATCTCCTCTTAATGATATTTAAGTTGAGGTTTGCTATTAAGTAGAGTCATTATCTTCTTTTTCTCATGATCGACACACAAACAAATTCCTCTCTTCTCTCTTCTTCTCTTATTAGTGTTTGAGAACATACATAGAAAACTTGGTTCGTGAGCTTCTATTGCAAATGTATCCCAAGAATCTAAAGATTTAAGGAAAGAGATTCGTCGTCTCGCCTCTGCATTTCCTTTTCATCTTCACAATTTGGTATTACTGTATATTTTTCTATTCATGTTCTTTAATCATCCTTTACAATTATCATTTGTCCTGTTGTAGTAATTGAAGTTCCGACAATAAAAACTCATACTATTTCGTTTACGTAAGAAGAGTCTTGGCAAAGCAGAGCTATGAAGTGAAGAAGAGATTTTGCAAAACACTAAAGAACGAAGGTAACTTAAGGTTCACGAAACCACCCCAATTTAACTTGTTGTAAAATTTATTCGCCATTCTTTTATTTCCAAAATCTAAAACGGTAATCTTTTTCACACTTTTGTTCTGAACA
Organism: Barbarea vulgaris; assembly: GCA_963667165.1. Classification (NCBI taxonomy): domain Eukaryota; kingdom Viridiplantae; phylum Streptophyta; class Magnoliopsida; order Brassicales; family Brassicaceae; genus Barbarea; species Barbarea vulgaris. Next base: position 5,411,056 of record OY763887.1, read on the forward strand.
AATCAATTCAAGAAAAAAAAGTGAAATTTATGGTTCGGAATGTACAAGGTCACGGAATCACATTTATGGATGTTGAAAAAATGTTAACTTTCCGATAAAGACCCATCTTTTAATTTTTCCCTATTTTATTTTTTTACCTCAAAGAGTTTTTTTCTCTCATAATCATACGTATCTTCTGATGCAGCATTAAACTCTTAGTTCCCAAATTCATCAATATTTTCCCTTCTCTCACACAACTTCCTTTCTCCAAGAATCTCTCTTTCCCTCTTATTGGACAACACAAAAGACGATCAAAGATCTCGATCTCTCCAACAATGAAGATTAACCGGAACCGTCCGATCAATATCCTCATCGTCTTCTTCTTCATTCTTACGATGGTAAGAGCAGGAGGAAACTTGAGTAACCGAACCCACCGAACCGTCCCAAGGGTTCAACATGCCTACTACACATATCCTCACCGTTCATGTGAATCTTTCTCTCGTCCTTACGCACGCTCTATGTGCATTGAGCTTGAAAGAATCCATAGAAGTAGTCGACAACCACTTTTCTCTCCTCCGCCTCCTCCTACGGAGATTGATGAAAGGTACGGCGTTGACAAAAGACTCGTTCCCTCCGGTCCAAACCCGCTTCACAACTGATCATCAAAACCCTTTCTTGTGAAGAGCTAGCTAGGGTTCTTCTCAAATTTTCTTGTAAATCTTTTAATTACTTTCTTGATCCGTTTGTATTGCACACTACTACTACTACTACGTTATGAGCAAAATCACAACTATTTCCACGCTTGTTTTTGGGCTTATTGATTATGAAAATAGGGCAGAAACAAGCTTGGAAATAGTTTATTTGCCAAGAATCTTGCTCTTTCACTTTCTTGTTATTAATTACCACTTCAAAAATCTTATTTTAAAACAAAAAGGAAAAAAATAAAAGATGTCTCCGATCCATACATTGGTGTGATTGAGACAGGCTAGGACTAGGAGGTTGAGATTTTGAGAATCAAGAGAAACACATGAGTTCCATTAATTTGCGAGTTGTATCTCTCTCTTGCTTTGAAGTAGTATTAGACAAAGATGGGCTTTATGAATTTATGGGCCTTCTCAATTGGATGTGATAATGAAATTTGATGCCCAATAATCGTCATTCTTGGCCATATGCAAAGAAATAAACTTCAAATTAAATTCTTTAATTTCAAAATCTCTTCTCCTTTACTAAATTTTAAATGATTATTCGTGCGATCCAAAAATTTCAAAAAGAAAACATTTTCAGTACTATTTACAATCATCTATTTAGTATTCTATGAATCATAAAATTTGAAAAAGACAGTAGTTTATTTAGTGTTTTTTTTTTTTGACAGCGAAAATAGTTTAATATTTACAAATGTTAATTGAGCACGAATACAAGATGAATGATAAAATAAATCCTTAAAACAAAAGAAAACAAAAATTTGTTTTAAAAGAAAAAAAGAAGGTATCTTGTATAAGACAAGAATAATGAATGATAGGACATATCGAAACATTTGATTTGAAATTGTAAGAAAAGCCTTGGGATTTAAAAGAGTCTATTTTTTTTTCCCAACAAAGAATTTGCTCTTTGTTTCGATTAAGACTATGCAAGTATGTTTGCGTCTCGTTTATAGTGACCAAAAATAAAAGTTCCCTTTTTTCCCTTCTTGTACATAACTACTTTGGTTGAATAGATATCACATTAAAAAAAAAAAAAAAAAAAGTCTCGTTTGTTTTGGGTTCAAATTCTATTATACCATCAACATTCTCTTTTCTGTATATTGCTGAAAAAACTATGCATGAATTGGTTTTAACAAATCTAACATAAAATTATAAACTTGTCTTCGGGGACAAGGAATGTATCTAAATTAGGTAATCTCTTTGACTAACTAAGAGATCCTAAACGGGAAATTTTATTAGAAACCCATTTGTAAGACTTAAGCTAATGACTTGAATCAAGGGAAAGGTATTACTTAAGCAGCCTTTCACAAACTACACATTCCTTGCGTCCTAAATGCAGTATCTATCGATATATATGTATGTTGATGTTACTATCAACTATTTCAAAATTCAATTCTGAACAAACATTAGTGTTATGAATGGAACCAGGGAGCAACGAGCAAAACCTATACCTAAGGCAGCTGTGGTGGATCAATGGAAGGAAACAGAGATAGGCAAAACGAAACTGAAGTGTGTGTTATGTTTTACTTTCTTCGTCTTGTTGTTTAAATGTTGTTAAGAGCCTAAAGGGTTTAAAGATTTGCAGGTACGAGAAGCTAAGTGAGAAGATTTTGTCATGGGAAGATAAGAAGAAGAAAAAGGCAAAGAGAAAGCTTCATAGAACAGAGGTGCCTCCCTCTTCTTCCTTTTTTTGCTCTCTTTCCTCTGTTCCAAAAAACTGAGTCTCGCATAAGCGCTATAGAACTTATTGATGTGATGAATGTCCAGAGAGGTGTAGAGAGGACAAAGCTGAAGGCGATGGAGAGGTTCAGAGATGAAAATGAACGCATTGAGATCATTGTTGCGAGTGCAAGAGCACATGCATATGAGAGTCGAGTGAAGGAAGAGTTGAAGGTTAAGGAGAAAGCAAACCTCATGAGAACCACAGGACGAAGTCCGTCTACATGTCTCTGAATCTGCAAGTTGCTACAAATGTAAAGCCAAACATTCTTTAAACTGTTGATAAAATATGTAAAATGCAGATACAAATATAAGATGTTTTATCTATTAGAGTATTAGATAAACACACATGATGCATTATAGCACAAATCTGCAAACCAAAACTTTAGACAGTTGCACAACAGTACTAGAACCAAGAGTTCAAAATCACAAATACAATGCCCAAACTTGCAATAAATAATATATATAAAAAAGTGCAAATCTACCACAAATGATGAAAGCATCTTCTGAGTTCTGACCATTAACGACTCCAAGTGCTAAAAACAGTTCCCACTGTAAACTACAAAATCCAGAATGGGCTGAGCAATCGATAATATGTGTTATGAGTTCAGCACCAATCTCATGATGATGTTATTTCATTTACCAACTTTTCCAGAATAGGGTAAGCAAAATATAGTACCAAAGCAGATGGAACTGCGAAAAGAATTGTGAGGAGGAAGTAAAGGGCAAGAATGATGAGGCTACCAGGTATAGCAAAGAATACTATCAGAAGGAAGATTATCACAAACGGAAACTTGGAGGTGAAAGCGATGAAGAAATCAAGACTTTTATGAAAAGAGAAGTGTTGTCTGCTTGGTTGGCTACTATGATCATGATGTGGCAAAACCTCTGAAGACTGGTTACGCAAAACGGGCCTTTCATTGCTGTTGCTGCTGTGGTTTCCCAGAGACATGTTACACCTCGGAGTCAACACGGATTGCTGGTTATCACTGACCAAGGAACCATGGCTTGTCCTGTCACCATTCAGACTCTCAACCATCCAAAGCAGGAAAAAGTTTTTCCGAGGGAACTTTAGATTACCCTTGTAGACAATCCTGAACGAAAGCAACTGACACCACGGGCAAGAGACGAAGAACGGAATCCTTATATCTTGGCTCGAGAGTCTCAAAACAGCAGACTGGAGCCCAAACACACAATTCTGGCAAAGAGTATGACCACACCATAACACATAAGGAACATTCTCGACAATGTTGAAAGATTCCCAACAAATGGGACATTCTAATCCTTCTTCATCCCTGCTAACGTTTGAAATCTCGTCATCCGAGCATTGAGAGGAGGCTTGAGCTGGATCTTTAGGAGACTTATTTAGCCCCATACTCCCAATAACATTAGACGCAAAGCTCCACATTTTGATCAAACTTTAAAAAAAACTGAGAATGATCACCAAAATTTATAAAAACCTGAGCCACTGTACCAAACATTACCCAGTAATCATAACCCTCCTAGATTGAAAAGAGCTCCTTTCACCAACATCCATCATTTTTAACAAACCTGAATAAAAAAGTGAAGAGAAACAAAAGTTCACAAAAAAGCCATCTTTTCATAATAACATCGAATATTTAAAGCCTCATGTTTATGTCCGTGTAGCATTATTCGATTTCAACAGAGATGAGCATTGAATCAATTAATAGAGCTACCAAAATTCTCAAAGCTGATTTCGAATTAAAGGAACGACATTTACAACAAGTCACAACCAACATTCATAAATATGTATAAATATAAATCTAAGTTATTGAGATATGAACATGATACAGATCAGAAGGGAAAAAAAAAACAAAATTTCCCTGGAAAGCTCAATGTATGATTAATTTAAGTAACTCCCAATCAAAATTATTCATCTACACTAAAACTGTAATTAGATGCAGAAGACACCATAGATCAAAAGAGCAATTCAGGTTTAAAAAATCCGATTTTTATGTTCCTTTAATAGATGAGAAATTACGGCGATTGAAGTTTAATTACCGTAGATGAATAAGAAGAGGAGATCGAGACGGAGAGAAGAAGAAGAAGAAGAAGAAGAAGAAGAAGAAAGCCTCTCTCTTTCTCCCTCGCTGATCCGCCGTGAAGCTTTTTTTAATTTTTTTTAAATGGCAAAACGCAAAAGAAGATAATCGGAGAAAATGAAGAAACGACGTCGTTTAGTTAGAGTTCGTGCAGTACACGTGCGTGCCATCTGTGTAAGTGTAACCTCCGTGACGGTTTAAAATAAATATCAATTTTGCGAAGCAATAGTGAACAGACGGTTTTAACGGCTCTGACTTTTGGGGGAATTTTTTTTTTTTTTTTTTTTTTCCAAACCTTCTTGATAGCGCAGAGGGTTTGAGCTAGAGGAGAATATTCGCGTAAACGACAGACAAACTCAATTTCGTAGCTGGGTTTTGATGTTTTTTGTTTTTGGCTTACCTCCTCACCGATCCATCTAAATCACAATCACAGTTGTAGAAGAAAAAATGACAAAGTAGAATTCAGAATTAGGGCTATTTTCGATTCGTGTTTCTGAATCTATTTCTCAAAAATTTCCAGGTGAATCCTTAATCTCACGACCTCTCAGTTTCTTTTTCTTCCGTCTGTTGATTTTTGTGAAAAAGCTCAACGACTTAGATTAGAATTTTCCCTTCAATATCTAAAGTTATTACCTTTTTTCCTTCACTGTTGCTTCTGTACTTTTTTCTTTAGGGATTATATTGATTTTTTAATTGTAGACTATGGTTTGATTTTGGAATTATTTAGGTTTTTGATTCTTTAATTTCACTGATTTGTTATTGTCTGATGCTAATTTTCGACTTGAGCATTGAAAGTTCCAAACTTTTTTATAATTCGTTACATTTTTTTTTTGTTTTGTCTCCCATTTCCAGTGAATAAGCTTTTGATAGTTCTTGGCACCATTGATAGAAGCAAACCCTCTTTCTAAGGAGGGTGTGGGTTTTTGGGTTTGATCTGCAATGATGTATCAGGCCATTCCCACGGCGACAACATCTCGTGGTGGAACTCCAACTGAGAGTGGTGATTACGTTGTTACTTTAGATCAAATTCCACGGTGGAGTGATGTTGAGCAGAGGTCATCTTTGGAAGGTGAAACAGGAGATCAAGCACATTCTAATCCGCGCTATGCTAATCCTTTGGCTTCGTCTTCCGAAGCTGGAAGCAGTGGCAATGGGATGGTTTCTAAGTTTCCTGTTGATCATGAGATAAACTCTAGAATTTACCTGTGGAGAGGGGAACCATGGAACCTTGAGGTTGATGCTGTTGTGAATTCAACAAATGAGGTAAGCTGATGTCAGGGAATTATGTTTTGCTTGTGGGTAAATGAAATTGATCTTGATGTGCGTATTTTGATATGGTTAATTTTCTTGGAATGGGAGGACAGAACTTAGATGAGGCGCATAGCAGCCCTGGTCTACATGTCGCTGCTGGACCTGGCCTTGCAGAACAATGTGCTACATTGGTACGAACCCTCTCCTTCACTAATTTCTAGAACATGGTTTTTATAGGTGTTAGTAAAAAAGCATGATATTGTCTTTTAGATGGTTGGATGAAAGAGGATTTTTCGCTTATTCTTTCTTTCTTGACAGGGTGGATGCCGGACAGGGATGGCAAAAGTAACAAATGCCTATGATCTACCAGCGAGGTAATTGGTGATGGAGAAGACAGTTATAAATTTACTATTTACCTAGAGAAGTAAAAAGGAAAGAAATTGTGTTCCTCGAATATAGCGTCTGCTCTATTCTTTAAAAATCCTTATCCTTATGATAGAGCGTTTCTCCATTGTTAACTTTTTACAGTTTTTTTCATGCTGTATGAATACTACATCCTGTGATTTCTGAGGAATTTTGAAAATTAAGGTGGAGAGGCATGTTATTTCGTAAATATCAAACATTCTGTGCGACTTTAATTTGGACAGTGAAAAGGTTTGTGCATTAAACCTCAATTCAAAAAAAGTTTATTGTTTCTTGTTCAGGAGGGTTATCCATACAGTAGGACCCAAATATGCATTAAAGTATCATACAGCTGCTGAGAATGCTCTAAGTCACTGCTATAGATCTTGTCTGGAACTTCTGATAGATAATGGGCTTCAAAGGTGTGTGAAGTGAAATCCTTTAGTTTTTCTTTGTTTCTTAAACTCAAGAACTTGATTTTGGTTTGCATACAACATTGCAGTATTGCTATGGGCTGTATATATACAGACGCCAAAAACTATCCCCGAGAACCAGCTGCACATGTGGCCATAAGTAAGATAGTTCATAAACAGTCTCTTTGCTTTCAATCAATGACGTTTGTGTTTCCAACTCATGTGTTGTGTGGTTTTCAGGAACTGTACGCCGCTTTCTAGAGAAGCAAAAGGATAGTATTAGTGCCGTTGTTTTCTGTACCACCACATCCTCTGATACGGAGATATACAAAAGGTATCTTAAATTCGCTGCAGCTGGTTTGCGAGAACCTGAACCTACTTTGTGTTATCCTAGTAATTGATTTACTCACTTTCTGTTTTGAGAACCTTTGCTTTCAGAACTATTCAGGTAAAGACCATAGAATGTAATTGGTTCTAACTGCTGCCAATGGATATTATAATTCTCACATATCATAATTGCTTATAGTTATATGATGCAGAAGGAATGTCGACCATTAGTAAAATTTGACTCACTCTCTAAATGTAGATTACTTCCATTGTACTTTCCTCGAGACGAACACGAGGAAGAGGTCGCCATCTCAAAGCTCCCTGCTGATGTTGGAGATGAAAATGGTGAGACGGTTATAGACGAACGTAAGATCAGAATACAGGCCCTGCCAAATAAACCTCCACCCAGATCTTTTCCAACTCCAGTGGAGCGTCCTGCTACTGATCTTACTTTGTTACGAAGGTTGGTGAACTCTGTCTGCTACAGTCTTTGTAATTTATCGTCTTGCCATTCGCCACTTTATTGATAGCATATGATTTCAGGAACTCGAATCATCTTGATTCATATTTGGATCCTGCCTTCATGTCCTTGATTAAAGATCCAGATGAAAGGCGCAAAGAACAATGGGAGAAGACAGCACAAGCACAAAGTGGATTCAACTTTGTTAAACTGCTAGGATTTGGTGAACTAGGAGGACCCCCTCTTTCTGCTGCAGAGGAATACTCACTTCATTCGCGATACCTAGCAAAAGCTAATTCTCTCAACCTTTCCGAGATTGCAGAGATGAAAATTGTGTATGGTTTCTATGTCTTTGGTTTTCTTTCTCATTTTCTTTGCCTTGCATAAGTTCACTTTTTATGGCCTTGAGCCAGAGACTAATGGATACACAGACATTGACAAAGCCCTTTCTGTTTTCTTTCTTCAGTTACCGTGGTGGTGTTGACACTGAGGGTCGTCCTGTAATGGTTGTTGTAGGAGCTCACTTTTTGCTGCGATGTCTTGATCTGGAGCGTTTTGTGCTTTATGTTATAAAAGTAAGCATGCAACCACATACCCCAATGGTTCTCCAACTCACTGCAATAGACCAGTCCTGTCTACTGAATACTACACGTGTATTGATTTTCTTTAACTTCATATGGTGTCTGACGATACTGCAATTGGTACAAATTTACAGGAATTCGAACCTGTGATACAAAAGCCTTACTCGATTGTCTATTTCCATTCTGCAGCATCTTTACAAGTGTAAGTTGATTCTTAGTCTTGTTTATTGAAAAAAAGACTCTTGTGTTATATACAAAACTTCAATAACGATTTTGCTTTTACCGATTTGATATTGCCATGTGATTAAACAGCCAACCAGATTTGGGATGGATGAAAAGATTACAACAGATACTTGGTCGCAAACACCAGCGTAACCTTCAGGTATGAAATCATACTCTACTCAAACCTCATTAAGGAAGATTCCTCCTTGTTCTAATCTTGATCATCTCCAGGCAATCTATGTTCTTCACCCAACTTTTCACTTGAAGGCTACAATCTTAGCTATGCAATTGTTCGTGGATAATGTGGTAAAGCCCTGAACTATTTCAAAGTCCCACCCTTTTTTCCCCAATGATTCAAGTCATTCTTAAAAAAGGCCTAATTTGCTATGTCTTTTCCTTGTTCCTTTCCGAAAAATCCGATAAGGTCTGGAAGAAAGTTGTATATGCAGACCGACTTCTGCAGCTGTTCAAATATGTTCCTCGTGAGCAGCTAACAATCCCAGACTTTGTTTTCCAGTTAAGTTTAATACTCTCTAAAGTGTTGTTCAGTGCTGGATTTGTTGTAAATTACTGAGTGTTAAGTAAAAATTTGCAGGCATGATCTTGAAGTAAACGGAGGAAAAGGTCTAATCGTTGACCCAAGAACAAAATACGTCTATCAACGGCCATGAAACCAAAAACCTCTTCCTCAAAATCAAGACAGTTACTTTATTATTCAGTACTTATTTGTATGTTTGCTTGCTTGTGCAATATTTCTTCATTCTTTCATGCTTTTATCTCCTCAGATTTTAGCTACCCTTTTTGTGTTAATGATGATGGGAGCAAATAAACATCTTCTTCTAATGTAATCTAAAGTCTGAATCTTGTTTATAATTTATAAAAAAAAAAAGAAAAAAAAAAAAAAGCCAAAGACTTGTCTTTTATTCTCTCTACTGTCAGTGTTCTTGTTCAGCTGAAGATGATGATTCAGTACATGCCATTGTTTAGATCATGTTCGACCTTGCGATTAGTAAGTCAGCTTCATGCTCACCTCCTTGTCACTGGACGTCTCCGTCGTGACCCTCTTCCTGTAACGAAGCTCATTGAATCATACGCTTTTATGGGTTCTCCAGACTCGTCTAGGCTCGTCTTTGAAGCTTTTCCTTACCCTGATTCCTTCATGTACGGTGTTCTCATCAAATGCAACGTCTGGTGCCATTTATTCGAAGCCGCCATTGATTTGTACCATAAGTTGGTTTTGGAGAAGACCCAGATTAGTAAATTTGTGTTTCCTTCTGTTTTGAGAGCTTGTGCGGGTTCAAAGGATTATCTTGGTGTTGGTAGGAAAGTTCACGGGAGGATTATTAAGAGCGGTGTAAATGAAGATGCTGTGATAGAGACGTCTTTGTTGTGTATGTATGGTGAAACGGGAAATTTAAGTGATGCAGAGAAGGTGTTCGATGGAATGCATGTGAGAGATCTTGTGGCTTGGAGTACTCTTGTTTCTAGCTGTCTTGAAAATGGTGAGGTAGTGGAAGCGTTGAGGGTGTTTAAATGTATGGTGGATGATGGTGTCGAGCCTGATGCTGTGACGATGATCAGTGTGGTAGAAGGATGTACTGAGCTTGGATGCTTGAAGATTGCTAAGTCAGTCCATGGCCAGATAATGAGGAAAATGTTTGATTTTGATGAATCACTTTGCAATTCTCTGCTTACAATGTATAGTAAGTGTGGGGACTTGTTTAGCTCGGAGAGAATCTTTGAAAAGATCGTCAAGAAGAATGCTGTTTCGTGGACAGCTATGATTTCTAGCTACAACCGTGGTGAGCTTTTTGGAATGGCATTGAGAAGTTTCAGTGAGATGTTAAAGTCTGGAATTGAGCCGAATTTGGTTACCCTTTATAGTGTTTTGAGTTCTTGTGGATTGGTAGGGTTGATTAGAGAAGGCAAGTCGGTCCATGGTTTTGCAGTTAGACGAGAGCTGGATCCGCAGTACGAGTCGCTTTCTCCGGCCTTAGTTGAGCTGTACGCTGAATGTGGGAGGCTAAGGGACTCCGAGACAGTTTTACGCTCGGTTGGTGATAGAAATATTGTGTCATGGAACTTTCTTATATCTTTATATGCACACAAAGGTATGATGATTGAGGCATTGTGCTTGTTTAGAGAGATGGTGACAAGGCTAATAAAACCGGACTCATTCACTTTGGCAAGCACAATCTCAGCATGCGAGAATACTGATTTAGTGCAGCTAGGGAAACAGATTCACGGACATGTTATAAGGATGGATGTTTTGGACGAGTTTGTGCAGAACTCGATGATAGACATGTACTCTAAAAGCGGATTTGTGGATTCAGCGTGCACTGTGTTTGATCAAATCAAGCATAAGAGCGTTGTGACATGGAACTCAATGCTCTGCGGGTTTTCTCAGAATGGTAACTCTTTAGAGGCGATTAACCTATTTGACTATATGTATCATAGCTGTCTCCAGATGAATGAAGTTACATTTTTGGCGGTTATTCAAGCGTGCTCAAGCATAGGCTCACTGGAGAAGGGGAAATGGATTCACCACAAGCTCATCCTTTGCGGTTTAAATGATCTTTTCACTGATACAGCTCTAATCGACATGTATGCCAAATGTGGAGATCTCAACACAGCTGAAACCGTCTTCAGGGCCATGTCAAGTAGGAGCATTGTGTCATGGAGTAGTATGATCAACGCCTATGGAATGCACGGACATATAGGATCAGCCATATCTACGTTCAATCAAATGGTGGAATCCGGTACGAAACCTAACGAGATTGTCTTCATGAACGTTCTTTCTGCTTGTAGTCACTCTGGTTCCGTTGAAGAAGGAAAATACTACTTTAACTTGATGAAAAGTTTTGGCATCTTACCAAACTCAGAGCATTTCGCCTGTTTCATTGACCTTTTGAGCCGTTATGGTGACCTGGAAGAAGCATATAAAACCATCAAGGACATGCCTTTCCTAGCTGATGCTACCGTTTGGGGTTCTCTGGTCAGCGGATGTAGAATCCATCAGAGAATGGATATCATTAAAGCTATAAAAAACGATCTTTTGGATATTGTTACCGATGATACGGGATACTACACTTTATTGTCCAATGTATATGCTGAAGAAGGAGAATGGGAAGAATTCAGGAGAATGAGATCGGCTATGAAGAGTTCGAATCTCAAGAAAGTACCTGGGTACAGCGCGATCGAGATTGACAGAAAAGTTTTCAGATTTGGAGCTGGGGAAGAACCCTGTTTCCAAACAGAAGAAATACACAGGTTTCTTGGGAACTTCCAGAATCTAACTCTTGAAGCAGATTATTTACAGATCAACGAATGAAGAAACATGTCATAGATTCTTAGAGCCATGTAGGAATATATATATATATATTCTTTTTGAGCCAATAGATTACACAGATGCAGATACTGTAATAACCAAACCAGCCTTATACAATTCAACCATGTTTTTTTTTTTGTTCTTTTACTTTGGCCCATCTAAGCGATATACAAAGGGCAACCAACACCCACAAACAAGGGGGTGATTGAGAAATGAGAATAATAAAACATCGATTCTTCAACGCTGAATCAGTTTTGTCCATGTAACTTTCTCTGGTGTTTCTTCCTCTATAATGATCCTCAAATTGCGAAAATCGGATTGAGTTCCTTTATGTTAAGATCACCGTTGGGGGAGTACCTGCAGGGCACCTTTGTCGCCTTGGCCTCCTGGTTGCATTTCCCCATCCTGTAAGGCTCCTATCTTCCAGTCCCACCATTTGTACACTGTTGTTGCTAACTGGCTGTGCCAAAGACGAGCTAACCGGAGCTCTGTTACTGTTGCTGACCAGTCGTTTTCTTCCCCTGTTAGACCCACCTCGGTTTGAGCTCCTTCGGGCCACTCCTATGTTCCAATTGTTTCCTGTGGCTTTCATTAGTCCCTCAAACATTTGAAGATCTTCGGTTACTTCAAGCCTAGACAGAGAGGTAAGCCCAGGGAGAATATCCCTTCGGAAATCCCGCCTTGGCCTTCCTCGTCTCGCTTGTCCTCTTCTGGGTCGGTTTGCTGTGACGCCCATAGAACCCGTCCCATCGAATTTCAGATGTTCCGGGATCAAAGGCTCTGGCATGTAGTCTTCTTCTTTGGTCTGGGGTAAGTTCAGAGTCATTGCCTCGAAGTAATCAAACTCCCCAGAAGAACATTCTTCACGGCAGCCTGCACAATCTCTGGCTTCCAAACAAGCATCAATCTTTTTTTCTAAATCATTGCCACAAGAAGCTACTGTGTTCGCAAACCAAGAGAGCGGGTCCTTTGCAACTGCATCGGACGAAGAGGAAGCAGCTTCATCAGTATTAGAGTAGTGGTGAGACAGTGAGATGGTGACCATAGCTTCTGCTGCTCCCTTCATGGGTTCATCCACAGAGTCTTTAGCTTCACTTTTCTCTGATCCCCAAGTTTCTTCAACTCTTTTCTCCGTGAATTTCTCTCCTTCTTCTTCACTCTCAAGAGCAGGGGGAGCTTCTAAATCTATCCAAGTAGTTGCTTTTCTTTCCACTCTTGAATTAGAACACAAGCCGGCATCTTCATCCTCGCTAGCGCATAAATTCAAGTCAATGTAGTGCTTGTAAATGGCAGCTTTTTTACCTTCTTCCTTGCCCACAACATCGGCTTCAGAAACCGAGGCTTCACATGGCAAGTTGATATCGAGGTTTCTCTTCAGCAAGGTGTTTACTTCCTTGGGTTGATCAGTGATACGCACAGAAGAAGGGATAAGGGAAGGCTGCTTCTCGCAAATGGAATGCTTCTGAGAGGTCGACACACCAAAAATCTTTCTACTACTCTGTGAATCGGCCATTTCAACATGTCCCAAGTTGGCATCATTGAAACATGAAACAGACCTCAAACCATTGTGAGGATACACATGGTTCGAGCTATCACCCACATCACTTCCATCCATGAATTGGTTTGCAGAAGCATTCAAATCCAAACCACCAATGATTATTTCATTTTTGTTAGGGGGCTTAGGTTTTATCCAGGGCAACCCAGCAGAGGACTCCTGCTTTTTTAGTCCTTGAAGGTTTTCAAGACTCCGATGCTTCATAGCCTCACTCAAAGAACTATTCGTAACAGCTCCTTTCTGGCCATTGTTAAGATGGTCAAAGTTTCCTGATGGGAAATTAGAGGCAGTTTCCTTTGCCCACGAAGAGAATCCTTGGTAAAGCCCATTAACATCACAGCTTCTCATCTCAGAATTTGAATCTGCTCTTGCTTGCGTATTAAAATCCAAGAATGGATTTGTTTGAAGAGGCAAGGATTTTTGAACTGAGCTGCTACTGCTTCGGTTCTCCCATGATGAAATCCAATGGCTCCAAGGTCTGGCAGATTCAACGCGGTAGCCATGATTCAAGCTTGGTGCATTTGATGCCACACTTGATTCCACATAGCTATCATAGGAAACTTCAGGATTCCTTTGACGAGCTTCCCATTCAAAAGATGCTCTTTCGCCCGATAACTTTCTATGATCAGTTGAAGGATAACCCAGAGGTTGAGATGCAGTGTTAGAAAGAACTTGTACCGAATGGGAAGGCAGACATAACTTGTCTCTAGGAGTACTTTTCCCTTGCCCTATAACCATGCAGCCATATAAAAACATCAGATTTAGAAGATAGCCTAGAAAAGCCACACATAAGAAGCTACTGTATAAATCCACAAACCAATTTTATGAGCAACAGACATTCACTGCCATCATAAAAAAAACATCGAGCAGAAGGACACATAAAACAGTCTCACCTCACTTTAATATTGTTTCAAAGGTTAGCGAAATCAAAAGAAAGAACATGTAATTTGCCACTTAATGAAAAATCACACCTGCTTCTAGAACCATCCGTCCATTTTGACTTGTACTTTGTTCCAACCACTGGCCTTGTACGCGTGCAAGGCCACTTTCATAAAGAGAATATATATTCCTAGAAGAAGAAGCAGGTGATGATTCTTGGCATTGGACTGGCTGGTTCAAGTCAGTTAAACCATTTGGTTTCTTCATAACCAAAGAAGATCCAGAAGAATCATTCCAATGAGAAGCAGTGCCTCTTTCAAAGGAAAGCTTCTCACCAACTTCTTTCCCTGTTTTTGACTGCTCATAAGGAGGACGAATCGTATTATCACATTCCGTATCGAGATACTCATCTGCTGGGAGTCGAAGATCAATCATTCTTCTCCTGACCTTGACAGGTCTAACCTCTACCACCTCCTTGTCCTTAGAACTAATCCCATTCTGCATAGGAACATTGCAAGCTTGAGAGCTACTTCCTTCACCACATAAGAGAAATCCAGGAAGCTCTCGGTTAATAGCACTTTCCGGTGTAGTTTCAGAATGGTTTATATGATCAATAAAGCTCTTCCCCATTACTTCATCCATCAAACTCTTCTGTGTTCTATACAAACGGTGAAGCTCAGAAACCTACATTATTAAAAAGACACAAGAAAACAAAAAAAAGATTCAATCAAATTTGGTAAAACTACAAATAAGTAAAAAAAAACAACTATTAAGAGTATTTAAATTAGATAAACCTGATTCTTGAAAACAGCTTCGTGTTGAAGCATCGTTTGTTTCAAGAGATCTCTCTCGTAACCTCCTGAGTAAGCATCCGTAGCAGCTCTGTTCTGATATTGCTGCCCAAATGACAAATTTGTATCTCCACAATACATTGACCAGCTACAACTATTTGAATCTTCACTTTGATTCCTCATTATGGGTAACAAGCTTTCACAATGAACTAACTCTCCCATTCCTCCACATAAAAAAAAAATAAAAACTAAAAAGGTTAACAAAATTACCAAAACTGCAATTACAATTTCCAGAACTATGAGATTATAAAATATTTTGAGTTATTATTAATCAATTCAATGAAATGAATAATTTAAGAAAACAAATATGATCAGAAGAGCATAAAAACTATAACTTTCTGAGCTGATTTTACCTCTAAAAAAAAAATTAAATAAACAAAAAAAAAATGTAGCAAAATTTTCCGAGAAAATTGGAGTCTACGAAATCTGAAGCGACGATCCTCCATTGAGAAACTTGATTATTAAAAAAAAAAAAAAAAAAAAAAAAATCACAGCGTACGATGAACAGTATAAAGAAGCTGGATCGATTCAGTCAAATGCCTAACCTCATTTATCAATCAACACAAAAACAATAAATTTCATGGAAATTTTAAAACAAAGACATATATAGAAAAAATTCAGCTTAATAATATTATTATATATAAAATTTAAAAAAAAAACAAATTTACCTCAGCACATCCTCTCAAATCGCTCCTTTTTTGAACAGAGTATATAGATTATATTGTAAAACACTCACACTCCCAAATCGGCGACATATATATATATATATATATATATTTATATAAATCAGAAATAATAAAATATTATTACTAAAAATAAGAAGAAGCGAATTTTTCTGAGAGAGAAAGAGAAAAATCTAAGAAGAAGGAAGAGTTTTTAGGTGCGAAATAATGGAAACTCCATGAGAGGGAGAGACGAAGAAAGCTTTAAGAGAGAATCAGATCGTCATCGTCGTCGTCGATCCTCTGGCCCAACTCTCTCTTTCTCTTTCTATCTCTATATCTTTCTCTATCTGTC
Source organism: Barbarea vulgaris (assembly GCA_963667165.1). Classification (NCBI taxonomy): domain Eukaryota; kingdom Viridiplantae; phylum Streptophyta; class Magnoliopsida; order Brassicales; family Brassicaceae; genus Barbarea; species Barbarea vulgaris. The sequence continues at coordinate 5,426,804 of OY763887.1, forward strand.
TAAGTCTCTCTCTGATTCTTAAAACGGAGAAAGCATATATATAAAAAAGAATTAGAGCTTTTTTTATTTTATTATTTATTAGTATTAGTATTAATTTTTCTCGGATTTGGTGTTTTCTCTTTCTATATAGTGAAGAAAGAGAAGTTCGGTGTAGAGAGAAGAAGGAGAGAGATCCCGTAAATATATAAATAAATTCTTTTCTTTTTAAATGAAAAATAAGATAAAAAAATTCTAACCAACAGAGACGCGAAATATTTTGTCAACATTTGGTCTCTTTTTTTTTTTTTTAATTTGGTTTTATCATTTTTTTTTTTACATTTTTCATTTTCTTTAGCTTACCTTTCTCATCATTTTCAAATTTTTAGATTTTAGTTAAGACAAACAAAAACTATTAATGCTTATTACTTTTTTATGGTTTCTATAATTTTTATTTCACTAAAGAAACATTATTTTTGAATTCGGTTTTGATTGAGATCTCCGCTATTTTTAACTTTTTCTAAAAAGACATTGCATGAAACGTTACGATATAGAGTTTTTTAAATTTAAGTAATTATTAGTCTAGATAACTTGTTCATTTTTTGGTAACTCCGCTATTTTCACTTTTTCGTAAAAGATATTACATGAAACGTTACGATACAGAAGTTTTAAATTTTAGTAATTATTAGTCAAGAAAACCTTTTTTCATTTTTTGGTAACTCCGCTATCTTCACTTTTTTCGAAAAAGACATTGCATGAAACGTTACGATATAGAGATTTTAAATTTTAGTAATTATTAGTCAAGAAAACCTTTTTCATTTTTTTGTAACTCCGCTATCTTCACTTTTTTCGAAAAAGATATTGCATGAAACGTTACGATATAGAGATTTTAAATTTTAGTAATTATTAGTCGAGAAAATCTTTTTCATTTTTTGGTAACTCCGCTATCTTCACTTTTTTCGAAAAAAACATTGCATGAAACGTTACGATATATAGATTTAAAATTTTAGTAATTATTAGTCGAGAAAACCTTATTCACTTTTTGGTAATTCTGCTATCTTCGCTTTTTCAAAAAAACATTGCATGAAGCGTTACTATATAGAGATTTTAAAATTTTAGTAACTATTAGTCAATAAAATTTTTTCACTTTTTGGTAACTCGGCTATTTCACTTTTTTTTAAAAAGCCATTGCATGAAATGTTACGATACAAAGTTTTAAAATTTTAATAATTACATTTGTCAAAAAAAATCTTTTTTATTTTTTATAACTCGCTATTTTCACTTTTTCAGAAAATACATTGCATGAAATGTTTCGATACATAATGTATAATTTTAATAATTATTAGTCATATAAACATTACTAGAATTTTTATTTTTATTTTTTAACTATTTCGGTACTGTTTATTGATTTTATTACTGGTTTTTGTCACTAATCAAACTTATTAGATGTAAATTCCCGCGATGCATGACTTTTAGTATGTTTTTATTATAGAAAAACATTGTTATAGATTTTTCTCTGTAGTTTTCTTAGGTAGTTAGTGTTTAAATTTTGAATAATTTACTTTTGTTTATTTAATGCGTTATTGGAATATTAGTTGATGAAGGAATGAGTATCCATTGCTCACAAAGTATCATATTTAGTACCATTATAGTAATCCATGAAGTCTTCCCAATTAAATGTATTTTGTTTTCTCCTAACTGTGTATTAAATACATGTTTTTATTGCTTAGCAACAAATAATACATTTTCTATTGACTATTTTATTAAAAAAAATACTATAAGGATGTTGATTTGGTATTAGAGTAAGGTATGATTTAGCTTAGAAATGAATTTAATAAATTTTAAACATGAAAAATTACTTTGATTTTAAAGCATGACTGAATTTGTTTATTTATATTTGTTTTGATTTTATCAGCTAAACAAAACTAATTTGACAAATAGATTGCATTAACCATATTGGAAGTAGTCAAGTAGATAATATACTTACGATAACTGAAATTATATTATATGAAATGAGGCTAACATTTTCTAGTTTTGTGATACGTCAATAACCGATAAATTGTCACGTGTTTTAGATAATTAATTATAAATTGATATTTTCCTATTATTTTAACAATTTACATCTTTCTTCGCCATATGTTATGTTGGTATATTCTTCTACTGCATAAGATGTGCTTTCTAAATCTCATATCTCTATTATTATAAGACATTACATAGACTCTTAACTTTATTTTGTGATGTTGATCCTACATAATAATTTTCATGCACTCTTTTGTTGAATCATAAGTCTTTATGACATGGGATTCTCAAAGGTTTAAGATCATAGCTTAATTCGGTGATAAAAAAAATCCGTGCAAATTAGTCTAGTATTTTTGATAATTGGTGATAAAATAGCATTATAGATGGATATAGCCCAGTTTAGTTTCATATAATATAATAGTGTACCCTCTACAAAAGTTTAAAATTTTCTAGTTTTTTTTGGGTTGTGGATTGTATGTCAGGAATAATCTTTAGATTTTCTTCCATATTATCACACATTTGTGGTAAAAAAAATTAACTAAAAATTATCTAAAATTATGTTTCTTAAGTCGTGTTACTATAAAAGTTATCTCAGCATCAAATTATTTTTCAGCGGAACTTATATTTTTATCATGTAGTATTTTTTATATAGGTAGGATGGTCGGATCTTTTCATTATATTGACCTAATCAACGTAAAATAGTTTTGGCGAATCAAATAAAAAAATTGAATAGATTCATATATTATTCTAAATATTCTAAAAAAAAGAAGAAATTTTGTACAACCTATGAATATTGTAAATTTACCGATTGAAAATATAAAGATACAAAAAACATAAAAAAATTCAAAAAATTCGTGTATGATCATTATCTATTTTTATAACTCTAAACCAATAATATTAATTAGTTTTTTAAATTTTACTATTAATCATCAAAAACTAATAAAAATAAATTCAAAATAGAAAAATTACAATTTTTTGAAACAATTTTTTTCCCTTCTAGAAATTGGATTAATAAAGAACAAATGGAGTAGATTTTTATCTTGAAACTTGGTTGGAAGTAAATGGGTGACCCAAACAGAAAATGATATTGTAGTTTTGTCACAATTTCTTATTTTTGGTTTTGTATCACACCAAATCCAGTGTACAGTTTTACCCCTAAATTCTCTCATTCGCAACATTGGGACGTTAATTTTAGTACGGCCAGAGATACACGGTAACAAAAAAAACTTTTAATTAATTTGTAACTTTAGAAAAACATTTCAGTAAATTTTTTACTCTACAAAGAGATGTATTGGAATTAGTATTTGGTGAGATTTGAGTTAAAATGACAAATCATGTGTTATTGAAACATGAATTTTAAAATATCTTTTAAATTCCAGTGTTATTGGATTAATGATTTTAAAATATACAATCAAATCCACTGTTATTGAAAACGTTATTAGAATTTGATTTAAAAGTTTCAGCTGAGATCTGAGGGGAATTCTTAGTTAAAAATACAAATACTCAATTTCCATAGTTTTAGCTGAGAATTTAATAAAAAAACACAAAATTCATTTTCTATACTATTTCTCTTTTAATCTACAAAATAATAGATCGAATCTACGTCTCCATTTAATTGCTAAACATAAAGCGCGTTATTTCATTAATTGATAAAATCATTAATTCCTTCTCTTTGTATGTACTTTAGTCTTACTTTGCATGCAATTTTTTTTAGTGTCAAGTCTTATCATTAATGTTCCAAACTCATCTTAAACTTAATGAGAAACTACAAAGAGTTGTGTTATTTGAACATGAAATTGGTGATGAAAGTAAAATGATCTTAATGAAAATACTGTTTCAGTTTGTGAAACTATTTTTTTTGGTCTAGTCTTATAACAAGACTGGAAATTTTGGTTACCCTCTCCTAAATGGAATAAGAAAAGATAAGTTAGAGCAATGATGAGAAAACCTTTAAAAGTTATCTTAAAAAAAACATAAAAATAAATTTGAAGGAGATTTTAAAAGCTAAGACACTTGATAACATTAAGACCAAATAGTTACCCTAAATTACAAGTTTGATGATAACACTACTTGATTTCTAAATGAAGCATCAATTTTTTATAATGTTTATAAAAAAATTAGGTTAGATTCAAGAAAGCCTAAGGGTCCCTCTGTCGACGCAACTTTGAGGTTTTAAAGGGTTTGAATGTGGGGCCAGAGTTTAAAATGACCCTAATTTTTAAGATAATTACGGTTTTGGGATTGGTTTTGGATACTTTTGTTATGGTTTGTTTCTTCTGTTCGTGCATGATTGGTTGATTTTCTACTTAAACAAAATATCATTAAAAAAGGCTTCGTTGTGGAGATTATTACAGAAATGCCACTCTTCCGAGGAAGCATAATACTATCGAATTTATTTAGATACGTGTCATAGTTTTGGTGGACATGAAGACATTATTCAATCTAGTTCTTACATTTGTTATGCATTTTTAAATTTTTATTATCGACCGATCTAAGTCAACTTGGACTGTTTATAATTATTTAAACCCCACGTACCAGTTGTACAAACCACTGGTACCAAACAAAGATATAGTAAAACATATAATAAATTATGATATACACTAATCACATTAACGATAACGTGTTTATGCATTATTAACACGTTAGAAACCGTATGAATTTTATATTTTCTCTCTTGTGTAAAATAATCAATCACAATTGGACAAACCTTTTTACAAGTGTGAAATTTATTGTCTAACGAAAGGAATAATGTTATTATGATTAAAAAAAGATTGGCTAGATCTAGCAGTCGAGAAAAGGTAAAGTAATAAAGATGTACATTTTCAAAAACCTTTTTTTCTTGTAATCCACAAGTACATTAGGTCTTTCACCGAATCTTTGAGACAGCTGATGTAATATCTAAATTCTAATCAAGTTTATTTTTATTTTTTTTTTAAATGTCTAATCAAGTTCTTCGATATGGCTCTGATTAAAGATTACCTTATGTATTTAGAAAACGAGTATTCGTTTCGAGCACTTACTTAATTGCAAATTTGCAATGGTCCATAATCGTCAATGCAGAAGTGAACTGAGGTCCAATATGATTTTTTGTTTGTTTTGTTTGTCAACTTGCAGACTTATTTCATACATATACACATAATAAAAATCATAAAATATATCATATGGTCTCCTTGTAAAACGTTTATTTATCATTTTTTACTAACTTATGATCTATGTTTTTACTACGTCGTCGTGCGTTTAAGTGTAAATCTTTATTTTTATTTTAATAAGTGTAAATTTTTCTTGAGTTTGTTAGTTTTACCCGAAATATATATCAGAAGTTTTACGAATCAAGACTTTGAATGGCAACCACATGAAAATAAACAAACAATTGGAATATTGCTAAAAACAATTTGAGATGAATAGTTGAGTTGAATTGACTTTATTTAAATTTTCTTCTAGATTCTGAAGATTATTCTTTAGTATTTTGGCGTAGAAAACATAAGGTGGATTTTATGGAATTTTATCTCCACCTATTAGAATATAATAAAATTTATATATAAATAGAAGAAAATATAATGTGATTTTTTAATTGTCATGGCCTGGGCAAAATATCTGAACCTGAGTACCCGATCTGAACCCGACCTAAAAAAATCAATCTGAATCCGAATCCGAAATATTAAAATATCCGAACGGATACTAAACTTCAAAACTCGAAAATCCAAACCCGAATCCGATCCGAATCGAAACCCAAACATGTACGGAACATATCCGAAATATATGTAGATACTAATTAATAATATATTAGTAATAATTATAATTGTAATAAGCCAAGTACCCAAATATTCATGATTTTTTGGATATTTTATATTTATTTTGAGTATACTTAGTTTTTTTTTGGTAAATTTGGATAATAATACTTGTATTCTTTGGAATTTTGGAAATTTTCAAGTAATTTAGAAGATTTACATTCATTTTTTTTTTGATATTTGGGTAAACCCGAACGGAACCCGAACCCGACCCAAAATTTTCTAATATCCGAACGGGTAAGAAATTTCTAAATCCAAAAAATCCGACCTGAATATCCGAACGCGCATGCCATGCGTAGGCTCTTTCTCTACTCAAGAAGAATCGACCGACCACCACTTCTCTTTCTACCCCTGATTTTTTTGTTTTCTCTTTTTATGTAGTTTATTTCTCGAGGTGTGCAAAAATGAAAGTACAAATTAGCCATGTTACGGATACATATATCCGACTTTTTCTGGATATCCGTATCCGTATTCGTATCCGTATTATCCGTCATTCTACTATCCGTATTCGTATCCGTATCCATAATTTATGGATATCCGTACAAAAACCGAATATCCGTATCCGGATATATATATATATATATATATTTTTTTTTTTTTGAATTTTTTTAATAAAATAATTTAAAATAATGTTATTATAATCCTAAAATTGAGAATTTTCAAAAAATAATAAAAAATTTTGAATAAAAAAAATAGATTTGAGTTTGAATGAAAAAATATGGGCTAAATTTAAAGGACCGAAACAAAATTTAAATTTTAAAGGCCCAAAACAATTTTTTTTTTTTGCCGGATACGGATATCCGGTCTAAAAAGTTTTCAATATCTGTATCCGTATCCCGCAGATCCAAAAATTTAATAGCTGTATTCGTATCCGTTTTCTTGGGATATCCGTTTTTCGGATCCAAATCTGGATACGAAGCCGGATATCCGCTGGATATGGATATTTTTGCGAAGGACTAGCACAAATGCACATTTTTACTCGAGTTTGAAAACCTTTTTTGTCAACAAACTGGTCTTCATATATGCATTGTTTTATTTTTCTGACAATTTTTTTTTTTAATTTAATTTCAACTTATCATTTATTTTTCTTTTTGTTAAAGTACCATTTATTTTTCTTTCAAAACTATTCTTTAAACAGCCATTGTTTGACTTAGAATCTTACATTCTTCAACTAAATTTCGCCTTTACAATTTATCAAAAAAATCTTTCATAAATTAATTTTGTATCTACAATTTATCGAATCTACAGATTAAAGTTTTTTTTTCTTTGTTTGGAATCTCACATTACGGAATATGGACTACTAGTTTTTCTAAAAATATATTCTTTATTACAATATAATCTGATAGACAAAATTTGAAAATTTATATTTTATGATCTTAATATATGTGGTTTAAGCTAATCGTCCTAACTTCCCATTTTCCATAGATTGCAATTTTCTTATAGAAAGTGGCAAATAAATAAATAAAAATAGTTAGAATTTCGTAACCTATCACAGTATTATAAATTTATAATTTTGATTATCTCACAAACAAGTAAATAACTCAGCCAAAAAATCATCGCACAAAAGACATTATTATCCTTACAAAACAAAAAATCGTAAAAACATTTTGTAAACCAAATAAAAAAAAAATAAAATAATAAACATAAAACACGTGATTACATCCTTCTCCGGATATAAAAAATTTGTGTAACGAATTTGGAGTTATTTTCACTCGCCCGAATCTGTCCTCTGTCCTTTTCTTTCTCCACTCTCTCTTCGTCTCCTTCCCCTTTCCTTCAAAATTTTGTTTATCTTTCTGATTTCTCCGGTTTATCGCGCCTAATGGAAACTCGGCTACGCAAACCCGCGTTTCACATTTCCCCAAGCTTCAATCTTGCGAATTCCTCTAGACCCATCTCGTATTTCGCCGTCGGAACACACTTCTCCACCGGTAAATCGATGTTTGGACTACCTAGGTCTCTCTCCCTCCGACGACTCTCCGCAGCTTCTCCGATCCGGTAACTTTTTCTTCTTGTTCGGTTTATTTCCCAGATGTCCACCAAAAGAATCATAACTCTTCTTGGAGATTAAAAGAAGAAAAAAAAAAAAAAAAAAGGCAGTTGTTCGGTTTTTAATAAGCTTTGTCTTCGTTTTTGTGTTGTCAGTTTACTAATGACTTAGCTGCTTTGCGGTTCTGGTTACAGATATGGGTCCTGGCCTTGAGCTGTAGAGCCTGTACGGTATAAAATAAAGTTGTATACTTGTAAACGTGTTGGTAGATTAAGAGATTTTTTTTTTCATCATTTTCTTTTTCCCCAATCTTCAGAGAATTGACACATTTTTCTAGAAATTCTTGGAAAAAAATGTAGTTTGAGAAATTATCTTCTTGTTTGTTTCATATGTTAACTCCTTAATGCAAAGTGGTATTGATGTGATTTTTGGCTATTTTTATTTACAGATACACGAGAGGGCTAATACGTGTTGATGAGAGCGAGATTTTGACACTTGATAGGATAAGACACTCTTTGATTCGTCAAGAGGACAGTATTATCTTTAATCTTCTTGAAAGAGCTCAGTATCGTTACAATGCTGATACGTATGATGAAGATGCCTTTGCTATGGAAGGCTTTCAAGGATCTTTAGTCGAGTTTATGGTCAGAGAAACTGAAAAGCTCCACGCTAAGGTTGAAAAAAACATAATAATCTTCAAAGTTTCTTCTTCCGTAGTTTCGAAAAAATCTTCTCTGTGTTGATGATTTTTATTGCTTGAAGTTAGGTGGGCAGGTACAAGAGTCCTGATGAGCATCCTTTTTTCCCACAATGCTTACCGGAGCCTATCCTTCCCCCGATTCAGTACCCACAGGTGAATCTTGGTCCTCTAAGGTTTGCATTTTATCAGAACAATTTACAAATGATACACTTGATAGTGTCCAAAGCAGATCATTATATTCTTCATAAGGAGGAACTTTTGTTTTATGTTAACTAAATTTTCTCTTCTGTACTTGCTACTAAACCAGGTTTTGCATCATTGCGCTGATTCGATAAACATCAACAAGAAGGTGTGGAATATGTATTTCAGACACCTTCTTCCCAGACTGGTCAAGCCAGGGGATGATGGTAATTGTGGTTCAACTGCTCTCTGTGACACAATGTGTTTGCAGGCAAGAGGCTTGGCATGCATTATTACATTTGACTCAATTGGGAGACTTGAAACTGAATAAAATTCCTTTGGCTTTCTTTGCAGATACTTTCAAAGAGAATTCACTTTGGTAAATTCGTTGCTGAAGCTAAGTTTCGTGAAAATCCAGCCGCCTATGAAACAGCTATCCGAGAACAAGTACTTTAATTTCGATTCATGCTAAGTGCCCTTTCTATGCATTATCTGCATCTTCTTTTGTCATAATCTGGCTGAGTCTTTCCAGGACCGGACACAGCTGATGCAACTTCTAACATATGAAACGGTTGAAGAAGTAGTGAAGAAGAGAGTTGAGATCAAAGCCAGAATTTTCGGTCAAGACATAACCATCAATGATCCAGACACTGGTGCTGATCCTTCATACAAAATCAAACCTAGCTTGGTCGCAAAACTCTATGGAGAAAGGATCATGCCCCTCACAAAGGAAGTCCAAATTGAGTACTTGCTTAGAAGGCTAGATTGATGTTGTTATCAAAGAAGGAAGGATGACATTTGTATTGATCCTAATTTCCAAAAACCATAATGTTGACATAAGCTGCGCAAGCTAGCTAGTCAAGTTGATTTTAATACAGATATAAACTGAGAATCAAAAACGAACTACTCGAGATTTAATAGAAACTTCTCTCTGATGTTCACAGAAATCGAGTACTCTACAATGTTGGTAGTGTCAGTGAAACTCCTGCAGATTCTCGAACAATCTCGTAAATAGATAAAGCGTTTTCAAGGGTCAGCAAGAAGATAATGCACCATTCTAAAAGATCTGATCGTCGGTTCTGCAACACCTCTTGGAGAAAATGAACGTTGTGCTGCAGATAAAAAGAGAGAATCACATCAAAAAATGAAACACATGACTATTGTTTATCGATAACAGAATCAACCTAGTAATGTAGTAATAATACCTCTACAAACTTTAGCTTATAGTCTAGATTCCCGAATCTCTGAGTGACCTCGTACTCTTCTCTTAGGTACTCATATATCTGAGCATATCTAGCCTGTCTCCAAGCAATCTCGGATCTATGAGAAGTTGAGAATACAACAGAACATATGAGTCTTATTTACATACACACACATTGTTTCCACGAGATTTCAAGAGTGAACATACTTTCAAAATCAAGATTCAAGAACTCAGATTTTTGAATATATAGAGATCACAGAAAACAACATAAGAATGTGAAAATGATTTGACATCAATAGAATACCTCTCAAACAAACCAACTTTGAGAATCACATTGGCTAGATTAGAATTCGCCTTCCCTACAAGTTGGAAGAGTTTTTTCCTGTGCATTGTGAAAGTTCCGGTTTTCTCCATTGCACGGTTTATACCAGCAAACTCTTCCACCAACTTGTCAACCTGAGAGAATTAGAAATCTCAAACTTCCAACATAAATCAGTTTCTTACAGTCCCATACTCTCATTTCACCTCTGACTCTATGTGTGAAACATACATATACTTGTATCGGTTGAGGATATCGAGAAGGAACAAGTTACCTGAGAAACAAAGTAATCCAATGCAATACTTTGCCCGAGCACACTCCCAATTATACGAATGCTATCAGTATCCAAAGTCTTGAGAACGATGTAGTCAGGGCCACCTTGCATTTCCGTAGTCAACAAAGGCTTCTCCTTCACAGCATAATCTAACACAAAAAAAAATCCACAAAAGTTTCAGTGACAATTAATGAAGTAAATCAATGGTTTCGAGTACTCTGACAAAACTCAAGCTAAGTAGTAAGACAGGACACTAACCATCTTTTCTCATTTCTGTAAGCAATCCAGAAGCATGTCTACGAACAATGTCGAGATAAGACTCAACGTCGTTGTCATCAACATTGAAAAGAACAGCAGAACCGTACTGAAAGACAACCATGAACCGGCAGTTGCTTACACTCTCAGTCTCATCCATAGTCTGTGAAGAAGGTAACACAACATAAACATTTGACTATCTTTTAGGTTTCTAAACCAACATAAGGTTATCAAAGGCATGTTATTAGCATTCAACTGAGCATCAAGAGATAGCTAAGTCCTCAAGAACAATAAGAGTTTGGTAAACTTTAAAATAGTAATTTACAATCTCTTGTCCATTACTGTCAGGGATTTGAGGACCAAAGAGCTAAAACAGTTGTTTGTGAATAATCTTACATGGATTCCAGAATGAGAATCAGAGAATTTGAGGGCAATAGAATTCGTAGAACGTGAGGTAGGAGGAACAACATTGCATAAGTTGTCAGCTTGCATTCCCTTCAAATCAATACTGCCAAAACCAAATTATAAAAGAAACACAAAAAAACTTGAACATTCAAACATAAAGGATTCCAAAAATCCAAAACTTTTTAAAATTAATAACAAGTGAGTCTCAACTGTTTGATTTGATTGAGCCAAAGGTGGGATCTTTGACACACAATGCAATAAGCAAAAACATACCTAGTGCTGAGAAAATAAGCTTTGACAGGGATTTTCCCTCGTTCTTCTTCTTCCTTTGTTCCAAATTCGTAATTTTGATAAACATCACTTGACCCAGAATCAGAGTCATTGTTGTAAATCGAAATCGGAGACGGGAACGCTGAAAAGTATCGGAATTTCAGCAAACGAGAAAAAGTTACACCAAACCCAGGATGATTTGAAATACATGGAGAAAGGTCAAGTCTCTTAGAAGAATTGAGTATTTGATTACGAAGAAGAAGAGCAGCAACTGCTCTCCATCTACCCATTCACAACAATATAAAACAAAAATTGCAACTTTATCTCGTTCGATTAAGCTCTGCTCCAAAATCGCTCGACTTTTTTTCAATTGGAGATTCTCTTTATATTCCAAAGATATGGTAAGCACAAGCCTCGGTTCTCGCCGCCGGTGACCCCAGTTCCCCTAACCTCGCGTTTTAAAATTGCAATTGACTAAACGACAGCGTTTTTATTTATAATCGATACGATGACGTTTTGTTTAGACGATGGTTTTATATGCGATGAAACGACAGTGTTTTGATTGGGGCTTTAAAAACGATGACGTTTCTTATGTTCCTTGATAGCCTTTTACTCGTTTGTGAGTCGTCGTTGTTGTATCTCTCAACTTTGCTTTAACAGAGACGAAAGATTCGCTTCTCAGGCGAAGAATTCAAACTTCTCGGAGATGGCTATGTCTTCTGGGACTCTGAGGATCTCTGCGACTTTAGTATCTCCTTATCTTCACCATCGTAGTCGCCTCTCGTTACCTTCTTCCAAGGTCTGATTTCTTCTCTTTATATTCCTACTCTTAACACTTCGAATTTTCTCTTCATCGCATTTTGAGATCTGGGTATCATGAAATTCGCAACCCAATGTCTCGATTTCTCGTAATTTTTCTGCAGAAATTAGATTACCAGCGTCGATCTTTCGTTTAGAAAGAATCTGAAATTGTCTCTAGCTCTAGATTTGCTTGTTCATCACTGAAATTTCCGAGCACTGTGGAGATTTGCTTGTTCCAGCTTCATTTTTTTTTTTTTTTTTGGTTGGGTTAGTTGTTTTCTCATCTTTCTCCAACAAAGTGTAAATGAGTTCTTTAGCTTGTAGCTCATATTAACTCTTATTAGTTATGGTGGTGGTGGTGGTGGTGCCTTGGATTACTGAAGACTGGACCCGTTTTAGTCTACTGTTAGATGTATGAGGATGAATCTGCTGCTATGACCTCATGATTTTGCTACTTTAACTATGTCGTTAAGCTTAGATGAGCTTTGATGTTACAGTTTTCATAAGCATCTAGTCTGAATTTTGATGTCTTTTTTTGAGGGTGATGGATGTGAATTTGCAGGTTGATTTCACGGGCTTCGTAAGCAATGGCGGAAACAGTTTGGAAACGCAGAAATGTCCTGGTCTAGCCATCAGCTGTGAAAACGCACGTGGTCATGTGAAAGTTCTTGCAAGGAATATGGGAGATTATGAGCTCTCACCAAGCCCAGCTGAGCAAGAGATAGAGGGATTTCTCTTGAATGCCATCAACATGGGTTTCTTTGATAGGTTAAACTTGGCATGGAAGATAATATTCCCATCTCATGCATCACGAAGAAGCTCCAACGCAAGAATCGCTAAGCAGCGGCTCAAGATGATCCTCTTCTCAGACAGGTGTGCGGTTAGCGATGAAGCTAAAAGGAAAATAGTCAACAACATTGTTCACGCACTCTCGGATTTCGTGGAGATAGAATCAGAGGAAAAAGTTCAGCTGAATGTCTCCACGGACGGTGACCTTGGGACCATTTACTCAGTCACGGTGCCTGTTAGAAGGGTGAAACCAGAGTACCAAGACGTGGACGAGGCTGGATCCATAACCAACATTGAATACAAAGATACACGTGATGGTTCTGTTGATGTCAGGTTCGATTTTTACGTTCCAGAGTAATAAGAAGGCATGGTCTTAGAGGTATTTTCTTGAATAGTGTCTTGTCTGTTTTGTGTTTGCTGTTCTTGATGAAGTTTAGTGTGGAAGGAACAAAGACAGTTTCTGGACACTCCATATGTATATATATATATGCAACTTCTCCATTCTAAGTTCTATGTGTCTTTGGCACTAGTTGGTGAGGTTCATAGCAAGAACCCTATTTTAGTGTCACGTTAATCAGATTCAACCAAAACATGGTGTTAGCCAATCCGAAGTTTGACTAATTTGGTTCGGATTTGGTTTACTGGATGAAACTAATCGGCAAGAGGAAGGATGAAATAACCGGTTAGGTTCGGTTCGCAACCACCAATCGAAATAACGGAAATTGTATTCCAAAAATTAACCGAAAATACCAAATTAACCGAAATTTTATCCTAAGTTTATTTTAAACAAAGCACATTAATCCCAAGTAATCATCGAGGGAACAAATTTACTCCTGAGAATAAATATTGTCAATTTTGGTTTCTTGTTCTCCCATTTTGATTAAATTTATATATTACGTAACGAAGTTTAAAACTTTTTTTTTTTTTGAGTCAGAAGTTTCAATTTTTTTTATCACCACTAAAAAAAGAAATTTATTTTATGAGATAAACATTAGAAAGAGATATATATTGGTTTTAATGTCAACCAACAATCTCAAAAAAAAATATAAAAACTCTCTCGTCTCATTTAGTAGACCTAAGTCAAGTCTTTGCAGTGGTTTCGATTTTAAGCTCTTCTCTTGCGTTGAGGTGGGCATCCTTTTGTCTGTAGGTGGCAGAGGTTGCATTCATGAGGGTATGTGTGTAAGAGATGCTAGTCCTCTTAGGTGTATCTCCTTTCGAACGTCAAGGGGCTATTGAGCTTTGGTTGTTCTTCTTTTCTTTAGATGTGTAAAGCGGACATGTTCGTGATTGGCTATGTGCTTTGCTCTCTTTTTGTTCATGAGCTCCGGCACCACCAGTTTCTATGGAAAGTTTGTGGGTCTGTTAGGGTTCAAAATTATAGTCTTGGTAATTTGGCTCTGCTAGTTTTTAGTCATTTCATTGGTTTTTAAAGTTCTATCTCTGGTTTGGCTCCCCTTTTTGGTGCTTTAGTCTTCGAATTTCTTTCAATTATGGCATGTGGTTGGATCGATGGTGATAGTCTTAAGGCTGAGTGGTGTGTTTTTGTATTTACCACTCTCACTTGCTCTTGGCTGAACTGATATTGTTTGTAACCGTCACCCTTTCATGCGTAATATATTCTTAGATTACCGGAAAAATATTGGTTTTTAATGTTAAGAGCCATAAAAAATCTAAGAAAAAATATTTTTTCTCTGAGAAAAATGAATAAGAGAACTCAAGCATCTCTCTCAATTATGATTATATGGAAATAGGATTGCATATAGAATTGAGAGAGATGCTTTTATTGTTATCTTTGGTGAGAGCTTCATTGCCAAAGATTCACATTGAGTTCTTTTATTTATTTTCCCAAAAAATATTTTTTTCTTTGATATAGATCTTTTTATGGCTCTTATAATATTAAAATCAATCAATATATATATACTAGATTATGACCCACCAGAGGAACGTGTTTCTAAACTATAAAATAAAATAAATTTAAACAAAAACATTGAATTAAAATTTTGTTGTTACCGATATATCTTTTAAAAAAATTAGAAAAAGAATAAGAGAGTGTGATTCAATTTAGAAGATATTTATTTACATAAGTTTGTTTTTATACATGAATAAATGAATTGACATATTTATAGTACAATTTTATTATAAAAATATTAAATATTTAGACTACGTCTAGTAACTTTTGGTTTCATTTTATCGTTTGTTTTTCAACCACTTTATTGGTTTACGATTCGTATACCGAGAATATTATGTAATTTCATAACCAATTTGTTATCCCAGGCCAATTATATGTAATTTTGTCGATTACTCACACAAATTTGTTAAGCGATCGGTCTTACATCTCATTTCAATACTCCTAACATTCCGTATATGAGATCAACTCTTCACAGTCTTGCTTCCACTGGTTTGCCTATTTGGCTCACTGAGTTAGACATTGATAATCTTCCTCGTATCTATGTATTACTTATACTAGGGTTGACCCCGCGCTACGCGCGGGTGAATGTTGACTATCTTGTTTGAATATTCTGTTGATTTGTTGTTGAAATTATGTGTTATATGTCTTCTGTCCTTACGTTTATTTTTCTGTTTTTCCTCCTGTTTTGTGGTTTTAATGTTTGTTGATGTTGTTTCTTGATCATTTTGTACTTATAGCCATTTCATAGTTTCCCACAAAAGCTTACTGTATTTTTTGGTGAACATCCTTTGACCCCATAATATATTGGTGGTTTTTAAAAATTTCTTATTATTTACTAAATAACATTCCCACTCATGGTAAACTATTAACGATTACGTATCACTCCCTAATTAGATGTTTTACTGTGCATTATTTGAGTTTGAATTTACTGATATTGTACTTGTTTTTTATTGTGTTTATTTTTTTAATCTTTTTATTTTAATATGCACACTATAACAATTTCCTTTTTTTAAAGAAGTTTTATTTTTCTTCAAAAATTCTATCTCCAACTTTTATGTTCATATACAATATTTTTAAATAATATTGGTGTATATATTTCTATTCTTTAGAGGAAGTTACTTACCTATGAGTGCTCTTAACTTTTTTTAACACTCTATTTGTTAAATCCTCTCTTCTGTTTCATTTCTATCATTTTTTATAGTTTCCTTTGGAACATTTTAAGCCCTTTTTTTGTATTGTTTTTCCAATTGTTCCCACCTTCATCCCCTCATTCCGTTTTTTTTTAAAAACATTGTTCTTTCCTACTTTCTTTTTCCATCTGTTTTAATTTTCATGGTTTCCCGAATCAAAATTGTTAATATTTTTGAAAAAATCTATTGAATGTTTTTTTTTGGGGTTCTGATTTTAGTATTTACATATATTCATATTCTGCTCTTGTTTTTAAATTATTTTTTCCTAGCGAGGCCAGAGTCGTTAAAAAAACAGGAGGAACATTGAGTTGTTCATTATTGCACAAACCACAAGTCGCTAAATCTATTGTTTTTTTTTTTGTTTTTTTTTTTCCTCTCTCGGTGAGTTCTCAGCAAGAGAGCTGACGGTGATGGGATCTCAGCTTGTCGAAATCTTAAACTTTTCTCCATATCCTTTACTTAAGTCTTTGAACAATATATCAAAGGAAAAAAAAGTGGCAAGACATTAGTAACTGTTTGGTCTATATTGATTCTTAAACAAAACCAGTGTACATTGTTGGGCACAATAAACTCGCTAAAAAAATAGGAACATATTATGCAATTTCTGTATACAACAAATCTCAAATCACATTAAAAGTGCAAAACAATGTATCCTTTACCAAGAGGGTTTAAAAAGTGAAGAGAAACACAATGAAGTGTACCAAGAGCTCTTACCAATCCTATATATAAAGAAAAGTTCAATGGTACAACTAAGGAAACATAGCAGTCATGAAAGACTGTTTCCTACTGCGTAAGATATAAGTGAACGTGATCTATTGTATGAGGTCACTGAAACTGGTCATAACTAAAACCTTTGATCAGCAGTCATCTGCAAAAATCAGAACTGATCATACATCTGTTCCCAAATCCCAACGGAGGCCACCAACTCGGTGCAGGTCACATGACCTACAGCTCGGTTGAGAAGATATGTATGCATGATGGTTTTTTTTTTAACTCGAAAACATTTAGCACTCAAAATTGATAGAGATATCTAACATGTGTAAGAACAACAAACTGTAATAGTCATCATGGAAACATGTTTTACTAAGAGTTTATTGAGTACCTGAAAGCTTTTTTTAATTGTGTAATCCTTTGAGATGCATCATTTTAAAACCATAATTGGTGCCCGTTCTGTGAATTAGCGTCTCCGCACAGGCTCCATTACAGCATGTGTGAAAAAACAAACGTTTATATAACCATATGTTGCATATTGTGGGGACGTGATTTGAAAGTGAGGATTGAATAATCTCTTACCTTGATCATGGCTACTTTCTGCAATTTGTTAAACGTAGCATCAATCGAAACAAAACACTTAAAAACCTATAAATGATGCATAAACATACCTGGACAATGTAGTATGAATGTATGGTTCTCTTGGATTCAGAGACACCAGCTTCTACCAAATTTCCTCATCTTCACGAGATTGATGTGATTTCTGAGGGCTCTGGGACATCTGATAAGCTTAGGGAAGCAAATAAGACAGTTTTAACAGCTTCTTTCATATCAATGAGGCAGTTTATGAAGTAAGTAATACCACAACAACGAATACATCATACATAATAAAAACAAAAACATCATAGAAAGAGTGTCAAACTCAAATGTATAAAAACTCCAAATTTTCTTACTTTTGTGATTCAATAACACCTAAACCAACTACAATAAGTTGACAATATATTCCATTGAGTTCATAAGCAGTCAATGTCTTCTTTTTCCTCACCACATGTTCCACCGGAGAGTCGGAGACATAAGAACATTACCAATGTAATCAAACAAGTGAAACTCAGATTCTATGATACTTAAATTCCTCATTCTCAATTTACACTGAAACAGAGATTATTAGATTGCTTACTCGAATTCTAGAAGTAGTGGTATGCCCAGATTCGAGCAAATAAGCTAAGTCTCTTTTTGGCTGTTTAATCTGAATCTCCTTTTTGTTCTTCAGTATCTTAAGGCGTGAATTCGCCATTTGCGAAGCAGTTTTGCTGCATATATAGAATCCAGAAATTCAGAAATCAAACAATAAAGAAACTGAAAACCAAAAACAACGGATGAAACAGTATAATCGAATGACTAACTTCCAGATTTGGTTTCTAAAGCAACCAAAAAGGTTCGATCATAATATTATCTGGAAATTTTAACATAGGTCGTGACCAGAGAAGATAGAAAATTGAGAGAACAAAAGAAAAACCCAGACCTGAATTACGATTTTGCAGGGTTAAAACCTCGATGAAGCACTTTCTTCAAAAAATAAAGATTTAGCAAATAGGCGAAATTGATGGAGGAGAAGATTTTCTTACTTCTGAAACGTTACAGGGAAAAACAGGAAGAGAGCAAGAAGAGAAGAGACCTTCCGTTTTACTTATTTTGTTTTTTTTTTTTTTTTTTTTTTTTAGAAAAAGGGGGACAGGTGTCGCACTCTGGAGTGCTGACGTGGCAGCAGATGGAGAGCAAACCCAACTATTATATGTATGATTCTTTTATAAATTGCAATTATGCAACAAACATCATTTTGAAATTCTCCTTTCTTTGTGTTTCCCACAATATATAGTCTCAAATTTCCGTTTGGTCAACCCTATTAATTTAGTGATTTCTTTTTTTGCATTTATAACTTATCATATGCACTTTTTTTTAGCATTTAGAACAAATATTTCTCACTAAAAATCTAATTTATTATTTTCTATAAAAATTGTCATTTTATAGTTTATTGAATTTCATGCAATCAATTAATTATTATTATTTTATGATGATAAAGTTATTACAAAAAATAATTATGTGTTTATGGATCAATCTATTTAACCATATGATCCATTAAAGTAAATAGATTTATGTGTTAATTTGATCTATTAAATTTTATGGATTCATGGTTAATCCAATCAATTTCCTCTAAAATTTATTTAAATTTTACAAATTAAAATAATTAATTACTTTGGATTATACTCAATAAATTTTGTTCCTCAAGTAATTAGAAGCATATGTGAATTTTTTTTATCGGAACTTAAATAATACAAAAATATTATAAAACTAATGTTTGAACAAAGTTTAGATTATATTAAAATAATAACATTGAACATATATTAGACACATGAAAAGTAAGTTATCATTTTTTTGTTTGTTAGTTTCATTTTTGATTAAGGAAAACAAAAATAACAATTTTTTATACATAGCAAAATCTAATCGGTCAATTGATACGTATCTCAATCTAGTTTATTATTATTTTGACATGAGAGCAATTAATGTTTATATAATAAAATTTAACCGAAATGATTGGTTTTAGATTCGAATTCCGCACCAATATTCCACTTTGAACCGAAACGAAAAAAATTCTTTTACAAATTGACCAAACTCTAATTTCGGAAAAATTTAACCGTGAGACGTTTTCCAAACTTGAACACCAAAATTCCGAAATCTCCGAATTGAACCGGAACAATAAACTCGAATGGTGTTACTATCCACCAGGACCACCACAACAATTACAAAGTTTAAAATGGAGTACGAAAATTCAAATGTAGTATGGGGCTGATAAATATCGGCCCATAAGCCCATTAACCCGGTTTGTGAGCGGAATCCGAACTTTGAATTTGCTCAGGTGTGTGTCTGTGTGTGTTCTCATCAATCAATCGTTCAACAATTTTGAAATTTGGGAGCGGGATTCAAATTTGGTCACTACGATTGAATCCATCTGCTCCAAATTGCTTAACGAAGTTGGATTTTAAGGTTATATCTGGGTTGAAGAAACATGAGCGTGGATCAACTAATTGAATTTGAAAACCCTATAGAAGATGCAGTTTCAAGGCTCAGATTCTCCCCAGAGTCAAACAATCTCCTTATCACTTCTTGGGATTCTGTGAGTTTCTTCTCTTTCTTTTTTTACTCGAATCTCAAATTCCATACTGTATTCAAAAAAATTGATAAAAGATTTGTTTTTTTTTTTTTTTTTGTTGATTGTGTAGTATCTGAGATTGTATAATGTGGAGAGCTCTTCACTAAGTCTAGAATTGTACTCTGAAGCTGCTCTTCTTGATTGCTGTTTCGAGAATGAATCAACTTCATTTACCTCTGCTTCCGATGGATTCATACGAAGGTTTGCAATTTTTTTCTTAATAACCAAGAGATTCTTCCCAATTTCAAAATTACTTAATTCGAAATGGGAGATTCAATGGTTTCAGAAAATGTGTGTGTGTTTTTTTTTTTTCCCAGGTACGATTTAAATGTTGGAACAGTTGATACAATTGGAAGACATGACGACATTGCAACATCCATTGTCTACTCTTATGAAAAAGGTCAGCTTTTTTACTCTTCAAGTGTGATTAAGCATCTGTCTTTTTACCAGATTTAGTTGGTGCAAAGTTCTTAGTTTGTTATCAATTTGATCAGAAGATTATAAGATATACAACTTATGATTACAAGTATGTTAGCGCTGCTACTTAGTTAAAATTTGGATCTTTCGTTAAAAGTTTGGATCTTTCGTCATTTGTGTGAGTAGATGCACATTTCTTAATTTAAGAGGATTTTCTTTGTTCAGGTTTTTGAGGTTTTTTGAATCAAAGACTTTGGTAACGTTATATAAATTTTCTTAGACTATACTGTTGGTGAATTTATTCAAAATCCATGTTCTTGATTCTGTCGAAAGTAAATTTTTCGGTGCGAAATATGCAACCATTTATAGTTTTCAAGTGGTGTGATGCGGCTCAGGTGAAGTTATCTCTACTGGCTTGGATGAGAAGATCAAATTTTGGGATATTCGACAAAGAGAAAGTCTTGTGTTTTCGACTGATGCTGGTGCAGCAGTGGGATGCATCACTGTATCTGGAAACAATTTATTAGTATGCGTTGAAGCCTCAATGCATATATATGATTTACGCAACTTAGATCAACCTTTTCAATCTTATGCATCACAAGTGGAGGTGCCAATCAGATGTGTCTCCTCTGTACCTTACTCCAGAGGTAAAAACATATATAATTTCAAGAATCTGTTGTTTTCGGATAATCTGGCCATAATTTACATATCCACTGAAAAAAGATTGATATTACATAAACCCAGGGTTCATGTTTGGTTTGATTTCTAAGATGTTCATAGTTTTTATTGAGCAGGATATGCAGTTGGGTCAGTAGATGGACAAGTAGCCGTGGATTTCCCCAATACATCATGCTCCAGTGAGATCAAGTAAGTCATGATTGACCACAATATGAAAGTTAAAACATAGAAAACGATCATTTAGTGACATTTAATGTTTGTATACCAATCGTAAATTCATGGCAGATACAGTTTCCGATGCCATCCCAAGTCTAGGAATGGAAGAGTTGATGGTGTATGCATAAACGCCATTGAGTTCAATCCATGGTAGGTTTGCCTCATTCACCATCTTATGGTATATGTATACATGATGGTTCATCTAGTTGATTCTTATCTTGTTGTGTCACAGTGGGTCAGGGACTTTTGTGACTGGTGATAATGAAGGTTATGTGATCTCATGGAATGCTAAAAGCAGAAGAAGACTCATTGAGGTTTCAAAACACTATAAACCTGGCTTGTTCTCTAGTCTAGATTCCTTGTTGCTCTTATTTTTTTTCCCCTCTAATATCTTTGTGTTTTGTTTACAAAAAGTTGCCAAGGTACTCAAATAGCATCGCGTCATTGGCATTTAACCACACTGGAGAACTCTTGGCTGTTGCATCAAGCCACACTTACCAAGCAGCTAAAGAGAAGTAAGTCCCACTCTGTACATTTTATTTGTTTCGTCAGAGTCACACAGTAGATGAAAAAAACACTTGCATTGGTCTTTTGCAGGGAAGAAGCTCCTCAAGTGTTCATAATACACAGGTTTTGAAAAGATTTGGTATAGCTTCTTGAAATCTCAGGTTTATTTTGTTTTATGTGTTTTTTGGTAGCACGTTTAGCTTGGCAAGTAGTAAATCTTAGTAGTTGCTTCACATAATTTGACCCATGTCAACATGTAATGATTGTATCTGTTAAGTCTCTTTGTGTTTATTATTACCCAACCTGGTTTTGACTTGTATTCAACTATTTGCTTTTCCCTTTAATTATTCTTATTACCTCATTTCTTTAATCATCATTATCTTTTTTTTATTAATCATATCTAATTTTGTAGATTTAATAAAATTGAGAATCTCTCACGGCCGCGTAACATCTACGATCTGCCTTTATCCTAAAGGGAAAAAAAAACAAAAAAAAAAAAACAAAAATGGCTCTACGTTGCGTTATGTGCACGCTTGTCAAATAAATCTAAACCCTAGATTTGATAAAGAACTTTTTAATCTAATGGCTGAACAATACTCATTTGAATACGCAACCCTAAAGTCTCTGTCTTCATCTTTTCTATAAAAATCGAACACCACTCGCTGACTTCCCCAAAACGTTCTCTGAAATCAAAACTTGTGTGTGTGTGTGTACTCTTTAACTCGTGCTCTGCTCTTCCAATTTCAGTGAAACATGTCGGACGAGGAGCACCACTTTGAATCCAGCGACGCCGGAGCTTCCAAAACATATCCTCAACAAGCCGGTAACATCCGTAAAGGTGGTCACATCGTCATCAAGGGACGTCCCTGCAAGGTCTTATTTACTTTCTATTCACTTTGATTCAGCTAAGTTACTTAATATTGATTTGATTCTCGAGAGGAATCATCTTTTTTTGAAGCAGCTAAATCTCTGTTTTGAAGTTTATGGATTATAGATTTTGAAATTGCTTATAATTAAATTTGGTTATTGTAAAACATTGGTTTATAAATATAGGTGGTAGAGGTATCAACTTCAAAGACAGGGAAGCATGGTCACGCCAAATGTCACTTCGTTGCTATTGATATCTTCACTTCTAAGAAGCTTGAAGATATCGTTCCTTCTTCCCACAATTGTGATGTAAGTTCTATGACATTTCAAATTGACATAAAACATTTATAAAGTGACTCACAAAGTCTAATCCTTTTTTTGTTTTGGTAGGTTCCACATGTGAACCGTGTTGACTACCAGTTGATTGATATCTCTGAAGATGGCTTTGTATGTGAAGACCTCCTTCATTATTACTTCAACTTTATTATGTTTTGGCTTTGCCCACATGGTTAAATTAGAGGGTTCTTGTTCTTGTTCTTGGATTACATATACAGGTCAGTCTTCTTACTGATAATGGTAGCACTAAGGATGATCTGAAGCTACCAACAGATGAAACTCTGCTCACTCAGCTCAAGAATGGGTTTGAAGAAGGCAAGGATATAGTTGTGTCTGTTATGTCCTCAATGGGAGAGGAACAGATGTGTGCCCTCAAGGAAGTTGGTCCCAAGTAATAATAAGTAAAGCATTAATCTCTTTTACAGAAGCATCAGTTTGAGGCTCATATGTAAGACACGTTTATCTATCTTACTATTGGTTTTGATTTTGGTTAAGTTGCTGTTTACAGTTCCAAACCTCTACTATTATTTATATATATATACTCTGTGCATGTAAGGGCTAAGTGTTTTTATACCCATAATTCATTTTTGATTGTGGGTAGTGATCCCTCTCTTTGAGTAAGTTGTCGTTTAACTGTTCAAACTGTAATGGAGATTTCATTACTTATTTGTTGTTATTATAATAACAAACAAATCCCTAAGAGTGAACTTGAGCGCATCAACTGAAATTTACATATTGTTCAAAAGAAGTTCAATCTTTAAAAACCAAGTTTTGCGGTGGCGTGTGGTAAGATTATTATGATCAATCGATCTTACAATGAAAATGTGTACCATGTACTTCACACTTGGAGATTTAGATTTTGTCTTTACCATGTACACTTGGCCATGAGTGAGTTATGTCTTAACCAATATCACCTACCGTTTAAGTTTTAACATTCAGCTTATTCTTCACTTACAGAATTAATAATTTACTAATAAGTGAATGAAACATTAGAGGAGTCTCAGTATCTCGTGGTCAAGTGGTAAAGGAGACGGGTTTGAGACGCTAACACGTTTCAAGTTCGATCCACCTGTTATGCGAAACTCCAACACATTATTCTTGGACACCCATATAGATATGGGCCCTTGCTTTTGGCCCATTTGAATATCCGGAGTCTCAGTATTTTGTGGTCAACAAGTGGTAAGGAGACGGGTTTGGGACGCTAACACGTTTCAAGTTCGATCCACCTGCTATGCGAAACTCCAACACATTATTATTGGACACCCACATAGATATGAGCTTTTGCTTTCGGCCCATTTGAATATCCGAAGAGAGGGTCTATCCATGGATTGCACCTTTCCCAGGAATTAGTCTGGGCCCTTCTATAGACTTGGGATCTACCCTGAGTTATATAAAAAAAAAAAAAAAACATTAAAGGAGTCATGAAGATAAGTTTTAAATTGTAACCATGGTAAAATATATATATGTTTATATATGAAAATGAGAAGAACATGAGTAATATGAAAACAGAATTTAAATGTTGAGACTTGAGAACAATATGTTGTTAGTTGAAAGAGGTGAAAGAAAAACTTTTACTAATTACTGATAAAATAAATAAAAAATAGAACTGATGAATCAATTTCGAAGTTTAAGACAATATTTGATTATCCATTGACCAAATGATTCACGGGTGGTACGTAGTGTCAACTCTACTACAAACCATTACACTACATAATTTTTGGTATATTTGTAGTATAAGTTAAATATTTTTCATAATATTATGTGCTTTGTGAAATATATGTTTTGCTTGTTACATCATCATTTATCATACTCATAGAAATTATGTACAAACTACAAAATGAAGAAGATCTAAGCCATAGAACAAATGAAGGATTAATTGTTCACTACAATCTACTCTAGAGTTGGTGTGAATTTTCAAAAAAACATTAATCCGGAACCAAAAGCGCTTTCCACTGATTCACTTTTTTATTTTATTTTACAGCACATTTTAAAATATCAAATTCCTTTCTTCATTACCCATCAAGTAGTAATTGCCCCCACTTCTTATAATTGCCCACACAGTTCACAATTCACAGCCTCATAATTTAGAAAATTTAAGTATCATCATAAGTTCTGTGTCCATCAACTTTACTATTAAACATTTATTCGGTGGGAACAAGTTTTTGTATAAATGAAACATCTTTTTTAGGTCAAACATAAAAATGAAAGCTATAAAAACTAAAATAGAAATAAGAGAAGGTCATTATTATAGAGTGAGTCACGGGTATGGGTAGAGAGGCACAGGGCACGTGCCTTAAAGAAAAGACCCAAGCAAATGAGAACAAGTCCCTCTCTCTATGTCTCCATCTACCATTTTGTTGTATTCCTTGCTTAGATCATCTATATATATAATATATATCATTCAACCTTCAAAATTTAAACAATTACATTTCATTATCAAATTTAATATTTATTTTGTCCTGCCGAAAAGCTGTTATTATCTTTAACAAAAAAAAAAAAAAAAAAAAGCTGTTATTATTGTCCTATTTTTTTTGTTTATATTGACTTTGCTACCAGTGTTGACTTCTTTTCATTACGACATGTTTCCTTACCAGTGGTGCCATTGTATATTGTTAATGATTATATGGTAGATAAATAGTAGACATGTTAATTATACTAAAGAAAAATCATAAGACTTGACAACAAAACTTGGCTGTTCATATATGAGTCTTTATTGGTGCGTTTCTATAAAGGTTCATACTTATTAGGGCAATTCTCAAAAATAACATAAAATGAAGTTTTTGTGACATTTTTAGCTCAAATTTTTATTTAAGACATAATTAGCATTTTTATTAAAGGGTAATCCTAACCTCATATTTTTAAGGTTTAGGATTTAGGGTTTAGGGTTTTCTAAACTCTAAACCCTAAGCCCTAAACCCTAAATTGTATCTCCTACCTCCTAAAAACTATACCCTAAATTCTAATATAGTCAACCCAAACCAAAAAAATTAAATTATGAACTTCATAAAATGCTATTTTTGTACTAAATAAAAATGTGAGCTATTTTTGGAACAAAAACTTGTTTTGGTGCTATTTGAGGGAATTTCTCTACTTATTATGATCTAATAGCTTTTTAGAATGTGGTGTGAGCTCTCAATTGTTATATGCGTGGCGCAATATATTCCATGGTCGTGAGCTTATTATCTTGATGAGTTAAATCAATTGGGAAATATTTACCAAAAAATATAAAAGAATAAATCAATTGGGAATAGAAGACAGACACATGTATGTATTGAGAAATTGATCCTCGTGCTCTTATTAATAAACATCTTGATGTTGATATTCTTCACTCGTATCGTGAAATATTCCACAATTTTTTCAAACCTCTAAAAATCTTTGTCAATTTATGGTTGTATACACCATGTAAAAGGAGAGAGAAGCTAACCATTCAAATTTATTGGATACAAAATTAACAAAGATACCGAACACATAAATTTTTGTTTAGAAAATATCACAAGTATAAAAATTTATCTTAAACTCTTACAAAGTTTAAATTTAGAAGAGTTGCTAAATCATTTATTATCTTTTAGTCAACTTCTAAATTTTGTTTTAAAACTTAAAGCTTGTGATATTTTTAGAGACAAAAATTTTAGTATTCCTTTCTGTTTTTTTTTAAAGTGTCATTATGATATTTTTACGCAAATTAAAAGTATATGTAAATTTTCTTTTTGTCTTTTATTAATATACTAGATAAATCTCTCTCTAATTAATAAGTTAAAATAATATAAGTAAAACTAAAATTTAATTTATAAATCTTCAACAAAAATATAAAATGACATTTTTTATAAAACAAAGTTCAGTCACATAATAACAATTTTTTAGAACATCTCCAATGGTAAGAACTCCTCATGAGTTCTTACCAATTTTTTTAATATAAATTTTGAATAATTGAAAGTTAAGAATCTAATTAAGTATTCTAAATTTTTTCCTCCTCCAATGGTAGAACTTCATTAGGGGTTCTTAAGAATAAAAATTAATATTTTAGAAAATAATTTATTTTAAATATAATTTATTTTGTTACAATTTATAAACATATATTTTATAAAACCTTATGCACAAAAACAAAATATTTTATAAAACCAAAATTATTTTGCATTACATGAATTTTAAAACATATAAAATATAGATTTTGAAATCATAAAACGTTTAGTTGTAATCTTGAGGAGTGCCAAATTTGTACCACATATGCTCAACTAAATCAGCTTTCAATTGTTGATTTATTGTTCTATCACGACCGAGATTTGTAGGCATATCTGTAGTATACGTAATCTCCACTTATGAAGTTTTGTTTCCTTCTCCTTGTGGGAATTCTGATACATCAAACCGAGTGTATCCATCTCGTTCGTTTTCTACTATCATATTGTGCAGTATGATACATGCTCTCGTATTTTTTCCTATTTTTACTTTATCCCAAACAAGAGCTGAGTTTTTTACAATGGCACATCGAGCTTGCAAGACTTTAAAAGCACGCTCGACATCTTTTCAGACAGATTCTTGATTTTTTTACAATGGCACATCGAGCTTGCAAGACTTTAAAAGCACGCTCGACATCTTTTCAGACAGATTCTTGATAAGTAGCAAATAACAATGCTTTCAGACCTTGACGAATTGAAATAGATTGGATAAAAGTTTCCTATTTTGGATAAATACCGTATGTG
This sequence comes from Barbarea vulgaris, assembly GCA_963667165.1. Classification (NCBI taxonomy): domain Eukaryota; kingdom Viridiplantae; phylum Streptophyta; class Magnoliopsida; order Brassicales; family Brassicaceae; genus Barbarea; species Barbarea vulgaris. The sequence continues at coordinate 5,454,510 of OY763887.1, forward strand.
AGATAGTAAGCCAAATGATAATAGTGTTCGTTGACCAAGTAATTAACTTTTGGAGCTCGACCTTGTAATATATCATCAAAAACTGGTGAGCGATCAAGAACATTGATATCGTTTAAAGTACCTGGAGGTCCAAAAAATATGTGTCATATCCAAAGATCTTGTGACGCTACAACCTCTAAAACGATTGTTGGTTTTCCTAATCCACGTGTATATTGCTCTTTCCAAGCGGTGGGGCAATTCTCCCACTCCAAATGCATACAATCGATGATTCCTATCATTCCGTAAAATCCGCGTATCTCTCCAATATCGAGTAGTCGTTGAAGATCTTCTGGTGTGGGTCTTATTAGGTACTCATCTCTGAACAAATATATTATTCTTTCTACGAAATTTTTCAAATATATTATTCGTCAACCGCGATAGCCGCACAACCATATGCCATCATACGAATTGATGTTGTACACTTATGTATTCCAGAGGGATCGAACCTTCCGGTAGCATCTTTTTTTTGTTGAAAGAATGAAACTTCATTAGAGAGTCGATCAGCAATATGCATGAACAAGGGCTTGTTCATTCTAAAACGGCGTCGAAATATATAAGGAGGGTATGTTGCATCTTCACTCAAATAATAGTTCCAAAAGCGGTTGTATCCTTGTTCGCGTTCTATTTCAATATAGGTTCGTTTTTTCTTTAGCTTTGTTACTGCATGGCGATCACCAACGGCGTCGAATATATTCTCAAATTTTTAATCGAAGGCTTGATCAAAAATTTCATCTATTGATCCGTCAAAAGAATTACGTGAAGAATATGTCATATTTTTGTGATTTGTTTTTCTAACAAATTTAAGCTTTTTTGTTAGGTAAAAAAAAGAAGAGATGGTGATATTTGATCAAACACAACTCCGAACAAATAAATTGAAAATTATGTTAGAGTATAAAAATAAAGTTGTGGTTTACATTCATTCTAAAAATATTAGTGGTTTATTTTCATTCAAAAAATTATGGTTTACATTCATTCAAAAAGTTATGTCGGTACAAAGAATACAAAATAAGATAGAAAAAAGATACAAAATAAGATACAAAACACCCTCACAAGTGAACTTTGCCAAGACTCTTTCTGCCGATACCTTTAGCTTCCACCGGACAGGTAGAAAGCCAAAACATATTAACTTGTAGCAACCTGTAGAAAGCAACGTGTAGAAATCAACGGCATATTAACACTTATCATTTATGCTAAGACCGCAACAAAACATTAAAGGCAAACAAAAGAAGCAAATACCAAACAAAGACATCAAAACATTTAACACTTATCATTTATGCTCAAGTATAAATTAGAAAGCAAAGACATATTAACACTTATCAAGTTATCATACTAGCAAAACACTTATCCGAAGTGATTTGTAAGAAGGGAAACTTGACTCCATATCTTTAATACTAAAAAACACAAGGTCAGATTAATCACACTAAACACAAGGTCACATGCACCATCCATAGTGCCCATCAGATTAAACACCAAACACAAACACCAAACAATGTGTTCAAGCCAGATCCATCACAATCTGACCAATACAAGCAGAGCAGATACAAAAAAGGAAAAAAAAAATACATCTTTAGAGTAAATAGGGAAACCACACTCTTTAAAGTAAATAAAGAACATATGCATATTACACATTTCACATACATTAGATAGGTTCCTCCTCAGAATTTTCTATGCAAATCAATAATACACAAATTCATAACAATAAATAAGTAATCCAGAGATGTATTACCATCAAGCCAACCCTAATGAAGCTATGAAACAGCCACACATGGTTTAATAGCAAGCACAATTCTGAACTATTTTACAATAGTGATCCATCAAATTTCCAGAACCCAAAATAAATTCCAACTTAAATTATCATGAACCCGATCATAAAAACATAAGAGAACTATATAAACCGAAACATTCGAATTCAATACTAGCAAACATAAAAACATGATGATAGTGAGAGAGACATGCACCGAATAGGATGAGAACCTTAGAGATCTGAACACCGGCTTGCATAGCCATGGATTTCGGTTCTTCTGTTCCATGACGTTCACAACCACCACAAGAGAAGGTGGCAACACAGCCTCTTGAGTGATGCCATTCCCATTTTGTTCTTCAGAATCCATATCTGTAGTACAAAAAATACAAGTTCAGACAAAAAAAAACACCAACCAATCTTTAGAGAAACTGATACATTTATTTCTGATTTACAACATTCAGAACAACATTCATTTATCAAAGAAAATACTAACTAATTCACTGAACAAACAGAGAGAGATTCACCAGATATATGTACAAAGAAAACCTTTGAAGGCAACAAGAAAACATGGATGAAATATAGCCAAACCCCATAACTAATGAAACAATCAGTTAAGCAAATAAAGCAACCAGATCAATGTTGATGTTATTTTACAAAGTATGAACCAAAATATAACTGATACATTAGAAAAACTCGAAGTGCATACAAAAGAAAGACATGACAGTGAAATGAAATTGGAAACAACAGAAATTGAAATCCCGAGTTTGACAACATGTCAGTTTTTAGTTTGTTCTTGAGAGCCATTTCCATATCAGAAAGTGGCTTTGTTTTTGCAAGGAGATTGTCCAACAATTTGTTCTTAGAAAACATCTCTTTCATTGCTAAATCCTTCTTCTTTAGCACCCATATGCTCTGAAACTCCAACAGAGCCTTCCCTTCTTCTTCCACAGTGGTTGCCTTGCTCACATACCTTTTAGCTTTGGCTTTTGATGCCTTAATACCAGGAAGACGAGCTTAATCCTCTTCATGGCTAACTGGCAAAGAGCTTGATGATTGTGCATAGTGCTCATCACACTTTATTCTCTTTGTTGTCTATTATCTTTAGTAGAATAAGATCCACACTATTTCTGATCATAGCGAAGCTCCCTCCAAGCATGCTTAAGGGTGAACTTCACCTTGTAATCATTGAAGAAGATCTGGTAACCCAACTTCATGACATCATCCTCATTATGACCACTTGATTTCTCTCTTGTTGCAGCCTCATAGCTTCCTACAAACTTGCATATTTGGTCGTTGATCTTCTGCCACCTTTGCTTACAGTGAGTGGGCACTCTCTTTTCCAGACCAGCTAGCTTAGGACTTGCAGCATAATAAGCTGTAATGCGTGACCAAAACGCATTACCTTTTTGCTCATTCCCAACAACTGCATTCTTACTAGTGTTGAGCCAAACACTGATGAACACCACGCCTTCTGTCTGTGACTATTTCCTTCTTTCTCTACGCTCCTTAGGTTTGTGTTCATCTAGGCTTGGTTCATCAGTACATTGGGTACTAAAGACATGATCATCATCACACAGATTGGTTTCAAGAGTGTGGTTTTCTTGTAGACTAGTTAAGAGGTCCATAAAACCTGAAGGAAGACTATATGGATTCATAGAATCCATAGTTTGGGTTTTGGTTAGGTGTTTAAAGGAGAAGGAAGAGTAAAATGAAGGGTTAATGGTCTTGTTAGGTGTTTAAAGGAGCAAGAAGAACACAATGAGATGAGGTTTAAGTGTGTTTCATGTTTAAGTGTTAACAAACAATCAATGACAGCTACAAAGCATTTAGTATAAACAATAACATAACAAGCAATCAATGAAAACTACCAAGCATTTCAATATCTTCACCTAATCGAAGTCTTCAAGTATGATGTAGACAATCAATTTAAAGCATGTCAATTACTTCACCTAATCTAAATCAAACAAAATTCAGAGGTTCAATGATTCATCGAATAATCAGAGATCGATTCTAGTTCCATACACTTAAATCAAAATTAGATTCTGAAAGCCAAGTTTGAGCACACTAAGATCAAATCGAACTCTAGATATATAACTCATTGAGTAATTCCCAAAAAAATCCTAGGCACAATCAATATCATCATCACTCATACCCTAAAACTCAAAGAGGAAGATTAGAAATCCCTAAAATTTGAAGAATGTACACAACAAATCGGAGATAAAATGAAAGAGAGAGTAAGAGAAACTAACAGAGATAGCGATATCGATAGTTTCCTTCTGCATATCGTCTTTCATATCAGCACTCTTGATAACAGCTCGTGTCCCTGCCGGTGGAGAAGCTTTGAGTTCTAGAAGACTAGATATCCGATCATCGGAGATAGTTTGCGCCGATGCACCTCCGTTAACGCTCTTCTTCATCCTCCCATCACTCATCAATTGGTTAACTTCCAATTTGAAAAATGAATTTTTGACTCATATCTTCTCTCAATTCAACGGATCGAGCTGAATCAAGAAGAAGATTCAGGAAGGATTGGAGCAAAGATTCGACAAAAATGAGGCGGAAAAAATAAAACCCCTTTCATGTGTTAAATATATATATATATATATATATATATATTTATGTCTGAACCAATAAAAAACAGATACATATGAAGTTCTTAATAATCCTAAAATCTCTAAGCTTATAACCGATTATTAACTTAATTATTAGTTTTGTTTTATTTTTAATTGTTTTAATCTTAAAAGCTTTTTCAAGAAATACCATAGGAGATGATCTAAAATCCTGAGAAAATATAATTAAAATAAAATAAAACATAAACCATGTTGATCTGTAAATGGTATATTATATTAATATTCATATGGAATCGTTCAACGTTTGTTGCGACCGGATATCTCGATAAACGATCAGCCGTATTCACCGGGCGTAGCATTTTTATTTTATTTTAAATCCTTGTTCAGTTCGAAACAAGAGAATATTAGCTATTAAAAACCTATACTCAATTACTACGTTTTTAGGATTTTTATAAGAATGCTTGTCTACCTCATTGATTTTCTTCTTTTATCGATAAACTATTAAATTACAATCCCTTCTACCAAGAAAAAAAAAGAATATGAAGAAGGAAAACGACATACATAAAGAGGTCCCTAGAATTTAATGCTTCACATTTACTCCTTCAACCACACACACCTTTTGTCCCTTATTTAATGATCTTATTGAGGCTTTTTTTTTAAATATTTTAAGTTTAAAGTAAAATATTCAAATAGAATTTCAGCTTATATATTCAATTAAATTTTAATTTATTAGTTACCTTCACCTATACATTTTTTTCAGATTTGTGTATTCTACAAAAGAGAGTTTTAATCTTATGGGCATCGACTAAAATCTATTAAACCGCATTAAAATTATCAAAATTGACTTGAGCAAAGACATGTATATATTTTGTGTTTATTTTTTTGTTGTTGATAAGAACTTCAAAAATCGATACAAGTTTTTTTTTTGTTTTTTTGGTTGATTTGATTTTTTGAATTTTCGATACATGTTTATTCGAATATTTAAACTAATTCAACGAAGAAAGTAAAAACACTTCCACTTCCCAAAAAAGAACCCATATTTTTCGTATCTGCATGCAAAGTCGACGTATATTAATTTATATTTATATACATAATAGACATGTAAGACATTGGCTTTCGATCCAAATGACCCTTCTTAAGACAAGTAGCAAGAAAAAGGTAACTAAAACGCAAATCAATTACGAAAAAAAGTTTTTCCTTTTCTTACAAAAAAAAGTCCATTTTCTGACAAAGGAGAGACCATTAACCACCAGCTACCAAAGCTTTTAAAATCGAAACAAAAACCAGAAATTTAAAATAAAATAATAATCCTAACCTTATAGGGGAAATATAATTTGCCAAATTCATTAATCTTCCCGGACCGTCATTTTCTTGGTGCTATGTTCTGTCACTCTCGGGCCTCGAATATTGAAAATCAAATGGACTATAATGGTACTTCAATAATATTCCTCCATCTATACATTTTTATTATTATAATCTTCCTTGTAATATTACTTCTTTGGAAAATTCTCTTTAACCAAATCGGCTTGATTTTTTTGTAACAGGTGGAACTGTAAAGTGTGCAGAGTAGTTACCAGTTTGGAAGACTAAACATTTAAGACAAAATAGTCATTTGGTACAAAAACATTTAATGTGACCTCAGCTAATTTATTACACAAGCACACATTGTACATTAATTAGTGTAAACAAGAACATGTTTAGCCTACATTAATCACAATTAAATCTATAAGAAAACTACTTACTGTATATCCTCATTTCATAACTACAAATTGAAACATTTGTAACATGGGATTCGAAGTATGAAAAGAAGGAATTGTTGGGGGTGAAAACATAAAGGTTAAGTAAAAACAAGTGGGTAAAAAAAAAAGTAAAAATGGGGGAAAAAGAGATAGGAAGAGAGTGATGGCAATTTAACAAAGGAGAAAAGAAAAAAACAAGTGTTACTGGATTTGCCAGCAACAGGACTGTGACACATGATTTGGCCTTGGAAAAAAGGTAACTGCTTTTTAATTATAACTCCTTTTCCCATCTCTCTCTCTCTTCAATGGTGGGTTCTTTAGTAGTAGATCTCTGCTTCAAAGCTCAAAGCTTTACACAGAAGGTACAGAGAGAATCAGAGAAGAAACCACCACTAACAAAGACTCTACTTTTTCTTTTTGTTTCTATTTGGTATTTACTTTTCACACACTGGTCAAATGTCTTCTTCTCTACTCTTTCCTTTGGTTTGAGACTTCTTTGTTACTACTATAGAGTCCGTGATACAAGAAAGAAAGAAAAATGTTGGATTTTTGGAGGAGATGAGGGGAAAAAAGAGAACTTTTTTTTTTTTTATGTTAATTTGACTTGAGTTCTCTTCGATCTACATCTGGGTTTTGCAGCATTTTAGTGGAAAATGAGGAAACATGGATGGCAACTACCTTACCATCCTCTTCAGGTTCTTCAAATCTTTCGATTTTAAGTGATATTTCTTTGTTGGGTTTTTGATTTTGAAGTGAAAGTTTGGATTTTTTTTTTTTTTTTTTTTTTTGTGTGTACTTTCTGGGTAGGTGGTGGCTGTTGCTGTGTTCTTGGCTTTAGGGTTTGCTTTCTATGTCTTCTTTGCTCCCTTTGTTGGGAAGAAGATTCATCAGTACATTGCGATGGGCATTTACACTCCACTGGTGAGCTAAATTTCTCTGCTTTGCTTTGTGTAATCAAATCTGTTTTCAATTGACCTTGAAGGGCTTTCAAGATCAAAATTGTGTACTTATCTTGGCCGTTTTATGTGTTGTCTCTATTTTGTTGTCTTTCTCTTTTTGGGAAAAGCTTATCTTTTTTTTTTTTTTTTCTGAAGTACATAGACCATTGGTTCCACAATCTAACATGTCTTGTGAAATTTTGGGAAATTAGATTTACTTGGTTTCTTGTTGGATCTTTGATCTGGCCCCCATTAAGAGATTAAAATCGTCATTGATTCCTGAAAATGGACAAGTTAACCCTAGATACTTCTTGATTCCGAGCCAATTTTTTAGGGCTATGGTTAAAACTTCAATCTCATATCTCTGTGGATTTGCCATTTCTGCTTTTAACTTGATCCATTTTGCTTTCATTTGAAGCTGCACTTGATACCTTAGTCTTAGAGATCGTGTACATCTTTAAGTCTTTGAAAGTTGTGTTTTACTTCTTCCTTTATTGGATGGGTTGGTATTTTCTTAGAGACTGCTTGAGTTAGTGACATCTTCTTTTCAGATTACATGTGTGGTTGGATTGTATATATGGTGTGCGGCTTCAGATCCTGCAGACAGTGGAGTTTTCCGGTCAAAGAAGTACCTTAAAATTCTTGAAAATGGGAAATTTCCTCAATCAAAGGATGCAAAAGATGCCTGTGGATCAGCAACAGGTGGTGCGAAATCTCGTGACAGCACGCATGTACAGGATCTAGAAAATGAAAACAACAAGGAAGTGAAGTCATCAGAAAGATCTTGTCTTCTGCGTTTGCTTTGCTCCCCTTGTGCATTGCTCTGTAGTTGTTGTGGTGGAAGAGATGAATCTTCTGAGCAGATGAGCGAGGATGGGATGTTTTATTGCAGCCTGTGTGAGGTTGAGGTGCGGGGAATATTTGAAATCAGAAAACTTGTATTATCATTTCTTCTGATTGGCTTTGGAGTTTTCTTGTTTCGCTTTCAATATCAAGAGGGCTCTACATATTCTCAGCACTAATAATCGTCTGAATCCATAAACATTGTTTTACAGGTCTTCAAGTACAGCAAGCATTGCCGAGTTTGTGACAAATGCGTGGACCGATTTGATCATCACTGCAGGGTATGATAAGCATTTGCCTGAAAATTCTTGATTTTTCTTTCTGTTATATATTTTTTATCTTCGTTTGCTTATGTACTTGTGTAGTGGCTAAACAACTGCATTGGCAAGCGGAATTACCGAAAATTCTTCAGCCTTATGGTATCAGCTATATTTTTGGTAAGGTTGTGTTGATATTTTACGACTTCATGGAAAAAATCTCTCCTCTTAATCTCTCTGTCTTGAAGTGTTCTGAATAATTCTTTGGTTGTTGAAACAAAGAGTTAGTTCTTGCATCAATCAAATTTCAAGTTTGATGTAGTACTAATCAGTCGAAACATCATTAATTCACCTTTTTGGTTTGAGATTGCAGCTCATTATGCAATGGTCAACTGGGATTTTCGTGCTGGTATTATGTTTACTTCGAAGAACCCAGTTTAATGCAGACATTGCCTTGAAGTTGGGAAGCAGCTTCTCACTAATTCCATTTGTTATAGTCGTTGTAAGTTATCTTCTTATACAGTTGATCTTCCCCTATCTTCTCCTGAATTCAAGATAATAAAGGTTTCATTTTCTTGCAGGCTGTTTGCACTCTATTAGCAATGCTGGCAACGCTACCACTGGCTCAGCTTTTCTTCTTCCACATTCTTCTCATTAAGAAGGTTGTTTCCAATGCTCAAAGACATGCCAAGACTTACTCCTTTAATTATGCGATTTACCCAAGTGAGTTTTCTCTAACAGGGAATCAGTACATACGACTACATAGTTGCGCTTAGGGAACAAGAGCAAGAGCTAGAAGCTGGAGGTGGTCAACAGAGTCCTCAAATGTCAATGATCAGCTCATTTACTGGACTAAGCAGTGCAAGCTCCTTCAATACATTTCATCGTGGGGCATGGTGCACACCACCGCGTTTGTTTCTTGAGGATCAGGTACACCTTATTCACCAACTTTTCGACTTTGTTGACTATGATTTGCTCTAATGTGTGTTTCTGTGTGTAGTTTGACGTAGTCCCCCCAGAGAATGCGTCTGTAAGTTCATATGGGAAGAAGACAGTGGTTGAGGAACGCGTCAAGAAGAAGACCCAACCTGTGAAGATCAGTCCATGGACTCTAGCGCGTCTCAATGCGGAAGAAGTTTCAAAAGCAGCAGCAGAAGCAAGAAAGAAATCCAAAATAATCCAGCCTGTGGCGAGACGGGAGAATCCATTTGTGGGCTTAGAAGCAAGCAGCAGCTTTGGAAGCAGCGGCCGTAGAATGTTCCCCACAAAATTTGAAACAGCTAACAGTAACGGGAAGCAGCGAAGGCAATCAAAACGCATACGGTTACCAGCAGAATTGCCTCTAGAACCGCTGATGAATGTTCAGAAAAAAACAGCAATGGAGACATCAACTAGCTCAGGGCTAGCTCCTCTTCAGCTAGAAGCAAGAAGCGCGTTTCAGACAAGCCGGGCAATGTCAGGGTCTGGTAACGTAATGGTGACATCATCACCAGAGAGCAGCTTAGACTCGCACGACATTCACCCGTTTAGAGTTTCATCTGAAGCAGAGGATTCAGCACAGCTCAATGGGTTTGCTTCAGCTGTTGGTATGATGGGTCAACAACAAAGAGGAGGACAACAACATCAACAACAAGCCATGATGATGATGATGCCATTGTCAAGGTCTACAAGTGATGGCTATGATGCATCTGGTGGAGAAGACAGCGATCAGGTTCCTTCTAGACACATCCACAAATCAAGATGAGAAGCCATAATATAAATCACATTCTAGTTTTGGCTTTTCATGAGTTGAGAGTCCTCTTGAGGCATTCTTTGATATATGGTTTGGTTGGTCACATTCAAATGGATCGATCAAGAAAAGTCAAATGATTGATTTATGGGATTGTTACAGTGCCTGCCAAAAGCTCTTAAGTCAATCATCAGTGGAGAAGACTTTTGTGGATTCTTAAGATTTTTATTTGAAGGTACTAAAAGCCAATTTGAACATGTTCTTCTAGAGATTGACTTACAACTTTATTTGCTTGTCTGTTAGGAAAACAGAACTTTTGTTTCTTCTGAAAAAAAATGTCAAAAATTGTGATTCAAAGAATGTGTTGGGGTTTTGTGACTATACAATAATTCATGATTGAGAGCTTAATTTTTTTTTTTTTTAAATTGCATGAGCCAAGGAGAGAAAACGATGTTTATTAATTATTAATATGAGAATTTGTTATTGTATAGTCAATGGAGGCACCGACTAATCTAATTATCTATTCTTTAAAAGCTTTTGGGATTGCGTCACTTTAAAGAACTCACCAATGAAAAGTTGAATTACTAATTTCTTAGATAGTAAAAATCTTGAGAAATTGACATAGCAAAAAAAAAAAAAAAGATTGAAATGAGTATTATCTTGTCTTGTACTAGTTTTAACTTTTACCTATTTTAATTAATAATTAATATAATAAGGGCAAAAAATAGATAGCTTTCTTTTCTCTTTGACAAATATTTGCCAAGTGTTAACATCTCACACTCATCCACGCGTCTTCTTAAAACCCGGACTCAAACCCAGACCCAGACCCGGATTCTTGGATACTAGAATCTTCTTAGATTGGCATAGAATCTTTATCAAATAAATAAAATAAGATGAGATTTATAATCATAATCTCAAATCTGTAGTATTAAGTATTAACTATTTTCTCTTTTGACAAATTACGCCACGTCGTCCAATCCACGTGTCTTCCTTGTTGATTGATTCTGTTATGAACCCGGGACTCAAACCCAGACCCGAACCCGCCCCGAAACTCACGCTTTAATGTGTACTGTTTCGTCACCGTCGTCGACCCGGTTTTGATAATCTCCCAAGCCCCTTATGCGTGATCTCTGTTTCTTACACCTCTCAAAGATCTCATTTTTCTCATACCTTTCATGACACTTTCATGCTTTTAATCTCTCTCGTTATCATTACCAATATTTTGAGAAAATTTTCTAATAAAAAATCATAAAAATCCTCACTTTTTGATTATAAAAATCTTCACTTTGCATTGGTTTTTATGGTATGTAGCTGAAACCTTGAGACCCATTTCATTGGAAAAAACAAATAAAAAATTATGGAAACGGGTTTATCTGGGATGATGAATCAAGGATCAATATTTCGGAAATTGGAGATAGAATCATCATCATCATCATCATCATCATCATCACCTTCTAATCATCAGTTTCATTCGATGAATGCGCTTGAGATCTTGAGAGAAACTGTTCGAATTCTCCGGTATAATCTTGGTGCTTTCATGTTAATCGCACTTGTTTTGATTTGTCCTGTTTCAGCAATTCTGTTACCAAATCTTTTAGTTGATCAATCAGTTGTTAATTCACTCACAGTGAGGCTTCTCTTAGTCTCTAAATCAAGTGGTCTTCCTTTATTGCCTTTCGTGAGAAACTCTTGTCAGAAATTCTCTGAAACAGCTGTTTCTTCTGCAATGTGTTTCCCATTGTTCATCACTCTCTCGTTGTTGTCTAGAGCTGCTGTGGTTTACTCTGTGGATTGTACTTACTCAAGGAAGAAAGTTGTGATTTTTAAGTTCTTGGTGATAATGCAGAGACTATGGAAACGTCTTGTCTCCACTTACTTGTGGATTTGTATGGTGATTGTTGTTTGTCTCACTAGCTTCTGTGTGTTTCTTGTCGCTGTGTGTAGCTCCTTTTACGTTCTTGGTTTCTCTCCTGATTTCAATGCCTATGGAGCTATCTTAGTTGGTTTAGTGTTCTCAGTAGTGTTTGCTAATGTTATAATAATCTGCAACACGACGATCGTGATATCGATTCTTGAAGATGTTTCGGGTCCAGGAGCATTGGTTAGAGCAAGTGATTTGATCAAAGGACAGACTCAGGTTGGTTTGTTGATATTCTTAGGATCAACAATAGGATTGACCTTTGTGGAAGGATTGTTTGAGCATAGAGTGAAGAGTTTGAGTTATGGAGATGGGTCTTCAAGGTTATGGGAAGGTCCATTACTTGTGGTCATGTATTCATTTGTGGTGCTTATTGATACAATGATGAGTGCTGTCTTCTATTTTAGTTGCCGTTCTTATAGTATGGAAGCTGTTGAAGCTTTGGAAGCTTCTGGTGAAATTGTGTCACAAGATTTGTCTCTTCTCTAAGATTTCACAACTTGAGGATTCTAGACAATGATGCTAAGGAGTTGTTGTCAAAAGAGTTTTAGTTGGATCAGAAAGTAAATTTGAGTGGCCATGTATATGAAAAGGAGGATTCTTAGTTGAGCATGATTTTTTCTTTACATTTTGAGATCGTCACATATCATGACGGGCACATGTTCATTCGTATTTTGGTCTTATTTTGTCAATAATCAAATATAAAATGTTCATCTCTCTGCAAGTTGATTTGTGAGATTATGATGTATTTGTTTCTTAATCACTTTTAAGTGCCTGCGTTTTTCTTTTATTTCTTGTTTAATATCGAGTTTAGAGTTAGTTGGATAGGCATGGTCATTTAGTCGTTCATAGAGTCTTTGTTAGTGTAGCATCCTAATCCGAAGTAGAGATGCTATGGTTTATATTAAGTAGAAATTTGATTTGAATGTAGTTGATGTAAATATGTCAAGATTTTGATAGATTTGAGCAATTTATATGCGTTTAAAAAAAATTGGAATTATAGTATATGCATAAAATAATATAACTTTTTTTTATTAATATGGATAATGTGATGATTTAATTCTTTTTACAAAAATAGAATCAAACAAAGATGAAAGGTGAAGTATAATGATTAAAATTAATTAATAAAATACAACTGGATATCAAATTTTTATTATTCAATTTGATTGACCATTTAACATTTTTAAAAGATTTTTATTTTTAAGAATTAATAAAATTGTAGAGATTTTCATTTGACATAACATCTTTAATGATTTATTTTAATTTTTTTTTAAATGATATTTTGACAATGGTATTTCAAGATTTCATATAGTTTTTTACAAATTCATAGGTAGTTTTCTGTAAATGTACTTCTCTAATATTAGTATAGGGATATAGGAAAAGTAAAAGTATATATAGTTAGATAGTATCAAAGCACTGAATATAAACAAATTAATCTTATAAGAGAGAAAGAGATATAAATAGATATTACAAATATCATATAGAAAGAGTGCACTTGTCACAGAGATGAACTAGTATATATAATTGGGTGATATCCCTCCTTATATAATCTACTTCTCTCTTACAATTGTTTTTTTCTACTAGACCGACGGAGGAGCCATATCCAATTCGAAAGAAGCTGATTTAACGAGAGTGATAGACGAAAGGTACTTACTTGAATATGTCACAACTTGTTCATAAAATATGACCTTAATTTATTTGTATATGTGAATTTTCAAGTTTAAATCTTCAGGTCCGATCAAAACAGATAATACTGATAATTTGGCTAAGCATACCAAACAAAATATTCTAAAATGGGTTTGTATCCTTTTCGTTAAAAATAAACTATGTTTTTGTTTTGTTATCGATTCACTATTCTGTGAAACTCCGGTTTCACCTTTAAAACATGGGTTTAAACAAAAATACATGTGAACTTTTTGGTGTGTAACTCAGCTTTGGCATCTTCGGAAACAACTACAACTTTGGAAGAAGTCGTGATTGCTTTGGGAAGCAATGTTGGAAACAGAATGAATAATTTCAAAGAGGCTTTACGATTGATGAAAGATTATGGGATCCGTGTAATAAGGCACAGTTGTCTGTACGAGACTGAGCCAGTTCATGTGACTAACCAACCAAGATTTCTCAATGCTGCTGTAAGAGGCGTCACAAAACTCAAACCTCATGAACTCTTGAACGTTCTCAAGAAGATTGAGAAAGAGATGGGTCGTGAAGACAATGGTATAAGATATGGACCAACACCACTTGATTTGGACATATTGTTCTATGGAAAGCACAGAATAAATTCTGATAATCTCATCATTCCCCATGAGAGAATATGGGGAAGACCATTTGTATTGGCTCCTCTGGTAGATTTGCTTGGATCAGAAGATGTTGATAATGATCATACATACAGTTTCATATTGGCACTCAATCTCAATCCATCCAGGTGGAATCTTTCAAGCTTGGGAGAGATTATACCAATAGGAGATCAATTATGGGATTTTTCTAAGAAAACTTATGTGATGGGTGTACTTAATCTTACCCCTGATAGTTTTAGTGATTGAGGTAAGTTTCAATCTCTAGATTTCTCGTGTTCGTTCTATGATCTTTGAAGGTGTAGATATTATTGATATCGGTGCACAGTCCACAAGACCAATGGCCTCAAGAATCTCTAGTCAAGAAGAGTAAGATAGACTGATTCCAGTTTTAAAAGCTGTTCGTGAGATGAATGGAAAGCTCATATCTGTGGACACTTTTAACTCCGAGGTTGCTTTAGAAGCAATAAGAAATGGAGCTGACATTTTAAATGATGTATCTGGAGGTAGTTTAGACTCGAATATATATAAAGTTGTTGCGGATTCTGATGTTACTTATATGGTTATGCACATGAGAGGAGATCCATGTACAATGCAAAACAAGGAGAACTTGAAGTATAATGATATATGTAAAGATGTTGCTTCAGAGCTTTATTTGAGAGTAAGAGATGCTGAACTCTCTGGGGTTCCAGCTTGGAATATTATGATTGATCCAGGGATTGGTTTTTCAAAGAGAAAATATCAAAACTTAGAGATTATCATGGCCTTTGCCAAAAATTAGGGAAGAGATGGCTAAGAAGAGTATAGGATTGTCTCATGCACCTATACTTATAGGACCTTCAAGGAAGAGATTTTTGGGAGATATTTGTGGTCTTCCTGAGGCAAGTGAAAGAGATCCTGCAACTGTTTCTTGTGTTACTGCAGGGATATCAAAAGGTGCTAATCTCATTAGAGTTCCTAATGTTAGAGATAATGTAGATGCGGCAAGGCTATGCGACGCAATGATGAGAAGAAAATGTCAAAAGGATGATTAGCTAATATAATTGTAGCTTGGTTTTAGAACATTTGTACTTGAGATTTATTTTAACTTTGCTTCAGAACTATTAGTAGTTTGGTTATATTGAAGTTTATGGCCTTGACTGGCAAATGAAAACGTTTCTTTAATCTTTTGAGATCAAAGCAGAGCACATAACAAAGAACTCATTAGTCAAAGAATTTGTTTCGGACAACATTTTACTCAAAACATTTTTGAACAACACTACCAAATCTATCGTATTGTCGAATTTCAATTTCTCTAAGCCTTACTCAATCTTGTTGTGCCAAAACTTTATGTTCACGTAGATGATACAAAACTTTATGTTTATTTTTTTTTCCTTTACAATCATAACTTCATAAACGTTTGATATCCAACGATTATCTAACTATATCAATAGTGTTTTATATATTCAAATTAATTTTGACTAACTGGGGACTTCAAATTCGAAAATATAATAAGGGGTTTAAGACAGATTCCTTTTCTCCATAATTTAGTGTTGCCTTCATTTTATTTTATTTTATTAATAAATTTTTTTTGTGGTTTTCTTTTTCTCCTTTTTAACATAGTGAACACTGCCTTTTTTATACGTTACATGAAATCCTGGATACAAAGAGAATGATGGGTAACGTGATACATGGGTTAAAGAGTAATGTGAGAAGCGTGAATTTGGCTTTCGATGAAAACGTGAGTCCATGCCTTACTTGTTTTAATTTGCTTTTGTAATTTTTACATTTTGAAAGTGGGATACGTTACAATCATTTAAAAAAAAAAAAAAAACACTTTTTATAAATTTTAATATTTTTTTAACATTAGATATTAAAAAAGATGAAGATAATGTTGCCGTTATGGAAGAACCCATAGTATTGACTACATGCATGCAGTGTTTTTCTTTCTCAGTTCAAATTTTATCATTATATATGCAACATGTAAATTAGAGAATGCAAATAGTTATTTAGTTTAGAGGAATAAAAAATGGCGGAATGAAGCATTCATCTATATTTTACTTATTTTGGCGGAATAGCTTTTTATTAAACACATAAATTTGTGACTTATTTTTTCTATCGAATAATAAAAAACTATCAAATGAGTTTTGTAGAGCATTCGCCCATTCAATTAATCAATTTATTTTGTATGTTTGGGAAATAAAATTATATTCGTCTGAATAGTTTATGGGATACACGAGATCAAAGCCAAATAAATAGTAGTTATGGAAAATAAAAATTGAAACATTGCAATCTGAAAATTACTGAATTTACGCCAAAAGAAAGTTACTGAATTTTTTGCTAGAATATATAGTCTTGTTCAAGATGTCTATTACTAGAAATACACTATAGCTGTAAAATTATGCCAGTTGATAGTCTTAAAATTATTTAGGAAACTTTTTTTACTTGTTATAGTTTCTCTTTTAAAGAATCTACTATAACAAAAAAATATCTTCAATTCATACAAATTTCTGTCGAATAGAAATTAGGTTTTTATTTCCAAAATTTTTGGATTGACTAAGATTATGTCTGTCTTTTAATTATTAGAGCAATCAAGTTTGGGTTCCGGTTCTTTTTCGTATCTTCGGTGTCTTCAGTTTTTTTCTTGGATTTTTTTTTATTTTTTTTTATATCTATTGTACTGAACCCATTTTCATGTATATTGAAACATTGCAATTTCCGTAAACCCATTCATCAAATAGTTTTCTTAGGTTCAAACGATAAAATTTTATGGTGGACTTACGAAAAATTCCTACCAAATAACCTATTCGCTCCCAAAAATAATCAACGCCGATTTTTAATTTTAAATATAAGAATTTAACGATATGTTAGCTAAATTCTATTTCCAAAAATTTTGGATCGAATAAGATTATGTCCGTCTTTTAATTATTGGAGCAATCAAGTTTGGGTTCCGGTTCTTTTTCGTATCTTGGGTGTTTTCGGTTTTTTTCTTGGATTTTTATTTTATTTTTTTATATGTACCGAATCCATTTTTCACGTATATTGAAACATTATAATTTTCGTAAGCCCATTCATCAAATAGTTTTCTTCGGCCCAAACGATAAAATTTTATGGTGGACTTATGAAAAATTCCTACCAAATAACCTATTCGCTCCCAAAAATAATCAACGCCGATTTTTAATTTCAAACATAAGAATTTAACGATATGTTAGCTAAATTTTATTTATAAAAAAAAAAATAAAAACCCAAGACTGGTGCTTAAAATTTTAGATTGGTTACATTATATAGAACTACAACAACTAATTTAAGTGGCACTATGCTACATCCTATAGGAAAAAAACTAAAACAAAATTACTTCCCTAATGATACTGTAGATTTATTATTACGTTTTCAATATCTTTTCTACTAAATTTATTTACTAAAATATATTAACATTTCAAAAATGATAATCTACCAATTATCAATAATGAGCATACCAGATTAGTTTCAGTTGAACAATTCAACCTATGTTAACTACAAATGGTTTAACTTGCAATATACTATAGAGCCAACTAATAATATATGCATCAGCCTGATTACTCTAAAATTGAACACAGTTTGATGTCAAAACATTAATCATTTGGATAACAATAAACCATCTAAAAAAGATGTAACTCCAATTTTGTTAAAAAGAACAATAGATGACGTCTAAAACCAAGACTAAATTTTGTTCCCAAAAAAAAGTTACTATTTTATCCTTCAATTAATATAATATTTTTCTCATCTATAAATACTCAAGCTCTTATTCTCATCATCACACATCACCTTCATTCTCCTTTCTCTCTCTCTCTCTTTTTTTTTTTTTTTGGTTAGAGTCTCCTTCTCTCTTTTACACTCTCTTCAACTTCTCAGCCATCTCAAATGGCACAACTCTCTTCCTCGGTGAAACCAGTGCCAACGCTGAAAGATGAGCTAGACATCGTCATCCCAACGATCCGTAACCTGGATTTTTTGGAGATGTGGAGGCCATTCTTTGAGCCATACCATCTGATAATCATTCAAGATGGTGATCCTTGGAAGACCATCAAGGTTCCAGAAGGGTTTGACTATGAGCTGTACAACAGGAACGATATCAATCGTATCTTGGGCCACAAGGCTTCTTGTATTTCCTTCAAAGACTCTTCTTGTCGCTGCTTTGGTTACATGGTCTCCAAGAAGAAGTACATCTACACCATTGATTCTGATTGCTTCGTAAGTAGCTTTCTCTGTCTCTCTATCTTGTTCAATTTTTATCTGGATCGTTTAGGTTTCTTTACGATTTTTGTATGAGGGAAATGTTGCAGCCTGCTAAGGATCCGTCGGGGAAAGATATCAATTTGATTGAGAAGCACATTAAGAACCTCTTATCTCCATCAACTCCATACTTTTTCAACACACTTTATGATCCGTTCACAAGTGATATTGACTTTGTTCATGGATACCCTTTTAGCATATGGAAGATTATGAAAACTGTGGTCTCTCATGGTCTCTGGCTCAACATCTTTGACTATGATGCTCCTACTCAGCTTGTGAAGCCACTTGAGGGGAACTCCAGGCAAATAAAACAAATCAATTTTTCTTTACTCTCCCCTTTTCTAAAACCTTAGACATGTTGAATATATACTCTCTTCCGCTTTGCTTATTCAATTATCATGGTTGTATATAGGTACGTTGATTTAATCATGACCATCCCCAAGGGAACTCTTTTCTCCATGTGTGCTATGAACCTCGCTTTTGACCGTGAGCTGATTGGCCCAGCTATGTACTTTGGGATTATGGGACATGGACAACCAATTGGAGGTTATGACGACATGTGGGCTGGTTGGTGTGTCAAGGTAGGTCTTATTCTACTTAGTTAATTGTTTCTTTATGTATTGGTAATTAACTTATCATCTTAATACATTTTTTTCTAGTAATCTTTAAATAAATGTAGATATGTTTTTTACTCGTGTTTTCAGACTATAATCTACTATAGTGTTTTGCTGACAATGGACAATGTAGGTGATATGTGACCACATGGGGTGGGGAGTGAAGACGGGTATGCCTTACCTGTGGCAGAAGAAAACCAACAACCAATTCAAGAATCTGAAAAGGGAATACATTGAAATATTCTGGCTCGAAGTGGTGATACCTTTCTTTCTATCAGTGACTTTACCCAAAGAATGCACTTCGGTGCAGCAGTGCTACCTTGAGCTGGCTAAGCAAGTGAAGGAGGATCTCGGGAAGGTAGATCCTTATTTCATCAAGCTTGCAGATGGAATGGTCACTTGGACCGAAGCTTGGAACGAGCTCAACACCCCAAAGCCAACCGAAAACTAAAGCACCAAATGTGGCTGTTAAGCAGTGGCAGAGGTAGAAAATCTTTTTATGGAGGTCAAAAATATAAAAATTTGATTTTATAAGGGTCAAAATGTTATTTAAGCTGAAATTAATATAATTTTTGTTGCAAAAATACACTAAATTAAAAAAATGTATGGGTGTCATATGATCTGTTAATGTATACTGCCTCCGCCCGTGCTGGTAAGCAATGGCGGACTTAAGAAATATTTGTTTATTGGGATTATATATTACTATAAATATATAATTATTTTTTATAATAAAATTAAAATAAATTTTGTTGAAATTTTTTTATTATCTTTAGTTATTTGTTGATTTAAAAAACTATGTATTTAAAACTAACATAGTAATTTCATAACTACAGTATTTTATATTTTAAATTAATTTTAAATATTGGTGTGAAAGGTATTCATATAAAATATATTATTTTATTTTTTAAAAATAGTTGTTTATCTAAATTTAAATCTATCCTTCTATGTGAAGGAAAAAAAATCAACAATTAGAGAGAAGTAGAAGAAAAATCAATAATTCGATATAAGAATTTAATTTATATAGAAGTAGAAGAAAAAAGTAATATTTATATAAAAATGAAAGCATAAGTTATGTATTATTTATTAAAAAAACTAACAGCCGTAAAAAAATTAACTAAACTTTTTTTTGTAAAAGGATGCAAAAGAAGAATTTAAACTTGAAACATGGAGGTCATATTAGATATTTCAACTAATATTAATTTAATAACCTTGTAAAGAAAGTTTCTAAAAGTTATGCCCCTCCCCTTCAGGCCTTCACCTACGCCACTGCTAGTACGTAATAGAGAAGGATGCTGGATGAAGTTGATGGTATGTTATGGTGATCATAAGTAAAAGAGAAACACCTATACGTTTCTCATAATTATAATGTAAATTTATGTTGTGTGATATGTTCTTAAGTTATGTGTGTTTCCTTTTACGGCTTATATGTATGATAAAGAATGATGGAAAAAATGGTGAAAAATGGTAATGTAAAATATGTAATGTAAAATTATAACTATATAAAAATATAACTATCTTTTTCTTTTTGCATACATTAATAGTTTTTTTTTTTTTTGTCAAACCTCATACATTAATAGTTAGAGACAATGATTAATATTGATAACTGTCTTTCTTTTTTTCTTTTTCTTTTTGTCAATATAATGATAAATGTCTTTTAAATTTTCTCATTTGTAAACAAACAGAGACACTCTAACAAATTTTAAATAAAAAATTTATACATGCAAACGAATGGCTTGACTAATATGCCAGATGAGCAGTGTCATCAGTGGAAGCCATAGTGTTTCAAGATAGCCCATCAGTGGGAGCCATAGCATTTCGAAATCAAACTCTCGTGAGCACTAAGCAAATAAACAAAACTTTTTGAAAGAGTTTGTTAAGAACTAAGAAGTGACAACAAAGAATGATTATTCTCACTCACTATACATAAACGACCTCCTAAAGTAGATGCGAAGAAATCTTAGACGATTATCATTTACTCATTAGACTAAGTTAGTACTGAACGGTTTATAGCTTATCTTGGAAACATGAGTAACTCTCATATTCTGGCCTTTTATTTATTTAGCCCATGGAAGTCTAATAATGTTTTTGTCGTAAACAGGCCCAAAACTGTTTTTTTTTTTCATTGTGTACTGTGACTGCCCTCTAGCGAAAATAAATTGTTACAAATTATTTAATATAAACAAGAAAATAACGCAGAGACGAAATAAGTTTTGATTGGTAAACTAACTAGAATTGACAAACCAACTAAGACTAAACGGAAACTTCTGTGGACGATCAAATTTTGTTTATCTTCTAGCCATATTTCGCCCTCTTATTTATTTTATAGGATGCCATTATTAAAATAATTAATTAGTGTATGGTTTTGTTTGGTTAACCGACTCGCTCAAGTTCTTTTATCTTCTATCTCATTATATCATATGGTTCCCACAATTGAGCTGGGAGTTCCTTTATAAATCCAAACATAATCCAATCCTCAATTGATCTCAACGATTAACGAAAATTATAACTGTTTTAACACTTTCCATTTATTTTATAAAATAATGACGTTTTCTTTTTACATATTTTTCAAATAGATAGACCAAAATAAATTATAAGATAGCTCGGTCTAATGAAAAAAAGCATATAAAGCAAAACGGTAAATGGAGGCGGAAGATAAAGATAAGTGTAGAAAAAAGGAGAACTGTTTCACAATTGGTACGAGAAAGATCAAGTTAAAGCTTATGTAGTTGTCTGAATTGAAAACACAGAAGAGAAAGTGATTAGGAACAGTAAGTAATAAATAATAAAAGAAAAGTCAAATCAGAAAGAGAGTTGATAGGGTTTCCGAAAAAGGAAGAGTAGAAGCTGCGAATGTGAGTTAATGAGTAGAGAGCTTTCTACGTGGTGATGTGAACTGTGATGCTTCTTAGCTTTGTGTGTTTCTATTAAACTCAAGTGGGTTTGGTCGACTTTCCTAATTGACTTTTGTTTTACAATTTTTTTTAAAAAATTCTTGGGATATATAAAACCAAATTCTTAAATTCCTTCTTTTTCTAACTGGAAAAAAAAAAAAGAATCTCCCAAGAAAATTTACAAATGCTGCATTCCAGTTATCTATGATATTGACTTGCGCCAACTAAATACGTTAAGAGCGATGTAAACGACATGAGACTCATGATCATGTTTTTTCCACGCTCAGATTACATATGGCCGGCACTTATTAATTAAATATCAATTAAGTTCATGTTTTTGTACCTTTTGAACCAAGAAAACACTATAATAATGGTCAACTAATTTTGTGATAGATTATATCAAACCATTTCCACAATCTGCATTTGAGAAATCATTAAAAAATCCTTTTTTCGGGAAACCAAAAAAAGTTCTTAATGATTCAGTCAAAAACATTTAAGCATTTAAATCTAACCCGTCCTTTCATAACCGGGTAGCTAATTACGGGTAGCTTACTTAGTTATCATTAAATATCAAAACTTCTAAAAGCCATGCTAATTAGGCACAAGAAAACTTAGTACACGACAAGATAAAGAGGGCAAATAAATAAATATATATATATATATATATATTATGACAATTATGACAATTATGAAAAATACTTATTACTAAGTGTAAAGTAGTGGATTCATGAATAATGGGTGGTACAAATTAAATAGATAGATCGATAGATAGCTAGAGGGTAAAGGCAAGCTTTAAAGAGAGGGCAGTAATGACGTTATACGAGCATGGAAACCTGACTAAACCCTAATTTCTTATTAGCTTTCTACCCTTTTCTGGCAATCGTCCCATCTCTCACAGTCATAGTCCCCAAACCCTTTTTTTTTTCTTTTCAATAAACATAATATATAATTTCTGTCACCTTTTCTAAGATACAGACAGATATATCTTATCAGAAATACCAGTCCACAATTACCCTACGACATACAACAAATCTTCTATTTTCAAATTCCAATTTAAAATCTTTCACTTACATATCTTGTCTAAGGATGTTTTTTTCTTCTTCTTTTTTATTAATTTGTCTAAGGATGTTACAGGCCAACATATGGAAGAAATTACATTTACATTACAATGCCAATGATGATATATGGTATTGATGATTGATATGGATACATAGAAACTCGGGGATATATTGTTTATTATTATAGTACATGGTTGGAAGCTTTTAGATTACAAAATACATGTAAGATACGAAACTGATCAGACACCAATTCCAATAATTTAATCTCATTAATTAATTGATTAAGATCGAGTTCATTAAAATTTTACATTTCAGATTATACTAGCGTACTGTATAAAATAAAATAAATTATCTTTCAAATGTTTTGATTCGTGGCTATTCTTGAGACCAATACATGGTAAATAAATCTTTCTCCCGTCGTCAGATGAGATGGGACCTCCTAACCTTCTTTATTATTGAGATTTCATAAGTACAAACCAGTTTAGCTAACATGCATATGGGTTTTTGGCATGTTATATTGCTAGCTTAGACACGTAAAATACCAAAATGTATTGTTTTTAAAAAAAAATCTAGAAAGATCACCTCAATCTATGTATATATTGGTTCTAACATTGAGAAATACTTTAATCAAACAAAATTGTACGTAAGCTAAATATGTGTGTAGAAGTAGGAAATCTAAGGATAGTGAAGAATGCAAAAAAGTTAGTCACTGAAAGAGACGTGTGATTGATCACTTGTCTCCTTCCAATTTCCCTGTGGGGCAGTACATGCACAAAAGATGGAATCCATTCTTCTGCTCCTCCTCTCTTCACTATCTTTTCAAGTTTCTCTTTTTGAAAGATTTATATATAAATTTTTATTTTTATTTAACTCGAGGTGCACTTCCTAATTTCATCCTCCCTATAATTAGCATGCTAACAAATATGTCTCAGCTTGAACAATATAGCTCCCCAAAAACATATGTTGATTAATACTCTCGCTATTCGTAGTGATCGGATTAAGGATCAAATCTCTTGCGATAGCGGACAAAATTTTTTTATAATCAGATGGAAAAACAGACAAAAAAATAATTCATTGAAGTGTTAAAATAGGTGCATCTTATACCATTGTGTCATATAATAACTATTAACTAATTTAAAAACATACTGGATGCAGCTGTACCCCCTATCCATGCACCAATGTGGATCCGCTACAGGTTCATGTTTATATTTAGGATCACCAGAAAGTATATTAAGAATTATACTTTTACATGTTGTATTTAAACCCTCATAACCCAAAATAGACAATTTATCGTGCAGTGTACAAAACTTCCTTAAACTAAAAATATATATATGGAAAATCAAAAGATCCTGACTGGAATCACTTCTGCTTTGGGGTCTAATGTATATATGTATATGTATAGTTGGATGTGTCTGGAGAAGATTCATTGTTTTGGCATGTTTATTTGTTTTTGTTTTTCCTTTTATTGTTTTGGTTGTTTTCGACAGTTAACCGATTTTTGTATCAAAGTTACAAATACTATTAAGTGTAAACTTTAAGATGAAGAAAAAGGTTGTGAAGCATGGATAAGTTATGTTCTGAGTTTTGCAGGGAAATCAATTTTCTAAAAAAAAATAAAAAAAAATCTAAGATCATCAAAAAGAGGACTATATTCTTAATCTATATCATGTGGGCAAGTCAAGGCTTACTGGCATCAAACTTTAATGAATGTAATCATATTCACACCATATATTATTTAATATATAGAATTTTAATATCTTAAGTAGTCATCTATTTTGTCTTTATGTATATGTATGTCATATTAATATAATTACTATGTGTACGATGTAGAAGCTGATGACTATAAAGTGAGACTCTGCTATACTGAAAGTATATAACTACTATATACGAAAGTATTGGATTGATTTTGTTTCTTTTTTCCTCTATTGGGTTAATTTTGGACTAGTTTTTTTTTTTGTTAAATGGTATAGTGAGACTTTTACAAGGAGGACTAGTTATTTACTCATCACTAAAGCGCATTATTGATTAAAAGAATCATATATTATATGATAAAGCGTGGTTGAAAAATGTTCAGCACAGCTTGTTATAGCAAAAACTAATGTACGAGGAGTGATATTTAAGGTCCTGATATTTTTGAAGTAAAATTAAATACCTCTGCAAGATTTTGCAGGGAGAGGTATGTACCATCACTAGCAATGGTAGCAACATAGATAAAAGTCATAAAACCCTAGATCCGGTCCCTTTAATTTATTTCATATATGATTTGACATAAAAAGAATTTTGTTAAAAGGTTAATTTTTCTTACATTAAATTCTGCCTATCATTTTATTTAACTCAATTATTATAATAAGTAATTACTTATCTTACCAAAATCGTAGCTTTAATATCTATAATTTTCCTTTCAATATCCCTAGAAATTTCATTCTGAGACATAGATAAATATTGTTCCCATTTTTTTTCTTCTAATTATACAGTGATTTCAAGATATGTAATACTATTATATTATCTTTAGTTGAAAGAACTCGATTTATAATTTACATCCAAAAACAAAATTCACGACTTGAAATCAGTATTCACATCGCAACTCCTTGATTTAAGATATTATTAGTTGTTGAAAATATTAATAGAAAGCAATTATGGACTGCATACGTCCAAAACTTGGACTATCTTTTTTTCTTTCTGTATCTTTCTCTATACTTCTCACGGTCTCACTATATTTGATCTATATATATACAAGCTCTCCTTGCTCATAAAATATCATAACCCTAACTCTACAAGTTTCATCTTATTCAGTTTATCTCTCTCTTCGAGCTCTCAAGACTAGTTTCCAATCCATCCGTCAAAGATCATGAACCTTGAAGAGAAGCCAACCATGGCTTCAAGGGCTTCACCTCAAGCCGAACATCTCTATTACGTCCGGTGTAGCATCTGCAACACCATCCTCGCGGTAATTAATTCCCACACATAAGAAAATATATAAGTATAAGTTCATGACTCTTATATATGTCGTCATGTAGATGATAAGCCATGCATGCGAAGCTACCTATATATATATATTCTTGTTTTTATGTTGTTGTATTTCTTCAAACTTTGTAGCTAATTGTAAAACTAATCTATATATATATATAGGTTGGGATACCATTGAAGAGAATGCTTGACACTGTAACGGTGAAATGTGGCCATTGCGGTAACCTCTCGTTTCTCACCACAAGCCCTCCTCTTCAAGGCCATGTCAGCCTCACCCTTCAGGTATATTTAACACTTGTTTAACATAATTTTTAATATATATATAAAAAAAACAAAGTGATACTAAGTCGAGTTTATATAATTGAACAGATGCAGAGTTTTGGTGGGAATGAGTACAAGAAGGGAAGCTCTTCTTCCTCCTCTTCCTCTACCTCTAGTGACCAGCCATCATCTCCGAGACCACCCTTTGTTGTTAAACGTACTTAAGCCACACCATTTCTGTTTTCTTTTTGTTTCTTCTATAAATATGATAATTAATTAACTATATCTTTGGTATTACAGCTCCTGAGAAGAAGCAGAGACTTCCATCGGCTTACAATCGCTTCATGAGGTTAACCTTTGACATCTACTTTAACTTCCTAGCTAGATATGAAAATTAATGCATGAATTATATATGTAATATACTTTTCTTCGTTTCTTTTTCTTCTTTTTTTTTTTTCTTCTTTTTCTTTTTTGAACAAATATACAAAGGGATGAGATACAACGCATCAAAAGTGCCAATCCGGAAATACCACATCGTGAAGCTTTCAGCACTGCTGCCAAAAATGTAAGAGCTACAAAAAAAAAGTTGTTTTCATTAATATTATTTTTTTAACATAATTATTTATGTAATAAAAAAATGTCACAAACAGTGGGCTAAGTACATACCCAATTCTCCTACTTCCCTTACTTCCGGAGGCAACAACTTCAGTGTAAGCTATACAAAACTCAGTTTGCATATAAATATTAAAGCAAACTAAATTGTAGTAAAACCTTATCTTAAAATGTTTTGTTTTAGGGTTTGGGATTCGGTGAGAAGAAGTGAAAAAATCCCAGTGAAAAGCCTAAAAATAACAAGCACACGTGTGCAAGGGACTACTATGTTACGGCGTCGTTTATCTCACTCATCTTGTGGTTTTAAACTTGGTGTATTTTTCTTATGTATGTCATGTTTGCAGAAATGATGTTTGCCTTAGTTTTATGACTTTATATTTCTGTCTGTCTTTAGATTTGAAAGTTACGTTACTTTGCTGTATCTCTTTGGACGTTTATGTCGGGACATTATTTGTCTTAATCCTATCAAATTTTCTGCTTATTCCTTCTCCATATCTATGACAATAATTTTCCAAGTATTTCTAACTTTCAACATCGTAACTTCGAATTCGAGAATCTCTGACGATGACGTGTAGAACAAAACAAAAGTGGAAAGATAAAAAAACAAACACTTTTTCAGCGAATATTCATTACAATTTATATATACACAAATTGTCTGAAACACTGTGAAAGAAGCAGACATAGATATCTGAAGCAATTTTCTTCAGAACATTATTGACTGGTGAATAATAAAACAAGATTACACTTGTGAATCTTCTTTCCCCACTAATCTAATTAACCATCTCACCAATTTAGTAATCACCAAATCCCCAAGTTCACAAACTAGATACAATTTTGCCTTGTCCTTGTGTAGAACTGTCTCAAGAAACTCAGAAAGGAATAAGAATGTTGTCAACCTTTTCTTAGGAGCCTGCAGGGAAATAAAGCTCTTTATATTCTTGCTTCACCTCATCACTGAAATTTCTCTGTTGCTCGATTCTTTGAAGATGTGATGACAGTTGTAGTAGATCAACCGTTGATGATCCTTTTCCTTTACATGAACTAGAACCAGAACTGATCTTTCCAGGATCTGTCCATAACGGTTCCATCTGATGAGAGTTTATTGGTGAGTGACTGAGATTTTGGTCTGGTTTGGTGATTGAGAAAGTTGTGTTTGTAATTTCAGGGAAGTGTTGTTGGGACTGAGATGACAGAAGAGAGAGAGCACGAGTAGAGCGTGACGCCGCTGCCTCATGTAAGTCCCAAATAGAGGATAAACCAGAAGCCTCCGGTGGATAAATCTCTGGTTTAGATTCATAAATTCTGCTGCTGTTTTGACCAATCATGGGAAACATAGAGCAAGTAGGTTCATCTTTGAAACTCACGAGTCTACTTGCACGGTGGTCGTGCTCATCTATTACTCTATATAAGAGATTACCGGGAAATGACTCTGGCAATACCAATGAGAAGTCATTGACTGATGAATTATCCAGAAACTTGTTGCCTACCACACCTATTTACATACATAATGGTCTCAATTTTGCACGACTTTGATACTTCGATACATAAATGAAAAGGGAAAGGCAGAGAATGTGTGTACCTTGAGAGGTGCGAAGAAGCTTGTGGCGCTTACTCGGTAGGAAATAGAATGAAGGTTTCCTTCTTCGCTCATTGTGACCAGCTAATCGCCTTCTGCAACTTCTTTTGCCATCATCAAATTCTGATAGGAAATGAAACCTGACCAGAGGAAACAAGTAAAAGAAAACAAACTATCATGACCTCATGATATGTTAAAACATTGAGCAAGAGACAACTTGAGAGGCAAAAGAAACAAACCTGCTGCACTGTTGACAAAACCTTTGTTCAATCCCATTAACTATGACCACAGAAGTTTTAGAATGAATATCACAAACTCTATGCCTTTTGTGGTAATCTTTTGAAGAGCTCAGATCCATATTGCAACCATAAACTTGACACAAGGGTTTCAGGGAGCAGAGGTTTAAAGCTCGAGGCTTTTTAGACGGAAGAGTAAAAGCTTTAGAGGATGTATCATCATTCTCATAATCCAAAAATCTCCTAAGTTTGAAATCTATCCTAGTCAAATCCTGACTAGAGAACTTTGAAGAAGAAGAAGAAGATTGGTTCTGCTCCTTCTCGTTCAACAAATTCGAAGGAACCACTTTGCTAATGGAAACAGAACCGAGTCCATTGGATTTAGCAGCCAAGTTAGGAATCAACAGATCATCATTCTCCAGTTCATTAGAGAGTCTTTGCTCAAATCCAGACATGGGTTTTCTATTCTCAGCAAAAGTATCAGAATTAGCTAAGAAAACGCTTCTCCCGTAGCTCCAAGAATCCATCAAGCAAACTGAAACTGAGAAGGAGCAAAGTTCAAATCTTTTGCTTTCTTCATCAACAAAACAACTAAGCAGCAATTTGATAAAAGAAACAAAATCAAATTAAGAAGCTTTCCTTCAATTGGCACAAAACCCAGATGAAATTTGACGAAAATAATCAAACCCTAAACAAGCAACAAAGAAAAAAAAAATCGATACTTTTCTTAAAATCAGGGAAGCAATCAAACAGCAGGATCATCAGTGGAACATAAAAATTAAGCAAAATCTGATGAAATTTTCGAACTTTTCAATCTTTCCTCTAATCTATTTGGAAACTAAACAGAAGAAACCAAATAATGAATGAAACAGAACAGAGTACAAATCGTAATAAACTCACCGATTAGAGTAAGACAGAGGAACTGTGTCTTAATCAAAAAAAAAAAAAAAAAAAAAAAAAAAAAACAGAGGAACTGTTGTGTATAAGGAGAAGGAAGCAAAGAGAAAGAGAAATGGAGAATTAAAGAAAAGTGAAAATGGGAATCGAAAGGAATAAGGTGAGAAGGTGACGTCGAAGCAGATACTGTTGGGTCAACATGATTTCCACTACACCCAATCTTTTTTTATCTTTTTTTTTATTAGATTGAACAAGAATTTACAAAACCATTTTTAAAATATCACTGATATAGTTACATAATCAACAAAAACAAAGAATTACACAATCTTTTTTCTGTTCAAAGTTTTATTTGCTATCAAATTTTTAAATCTGTTTTCTACTTGTTCTTTATTTTCTTTTTCTTTTTTGGGTTCGATTTCAAAACTGTTGTGATGTTTTGTATTGGATCTCACACTGAGGTTAACCATTGAAACCACTATTTTCCAATATATATATAAAACAATTCATTTATTCATTTAATTGTGTTTAGTGTTATTAGTGGTAGTTTAGTGTTGTTTAATTATTTTTTGTAGCTTTATTTTTCATAAATAATATTTTTAGATTTAAATGTAAATTCTTATATAAATGATTTAATATATATTGTATATGTATTTACAAAACTATAAATTCCATCTATGTATTGATTTTCTTGTTTTGTTAATTGTACTGAATTTTTTATAGAGACATACAACAAAACTAATGTGGTCAGAAAACACTTTGTTGACATAAATATGTTGACTACAGTGAAAACCAAATAGACCAAAATGAACACCGTCACGATCAAAGGTTTTATGATTTCCGGGTTATAGTCTAATAAACACAGTTTTTGGTTAATTATTTGGTTTGTTGGTAGCTTTGGAATTGTAGAGATACAAATCCAACAACCTGAGGAAAGCATATTTTATATTATTTATTATTATATAGCAACTTGGAAACATTATTTTTTGTTTTTTTATTTTATTAAAATAAAATTGTTTCCATAAAAATAGATGTCCAAATTAATGCATAACCTAGAAGAAGAATGTATGGGGTTTCCATAAAAGAAAAAGAAACTTTGGGGGTGCGAAAAGAATAGATAAAATATTAGAGAATCAGCGAATTGAAGAGATTGGTGGTGGAGCGTGTGTGGGCTAACGTCTGACGCTTCCCAAACATTTTGCTTTATTACACAATCAACCCTTTTTTTCTTTTTCTTTTTTACTTTTGTTTTCTTAAAAAATGAGCCTTTTTAATTGTTTTGGTGGGAGCCAGAGCACATCTTGTTGGCCAACCAACTGCCCTTTTCAGGTGATGGAATCTAAGCTAGTCCCCACTAATTTTTCTCATTTTCTTGTTTTTTTTTTGGCTAATATGTCTTATGTAATTGTACGTTTGTATGATTTGATCGTTTCTACGACCTTGGTGAGTAATTTTTTTTTTGATAATTATCTTAAATAACACAAAATAAAGTTTTTGTGTCATATTTAGCATATATTTTTATTTAACACACAAATAATGTTTTTATTAAAGGGTAATTTTTTTATATAGCACTAATTTCCTAACTTCATAATTTTAGGTTTTAGGTTTAGATAACCTTAAACCTCCTACCACTAAAAATATATGTTAAATTCAAATATAGTTAATCCAAACCAAAAAAGTTAAATTTTAAATTTTATAAAATGTTATATTTAGCCTAAATGAAAATGTGTTTGATCATATTTTAAGGAATTTCTAATTTTTTTATTTTTGTTTTTCAAATAGTTAGTAGATTATCCAAGTCAAAATTTTGGCAATAAGGTTCCTAAAAAAACAAGAATTCAAAAACAAAAATTGAAAAGGTATACAAGTTTTCCCCCATTCAAGACCAAAAAAGTTGTATCCTTTAGTAGGTTCAAGGCCGATCACCAAAATTAGTA
This sequence comes from Barbarea vulgaris, assembly GCA_963667165.1. NCBI lineage: Eukaryota > Viridiplantae > Streptophyta > Magnoliopsida > Brassicales > Brassicaceae > Barbarea > Barbarea vulgaris. Next base: position 5,485,878 of record OY763887.1, read on the forward strand.
TATATAAAATTTGGAACAGCAAATTTAATAGAAATAGGTTTATGGTTAAGTGGTCCGTTCATGTTTATTTTCAGTATCAACCAATAAGTTTAAAACTTGAAATTGTATTCTTATTTTAAGCTTTAGACACTAAATATCATTGGGCCGGGTCAAATTGCGAAGCCAAGCCAAGTCTATCAAGCCCATTAATTGCGGTCCCAGCAGGGTCTGCTTTATCTTCTCCACTGCCCAGACTTACATTTTCAATATTTTGTTCAACTTTCATGAAAATTTTCAAAGAATGATTTTTAAATTCCTTGAAGTAGCAGCCAAAAAAGCTTAGTAATGATTTCTATCATAGCATTTGAGAACGATGGAAAAGTCCAGGTTTTTTAACTTTACATTTTAGATCAAAGACCAGATCAGTTTCCTTTTGTTTATATTGGCATCACTATAAATAGACATAAAAATAATTGATCCGAATTAAATTTTCTTAAAACGTATTTAGTTGTTTTATCCCAAACCTTAACATTGTTTTTATACTGAATAAGCTGATTTATAACATACAGCTTTTAGTCAAACCGAATCGAAACTGAATTAGTGCAATCAACTCAAACCGATCGATCGAGTAAATCAAAATTTATTAAAATTTGCATATATGACAGCATATATGACGTAAATCACTAATTCATCTAAGAAAACTACAAACATACCATTTTGTGAGTGTCTTTATTTCCAAGGTTTAATATCATATCATTTTACTTTGCATAATTACTTCCACTTTATGATAATCACATGTTTGGACCCTCCACCCACTAGATTAAAGAAGAAAGCCATGAATTTTCTTATTAATTTCATATACCCGACTTTTGTATATATTGGTGACATGTATCATTGTTTCTCTTTTTTTTTTTTTGGAAAATGTATCATTGTTTTTTTTTTTTTTTTTTTTTTTTTATAATCCAGTATCCGACCACTTTGCGTGATCGACTAGCCCACCGGACCGAAGCCCAAGCCATGACAGTATTTTTAAGCGTCCACTTAAGGGCCCCTGTTTACGCTAAGTGGTCTGGAGGGCCGGGCCAACAATCCAGGTAAATTACCCGTGGCCACCGCATGTCGAATCCGGGTGCTTATTGGGACTTTTCTCCCTCAACACCACTAGGCCACCATGTGATGGTTAAAATGTATCATTGGTTAAAATGTATCATTGTTTCTAGCGGCATGAGTTTTTTTTTTGTTTTTCATTCTCTTTGCCAATAGGAATGAGTTTATTGCAATACATCCTCATATCTGCTTGTTTCTTGGTTTATTTTGTAAATTTATGGTTCTTAGAATTATAAAACGTTTACTAACAAGAAAAAAAAGAAGAAGAAGAAGAAGAAGAAGAAGTATGTAACAAGCATTTGTCGCTAATAATATAGACATATATAGTTACAGACTTACAGTGTATGTGGGATGAATTCGTGAATACAACTTATCCATATACATATAGCAAAAACGTAGCTAGTGTGCTTCTATATATATATATATGTTGTGGTAGTCCAAACTTCAGTTTCACTAGATTTTATATATTACTCAAATCAACAGCGAAGATTTATTTAATGTGATCAACAACATAATTTTAAATTATTTTTAGTCACATTTAAACAGAGTTTTAGGCGAAAAATTATCCAACGAGCAAAACATTATAATTATCCCTGAAAAGGCTATAGAGTAGTGCGTATGCCTTATGCATGCATTAATAAATATATCCAAATGCGAAATTGAAAAAGCAAGCGCAATCTATGCATGGCTAAAGTACATCTCTTTTATCCTCGATAAATATGTTAATACATTTATCTAAAGCAATTGATAATCTTTTTAAGGTTAAATCAATCCTCGACGAAAACATGAATTATACTGTCATTTCTATCGAAGCTCTAATTACACAACTAGTGAGTAGTGACAGGACAAAAAAACGACTAGGCATACTAAATTAAGTCATTGATTGCTAATTCTTATAGTAATATTTAATTTTTATGTATAAACAAGCTAGTGGATACCGTTGTTGTATTAGACATAATGTCGCACATCGGAAAGTGGATAAAGATCTTAAGTAATATATAAAAGATATGGGTCTTTCCACTCATTGTTAATTAGTTTTGAGTTGGAACCACATAGTCTAATATGGTATCAGAGTCCGATCCACATGTTGTCCAGCTCGATCCACAATCGGTCTGACCAAAATTTGATCCACCGATCCTTGCCCGAAATACCGAGATCAATGGGGAAAAAGACCATCATCTCGAGGGGGCGTATTAGACATAATGTCTCACATCGAAAACTGGATAATGATCATAAGTAATATATAAAGGATATGGACTTCTCCACTCATTGCCAATTGATTTTGACTTGGAAACTCATAAAATAATAGTTGGTCCCAATTTTTGTCTGTTTTTTTTTCCTCATATTATAGATATCTAATTAGTTTGAGAACCTATGGCGCCACAAGTTGTAACTTGTAAGACTCGTAACCGACGACATAAAATTGACGCATAACTAAACAACAAATGCAAAGATAAAGTTTTGACAAAATAAGAAGAAGAGAAATATAACCAGCCAAACTTAACTGGCCCGGTTTAACTTTATTTATTGGTCCCATATAATATTTTCTTGTTTGCACTCTTAATTTGATTGTGTTTTGCTTTATCCCAATGATCTAGCAACGCTTTATATGTGGTCCGTGACATAGCTCAGTTTATTTTGGTCCTTGAATGTAGCTCAATAATGTGTAAGAGTGACAAATTTTATTCACCGAACTTCTCCAGTTGCTACTGAAACAAAATTAATGGTTCACCACTTACTCTGATAATCAAAATATTAACAATATTGTACAAAATTTATTTTACAAGGAAAATATGTAAAGAGATGGAAACAAAAATCCATGTGATAAACAAGAAACTAGGTATTTATCAAATCTACCCTCAAATCTCATACCCAATTAAAAAAAGAAAAAAAAAATCATTAAAACTTCCACAATCAAATCCCAGAAAACCAAAAAGAATTACATATAACTACAGATTGAGACAAGAACAAATCGAAAAGAAAATAAAAAAAAACAATTTGTTTGATGGGTGCATGTTACCCAAGATCCGATGACACTCAGAGAGATTGGGATTATACATGAGTGTTGTTGATGTTAGCTACATTGGTAGTCTCATAGACTGGCAAGCCTCCACGAGACAACTCATAGTTTTGCAACTCAAAGAGATCAGAACTTGAATCACTCTCCATTCCATCATCATCTTCCTCTCTCTTTATTCTCCGATCACCATCATCGTCAGCCCAAACCCTTTGATTCTCCGAGAGGCTCTCCATCACCTGGAGTTTCTCGTCTAGCCAAGAGAACTCTTTGTTGGTCTTATTTTCCTCTTCCTCTACTTGTTTTGTGGCAGAAGTGTAATTCAAGAACTGCTTGTAGTTCTTGGTGGGAGTGTTCAAATAAGGAGGAGGAGTTCTGAAACCCGAGCTTGATGATGAAATCAGAGATTTTGATGATGATGATGTCGTAGTGGTGGTGGTTGAATTAGATCTGCTTGAGCTCAAGAAATGGCTGATACTGCTTCTCCTCCTCCTTCTCATCCATCCTCCTCCGGGGATATCGTCTTCGACTTCTGAATCAGTTGGCTTAGACTTTGACTTTGACTTGTTCTTCTTCGAACTAGCTTGATGGAACAAAGAGTTCAAGAAGCTGGCGATTTTCCCACCTGGTGAGCTTGGTTGCTTGTGTCTCACGTTACCAAGTCTTTCCTTTATTGTTGTTACTTCGTCTTTCTCATCATGATGATCTTGGTGAAGATGGTGAACTTGCTCCGAACATCTAATCGGCAAATCCAAGCTGATTCTTCTTCCTCCTCCTAATATTCCCCATCTCTTACGATTCTCCTCTCTCGCCGCGTTATAACCATACTTTTGTGTGTGTCTATGGTCCCCGGAGGAGGCTTCATTGTAGCCGGAAAAGTACACGGCGGCCTCAAACACGTCAAGCTCTTCAGAATTGCGCTTGTGGGACGATATTCTCTTGGAGAGCTTATCTGGCTCAGCTGATGATGAGATCCCTTTTATGGACATTATTCTAGGGTTTTGAAAACCAGATGCTTGGATGATCAGGACTCGGAAGTCTCTTTCTATGTTTGATTTATGGAAAAGAGAGAAACAAGTTGCTAGAGAAATGATAGGAATGAATATAAGGTGTTTAAGCTTATATAACAATTGATGTGATATGTAACTCCTTCATCATTAAATAAGGTTATATAGTATGTGAATACGTAAACGTATCATGCGATACTCATACGTTGATATTACTAGATTACGATAGTTTTATGGGATTTTAGGATATGGTTATTATAGTTAAATGTTCTTAATGCTGCAATTTGTATTTTGAAATTTGGAGGGACAGAAGTCATAAGAGTTTGTATGGCCCACTAAATGCGTGGGTGAAGGAACTTAATTGAAGGAGAAGGTGGGCTCATTTGATTTTATGAGATTTCTGATAAGGAGTAGGAAATTAATTGATTGTATTTATGATAATGTGGGCCTATCGTCTCTTGTTGCCTTGGATTCCAACTTTGAGTTTTTTTTTTTTTTTTTTTTTTTTACGTATTTAATTTTGTCGTTATTTTTTGAAAATCTTTATGCTAATGTTCATAAATCCACACACAACCCATGACTCCATTAAATATGAATATTCGAATTAGTTACAAGTAAAGAAAATTATTTAGTTGGGTGGTGGTGACTCGATTGAGTTGACAAAAATTCTTTGAATAGTTTTATCAGTCTCGATTGAGTTTTATCAGTCATGATAAAAGAATTTTTGACTCGATTGAGTTGTGACATTTTAAAAAAGTTATCATGCATATAATTTTTTTATATTGTGTTCGTAAATATCCCGTCAATTTAAATTGTAATTTAGTTTAGAAAGTTGTGTTGGTGACTATTATCTTTTGATGAAGAGCTTCGAAGTCACTCCTCCATGACATTTAAATCTTTAATCAATAATTATGAAAGTCAAGTTAGTGAGTGATCTTTTCTATAATCAGTCTCTCATCAGCATATGTATCTACTACACTAGTCTTCTTTATATCATTTATATTTATATATTAGTTATGACGTATGTATTATATATACATTTTATGCGCATATATATAATAAATTAAAAGATTTTGATATTGCGATTTATATCTTGGTAGTTATTTGCTAGCTTGTTCAAATTTTATCTGCTTGATTGGTATAATTTTTTGCTATATTTTCATTTGGCATTGACTCGTTGATAGAAATCTTTAAAAAAATTTAGAGAGAATCCCAATTATAAATTTCTGTAAATGGATCCGTAAAGACGAAGAAAACTAATTGCTACATTTAAACGTTGCAAAAAAAATGTCGGTTATTTTATAAAATAGAAAACCCAAAAAAAAACAAAATATCTTTCAAAAACAACTTAGAACAGGTACATCTGATTGTAATTTTTTTTTTTTTTGTTTTGCAGTAAATTTTAAAATTACAACAACAAAAACAACAACATATATTCGTCTCCTAATCAAAGCTAGGCGAAGTAGGAGGAATTTGAGACAAGAAATTAAAGTCAAATAGTTATGGATCTAATCCACTGATGCAACAATTCACCTGTTAGCTTAGTTTACAATATCTTATCCGTATTGTTTTTATGGAAAAAAATCATCATAGAAGAAATACATCCTAAGAGCAATTTGGTGTTACGGTATCTGGACCCAATAGTTTTTAACCTTTTCTAGAATTTGAATAATTATTTGGTAAAATCTGTATAGTGGTAAAGGATATCAACCAAACCAGATTAGTTTGACCCGGAGTTTGAAAGGTTTCAAACCCAAACCGTTCTAACAATTTCTAGAACTCATAAGTTTTGGTCTACTCTAGAATCCACTTTAATTTGGCTGAATGTTATAATCATGAAAGAAGACCAAAAAAAAAGGGGGAAAAAATTCATGGAAAACGAAAGTAAGTTTTAGTTCATTAGTAGCTGGATTTTATCTTTATAATCTAGATACTTTCATTTCAGAAAATTGATCGTTCCTTCAATCGATTTGAACATAATCGAACCTCAGATTTAACTTTATAGTAAATAAAACTACCCGGATTATAGAGGTTATAGATCAAGTTTACGTTGTTTTTATACCTTTAGCAACTATTTTAGTATTACCTTTAAAAAAAAAAAAAATAAACCGAGAGATATATATAAAGAAGAAAAGCCGGCAACGTCACGTTGTATAGATTCCATATTAAATGGTTTACAAAGGCAAAACATAGACATGACACGAATAGTAAGTAGTGGTTAACAAGAGATTCGAGCCCACACGTGCGGGGACAAGTCAAGGGAGATGACACGCGACATGGTTTGGTTGTACAACTTACAAGGACATAACTAGAAAAAGGGTTTTGTCATGGGGCTTAGAAGTTGAAAAGGATGATGCCTTAAGAGCACTTGAGCCCTCGGGTTTGAAAATTGATAGTTCCATCTACATCTCCATCTCCATCATACCTAACCAATCCCTAACATGCATCATATATCTTCTCAAACACCGAAATTAACAACAACAACAACAAAAACTAATAATAATAATAATAATTAATTAACATTTTCGGATTCCAATTGACGTAGCCAATTTTTATTTTTATTTTACCAAAAACTGATAAGTTGCGTATTGGTCAAAGTTAATGGAAAGAATGTATATTTTCTTTGACCAAAAAATGGAAATTTAATCTTCCACTCATTGTGTAAACTAATTATTAATACTTTTTAATATGACATTCTTCAATATTTCTTTCGAATGAACGAGTGTATGGTTTAAATAATGTAGAACTAAATAAAGAAATAAAACAATTTAATCTTCTCTAATTTTCTTTCGTATGATTGAAAATAAAATGAAATTTTTTATATAGTGATTGCCCTCTAAATAATGATTGTCAAGTCAATATCTAAATTGGAGGAATTTGTGAAGGAAACAAAACTGTAAGGTAGCTTTCTCTTGTTTAAAAATAAAAATAAAAATATAGTTAGTTTTTTTTTTTTTTTTTTTTTTTTTTTTTTTTTTTTTTTTGTGAACCTCAGCATTCTTCAAGATGCTTCTTATGGCTATACTTCTCTCACCAGTCACATCTCTTTCGATGAAACACTTCCCATGTGTGTTCATCTTCATCCTTTGGATATATATCTTCTCCAATTGCAAAACAATTAAGTAAATAAGGCACAGTCGCTTGTCGATCCCCCCAAAAAGAAAAAAATAAATATTGAGAACACGATAAGTTATTATTGGGCCCATGTAGCCCATTAATTTTATTGTATTCGGTTACAATGGGCTCTAGTATTGGGCCCCACAAATGGCAACTCTTCAAACTCAACAATGCCCTACTTTTTTGAGAGAACACAGTGTGGTGGCCCTTGAAATCTTGCCACCATTTCTATCCGACTCCAATACAATTTTGAATTTTCATACATCATATTAATCTACTATACTTAGCCTCATTGATGATTAAAGTTTAAGCATTGTGATAAAATGATTTTTAGTAGTTAGTAACGTAACGGAGTATTTAGCTAAAAGTTAACGGTAAGGGGTAAAACTACAAAAAAAAAAAATTATTTATAATTTTGGTTGATGATAGGAGTATTTAGATAAATAATTGATTTTATTGGTGGAATCTCTTTAATATACTGTTGAACAAAGTTAAAAAGTTTCTACACTAGGTGTGGAGTTTTATTTAGCGAATATATTTACAGATTAATGGTGTTAAATTTATTTTGTGAATATCGTATATGTAAACCTGTTTTTTTTTTTTCGCAAAGGTGTATCTTATATTAATAAACTTGCAAACTACAACCATCTGATACATAAGAGACCAAGTCTTATAACTGTTTTAGTAAACTCGAAAAAACGGATCGAACTAACAAGGAACTAACAAAGAGAACTCCAACAGAATATTTCAATCATAAAATAAAATGATAAGAAGGACAAAACCGAATCTCTCACTTAACTCTCGTCCCAGGAACCTTTGCACCTAACGCGCAACCCGGTGAAGCTATGAGTTCAATTCAATCAACCCAAAAATTTCTGCAAGAGCCTCCACCGTGAAGATTCTAAAGTTTGAAGGATATATATCCATTTCGACAAACAAGTCATCGGATCCAATTTAAAAAGGAGCAACTAGGAGACCGGTTGAAACCGAGAGCAGCAGGTTGAAGACGGCAACAGATCGACACCGAATAAAAACCAAGGAAATGACTACCGAAGAAGAGAAAGCACCGAGCAAAAAGCAACAATCATCTTTGTCAAAGCAGATTGCTAGCTTTAATAGTTTCCCGAAACATGGCTAAACATCTAAGGATTTTACAGATCTCGCTGTCAAATCTAAAGAAAAAAACCAACCGTTGAAAACAAAAAAGTACATAACAAAATCTCGGGATAAAAGATCGAAAGCAACTATAGAAATGAGAAATAAACCATAACTCCGACGCTATGGAAGCCGCTGGAGCTGCAAAACGGAACAGTTTTTTCTCCCTAGAAGTCTGTTCGTTTGCCAGTCGCTGGCGACAGCGACCAGCGACTGCGACTGGCGATTGTTCGTTTGGCAGTCGCCGCGACCAACGACAATCGCAGCGACCAGTGGCGACAATTTGTAAGCGAACAATAACTCTAGTCGCTGGTTGCTGTTGCTAGTCGCTGGTCACAGTCGCTGTCGCCAGCAACTGACAAACGAACAGACCTTAGGTGAAAGAGAGCGGCTAAACCTAAAAAGAGAGGAATTTATGTAAACCTGATTATCATGGATTTTTGTGGTGGATAGAAATGTAATGACTAAATTTGCTAAGAGTGAAAAATTTTCAGACTTATGAATTGGAAACCTAAAAGACAGAGTAAGATTATTTTTGGTTGTTGTTGCTTTCAAAGGTGATACTATCTTTTGCCATATATCTTTAATCACCTGAAGATATTGAGTTCATCTATCGTTTATCCATATTATATCCTTTTATCTTGATGGGAGTATTTGAATAATTTGGCATCATCATATGACCTATCGATGCTTCGTTGTCTTTACAGTATTTGACATGACACGTCAAGATAGATGTTATAATCGCCCTTAAATTTCTTGAGATCCAGGTGTTTACTGATCACCCATATGGTATTTGAGTCCAGAGGTTTTCATTATATGCATTTCGCAATGTTCTGGTTAAAAAAAAATAAAAGACATAATAAAAATAAGCTCTCTCAATTTTCAAATAATGGAACGAAAATGATGTATCAATCTTCAAATATAATGGCAAACATTTAACAACTAAAATCTAATTTGTATTTTGATTATCTATATACAAAACTGTTTTCCGTGCTGCTTTCTAAATCATATTTGTACATTAAAAATATCAGAAAAAACTATTGAAATTTATATACCCTTTACCAAAAAGAAAAATATAAAATATATAGTTATAATTACGAATATCTTTTACAACTTTTTAAAATATGATATTTTATAGTATTTTAAATTAATTTAAATTAATTTATAGGAGAATTTTTAAAAAGTCACAGATTATGAGAGATGTTCAGTAAATGCCACTTTAAATAGTAAAAATGAATAGTAACGCTACAATAATTTTTTTGGACGATTTTAACTTTAATGAGTAAAGCAGAACTGTGGTACACGAAACTGTTATATAGTACGCAGAAAAATTATTTAGTACACGAACAAATAAAACATAAAATTTTTTTTAAAGAAAACATAACATAGAGGGAAATGTCATGGTGTATTATAGACGAAAATACAAAACAAATGTTGAATAATTTTTATAAAAATACCAATGGAAAATTATTTGTTTAAATCCTAAACACTAAACTCTAAATCATAAACCCTAAACCGTAAATCGTAAATCTTAAACTCTAAATTTTAAACTCTAAATCTTAAACTCTAAACCCTAAACTCTAAATTCTAAACTCTAAACTCTAAATCCACATGGAATAGACAACCAAAAGAATGATTTTACAGAATTTATTCTGTAACAAAGTTACTAAAGTAAGATATTATACCCTACACCCAAATGTAGTGGGAAGCCCAGACATAAGATTTATAGTATTAATTATCTCATAACAATGTTACACAAAAAGACACTATACTCTACACTCACATGGAAAAAAGAACCCAAACATGTGATTTTACAGTATTTATTCCGTAAGAAAATTATAAATGAAGAACTTTAAAAGCTAAATGAACAAAACATATTGCATATATTTATTTATCAAAACAAATGTAAAATCAAAGTCTTAGAGTATAAACGGAAAAATTAATGTCATTAGGTTTGAATCAATTATCAAAATCTATATTTTAATAAAATTAAACCCTAAATTATAAATATATCACCCAAACAAAAAAAAATTAGTTATCCACACAGAAACGTCGTGTGGACCAAACAAATAACATAACTCATAGACAAAATGGAAAAAAAAAAATTGAAAAAAAAATTCAATTGATCAAACAGTCAAAGAAAAAAATTGTCTTTTCACATAACAAAAAGTAGTTTTTTTAGTGACACTGAACTGAAGAGTGGCTTTTATTTTTAGAATGCCATAGATTAATTTGTGGCATTTTTGTAAATTTCTCTTAATTTATCAAGTTTAACTGGTACACTATAAATTAGTAAAAATTGTTTTCTGGGTAACCACTCATCAAGCCATTAAGAAAATTGTTTTCTGGACATATTACATCGAGAGTTTTCATGAAAGAGATGATGGCCCATGTAATGTTGAGAAGCACACATAAATTATTGAAGAGGATAAGATAAGCGTGTAATAATCAATCACCAAAGATATGGAAAGAGTGGTTTTAAACTCATTGCCAGATTGTGTTTGCCTCTTCGTTTTTGTTGCCAAACATAAATTTCCATTTTTCACAATAGTACGCGCACTGCTTTGTTCTTTCCACATGTTTCTTGTTTCTTCTCATTTGCATTTTGATTTTTAGCCATTTTAATTGGTCTTTTTTAAAAAAAAATTATTGCATAGCATTGAATTCATGTTAATTTGGAATAAACTGTATATTCAAACTTTTGGCAAGATAATGGTTATTCAATGTATTGATCATGTTAAACGAATAAAATCGTGGGTGAGATACTGAAAAGTGAAAAGGACAAGTTGGAGACAAAAAATTGGCCTATACAGGGATCGAACCTGTGACCTTCGCGTTATTAGCACGACGCTCTAACCAACTGAGCTAATAGGCCTTTGACAGAATCCAAGTATTTAATAGTTAAATTCTAAATTTTCCTTGAATCATGATGATCTTAATGGGCTTTTCTACACACAGTTTGGGATCTATATAAAGCCTCCTAAACCCAAATAAAGCTGACGGACTTGGATATCATCAAGAAGAACATATTTTGGTAAGACAAAGATTTTTTTTTTTTTTTTTTCCCCTCTTAAAAGGACATTTGAGAAATTAGTAAACGAATTTTTTTTAACATTTTTTGTTTACCTTTCACGGGTCTAGACCGTTTTGCATCATTTCAAGATCTTAAGATTATATATATCATATATGAATGTACACAGAGAAAGAGAACTATGAAAATGAAAATTTATATTGAACGTGGTGGTTAGAAGATAGCGTCAACATAGATGCTAGCTGCTGCGTGCGTATACATCGTATTCATTATTAATATGTACTTCTGTTACGTGTATTATTATTTATGGGATTGAACATAAATATTTATTTTAAACAGCAAATTTTTGTCTCAGTAAAGAAAAAAACTGATAATGAAATCTTTTTTATTTTCAACTATACAAATTCCATTATAAATCAGTTTTTATCAACGTTAACACCGGTAACCCAAGATTTGTTTTAGATACTCGTTCCGGTTTAACAATAAATTTACGTTTTTAAAAAAATATTTAAAAGATACATATACATACATGTATGTATATAGAATGGTGGGGCTAAAAAGCTAATGATGTGTACATTAATTGGACATTTGATGTGGCTGGATTGGACCCAACTTGCTCTTTGATAGAGACCTAACTAAGACACCTTTGCTCTTCATTCATTTCCTTGTGAGATTTTGAGTTGCCATGTCACCAGTTTACCGCATCTTACGATCCGTGTCCGTTACACATATTATATAATGTTTACACAACAAGAAATCTACATATTTTAAAATAATAGACTAAGCTTTTAATCCGGTCTTCTAACGTAAAAAAAATTGTAATATATGCGAATAAATACTATTTTCTTAGAACATAAACCAAGTATATACTCGATATATATAGTATAGCCCAAAATATTGAGCCTACTTCTTTAATTTAATTTGCCATTTTAATAAAAACCACTTGCAAATTGGGTTTTTTCTTTTTTTTTTTCAAAAAAATTAAAAAAATTAAACAGCTTAATACTATATTGATTATGATGAAAGCTTACATAATCCAAATGTAACATCAGAATTCAAAACAGGAACATACATATAAAAATTAAACAGATTCAGCCGCTTGCAAATTGGTTTATCTAGATAAATTTATTCTTTTTTTTTAAATGACTATTCTCTGTATACAGTGTCTAACAATTTGTGATAATTGTAGATTACTGTTCAGTTTAAGACCAGTATCTTAAATATTTGAAGTAATAAACTAACCTAAAATAAACTTACTAAAAAAAGAAAACAAACAAAAATTGTGTCACCGTGATACAAATCAACTTCAGAACTCTCGTGACTACAAAGATCGCTCGTCAACCGTTCTTTCCTTTATTTTTTTTATTTTATTTTTATACTTGTAATCCTCGATTGGAGACTATATTCTTGGGATCTGCTTCAAAACGACTATGCAGGGTTTTGTGTTCTTTATATCTTCCAAAACCAAATCCACTTCAAGTGATCATGACTAAACATTTTGGAAATGATGAAAGTAGAGATTACATCCTTTTAATGATAACTAATTATTTTTAGTGGAAATAGTTTTGTGGGGATATTGAATACAATATGTACGTTTACATCGAATAATAAACTGAAAGAGAGTAAAAAAGGATATTTAGTGGGAGAAAAGAAGGGTAGAGATTTAACAAAGGCGAAGATAATGGATATTATTGGGATGTTGTCTTCAAGGCCACGAGCTTAGATTCTTTTAGTTTTGCCCAATTTGTTATCTATCTACTTTTCCTTTTATTGCTTACTACTTTTGCTCATGATCTCCATGTACATATCATACATAAATATAGTATACTATCTTCAAAAGAGTTATATATACTCTGTATTTTATAACTCATATGTTCATTTCAAATCTCAGGACGTACACGTTTATATTTGGTTATATAACTAAAGATAATTTTAGAATGGTCATATCATACCAAATTTGAAATAACTGCTATATATAAATTCTACATATATAGTTCGATTAACTATAACTAAATTTTATAAAGGCTTTCCAAAGTAAACTAATAGAAAATAGAAAAAAAGTTTTTTACATGCCTAGCTCAAATCTTAGTGTTGTAAAATGGACTCAAATTACATATAGTCATCCAAATTAACTAGGATAAAACTAGGAATCTACAATTGAACTGAGTGGTGTGTAATAATGGATACTACTGATCTTACCAACTGTTTTTTTTTGTTTTTCGATTTTCAGGTGAAGTCAAAGCATTCATTTAGAGCATATAGAGCTTTCCGATGTGCCCATGAGAAGTCTCTCTTTCACAACAAGCAACCCATATAAATCCTAACTTAAAAAAAATATCAAGATGAGCTTAATCGTGCAAGCAACATCCCAACTAAAAAATCTCCGAAGCTCAGTTCTCCTTCTCCATTTGTACGTAGAAAGACTCCAAAGGTACTTTTGCTAAGTGATGACCCTCGATTGTTTTTCTCCATTAAAAAAAAAAAAAAAAAAAACTACATAGGGAGTTAGTCATTGTAACACATTTTTAAGGTAAGATGATGATGTTACCCCAACAAAAAAAAAAAAAAAAAAAATCTTTTAATCACTAATGTCAAAATATGTCGACAATTAAAATGTGAAACTTTTTTTAATGTACCACATTTGCAATAGTTAAACAATTTAAAGTATCCTTCGTATCAGCACACAAGCTTAAAGGTTACTACTATATATATAAAAAAGGTTAAAGATGTGTCTTGTTTTTTGTCCATAACTTAATTAGAACTATACACCGCGCGTACACGTTGAACAAAGCTTTACAAAATACTGTTTAGTTTGAACATTTATAATTATTAGAATTCTTCCTCTCTTTCCTTAAATCCTGTGTATAAATCCGTCGACGCAATACATTACACAATTGTCAATTGCTTCTTCTCAGCTCTACCAAAAACATCTATCGCTAAAAAAAAAAAAAGGTCTATTTGTACCTTACTGTTACCGCTGAACATTAAATATAATAAATAAATTTGATAAAACAAAGGGTCCTCACTTTATTCCAAATGAATAGTATAAAACTATAAAATATAGTAGAGAAATATAATAAAAGGAAATTGAGTTGATATTTTTATTGGTCAAGATTTGATTTCATAGATCTACAGGGAAATCTCCGCCGTCAATTCAAAGCGAAGGTGACACTTGGGGAAGGACCAGTGGTCCGTACAATGTTACTTCACTCTGACCCAGTTCGCTTCACGAGACATCGATAATCAAATTTTTATTTTATAGGTTTTTTTAGTCCGAATAATTTTATGAAAAAACGTGGACCCGACACTAGTACAAATACACCAATGAGAAGTCGACAGCAACAAAACCACTCCGGTTTTTGCAAACAAGAGAAACCACCTTTAGCTTTCCCTAAAACCGTTCTTACCCAAATCTCTCCATAAATAAAGATCCCGAGACACAAACACAGTCTTATTATAAAGGAAAGAAAGAAAAACTTTCCTAATTGGATCATACCAAAGCCTGAACTCTTCTTTATCTCTCTCTTGTAGTTTCTTCTTGGGGTTGTTTGGTTCTTTTAGAGAAAGAAGTTTCTTAAAATAGGATCAAAATGGGAAGGGGTAGGGTTCAATTGAAGAGGATAGAGAACAAGATCAATAGACAAGTGACATTCTCGAAAAGAAGAGCTGGTCTTTTGAAGAAAGCTCATGAGATCTCTGTTCTATGTGATGCTGAAGTTGCTCTTGTTGTCTTCTCCCATAAGGGGAAACTCTTCGAATACTCCACTGATTCTTGGTAAATTTTTAATTAATTCATTCCTTTTTTTTAATAAATCTTTATTTTTTGTTATTTTATCTCGTTTTTTCTTTCTCCTTAAGTTGACCACTTGATTTGCCCTAATTAGTAACGGCTGCTCTTATTTAGGTATGTTTGAAGGCTTTATTTAGATTTCGAATTTAATTAGTTAGATATCTTGACTGGATCTGTTGATCACTGTCAGAAAATGTTTATTACTACTACTTTGTAAGTAGTATATTTGTTTAAAATCAAAAGTTTAGGGCCTGGAGTGGAGTGAACCCTAGAACACTGATTATACAATATATACGAATGACTTGAATGTATATATGTATATCAGTACATGTATGCATCATTTCTTCAAAGTCAAGAGCGTATATAAGGATGGATGTTTAATATCTGAGCTAAGAGTATTTTACATCTAAAACTCATTATGAATCTTTTGTTATGCTAGCCATGTCTTTTAATTCTTTTTGCAAATCTAAGTTTTAATTGATGCCACAGTAAGAAAAGAAAATGTTTAAATTTACTCAACTCTTAAGTGAAAATGTTACGTTTTTTCCTGTGATTTTGCAAAAAAAATGATTATCTGAAAGTATATAAGGATTTCAAATTGAGGTTATATAAGGAGATGGATTTTAATTTCTGGAGCTAGGGGTTTTCCAGCCTTAAACTCTTTATGACTCTCAGAGCTTTGTCTTTAAAAAATTTCAAATCTAAGAATACAAAATGTTTGGTTTCACTCGGCTCTTACGAATTGGAAATATATATATATTTTTGATAATATTCGAATTGGAACTATTAATTGAAAAGACTACAGTAATAAACGTAATGCTGCTTATTTATTATTTGAAATTGAAAAACTGGAAGTTAGGATGTCAAATCTGAGTAGAGAGTCTTTGACCCCTGGGGATCCATGAAAAGAACTAACTCATTCCTAAAATCGGCTTCTTACCGATGGTCAAACTTAGCTCTAACAGGCAACAGCTGTTCTTCATTTTTAAAAAATATTAATTTCATCTCTGCTCTGAAAAAAAAGAAGATACTAGTAAATTGGTAATTTGTCCCGACTAAAAGTACTTTATTATAATGTGTCGTTTCGAGCAAGATTTTCCTGTACATAATTACAAAGTTTAAAGAAACCGCAATCAGAACTCGAAGCTAAAGGCAGGTAGGGTTAATGATTACTGTTTTTGTTTTGTTTTTGTTTTATAATATGTTCTGTTATATAGGAATTAATTCTAGGTAGAGATCTGAACTGGATTTGATCTAAGAAACATTGGTTTAACCCATATATAAAACCATCATTAAGACCTAGCTAGATTTACTACCCTATAATGTCAATAGACGAGCTAATCCAAATTTTATATCGTACTCGATGATCATTTGATGATGCATGTATACATATAAATAATATGATAATAAGTGGTTGATGATGTGAAGCTAGCCCTAATTCTGTGAATTGAACAGTATGGAGAAGATACTTGAACGCTATGAGAGGTATTCTTACGCCGAGAGACAGCTTATTGCACCTGAGTCCGACGTCAATGTATATCAATATCTCTCCTTTCAACTCACATACATAATAATATATCAATCTATTTAAGTATTGATTAATTATATTTGTATAAAACTTTTGATACGCAGACGAACTGGTCGATGGAGTACAACAGGCTTAAGGCTAAGATTGAGCTTTTGGAGAGAAACCAGAGGTACACATATATATATATATAGACACAAATGAAATCAGAAACTGGTATATAGCTTTAATATAAGTTATATAATGCATGGATGCTATTGAAAAATTCAGGCATTATCTTGGGGAAGACTTGCAAGCAATGAGCTCTAAGGAGCTCCAAAATCTGGAGCAGCAGCTTGACACTGCTCTTAAGCACATTCGTTCTAGAAAAGTATTGCCTTCTCCTTCTTCGTTGAACCTATCGTTATATATAACGTAAACATATATATACAAGCGTTATTATTTGAATATTCAAAACACATATGTGTGTATATTTATATGCTTATCTTATTGGTTAAATATAAAAAAATATTTGAGTAATCAATATCACGTTGATATATGCCTAAACTAGAGGTTGATTTCAAATGTATGAATTATGTTGTGTATATATAAAATTCATATTACTCAAAGTAATGGTACGTTAATGTGATGTGATATCTGAATGCAGAACCAACTTATGTACGAGTCCATCAATGAGCTCCAAAGAAAGGTATTTAAAAAACCCTATCAAATTAATGTATGTCTTATAGAGAAACTGCGTTTAAGAAAACGTATATGGGAGCTTACAAATTGTGCCGTTTCGGAAATGACAGGAGAAGGCCATACAGGAGCAAAACAGCATGCTTTCCAAACAGGTGACACGTGTTATTTTTTCTTTTTCTTTCGTCAACATATTTTCGATTGCATAACTATTACATTCCACTGTTCTACTCCACACTTCCAGCCAAGCTATACCTACGAGCTCTTCATATCTCCAGTACTTAACTTCCGCACCATTAAATAAAGATTGAAAATAAAAAAACTTAACTTACACTTTATTAGATAGCATGGATGTTGTCTATTTATTGATATAATCATCAACCTGTACATAGATAGGCTTTGTCCGTTTTGTTTTAAGGTTGTCTCTGGGGTTAAAAATATTTGAACTTGGAAACGTCGTCCCATCATTCTACTGATTAAATTTGGAAGAAGTAAATAGCTATTTTTATATATAGGTACTTATATAAGACTTCATTGCACGAGTACTTATGTAATGTAACCGGAGATCTAATGTAATTATTTTTGGTTATATGTAATATATATATTTATGACTTCCTCACTTTGAAGATTGATGATGATAATATGGTAATAAATTCGTAACAATTGGTGTGAAACCTGAAAATTGGCAGATCAAGGAGAGGGAAAAGATTCTTAGGGCTCAGCAAGAGCAGTGGGATCAGCAGAACCATGGCCACAATATGCCACCGCCTCCGCCTCCGCAGCAGCACCAAATCCAGCATCCTTACATGCTTTCTCATCAGCCATCTCCTTTTCTCAATATGGGGTACGTAATTAAGACTTACTAATTAACTCCTCTTAATTTCAAGTGTATATACATTTACTTATATATTTTATGCAAGCTAGTTAGGTGTTTTAATTCCACTGAAGTTATAGTTTCTGTGTCAGTAATGGTTAGAATTGTATACATGATCTTGAAATTAGAACTTTAATCCAACACATTCATTTATTAACGTATACGTATAGGTTAATGCAATGGTCACCAAACGACCAAACTTACATAGTGTGGAAGAAGTAGATGGATTGGTTGGGGATACATACGTATAAAGCCTAAGAAACTATTGGGATCAGCTCGTCTGTTGTTGTTGTTGTTGTTTGGTTTGTGTGTTTAAAGTAAATTTGAGTTTGTTAGATAACTAAACTTATCTCTTTTACATTTTCAAAGTTGACTTATAAATAGATTTTGCTTTATTGTACGATGAAACATATGATTTTTATGCATGCACAATCTGTATAATGCAGTGGTTTGTATCAAGAAGAAGATCCAATGGCAATGAGGAGGAACGATCTCGATCTGACTCTTGAACCCGTTTACAACTGCAACCTTGGCTGCTTCGCCGCATGAAGCATTTCCATATATATATATATATTATAATCGTCAATAATTAAAAAAGCAATTAGCCACATACATATAGTTATAATTAAATAGTGGCTAGGCTCTTTTCATCCAATCAATTAAGAAGTCCCTTGTTATCATATCATCATATCTATATATAAATTAGCAAGCTCCTTTTTCTTTGTAATTTTCTAAGTTTTTTTGCTTCAATATGGGGAAACATATTGTAATATATTTGAAGGTCGGAGAGTAAGAACGAGAGATTAATTGATCGGACCTTTTTGAAGCCACTTTAAGTAAGGAGTTTAAGTATCATCTTCACATCTTCCATCGCTTATATAAATGCGCATAAAATGTATAATACTATATGTATGTGGCTAATGCGCAAAAAAACTATCATCTTCACATCTTCCATCGCTTATTTGAGATTTCGGTTCTCTTAATTCTTTCTTTGTCGAGCTCAATTAGTGATGGGTCCTGTCTGATTAAACCTGGCTTATAAGTTATAAAACAACTAAAACGCTTAAAACGTGGCTCTCAAAATCCTGGGTTTTTGGGATTAAAAGTAGAATAAAGGTCGTATAATATTAATAGAATGAGAGTCTGAATTAAAAAAAAAAAAAAAAAAAAAAGGAGCTGACGATTCAAAACGATGTCGTAGTGGTTGCGTAGAAGAAAGTGATATTTTTCCTTCTTCTTCTTCCTTCGCCGGGAAGCTCACAAACGGAGAACTGTTAACGGGTTTGATTTTTTTTTTTTTTTTTTTTTTTTTCTCAATTCTCACTAATCCGCATTAGTGATCTTTCTCAATTCTCACTAATCCGCATAAAGATCTGTGAGTTCTTGTTCTTTTAAGTTTAAAGATTTGATTCACTTAGGATAATGCAGGGAAGGTGTTTGAGGATTTGTCTGAGAGAGAGAGTCTAATGATTCCTCTTTTGTGATGAAGATTGTGTCTGTGGGGAGAGAGGTTTATTAGATTTTTTAAACCATAAAAATCTTCACTTGTTGCATAGGGACACCAATTGGAAACTATAGCTTCTTAGGTTAACTTGTTGCTTTCAACTAATTGGTTGGCTAATTGTGACTAAGATTTAACTGAAAAAACTCAGTTAGGTGGTGGTGGTACTCTAGTTGCAATGGCAATGGAAACGGCAAAGAAGAAGGGAGCTCCACATATTCTTAAAATCGATACGGACTAAAACTTGTAAGATATATCTTTATTTCGATCCATATCTATAAGTTGCTTACTTGCCAATATGACGAGGCCTGCAGCGGATGATCCTATTGAGACTGAACTTCTTGTTCAACCACACAGGTGGAGGGGAAAGTTCTTTGTTTCATGTTCATTTTGCGAAATTTGAAACTGAATGAATACATTGTAACCCCTGCGCAGGCTTGGACTTGGTGCGAAAGTGTCACGACAAACAAAGCGTAGACACTCAGATGACCCTCTTGATCAGAAACTACAAGCCAAGTTTGATGCAGGGGGAAGAAAATATGCAAGATCAGTTGCAGAATCTGCTGGTTCTTGTAAGAACACCGGTGATGACAGTGAGGATGATGATGAATCAGAAAGCAAGAGCCAAGCATTCGGCAAGAAAAAGAAAAATACAAGTACGTACGACGACACATTAGAGTTTGTGATGTTACTATAGTTGAATCACTGTACATAATTGTACTTATATTGGAACATTGAGGCTTTGGTAAAAACATGATCTGTTATTACACGTTATTATCATTACTCATGCAAAACTCTCTTGTCTGAGTAAAACTACAGACGCCACTTGAAAGCAAAAACAGAGTATGGCAATGAAAAGAAAACAAAAGAAAAGATTCTGCAGTCTTTGTTTGATGTTAAAAAAGATGTGATTGTGCCGCGGCACAAGAATGTAAACTAAAGAGCTTTGACAAGAGCCTCATTCACAGGTCGTCGCTGTTCTTGTCCTGCGTTGGTTCAGCTTGTACCATATCTCTGAAGCTCATGATGATCTCTTCTACTAACTCATCAAGGATCATTTCACTTGTATATGAACCAAGGCAACCGATCTCAAACCGGAGATCCATCCAGCTTCCAGTTCTAGCCATGTCTTTTCTCACTATCTGATCTAATGTGTGAGGGGAAGGCAAAGGTAAGAGATGCCAGTAAACCCCTTCTTGAGCCACTTTAGCCGCGATTTCCATGTCTGAGATTAACTGAACCTCAGGTTTCACGAATGAAATCCAAGGCCCGGGATTGAACTTATTCCAACAGAAGTCCATCAGAACTTCATTGATACAATCGTTAAGGAGATTCTTATCATCGCAGAGCTGTGTTGCAAAAAAAACAATGTCATTTGTTAATTCTAGCTTAAGAAGCTGTTCTGAGTAAAAGGGCCTCGTTAAAAGCTCTTCACAGTCCAAGCCTGAGGATTTCACAACGGCTTCAATGTATGCAAGTGTCAATTCCTTGTCATCCATGCTTGTTTTGACATTGTTGCCTCTGTCTGGTTTTGGAGAATCAGCTTCGTCCAATCTTATACACAGTGGTTGCATCCGTGTTTCAGCTGAATGTGAATCACGAAACAATAAGAAACCAAAGTTCGGAATAATCAATCTTGAAGCTGATTTTTAAAGTTCTTACATACCTGAACTGAAACTTGTGCTTGTTGTTGGGCTACTGTCATCATCTGTAAACAGAAGCTCAAGCACATCAGTGACAGTTTCTTTGCATTCAGTCAACCTTACTGAAGAACTTTGTGGAGATTCTGGAGGAGAAGACGGTGAATGCGCTTGGTTGAACATATCCTCCATAAAATATGAAACCTACTTCAAGAAAAACAGAGAATGTATCCAGGATTTTTTTTTTTTTTTTAATTTGGTGACAAAAATATAAACAAATCAAAGTTACTCATACACATAGATATCTCTCATGGACATACATCCAATTTATATAACATAGTGCAGATAATTTAGATTAGTAAATAATTTTATCATATAACCTAGTGCAGAAAATCTCCAACCTAAAAGGAAAAGTATCTCACACCTATCAAGTCTTCTTTATATTTGAAATGATGAGTTTGGGTACGCTCCATAATTAGACATGTAACAAATCTATACCTCTTTTCTTTTAAAATTATTAACTTACTTTTTGCATATACCTTCTATATTGAGTATCTGGTAATAGTTGATTGGGTCTAAGAGATTTGCTTTCTATTTTTTGTTCTTCTTTATAATGATGTAACCAAGTTCGCCCGATTCTATTCCTATGCGGTGATCGACTTGACAGTATCGTTCTCACTAAAATGAGAAACAATCTGTCTACTATAAACGAAAAATATTGATAGATTAAGGGAATATATAGTCCCATTTTATATAAAAGACTTATTGAATCTATATACTAAGAACGAACGAAGGGGCATGTTCCATTGTTCAATCTAGATACTAGATGATGACGAAAATAGATTTTGGTTTAAGGGTTCCATCAATTGGAAAATCTCAATCTTGACACATAACTATTAAAATTGATGTTGGAATTGTTTTTTCTAAACATATAGAGTACTAGTGAAATGTTATTTTGTCTTTTAAACCGATTTAAACCGAGTGAACAAGAAGAATATAATATCCACATTCTTGGTGTTTTTTCCATATATGATATATGGCATCATTGCAGGTTTCAAGATTTCTGCTTTCTACTTCTTGTCAAGTGTAAACTCATTTTTCTGTCAGCAACATGCATGATACGGATTTAAACGGGATGTAACACAACAACTATAGGAATTAAAAAACCACAACCACTAAACTATATGTATTGGTCAAGTAAATCATATAACTGGTGTTATGATATCATTATTTCTATATCATTAATAATCAAAGGGTTTTACATTTTTTTCATGAAGACATCATCTTTGAATTTTACTATATTTTAATTTTAGTTGTCATCACATGGCCGGTAACAATAAACGGTTGGCATGAATTAGTATTGGGACTTATGGATTGATGATGAACATGTTGAAGAGGAAAGGCCAACCCCGATGTCTTATAATTAACTAAAAGAGCTCAGACATCATTATTCAAACACAAAGCAATACAATCAGAATGGTAGAAAAAGTTGAGCGTTGGGAGAAATATATGTACATCTCTTTCTCACTACTTAGGTATTAATGGTTTGTTTTCTTTACCTGGTATTCTTCTATACAAATGTTAAATAAATAATTAATTTAGGGGAAGACTCTAGTGGGAGTGACCATGGTGTTAAGGTACTCATGTGTATCTTCAATTAAGTGAATGGTTTGGGATGGTGTCGTAAGGTCCAATGAAGATAGGCCCAATATTTTTTATTCTTTTAATGATAAGGCTAAACTTATTGTTAAGTTAATCAAAGCCCATTAATTATGAAGGTAAACCCTAGGAATTAACATTATAAATAGAGAGTGAGCCACTGTTAGTCTTCAGAACCCTCAAGTTTAGAGAAAGTTAGAGGGAGAGTTAGGGAGACAGACAGTGGCTAAGTGTAGGGCTCAGTCTGTCGCCTCTTGCTGCCGTAGAAGAAGTTAGATCTTGTTAGTCTTGCTAGCTAGTTATAGTACACCCTAATTTGGTGTCCCTAAAACTCTAAATATATGTTTCTAGATGTAAATCACTAATCTTTATTATTGGACCTAGATCCATCCAGTACCCTGAAAAATGCTGGAAAATAACAAAATTGTGAAGAGAGTTAGTTTCATAGTGAGATGGAGCTGTAGCGGTTCATTCTAGATTTCTTAAATATTTTTTAAAAATATATAATCCATTATAACATATTGAAGTAAAAAAATAATACATGTCTCTTGTCTTCTTCCTCCAAAATATAACACTACAATATAGAGAAAAACTGATGTATATCATATGCGTTAATGACGTGACATATACATCAGTTTTTCTAAGATTATGTATCTGAGTGTAGTGTAATGTTTGGAAGAGGGGGGAAGAAAACAAAAGACTTGTTTTATTATTTTTCTTCAATTTTAACAAAATATATATAAATATTTTAACATGGGAGAGAATCAATCTCTCCGCTTTCGAATCAAAATATGATAAAACATATCACATGGATTTTAGGAGAATTAACCAGTATATTGTTATCCAACAACTCTCAACTTGACAAACTTAGAGGTTGCAAAAAAGTTCTAACACGATTATCAGCTCCTGGAAGGAGCTCTCAGAAACAGTAAATATTAAAATTTGAAAGCCTGCGCAAGAGTTAAGAAATCGATCTCTAGGGATCAAGAGAAGAAGACCACCACTATCCACAAATCTAATTACCTTAAAGAAGGTTCCTTTGTAGTTGACTGTGGGTAATTTATATATAACATAAAAATGATTTTAAACTCATATACAACAGGGATCATCATCTATAGTTCTATAGATAAATCAATTATTTATCCGTTGATCATAAATATTAGTTCCATGAACGCCTTTACAACAGTTCTCCAGTAAAACAAATATCAGGGTTTTATGCACTTTTTAATTTTGCAAATTTTTTTTTTTTTAAGTGTTAGTTTTTTTTATAAGGTTAAAACATGTTAGAATGCTAAATAATTTGATCATATAACCCAATGCAGATAATCTACAACCTAAAAAGCACAAGAATCTCACATCTATATAAAATCTTCTTTATATTTGGAATGGTGAGTTGTGTAGATGCATAATTAGGCATATAACAAATCTATAATTCATTAAGTATAGATATTATCTATTTATTTAAAGTTAGATAGATTTTATAAAATTTTGAAAATGGTACCTTTTTTCTTCTAAATATAAACTTACTGTATACATATATCTTACGTACGATTACGAACATGTATCCAAGATTTTTTTTCCCCCAATATATTTTAAAGTGTGATTTTTGTGTTTATATATGGATTTTTTTTTCCTTGAACAAAAATATAAACAAATCAAAGTTACTCTACACATAGATATCTCTCATGGACATAAATCTAATTTATATAACCTAGTGCAGATAATTTAGATTACTAAATAATTTTATCATATAACCTACGGCAGATAATCTCCAACCTAAAAGGACAAGTATCTCACACCTATCAAATCTTTTTTATGTTTGGAATTATGAGTTTGCTTACGCTCCATAATTAGACATGTAAAAAATCTATAACTCTTTTTTTTTTTTTTTTGACATGTAAAAAATCTATAACTCATTAGGTTCATAATGGGTTAGGTTTTAGGTTATTATCTGTTTATTATATAAATAAAGTTTCTCTGAAAGAGTAAAAACGAAAACTCAAATATCTTCTCCTACACAATTGAAGTAGGCCTGGCCGTTAAGATTCTAGCAGATGGCCTCCCCACCGTTAGCCTTATCCCAATCTCCTCCTCCAAAATCTCCCTCCAAAATAAAAATTCCTCATTGCTGGTCCAAGCTTCCTCTAGAGCTCATGCAATCGGTTTTTGAACGCCTTGGTTTTGCGGATTTCGAACGAGCTAAATCAGTTTGTTCATCTTGGCAATCCGGTTCAAGACTATCTAAGCCAAACAATAAGATCCCTTGGATGATTCTATTCCCCGAAGACAAGAATTACTGTCTCTTGTTCAATCCAGAAGATCAAACAAAGGTCTACAAAACTCAACAACTCGGCGACGACAGTGTTTGTTTGACGACGTATGGAAGCTGGCTTTTGATGCGTGCTGGTTACCGGGACGTGGAAGGTAATTTTAGTTTAGATGAAAAATATAATCTCTATATTTTAAATCTTTTAACCCGCGAGAGAATCAATCTTCCAGCTTTCGAATCAGAGTATGATAGACTCCGCTGTCCGATTTTATGGATAGACGAGAAAACCAAAGACTACATAGTCATAGGAAGGGCTGGTAAAGAAAATCTTGTTTCTTTCAAGAAAGGAGATAACTCGTGGAAACAAACCAAGTTGACATTGTCACGTTTCTTCAACTCGTTTGACTTGGTATACAAAGATGAAAAGTTTTATTGTCTCAATAATGATAAACTCCTTATTTTCGAGTTTTTTGGAGAAATTATGCGGCAAGTAACTATACCAGGAGGTCTTTCCATTAGACTTCCTGATTTTCGATGGGAAGGCCAAATGGATAGTAGGATGAGTAATATGGTGATCACTGTACTAGGAGATGTTTTGATTGTTAGAAGCATACGTCCGAGTATGACTAAAAAATGGGAGTTTAAAATCTTCAAGATGGCTTCATCTAGGGAGAACATATGGGAGAGAATTTTTTCTTTGGGAGATGAGTCGATTATTTTAGATTTAGGTATTACAGTGGTTGCTAAGGACATGGAAGGAATCACGAGTAACTCCATCTACTTCAATGCCAATAGTTTTTTTGTTGATGAATATGAGGAAAATGAAATCTTCATATTCAATCTCGATACAAGGAAGGTTGAAAGACCACATCATTTTGTCACGTCGTCCGTTCCTTTTTCTTATGCTCGTTGGTTCTTACCAAGTTTCAAACATGAATGATAAATCTTCTTTCTTCCTTGTTTTTTTTTTTTTTTTTTTTTTTTTTTTTTAAATATCTCTGTGTATATATATATATATATATAAACTTTAGTAATATTTTCTTGGGTCTACAAAATTTATGTTCTACATATAGCTTCCAAAATCCTACATCGGTATTGATAAAGCAACAAATTTGTTTCAATCGGGAATATAAGCATAAGGAAGAAAAGACGGTTAGAGATAGTGAAAGAAAGAATACGATTAAGATAAAATAAACATTTAATTTATCAATAGATTTTTGATAACAAGCAGTTAAATAATAAAAAAGATATAAATCTCATAAAATTAATTAATTTAAATAAAATTTTAAATTATTTTAAATTTTATGAATCTCTTAAAAGAATAATATAAATGAATATTATATGTTATTTAAAAATTATTTTAGAAAATCAAAAAATTTAATCATGTTATATGCCAACAAATCATCTTGTTTTTATGGTTGGCAACCACAATTTTTTTTCTTCTTCCAACTGTTTTTACCAACCATATTTTTTAGTCGTTTCTTTCGACCACCATGCCCCAATAATTGGTACTCCAATATACTTTTGCAAGTCCCATGTTCTTATATGATATATACATAATTTAGCAAGCACTCTGTTTCTTTGTAACTTTTCTCAAAACTGTAATATATTTGGAGGTCGGAGAGAATGAAAAAGAAAACTTAATTTATCGGACTTTTTCGGCCACTTAAGTTGCAATGTGTTCCTTATCATCAATTTCTCGCAACCATTCCATCTAATTTTTGCAGACCATATATGAGAATTGATCGGACTTTTTCAAGCCACTTTTTAATTTGCTTAAGTATGTTCTTTGCGAATGACTTTCATGCATATACATGTCCCAAATCGGATACAAGATTTGCTAACCACATTACCAAATTTGGAATCATACAAGAATTGTCAAAATTCGCTCCCGCTTTACACAACCATACCGAAATAGGCTTTTGTGTTTGTAATTTGGTACTGGTAATATAGAAAAATACTTCAAGAAACTTTGTTGATTATATCAAACAAACACAAAATTATAGCATTATACACATGATCAAAAAGGTGAATTTTCTAGCCAACTCCTAATAATTGTCCCAATGGAGTTATATATCACATATATTATTTAATCAATTCTTAGGGTAAGATGCCAAAATGAATTATGTCGAATTCTTCCAAAAACTACAAAAGAATTGTTAAAGAACAAAAATTTGCAGCCGCCGAAGAAGCTAAGGATGTCTATTATCGTTTACTCCACATGTTCTGTAATTTCTTCACCCTCCAAGAAAAGCATTGTCTGTGGAATTCACAAACATAAATCAAACCGAACATAAATTTCTCGAAACAAATTAAAGATCATAAATATAAGTAAAGACATAACCAAAATAAATGTTAAATAAATTAAAAAAAAAAAACCTTGGAACAAAAGGGACAAGCTTCACTTCTCTCCATCCATTCATAGATGCAGGCAAGGTGAAAACTATGTCCACATTGCAAAACTATCTTCGGGTTATCCTCAATGTAATTTGTCTCCAATCCCAATAGAAATTGAATTAACAAAACTAATAAAAAAAAATTGAAATCTAATTTCGAAGTTTTTGTATGCTTTGTTTTTACCATGAAAACATGTTGGACAAACGTCTTCTTCGTCGGCGACAGAAGAAATTTCTCCTCTTTCAAAGTTTTGAAATAGTTGCTCGTACTGAATCAACAATGTAATTCTTAGTTCTTAGGATTAAAAGAAAAAAAAGAAGGAAATTAGGGTTTATAATGAGGAGATACCTTGGGGGAAAAGTTATTTGTTATTGAGTAACCGATGGCTCTGATTCTTGGTACGTTTTGAGGTTCATTATTTTGCTCCGGAATTCGAAAACAACAAAGTAGAATACCCATTGATCTGAATTAATAAAGTAATGGTGACTTATTAGATATATAGGAGATCATCACCAATAATAATTATTCAAAAAAAAAAAAAAAACAAAGATTTGGGTTAATCAAGTAGGTGATTATGGTAATTAATCACGATTTCTGAGAAGACAGGACATGGAAGAAAACAAAGGGGACATAAGAACATTGATTAGTGTTTTGTTCTGTTCTTGATATACCTTGGATCGATCTTTTGGAAACCAAGAGATCGAGAGATAGAGAGACAGAGAGAAGAATGAAGAAAGAATCAATTAAGCAAAAGAGAAAGAAAAAAAGAGAGCAACAAACTTTAATTTTGAGAAAGATTATTGAAGCTTTGGTTTAGTCCGTAATCGCAGCGAAGTAAAGATTCTTTGGAGAGCAGCACAAGGAAACGTGGAGATTTTATTGGGATATTTTGTGACGTGGCATACCAAAAGAGTTTCGAAGTTTTGACTGCTTTTGGAATGTTGACTAATTTTTTTTCCAATTACCGGTTTATATACAAAATTCCACTACCGGTGTTTATGTTTAGTGTATCTGCTTTTATTCCTTAAATTTAAATGAAAGAAAAGTAAAAAACCTAACTAAAGAAAATTTTGGGGAGATCTTTTTAATCATAAGTTTCAACTTAATTTAGTTATAATCTTCTTTAATTATTAATCATAAGTTTGTATACCAATATATGCTTCTTGGCACACAGAAGAGAGATAGTAATTGGTTTAGAAAGAAATAAGGAAAGATCATTGTGGTGGTTACACTTAACTGATATCATGCCATATCCATTTAATTTAATGACAAAATTAAGTTGGAGATCTTTTTAAAACATTAAGTCCATTTTATACTAAATAAAGTCTAGAGGATTGATTACCTATGCCTAAGATAATATTAATTTTGATATTTTATAAAATCATTACAGTATTTAAAAGTAAAATAAAATAATATAACAAAGACACGTAAAGTGTAAACTCATTTTCTGTCAACTAAATTCATCATGCGGATGTAAACGGGTACGGTGTAACACAACCACTAATGACTAAACTATATGTCTTGGTCGTGTAAATCATCATAAAACCGGTGTTATGATATAATCTTATCATTTCTATATTAAATTATATGATTAGAAAAAGATCAAAGGATTTTACATATTTTTCATGAAGACATCATCTTTCAGTTTTACTATTTTAAATTTAGTTGTGTTATATCATCACATGGCTGGTAACAATAATCGGTTGGCAGGAATTAGTGTCGGGACCTACGGATTGATGATGAGCATGTTGAAGAAAAAGGGCAAACACTCGATGTCTTATAATTAACCAAAAGAGCTCAGACATTATTATTCCAACACAAAGCAATACAAAAGTATAATAGAAAAAAGTTGAGTTTTGGGAGAAATATGTATTATATCTCTTTCTCATTATTTAGGTATATATATGGTGCGTTTTCTTTACCAAGTATTCTTCTATATAAGCCTTTTAACAAAAAAAAAAAAAAAGTATTCTTCTATATAAATGTTGAATAACTTCATTACAAAGAAAATCGTAGATCTTGCTGATTACTATATGATTTCAGACGCATTTCAACTAAAATTGTAATACTATTGTGATTTTAAATTTAATGAAAGTTCTTAAATGTGTCAAATTAATTATGGAATTTCGACACATGTTTGAATGATATATTTTCATTAGCAGATCTATTTTTAAATTTAGTTTTCTATACAAATGTGTACTTTTCATTCATATTTTAATAAAACCAAAATTTGCTTAAACTGTGAGATGGAGACAATCTTATTGGAACTGAATGAAAATGTTTAAAACTATGTGATCAAGAATCTAAAACAAACAAAAAATCTTAATAAATGGTTTTGCTTTATTTGTTAAAACCCTTTTAAGATTTAAAATCTTAATCTTAATAATCATCTTTGTCAATCTTATTTTATAAATTTAACAATGGGTTGGATATCTAAGCTGAAAAATGTAACCTACAAAAGAACTCACATAAATGAATATCCGGCCGACCAGATCATGTAATCTAATGTTTTGTGCGGTAATTATAACTGTGTCACCACTCAAATTCAAGCCTATATAATGTATTTTGTTGACAAAAATGAATTTATGATCTTAGAATTCGACAAATATGGAATAAGAAAACGATAAATACATGTGTTAATTATGTTTTGGTGCACATATGCAAAATCCACAACGATTTTATATCCCATAGGAGTGTGGATGTGGATTTGGATGTCGGTGCTATAGACAGAATGTACACAAAACGATTTTAGGTGCAACGCATTTGGGTTTAAAGAGCTACCAAAAGCAGGATTATAATTACTCATTAAATAAATTTGGGGAGAAACTGAGGTTTATATATTTAAAAGTGTGGGGAGCTACCAAAAGCAGGATCATAATTACTCATTATTCTAAGTAGTTCTTAATCTCATTTACTTTCTCCACTTTACTAGCTATATCATCTTCTTGTCCTTCCACTGAGAGATAGAAAAAGAGAATGGGAAAGAGAGGAGAAGGGTTCTTTCTGAACAGATTAAGGGCTCACGTAAGAGTCCAACCACCGACGACTACGACCCACCATGGCTGCAGCCACAACGACCCACCAAGCTCATCCACAGAGATAAAAGGAAGAAGAATAATGGTTGTGGTTGATTCTTGCTCAGAGGCTAAGACCGCTCTACTTTGGACTCTCTCGCATTGTGCTCAGCCTCATGACTCTATTATTCTTCTCCATTTTCTTAAAGCTAAACCCTCTCAACCAGGTGAGAATACTCTCTTTTTCTTTCTTATATATTTCCCACAAAAATGATTATTATTGCTTTTAGTCTTTTACATATATATAGATGCTTTGTTTTTCTATAGGTGCTCTAGCTACCAAAGAAGAAGAAAAAGAATCTTGTAACAAACCCACAACTTCAAAAGCTTATCAAAAAGTTTCAGCCTTGAAAAATATTTGTGAGCTTAAAAGACCCGAGGTTTATAACACCATCTTTTAATTACCTATGAAGCATTTTTTAAAAAAAATTTTGAGCATAATTTTGAAAAGTAACTCCGTTTCCACACTAGTTATTTCTAAAAGTAATTCAATAAATAATTTTGTTGAATTAGGTAAAGACAGAAGTGGTGGTTGTAAAAGGTGAAGAGAAAGGTTCGAGCATAGTGAAAGAGGCAAGAGAACGAGAAGCGTCATTACTGGTTCTAGGCCAGAAGAAACAGCACGCCACGTGGAGGCTACTGATAATATGGGCCTCACAGGGCCGACCCATTATCAAAAACGATGTCGTGGAGTATTGCATCAACAACTCTCCTTGTATGGCCATTGCGGTTCGTAAGAGAAGCAAAAAGCTTGGTGGCTACACTCTTACAACTAAGCGTCACAAAGATTTCTGGCTTCTTGCCTGAAATATTATTATTTATTTATTCACATTTTAAAACTAATCGAACCTTTTTTTTTTTTTTTTTTTGTAAGTCGTAACTTTTACGTTAAATCATGGCGGTGGACGTGTGGTGGGTGCAATTATTATATATACGAGTTTACTTCTTCCATTGTTTGTTTCTTTCATTATGTAAAACACTTTAGTTTAAAGGTTGATATCGTTCTAAAAACTGTAAGTACTGTATCATGAAATATTGACTATACATTGTTTATATAGTTGATTAAAAAATTAAAATATACTAATACTATTAAGAGGTCCTCTACTTGATTGAGAAAGCGAGAGAGACGGAGAAACCGAGAGACGAGAGAATCGCCTCGACCAGTGAGAGAGACGGAGCGCAAGAGAGAGACAGATTACCAGTGAGAGAGACGGAGCGCAAGAGAGAGACAGAAAATCGCAACGGCGTTGCGTAGAATCGTCTCGGCGAGAGAGAAGGAGAAAGTGAGAGAGACGAGAAAGAATGTCACTAAATTTTTTTTTTCTTCAGATTTCTTTTCAACTCTACCAATTAAAACATGACACGTCATTTTTAGAACCAATTCTAAAAATTCTTAATTAAGACCATCTTTATAGTTGAGCTTTTGGGCCTAAAAGCTCATCAACAGATTTAAATAAATCATTAATGAGTTAATAATACGTTGAGACGGTTATGTGTACTGAGACCATAGAGACGTCTCTATGGGACACGTGGCACCTTGTGGTTGGAACAAGCTTTGAATTAATGTGGAGTAGAAATTAAAAGGAAAAAAAAAACCCTGAGAAACATCATCCATGGCGGCTACGAGGTTTGTTTTGCCCACGCCCACGAGCTTCCCTCTCCAACCGTCGTTCGACCGTCGTGGATTTAGGGTTTCAGTGATTCGATGCTCCGCTTCTTCACTCACTACCTCCACTGGCCCCTCTGGTATTTTCACGTGTGTTTGTTGTTTCCGTGATAGAGTCTCTCATCTCTAATTGGCCCATTTTAGTTCGTGAATAAAGTAGAAAGCTTTCAATTTTGGTGGTCTGGTCGAAGATTGAGAATGTTATCTGTTTTTAGATTCTTTCAATTTCGGGATTTTCTTATAGTAAACTTATGTTCTCGATGTTTCTTATTATATTTGTAATGTTGGTTCTAGATGATGAAGAATCTGTGCAATGCTTTCTCGCTGGTATGGTGATTAGAAGTCTAAGCATCAGGTCAGTGTTAATTTTGATGTTTTTTTTGTCGTTGGTTGTGTCTTCCCTTTTCCTCTATTTTGAAGTTCATAACCCATTGTTACGTCTTCAGCAAGAAACCGAACACCTGTTTTGTTATCAGAGAATGAAACAGATAGCGAGAAAGAGAAAAGAAAGAGAAAAGACACACAGCTTTAACGAGTTCAGGTCTCGAGTGAGTACCCTACGTCTCGGCTTGACGGCACAAGCAATTCACTAGATCTTTCTCACAGAGTTTACAACAAGTACATAGGTCCTTATATAGAGACTAATATAAGATTTGACCTTATCTCTATCCTTAGCACTTATCAACTCAATATTCTAGTCTATCACAATAACGAACTCTCCTTATCACTCTTATAGATAGAGCGAGCCGGTTACAACCTGAGCTAACCAATGACAATCACTTAACCAATGATCTTCGATGAACTCTTTGTACCAATCAGAACTTCAACCAGACCAGTTTAACTCTGATACAAATGTTGTTTGTCACAACCTTCGATCAACAATCTCCACCTTGACAACAACATCCTCTTCACGTTCGTCCCTTGTACCGCCAAGCGTAACCATTCTCTTAGCACCTGGTTACTTTGAGCACAGCCAAGGCTTGCTTAAACTTTTGAACCGGAATTACCTTAGTGAGCATATCCGCAGGATTCTTTGATGTATGAATCTTCTGCACACTCACATCTCCTTGTTCAATCACATCTCTGATGAAATGCATCCTTACATCCACATGCTTCGTTCTCTCATGATGAACATTGTTCTTTGCAAGACAAATTGCACTTTGAGAGTCGCAGAAAACATTGACGGCATCCTGTTTGAAGCCCAGTTCTTCTGTTAAACCTTTCAGCCAAATACCTTCTTTGACTGTTTCTACCAAAGCTATGTATTCAGCTTCTGTTGTCGAAAGAGCGGCAATGTGTTGGAGACTTAATTTCCAGCTAACGGTGTTACCACCTGCAGTGAACACATAACCTGTGATTGATCGTCTACGATCCAAATCTGCAGCAAAGTCAGAGTCTGAATATCCTTCTACTCTGAAATCTGAGCTCTTTCGAAACACCAAACACTTGTCCTTTGTTCCTTTCAAGTATTTGAGTATCCATTGTACTGCAGACCAATGAACTTGTCCCGGATTTCCCATGAATCTACTCACTAATCCGATTGCATAGGCTACGTCAGGTCTTGTACCCGTCATAGCGTACATTATGCTTCCTACAACATTTGAGTAAGGGAACTCACCAGCCTCTGCGTTTTCTTCTGCATCTCTAATAGCAGCAAGTTTGAAATGAGCACCGATAGGAGTTGATACAGGCTTTGCTTCATCCATTCGAAACACTTGTAAAATCTTTTTGATGTAGCTGGATTGAGACAACGTAAGAACTCCACCTACACGATCTCTCTCTATATCCATGCCTAAGATTCTTTTGGCTGATCCCAAATCCTTCATGTCAAACTCACTTTTCAGTAACCTCTTCACCTTATTGATCTCTGACATACTCTTTGATGCAACCAACATATCATCTACGTATAAGAGTAAGTAGATGTAGTCTTTGTTCTCCAGCTCCTTGAAATACACGCAATGATCATATTGACTTTTAACAAAATCATGTTTAGTCATGAACAGATCAAAGCATTTGTTCCATTGTCTTGGAGCTTGCTTTAGGCCGTATAAGGATTTTTGTAGATGACAAACCAAATTCTCCTTTCCTTTGACTTCGTATCCTTCTGGCTGCTCCATATAGATGTCTTCTTCGATGCTTCCGTGTAAGAAGGCCGTCTTTACGTCAAGCTGCTCCAACTCTAAATCCAGATTCACTGTCATTGACAGCAACAGCCTGATTGATACGTGTTTCACAACAGGCGAGAAGATTTCTTGGTAATCTATTCCTTCTCGTTGTGAATAACCTTTGGCGACTAGTCTAGCCTTGAACCGAGGCTTCTCAACTCCGGGTATGCCAGGTTTAATCTTGAAAACCCATTTGCAGCCAATGATTTTCTGATCTTTTGGAAGTTTTTCCAGTTTCCATGTCTGATTTTTAATCAGAGAATTCATCTCCTCATCCGTAGCTCCCTTCCATTTTTCCCAGTCTTTACTTCTCTGAGCCTCATGGTAGCTTCTTGGTTCTTCTGATTCAAGCTCCTCAGCAACTGAAAGTGCAAAAGCAATATTACTTTCCTCCGTGAACCGTTGTGGACGAGTGATTGGTCGTCTGATTCTGTCTCTAGCCAACTGGTAGTTTTCCAGATTTTCTTCTTCAACTTCTGATTCAAACTCATCACCTGACTCATCTTCATTTTCAGAATTTATTCCTGCGGCTCCACCTTCAGATGAGTTGTCCTGTACGGTCTCAGACTCAGCATAATTCTTATTATTCTCAACATCTTGAATTATTACTTCAGTTCCTCTTTTCCCTGTAATCTTTGGTTGAGACGTCTCTGTCTCTTTCTCCGTACACAAGTCTTTGTAGAGCTTATCTTCTGTGAACACAGCATTCCTACTAATGACACACTTCTTTTCGTTAAGAAGCCACACCTTGTAACCCTTTACTCCATGAGGGTAGCCAATGAAAATACCTTTCAAAGCTCTTGGTTTTAGTTTCCCTTGATCTGCATGAATGTAAACCACAGATCCAAATCTTCTTAGATGTGAATATCCAGGTGTTTTACCTAGCCATAACTCTTCAGGGATGTTGTAATCATTTGCAGACGATGGTGTTCTATTGATGATGTAGACTGAGGTTGCAACAGCTTCTGCCCAGAATTTTTCTTCAAGGCCTGATTCATTCAAGAGACACCTTACTTTCTCCATAATCGTTCTGTTCATACGTTCTGCTACACCATTTTGCTGTGGGGTGTATGAACATGTTCTATGTCTCTCAATCCCATTCTTCTTGCAGAATCCGTCGAACTCAGAGTTGCAGAACTCTAAACCATTGTCAGTTCTGAGACACTTAACCTTCTTGTTAGCTTGAGTTTCGACCAGGATCTTCCACTCACAAAACTTGTTGAAAGCTTCATCTTTTGTCGACAAGAAATATACCCAAACCTTCTTCGAGAAATCATCGATGATGGACAGAAAATACTGCTTCTTTGATAGAGATATTTGGACATTAGGAGATCCCCACAAGTCAGAGTGTACGTACTTAAGTACTTCATCAGTGTTATGCTTGCCAACATTGAAGCTCAGCCTTTTGTTCTTTCCCATGATGCAGTTTTCACAAAACTCCAGGTTGCTTATTTTCTTCTTGTCAAGAATCCCTTTCTCAACCAGGATTTTCAGATTTTTCATACTCATATGGCCTAGTCTGCTATGCCATAAGACAGTGTCATCCTTTGTCACAACATTGTTTGATTCTGCTACAACCGTTTCTCCATCAAGATAATAGAGAGTTCCACTTAATGTTCCTTGCAGAGCCAGCTTATTGTTCTTAAAGAACCTGTACTTTCCATCACCACCATTCTGTTTGTAGCCCTGCAGGTCAAGAGTTCCAACAGAAATCAGGTTTCTTTTAAGGTTAGGGATGTACCTTACGTTTGTCAATTTCTTGACTGTTCCGCCTGCAGCATTGATTCTGATTGAACAAATTCCTTGTACTGTAACAGAGCTATCGTCTCCCAAAAGAACTTGTCCGTTTGTAACTTCGTGAAAGCTATCGAACCATTCTCTTCTTGAGGTCATATGATAGGAACACCCAGAATCAATGATCCATCAATCCTGTGAAGCTTGCTCTGAGACAGTGAGAGCATCTACTTCTATCAGCTTGTCAATAATCACAGCTGCATCACCATTATCTTCACTCTCCATCTTCTTCTTGCGAGCAAAGCAATCCTTCTTTAAATGACCTTCTTTCTTGCAGTACCAGCATGTCAATCGAGAACCAGACTTGGATCTTGATCTGCCTCTGTTTTTGTTCTTGTTAAATGGTTCTCTATTTTCACCTCTACCTCTCACAAAGTAAGATTCACCATTTCCAGCCCCTGCACCATTCTTATTAGCTTCTTTCAGCTCCATTTCTTTTGACCTAGCAGCTTCTACAACTTCTTCTAAGGACAGAGTTTCTCTACCATACTTAAGAGTCTCCTTAAGTTGATCATACTTTACTGGCAAAGAACTCAACAATAAAATAGCTTGAATTTCCTCTGAGACAGAGATCTGAAGACTGTTTAGATCCGAGACTAACTTAAGAAAATCATCAATATTTTCGTCTATAGTCTGTGATTCAAGCATCTTAAAAGTATAGAATTTATGCTGCAGATGAATCCTATTAGGAAGAGATTTAGAAAGATATAACCTCTCTAATGTAGACCAGGTTGATGCAGCAGTTGTGCATCCATCGATTTTCCTCAAGACATGGTCTCCAACATTAAGGATGATCAGATTCATTGCTTTCTCTGATCTTTCCAATCTTTCCTGTTGTTCTTTTTGCACTCTTTCTGCAAACACTGCCTGATCTTCATCTTTCTTTATGTCAGGTCCCGTAGGAGTTGTAGCAGGGTCCGTCAGAACATCCTTCAACCTAAGAACTGATAGATGCGCGAGCATCCGTTTCTTCCACATCGAGAAATCTCCTTTCCCATCAAATCGTTCCACTTCAATTCGAGCGTTCGCCATTCCTTCGAGCAACCTGTTGCTCTGATACCACTTGTTACGTCTTCAGCAAGAAACCGAACACCTGTTTTGTTATCAGAGAATGAAACAGATAGCGAGAAAGAGAAAAGAAAGAGAAAAGACACACAGCTTTAACGAGTTCAGGTCTCGAGTGAGTACCCTACGTCTCGGCTTGACGGCACAAGCAATTCACTAGATCTTTCTCACAGAGTTTACAACAAGTACATAGGTCCTTATATAGAGACTAATATAAGATTTGACCTTATCTCTATCCTTAGCACTTATCAACTCAATATTCTAGTCTATCACAATAACGAACTCTCCTTATCACTCTTATAGATAGAGCGAGCCGGTTACAACCTGAGCTAACCAATGACAACCACTTAACCAATGATCTTCGATGAACTCTTTGTACCAATCAGAACTTCAACCAGACCAGTTTAACTCTGATACAAATGTTGTTTGTCACAACCTTCGATCAACACCCATCATATGAATCAATTAGTTTGGTTTGCAATTGAATTGTCATCAGAAATGTGTTCTTCACAGGTATGAGAAGTGAAAGAAGTTATGTTTTTTTTTTGTTTAAAGTTTGGATCTTTGATGATGTGTGATGGTTTGTGTTTTGTTCCTTTGTTTAGGGATATGTAACCTAATAATTTGCTGATATGATGAACTGATACAGAGCATTGAGAAGTCATCATATGTTTCTAATTCGATTAGTCTAGAATTTGTATAGCTAGATTAATAGTTGAGTTGGGAGCTAAAGTAGATTGTATCTTGATTCACTAAATGGAGTTGATCCTATGATTTTGAATGCCCTGGTATAAATTCTAACTTTCATTCTCTTCATATAGTTTCTTGATTGACATATTGGAGTCATTGAAAAGATAGCATATGCTTTGGACCTAGTGAACGTACTCTTCTTTATCCTTCTGGTCTTCGAATATAGCTCAGTTATATATACTTGGTATTGAGTATCAGGCAAAAAAATATGGAAAACTATTTCTTATTTCACCTATATAATAGATGGTTCTGAAGTGAATGTCTGTCATAGTAAATGTTAGTTTATCTTTATCATTATTTCTTGATTCTTAAATCTACCCCTGGGCATTTTTTGGAGATTCCAGAAGCTATTGTAAATCTAACACTACTGTGAAAATATTTTAATCATATGCAGGAACTGATTTGTGCTTCAGGGAAAATACTTGGGGGACGAAGCGAAGAAAAAAAAGTGGAAAAAACATTGATTTTAGACTGTTAGTTCGTGGGACATGGAATTTGTTGAAGACCTTCCCCAACAGCAGAATGTGTATGTATCTTTTCTTGAACTTGCTATGGTCATGATATTGTGAGAGGAACTATCTTGTTAGAAGACACTATAGAATCTGGTTTGAGATTGATAAGGAGACATTTATATGTCTTCCGATGGTTTCATTTGATGTTTTTTTAGATTGTAATACACGTTTTTAATTTTATGCAACTTATTGTATTACATTTTTATATATATATAATTTCGACATTTATAGATATTAATTTTATTTTATTTTTATTTTTCAAACATTTAAAAAAATTATTTTTTAATTCTGATGAACCCAACTTGAGTCTCACCTATAAACAGAAAATATAAACAGAAACTTTAAAAGTTTCATCAAACTAAAATAACACTAATTTAATATAAAAAGTGGTTTTATGATACTTGAAGAGTATCAACTATAATGATGCTCTAAGGATCGGTTCTTTTTATAAAACCCATTTTTGATTTATTTTTTTTGTTAATGGGTTTAGAACCCAACTTAAAACCTCCGTTGAAGATGGTCTTATGCCACAGAGTTCACTACATATTCACAAGTCCATCACAGTTTGTATTTTCTTATTTGTGGCCATTTTTTTTACCAAACGAAAGATAAATGGGCCTTAAATAAAAAACATGGGCTTATAGGTCAAAATTGACCCAATCCGACCAGACCCGACCCGCCAATATCTTCTTCTTCTTTCTATTAGTGGCCGACTGAGCTAAATTCGATATGAATCAAAAAAAACAAAACTCTCAAAACCCTGCACGATATTTCGTAAACCCTAACCACCGTCGTCGCCACCGCCGCCGCCTGAGTAGAAATCATGGGGAAGGATAACAAATCGAAGAAGAAGCCTGACAAAAAAGGCATCAAAAGGACGGGACCAGATGCAGTCGCCATGAAAGCTAAAACCCAGAAGGCTGATAATCCCTTTGAATCAATCTGGTCTCGCCGGAAGTTCGATGTCCTCGGAAAGAAGCGAAAAGGTGAAGAACGCCGCATCAGTATCTCTCGGTCTCGTGCAGTTGATAAGAGGAAGAACACATTGCTGAAAGAGTACGAGCAGAGCTTAAAATCTTCGGTTTTTTTGGATAATCGTATTGGAGAACAAAACGATGAGCTTGGTGAATTCGATAAGGGTATAATTAGATCGCAGAGAGAGCGTCAGGTCAGTTATTTTAAACAAAAAACAAACTTGAGAATCAGATGCTTCACTGACCTCAATCAAGATTTTTTTGTTGATTCCGTTGAGTGAAATTGACTTGGTTTATCTCTGTTTGTTACTCTTTTATGGTAACGTAGTTGAAACTGAAGAAGAAGAGCATGTTTAATTTGTCTGATGGGGAAGAAGATATGTATGAAGATGGTGCTCTTGGTGGTTCTTCTGTAAGGGATGATTTTGATTCTGGACTGTTATCAGATGAAGATCTTCAAGACAATGATGATCTGGAAGCAGCTTCTGGATCAAAGAGTATGTTTGTATACTGAATTTAGATATGCTAGTGCAGAAGCTTGAATTGTTGTCAGATATTGATAGTTTTAACAACCTTATAGTAACGGGAATAGCCACTTCTACTAGTCAGACGTTTCTTTGACTATTGTTTGTGTTTTGTTAACCTGGACAAAGCTAATATTGTTAACCATTTTCTGGTATAGGACTGAAGCATCTAAATAAAAACAGACCGCTTGACGAATCTGGAGAGGAAGAGGTAAGAACAGGTCTCCTAGATGTCTGGGGTGTAATTTACTTTGATGGTTGACAAATTAGGCGTTGAGTATCTTCTTGGTTTCTCTTTGCAGAGACATAAGAGCAAGAAGGAAGTCATGGAAGAGATCATCATGAAGAGCAAACTTGGCAGGGTAACTATTCTGTTGTTTTCCTTGTATCTTCTTTTCGCATGGCTTGTCAATTTACAGTTGGTAATTTTTTTTGTTTTGTGGTTTTCCAGATGGAGAAAGCTAAGCAAAAGGAGGAAAAGGAAAAGCTAATTGATGAGCTGGATAAAGACTTCATGTCCATAGTGGGTTCTCAGGCGATGGCGAGTTTAACTAAGCCTTTTGAAGTCCAAGAGGTGAACGATGATCACAATTTGCAGTTTTTTAAACACTGAGCATATGTATTATGGGTGTTATCAGGCTTCTTGGTTTATGAGTTTTCTTTTGCTTGACTAAATCCTTTTGTCTGCAGGATAAAGGCCGTGATGCTTATAAAATGCTTCTGGAGGATTTGGCAATGGATAGACGTTCTCGTCCTTCTGAGAGGACAAAGACACCTGAAGAAATTGCTCAGGAAGAGCGAGAAAAGTTAGAGGCTCTTGAGGTATGTCTTTGTCAAAAGCTATTGCAGTTTTACATACTGACTGTTACGGAATGTATATGACAAACCATTCTAAAGAAGGGCTCTTATCTGATTGTGTTGTCACAGTCTTATGGTTGATAATCATTTAATCTTGATACCATTTTTCAAAACTCTTAGGAAAAACGTAAGAAGAGGATGCAAGAAACTGAGGAGTTG
The DNA here is from genome assembly GCA_963667165.1 of Barbarea vulgaris. NCBI lineage: Eukaryota > Viridiplantae > Streptophyta > Magnoliopsida > Brassicales > Brassicaceae > Barbarea > Barbarea vulgaris. The sequence goes on from OY763887.1 coordinate 5,527,165, forward strand.
AGCGACGAGGATGAGGAAATTGGCGGTGGGGAATCAACAAAGAAGCCGTGGGTCATTTCTGGAGACGATCTTGGTGATTCCTTTTCAGTTGAAGAAGAGCAGCCAAAAAGGGGATGGATTGATGATGTTCTTGATAGAAAGGATGATGTTGATAATTCAGAAAGTGGTGAGGATGATGGTTCCTCTGAGGATTCAGAAAGTGAAGGAGAAGAAGCTGATGATGGTGAGTCAGATGGGGGTGATGAGAAGCAGAGAAAAAGTAATCCTTTAGAAGACTGGGAACAAAGTGATGATGAGCTAGGGGCAGAGCTGGAAGATGATAGCGATGATGATGATGATGATGAAGAAGAAGAGGAGCCAAGAGTACATAAAAAGTCGAAGAATGATGATGCTGCTCCACATGAAGGAGAAGGGTTATCTGGAACAGTGAAACAAAAAAACACTATGAAGAAATTGAGTTCAACGCAGCGTGATATTCCTTTCGTGATTGATCCTCCACAGAATTTTGAGGAATTGCTTGCTCTGGTGGAAGATTGTTCAAATGAAGATGTTATTTTAATTGTTAACCGAATCCGGATAGGAAACTCAATTAAGATTAAAGCTGAAAACCGAAAGAAAATGCAGGTAAGATTTAATTTTGCACTCAAAGATCTTCCTGTTTGCAGTTTTCTGGTTAAGTTTCTAGGCCCTTGAATTTGTGCCTCACTTGCTTTCTGACTGTTTGTTGTTGTCTGCCACCCAGGTCTTCTATGGTATTCTCTTGCAGTATTTTGCCGTTCTTACCAGCAAGAAGCCCTTGAACTTTGATTTACTAAATATGCTTATCAAACCTTTGATTGAGATGAGCATGGAGATCCCCTACTTTGCTGCAATATGTGCTCGCCAGAGGCTTTTAAAAACCCGTGCGCAATTTTGCGAGGCTATCAAGAATCCAGGTTTGTGATGCTTTCATAACATTGAGTTTTAGTTCCTTTACGATACATGCCTCTTTTAGCTTTTTGCTCTAACCAGTTCAGAAACATTCTTTCAGAGGATGGATGCTGGCCTTCCTTGAAAACATTGTTTCTCTTGCGGCTTTGGTCCATGATTTTTCCGTGCTCTGACTTTCGCCATCCTGTGATGACCCCATCGATATTGTTGATGTCTGAATATCTCATGCGCTGTCCCATCTCTTCTGGACGTGATATTGCCATAGGTTCCTTTTTATGCTCCATTGTTCTCTTGGTAAGGAGAAGTTGATCCCCACTCTTTTTCCTTGGCGATTTCCATTTTACATTTTCCTCATGCAAATGAAAATGTACTGTAGGTTGCTAAAGAATCTAAAAAGTTCTGTCCTGAAGCCTTACTATTTATCCGGACTCTCCTGATGGCTGCTTCAGACAAAAAGTCACCATCATCTCAGGAATCTGAGGTACAACATTTGATTTTAGATTGTTGATAACAAGTTGCACGTAGTAGGCAGCTGTTAGTACCGAGAGCTAATGAGCTGTTGTGCATTGTTGTTACAGTTTTATCATTTCATGGAATTAAAATCGCTGACTCCAATGCTGTGCATACAAGACCACGTAAAGGAGGTCATGCTTTTAAACTTCCTAAAGATAATGGATCAGCCAGCAGACTCTCCATATTTCAGCTCTGATGATTTCAGGTCTGAACTCTCTTCTGAATTGAATTTACTCTTCAAGACATCAACAGCCAGCAAAAGTGTGTGTAATAATACTTTTGGCTTTGTTTCAACAGAGCAAGCATCCTTTCAAGTGTAGTCGAGACTCTTAGAGGGTTTGTGGAGATAAACGGAGAATTAAGTTCCTTTCCAGAGGTCTTCTTGCCCATTTCAACTTTGTTACACCAAGTTGAGAATCAGGAAAAGATCCCACAATCCCTCAAGGAGAAATTGGAAGATGTCGCAAAGCTAATTGAAGAGAAAGCTGAAGAGAATCAAAGGGAACGCAGACCAATCTCGATGCGGAAGCATAAGCCAGTAGCCATCAAAATGGTCAATCCGAAATTTGAAGAGAAGTAAGTCTCTTATAAAATCCTTTTACTCGTTGTACGTATGGAGACCATGCAGGATCTCTAAAATTGGTGTATATATATCTTGATTGTGCAGCTTTGCCAAAGGAAGGGATTACGATCCTGACAAATTCCGTTCCGAGATGAAAAAATTGAAGAAAAAGCTGAAAGGGGAATGGGTAGGAGCAAAGCGTGAGCTGCGCAAAGACAGCTACTTCATGAGCGATGTTAAAGCCAAAAAGAGGGCTGTGGCGGAGCAAGAGAGAGCAGAGAAACATGGCAAAAATTGGGCTTTCCTTCAAGAACAAGAACATGCTTTCAAATCTGGACAACTTGGTAAAGGCAAAGGCAAGAAGAGAAGACGTTGATACCACCAAATCACATTGTTCTATTTTTCCTTTCTTACAAAAAAAATACCTACCATCACAATTTTGTTTTTGTTGGATAATCAGAAAACTGATTTACAGAGATAATTATTCCTTCTAAGAAATCCAAAAAAAAAAAAAAAAAAAAAAAAAGTTTTATAATATGTCTTTTGTCAATGTTATCTTAAAGAAGCTGATGCGAATTTGTCCTTCATTCGAGCAATAAGCTTAAATTTTTCTTCTGCTTCAACTTGTTGTTTGATGTCACCTCCTGATGCTCTGTCCGGATGAAATTTCAGTACAGCTCGTTTGTATGCTGCGTGGACCTAATTTGATAATTGGATTCGATTATGATATGTGAATACAAAAAGCAGTAAAGGAATGTAAACTTAGCTGAAGAGAGATTGGATAGGCAAGGCTAACCTCATGTGGCTGAGGAGATGTTCCACCAGTAACATGAATCCCTAAGCCTCGAAGCAACGATGCCATGTTAACGCAGGTGAGTTCAAGTCGCTTAAGCGATTTGGTTATTTCTACACGGGCTTTCTCCTTCATGTTCATGCTTTCTTCATCCTGTGATTTAGAGATGGAAAAGCAAAATGTGTGTTAGCAGCGAATCAATACATTTATTCAGCAGGAAGAAGCGTAGAAAACCTTCTTCTGTGTCTCTCTCACTTCCTCTACCCTCTCCTTTTGCCTTCTTTCCACTTCCAACTGTCGAGTGTTTTCTAACTTTCTTCTCTTACGTTGCCTCTGAGCTTCTTCTGCCTGCAATAGGCGCAATACATAATTCATCACACAGAACTAAATCGAATAGGTTCTTTGAAAGTTCTTTGCATCAACAAATTCACCATTGGCAGGTTCGAATATCTTAAACGGGAGCTTTCAGAAGTTTGAGAGAGGAAAAACCTGGATCTGTAACTGCCGTTGCCTGGACTCCCATTCTTCTTCCTGAGCTTTCTTGTATTCATCAGTCTCTTTCAACTTTTCTCTGTTAAGCATGACATCGACTACAGGAGCTGTACCATTAATACCTTGCACTTGTCCACTTGTAGATGCAATAGGAACAATGATCGGTTCTCTTGGTTCATCTAAACTCGAGATCTCATGCTCACGCCTTGCTCCATTACTATGAGTGTCAAGCACAGGTGTTGTATCTCTATCTCCATCAGAGGTCTGTGGTGGAGAATATTTTGAGGCTTCTTCTTCTTCTTCAGCTTCCTTACTATAAGACTGATATGCTGCATTTTTCTTTTGATTCTCTTTGGGCGGCTGTGAAGTTTCACACTGAACTTGCACTCTGATTGGCTGTTTGACAACTTTTTTGAAACTAGTTTGATGTATCGGTTTTTTTGATGAAGTAAAATGAGTTGATGGTTTATCAAACCTTTCATGTTCAGCTTGTATTTCGGGTGACAGTGGGGAAGGCCGCGGAAAATGCTTTTTATTCCAAAAATTGGAATTAGAACAGTTAGCTCGGTTTTCTTTATCCTTCTTTAACCGAGCAAAGTAAGCTTCCATTGTTTCAGGACCATCAGTTCCAAAGAACGTAGAAGAGGTTTCTTTTCCACCATTTGGATCATGTTGTTCAGCTCCACTTTCAAAACCAGTCCCGACATTTGCTTCACAGTGAAGATTTGAAGGACCAGCCTCCTCACTCAGACCAGCTTTTCTTGCAGCAAAAAACGAAGGTTTTTGAACATGTTGTTCAGTTCTACTTTCAAAAGCACGCCGGAATTTAGTGTCACAATGGAGATTTGAAGGACCAGCCTCCTCACTCAGACCAGCTTTTCTTGCAGCAAAGAAAGAAGGTTCGTCATAATGTTGGTCAGTTCCACTTTCATAATCAGGCCTGGAATTAGTATCACAGTGAAGATTTGAAGGACCAGCCTCCTCACTCAGACCAGCTGTACCAGCTTTTCTTGCAGCAAAGAAGGAAGCTCTTTGACCCTGTTGTTCAGTGCCACTTTCAAAATCAGGCCTGCAATTAGTATCAGAGTGTAGATTTGAATGACCAGCCTCTGCGCTCAGACCAGCTTTACCTGCTTTCTTCATTTTTCTCAAGTTAGCTTTTTCCCATTGCTCACGGACCTCTCTCTGTGACCCTTCTAAAATCTCACAATCAGAACAGTCGCTCTCTGAAAAATCGCTATCAGAATCTAAACCAAACCGAAACCCAGGAACGGACGATGTAGAGAAATTGCATTTTGAAAATCTAAAAGCAGCACGCTTTTCTTGAACAAATTGGCAATCGTCACTATCCGCTTCTGCAGCTGTTTGCAAGTTAGCGGCAAAAGGATTACCGCTTGAACTACTCCCATCACCACTTGAACTACTCCCATCACCGCTTGTACTACTCCCATCTTTGGTAGCATTTCCTGTCTCATCATCCTCCTCCTCCTCCTCATCATCATCATCATCGTCAATGCTAATTACTCTCTGCGAAGTAGACTCATTCCCATTCCCATTCCTGTTCCCATTCCTTGACGTGCTCGAGGCCTTGCCTTTTGATGACTCAGGACAATCAAGAATAATAACCTCATCATCATCAACAACAATAAACTCTTCCATTATCCCATTAGCACTGCATCGCTTTGTTGGCATTCTATTCCAAGAACGTGATCTAATATGACGGTGCTCTGCCATTGTTTCTTTAAGCTACACACAAGGAGAATACAGGAACTTCGAAATCAAACAGGTTCAACGCACCACCCGCTTTGAGTAGTCGTCAAAGTTGCAGTTGTAAACATCCATATAGCTATACCACCTATAAGCAAAAGCAATGCAATCACATACCATCACAACTAGATTCACATATTCATCCAAAAAAAAAAAAAAAAAAAAAATTTGATTTCACAATAATTCAAAATTACTTGAGATCAAGCTAATGAGCAAATTAGGTAACAAACTCAACACAATTTGGTAACTTATTCAGTACACGCTACGTTACGAAACCTAGAAAAATGATCATATGCATAATAAACTAACTTTCTAGAATCTACCAAACGAAACCAATTCGAATCGAGCGGCTGAAATCGAAAACATCAATTGACAAAACCTAATCGCGCAATTTAAGAGGTTTTATGGTTTATCTTTCGAAAGCAGATTAGCAAAATCAAATCAAAATTTTGAAAACAACAAAAAAAAACCAGTAATTCAAGGATCCAAGTGAGTAAAGATTTGAAATACAATCATCAAACTAACCTCTCGAGTACGACGACGGATGAAGAAGACGGGGTCTTGTTGCTTAAAACTGAACCCTAATTTTTGTGTTTGGAAACAAAAAAAATCAAAAAAAAAAAATAATTGTGAGAAGAAGAAGATGGATATGAACGACTCGTGCCCTGCACCTGAGGAAACGTGGCCTAAACGATCAATTACATGACCGGAAGAATAAGAGAAATAGGTGTTGTATTTTTATTGGTCGGTCATTGGATTAAGAGTGAAACTCATGTCACTGTAAACATATCTCTTTTCTGACTTTGGAGTTTAGTAAAAAAAATTACTTTTTTTTTTGTTTTCGTCTATTACATCAATATTATTAAAGATATATGATCTAATCCTAATATGAGATATATGTCTATAATTTTTCTATATTCATTTAGAGGAAATGATATATGGTATCTAACTATTAGAATTTGTGTTAAACTTATAAGAAAGTAGAAAAGTTTTACTTACTTGGATACCATGAATCATTTGTTCAAAGATGTGGCCGCCTAACCGTATAGACAGTCGATTAGACGTTCTTCGAAACTCAACCAACGTAATTTTGTTCAATTCGGCCTAGATACACTGGGAGCTCAAAATCGGATTTTATACTCAAATCTTTTAGTAAAAAAGTTTAAAGTTTGAAAAGCTTAGAACCTCGAAAATTGAATAGACCTTAGCTTTATCAAACAATTTTTGAGAGATGGGGAACTAATGATTCGCATGCACTATTTATAAGTCTAAGTTTTCAATACTCTTTTGCTTCAACAATCGATGTGGGATATGAGATATTTCAAGTTGTGACGGGTTTTTAAGTTTTTTTTTTAGTCAAACTTTCTTACTTTCCTTACTAGAATTCTACCTTCAACAACCGATATGGGATATGAGATATTTCAAGTTTTACGGGTTTTTTTCCTTTACTCAAACCTTTTTTACTTTCATTACTAATTACTTCCACATTTTTTACCTAATTTCATAATTTATATTAAAATATGCTTACATTAAAAAAAAAAATTAATTTAAATACTACATTTATATACCGTCACACGATTTTCTATCCATGATATGAATAATTTGTATGCTCTATATATATATATATATACACTATATATATATACACAACAATACAAAAAAAATTCTTCATCATTAATTTGCAAAAGATAAAGTTTTTAGTTGAGATTTATTTTGAATATATGTATACACATACAATGTCAATTTTTAGTTTTTAACATTAAATTGAATATAATAATATGTAAAATTAATACATGTGCATAGTTAGCATATATATTTAATTTTTAGCAATATATTAAACAACATAAACCTAATCTCCAATTAATCTCTGAATTTACTAGCTAGGTGCTAGGCTCAATCCAAACATTTGATTAACGCCTAACAATTTTTCAAACATGACATATATATATACATCTATCACATAAAACTTATCTGCATGCAATAATAAGAACTCGATATTGTAATCTGGCTTGAACGAGATCGCTTTCATGTGGTTGACAACATAATGTTCCATTTCACACAAGTGGATAACATATATTATCCCATATTACCATTATATTGAGCTTTCTTTCGACTGTCATGGTAACGTTAATGTCAATCCAACATGAATAATATTGTCGTTTGGAGTTTCGATTCAAAGTTTTGTACTTCTAACCCAACAAGTTCTTGTGATTGACTAGACTCTCGACTAAAATAGCATATAACAAAAAAAAGTATGAAAGTAATTTTTAAACATTTGTATATCCACATCGGTATTTTTTAGGCATGACGTGTGAATTGGTATAAAAATTGAGAATCTTCACAGATGTTCAAATAATATAGCTTATCTTGTTAAGTTTCATTTAACCAAAAAAAAAACAAAATTTGTTAAGTTTCATGCACTTCATTGGACCCATGTTACTATTGTACTAGTATAGCTACCATCATATGCATTCTTATTCGCTAATATTGTTCGCCTTTATCACACATAATATTGATCTAGATAAACTGCATCGAAAAATTGAAACATTGATGCATGATTTAATAATATTTAGGGGGTTTTTCTTTAAAACGTATAAGTTTCTATCTCTTAACCAATTTAATTTGGACATAACCATTTTTTTCATGCAATAAATAGAACTCTTAAATACTATTATTAAATCAAGTTTTATTGGACATAATATTATTAGAAAATTGGTTTTATCCAAATTTTTTAATGTGTGATTTAATCACATTTTATCAGTTTATTTCATAATAGATTATATGTTCAGCATGGTCATCATTTAGTTCTTTAATAAAGTCATATAAAAATTTGGTTTTCTTCTTTGATTAAAATATATCGTAAACCCCTTTTCCATTTTTTCTGGAAATCTTACCAAAACATAAACATTTTTTTTGTCAGGTTTTCTATTGTTAACATCTTATGTTATTTAAAAAAGATTCCAACGTCAAAGGATTAACAATGTGATAACAAAAAAAAAATCAAGCATTGTTTGTGCACTTATAAGATTTTGAATATCAAAATGTAATATAAGCTCTTTTATCAGGGAATTAGACCTGTTATTAAAATATTTAGAAAAAATTTATTTGAAACTGTCGAAATATATTCGTTATCTTTATCTAAAGCATAGTTTAGAATTTAGAACTTAAGAATTATTATTACGTCTTTGCTATAAACAAGAATATCATCTCTATTTATCATACCATTATTTTTATGGGGGTTTTCGTCATGTGTGACTAAACCCTTTCTATTTGTGAGGTATTAGTCGATACAAAAAATTATATGTCCTTGCCATTATTGCATTTTTGCTTATTCAAAAAATTTAAACCATAACATCTAAATCTAAAACAGTGTTAATAAACATGTTGTGGTGACACAGAGACAATGCTTGTAAATGTAATTCTTTACACATGTGCGTCAGTGTTACTAAACATGTTGTGGTGACACAGATACAATGCTGGTAGATATAATTCAATATCAATGTACCTTCACTACCAAATTTTCTTAAGTTTCATTGTCTTTTGTTTGACTACTTGTTATTGTCTATAAAATGATGAATTTTATCCCGGCCCAGTTCTCTTGTGACTTATGAGACCCATATTTCATTTAATACTCCAAATAAAAATTGCATATTGTTTTTTAGTGAAAAAAAAACTGCAGGTTATTTTTTAGTAAATACTAAAACGCTTTTTTTAACGCATCCATTACGAATAAATAATTATCAACAATTGTAAAGTTTAGAAACTAGGGCTTACATTCACATTTTTTCAGATAATTTCATGAGTCAAAAAGTTTCATAAATTAACTCCAAACACACAAAATCGTTTCAGGTCTTATTCTTTTTTTTTTTGGTCAAATGTTTCAGGTCTTATATAGTTTCACGATTTTGTAGAGAAAGCTCAGATATATATATTGGAAAATCCATCAATTCATTATCTTCACCAGCTGGACGAGTCTTCAACTATTCAAAGCCTTTCGTAACTGATTCACAAAGCACAAAAAGATGATACATATATCCAAATAATTTGAAGAATTTGGAACCTTGTCAACCTTAATTTCGACGAAAAGTAAACATCAACAAGAAATTACTGGAAATCAGGTTTTTCTTCCTTTTTACCTTTTTCAAGTCAAAATAACGACAACGAAACGGTTATTTATTATTATTATTAATTTTTTTTTTCTGTAAACGACGGCGTTTCAGCATTTCCGTTAAAAAGTTTCTCATAATTCCAACTTGTAATAGATTTATACATCCGAACTATCCGGAGAAACTCTCGGAAACTATATATTCTCAGTGACGTAACATAATCTTTAATCTTTAATCTTTCTTTCCTGAAAGAGAAGAGATTCATCTTTCGTTTTCAGGTTCCCTCCAAGTTCATAGACGATGTAATTATGAATCATGTCATACCAATCTTCCCACTAGTTTTGGAATCAATACAAAATATGTGAGTTGTAAACTGAAAGTGATGATTTATTGAACCAAAAACGATGGCTATATATAGCCTTACAAGAGAAACACTGAAACAGAAAACCTGCAGTAAAACAAGGAAAGCTAAAAACAGGGAAACAAATAACATAACAAACATCCACTACAAGCTAGCAAACAAGAACGTGTATTGACTAGCAACAGCAAATGACTTTATTCAACTAAGGCAAAGTCAAACTTCAACAAACCCTCCCTTAAGCTAATTCTCCTGAATTCAGCTTACTTCAGACAAGCTAACCATTCCAAGCAATGCACGCAGCTTTTCGAACTGCTTCATCTTCAACGGCTTAGTTAAGATGTCTGCAACTTGATTCTCTGTTTGACAATACTCCAGCCTGACAATGTCTCCATTCACTAGTTCTCTAAGATAATGAAACCTCACTTCAATGTGCTTACTTTTTCCATGAAGAACTGGATGTTTTGACAGCTGAATCGTCGAACTGTTGTCGCATTGAATCACGGTTGCTGATTTTTCTGCATCTCCAATCGTCTCTAACACTCTTCTAAGCCACACACACTGAGTTGCACAGAATGATGCAGCTATATATTCTGCCTCGGTGGTAGAAAGTGCAACAATAGGTTGCTTCTTCGATGCCCAAGAGATTGCACCCGAAGCCATCAAGAACACACAGCCTGTCGTGCTCCTCCGATCATTCAAATCGCCGGCGTAGTCACTGTCCGTGAAAGCCATAAGATTCGAACTACTGCTTTCTCCTCTTTTGTAGAGAATTCCAAGCTCCATGGTTCCTTTTAAGTACCTTAGAATTCTTTTTGCTGCAACCCAATGAGAGACTCTCGAACTCGCCATGTATCTACTTAACAAGCAAACTCCAAACATCAAATCTGGTCTTGTTACCGTAAGGTACATGAGACTTCCGACCAATTCTTTGAACATGGTTTCATCCACCTTTTCACCATTCTCGTCCTTCGTGAGTTTCATTCCTGGTACAATCGGATTTTTAACGGCATTGCTCTCCTCCATTCCGAACCTTTTCAACACTTCACGAGCATATCGCCTTTGACAAACAAAACTCCCTGCAGCACTCTGTTTTACTTCCACCCCAAGGAAGTGCTTCATTTTCCCCAGATCAGACATCTCAAATTCAAGCATCATAGAGTTCTTGAACTCTTCACAGAAACTTCTATCATTCCCGGTAAAAATTAAGTCATCAACATAAAGGCTAACAATGATGAAGTTACCTCCCTTTGACTTAGTGAACAATGTGTGTTCACTTGGGCATCTCTCGAATCCTTCCGTGAGAAAATAAGCTTCAATCCTGCTGTACCATGCGCGTGGCGCTTGCTTGAGACCGTATAACGCCTTCTTCAATTTATAGACCTTTTGCTCTTCTTCCTTGATGATGAAACCTTCTGGTTGGCTGACATACACGTCTTCTTTGAGTTCACCATGTAGAAAAGCACTCTTAACATCGAGTTGGAACACATCCCAAGAGGATTGAGCTGCTACTGCCAGAATTGTTCGAACCGTGTCTAGTCTTGCTACCGGGGCAAACACCTCTGTGTAGTCAATACCGTAGCTTTGTGCGTAGCCTTTAGCCACTAACCTGGCTTTGTACTTCTCTATCTTCCCATCTTCATTCAATTTGGTTTTGTAAACCCACTTAACTCCTATTGGTTTCACGCCTTTAGGTAGCATCGTAAGTTCCCAAGTTTGATTTTTTTCGATTGACTCTATCTCCTTTATCATCGCTTCTCTCCAAATATTTTGTTTTTCAGCATCCTCAAACCGAGTCGGATCATTCTCTGCAGCCATCAACATCATCATTAGTGCTTCCAGATCTTCTTCTCCCTCAATAGCACCATCTCCAACCTCATAATCTGCTAGATAAGTTGGTGCTTTTCTTTCACGATTACTAACTCGAGTAATAGGTTGCGGACTTGCTCGAACCGTTTGAGTAGCCATCTGCGGACTGGTTCTAGCCATTGGAGATGCAGGAGGTGAACTTACATGCTCAATTACTTCACTAGAACCAGCTCCACCTTCTTCTTCTTGTTGTTCAGCTTCATCTTCACACTCTAAAGTGTCCTTTTTCGTGTCCTCTTCAGATTTATTCCACTCCCAGCCTTTTTCTTCCTCAAAGATGACGTCTTTACTAACGACAATCTTCTTGGTAGCTGGATCATACAATCTCCATGCCTTTGATTCATCACTAACGCCCACCAAAACACACTTTTTGCTCTTATCGTCCAACTTCGTCCGTCTTTGATCCGGCACATGTACGTGTGCGATGCAGCCAAAGACTCGGAAGTAGTCTACTCTTGGTTTTGTCCCACTCCACGCTTCCTCCGGAGTCTTGTCTTCAAGTGCAGCTGTTGGACTACGGTTTTGAATGTGTACACTCCACTTCGCAGCTTCGGACCAGAACTGTTTCAGAACTTGTCTCTCACTGAGCATTGAGCGTACTGCATTCATGATGGTTCTATTTTTCCTCTCCGCTACTCCGTTTTGTTGAGGCGTGTAGGCAGCCGTTAACTATCTCTTGATACCTTGAGCCTTACAAAAAATCCCAAATTCAATCGAATTGAATTCCCCACCACGGTCAGTTCTCAAGCATGTAATAACAGCTCCTATCTCCTTCTCAACAGCAACTTTAAAGCTCTTAAACACCGTAAAAGCTTCTGATTTTTCAAGCAGGAAGTAAATCCAAGTTTTGCGAGAGAAATCATCAATAAAGCTTAGAATATACCGCTTATCACTGTGAGAAGCTGGTGTGATCGGACCGCAAATGTCTGAATGTATAAGTTGAAGTGGTTTCGACGCTCGCCAAAGACTCTTCTTTGGTATCGCACTTCGATGTTGCTTTCCAACAATGCAGGTTTGGCATTTCTCCATAGTAGTCTTTATCGCAGGGAGACCAACCACCATATTCTGATCAGCAAGCATCTTCATTCCATCTTGATTAAGATGACCAAACCGACAATGCCACAAGTGAGCTTCTTTCGCCATTGTCTCCTCGGTTTGCAGGCACATGAAGTTTTTTGCTGCTTTCGATGCAAGAAGATAAAACATCCGATTTCCGCTCATCCGGGTTTGCATAATCACTCCTTTATTAGAATGATAAATTTTGCAGGTTCCATTTTGTATGAGAATCGCCAAACCCTTCTCTTGAAGCTGACCCATACTTAGAAGATTATTTCTAAGCTCCGGTACGTAATATACATAGTATACGACTTGAGTAATGCCATCTACCTGCACTCTTATGCTCCCTTTTGCCACCACTGATAATGTCATATCATTTCCGAGCTTCACGGTTTTGTTGATACCATCTTCCAAACTGCAAAACCACTCTTTGTTTCCCGTCATGTGGTTGCTGCAACCCGAGTCAAGAAACAACACATCTTCGCGATTTGCTTTGTTTGACTCCACATTATTAATAGCACCTCCTCATCGTCCTCTAACTCTGCATAATTAGCCTTTTTTCTCCCATTCTGGACATTCGTATTGAAAATGCCCAAGATTATGACACTTAAAGCATTCAACAAGTGCCTTGTTCATGGCAGACCTCCCACGTCCTCTGCCACGACCTCCCCTGAAACCTCCACGGCCTCTTCCTCTGCTTGGCCTCCCTGAGATACTTTCAGCGCATGTTCTTCTTCTTGTTGTCCCCAAATTCGTCCTTCATGAACCAACAGACTACCGTGTAGTTCATCAATACTCATGGCACTTAAATCATTCGACTCCTCAATTGAGCAAACCACATAATTGAATTTTTGGGTCAGAGATCTGAGTATCTTACTCACGATGGTGCTCTGTTCCATATTCTCCCCATTGCTCTTCATCTTGTTTACCACTACCAATGTCCTTCCCAGAAAGTTATCGACCTTTTCCCCTTCCTTCATGGCAAAAAGCTCAAACTCCTTTCTCAAGGCCTGAAGCTGCGCCCTCTTAACTTTCGTGGACTCTTGATATTTCTTCCTCATCTTGATATTTCTTCCTCATCGATTCCCAAATTGCCTTAGAGGTACTCTTGTCAAGAATTGTTTCCAGGATCTCTCTATCAATGGACTGGAACAAGAAATTCTTGACCTTCAAATCCTTAAGCTTTGCTTCTTCTATCGACTTCCTCTGCGTCTCATTTGCCGGTGTTGTTCCGACAGCCGCCGTCGGAATTCCGTCCTCCACCAGGCTCCATAATTCTCTGCTTCTCAGAAAATTCTCCATCGTCATGGACCAGAAATCGAAATGACCATCAAATCTCGGTATGGCTGGTTGCACAAACTTCTCTGATTTCTCAGACATCTCTCTTCTCCTCTATTTCTCTCTTTCTCTTGATCACTTTTGCACACAGATTTTTTTTCTTCTCTCCTTTTTTTCTTTCGCTCTGATACCAAATGTGAGTTGTAAACTGAAAGTGATGATTTATTGAACCAAAGACGATGGCTATATATAGCCTTATAAGAGAAACACAGAAACAGAAAACCTGCAGTAAAACAAGGAAAGCTAAAAACAGGGAAACAAACAACATAACAAACATCCACTACAAGCTAGCAAACAAGAAAGTGTATTGACTAGCAAGAGCAAATGACTTTATTCAACTAAGGCAAAGTCAAACTTCAACAAAATATGCCTTGTCTTATCTAATTTTTGGACCAAATTGCAATTGTATTAATTCTGCAAGTGGCTTGAGGTCACACACAGTCCTTCCTTTCACAATTTCTAGTAGAGGCAAATGAATCAAAAACAAAATTTGGTTGAATTTTGAGGCATTGGACAAAAAAATTTGATAACTCAAATAAGCAAAGATTGTAGACATTGTACTAAATATAAAATGATGTTAAGAAAATCTTTAATTTAATCAAGATCGAGGGAGAATGATCCTTATCGCCTTTTGTGAAATTTGTATAGAAACAATAACAGATTTGAAGCTAACGTAGCTGTTGAAAATTTTCAAAGATAATCCAAAATAGTCATTGACTCATTACATTAAAGAAACGAAAAAATAAACCTAAAAAAAAATGGAAAGAGAATAAGAGTTAGTGAGAGGTGGTGGTTGGATTAGGTTGAAGCATTGAAGGAAGGACAAGAGGTGACAAGAGAGGGATCGGATCTGTGCCGTTTTGACAAAACGCAGACGCAGACGCGGAAACGCCGGTCGCAGAAGGAGCCTCCGCGGAAGGAGGAGGTCTTGGTGGCAAGAGAAGAGGACAAGGAGCTTGTCTCCTAAGCCGGCAGCTAAGAGATCGCTGGAAAACGCAATCGTCGTTTTGAAAACTCATCTCGAAACCTGGAAATAGATCTCCTCCACGCCCTGAATCCTCCATTCTTGATTCTTGATTCTTGTTTCTTGATTCTTGATTCTTGATACAAACTAAAAACGTATCAAAGTCTTTTTTTTTGTTTTTGTGTGTTTAGGTTTGTTGATGTTTTAAAATGTTGGTTTTTTAAAAAAAGGGTTTAAATCTGGTTTTTAAAGAGGAAGAAGACGATGGTGAAATTAGGGGTTGCTTAGCTTGAGGATTTTAATAGAGTAATTAATCTGTATGGATAATAATAAGGAAGAAAATCCTTTTTTAAAACGTTTAAAAAAAAAAAAAAAATAGAAATTGGGTGGAAGTGTGGTGGCTGTGGTGCGTGTATTGACTCAATATGGCAAAAAAAACTATAAAAACTGGTCAATGGTCAATAGATTGGATAGGTATGATATCTATTTATGTTATGTTTAGTGTTTTTTTTTTTTACTTTTTTTAATAAAAAAATGTTATGTTTAGTCATATCTTAATTTTGGCATGAGGAATGCGTCATTGTTGGAAACATGTGGCTACATACGGCTGTGTATTTATTTTTAGCTAATTCTTGTAGATCAAAATCTATCAACTTTTTAGTATATATCACAATTGAGATGTTTTAAATCAGATCACACTCTAAATAAACCATTAATGTTAACCCATGAAAAATAAAACAAAAATTATTCTGGTTGTTGGGGTAAAAATCTTATGCAAATAAATGTATAATTGTTGGGGTAACAATCGTATGCAAATAAATATATGATTAGTGTAATGCCTAACATATTAATATATTATATATCCAAACATGATTCGTTAGTTTAGGCATTAAAAAAAAGTTGTAATGTACGTATCAATCGAGATCTAAGTTCAGAAAACATTATACTATGGAGTATATATTTAATAAAAATATTTTTATATAATTTTAAAATAGACTAACCGAAAACATTTTTATATATTTTTTAAAATAGACTAACCGAAAACTGAAAATTAATTGTATGATAACCAGAATATTAGTATCATTTAATACGTCTAAAGTAGCAAAGAATGGATACCCAATTTTTATAATTTGAGGAAACGAAAAAAAAACTGAAACAACATATAAACATGTTATTAAATATGCATGTGGTCCAGCAAGACAAACTCATATAATTTTATAAATCTGCAGACAAACCCTGAAACTTAAAAAGATTTCCTCTGCCATGAAATATCCTAAACCCACACTGAAAGCCATGTAATTGAAAACAAAAAAATGAGACGAGTCACATGTATTTGTGAGAAAGTTGAAATTGAAAATAAAAATGTAACATGTAAAATTTAACAATGAATGTGAAAAAAATGGGCGGTGTAGTGGTGGTGGTGGTGGAGAGGTTTCACTTTGTTGGTCTCTCTCCATGTGACTCGAGAATCTATAAACACATCGACATAGTTTCAGTAAACACGCCCCATAAAGTTTTCGGTGACAATATCTACACATCCTCACATGTTCCTTTTATTAAATATAGCTCCTTGGATTCATTCATGTATGAGTCTTTTCAGTTCATATTTTTCTCTTATACAATTTTAATCCGAGATCCCAAACTGAACTCTAAACTAATCATAGTCTATGAAAAATTCGAATATCGTTACCATTTTATAGATATATAACGGTCAACTATGATTGCAATGGTGGTGAGAAAACTCAAATTTGATATCTTAACTTTTTAGGATAAATGTAGAAATGGGTGTTCGAGCTGGATTTTTTATCAATGAATCATTTAGTTAGAGTTTTGTTTATATATCTTACTCATAAAATCCATTAAAAATTATTTCAAATGATTCAATATATATAATCCTAGTCATTTTGAGCAAGTTAAACGCAACACATATCACACTAAAAATGATTTCAAATGTATATTATTATTTGCTCAAAATGACTAGGATTTTATATATTGGTGACTGGTGAAGAGGTTTTAAACTATTTCAACTAATTTAATAATAGTATCTGTTATATATGACTCATATGACTTCTAGAATTATCTATTTATTTAGTAAGAATTAAACTACTTTAGTGGTAATTATTTCATGTCAATGGAAATTTTAATTTGACATAGGTAATCTAGAACATCCGAAGAAGAAGATTCAAAGAAGCTAATGAGGATTTGATATATATACAAGAAGAGCAGGTTGACACTTAACACTTAGTCATGACATCAACTATAACCCAAAAGTCTTTTTCCCCTACCCAAAGTTGGATCCTAGACCAAGAATTAAGGTTATATCTGGTGATAGATTTACAGATTCTTCTCAAGTTTAAAGAAAACAGTTAAAAACCTAGGAGGAGACTGAACCTCACAGCTAAGTGAAGTTGTTCTTCAAGAGTAAGACCGGACCAAACCAAAGTTGACAAATGATTTCGACTTGAAGAGACCTCCGAAGAGAAACCTGGTTGGTGATTCGTGTGAAGGCTGTTTCTGTCTTTGTTGTTGTTCTTCAGGGTTGTTCTTGACTTTAAGGATAGTTTGGCCTATGGTTTGTCTTATTGAATCTATGGTCTTGGCATCGATTGAGTAACCAGATGCATCACTAACATAGAATGTGTTTAAAGCTTTGCCTCCTTTGGTTTTCACTTCAGCTCTTGTTACCGTTAAGCTGTTTTCACGGAATATGCGAGTCACATTTGACAATAAGCCTACTCTATCCGTTGTGCACAGTTCCAACTTCAATCCCTATAGCATCAAGGACAATGATCTTCAGTTACAGTTACCAAAAATAATATAACCAGACACTGTATATGGTCGATCATTATTACCTCAGATACTCTTCTTTTGATTGCTGCTTCAAGACATTGTATGACTCTTTGCTTCTCTGCCTCTGATTTTACAGGAGATCCATCTATATGTCTCACATAATACTCCTGCAAAGCAAAGACTAGACCGATAAGAGAATGTATATTCGATGAAACTCTCTGCTCTACTGTAATGGGATCTTTCTTTACCTGATATGCCTCTGTGCCCTCAGTATCAACGCTTCCGTGGAAAACAACATACTGCATATCAGTCAAAGTGCAGACAGTATCGAACAAAAGCTTTGGTCTGTCTTTACATCTAACAGTGACCACAGAGTAATCCTTATCGAGCCAATTATCAACAGAAACATCTGGTCTTTGCCTTTCATCTTGGATAGAGGAATCATCATCCACAACACGGTGTTCATAGTCTCTATCTTCAAACATCATCTGATGAAGTCTCCTATCAGTGTGGACTTCTCCATGAGACACTATGGTTTTGGCTTCCTTTGGTGTGTTACTTCCCTTGAGCACATTCCTGAGAAGGTTCTTGATCCGAGACAGCCTCTCTGGATCAGAAATGCCACACCCAGTTAAGTCATCCGTCACCTGCATCACAGCAGCTGCTCTGGTGTTGTGTGTCCAAACCTCAGCGTTTAAGACACTGCATTTGAGGTGAGTCAGGACAGCTGACAGTTCAGACAGAAGGCCTGGTCTGTCACATCCGGTTAACTCAATAACCGTGCTGTCTGTTGATGGTATCACACCAACACATCTCATGGAAGTTGAGAAACAAGCTTCAGGTCCAAGAGACTGAGAATTTAACCACACCACACACTCATTAGACTCATTAACTCACAAAAGAACAAGAGAAGCAGAGAAACAAAATTAACAAACTTACTTTTTGGATATAGTCTAGAACAGCTTCATCTGTGACTTTGTTTCCATCTTGGTCAGTGACATTAAAAACTGTCAAGTTGCAGAGAGAAGAAGAGAATCAATTCCTTGTTCAAAAGTAAAAAAAAAAAATCCAAAAAGACCATTTTAAGAAGTGGAACATACCATCCATGAACCAACCACCATCAGAAGATATATAAGCTTTGGTGATAGTGAGATTAAGATCAGTAAGGATTTGTACAACTTCAAGTAAAATCCCATATTCATTTGCACTATCCACCTAAAACCATCAAGAAACCAAAAAAAAAAAAAAAATTCAGAACAAGGTTTTTATAAAATAATTAAACCAGATTTGTACAAGAAACAAAGTTAAAGTTATATACCCTTATCACAGTTGCATTCTTGCAAGAGTCATTATCAATCACAACCCTGAGAAAGAAAAAAAACAGAGTTTTTTATTTATCCAAAATCATATCAAGTATTAAAATGGTTATAGATACAAAAAGTAATACCTTGGCGGATTCATTCTTCTAATGAGTTTCTCATACTCATCATCCATATCTTGTGAAAAACTCATACTAACATCTGTAAAAAAAATAATCAAATTTCCCAAAAAAAAACAATGAGATTATTTCAAGACTGAAACTTTGAAAAGCCAGACCCAAAGGAAGTTTCTATCTGATAAAACCCATTAAAAAAAAAAATATTATCGTCTCTCTCTGTTTTCTTCTGAACAATGATTTCACCGACATCAAACCCTAGGTAACTTCTAAAATAGCTAACAGAAACCAAAAAAAAAAAAAAAATACAGAAGAAGAATGAAGGAAAAAAAAAAAAAAACAATAAACAACAAAAGCTTTTCACCTGCAACTACCAAATACTGAAAATACCAGTAACCATTAATGGAAATTTCTTATCAAAAATCTAAACATTGAGAAGAAAACAGAAAGGGAAAAAAAAAACAAACGTACCCATTATTCTTCCTTTTGGGTTTTGGCCACTCTTCGATTCTTAACACTTCAGAGAAGAAAAAGAAAAAAAAGAAAGAAAGAAAGAAAAACAATAAAATAGTTTCAGTAATTTCGAAGAGCAAAAGTTGGAGAAAGACCTGCTGTATATATAATGGCGACCCACAAGATCTTTTTTCACTCTTGGAAAACTTTATAATATTTTATAAATTATTAAATTAACCTAGCAAATTTAAACCAAAAAATAAATAAAAATGGAAATTAATCTGACACGATTCTCCCATAAACGAGCAACTCACAGGGAAATATTTTATTGTTATTTTACTTCACTTTCCCGCGGCTTTAATCGGCGAGAAAAGAAAAAAAAATAAGAAAAACAGATTTGCTTACTGTTTCTCTTATTATACGGTGAAGAAGAAGAAGAAGAAGAAGAAGGAAAGAAAAGATTGGTGAACTGTAACTCTCGGTGTATGTTAGCAAATAGCAGCGCGTTTTAAAGTGGGAAATTGCTAAAATGCGCGGATAAGTCAGCATGTTACTTTGTTTTTTTTTAATGTTTAACCACGTGACGGTAAATAAATACTGGATAGGTAATAATGACACGGTCTCCTCTCTAATCTTGTCACCCAAAGTTCTCGGAGCAGAAGTGAAAAATTAAATTTTTACTGTTTTCGAGTTTTAAGCCGATTCTGATTCTTTTAATGGTTGGATGGTAATTTAAAGATTCTTATAGATATGATATTTTCCTATTACTGTGAACAAAATGATATGATTCCATTTTAAATCTTTTTAGGAAATAAATAAAATAATTTATATTCCATTGTGAAGAGATTCATGTCTCCGTATTGATTCTGTGAATATTAAAATATACAATGTGCCATAAAATCTCTGAAGAATATATCTTTTTTTTTTCATTTAAACTTTTGTACCAAAAGGAATATATATATATATATATATATAGGTTTATTTCCATTTTCAAATCAGGAAAAAAATAACTGCAAATGGTTTTTTTTAAGAGCGACCATATGGAATATGGTACCGTATCAAATTATTGTCCAACGTTTCTTTTCCTTATATTAGAATTTATAAGAGAAGGAGAAAAACGCCAAAAATATGGGACTTTTAGTAAAACAACCCCCTAAAGTTGCAAATTTAAACAAAAAGAGAGCCTGAATAGAAATGCATAAACAGTAGTAAATAAATAGATAAACGTTTTTGTTTTGTTAAGAGTTGATGATCATTAATAGCAAATCCTTTATCAAAAAAAAATTGATTATTCTTAGTGATTCAATTTATTGAGTAATTAAAAACGTAAGTGTCACCGTACGGATTTAATATGTGTTGCTGGTAAAGAAAAAGAAAAAAAACGTAAAAGATGTTACGACTCATCGATATTTTCGTTTAAAGATTCTGTCGGAATTAAATAAATTCAATCAAGATTGAAGAATTAACCAAATGCAACACATAAATGTAGAGAAAAAAAAAAAAAAAAAAAAAAGCAAACCAATAGCGTGAAAACATAACGCTTACAGTTACTGGGAGGATATGTACTCTTCCTTACGTACCATTGTGTCTATAGTATTGACCGTACCCTGATCATATATTTTTCCCAATATTCCATTAAAGTATATATTTTTTTAATTAATCCCTATATACTACATACCAAGTTATAGATAAATGAATACATGAGTCGTTGTCAAAAAAAAAAATATTTTTTAAAAATACATGACATTCGAAATCATACCCGGCATTTTCCTTGTTTTTCAACAACCGAAACTATAGATTTAATTATGTGTGAGTACACATGCTATTTGTGTTCCACTTAACAAATACTACTATTAGATGTGAATATGTAAAAGAAATATTTCACCATACGAACGTAAATGTGTTTGGAAACGATTATAAATATTTATAAATATTGGATTTCTTTTTTTGGAACAATGGAGGACAAGGGTTTTGGGATACACACTTGTCAACCATGATTGAACGAATATTTATTTTATATATTGGGGAAAAAATTTCAAAAGTTGTAGATTTTCAAATTAATATATTTAATTTTTCCAACATAGCATTTTAAATGTGTTAAACAGTAGGATTTTTAACTATACATATGATCATTTATTTTTAAAATTGAACAAAATTGTATATACAAATTATTATATTAAAAAAATAATCTCGATATTTTACAAATGGTGTTAAAGACAAACGATATCTTAGTACCCATGATGAATATTTATCCACATTTTATCGCAAATGGAAATACGACATAGTACGGCTAAACATATACACATATAAAATCAATTTTTCGTTTGCAAATGCATGTAAAGATAAAATTAAAAATCAATATTTCGAATATTCGAGAACTCGCTTTCATACATGTGATGTTGAATTTATTTTATAACTATCAAGTTTAGATTCAATGAACTTTAAATTTTAAAGATTTGCACTACATTAGTTGTTTATACACCTGCAAAAAAATCAAATTCGAATCCATTTCGCTGTTTTTGTATGATGGGTTGAACTATAACTATTAGTTAATAAGACGTACATGCAACTAATTATAAGATTTTTTTTTCCAATAATATAAAACATTAGAGATTAAAACCTAAACTTTCTTACACAAACTTGAATACAAAAAAATTACCGACAGAGTTAAAATCATGAAATACACCAATCAGCATATTAAGAAGAATGAAATGGGTTTACATAAATTTGAAACATTGACCCAAAACAAAACAAAACAAAACAAAAAACAAAAAGAAACAAGTAGGACGTAGTAACGAGTTTTGGGGCGAAAAAAAAAAAAAAAAAAAAAAAAAAAAAAAGAAAGAAGAAAGTAGTAACAAGTTTTGGATGTAACCAGAGTTAAAAAGTGACTAGAGGAAATGGTTAAGATTAAAAAAAAAAAAAAAAAAAAAAAAAAAAAAAAAAAAAAAAACAAAGAAACAAGTAGCGGCCAACTGAATTAAATGGAGACTGCAGCCACACATGGTTAGGCATACAAAATAAAGCGTCGTGCTGCATCAGCCGGTTTTTTTTTTTTTTTTTTTTTTTTTTTTTTTCTTGTAGGGGTCTAGGGATCTGCTGCGGCCGAACCTATCTTTCTCTTATTGTGTTCCCTCTTCTCTGGCTTGAGTGGGCTTCTCATTCATCTATATCCACGTTTTGTCTACTCTCCCACTTGTTCATCTCCAAGCTAAATATCTAATCTATATTTGTTATTTATCTCAAGATATAGTAACATGATTATTGATTAACATCTTTTCTTTATTGGTTTCTTTTAGTGTATATTGATTAAAATTGTACAATTCTGATATACACATCGAGCCAATCAAGAGGCTAAAATTATTGGTGTATATATATGTATGTATGTTCAAGATTTTATAGAATCGTTTATTACTTTTACTGTGTAAATGACAGATATACTTGCCCACATTGTCGCAGTTTAATACTACAAATGGTTAATAATATCTACTATGATTGGCTTTTATTGCAAAGGAGAAAATAAATAAAAATATATATTCATGGATTAACGGAAAGATGAAATAGTGAAATAGTTGCTAATATACTATTTATAAAAACTCTGTTTGTGTGTGTGTTCGAGGTCGTTGGTCCAAAAGGTTGCTTTCGGAGATCGCAGACAAGGGTTTAGCTATAAAGAGGAGTTTTTAAAAAAATAGAAAAATAAAAAAATATTACATTTGTCCGAATCGAAGTGATGTGAAGGTGACCATGTTCCTTATAAATTCATGGTTTTGTTTTGTCTTGTCGAGACTCAAGCGCGGGGCTCTATATTTACTCACGTATATGGGACTAGTCACTACTTAGTCACCAACTTGGATTTTCTATTTGTCTTTCAAATTAATTTGGTCAAATTTGAGATTTTCTTCTATTAAATTATTGTTCATGCATTGACCCATTCGCCATATAGAATGTATTTTTGCATGGTTATGAAATGAATCTTAATCGTGGAGGCCTACACTGGAGAACGGTAACAAAAATGCGATATATGTTTTTTCCCCCGGCAAATGTAATACTGTTAAAAAAATAAAAATTTGAAGGTAAAAAATGGCACGACAAAAATTAACAAATTTTTAAAAAGAAATGTAACTGGTATTATATATAACCGTAAGAATAATAAAGAATATTTATAACCGTAAGAATAATAAAGAATATTAAAACTAAACTATATATATATATATATATATATATAAGTCGTGTAATATTTTTGTTTTCTTCCAGATATTAGTTTGTTTAGCGCAATTTTTTTTTCAAATTATGGTCAGCTCTTTTCCGTCAATATAATACAACTTTGGCAGTTTCATTCCAATTAGATAAGCGAACTTTACTTTTGTAACAGAGGATTAAAATTAAAATTCACAATGGTGTATTTATATATTTTCATTATAAATAAAACAAGAAAACATTGTTACTGAAAATTCCTTTTAACTTTATAAAACTTCTTATGTGCGCTTCTTCAGTGATCCATAGTAAATGGCAGCAAATCAATATGCAAAAATTGGTTTGTGAATTATTTTCTATTTAATTGTAGCAAACTATTTTGTATCTATGTTATAACTTTTCGTATTAAAACAAAATCTGCTCTAGTTCAAATCTTTGGTAAATTATGTGACTAAATTCCAAATAAATATTTTTAAAAGATAATGATTAGGAGATTCCACACCGCAACACATAAATCTTTCATAGAAGGTTTGAATTAGTACTGTCATTGCTAATATTTTTTTTTTTTCAATCTTCATTCTATCACATTCTTTAACTAAAAAGAAAAAAAGAAACATGCATTCGATCATTGTTATCTTCTTACACATGTTTGAATTTGTTGCTAATTTGTTATAATTTACACTTATTATATCATCCGTTATATTTTCGTATAATAGTTCTTTCCGCCTAACAAAAAGGGATTTGGACCATGGAATTAAGGAGCAAAATGTTGTGGCCGACCTATGCAACATAATTTCCAAGCAAAATCATGAAAGTGCGTCGTCATTTTCAAGAATTTATTGTTTTTAAAAGCTAAGTAATACTCTAAAGAGAATATGGATGACATAAAACAAATTATGATATATAATAAATTAGTACTAAGGATGATGATGATGATCTTGTGATGATATAAGTGAAAAGAAAAGTAGTTAAATATCTGACCCTTTCAATCCCTTTTAAAAATAACGTGTTTAATTTCATTTTTCATGTCTTCATTTTAGTTTAATTCTTCTTATAAAAGTGAGACAGACGAAAAAATGTAAATTATTAAAAGGCGACCTACTATTACAAATTCTTTTATTTTTTCTTTCTTTGACGTCTCTATTGCAAACCATTTGGAAAGTTCAAATTTATATGTGTCATCTTCTGTTATTAGTGAATGCATGGCCATTCAAAAGTTTTCGACAACGGTTTTCATTAAGTTTTTTTTTTTTTTTTTTTTTCGTTATAACATACATCGATTAATCAAAACCAAAACTGGCATATATGAGATATATAGTATGGTCCCCAACCCCAACCCTACAAGTAGGTCTTAGCAGATCATAGCCTTTTAGGCCTACGGAATCCACCGGATTCTTGGTTCAGTATCAGTTAAGTTTTAAGTTAATACACTAATTAATAATAAAATTTTAACCTGTGTTCTGTGATTAACTACTAAATAACTGTCTTCCGTTACGCAATAATCTACTTAAGTCGTATAGTTTATTAGTTAATCAAAACTATAAAATTACTTGAGTCAACGGTCAACTACACGGAGACACACCACCGCCCCCTTTTCTACCTAATATAGCTCAGATTACTAACTAACATATATAACTAATAAACTATACGAAAATTAAGCATTCTCAATTTGCAGTAATTAAAGGATTAACTTATCAACTCTCAATAGTTATAAATTTAAATAAACTTCCGGGAATTTGTTGTGTTTACATTTCATAAATAAATCTGTTATTAAACCACTAAATTAATTCGTGATTTTATAGTAAAAAAAACATGTTATTATATAAAAAAAAAAACAAAAAACAAATGACATTTGAACAACCAATCACTACAAGAAAAAGAAGCCATTGCAATGCTGAAAATTATTGTAATAGTCTAATATATTGTTGCAAATTTGAATTTGCAATGAAATCTCAACAAATTTTAGTTTGTTGCTGATTGAGAGTTGCAAATTCATTTTTATCGCAGAAATATTGCAAAATTTGCAATGAATTTATTTCTTGCTATATTTGTGGTATTAATGTAATGCCATTTATGCAGCAAAGCTGTTGTATACTTACTACGTAGGTTTGCAATTCCAAATTATCGTAATTAATTGCTATATAATACATATAGTAAATATATTGCAAATTTGCGGTAATTATTACAAGATTTTTTTGTTGCAAAATTTTTGTGATGATGAACCAAGCAAAATTCGTTATATTATTTGTCACAAGGTTTGTAAATTGCAAGTAATGTTTTGTTGACATGCATTTTCATCAAAGTAGTAATTTTGCTACATTTGTTATTTTTATATTTACTATTTTATAATGATTAATTAGTATTAAACTATGAAAATTAACAATATATTATAATAAAATTTTTAATAAGTAGAACAGATTACTGTGTGACGTCAAAATAAAAAACAGATTACTATGTATTTTATTATACTAATTTATTAATAAATATGAACATAGTACGTTTGTTAATTACAACAGGGAATGACCTATCAAATTTATGATAGTAACTACATTCTTCTCAAATGATTCGATGATCTTCCTTGTCCTCTCCTCAGGGAATGGCCTATCAAACTTATTGTGTGTTTTTCGAAGAAAAACAATCTTAATGTGATGCATCTTTCTACAAAATATCAACAAAAACAGATTATAATGAAAAATGTTAGAAAAAAGTGGTATCGAAATATCAAAGACTCAAAACTAAGTAATATAATATAAAATTATGGAATTTCTGAATGTAAATAATTGCATCGAGTTTTTGTTACCTTAAATGTGCACCACCATTTATCTCTATGGTCTTCGTTAAGTAAGATGTTGAGCAAATGAAAAAAAAAAATTAAGAAACCAATATTTATAAACAACAAAATAAGAAATTTAACAAAAAATATATAAATTAAGAGATAATCTAATTCAGTTAAGAGAATAATACCCCACGATTTATGTAGATTCACGTAGATGCTGGAGTTGTGTAGTTATCCAAATTATTTAGATAAATGTGAAAAGAGTTTTCCCTTTTTTACTCTTAATTATTTTGTTACGTGTAAAATTATGTTTTTAATTTTTTGTATCTTACTTAGTAATTTTATAATTATAGGAACAATGAACGTTACTTATGCCAAGAATGATTTCAAGATTTAAAGTGTTAGTTTTTGACATAAAACAAACTTGGTCTGTTTGGCTAGAAAGAATAAAAGCCACTTTTAGAAAAAATCAAAATTTAAATATATTTAAAAACATCTCGTAAATTAATTTTCAATGTGTAGAGATTTTGCTTCATGTTATTTTTACTTAATATGGTATATTACATATATATTCATATAAAGTATTTGTTGCAAAAGAGATATTAAGATGTTGTAAATGTAGTAACAAAAGTGTCATATATTTTGCTATATATTTTTTCAGTTCAATTTTCTTGCACAATAGCAATAATTTATTATCGTTGAATGTTTCTTGTAAATTTTGCAATAGACTTTCACATGTCGTAATAATATTGCAAATTAGTAACGGATATTGGTAACAAAAACTATTATTATAATTTTACAATGAAATTGTAACTAATTGCGATATATATTAGTCATTGCAAAAAAATTGCAAAATATGTTACAAAATTGTAATCAAATCATACGTTACATAAATTATATTGCAAAATCCACTTTTTCTTGTAGTGAATTTCACTAAACATTTAAGATTTTAAGATTTTAAACTAAAGAACTTGACGAAATTTAAACATATGCTTCCAACAAAAGGTATTTGTGGCATAAACTTAAATATTTTTTAGCGCAAAAAATTTTAAACTATTTATTTTCAAAAATTAGTTTATGTTTACTTTAAAAAAAGTCGGAATTAGCGGAATATTTAAAGCGAAGTTGCACGCGACGTGAGGCAGACCCGTGAGTCAGATTTTCATGTGGAGAGACAGAGTGGCAGTCACGCACGTGTCACGTGTCTTTCATTTATTTTAAAAATCTTACGACTTTTTTTTAACTGTTTTTTTCTCCACCTAAAGTGAATAGTGAATAACTATTTTTAAAAACTCTCGTTGTTTTGTACGTATGTAAAAAAAAGGTTTCGTCATTGCATTTATACACGACCGCTGAAAAAAGAATTGATTATCGACAAATGAAATATTCGTTAAAATAATAATAATCCTTAAAAAAAAAAAGCTCAGTCTCTTGGAGAAAACGAAGGGACGTCGGTACGAGACTAAGGGGTCCACGTCAGACGGAGCTGTAAAAGCCAAATGCGAGCAAGGTTTTGAGATTCTGACTTTTGCTAACGTGCACATTTTCTTCCCACGTAAACTTTTTGTGGTCTCGTTAAATATATACTATATTTTTGTTTATACGTTAAAAATATTGTTTGTATTGAAAAATAATTTGTATTCATTTTTGTTCCTGCCACAATTTTCATTAAAGTGTTGCAGTACGATTTAATACGTATGAAATGAAACTAAAGACATCTCTGAAATGTTCATTTTTTCTCATAACCTTTGATACGTAGGTTTAGTGTATAAACGTAAGACCATAATTTAAGCGAAATATTGACTTTATTTACTAAAAGAGTCGTCTCTTGACGTGCTTTTTTTCTTCTCAATATGTATAATCAACTAGTCTACACCAAATAGTAAATACGAAAATGACACATTTTTATGAGACTTTTTCATGGCATGACTGGTTTTTAAACTTTTTGGTTGAAATGTAACAGTATTTTCTGTTCCTGTTATTTAACAAAATAAATGTTACTTGTTAGTTGTTACTTCTGTCTTAAACAAAAAAAAAATTGTTTCTTGTGTCACTTTTAGTGACTTAATTTCCCTTTTCTTGTTGTTAAATAATTCCCCTTGATAATATGATTAAAATTGTGCGTAGTTATCAAAATTACTCTTTTTTTAAAAAAATGTGATATAAACTTTTGAAATAGATAAAAAAATTAATTTCAAAACAGATGCTGATTAATTTTTATGAAGATAAAAATTATTATCTAACAAGCCAGTTCTAGTTTTCATGTACACATATATCTAGTTTTGTTCTTAGAGCTATTTGCTTACACTCGTCACCTCAATGTTTAGGCAACAAACTTTATCAACGGAATAATATATCTATAAACGTTGGATTGTTCAACGCTCTCTGCCACACTACAAGAAAACAGCCGGAAAACCGACGGAATTTCCGACGGACCCGTGTCCGTCGGAAAATTCCGACGGTAAAACGACGGATTTCCGACGAAATTGCAATTTTTTACTTCGTCGGAAATCCGTCGGAAATCTGTCAGAAATTCCGACGGATTTCCGACAGAATACCGCCCGTCGGAAATCCGTCGGAAATCTGTCAGAAATTCCGACGGATTTCTGACGGATTTCCGTCCGTCGGATATCCGTCAGAAAATTCCGACGGATAGAACCACCGGCCATTTCCGACGGATTTCCGACGGAATAGTCGGCGTTCGTCGGAAATCCGTCGGAAAATATGAACGTTAAAAGAGCCGTTGGTATCGCAGGTTACAGATTTGGGCAATTCCGACGGATTTCCGACGGTTTGGGGTTTCATGGCTTTTTTAACAAATTTTACACAATAAACCTCAAATAACTAATTATATTATAAGATTATTGGAGATAACACAATTTAAACTTAGTATTTAGGTTAAATTATTGTTTTCAAGATTTTGGGATGATTTACACTTAACTTCTACATAATGAAATATATACTTTAACTTACATGTTTACTAGTTCCTAAGTATAAATCTTAATTTTGATAAATTTCTTATAAACGGAGGTGAATATTGTAAACTTATCATTGAAATCATTAATAAACCACACTACAAACACATTTCAATTGAAACGAATAGAAAAAACTCACGAAACCACGAACCCGTAGGAAATTTCCGACGGATTTCTGACGGGTTTAGGGAAACACGTGTTAGTTTTTAAGGTTTGTCTGACAAAAGGAATAACATATATTTTTCTAAAGTCCGTCGGAAATCCGTCGGAAATTTCCGACGGACAGTGAAATTTTGGCAAAATCAAACGTTTTCGTGTCCCGCGTTAGTTAAATAACATATATTTTTCTAAAGTCCGTCGGAAATCCGTCGGAAATTTCCGACGGATTTCCGACGGACAGTGAAATTTTGGCAAAATCAAACGTTTTCGTGTCCCGCGTTAGTTGAATAACATATATTTTTCTAAAGTCCGTCGGAAATTTCCGACGGATTTCCGACGGACAGTGAAATTTTGGCAAAATCAAACGTTTTCGTGTCCCGCGTTAGTTGAATTTTACGAAATAATTTCAAAAATTCCGACGGATTTCCGACGGAAATTCCGTCGGAAAATTCTGTTTATAAGCGAGCTCACACGAAAAATCAGAGCAAACTCTTCAAATTTTATAAATCTTAGGTTTTCAAAGTTAGATTTAGGTTTGGAATGTTAGATTTAGGTTTGGAATGTTAGATTTAGGTTTTTAATGTTAGTTTTAAGTTATAAATGTTAGTTTTAGGTTTGGAATGTTAGTTTTAAGTTTTGGAATGTTAGATTTAGTTTTTGTGATGTTAGATATGGGTTTTGAATCTTAGTTTTAGGTTTGCAATGTTAGATTTAGGTTTGGAATGTTAGATTTATGTTTTTAATGTTAGTTTTAAGTTATAAATGTTAGTTTTAGGTTTGGAATGTTAGTTTTAAGTTTTGGAATGTTAGATTTAGTTTTTGTGATGTTAGATATGGGTTTTGAATCTTAGTTTTAGGTTTGAAATCTTATATTTAGATTTTAGAATGTTAGATTTAGGTTTTCAATTAACATATTTAGGTTTGGAATTTTAGTTTTAGGATAATAATGTTATATTAAGATTTTCGAATGTTAGATTTAAGTTTTGAATGTTAGATTTAGGTTTGGAATTTTAGTTTTAGGATAATAATGTTAGATTTAGGTTTTGTAATTAGATTTAGGTTTGAAATGTTTCTTTTAGGTTTCTAATGTTTAGTTTTAGGTTTGGAATGTTAGATTTAGGTTTATAATGTTAGTTTTAGGATAAAATTGTTAGATTTATATTTTGGAATGTTAGATTTAGGTTTTCAATTAACATATTTAGGTTTGAAATTTTAGTTTTAGGATAATAATGTTATATTAAGATTTTCAAATGTTAGATTTAAGTTTTGAATGTTAGATTTAGGTTTGGAATTTTAGTTTTAGGATAATAATGTTAGATTTAGGTTTTGTAATTAGATTTAGGTTTTAAATGTTTCTTTTAGGTTTCTAATGTTTAGTTTTAGGTTTGGAATGTTAGATTTAGGTTTATAATGTTAGTTTTAGGATAAAATTGTTAGATTTATATTTTGGAATGTTAGATTTAGGTTTTTAATTAACATATTTAGGTTTGGAATTTTAGTTTTAGGATAATAATGTTATATTAAGATTTTCAAATGTTAGATTTAAGTTTTGAATGTTAGATTTAGGTTTGGAATTTTAGTTTTAGGATAATAATGTTAGATTTAGTTTTTGTAATTAGATTTAGGTTTTAAATGTTTCTTTTAGGTTTCTAATGTTTAGTTTTAGGTTTGGAATGTTAGATTTAGATTTTGAAATTTTAGATTTAGTTTAAGGTTTGAAATCTTATATTTAGATTTTCGATTGTTAAATTTAAACTTTGATTTGTATATTTATATATAGGATATTTGTAAATTTATATATATATTTTTTTTCAATATTTGAGAATTGATTTTTTAATTATATAAAATATGAATTTTGTAATTGTTTTAAATTATTATTATTAATATTTATTTCATTTCTATATTTTTAAATATAGAATTATTTATTAAATTATTTATTAAATTATTTATTAAATTATTTTGGATTTTAAATAATTTTTTTTTGAATTAATATTCGGAATATATAATTATTTATTAAATAATTTTTTTTTTATTATAATTAAGCCAATCCGTCGGAAATCCGTCGGAAATCTGTCGGAAATCCGTCGGAATATTTCCGACGGATTTCCGACGGAATGATGAAACGAGTAAACCGACGGATTCCCGACGGCTTGCCGGAACACGGAAACCGACGGATTTCCGATGGCTTGCCGGAACACGGAAACCGACGGATTTCCGACGGCTTGCCGGAACACGGAAACCGACGGATTTCCGACAGATTTCTGATTCATATTTTCCGTCGGAAATCCGTCGGAAATACCGACGGTTTTCCGACGAATTTTTTATTTCCGACGAGATAGAAGCGACGGACGTATTCGTCGGGAATCCGTCGGAATTGGCCAATTCCGACGGATTCCCGACGGATTTGGCCGTCAGTTTCGCGCCAGTTTTCTTGTAGTGCCAGCGAAGTTTGAATCAGACGATGCCAACTGCCACTGTCTCAATCAGTTTTTCTAGTTGCAGTGATTTTACTATAGTAAACTCCGATCATGTGCCGATGATCAGTACATTAACGAATACACTTCAATAATTTTTAGTTTGGTTATTACTAATCAATGCATCAGTGCTAATTGCTAACACATGAATCACATGATGTTAACTCATATGAATCACATGATATTAACACATATGAACCACATGATGTTAATGTTACTGTTTTGCCTCATGATGTTAATGTTCCGCCACTACAAAGCGAATAAAGAATCACATGTTTATCCAAAATAATTAAGATTTAAATGCAAATATTTAGCAAATTAGAAATTCAAAAATGGTCAAAAATTTTTCAAAAAGATAAGTTATTCATCAATTTTCTTAACACCGATGAAATATAAAATTATTCTTAAAATTTTCACAAGAATTATTGCAAAACGAATACTATAAAATATTGTAAAAACCAGAACTAAAAGATTTTAAAATATTTTTGAAATAAATACGTGATTCTAACATATCTAAAACCAATGTAATAACTAAAAACATACAGAAATGCACAAAAAAAAAAAAAAGGTATGAAAAAGTAGATTGGAACGACTACGTAATGACTGCTGAAATTGAAGTATATATAACAAAAATGTAGCAATCAGAAAAGATTTGGATAAATCTCCAAGGGGATGGGGCAACTTGGCTCTCTTCACCAAAATCTATCAAAATGGTCCACCTATATCAGTGCTATCGCCCACTAGCAACTGAATATATATACATATCTTTAAACTCGGATTCAAGTTTATTTAATAGTATTTACTACTTAGTGTGTAGGCTAATTAATTATTACGACTACACGAATATATTAACACGAAAATATTATCAATACAAAATTAATAATTTAAGAAACATAGTTTGGCGGAGGAGTGGTCCTGATCCGTGGGGGCAGAGAGTGGTCACTGTGGCTGCATACAAAGATTCGACCACACCCCAACCATATATTCTGTCGTACCTCTCACTCTCTCCCCATCTATATCTTTTCTTCTTTTCTTCCATCAATTATTTCTTTATATGGTCTTTTTACTGAAAACTATAACTATTTTTGGTTGTTCTTGTTAACTACAAACTAATACATGTATGTATTATATATGTTTTTGTTGTTGTTGTTATTCTCCTGCTAAAACAGTGCATGTAGTACTCTAGTTATTGGCAAAAACATTTGTGCCTTTTCTTATTTGTACTGTAGGATATATGTTGTAAAATTTTGACAAATGGTTGACAAGCTGAGATCTTGTTTGCTATTTCCTTCTCGGAATATATAGTTTTTTTTTTGCTGTTACTAGTACCAAATCAATTTGGACTAGTAGAAGTCTAAAACTCAAAGAAATTTGGACTAGTTTTTTTTTTTTTTTTTCCTTCAAACTCCATATATTAAGTTAACGGTTTAAAGATTTTTCATTATGGATAGTCAAAAAGAACTGAAGAACTTACATGGGAAAAAAAAACATGAGTTAATGCTATCTTATCGATCTACATTACTGAACAATGATAAAATACAATAAAGAGCAAATGCAAGATAGTAAACTAAAACGAAAAATTAAAAGACAATAACTAAGAACTCTTAACGAAGTAGAACACGCCGCATGGATAGGCCACTCAGAGTGGTGAAAGGCTAACCGATGATACTTGATGGTCGGGTTTCGGGAAGAACAATACCTCACAAAAAACAAAAGTTTTCGGTGTATTTTAAGAAACCAAACTTGTGCCTCTAGTGTTGAAATACTCGATTCCTGATAAGGATAATCACAAGTAGGATGGTCACAAATAAGACTAGTTGTTCAAACAATCAAAAATTTGTACATAGGTTAATCAAAATGTAAGGTTTTGAGTAATAAGCAATAATTTGCACGGTTGGCTTCAACTCAAATACCGAGTTATCGTGTTATACACTTAATACTTTTGCCTGCATGTGATGTAGGAGGCAGCACATTATTCTGTTCCACACGGACCACACCTACTTAATTATGATATCATATCAAGTGCACAAGTTTTAATGCTTTGTTCATCGTGATGCAACATATGTTATTGATGAGTTTGAATTATTAGTTTTTTATACTATGTTCAATGTGTAGTACTCTCAGGTCAGGATGGACAGTTTCAGACCAGTCCTTAGCACATCACTAGCACATTTTGTTAATAGTCATGATATCACTTCATACCAACTTTCATAATCTCCGTGTTGTGTTGTCACTTGTCATCTACATAATACACTCTTGCAATATATTAAAAAAGTTACTTACTCTCCATATATTAAAATTTATAATGTTAAAAATAAATTATATATTTTCAATTGTATCATAGTTTATTTTCTTTGTATGAATCATAAAATAGCTGCCAAGTGGAGGGTATGTCAAAGAAAGAGCAAATGGTAGGGGAATGGAAACTTATTAGTTATGGTGTCACACTTTCACTTTGGTTTAAACACTCTTTAGCTATGAATGGTTGTACATTTTGAAGTTGTTTTTTTTTTTTTTTTTTTTTTTTTTTTTTTTTTTTATCTACTTTATAGCAAATAATGATTACGAGAAAATTGGTTTTCTTTAAAAATAAGGAATCCAGATTTTGATAATTTTTTTTGTCAATTTTCAAAGAAAATCCAAAATCTATGTTTTACTAGTTTTTTACTTTCTAACGTGACTTTATTTCTTTGCATTTTTAATTTTTAATTTTTTTTTAAATACAAATCTAAAAACTATAATCCAAAATCCAAAAAACCAAAAACTAAAAACTATAATCCAAAACCAATTTTAAAAACTTGCAAACATTCATGATCTTTATGTGAGGACTTCTTTTCTTAAACTTGAAACATTTACATTTATAAGAACATACTATATTTGTTCTTCAAATGCTGACAATCCCATTGCAAGAGAATCATATATGTATTATAAGCTTTTATCTCATTATCTGAACTCCAAATCTTTAGTGTCTTTGTTGATTATATTGAGATTTGGATGTTTTTAACTGTGATGCCTAAATAATTACAATTTCGAATTCCAGAATTGGAAAACTGGTGTAATATTTGCTCTATTCTCTGGTTCAGCAGCTACTAAATCAATAATATTTATTCAATCACATATTTTCCCAAAATTCTTCAAATATGAAAAAAAAAAAAAAAATTCCACTTAAAATAATATTGACTCAATGGCTAATTAAACTGTTTTAAAATCGAAACCTCTAACTGATACAGAAGCTTTTCTCCGCGTTTAACGGAACTGTGGCTTTTAATTTTCGTCAGTAACGCTGAAACAAGAGATCGGGAAAAATGGAGGATCTGTGGAAGAGGGCGAAATCGTTTGCGGAAGAAGCAGCAAAGAAATCTCAAACCATAACTCTACAATCATCTTCTACAACCTTCGTCAATCTCGTCTCCGAAACCGCCAAGAAATCGAAAGAGTTCGCTCTTGAAGCATCTAAGAAAGCCGATCAGCTCAATGTCTCCGAATTCGTAGCCGAAACGGCGAAAAAGTCTAAAGAATTCGCCGCGGAGGTTTCAACGAAAGCAGATCAGCTCAAAGTGGTTGCGTTGAAACAAGCTGATCAGATCCAGAATATCAAATCGATTGCCGACATTATCCCTCCCTTTGGATCAGGATCAGGATCAGGATCTGGTTCAGTGATCTCTGAATCTGAGCTTCTTAGCTTTGGTATTACGGATGATTTGAGAGAGTTTGTTAAAGGACTCACCTCTGCTACATTCCAGGCTTTTCCTGAACAAGGTATGCTTCTTGTTGTTGCTTCTTGATAGTTGTTCGTTTCGGAATTGAGAATCTGTAATGTGTGATGATAGATGAATCTTCGGAAGTTTCTAATCTGGAAACAACTGCGTCGAATGTTCGGAAGGATCTCTCAGAGTGGCAAGAGAGGCATGCCACTCTTGTTCTTGGTTCCGTCAAGGTAATACTTATTTTTAGAATTTTAGAAATGGGAATTTAGTTTCATTGCGTCTGTGCTAGTTTTGTTTAATGTTTGCATTTTTTTGTGTGTGTGTGTGTGTTTGCAGCAAATTTCGAAGTTGAGATATGAGTTATGCCCACGAGTCATGAAAGAAAGGAGATTCTGGAGGATATACTTCACTTTAGTGAGCACTCATGTTGCACCGTAAGGCTCTACCACCTCTTTTTAAAAGTCTTAAATGTCACCTTTTTAATTAGAGTAAAGACTTTGATTGAGAATCACGTTAAGTGCATAGTACAGAGATAGCTTAAGACCTGTTTTATTCTTAGGAGTTGGGACTATGAAGTCTCATCACTGCAGCTTGAGATATGTGATTAGATGCATTAGTTTGGTAAAATGATACCATAAATAATCATATGGGAGATGGATTATACCTTATTAGCGCGGATTTGATCCAGAGACTCTTAGTGAATTCTCTAGTTGCTGCAAATCACCTATGCTGTCAATCTTCTCTATCTCGGAGAATCATGTAACTCGCAAATGAGAATAGCAAAACCAGTAGGAACATTTAACTGTAAGTATATAGATCTTGGCAGTCGTGTGTATATTTTTGATAAGTGATTAGTGAATTGAGCACTCTTATCTTTCATGGGTATGAGACTATATCTGCAGTAAGAACCATGGATTAAGGGTAAAGGATTTGTTTTTTTTTGGCTCAGATATGAGAGGAAGTACATGGAGGAACTTAGGAGCAAAGCAGAGAGTAAAGATGAAGAAGCAAAGAAGACTCCAGGGGTTGGAGGTACAGAAACAGGTGAAAAGAATGTGACAATGAATAGAACATCTACCACATCGTCTGAGCAAGATCTCGACACATTCCTCTTAGGAGATCTAGAAGACAGCGACGAAGCACCTGGTGAGAAACCTTGACTCGTTGCTTCCCAAGTTTTTAGCTGCGTCTTAAATATTGATCTTGTCTTGTGTATTGTAAAAACCTTACAGATGATGATGGTGATGGAGGAAGCTTGGATGATGATGACTTTGACAAAATCGGCAACTCTGTAAGTAGTTAACATTTGATTCTCTCTAATCTTAAAAAGATACCAAAAGTGAACAGCTTGGTTTAAATCTAAATCTATCTGCCTTGACGTGTGTTTGCAGGATGTTGAAGAAGGAGAGAAAGAGAAAAATGCAGCAAAGTAGAAAATATATTAGTTTTGTTTTGTTATAACCCAATTGAGGGAAGTAAATGAACAAGTCATCATCATCATCATCAGTGTATAGCTTTTGCTTTAGCGAAGATGCAAAAGAAGACGCATTTTATTCATTCGATTCGCAATATTATTGAAACCAGACTTTTTTTTTTTTTTTTTTTTTTTTTTTTTTGTTCTTGTAGTAAAAAAAGCTTCCAACTTATGAATACAAAATTATAAAAAAAAAATCGACACTTTTATCGCCATGACATAAGTATTGGAGAGGTTTTAGTTTGTGCTGTGTGTTTTTAGTATGGCAGTAACATTTCTTCTCCGGCGATCCAAACCGCCGACAATATCATCCGTTTTGTCTCTGGCGGTTTCGTCTTTCTCGACGCAATGTTTTGTTAGTCGAAAGGCATCACTCTCTGTTCCGACGGAAGCTCCTCCGGTTCCAAAGAAGATCCCATTTGCAATCTCATCCCATGGGATCACAAGGCAAGATCCTTACCGTTGGATGCGAAACACGGACGACACTGATTTCGTCGACTTCCTCAAACGCGAGAACTCTTACGCTCAAGCTTTCATGGCTGACACAGAAACCTTAAGGCGTGATTTGTTCTCAGAGATGAAAAGCCGTATCCCTGAAGAAATTGTGACTCCACCCGAGCTTTGGGGACCATGGTTTATCTCTTAAAGCTTGCAACTTTCTCTGATTTGAGTAAAAAAAGAGTGAGCTTTGATTGAATTGGGTTTAAAATGTCAATTGAACAGGTTATATAGACAATACATACCCAAAGGAAAAGAGTATCCTCTTCTATGTAGGAGATTGAAGAAACTTGGTCTTTTTAGTGGAGGAGATGAAGAAGTTGTGCTTGATTGGAATCTAATTGCAGAGCAAATCGGTAAGTTTATTTCTTTTTTTAGTATATAAGATTGCAGTGTTTAGTTTAGAGTTATAAGCATTAAGCATGTGTTATGTTCTACACTACGACTTCAGGTTATGTTCATGTTGGTGTTTGTCGAGTTTCACCTGATCACAACTATCTTGCTTACACGGTTGATCCCGAGGGAGGTGAACGTTTCATTCTCCAAATTAAGGATATGAGAAGCGGTCGTTTAGTTCCGAGGTTGGAAGTTGATGGAGTTGTAAGCTTGGCTTGGGCTTTAGATGGAGTTACTTTGTTTTACACTGTTACAGATGAAAACCAAAGACCTCACAGGCAATTACAGTAGATATATATATAGCTTTTTTTTTTTTACTTTTTATGAAACTTGAGGGTGCTTGTTCAGTTGTGACTTTTTTTTTGCAGAGTTGTTGTTACAAATGTTGAATCAGATGGGAGAGCTGATACTGTAGTGTTTACGGAAAGAGATTCTAGTTTCTGTGTAGACATAACAACCACAAAAGATGGCAAGTTTGTTACTATCAATTCAAACTCAAGGACTTCATCCGAGGAATTAACCTGTTTCGAACTTTCAATTGCATTTATGTTTTTTTATCACCCCATATGTGTAAAGCTCAAGCGGAGTTTTCTTGTTTTCAGGTTTATATTGTAAATGCTGATAAGCCAATGGCTGGTTTTCGAAGAACTCGTGAGCGAGTCCCTGGCGTGCGGTGTTTTCTTGAACATCACAATGGGTTCTTTTACATTCTTACAAATGCTCCCACAAATGCGATTAGTGAGTGGTCTAGTGACGGCTATTATTTGACTAGATGCCTTGTAGAGGATATTGAAGCATCAGGCTGGCAGGTTCTGGTTATTCTTAAATAACATCTTCGGTAATTTTCTGCAGATAGAGAATAAAACTGATTTTTCTTGTTAGACTGTTTTCTGCCCAGATGATGATGTGGTAATACAAGATATGGACATGTTCAGTGACTACCTTGTGCTTTTCCTTAATAAGAAGGGCTCACCTATGCTCTGTTCCATCGATATGCCCATAAAAGCAAATATGAAGGTGCTTTAAGATTTCTGATTAATCTCCCATTGTGTTTTTTTTTTGGTCTCTCTTTGTTTTCATACACTGTAAGCTGATTCTTAGTAAGGTAATGTTACCCTTCGGTTTTTTGCAGCATATGGAGGATCTTAATCCCTGGTACTTTCCTCTTCCAGCTGATTCATGCAGTGTTGCGCCGGGTTCAAACCACGACTTCCAGAGCTCTATATACCGAGTGGTGCTTTCATCTCCTGTGGTATATATACTTTAGTTACTTTAAGAACGGGCTCCTTTATTCGTTTTAGCTTTATTTGCAGTTTAATGATTCATTCTACTCTATTAGTTTCTCTGAATACCTAACTGTAATTGTAGATTCCTGACACTATCGTTGACTACGATGTATCAAGAAGATTGTTCTCAATTGTGCAGCAGGAGGGAGGTGTTATAGATAATTCTGATAGTAGTATGACATGGTACTCTGCAGATCGCTTTATAGAGAACAGCGGTAAACTTAATGATAGAACCAGTGAGGGACTAGATGGTCAGTTAGATTCTCGAGCGCCTAAATGTAGTGAATTATCTGATGCATATATTTGTGAAAGACAAGAAGTTTCTTCGCACGATGGAGTTGAAGTCCCTCTTACAATTCTGTATTCACGAGAAGCATGGAAGAAGAGTGAATCCCCGGGAATACTGATAGGTTATGGTGCATATGGAGAAGCTCTGGACAAAAGCTGGTGCACGAATCGATTGAGTATGCTTGACCGTGGTTGGGTAATTGCCTTTGCTGATGTGAGGTCAGTTATAACCGAATCATTTGGTTATAAGTTGCTTCGGTTTGTCAATACTTGGCATGATAGTGGTTGATTTGTTTGTGCTGCTATAAGAGTTTCATTTTGGCCTCAGGGGAGGAGATGGTGGGGATTTTTCGTGGCACAAATCCGGGACTGGATCATTGAAACAAAACTCAATCCAAGATTTCATATACAGTGCGAATTATTTAATCGAAAAGGGCTATGTGCATAGACATCATCTTGCTGCTATCGGGTATAGCGCAGGAGCTATTCTTCCAGCTGCAGCCATGAATATGCACCCGAGTTTATTTCGAGCTGCAATTTTGAAGGTAAGAATATTATTGCATAGCAAATGCTTTTAAGTTGTAGCATCAAGGTGTCCCATTTGGGCAGGTTCCTTTCGTAGACGTGTTAAACACATTATCGGATCCAAGCTTACCTCTCACACTCTTGGACCATGAAGAATTTGGGAACCCAGACATCCAAACCGACTTCCGATCCATCCTTAGCTATTCTCCGTATGATAACATACGCAGAGATGTTTGCTATCCGTCCATGCTTGTCGAAACTTCGTTTCAAGACTCAAGGCAAGCTTCACAGAAGAACCCTTCAACCCATGTTTTTCTTAATTACGAATATTTGGATCACAAATTTGTGTACTGTTTGATGATTCAGGGTTGGAGTATGGGAAGGTGCAAAATGGGTGGCTAAGATACGGGAGAATACGTGCCACGACTGCTCACGAGCTGTGATTCTGAGAACAACTATGAATGGAGGCCATTTCGGTGAAGGTGGTCGCTATGCACAATGCGAAGAGACTGCCTTTGAATATGCTTTTCTTATCAAAGTTATGGGTCATCACAACAATAGATGAAAGAATCATATCATCTTTAACTCGACCTTTATTTTTATTATAAAGTTATAAAACAGTTTTAGAGATTACTCTTGATCTCATTCTCTCCTACGGTCAAACAACAACAAAAGGGAAAATAAATCGGAAGAATGATGCAATAACTCGATATTCCACAAGAGATTATATTTGAGAGGTTATATGAATGATGCAGAAGATGATGATACAAACCTCAAAACCACAAAAAAAAAACAATACTACTAACCATAATTGATCTTTTAACGATTATAGGAATCGCCTAGAGGCCGAACAATGTACACGATAGAAGAATTCTGTCAAACATTTTATATATTCCAAAAGCTGTGGAGCCTAAGAGAGAGATGTCACAGTGTTGTTTTGATGCGCTTATGAGAATGTTCAGACTCTTCCTCAATGTTTGGATCCCTAGCTTGTGTATCAGAAGATAATGGATTCTGCACTTAAGAAAAATGTATCAAGATCAATCATAAATGGTTTACACTTACACAAGTAAATATGAAGCACTTCGAACTGACTAATTTACCTTACTCGATGGCTCGTTATGAGTTAGTCCTTGATTGGCTCGCTTACCAAGATCGATCTGCACAGAAAGCTTTGCATGCGACAGATCAATGCCTGCGTTCTGGAGTGCTTGTGTTAATGAGCTCAATAACCTGGTCATATCAAAATTGAGTTTACAAGATTATTATTACACATCAATTGCATCGCATACTGAACAAAAAAAGTAACAGAAACGAGGAAGAGTTAGAAGATCAGGTTTAACTCACTCATGAGAGTAAGCACTAGAGATGCTAATGGTTCCACCTTCAATAACAAGGTCATTACTTTGACCTAGCCCATCACTAGTTGCAGGACATTCATTAGCTTGTTCACCTTGTACCAATGGAAGAATTGGCTGTACTGGTGGTAATCCCTTGTCGTCTAACTCAAGTTGACTCTCAGTCGGTTTGCAGGTTACCGCTCTTCCTTTGTCAGATTCAATCGGGTTTTGCGTCTCTGCAACAATTGCTGGTGGTGTCGAAGTCACAGTGTTTTCTTCAAACTTCCCAGGAAAAGGTATCACTGGACTAGATCCATTATTTATAGCTGCTACTGGGTGGTTCGCCAAACTCTGAACTCGCCAGTGATTATTCCTCTGTTCCAATCATGAAAAAAAACATAATCTTCAAGCTATAACTTTACACAAAAACAGCAGCAGAAAGACTCGTAGAAGCTGAAAATTTTACCCATGGTGTCAACTTTGTTGGTTCTTGACTCCATCCTGGATACGATCCTTCGAACTTTTGCACCTTCTCTTGTAAATACTGGACATAATCTATCACCTATAGTGTGTCATAGCAGTATTAGATTAGACTAACAAAGTGAGCTCTAAGCTTAAAGATATTCACATTTAAAAACATCCATTAAATTACCTCTAAAAGGAAAGAAGCAGTATCCCGTTTCTGTTCACTGTTTGGAATTAGTTCTCTCAATATCTGAAATCTGAGAAAGAGATTTATAGATTTTCAACACTCATAAACAAAGATGATAATGTAACTAAACCAAGTCCCTAAATAATTTAAGCAAAAATTCCCAAATACAAATGCTAAAACCTAAAGATTCTAAGATTTTTTTTTTGGAGATTTTACCTTTCATTGATTTTGCTTCTTCTACGTTGCTCAGTGACTGAATGTTTAGAACGTATCGCACTTGCTTTATCATTTTCCTTTGCATCTGCTTCAAAATTCAAACACCGAATCAAAGACAGAGATAATACAAAATCCAATTAAAATTCAATCAATACAAATCCATCGCGATTATAATGGATATGAATCCAAATCGAACAACTACAAACTAATGAAAATTCAAATACACCAAAAATTTGGATCTTACTGTTGTTGTTATTGTTATTAATGGTGGTATTTGAAGAAGGACCTTCACGTTTTGAGCTGAAGTCTTCTTCTCCGTACTCTTCTTCATCTTGATTTCCTTTTCCGGTTCTCATCTTCGCCGGAGAAAATGTTTTATTCAACTTTCTCTTCTTTACTTTCCCGTCGACGAGCTCTATTGTTTGTTTTTTTTTTTCTTTTTTTTTTTGGAGACTCGTGACTCGGCTGAGCTGTAATTACCTGTGGGAGAGACTACGTGAGCCGCACTCGAGTTTTTGTCCGTCAGTTTCTCGATTAGGACACGTGTACGAAGGGATGTGATACCCGGTTTGCCCCAGTTCAATGAACCGTAGCTTGTGATGACACGTGGGATTCACGTGATCAGACGGGAATTTCACCTATCAGGATAAAGGCTATCACGTGATGCACGTGGTTTCTTCCTGATCTGTTGATTTCACGTACTATGTTTGTTTTTAATCGAATGGTGACAACTGATAATAAGTGATAACATATGGGCTATGGCTATGTTTTCAACTTTTTTATTAATTTGTAATAACTAATACTAACTAGTAACTATGAAAGTATTTGATCAAATATCAATTTCTGAACGTAGTTGAAAAAATATACATCTCTTAGAAGGATTGTCTTAAGTAGTGCCGGATCAGATTTGTCGTAGTCTTTCTAGGACGTTGACATTATTTCCAAAATACTTTCTTTTTCCCCAAAATTTAAGGGCATAAAAAATAGATAAATAACACATACTGGTAAATTCTGAATACGCAGCTGATAATTCATACTAGGATAAAAGAAGAGCAAAAAAAAATTGGTTTGATCAATTTTGGGCTTCATATATGAGGAGTTATGGGTTCGAACTCTATAGGCTTGCAAAGCCCAAAATTTACGAATGAAAACAAAAATCGAGTTTCTATCAGAGCCAGGTTTCGATCCTGGGACCTGTGGGTTATGGGCCCACCACGCTTCCGCTGCGCCACTCTGATTTGTTGATATGATATTAAAACATTAAATAATTAAACAGTAATTATGAAACAGCGGGTCGGGTTTACAAAGATCCACGAAATGTGAAGCAGAGACTGAAGGTTTTATGAAGGGTTTACTTAACGGCAATGGAATCAAAGCTCTCGAGTTCTTCAAGTATTCACTTAAAACCTCTAATTCTTCTCCAACTTCTGATTCTTTGTAGAAAACGCTTCACATTCTCGCACGGATGTGTTATTTAGATCAAGCTTGGGCTTTAATATTTTACTGTTGGGGTTTAAAGAAGCCGATGATGTTACCGCCACGGAGCTCTTCTATCATGAAATGGTGAAACGAGGATTCAAACCTAATTCCGTTACTTTACGGCATCAGAATCGATGGGTTCTGCAAAAAACGGAATCTTGGGGAAGCTTTGAGGCTTTTTGAAGAGATGGATCGTCGAAGTCTTGATATCACAGTACAGATATTCACTACATTGATTCATGGATCTGGTGTAGCTCGGAACAAGATCAAAGCACGCCAACTGTTCGATGAAATTCCCAAGAGAGGTTTTTACACCGGATTGTGGAGCTTATAACGCTTTTATGAGTACTCTCATGAAATGAGGAGATGTGAGTGGTGCAATCAAGGTGATGGAAGAAGATAAAGGAATTGAACCCGACAATGTAACTTACCACTCGATGTTTATCGGAATGATGAAATCGAAAGAGTTTGGATTTAATGGTGTATGTGAGTATTACCAGAAAATGAAGGAAAGATCTTTGATTCCGAAAACACCATACGTAGTGATGTTGATGAAGTTGTTCTGTCATAATGGTGAAGTCAGTTTAGGATTAGACCTGTGGAAGTATATGTTGGAGAAAGGGTATTGCCCTCATAGCCACGCATTGGAACTCCTTACCACTGCACTGTGTGCTCGAAGAAGAGCCAATGGTGCATTCGCGTGCTCATGGCAAACAGTGGAGAGAGGAAGGTGCGTGAGTGAACCAGTCTTTCGAATGTTAGAGATCTCCTTATCAAGTAAAGACGAGTTAAAGAAACTAGAAGAACTCAGGATGAAGATAGA
Source organism: Barbarea vulgaris (assembly GCA_963667165.1). Taxonomy (NCBI): domain Eukaryota; kingdom Viridiplantae; phylum Streptophyta; class Magnoliopsida; order Brassicales; family Brassicaceae; genus Barbarea; species Barbarea vulgaris. Next base: position 5,571,856 of record OY763887.1, read on the forward strand.
GAAACTGCATAGCTTTTTGCCACTGCCTGGAACATAGCTAATGTAGAAAGTAGCTTCACTGTAACCGGTTCTTGTTTTGCAGACTAACCACACTGAGAGATTAGTATGCTCATTTGTATACAAATATTCGACATGATATATTGATTACTCTATATTTTTTCACCCCATTCAAAAAATCTACAACGAAAAGCTTTTGTGATTTGGATTTGGATTTGGGGATTGTTTTGTAGATGAACCAGGAAGACAGTATTTGTGATTCAGACAAGCATGTGGTTTTACATGAACAACATAAAGATTAATACATTATACCGTATTTTAGAACTTGTGTCAGAATGGGCTTTAAGCCCAAATAGGTACGACAACGGATCTGAAAAGCGGGTCGGGTTTACAAAGATCCACGAAATGTGAAGCAGAGACCGAAGGTTTTATGAAGGGTTTATTCGGCGGCTGTACTTAACGGCGCCTTCTCTTTTCTCCAGATCTCTTCACCCAACTCTGGGTTTTTAAAATCAAAATCAGGTTTTTTTTTTATTCTGTTTCTCAAATCTCCACTCTTTAATTTCTATACTTGTATTGATTTCTCTGGAAAATCAAAGTATTCAAATAGCTGATTGTGCTCGTGGGAGAAGTAATCTATCTGAGCTACTTTGACCATTTCGTGGCGATCACAAAATGTGGAGGAACGTTTTGGGAAGAGCTTCTTTAAGAAAGATTAAGTTTTTATCCGATTCTAGCTCCGGGGCTCATTTTCCGGTGAATAGAATTCGTGGGATTTTTTCTTCTGTTAATCTTAGTGGTGTTAGAAATGGATTATCGATAAACCCAATTAACGAATTGGGAACATTGAGCTCATTTAGTCATGTTCGAGACAATTCGTTTAAAGGGTATGCTACAGCTGCGCAAGCTATTGATTCAACTGATCCTGAAGATGATTCATCTGGGTCTGAAGAAGTTAATGAATTGATTACGGAAATGGAGAAAGAAACTGAGAGGATTAGGAAAAAAGCAAGGCTTGCAGCTCAACAGCCAAAGCGAGTTGTAGCGGGAATGGGAGCACAGAAGTATTATATGTTGAAACAAAGACAAGTGAAAATGGAGACAGAAGAATGGGAGAAAGCGGCTAGAGAGTGCCGAGAGATTCTAGAAGATATGTGTGAGCAGAAGCTTGCTCCCAATTTACCTTTTGTTAAGTCTTTATTTCTCGGTTGGTTCGAGCCTTTGCGTAATGCTATTCAAGCTGATCTTGATGCTTTCAAAGTCAAGAAAGGGAAAATTCCTTATGCTCCTTATATGGAGCAGTTACCGGCTGATATGATGGCTGTTATCACTATGCATAAGATGTTGGGACTCATGATGACTAATGCTGAAGGCGTTGGCACCGTTAAGCTAGTGAATGCTAGTACTCAGATTGGGGAAGCTGTTGAGCAGGAGGTGGGTTGAGAGTGAATCTAGTTATGTGTTGTTGATACATATTGCTTTGGTCCGATGGGTTATTAAGTGTATATTGGTTTTGATGATATGTGTATCTTGTTACTGGATCAGGTCAGGATCAACAATTTTTTGCAGAAAACTAAGAAGAAAAAGAATGCAACGGACAAAATGATCAACGATGAATCAGAAGCTGTGTGTGAGACTGTGACCAAAGATACGGAAAGGGTGAGGAAACAAGTTTCTGTACTGATGAAAAATAATAAGGTGAGGCAATTACGAGCAATAGTGAAGAAAAATGACTCGTTCAAGCCATGGGGTCAAGAGGCACAAGTGAAGGTTCGTTTATACATCCACGGTTGTACAACGCTTTATGATATTTCTTATCTTCCTTGTCCTTTTTATCGTTTGTGTGATCTAAATTTTGGTTCTTGCACTTCTAGGTTGGCTCACGTTTGATTCAGCTATTGATAGAAAATGCATATATACAACCTCCAGCTGAAGAGTTTGACGATGGCCCTCCTGTAATCCGACCTGCTTTTAAGCAGACTTCCAGAAATGTCACGTTAGAAAATACGTGAGAGTCCTGCGATTCTACTTTTGCTCATTTACATGAATCTCTCTCCCTCTCTCCTTCTTCTTGTCCCTGCTGCTTATTTGCACTCTATTGTATTCTTTCTCAGAAAATGTAGCAGGAGATATGGTTGCATCGAATGCGATTCTCTGATCCAAAAGGGCCTTGACAACTCAGTAAGCAGTATTGTTAACTATGTTTTTTGCTGTTTTTTAATCTGATTTGGTCATGTACCTTTGTGATGTTTGGGTTGTGAATAATCTTTTACCACTATACATCAAGGTATTTTGGATAGAATCTGAGAAAATCTCTCTACTCTTTTGTCTAAATATTTTCCTTTGTTTTAACAGGCTAGACATATGGTCATTCCCTACTTGCCAATGCTAATACCTCCCCAGAACTGGACAGGGTATGAGATGTTTTGCCAATATTTAGGACTTATATGATCCCCTTTATCTAGTTCTCTCTTTTTCTGGGAATTCTTTCATGTGTAGCTGTCATTGTGTATCCTCAAAGTTGATCTTATACCAGGGATATCTACTCTTTGCTTTAAGTAGGTTCCTAGAATTGCTATGTAACTTGACAGTATTTTACAGGTATGATAAAGGGGCACATTTTTTCTTGCCTTCATACATCATGAGAACACATGGAGCTAAACAACAACGTATTGTAATAAAACGAACTCCAGAGAAGCAACTGCAGCCAGTATTTGAGGTCTGACTTCCTTTACCTGTATTGCGAGTTAATGTTGTGCGAGCTTAGCCATTTGTTGATCCTTAAAAACAGAATAAAAAGTTGGGAAGTTATGAAAATTGTGTTGTATTAACAGGCGAGTTCATGTGATTCCCTTTGTTTGATCAGGCTTTAGATACTCTAGGAAACACGAAATGGAGAATAAACAAGAAGGTGTTGAGTTTGGTGGACAGAATCTGGGCTAATGGAGGTCGCCTTGGTGGTCTGGTTGACCGTGAAGATGTGAGATCTCTTACACTTTTTCTCTCTCTTTCCCCTTCCCTTTTTGGATCTACTTCTGGATCTTGTTTTCCCTTCCCTTGCCATTTTCTTCAGAGAAGGAAGTATCCTATAACTTATAAATTTTGAGTCTCAGTTTGATTTTTCCTCACCTCTTTATCAACTCTGTAAGGTACCCGTTCCAGAGGAGCCCGACAGTGAAGACCCGAAAGAAATACAACACTGGAAATGGGAATGTAAGAAAGCAAATAAGCAAAACGCTGAGAGACATTCACAAAGGTGTGATATAGAGCTAAAACTTGAGGTAAGAAAAGACTCCTTGTTGCACATCTTTTTGCTGCTCTAATTGATGAAAACATCATTGTACTTTCATTTGATTGGGCAGGTAGCACGTAAAATGAAGGACGAGGAAGGTTTCTACTACCCTCACAACGTTGATTTTCGTGGCCGAGCGTATCCCATGCATCCATATCTTAACCATCTCGGGTCTGATCTCTGCCGAGGCATCCTTGAGTTTTGTGAGGGAAAGCCTCTTGGGAAATCGGGATTGCGATGGCTGAAGATACATATAGCAAACTTATATGCTGGTGGTGTTGATAAGTTGGCTTATGAGGATCGAGTTGCATTTACTGAGAGTCACTTAGAAGATATATTTGATTCATCTGATAGACCTCTTGAAGGAAAAAGATGGTGGCTTAATGCAGAGGATCCTTTTCAATGTTTGGCTGCTTGCATTAGCCTTTCAGAAGCCTTGAGAAGCCCCTTTCCTGAAGCTGCTATATCTCATATCCCCATCCATCAGGTACTCACTAAATTTTATCATCATCAGAAGTAAAAGCTGTTGGTAGTAACTGACTTTTCAAAAATACTGCGTACACTAAAATATTGTTGGTAGTGTGAGTTAGAGAAAGGTTTCATATCACAATGTTTCTTTCTCTAACATATTTGTTACCTGCGCAATTAGTAAAGCATAACCTTGCTTCAACATGAACAACTTTTGTGACATTTTAGTGAGATTATAATTATATTGAGGGCTTTGTTGCTTTGAATGTATTGTCATCTTTGCTCTTTAAGTAGATAATCTTACTTTCTGGTATTAATCTTTATTGCAAGGATGGTTCATGTAATGGTTTACAACACTATGCTGCTCTTGGGAAGGATAAGGTATGCCGATAGTTTTACAGTAACTTTAGTTTTTTATTTGTATATATCCATTTGTACAGAGGCAACTATATTTCTCCTCAAGGTTCGCTGACTCGTTTGTTTCAATTGGTTTTGTTCATAGTTGGGAGCAGTTGCTGTCAACCTTGTTACTGCTGTAAAGCCGCAAGATGTTTATGCAGATATTTCTGCTATGTACTGCTTCTATTTTTCTGTCCCCTTATCTCTCTGGCTACAGTGACACTTATAATCTGAATTATTAATTTGGTCTATTTATAAATCAGGGTTCTCAAGATGATGCGGCAAGATGCAGAGAAAGATCCTGAAACATTTCCAAATGCCACATATGCCAAACTCATGCTTGACGAGGTTTTTGACATCTCTTGCTTGTTAAATTCGGTCACCTTCTGCCAAACATGTTACCTGACAACCAATTTTTATCCTACCACCATATTGATCAGCTATACTACCCCTAAGTTTCACTTTAATACTTGTTTATGAACATCCTATCTGACAACAGTGCTCTACAATGGAAATTCCTTAGGTTGACAGGAAGATGGTGAAACAGACTGTCATGACATCAGTATATGGTGTTACTTATTCTGGCGCACGTGACCAAATGAAGAAGAGGTTAAAAGAACGTGGTACCTTTGCGGACGATTCACAGACATTTCATACAGCTTGTTATTCAGCAAGAGTAAGGAAATGATAATTTTACCTGCTTGGTTTGGGAAACTATATACTTTGTGTGGTTTTTTGGATTTAACCTGCGGAAATGATAATCTAACCTGCAAATGATTTTTGGATTTTGGCATCAAATTTTAACTCCTCTTTCGGTTCTGTTTATAGACCACTTTGAATGCATTGGAAGAGATGTTTGAAGCTGCTAGAGCCATCAAGACTTGGTTTGGTGAATGTGCAAAGGTCAGTTCTTATATCTGTGACGTTCTTGTTGTAGCCACTGCCTAAAAATTGACAAGTTACAAAAGAATTTTCACTTGACAATTGGTTACAACAATGAAAGCTGTTTTTATGTGGTGGCCAGATAATAGCTTCACAAAACAAAGCAGTTTGTTGGACAACTCCTCTTGGACTTCCAGTTGTACAACCCTACCGGAAGCCTGGAAGACACTTGGTAATGCTCTTATTTTCGTTGATACGTGAAGGAGCTTAAATGATCAGCTGAAGAAATAGATTAGTGATTCTCTTGAATGTCACTGAAATTGAGAGTGATCAAATTTGCAGGTTAAGACCACCCTTCAGGTGTTGACTTTGAACCGCGAGACTGATAAGGTAAACCAACCAAATTTGATTCGCTATAGCTTCTCCATATTTTCCATTTATTGGAATTAAGACTTGACATTCCTAGGTTTAAAGATTTTACGAGTTTCAGGCAGAATAGTCTCATCTTTCTGCACCATATGCTGTACTCTTGGTTCAGGTCCAGGCGAAGAAGCAGATGACAGCTTTCGCGCCAAATTTTATACATTCTCTTGATGGGTCTCACATGATGATGACAGCAGTTGCCTGCAACAGGGCGGGATTGAGTTTCGCAGGTCAGCTCTAGCCTTTCCATATGTATCCAGCTGATGTGGCTTTTTCATTCTAGATTCTTATCCTTCATACCCATTTCTAATTTGTAGGGGTGCATGATTCGTATTGGACTCATGCGTGTGATGTTGACATAATGAACAAAATTCTCAGAGAGAAGTTTGTCGAGCTCTACGAAAAGCCAATCTTAGAAAACGTAAAAGAATCAACTTATTACATCTTTCAACGGGAATACGGTTACCAGTGTAACAATTTTTCTTTCTTCTTTTCTTATACCTTAACTCATGATGTTTTTCTGTGTATTGATAGTTGTTGGAGAGTTTCCAGAAGTCCTTCCCAGACCTAAGTTTTCCGCCAATACCAGAACGAGGCGACTTTGATCTGAGGGAGGTCCTACGGTCTACATACTTCTTCAACTGAGCTACAGTACATTCAGGTTACTTACATTTTGGAAGCTCCAATACTCCATCTAACAACATTCAAGGCAGAGTAAGTTTGCTTCATCATGCCAATATAATAGCCACACTGATCAATGGGGAAGGATTTTTGGCAATCAGCAATGAGGAATGTTGATGATTAACCTCAACTCAGAGGTGGCTTGGGGCTTACTTGTAAATATACAAAGCAAAAGAGTGTTTCAAACCTTGGCAGAGGAGGGAAGGCGTTGGGTCGAAGTATCGAACCAGTGGCGTGGCACTCCAGATTCTGATAGACCGACCACAGAAAGTTACCAAAAGATACAGTTTCAGCCTGAGTATTTTATGGAGTCTGTGTTGTAAAACACAAATACTGGTGCTAAATGAGAATCATTTAGATAGTCTTAGTAGCACACAGCACACCTTTTTGATTGACGTGTAAGCTACATAATTGAACACATTATATTTACTCATTTTGCATTTCAGATTCAAATTGTAGAATAAGCTCAAGTGAATGTAATAGTTATGAAGTACATTGGGAGACAACAATAGAAAGATTTGTTTTCAGTACTACTACCTTGGCCACATTCTTACTATTCTTACTATAAAAAAAGAATTTTCCTCTAATTGGGCGATGATGTAGAAAGACAAGTGTTGGATCAAAATCATTAAGAGGTTATTGATGTGGTAAGACCAGCCCAATTTTTAAAGGCATCAAGGAATTCTATTTTCTTCATCTTCTTCTTCTTCGCCTTTGGCAATCTGAGCTTCTTCTGAGTCTCCATGAATGCTGCCTTGTACCTCCACTTATCCACGAATATCTTCATCTCCTGACATTTATCTATCACTTGCAATGCTGTGCCAAAGAACCCTCCTTTGACCAATGCATTCAAGAATGCATCTGCAAGAGCATGCTCCAGTTTTGCTTTCTTAGAGTCTTTGAACTCTTTCCACAAAACCACAACCTCAAAGTACTTCTCGCAGCTCACATATCCATTGATCAACGACAAGTATGTCTGATTATTCGGCTTATACTGAAGGAAAGCCATCCTTCTGAAGGTCCTCCTTGCGTCTTCTAGGCGTCCGGATTTACAGAAGGCATGAATAATCGAATTCCAATCATGGGACTTCACTTCTACACGAGTATCTTCCACAACTTCCTCCACAAACTCTGCCATTAACTCAGGTCTCTGATTCTCAAGGAGACCTGTCATGATTGTTAAGTAGCTCCCTTTCAAATCAGATACTCTCATTTCTCTCATATCCCTAAACAATGTAAGCGCAGATAGGAAATCTTGTTTCGTCATGGAAGCTTCGATCATACTGTTATAGGTTTCAACATCTAATTGAAGCCCAGAGCTGCTGATCTCTGTAACCAGCTGAGTAGCTTCAGCTGTTCTACTCTCTTTGCAATAGGCCTTCAAGATAGGCACATACACTCCAATCCCTCCAGATCCTCCCTGAGCATTCATTTCATCGAGAATACTTTTACCCGAAAACCCGAGCTTGACACAAGCATTTACGATTCCAAACCCAACTGACCCATCAACATCAATAGACACAGATTCCAACTTCTGAGCTTCAATGATCAGTTTTGCTAAACTCTTAACGCATTTACTCTCTATAAACTCTTTAACAAATTCACAGTACGTTTCCTTACCGAAACTCAAGTCTTCTCCATCTCTTTTAAGAGTACGCAGTATAACATCAGAAACACTATCTAAATCACCATTCTTAACATATCCACTGATCATATTGGAATAAAGGATTCTTCTACTTACAAACCCAAAACCATTCATCAAAGTCTCAAGCTCACTTATCTTCTCTCCAAGCCCTTTACTTGCATACAAATAAGCAAGAAACCCAAAACTCGATTCATCAGGCTTCACACCCAAAACAGCCATAGATTCAATCACATTATCAGCATCAACCAAAGATTCCAAGTGCAAACAAGACGCTTCAAGAGCAGCATTACTCGCTGCCAAATCCGGTTTCATGAAATCAAGCTTCTCTTCAACTGCAATTCTACAACTTTCCTTAAACACCTTAAGAAACGCAGCCAAGCTTCCATTTTCACGACAGATATCGATAATCAAACGCCCCCAGAGATCAAAAGGAACAAAGTATCTGTTTTTAAACATACACTCCACTAAAGCCAACGCAGGCGCAGCTGCTTTCGCCAGTTTCATGGACTCCAAAAGCGTAAGAACGGTCTCAAACTCAAGCAAAATCGGATCTTTCTCTATAACGTAAGTAGCGGAAACAAAGGCACGCTTGAGTCTGTGTCTGAGGGAAGTGGTTTGATCTGCTTGGTGAAAGGAAGACAAGTGAGTGATGAGAGAGTTGAGGAGACGCTTCTCGGGGAGAGATGAAGCGGCAGCGAAGGATCTGAAGACCGTCCATGCTTGATCAGTGTCGTGAACGATTAAGGAATGGTGGAGGGTAGATTCAAAGGAGGACTTTTGGTGTGGGGTTAGGGTTTTGGTTGGTGGTTTTGGGGAAATCGAAGAGAAGGGTCTTCTTAGTAAGATTGAAGTTAGAGTCTTTCTCAACATTCGAGAAACAAGGGATCGTCTTCGTCTCTCTGTTACTGCAAGGTCCAAAACTCTGAATCGTGCAAGAAAAATTGATTGTCTTAAAATACTCTGAGGCGAAGAGAGGGTTTAGTTATTTTTAGTTCATCCTTATTCCTAACCACCTTCCAGATTCCAGATATAATCTTTTTAACAATTTAACCATAAAAATACAGGATAATATGTCAAAACAGAAAATTAAAAAATACAGGACAATGTGATGATTTAGCAAATATAATCTTATTTAGAATTAGATACAGTAAGGGTCACACAGAGGACCGGAGGAGAATCGTGTTCTTTTAAAAGTAAGTAAAACAAAATAATTGAAATTTAAATCTCAGAAAATTTTAATCTATTGGATTGGATTAGCTAATGCTTTATAAAACGAATTAAAATAGTTACCAAGAAGCGGGGATAGCTCAGTTGGGAGAGCGTCAGACTGAAGATCTGAAGGTCGCGTGTTCGATCCACGCTCACCGCATTTTTTTTTTTTGTATTTAATGATCTTTGTATTTTATGATTTACCAAGTTCAAATCTAGCAATAATAAAGGGATGTATCAAACTAAACATTTAGCGAGATTTGAATTAAAATAAAAACTCATGTTTTGTTAAAATATGAATTTGAAAATATTTTTTAAAATTAAATGTTATTGGAATAATAATTTTAAAATGTACGATCAAATACATCCTTATTGAACCAATTTGGATTTGAAAACTTTAACTAATGTTTGAGAGGATTTCTTAGTTAAAAATATATAGATAGTTAAAAAAATAAAGATCAAAATCTCTGAAATCTCACATAAAACCATGAGATTTTAATCTTTGTATTTTTAACTAAAACATTCAATGAACTCTCACCCAAAACTTTCAAATCTAATTCTTATAATTTTTTCAGTAACTGTGAATTTGATTGTATATTTTAAAATCATTAATCAAATTAATCTAAATTTTAAAAGATATTTTAAATTTTATGTTTCAATAATACATGATTTGTCATTTTAACTCAAATCTCTCAAAATGCCCAGTTCCATACACCCTTGCTAAAATCATTTCAATCTTTTTTTTTATATATATATAATACACCCTTTTAGAAATAGTAAAAATGACAGCAACATGAAAAAGGCTTTAAACTCTCAAGTGAAGCCAACATTAATAGATGGATGCATACAACTTCTTTATCATATAGTTTTATGCAAGTGTCAAGAGTTGTTTCAAATGACTATAGCATTTCTCTTCTTATCTGTGAATACAACGCATAATCTAAAAGAGAAAGAAAAATAAATTTGGCTACAAAAAGTTGAAATGACAAAGATAGTTAATGCAACTAGAGAAGGAAATTATGACATCTAATTTTTTTTTTCCGTCTCTTTGTCTATCTCTGTAATTTATGTAAAAAATTTTTAATACGGTATTAATATTAACATTCTTACAAAAAAAAAAATATAGAGAAGGAAATTATAACATCTATTTTTTCTGGTTGAAGACTGTTAATGGCAAGCCATCTTTACAATTGGACAAAGAAAGGAAACTATCTATAGCATCTCATCAAATATTAGATAATTGTATAGTTTAGAGAGAGCAAGCAAGCACATTTAAACAAAACAGTTTCAGATTAAAGTAAAATGACTAACCTAGACTGATTCTTGAGAAGCAAGAATTGGAAAGAACAATCAATAGTTAAAAATCCATCAAATTGAAAAGATGTTGAAAAATACCAAATCAACGACATGACGATATATATAGAGATAGCGATGAATACAAAACAGACTCAAAATTAATAATGCGAGATGAAGACAAATTCTTCTCTCCTATTGAGATATTGTGGGAGGAAGCCAAAACATGCGAGCAGGTGGTGGAGTAGAGTCGGAGAGATAAGTGATGGTGCGAGAAGCGAGATCACATATGCCAAAACCAGAGCCATGGCCGGCAAAGTAGACCGAGTTAGGGTTAAGACCAAGGTAGTCCGGAGCAGAGAGACATAATGATTCATTCTCGCCCAAGAAAATGCAGAGATCGCCAATGTTATATGTGAAAGGACCAATCCCTTGATCTTTGTCTTGCTTAAACACCATGATCTTGTTGGTCTTCTTACAAAGATCTTTGCTTTTGTTGTAATGTGCGTCTCCCCATGGCACAACTTCTCCTTTGTCCGTAAATCTCTCCACAAACCTAACAAAAACACAAATCTACCTTTATAACAAACAGAACAGAGCAAAAAAAAAACAGAGGAATGTATTTAACCAAATTATTATTACCATGCAACGATGAAGGATTGGCCTGAAGATGACTCAACTAGGTGATGTTGGATCCTGAAAGAATAAAGACGCATTTCGTTCTCCATTTGTGGCATTTCGTCAAGAAAGTTAGAGAAGCCGAATCTCATGTAGCCACTAACCAGAGTGAGTAAACCGGATTTTGGAGTAAAATCGGTTGGACCGGTATAGTCAGGGTTACAATGTTGGAACCCATTTTTCTTACAAATGGGTTTACTAATTTGAATATGAAATGAAGGCCCAAGTGGGTAGTTTAGAAAGCTATTAATATCAAAACTAGCATTTTGTTCCACATTGGAACTAGAAAAATATTTCTTCTAGGATATATAGAGGAGTGTTTCCGACATGGTTTAAATACTATGGAGACATAAGAGTGTTATGCAAAAGCACACACACTCGCACGGCGCGCCGAGCTTGGGTCTTGGGTCTTGGGTCTTGGTCAACCCATTTCCCAGCAGATCTTTTAGTCAACCCGCACATCATTAGCAGCTTCTATTCTTCCTCTGTATATGGTAGAGTATGACACTTCAACACCAATTTTTCTTTGAACCAAACCCATGAGAACTTTTGGAGCTGGGGTTTTAAATTCACCAGGATAATCTTCATGCAAAACAGATGCAACTAACCGTTTCGTGTCTCCCTCTCTTCTCCAGTGTAATTCTGCTCAAAGCTCTTCTCATATTGTTCTAACTTGGAATTTAAGTTGTAATTATCTGGTGCATCATGATTTTGAGCAACCAAATACGTTCTTATATAGACGTGTCATAACATTGGAGGCCACCAATTCCATGATCGGAAATGGTGGCCATGAATGGTTATAGATTTTGAAGTTGTTTTGGTTTTAGTTTTTCATAAAATCTACTTTATAACCTATTATGATTATGAAAAAATAGTTTTCCTAAAAAATAGATAATCCAGATTTTGATAGTTTTTGTCAATTTTCAAAAAAAATTCAAAATCTATATAGCCATGAATGTTTGAGAGTTTTTGAGTGGTTTTTAGTTTTTGGTTATTGTGTTTTTTTTTGTTTTTGATTTTTACCACAATAAAATCTCTTAAAAACTATTAAACGGGATTTTCTTCACAAATATGCAAAAACCATCAAAATCTAGATTCTCTATTTTTTAGGGAATCCACATTATTCAAAATCATGAATGGCTATAAAGTAGATTATGAAAAAATATAAATCCAAAAACCATTGCCATTCATGGCCTATGTTTTTGTAGTTTTTCACTTTCTAACTTGACTTGACTTATTTGTTTGCATTTACTTTCATCCTCCTCAGTATCTCCACCGTCCTCACCTTCTTCTCCAATGCTGTCTCCATCGCTTTCACCGTCTTCCTCCTTCCCAGAGTCACCACCTTCACCTTCCTTCTTCTCACCGTTGCGTATGTAGTAGTCATCATCATCTTCATCTTCAGAGGCTCAATCAGAAAGTTCATCGAATTCACCCCTAAAACCTTGGCGAAACAACTCCCGATCGATCTTCTCTCCTTTGGATGTCGGGTCCTTCCACCGGGAGTCAGTGACCTTTCGGTAGTCAAACCTCTAGAGAATTTCCCTCTCGTCTCCAGTATAATTCTGCTCAAAGCATTTCTCATATTGTTCAAACTTGGAACTTAAGTTGTAATTATCTGGTGCATAATTTTTGAGCAACCTAATACCTTCTTATATAGACGTGCCATAACATGGGAGGCCACCAATTCCATGATCGGGAATGGTGACCATGAATGGTTGTAGATTTTGAAGTTGTTTTTGGTTTTAGTTTTTCATAAAATCTACTTTATATCCTATCATGATTATGAGAAAAATGGTTTTCCTAAAAAATAGATAATCCGGATTTTGATAGTTTTTGTCAATTTTCAAAGAAAATTCAAAATCTATATGGCTATGAATGTTTGAGAGTTTTTGAGTGGATTTTAGTTTTTGGTTTTTGAGTTTTTTGTTTTTGATATTTACCACAATAAAATCTCTTAAAAACTACTAAAATAAGATTTTCTTCACAAATATGCAAAAACTATCAAAATTTAGATTCTCTAATTTTTAGGGAATCCACTTGATTCAAAATCATGAATGGCTATAAAGTAGATTTTGGAAAAATATAAATCCAAAAACCATTGCCATTCATGGCCTATGTTTTAGTAGTTTTTCACTTTCTTATGTGACTTGACTTATTTGTTTGCATTTACTTTCATCCTCCTCAGTATTTCCACCGTCCTCACCTTCTTCTCCACTGATATCTCCATTGCTTCCATCGTATTCCTCCTTCCCAGAGTCACCACTTTCACCTTCCTTCTTCTCACCGTTGCGTATGCAGTAGTCATCATCATTTTCATCTTCAGAGGACCAATCAGAAATTTCATCGAATTCACCCCTAAAACTTTGGCGAAACATCTCCCGATCGATCTTCTCTCCTTTTGATGTCGGGTCCTTCCACCGTGAGTCAATGAACTTTTGGTAGTCAAACTCTTAGAGAATCTCCCTCTCGTCTCCAATGTAATTCTGCTCAAAGCTCTTCTAATATTGTTCAAACTTGGAATTTAAGCTGTAATTATCTGGTGCATCATTTTTGAGCAACATAATACCTTCTTATATAGACGTGCCATAACATGGGAGGCCACCAATTCCATGATCGGAAATGGTGGCCATGAATGGTTGTAGATTTTGAAGTTGTTTTTGGTTTTAGTTTTTCATAAATTCTACTTTATAGCCAATCATGATTATGAGAAAAATAGTTTTCCTAAAAAATAGATGATTCAGATTTTGAGAGTTTATGTCAATTTAAAAAAAAAAATTCAAAATCTATATGGCCATGGATGTTTGAGAGTTTTTGAGTGGTTTTTAGTTTTTGGTTTTTGAGTTTTTTGGTTTTATATTTTTACCACAATAAAATCTCTTAAAAACTAATAAAACATGATTTTCTTCACAAATATGCAAAAACTATTAAAATCATGATTCTCTATTTTTTAGGGAATCCACTTTTTCAAAATTATGAATGGCTATAAATAGATATTGGAAAAATATAAACCCAAAAATCATTGCCATTCATGGCCTATGTTTTAGTAGTTTTTCACTTTATAACGTGTCTTGACTTATTTGTTTGCATTTACTTTCATCCTTCTCAGTATCTCCACCGTCCTCACTTTCTTCTTCACTGTTGTCTCCATCGCTTCCACCGTCTTCCTCCTCCCCAGAGTCACCACCTCCACCTTCCTTCTTCTCACCGTTCCGTATGTGATAGTCATCATCATTTTCATCTTCAGAGGACCAATCAGAAAGTTCATCGAATTCACCCCTAAAACCTTGGTGAAACATCTCCCGATCGATATTCTCTCTTTTTGATGTCGGATCCTTCCACCGGGAGTCAGTGACCTTTCGGTAGTCAAACCCCTAAAGAATCTCCCTCTCGTCTCCGGTGTAATTCTGCTCAAAGCTTTTTTCATATTGTTCAAACTTGGAATTTAAGCTGTAATTATCTGGTGCATAATTTTTGAGCAATCTAATACCTTCTTATATAGACGTGCTATAACATGGGAGGCCACCAATTCCATGATCGGAAATGGTGGCCATGAATGGTTGTAGATTTTGAAGTTGTTTTTGGTTTTAGTTTTTCATAAAATCTACTTTATGAAGGTTTTGAAGTTGTTTTTGGTTTTAGTTTTAATCATGATTATGAGAAAAATGGTTTTCCTAAAAAATAGATGATTCAGATTTTGAGAGTTTTTGTCAATTTAAAAAAAAAAATTCAAAATCTATATGGCCATGGATGTTTGAGAGTTTTTGAGTGGTTTTTAGTTTTTGGTTTTTGAGTTTTTTGGTTTTATATTTTTACCACAATAAAATCTCTTAAAAACTAATAAAACATTATTTTCTTCACAAATATGCAAAAACTATTAAAATCATGATTCTCTATTTTTTAGGGAATCCACTTTTTCAAAATTATGAATGGCTATAAAATAGATATTGGAAAAATATAAACCAAAAAATCATTGCCATTCATGGCCTATGTTTTAGTAGTTTTTCACTTTATAACGTGTCTTGACTTATTTGTTTGCATTTACTTTCATCCTCCTCAGTATCTCCACCGTCCTCACTTTCTTTTTCACTGTTGTCTCCATCGCTTCCACCGTCTTCCTCCTCCCCAGAGTCAACACCTCCACCTTCCTTCTTCTCACCGTTCCGTATGTGATAGTCATCATCATTTTCATCTTCAGAGGACCAATCAGAAAGTTCATCGAATTCACCCCTAAAACCTTGGTGAAACATCTCCCGATCGATATTCTCTCTTTTTGATGTCGGATTCTTCCACCGGGAGTCAGTGACCTTTCGGTAGTCAAACCCCTAAAGAATCTCCCTCTCGTCTCCGGTGTAATTCTGCTCAAAGCTCTTTTCATATTGTTCAAACTTGGAATTTAAGCTGTAAGTATCTGGTGCATAATTTTTGAGCAATCTAATACCTTCTTATATAGACGTGCTATAACATGGGAGGCCACCAATTCCATGATCGGAAATGGTGGCCATGAATGGTTGTAGATTTTGAAGTTGTTTTTGGTTTTAGTTTTTCATAAAATCTACTTTATGAAGGTTTTGAAGTTGTTTTTGGTTTTAGTTTTAATCATGATTATGAGAAAAATGGTTTTTCTAAAAAATAGATGATTCAGATTTTGAGAGTTTTTGTCAATTTAAAAAAAAAAATTCAAAATCTATATGGCCATGGATGTTTGAGAGTTTTTGAGTGGTTTTTAGTTTTTGGTTTTTGAGTTTTTTGGTTTTATATTTTTACCACAATAAAATCTCTTAAAAACTAATAAAACATGATTTTCTTCACAAATATGCAAAAACTATTAAAATCATGATTCTCTATTTTTTAGGGAATCCACTTTTTCAAAATTATGAATGGCTATAAAATAGATATTGGAAAAATATAAACCCAAAAATCATTGCCATTCATGGCCTATGTTTTAGTAGTTTTTCACTTTATAACGTGTCTTGACTTATTTGTTTGCATTTACTTTCATCCTCCTCAGTATCTCCACCGTCCTCACTTTCTTCTCCACTGTTGTCTCCATCGCTTCCACCGTCTTCCTCCTCCCCAGAGTCACCACCTCCACCTTCCTTCTTCTCACCGTTTCGTATGTGATAGTTATCATCATTTTCATCTTCAGAGGACCAATCAGAAAGTTCATCGAATTCACCCCTAAAACCTTGGTGAAACATCTCCCGATCGATATTCTCTCTTTTTGATGTCGGATCCTTCCACCGGGAGTCAGTGACCTTTCGGTAGTCAAACCCCTAAAGAATCTCCCTCTCGTCTCCGGTGTAATTCTGCTCAAAACTCTTTTCATATTGTTCAAACTTGGAATTTAACCTGTAATTATCTGGTGCATAATTTTTGAGCAATCTAATACCTTCTTATATAGACGTGCTATAACATGGGAGGCCACCAATTCCATGATCGGAAATAGTGGCCATGAATGGTTGTAGATTTTGAAGTTGTTTTTGGTTTTAGTTTTTCATAAAATCTACTTTATAGCCAATCATGATTATGAGAAAATAGTTTTCATAAAAAATAGAGAATCCGGATTTTGATATTTTTTGTCAATTTTCAAAGAAAATTCAAAATCTATATGAACATGAATGTTTGAGATTTTTTGGTTTTTGGTTTTTAGTTTTTAATTTTTTAGTTTTTGATTTTTAGCACAACAAAATCTCTTAAAAAAACTAGTAAAACGAGATTTTCTTCATAAATATGCAAAATCCATCAAAATCTAGATTTATTATTTTCATGAATTCACTTTATTCAAAATCATGAATGATAAAGTAGATTTTGAGAAATTGTAAATCCAAAAACCACGAAGTCATTGTCATTCATGACTTATGTTTTATTAATTTTTCATTTTTAACGTGATTTGACTGATTTGTTTACATTTTTTATTTTTTATTTTCTTTTTTAATACGAATCTAAAAACCATAATTAAAAATCTAAAAAAATATAAACCAAAAATTATAATCCAAAAACCAGTTAAAACTTGCAAACATTCGTTACATAACAATTTGTACTTTGCTCGTCGGCTCTCGTCGATTTCTTTTTCTTACGACTCTCTCTAGAGTGTGTTTATTAAAAGAGATATATAATAAAGTGTAGTCAAACGGCTCTGCGCTTTAATGATCAAGTAGATAGATAAAAGAGACAAAATTAATCATGGAAACTAATGTGTGCTCTAACGATTCTTTAGGCATAACGTCTTTTAATTTAGTATTTTAATTTGCTTTCCACATTCAGTTATCGCAGTCATTATTAACAAAATAACTATAGTATCGATTTAAAAACAGTGAATAAGCTCAACAAAACAAAAAGTAGAATATAAAGTCGTCATAAAAATAATACTAATACAAGAATTCAAATGACTAAACTAATAAAATGACAAAATTTCCTTAATTTTGTCATCAATTCTTGTTATTTAGTCAAAATATAACATATATCGAATATCCAAATTTTCATCTTTGCCTTTCTTCAAATATTTCAATTTTTTTTAATTCATGTGCCATATTTTCCTTTTCTATTACTAACATGGAGTATTTTTCTTCAACTTATCTCGTGCAAGTTGCTAGTCACATGAATTGTGAGTGCTAAACTCAGAATTCCACAAATTTATCATACAAATATCCAACTCCAACTCTAGTTACAATATAAAAGTTTTTTTTCCAACGTAGAAGTTAGAAAATCGCAACAAACGTGAAACAAATAATGTAGAATCATTTCTATATCTTTTGAACAACTCATTTGTGTCACTATCGGAAACCTTTAGTTTAGTTGTTAAATATTTTTCTTATCTTAAAAATGTTACATTATGTGCAACTGCATGTTTAATTTTTTTTTTCTAATCAAGGAGATTTCAAACTTTTTACCACTTGATTAATCCTCTCAGATGAGTGTAGGAATCTAGTCTTCGAGTAGTCCACTCACCGGATTTTCTAATGAACTTAAAACATGATTTAGATAATTTCGCGTTCGTGGAAAATCAAACCTTAATATGTACCAATATGACGATTCTTTCTTTAAGTAGGAACCACTAGACCACTTAGATCTATCCTAAAAACTGAACCTACTAAATAGAGTACTCGTACGTAGGCTCATAGCACACAATAAGTTGGCAATGCAATATGCGATGGTGATGAACAGAGCTTGAGTCGGTTTGTTTATCCTATGCCACGTGTCCTAAGAGCTTCATCCGACGTAAGTTAATTTACTAATGTCAGGGGTATTCTTTTATTTTCATTTACCACCTTTATTTCTTATGTTTAGCATTTGTACCTCCCAAGTTTCTGAAAATTACTTTTAGCCCCTATTGTGATGATACATTTACTAACTAGCCATAGCTATATTGGACAATATTAAATTGGCGATTGAGAAACACAATATTGTGGAGACGCTTTTTTACACTTCAACTGGGTTCATCAAAAAACTGGTTCACTGGAATTTCGGTTAGAGGTTTGATTTATTTCACTGTCCAAATCTAGAAGCCCTCGTCTTCGAGGTACCAAGTCATATCCTTAATTTGCATACATCTGCTAGCACAAATTTTCAAAAACAAAATTAGATTTTTGAGGTTGTTCTCCCTATATAATTTCAGGGACTCCATCACAAGAAAACATTTAAATGTAAAGACGCTAATGGATGCCTATGCAAATCTTCAGAGGACATTATTCGTAGTCGCTTATCATCAAGTCCTGTGAAGGTTCTAATTTCTAAAGATACTCAAGTTTGGTGAAATTTCTTTTTACTGTGATGACGCGGCGAAGCAGAAGCAAATGGAGCAGGTTAAGTATTTCTTGGAAACAATGCCGAATCTTGAACAAGTGATGGTGTGCTATAATATAAGAATTGATGAAGATTTGAAAAGACAACTTGAGAGGCTAGTTCCTGGAGGAGCTTCATCGAATTTTCACTTTTTTTTTTTTTGTATTGTATATTCTTCATGTTTTCTCAAGGGTTCCAAGTTAATTGACATATAGTTTTGTTCTAGTTCTTAGCACAAAATTTTCTGGTTTGGTTTGTGTTCTGTAACTTAATTGTGTCTTACTCTCTCGGCTTCTCAATATGTATTTTCACTTTTCTTAATGTGTTGTATGCACTTCATGTTCACTCAATGCTTCCAATTGTGATATTTGCATGCAAGTAAAATCAAAATTAAGATGGAAATTTTTATTTTTGTACAAGGATTTGAGTAGTTTTCCTAAAATAAATCTTTGGTCCCTCATTTTTTTAATGGTGGAAAATAAAGCAAACATACAGTATCTCGTAATTTTGATTTTTTTTTTTTGTTATATTTTTGGCTTCTAAAATACGTAAACTAGGGAAAAAAGGTTTTATAAGACCCAAACGACGTCGGTCAAGCTTTTATTTGACTTTGGGAAATCACTCGTCCCGCCACATCACTCTCGGCCACGATTGTAAAAACCTAATTTCCAAAACCCTAATTTCCTCTTTCACTTCTCAGTTCTCACAGCAGTCAAAGCTAGGTAGTTTTGAATCTGATGGATTCTGCTCTAATAATATCCAAGTGAGTTTCCTCATCTTTTTTTCAATGTTTTAAGCTTCTCAAATCCCTCAAATCACTTACTTGAGATCATGTCATTTTTGTAGATTGTAGCTATTTAGATCTGTCACACTATGTCTCCGAAAAAGTTGAATACTGGTTCCAAAGATATAATCAGCAGTCTACCAGAAGCTCTTATTTACCACATCTTATCATTCCTTTCCACTAAAGAATCTGCTTCAACATCGCTTCTCTCGAGAAAATGGCGCTATCTCTTTGCTTTCGTACCAAGTCTTGATTTTGATGATCCGGTTTATATGCAACCTGATTTGCTTAACCAACAAGAAACGAATGAGATTCATACAACTTTTATAGATTTCGTTGATAGAGTCTTGAGCTTGCAAGGGAATAATATTCCTTTAAACAAGTTCTCTCTCAAGTGTGGTGTTAATGTTGATTCCGTTGCTGTCACGCGTTGGTTATTCAATGTTTTGGATCTTGATGTATCAGATCTTGATTTACGCTTTGCCGGAAAGTGGGATGGTTTTTTTCCTTCAAAAATCTTTGTGAGCAAGTCATTGGTTAGGTTGAGAATAGGAGCTAGAAATGGTTTCATTACTGAAGTTGGAGATGTTTACTTACCAAAGCTTAAGACTCTTTATCTTGATTCGGTTGCGTTAGACTACCAGAAAATTTGTTTAGCTAAGCTTCTTTCAGGTTGTCATGTTCTTGAGGATTTAGTTTTGATCAATCTGTGCTGGAGTTTTTGGGAGTCTTGCTCTGTGTCTATACCAACCATCAAGAGACTAACGTTCTGTGATGAGGAAGAATGGAACAGTCCTACGAGTGTCACATTTGATACTCCGGCTCTTGTCTACTTTGAATATACTGATACTGTTGCTTTAAAGTATGAAAACTTGAATCTCGATTCGCTTGTTGAAGCTAAACTCGGTCTTCGAGTGGGATATGCGGAGATCGAAAGTGAGGATGATTATGTGGGTCAGGAATGGGCAGATTATATACAACATGTCATGGTTGGTGATGCAACTGATATACTTATGGGAATACAAAATGTTCATATTCTTCATTTATCTGCTAGCACTGTTGAGGTTTGTATATTAATCAATCAAATCTCTTCTTATGTAAAATGAGTGATTATGATCTGATCGATTTTGGTTTTTTTTATTTTAGGTACTTACGTTCTGCTGCAAAGCAATACCAATATTCAACAACATGACTCATTTAACTATTGAGAGTAACTCAAAAGTTGGATGGGAATCATTGCCAAATCTTCTCAAGAATTGTCCAAATCTACAAACCCTCATCTTTCAAGTACATATCAAACTCTTTAAGCCATTCATTATGTGAAGCATTTTTCGGTCTTGAGAAACATATAAAAACCTAACGTTTCCTTTATTGTTTCAGGGACTCATCCACAAGGCTACGGATAGATGTGGAGACGTGTGCCCTTGCAACCCTCCGGAGAATACTCCTACTTGTCTATCTTCAAGTCCAGTGAAGGTTCTAAAGATATTGAATTTTGGAGAAACTGATGACAAGATTGAATTAGAGCAAATCAAGCACTTCTTGGAATCAATGCCACATCTTGAGAAGCTCATTGTATACTGCAGTACATCAATTGAAGATAATCTTGTTAAAGTATCCAAGCAACTTGAGAACATTCCTAGAGTAGCTTCAGCAAAGTGCAAGATCCAAGTAATCTCTGCTAACCTCAACTTGTCATTTACTTTACCCTCTTCCTCATCAATGAAATGAGTTTTTCATTTTCATTAGAAGAATTTTTTCGGTTTCTCAGGTCTAAACTCAAAACCAAAGATTATCAGTTTGAGGACCACCCTATTTTTGTGACTCTTGTGTTTAAGAATTTGTTCTTTTGTTTGAGAATGTTAGATTATATTTTGCTTGTTTCAGTTCTTACTTTGAGACTTTGAGTAGTTTAATTTGTCATACAAGTCAATCCAAAATAATAAATTAAAATAAAATAGGCCTAATCAACTTTGTGAAACAGAGCATTGGTAATTTGGTATCATTAAGTTATTTTTGTTTAAACTGATTAAGAAACAAAAGGCGGTAATATTGTTGATATAATATAATCATATATCATAGACCTTACGTTGTATGTGTTTGTATAACGTTAATATTCTTCAACAACCATTCATAAGTACTGTATACTTTTTTCAGTTTGTTTGAATTTCCTGACTTGAATAAGAAAATGTAATAATCCATACCACAAGCTTAGATCATGCTTTGCACATTGTACGCAAACAAACCAACAATTTTGATATTAAATATACAAAATGAATATTGATTTTATAGATATACTAAAAGCATATAAAAAATATGACGAGCGGATAGAGCGGGTAATAATTTAATTCAAATAATGTTAGAAGTATATAAAATAGCTATGAATAGAAAACTCCATAGCTTTTGATAGTGTCAAATATGTATACATTTTATCCCAAGTGCAAAGCAAAAGCCAACGACTCGATCATTTTATAATTCCGCAAGACTAAAATAGAAATGAATACATTTATACATTAATATCAATATGAGTTTCATTTTGATTTATTCAAACTATTTAGAATGCTCAATATAATATGATCATAATAAAGAGTGAAAATGTATGTAATTCTCTTTGTGAAATGAAACAAACTCTAATACCTTCATAGAGTCAATAAAAAAAAATGCATTTGCGTTACTTTAAATTCTAGAATCAAAATTGCTTAATTGTAAAACATTTTTTTTTTTTTTTGTAATTTTTGTTATCCGAATAATTAATCTCTTTGATTTCGATATTTGTGATTATATGCTTAACTGCTTAAGTAATAAATACATACATTTTATTTCTCTCGTAATTATGTGATTTTTGGTATAAATTTTTTTATAGGTTTGACTTTTGGTTTTTTGAAAATCAAACAATGTTAGAAGTGTAAAAAAAAAAAATTAATTAGTTATGAATAGTATATATATATATATATATATACTAGTGTCAAATATTTTATCCAAGTGCCAAGCAAAAACCAACAACTCGATTATTTATAATTCCGCAAGACTAGAACATACATGAATATATATATATATATACAAGTCACTGTGAATCAATAGCATATCTTACCAATTCAAGAAGACCACTTCTTCTATCACTAAACAAAACGCATAAACTAAGAAAGACAATGACATTGCACAGTACCTACCATATCTTTCTTTTTTTTTTGTTTAAACAAAGTACAAAATTAAAATATTATGATAAATGTCAAAAATCAAACTACAAAAAGTTTTTCAGATCAAGTTTTTCTAACCATCATCATCACTCGCCCTTTTGATTTTGTGGTCCGACCAAATCACAGAAGAAAGATATTGCAAGAAGAAACAAACAAAGTCAACAAAAATCCAAACACATGTTTTGGCAAAGAAAATGTTTGTTGCTTTATATAGATGAAATAGGTAGTGCTTAACAAAGGACTTATGATTGACTCCTTCAACTTCTTTACAGAGAGTCCCATGGAATCTGACTGTGTCCCCACTTCTTCCTAAAAAGTCGTCTCCTCTAACACAAATTTTACCTTTAGTGGGTTGCAACTTCTCTGAAACAAGGGACCAAGTGTGTCATTTGTTAGCTGAAGTAGTTTGGAGACTTGGTAAGCAGAGTGAGACAATACCAGCTATTGAACAAATGGGATGTCGTCGGTAAGACTTTCTTCTATCTTCTTCTCTTGTTTCCTTTTGCACCTCCGGAACAAAAAGAAAGTCTTGGATCGTTTCTTTTGAATCATCTCAAACCAAAACGGAATCTCTCACCCTTTCCTTTATTTTTGTGATCACAGACTCAAGAAGATAGAGGCACAAGTGATACACTGATTGGCTCGTTGTTGGGTTCCATTTCCGAGGTAATCAGATCTTTGGTGTATTTACAAGCACAAACAGAGAGCTTCCTCGATTGCGCTTGCTACTTTTATAGAGTTTCAGTGGTTTTAATGGAGATACAGACAGCAGAGAGCACCGTTGTATGTTCAATTGATGTTTTTGAATCACTGTCCGAGAGTATAGATGCAGCCAAGAATCTGGTTGAGAAAACTCAAGAAAGCAAGGGACTTGAAACACCTACTGATCTTAGAGGCATTGAGGCAGGTTTTGAAAGCGTTGTGAAGCAAATGGGTGAAACTTTGCAGTCCATACCTGAACCAACATTCGACGAGGAACAATATGTAGGAGTGGTTGTCAAGTCTCTTTCAAATGAGATGCAACATGCTAAAATTGGAGATGGTAGTAAAAGTGAGACGATACAGAATGAGCAGCTGGAGATTTCTGAAAAACATACACCGGAAATGGAGTCAGAGCAAGAGACAGATCTCTATCCCACTGATCCTGAATTTTCCTATGAAAATTACCTGCTGAGTGAATCACAACTAGAAATGTCCGAAGTGCCAGATATCCCAAGCCAGAGCACAATTGTTAGCAGCCAGAGAAAGTATGGAACTCTGAGTGAATCACAACCAGAAGTTTCCGAAATACCAGATATCACAAGCCAGAGCACAAATGTTAGCAGCCAGAGAAAGTATGGAACTCTGAGTGAATCCCTGTCCATGTTACCACAGGTGACACAGTTCATGGAGCCTCCATACCAAGCTTTCATCTGCCCATTGACCAAAGATATAATGGAAGACCCAGTCACCACAGAAACAGGAGTAACATGCGAAAGAAAAGCAGTAACAGACTGGTTTGACAGTTTTGGAAACTCTGATGAGATTAGCTGTCCAGTTACCGGGAAAAAGTTGACCACCGAATTAAGTGACAATGTTGTCTTGAAAACCATCATTCAGGAATGGAAAGTAAGAAACGAGGCCGCAAGAATCAAAGTGGCTCATGCCGCTTTATCCTTAGGCGGTTCAGAAAGTATGGTTATCGACGCATTAAGAGATCTGCAAATGACCTGTGAAGGGAAAGAGTACAACAAGATACAAGTCCGTGAAGCTGGAATCGTTCAGCTGCTTGACCGGTACCTGACATACAGAAGTAAAGATGTGAGGTGTGAACTGCTGCAGTTGCTAAGGACACTGGCAGAAGAAAAAACTAATGACGGAAAGGTTAGATCTCTTTTATTTACCTTATATGAAAGAGCACTATCTTACATGATATGTTCTGGTTAATTTCTTTGTCCAACAAATTTAAAGACATTCAGGAAACCAATTACTTAAACTTGCATTCTAGACACATTCGCTTCACTAGTTCTTGTTTTCAACGGACTTATATTTCAAAGTTATCTTACAGGAAATGATTGTGAAGACGATAAGTATGTCATGCATAATCAAACTTTTAGGAAGCAGTCACCAGCCTGTAAGACATGCAGCACTAGCCTTACTGCTTGAGCTTTCAAAATCTCAACATGCATGTGAGAAGATTGGTACTGCTACAGGGGCAATATTGATGTTAGTTACCTCGAAGTATAACAGAGAGTTGGATGCCTTCGCGTGTGAAACATCAGACCAAATCTTAAGAAATCTAGAGAAGTTCCCTGATAACATCAAGCAAATGGCAGAGTGTGGTCTTCTGGAACCTCTTCTCAGCCATCTAGCTGAAGGTAATTCTTTACTTCTTTCTCTCCAAAGTTTAGGAAGCATAGTTGCTGTATACAAGCATAACCTGCAGTGAAATGATAAAAAATGAACTGATGTTAGTCAATATCAGTTTACTTCCGAAATATTATATTTGAAGTTCATCTAAAATAAAGCATTTCTGAACTTTAGTATTAATATGTTTTTTTTTCTTTTCAATATGGCAGGGAGTGAAGAGACGCAGGTGGTAATGGCTACATACCTTGTGGAAATTAATATTGGACATGAGAAAAAAACTTACGTAGCTGAGAAGGCTTGTCCTGTGCTCATCAGGCTGGTGCAAAGTGAAAATATCGAGGCTAGAACCGCGGCCTTCAAAGCTCTTGCTCAGATTTCATTGTATCACCCCAACAACCAGATACTGGTAGAAAGTGGCATCATCAAGATCATGGTCGAAGAGATGTTCACCAAGCGAATGTTCAGTGATTTGTTGAACTCCAGGAATGCAGCTGCTACAATACTTGCAAACATACTGGAATCTGAGCTGGAACATGAGACCTTTGAGGTGAATACCCATGGCCACACATTAGGCTCGGATTACTTTGTATACAACATCATCCAAATGCTCAAGAACTCAAGCCCAGATGATCTAAACATTGATTTGATTAGGATTCTCCTATCCTTGTCCAAATCACCCAGAGCAATGGCAACTATCGTTTCAGTGATCAAAGAAACCGACGCAAGCTTTGCAATGATAGAACTCATCAACAATCCTCATGAAGAATTGGGGGTTGGAGCATTAAAACTTCTCATAGCACTTACACCCTACATCGGTCACACGCTATCAGAAAGGCTATGTAAAACTAGAGGCCAGCCAGAGAACCTTATCCAGTGCCCAGCAGAAGCAAATCAGATAACAGAAATGCATGCTGTTTCAGCCAAGTTACTTGCTAAACTACCTCATCAAAATCTTACTCTTAACCTAGCACTGGTCAGCGAGAGCATAGTATCTCAAATTCTGCATGGAATCCATCTGATACAAAGAAGCGGAACACGAACAAGCAGGTTTGCAACTGATTTTCTGGAAGGTCTCGTTGGCATCTTAGTGAGATTCACAACTACACTGTACGAGCCCCAAATGATGTACCTAGCCATAAACCATGATTTGACATCAGTGTTTGCTGATTTATTGATGAAAACAACAAGCGACGAAGTTCAAAGGTTATCAGCAACTGGACTAGAAAATCTATCATCTATAACAATGACTTTATCGAGGCCACCTCAACCTAGGAGCACGAAATTCATGGGATCACTGAGTATGCTGCCTAGGTCTTTCTCCCTCCGTTCATCCAAAAAGAAGCAAATAGAGATCTGCGAAATCCACAGGGGGGTATGCTCTTCAAAAACCACATTTTGCTTGGTTGAAGCAAATGCTGTCACAAAGCTTCTAGCATGTTTGCAGAGTGATAAAGTGGAGGTGGTGGAGTCAGCATTATCTGCTATATGCACACTATTGGATGACAAGGTTGATGTGGAGAAGAGTTTAAGCATGCTGAGTGGAATGAATGCAGTACAACTCATTCTAAATGCAGTCAAAGAACATAAGAAAGAGTCTCTATTGCAGAAAGCATTTTGGATGATTGACAAGTTCATAGTTAGAGGCGGAGATACGTATGCTCGTGACATATCGCAAGACAGGATGCTGTCAGGTATGTTGGTGAGTGCCTTCCATCGTGGAGACGGAAACACCAGGCAGATGGCAGAAAATATTTTGAGGCGTTTGGACAAGATGCCAAGTTTCTCTGCCTATGTCACATAAGAAACTGACATGTGAAAACCTGTAAGGCCGTAACTGTTACGAACTATTGCTCTCTCTCTGTACTTACTGTGTATAAAGTTTTCAGTTTGAAATATGATTTTACATTGTTATCACAAACAAATAGAAGTTCAAATAGAAAGTTTTAACTTAACATCCTCCTGACAGCCAGATTGTCTATATATATAATATGTATATAGATTCTGTCTTCCATTACAAAAGGGTCTTACCTCTGTTTCATTTTCCTCTGCGGACCCTCGACCCTCTCTTTTTGAGTTTGAGTTTCTCATTTCTGCCTCGACCCTTGCCTGCATATGAATTCTCCTAGCCCTCGGGCCTGACTCTCCGACAAAAGTGAGAAGAGGGACAAAGTTAGTCCCGTCGTCAAACCAGAACATGCACTCCTTCAGGTTCAGTATTCTACTGACCAAGATCAGCAGCATAAATAAAATTAGAAGGCTAGGATCAGAAACCGAGAAAATATTGGAAGCAAAGAGAGATAAGTCTTACCTGTTTTTCTTCTTTATGTTAAAGTCCCCAAGATAGGTGATGAAGCGGCTCCTTAGTCCAAGTAAACTAACTGACAGTACAACTGAATCTTCCCTACTCTGTTTTGACAAACTCGCAATGGAAAGCCATCATGCTTCTATGCGTGAAATCTACCAGAAATCTCCGCATGAACAAGTTCCATTTTTGAAACGGTGAAACCTAACAGCATCTCTAACAAGTATCTCTCTACCAGTGACGCTTGAGATATGTTTAGTGGCATTGTGGCAATCCACACACACTCTAAGATTTTTTCCCACTCTAATAGGTAGGCCTGGGGGTACAAATATCAACCCAAAAGCAATTGCAAGCCTTTCACTGTGATAGTTGAGCATCTTTATTTTAACTGCTTCCTCGACATCATGCTGAACAAAACTAGTATCTGGTTTATAACCATTATCTATGATTTTTTGGTTCAATTCCTCGAGCTTAGCATATATCTGATCCGAATATGGATTAGACTCGTCATCCGGTGAAAAACTGTGCAATTTTCCTTTCCATTTGATCCAACTCTGTCCGGGTTCTTTTCTTACGTTCTTCTCTCTCATTCCCCGCCTTAACTGGGCCACACATTCCCATTTCCCCTTTGAAGCATATATGCTTGATAATAGGGTATAGCCAGCAGGATGATGAGGATCTAGTTCTATGAGTGATTCAGCCGCCCATTTACCTATTTCTAAGTTACCTTTATTTCTACATGCGCTGAGTAAAGTAGTCCAACCAATTGCATCAGGAGAAAAAGGCATCCCATTGATGAAACTCATGGCTTCCTCTAACCTTCCAGATCGACTGAAGAGATCGATCATGCAAGAATAATGGCCATTACTCGGCACTATTCCATATTCATTTATCATTAACTCAAAATATCTTTGTCCTTTCTCCACTAATCCTGCCCTACTGCAAGCTGAAATAACACCAGTCAAAGTCACTCCATCAGGTTTTAGTCCATGTTGAACCATCTGGTCAAACAATTGAATAGCCTCGATGGCCCTTCCAAATTGGGCATACGCGGAAACCATTGCAGTCCAGGACACTTCATCCCTGACATTCATCTCGTCGAACAGCCTAGTAGAATCATCAATATCTCCACATTTTCCATACAGAGTCACCAATGAATTTGAAACAGTGACATAACGTATTAGGCCAGTAATGATAGCTTTTCCATGAAACTGGGAGCCCTCTTCTAAGCTAGCTATGTTGGCACACGCACTGATCGCTTGTCCCAGAGTATAATGATCAGGGTCAATTCCACTTCTTTGCATATCAAGGAAAATATTAACAGCCTCTTCAGCACGTCCAGTCTGGCCATAACCCACAACCATTGCTGTCCAAGACACGACATTCTTCTGCTTCATTCTATCAAAAACGGTCTTTGCGTAGTGTATACACTTACATTTACAGTACATGTCAATGAGAGCACTGCCTACATATATGTGATCCTGAAGATTGGTCCTGATTGCACAAGCATGAATTTGTTTCCCTTCGTCTATTGCTCCTAATCCCCCACAAGCAGGTAGTACACTTCCAAAAGGATACTGATCCATCTTCAAGCCTTTTATTTTCATCTCTCTGAAACATTTAATAGCCTCCTTTTCCAGTCCATTTTGAGCAAGTCCTTTAATCATCGCTGACCAAGAAATTGAATCTTTCTCCATTCTCTGAAATAACTTCTGTGCATCTTCGACCATTCCACATGCTAGAAGTCCTCCCATCAGCGAATTGTACATAACCGTATTTCTATCCTTTAGCCCGTAAAAAACCTTCTTTGCATCAGAGATGAGACCAGATTTTGCATACATATCCAACAGTGGGCTCCCAACTAAAAGCTTAGACTCAAACCCAAGTTTGATAATCTGCCCATGAATCTGCTTACCCAAACTAACATTTCCATAGCAGGAAGAAAGTTTCAGCATTGTCATCAACGTAACCCTAGTCAAATTAACAGAAAAGTCTTTAAACATTGTATTATAAGCCTTGACAGCTTCACCAACCAATCCACTAAAGGAATAGCCTTCAATAAGCACGTTCCAAGTGACACCGTCACGATCAGGAAGCTTCTCAAAGGTACTTTCCATCTCCGAGACATGCCCAGATTTTGAATAAGCTAAAAGAAGATTGTTCCAGGAGAAGAGGTTTGGTTGGGGAATTCCATCGAACACTCGGCGGGCATAAATGGAGGTTCTGATTACAGCATACGCGTGGACGATGTTGTTATACAAAAATGTCTCTGGATAAGGAAGAGTTCTGATAATATGCCCGTGGATCATCTTCACATGGCGGCTCTGATTTCTACCTCCCAACCCAATGCTTTGCTTTATCTGAGCAGAGTAGAGGTTCGACGACATTGTCTTCCTCAGTGTTTTAAACTCTACAACAGATAAACTAACTAACAAAGACTATTGGATTATATTAATAAATAGTCATAGATAATACTCTCATTCAAACAATTTAGACCAAATCATACTGAATTAAATATTAAATTAATCTGAACTAAAAAACAAACAATACAATTGTAAATCATATGTAATTGTCAGTCATATCTAAATCCATTTTAATATTTGGTAATTAGTTCTAATATTGAAAATAGTAATTATACTTATTATGTATTTTATGATCAGTTCTACTTGTCTTAAACCTGCTCATTTTGGGACAAAAACCCGTATTGTCTCATAGTTGTCGGAAACTTTCAATTCTATTTCGGATTGATTATTTTAGAATTTTTAGTCTATTTATATTTAAAATAACTTTTACTAAATAATTTATTATTATTATAAATAAGTAGTTATATATATATTATTGATTAGTCGATATTATATAGTTTTAGTATTAATAGTATTTTAAACATAATATTTTAATAGAGTTAAACCGAATAAATATTTTAAAATTTAAATATTATTTTAAATTATTTCAATAAGTACCAAATTAAACCGGACATTTTTAAAAACATTTGTATTTAAAATAATTTTGGTCTTTTTTATAATATGACTTTGAACTGTTGCACAAAAAAATTAATCGATATGAGACTTTTAAATTATTTCAACTAATGAACTGAATAAAACTGAATAAGTTTTTTAAAAAAATTTAGACGCATGATAAATCAAGTTTCTTGCTCATTCGCATTTAAAATCATTTGTGTATTTTATAATATTATTCTGAACCATCCACCAAAATTTTAATCAATGTGAGATGTTGAACACATTTTTTTTTCTTTAATTGAGTAATATATGTCCATTTTTAAAAATTTGAATCATAATATATGGAGAAAAAAATTTAATTTTTTATTAATTATATGTATGATATAATAATTTTAAATAATTTGAAAATAAGATCTAACAAATATGATAGAGGAATTATAATTCATAGTATTAATATTGCAACATTAGATAAAGAAATAAATGATAAATAGGAGAAAGAAAAAGATGAAAACAAAGTGTTTAATTTAATTTTGGTGGAATTAATATTTTCTTTTATGGGTGTTTGGATATAGGATTAAATTTATCATTTTCTATCTACTAAACTATTAAAAATAAATTTAACCAAAACTTGACTATAAGATTGTGTCTTTTTTAATAGTTTAGTAGATAGAAAATGATAAAATAAATTATTTGGATTACTTTTATATTATTTTGGTTAAAAATAAATTTAAAAAAATTCATGTTTGAATTAATAATAAATCTTTCAAATTTCATGTTTTTATTGTAAAAGAACCTTACAAAAACAAAATATAATAGAGTTTAAATATGTAGAAAAATACCAATCCGATTACTATAGTTTGTTAAATGGACATTCTCAATTTCCCATCATTACCCAAAACCCAAAGAAGAAAAAGAAAAATAAAAGAGAAACTTTAGGGGTTTGGAAAAATTGACATTGATTTAACATAATCATCACTGGGCTTCAAAAAAAAGAAAGCCCACTAGTCCAAGCGGTGCGTTTTAATTAAATTCCTCAAAAGGCAAAAACGCAGGGTTTCTACTTTCTCCGATCACTCCAAGAAATGAAGCGCGCTTTCTTCTCCTCACTCTCCGTCTCTTGGTTCGTCTAATTTACGTTTACCAGTTTGAGAAAGTTGCAGCCTTTTAGAAAGTTCTCCTTCCAAAATCGATAAATCTTGGTTGAAAATTGGTAGTTTGAAGATCCCGAATAGGGTTTTAGTGGAAGAAGAAGATGGATAAGATCAGCGGTCTACCAGATGATCTCATCAGGCAAATCGTGCGTTTTCTTTCTGCAAAAGATGCTGCCTCTGTGTCACTTCTGTCAAAGAGGTTTAGGAATCTCTACACCATCATATCAGATCTTGATTTCGATGACAAAGTCAAGTTTCAAGGCACGTTCACGGATCTTGTCACTAGAGCATTACAGGCTCGGCTTGAAACTACAAGAACGTTCATTAGGAGATTCTCTTTGAATTCTCTAAGGGGTCTTGATCAAGCTCGTATCAACCAATGGCTACGTGATGTGTTGAACCGTCGTGGTATCATGGATCTTGAAATGGGTATATATGGTGATAATGGATATACATTGCCTTTTGAGATCTTTACTTGCAACACAATCAAGAAGCTGAAACTAGGAACGGAGATTGTTATCACTGTGCTTCCTCAGAATGCTTTGCTTCCATTGCTTGAGACTCTCGTTTTTGACTCTGTTCGGTTCTGTAATGTTGCTGATTGTGCCTTCCAGGCGTTTCTTTTGGCCTGCCCTGTGCTTAAGGAACTAACCATCGATGGTATGTACTGGGAAACTTGGCAATGGTCTGGAAACGTGTCTAGTCAAAGTCTTCAAAGACTTACTATTGGTCGTGACATGTCTGAAGGTTTTTCTGGGCCTGATCATCAGAACATTACGTTTGATACTCCAAGTCTTGTCTACTTAGACTACACTGATTTTGTCCCTGATGGTTTTACAATTGTTACTTTTGATTCCCTTGTGGAAGCTAAGCTCAATCTTCTTGTGATGGTAAATCGCCAATGGGATTACGAATTTGCAAATGATGGTGATGTCTTATCTAGCAATGCAACAAATCTGATTCAAGGGATAAGAAATGTGGAGATCCTGGAATTATCATATTTTACTTTTCAGGTTAGTGTGTTATTGTTTCTTCTATTCTTTTATTTGTAGTAGGTTAGTTACAGCTTGAGACAATAATAGAACATGAATAGGTGAACTAAGCCTGCATCGTTTAAGTTCCATAGGATGTTTGATTCCATACACACAAACAGATGTTTCCTGAAGTTTTGTTCCAAAAGATTGCACTTAGTTGATGATAACTATCGTTGATTTCAGATGCTTTACTTCTTCCGTGATGCGATTCCGGTATTTGAAAAGCTACATCATTTAACTATGATACATGATGATGCGGAATTCTGTTGGAGATTTCTTCCCTTTTTGCTAAACAAGACTCCAAATCTGAAGACCCTTGTTATCAAGGTATGAGAATGTATTTTGGGACAAACCACAGTTTCCAAAACCTGGTTTATACTCTCATAAATCATCAATCTCTAATCCTTTCTTCTTGCTGCAGGGTGGAGTGCACTATCTTGAAGAACCTGACTATGTTTGCGGCTGTCTGTCCGGATATTCTTGTCTATTGTCATGTCCTCTAAAGGTCTTGGAGTTAACCTTAGGCGACAAGGGAAGTATTGGTGAATTGGAGCAAATAAAACACTTCTTAGGAAAACTATCTCGTCTTGAGTTGCTGAAAGTGAAAGTTCGTTCTTGGAAAACATTAAGCCATGCTGAAAAGTCAAGAATCTTCACGAATCTTCAAAGGTTTCCAAGAGCTTCATCCATGTGCAAGATCCAGCTCAGTTTTACTTGAGCTCAAGCATGAAGAACTGTTCCTCCTAGTTGCTTCTTGGTCACTTTTATCTCGAGTTACTCTCTGTGATGGATTTTTCTAGTTATCTTCGGTCTGATTCTATCAATTTTTAGAAACAAGTTACATTTTCGCATAGCCATATCAAGGCATCGTCCTTCGTCACAAAGAATTCACCATACAAATAGCCAAAAAGATTGCATAGCAGACTAAAAATGTCATGACTTATATAAAGACTATTTTGCATTGTTTTTGTTCACAATTTATACTCTTTTTTGTTCTCTAGTCTCAAATGCTTAGTAGAGTAGTAGTCTTAGTATCGTATTCGTTAATAGTAACATCATTATAATATAGTACATAGTAACTTAAAGAAAAATTACAACAATTTTAATATTCTATCTAACAGAGAAATATCAGGGCTCAACCTTCATATTGGCAGCTTGAACAGATGCTGTAACCAAAAATAAAATAAAAGAGTTTTACCAAAATTTATTACTTGGTCAAACAAAATAAATTAACAGTGGTTTTAGTTTTTTTCACCTGTGCCTGCTGCTTGAGGGTCAGGTGGGACATCACCAGCTCCATAGTTAATGTGGATCACATTTTGCAAATCACTCTCCCATCCATTTGTTTCCTATGTTACAAAAATAATCACCAACAAAAATCAGATTATAAGCTCGGATTTGTTCATTTCCTAGACCTGTTTATATACATACCTGTCGCTTGAATCCACCATTCATGGGAGACAATGGAGCGCTGCTGCTAATGGTCCTTCCGATGTTGGAAAGGGTTTGTTGCATGAATCCATGTGGTAGAGGAGGATAAACCATTGACATATTTTGGGGAAATGGTGTTGAAGATGAAGAACCAGCTCGTAGTTGAAGTGCCTGCAGATAAAATTCGTTTATAAGAATCTTCTGATGACTCTCAAGTGATAAGGAAGAGTTAGTTAAGAGACTTGCAAAAATCTCTTACATCTTTTGCAAGAAGACCTTCAAGGTTAAAGTCCATTTGTGGGTTCACAGTTGCAAGTTTCATCGATAAAAACTGTTCAAACAAAAAGAGAAGAAAATGGTAAAAAATCAAATTGATTACAAGAAGCAGACACTAAGAGCATACATAGTTGAGAATACGGAAATGTCATACCTCAACTTGGCGTTGTAGTGATTGTACGTAGTTTATGATTTCGTCAAGCATAACTGCCTTCCCGGTCACCTGCAAACACAAACACACGCATCCATTTTCTGCATAAGGTTTGGTTTCCTTTCTTACATATTTTAGATTCATCAACACCTAAAAGACTTTACCTTGTTGCAACCCGGTACAAGATCCTGTAGAAACTTCATCCTTTCACTGATTTTTTCTCTTCTCACCTATAATCCAAAAGTTTAATTAGATGAAAATACAAGAAGAGATAGCTTCTATTCAACTTCCAAGATAGTTTTAGAAACTGTACTCTTTCTGCTAGACTATGGCTATTTGTTGCTTGACCTCTTCGTGCCCTCACATGAATATATCCATCTTTTGGAGAATCAGAAGTTTGTTTGCCTTGTTGTTTCCCACTGTTTGTCTTGTTTCCAAGTGAATTTGGACTTTGCTCATCATTCCGCTTTTTATCACCATTGTTGTCTGGTTCTTCCTCAGATTGCTGAGATCTATGTGATTGAGCTGCTTCAGAAATCTACAAACAGAACAATTACGAATGTTAAAATGAAAAACAAAAAGGCCGAGAGAACAAATACAAAAGAGTAACTTCAAATCTTCACCTGTCCATTTCTTTTTCTCTTCTTTGTGTCAAAGCCTTTAGAAGAGGTTTCACCGCCTTTCTGACCATTACCACCACTAGACTGAGTATCCTCGGATACATTTCCCGATCCAGGAACATTCGGTTTAGCTTGTTCACTAGATCTAACATTTGGGTCTTTCAATGCTGTAGCTACATCATTATGAGGTTCACCAACATTAAGTTCATTACTTGGACACTGCCCCTGCATTGTTCCACTACCTTGAAGAAACAAACCAATCGACTCAGGATTACCAAGTGGTTGATTCACCATATCACTAAAATTCCCACCACTAAAGAGCGAAAACCTCGCAGCACGCTCTATAAACCCTGAATCAGCCGGGAACTGAGCCATACTCGGAGGAAGGAAGCTACTAGGATTCGGCAAGAAAAGACCATTATTGCCTTTAGGAGGCAACAAATTAGGCAGATTCCAA
This sequence comes from Barbarea vulgaris, assembly GCA_963667165.1. Taxonomy (NCBI): domain Eukaryota; kingdom Viridiplantae; phylum Streptophyta; class Magnoliopsida; order Brassicales; family Brassicaceae; genus Barbarea; species Barbarea vulgaris. Next base: position 5,607,317 of record OY763887.1, read on the forward strand.
CCCATTTCAAGAGATCTATCAATATTACCCCTAAACGAAGAAGACGAAGCATTACCACCACCACCACTAAAACCACCATAACCCACAGCTTGAACACTAGTAGGATCATACCAAAGAGTTTGCCCAAATGAATCCATCATCTGAGATGGTGAACAAGACGAAGGACAAGGTGAAATCAGATTCTCTGAAGGAGGATATGAATCAATCGGAGCAGAAACTGGATTAGAACCAGAGACTCGCCAGTCTCCAGGAGGATTATTAACCGAATCATAGTTCACATTAGTATCAAGATTCCTCTTTTCTTCACTTATATCCATCTCTTCTAAGCTTGTTAAACAACAGCAACACTAATCAAAAACCAGAGAGACTTGCTACTACACAAACACAATCACCTTCGTCTTTAGAGATACACTGAAGACAAAATCCACCTAACAAAGAGAAACCCAAAATCAAACCACATATTCCTTAAAAGACGAGAAATTGAAGACACGGGCAAACTTAATAAAGCTTCAGAACAAAAGGGGAAGAATCTCAGTCAACGGATCATGATTTATCCGTACGAAAACTCAAAAACCCTAAAACCAGATTTAAGCTTTAAAAAGTCAGAAGAAAGATACCCATTTTTTCAGAATCTGTGACACTTTCTGAACAAAAAATTTGAAATCTTTTACTCAATTTCTCAGCAAAAAAAAAGGTTAATTGAAAATTGAAATGGGTCCTTTGGGTCAGAGATTATAAACCCTTTTCTCTGTTCTTCAGCTGGAGAGAGAGAGAAAGAGAAAAATTAGTAAAGAGTAGCTTTTTAGTAATGAAGGGGAAAAAAAGGAAGTGAAGAAGAAGAAAGGAGAAAAAAAAATCGGAAAAGTTTCTGGATTTATACCCACGCTTGCATAAAAAACAGAGCTTTTGAATCATTAAACATAAACACCGCCATAGCCAAAGTGTTCAAAGCATTATAATTTCCAGGGAAATTTTGTTTTTTCTTTTTTTTTTTTTTGTGTGGGAGAAAGGTTTAGTTTTTCAAAGATTGGTTAAAATCGAATTAAAACAATTTAAATCTGTATGGTTTAATTTAACACGTCATTATTTTCTAATTCCAGTAATCAGCTGACAGTGACAACTTTCATTTTGGGGTTATCTTATTCTCTTTTATTTTATTTTATCTTTGTTATAAAAAATCCTCGAAAAACAGGCTTTTGATTTATTTTCTTGATTTTATAATTAATGATTAGGTTTGTCTGGTAATTACTCCATCTAGTTTAAGCTAGTAACATTGTTTGAAATAATATAACCGACATTAGTAATCATTCATTCAATTCTATTACACATTTATTGATGAAAATATAATAAATTCTAGACTTTCTCATAATTATTTGTATGAGCTTTATGTTGCTACATATGGATACTTATTTTTAGTCAGTCATGTGCATACTTTTATCAGCTAGTTTCAATGTTATTTTAAGTTCAAGTTTCCATATTCAACTGTTTTTTTTATAAGAAAAAAGGTTAATCTTTTCTATTGTCCAGTGTTTATATAATACTATATGGTATAATGCTTGCGAATAATCATAACAATTATTGGTTTCATGTTCAATGTTTTGGATTTTGTACCGAATCATAGGTAATTCTTAAACAAATGCTTTTTATTTTCATGCACGGTTTGTTGGGAAATTATTTTAATTAAATAAAGTTATTTTTGTGTCTTTTGACCGCTTGCTTTCGCTGAAGAATATTTTTTGCAGCTCAGGTCTAGTTGTAAACCGTACTGATAAGACTTACTAAAAGATTCATAGCAAATATAATATTATATCGATAAGAAAAATATATTTCAATATTGGACATATATAATTAGATTATTTTTTTACTGTCGCTTGGAATAGTTTAGTTAAGGTAATCAAGTTACATTCTGTCAGCTTAGGCAACTTGAGACCCTTTATTCAAATAAAAACTATTCGTACGTCTTGGTTAGTCAAATAATCTACGAGATCTTCGTGGTTGATAGAGGTCTTAAATTAAAATTATTTTGTTGTCAACAAAAATATTACAATTAACTATCTCTTACTTTTAGGCATCTTTAGTGTTTTTACCTATATGACAAATTGACAATGGACACGTAGTGGAATTTTTTTGTAGGATAAATAACCTATAATTTTGATACTTTATAGATTATCTTTGCAAATAAATACCAAAATTAGGCTATTTAGTGCATGTAAGTTCGAACTCAATAACAGTAATACTAAAAAGAAAACAAAATTAAGTAATATTTTTTTAAGCCAAATAAATATTTTTGTAAACTTGATATCCTAAAATTTTGGTATTAACGGGTCTTAAGCAGATGATTTTTTTATGAGACACACCTTTAAAGATATAGACAATTTTATTAAATAAGCATGTTGTTTCGTCTTCAAAAATCTTTTAAAATTATGTCAGCAAAAGAAAAGAAGGAAAAAAAAACAAGAAAAACATTATACTATTTTTTTTTTATGGTTTTAAATTTAACATAAGGTTTGTTGTTGGGTATATCTTGTATTTTGAAATCACCTTTAAAATATTGTTTGAAATTCTATGTAACTCTCAAGTTGTGTCTAAATCTTAATCTCACACAAATCAATGATACGTATTTGAAATCGCAAAAACAAAGAACCAAATTGAGAAGAGATAAAAAAAAAAAAAAAAAAAAAAAAAAAAAAAAATGCAGTCAATAGTTAAAGAGTTCAAGTCTTGAAGTAGCTATATTTCAAACATGTTTCTTTCTAGCAATCAACTAATCGATTTCTCCTAAAAGAAGAAAAAATCGAAATACCCACTATATATATGATATTGTTGGAAGTAATTTTCTGGCTGTCAATCCAACCATAACATGTAGATTAAATTTCATTAGAAATACGCTGAAACAAATCAAATAAATTATAGAATTTTGCAAACAAACCAAAACGGGACAAATTTACGAGTAAATCTCCACGACTCAGCTACCTATTATTCAATCTCTATAAACGGTATTGTACCATTCCAAAATGTAAAAAAAAAAAAAAAAAAAAACATTATTCTAAAAGAATGACAACAAACACGTTGTTATTATTATTAAAACTTAAGAAAAAAATCTTCGACCGTCATAAATAAAGGGCCCCCTTATAATTTGAGTCTACCGATTCTATTTTGCATATTCCGATGCTCCTTCGTATGATACCAATGAAGTGAACGATTTCATTCAGTGCATTTTTTATACTACTGCTAATCTCTTAATTAGCTTGCGATGAGGTCAAAGATCAAAGCACACGCAAGATCTGTCCCAAGCTAAAAGAAATGCATCGTTGGTTTTTAAAGTGTAGAATATGAGAATATATATATATATATTGAAATATAAAATAAATTTACATTATCACGTACAATAATAATCATTCAAATGTTTTTTTCATTTAAAATGTCAAACATACTTTTACTCTATAAAACATAATTTTAATGTTTGTTTTGGCATAAAAATTGTGAAATGGCAAAAAATCAAATTATTTGATAATTGCAATTCAACATAACTTATTATCACATAAATGAAAACTGTGGTCAATAACAGTTAGTATTTATATGTTATAATTTGAAGGAATATATATTTACTTAACTCTACCAAATGTTTTAAAATTTAGCAAATAGAAATATTGAATTGATCTATATATTAAGTTCATATAGTCTTATAATGCATTCTTCATTGAATTTAAAATTCGAATAAAAAAATATCAAACGGTAATCATATCGTAATGGAGTTTATTAAGTTATCACTCATAGGCTCATAGTCAGTCATATATAGCCTAAATCATCTAAAAATATAGTTAAAGACACCGGCCAAAATTATTGTTCAAATATTCATTCAACTAAGTGTTCACCGAAATACAAATAACAAAAGATGATTTTTGGTTGAAGAAATTAAAAATGAAAATGAATTTAATACGTCTACTTTTTTCAAAGTTTCACAACTACTTATCAGTGATTAGTAACCTCAATGGCGTCCTGCGTTTTTATTCCAAAATTCCTGATCGATGACCATACGTTACATCAACTTGGTGGATGTATTTTAATAACTAGGTAAATAAATGATTATTGACGCATTCTATTATTTATTTATGTCCTACGACAAATTATTTATTTTACATTAGTCACGAACAAGTGTAAACGTATTAACTACTGGAAAATGATTAAATAAAATATAAGGAGAAAAATAAAGGAAGAGTAGATGGACGGTCCGGTTAGCCCAAGGATCGAGGTCATTATTAGTTGGCCTTGGGACTTGCAATTTCCAAAGACCAAAACCTTATAATAATAGAATCTCCAGCCCACACCTTTACTTTATCTTCCTCTTTTTCTAATTTTAAATTACCTAATTATTAACCATAGTTTAACCCTTTTGAACAACAACCATTTCTTTTTTTACTTTTTGAGTCATTTAGTCTAAGCCTATGTTGCATGAAAAAAAAAAGAGTTTAAGCTTATGCTGCATTATTAACTGTCGACATTATTCGTTTTGTTTATTGCTAGTTTGCTACTATCTACCTATTTCTTTTTTTTGCTTCAACATTTAAAGGGCACATAAGAGCTCGAAATTATTTGAGTTGATACTTGATAACTTGAGTCTTGACAGAGTTGATTTTACTGACTAAACCACACTCATCATCACCGCATGTGTAATATTCTTATGATAAATAGTAGTACAATTTTGGACTTTTAGGCATATATTAATAGTTGAATATATATATATTAAAATTTACTGATTAATTTATGTAAGACTACCAGAAAATTAAAAGTTGTAATTGGGTTTTAAGTAACACTAGCTATATATCTTATATTTAAGAATATTAAACTCAAAACACTTTTACAATCTTTATTATCAAATATACCCCATTTTACTAAATATTTTAGGCATTTTTTTGTTACATTTTGTTAGCTATTTTACAACAGGCATATTTTTTTTGACAAGGTTCTGCAATTGAAAATGTTCTCTTCCTCCACCTTTACCATTGATGAATTGTTGTTTTGAGCTAATTTTGCCCTAAATTTGTAATCGATAGGTGTCGCTGAATTTGTTAGCGATCAGTTGAATCGGCACGGTGATTTGATTTTCTTTGAAACTCATTGGAAACACATCGCTTGTTTTTGATCTGAGTGAAATACAATTTTTTTTTAATCGTTGAGTGGTGTCGCTAACGACAAACAAAAGAATAATGCTAATTTTTTATGCAAATAATTAATTATATTTAATTTTTGTTAGTATTAATATTATAAAATATTTCATCCGTTTTTAAAGAGTGTCATTCTAGAGTTTTATGTTTCACAAAAATTATCCTTTTATGTTTTCAATGTAACTTTTCAATCTAATTTCTTTATTTATCTTTAACTCATACTAGCTATTTTATTTGAATTTAAATCATTAACCACTTATTAAATAAGATATAAAATTATAAATTATATACTCCCTCCGATCTCATATAAATGTCGTTCTGGGTCAGAATTTTTTTTTTTAAATAAGTGTCGTTGCCTTTGGAAAGTGTAATAACACTCCCTAAATTACTAATATACCCTTAATTAAACTAACACAAATTACTGTAAAACTGAAATTGTTAATTAAACATGAGGTTAAAAGAGTCAAATTATTCACTTTCTTAATCTACTCAATTTTTCCTAAAACGACACTTATATGAGATCGGAGGGAGTATATTTTTTTAATTTGTGTGAAGACTTCAAAATGAGTGAAAAGGAACAAGAATTATTTATTATTGGTTGGATTATTTAACTTAAATACTCATTTGTGTTTTCAAAATAAAAATATATAAAATCAAAATCATTTAATATAGTTTTTTAAACTTAATGCTTTTAGATAAAATCTCTAATAAAATGGAACATGAGTATATATTAACAATAGCTTATGAAATTGTAGAACGCTAGAGCGAATTTTTATTTTTGTTACAAACAAAGTATATTTTATTTATGCTATAAATGGTACCAACTAGAGGTAGACAATTCAATTTATGGTTTAGCTCTGGTTTGGTATTTAAAACCTGCAACTAATTTAGATTATCTGTATCCTAGTTAGCTATGCTCTCACATTTTCGATATATTGTCAGTTTAGATTCAGCTTTTGTGTTAGCTCAAATAGTAACTTAAGAACTTAAAACAACCGACTGAACTAATGTATACATTATATAGTTCATATGAAATTTGGATATCTGTATTTTGCTTTGAAATCGAGATTTGATCGTTGGAAACTAAATAAATATGTACCATGGAAACAACCACCATGGTCTTAGAAAACACCGAAGAAGATGGAATTCCCACAAAACTCTTTGACACTCAAATTTGACAAAACTTGCAACAAAGAGTAAACAAAAAAAAAATGCAACAAGGGCATAAGATATTAAGTCCTATGTCACATACATACTAAGAGTATCATTCCCATTTCACCTAACCAATGTCAATATACACAATCGAACCATCCTAAACATATGGTCATCGCATCATATTAACAATAAGCTTTAAGAATAAACTTGTATTTAACAAAAAAAAAAACTATTTAAAATTTTGTATTGTAAATACAAATATCATTATTTATAAATAAAATCAACAATCTTAAATGTGAGTGAATACGTTAAAGACAAAAAAATATGGTAAATCAAAAAAATTTAAAAGTTTTGAAAAATGTACATTAATTGGCATAACTATATTATCTTAAGATGTGTTACAGTTATCACAAGAAAGAAACAGATTTGTCATTTTTAGGCCTTTTTTGGCTGTAAATAAACAAATAAGAGCAGAGCTTAAAGTGTCGTTCTTCCTACCAATAATAATTCAACGTCTACCACAATAAAGCCTTTTTGCTAACGTACGCAGTACTATCATACGCACTTTCTTTATCGTTGGCGCACCTGTTAACAACCCGCGCATTTTAGCATCATTTTCTGACGCCAGAAAACGCCGTACCAGCTGTAACCAAAAAAAAAAAAAAAAAAAAAAACTGGAAAACTGAAGTTCGTTGACGGAGCAAAGCTCTCTGTTTTATTCATCTACCTGAATTACAGATTTTTCATCGGTAAAGTTCTTTCCTTTACAGATCTTGTTTTGTCTTTGAACTCTCTCTCTGTTTTGTCTGTTTCTAAGTAAACGGGCTCGAACCAATTTTGTTTGTCTTGTTGAATTTTGGTATTTTTGTTCTGGTTTCATGGTAAAGTTTGAATCTTTTGGTTAGTAAATAACTAAATTAGTTATAGTTGTTGGTGGATCTCTTTTGAATGCTGAGTCTTTACCAGTAACACTAACTGACTTGGCTTATTGGCTCTTTCTTGAAAAGTGAATGTAATTAAAAGATACTTACTTCTCAAGTTGAGTTCTCTTGTCCCTAAGTAGGCAAATTTGATTTGGTTGCACATACTATAATGTGTTTCTGGAGATTTTAACATTTTCAATTTTGTGATTTGAGTTTCCTTATTTGCTTAGATCTTCTGGTTTTTGGTTTATGCATCATTGGTTTCATATAGAAGAATATTTCCTGGTTTTAATTTTTTAGGCCAAGAATGGAGGAAAACATTCAGGAGGAGCATTTCACCTTGTATAGTAAGAGTGAAGAGGAGCAAGAGATGTTGAAGATGTTGACAAAACTAGAGATAGACTCAGCTTATACTAGTGAAAAGCTACTGAACCTACATGTTCTTCTTATGCACCTTTTGGCTTGGGATAATGATCTTGAAGGGATGGGGACACTTGATTCTTCTACAGCATCTTTTGAAAAAGCTTTGACATTTGATCTGTTATGCGGTATATTGGAGTCTGAGTTGAAAGAGGTGGATGAGGTTTTGGATGTGTTGGAAGCTCAAATTGTTGACACTTCTTATAAGATATCTACTTGCAAACACGCGAATTATATCGTTATCGAAGGCAAATTGGGCGAATCTGCAGAATCGTTGAAGCAGTCTAGGGGACAAGTGTCAGAGATCACTTTGCAATTAGCTCAGCTCAGAAGAACACTTCATTACATAAGAAATAGAACAAGTAATCTCTTTTGATATACGGTTATTTTTAAGGTTTTGGTTGCATTGGATCTCTCTTAGCTTTTGGTTATTAATATTGGCAAACATGTTGGCAGGTGAAAATGAGGAGTCAGTTGAGTTTTCAGGAAACAGTCAAGATTTAAGGCAGAAATATGTGTTGAGACCATCGGATTTGAGGCATAAAAATGCTCTGAGGATGTTGGAGAAGTCATTGTCAAGAGAGCTAGAGCTTGAGAAGAAGTTAATGGAGTTCCAGCAAAATGAAGAACAACTGAAACTCAAGCTACACTACACAGAGGAGGTATCTTCTCGGATGGAAGAAGCATCAGAGTTTATATGGGGACGGTTTCTAGAGGCGGATAATTCTTCAGAGGTGCTTACTGGTATTTCAAAGGAACTTGTTGGTCATCTTCAGATTCTCCAGTTTAGTCTTAATGGTTCAGCGCAACGGGAAACCGAACTTAAGGCTAAGCTTGAATACTGCACTGCACAACTCGAAGCGAAAGATCTTCTAGTGAAAAAGCTTGAGGGAAGAATAGAAGAAAATAGAGAGATAGTTTCAGAAGTACTCATTTTGAGGGAACAAGTGAAGTCATCTGAACAAAAACTGAAGGATACTGAGCTTGAGCTGAAAAGTGTCAATGCCTCTAAACAAGAACTTCTGGTACACCTTGCAGAAATGGAAAATGCGAATGAGTCGGTCAAAGAAAGCCTTTTCGAGGCTGAAAGCAGAGCTGAGAGTGGAGAAACTAAGATTAACGAGCTAACTGCTGCAAATCTTGAACTTACCGAGGAACTAAATTTTCTCAAAGACGCTGATGATAAGAAGACGAAGAAGGTGAACTCGCTCGAGAAGCAACTCAGGGAATTAGAAGTTCAATTACAAAACTCCAAGGTATCATCAGAAGCAAGTCAAGAACAGCAGAACATGTTGTATTCAGCAATATGGGACATGGAGACGTTAATCGAGGATCTCAAGTCTAAAGCTTCAAAAGCTGAGAGTAGAACGGAGACAGTGGAGGAGCAGTGCATTGTGATCTCTACCACAAACTCTGAACTTAACAAAGAAGTGACCCTTTTGAAGGAAAGAACCAAATTTTTAGAAGCATTGTTGGATCTAGCTAACAATGAAAAAGAGAGATATGCACAAGAAATAACTACAAGAAACAAGGTTTTGATGGATATGCTGATGCAATTATCCAGTGAAAGGGAACGTATACAAGAACAGGTACTTTGAGTTATGTGCCTAATCTTTTTCTTTGTACAAGCAAAGGAACACAACAACCAAGCATTGTTGACACGTTAATGTTTTTATCAGCTATATTCTTTGGCAAAGGAAAACAAAATACTGAGAGTAAATCAATGCTCAAGTAAATACCAAACAAATGGATCATATTCTGGGGACAAAGAGCTGCCTTTTCACGCAGATGGTCACGGAATAGAGGCATTTGCTGAAAGTCTGCAGGCAGGTATTCATTTATTTTTCCGTAAGAAAATGCGATATTCCAAGTAATCCCTGCAAAGCTGAAGATTTGTTGCTTCAGAAGAATGATGGATAAAGCAAATAATAGTTAGTTGTGGTATGTGTAACACAAAACCTCTCTTGTACTAATCTTATATGATCTTTGCTCTCTTTGAACAGGAGGATGAGAGAACAAGGGAAGAACTAGAGAACCATTCTGTATCTGAAAAGAGTAGCACGAACACCGAAATCACAAGGGCGAGCCACTTGAAACACATACCAGTTTTGGCTCTAGTTTTTGTGCTGTTTTTTTCATTATTTGGTGTGACTTATTAAAGGAAAGATATCTTCAATGTGGAATTCTCTTGGCAATAGCATTCATCATTTGTACATTGTGTTGTAAATACTCAATTATCTTGTATTTATTACAAGCGATATATCTCAAGTGTTGGTTTATTTTCCCTTTAAAACAACAAAATCAGAATCAACAAATTATAAAACGAGTTCCTAAAATGGCGAGATCTCACAAGTTGAACTAAATCAATGTGTAATCAAATAGTATCTGACTTGACTTGGTAAAACCATTATACAAAAGATTTGTTGCACATTTTGACATCCTCCTATAAAAGAAGACAATCCAACTTCCTCTCTTCATCACTTACACAATCAAAAATAAACAAGAAAAGATTTTGAGATTACAATTAGCAATGGAGAAAACATCTATCAAGCTTGTCTTCTTGCTAATTGTAATCTCAAAATCTTTTCTTGTTTATTTTTGGTTGACGCGAAATACATCTATCAACTATACGTTAACAATCTTGCAGCCCTTAGGACAGTACTGGATGCAGTCAGTATCTCTACGGGCAAGAAGCATTGGTCTCATGAACATCCATTATAGTTGCTACCGACGGCATGTCTACCTTCGTCATCTCTCTGGCGTCAACCAAAGATGAACCTTCGTCATCTCTCTCGCGTCAACCAAAGAAAACATCTATCAAGCTTGTCTTCTTGCTAATTGTAATCGCGTCAACCAAAGATGAACACTGAGATCAGAAGAGACGTATACCAAGTTTTGGCCCTATAGTTCTTGTGATGTTTCTTTCATTCTTTGCTTTGGCTTTTGTTAAAAGAAAATGAATCTTCAATTCTAAAATCTCTTGGCAAATAGCATTCACCTTTTTTACATTCTGTTTAAATACTCATTGCTCTTGTATTTTATTATAGCTGATGTATCTCAAGTGTTGGGTTTATTTTCCCTCTACAACAACAAAACCAACAAATTACAAAGTGATATACTAAAAATTAAGAGATCTCAAGTAGGACTCAATCAATATATAATCAAATAATGATTGAGTAAAGAGGGAAATTATGAGAAAAAAAACATTCCCAAAACAAAAGACGTGATTCTTGTCTTGTCTCCTTCGGTTTTACCTGACTACATTTTCAAACAAAAAAAAAAAAACTCAACAACCCTCCTGCTCTTGCAATAGCTTAGTAAATAGAAAACACAAGACTACAAAATTTGGAAAACTCTCATCATACTCTAATCAATCAACCTCATATGTCAATCTCTTAATTTCCATAATTTTTGCTTGTGAATAATTTTCTAGGTAGGGGTCTTCATTTGAACATAAAATTTCAAAGGGGTCCAAAATTTTGTGTTTCCTAATTTCTATCAAATAGAGTATATATATCTGACTTAACTTGGTATAATTTTTTTTTTTTTTTTGTAAACAAAAAAATAACTTGGTATAACTTCACACAAAAGATTTGTTACCTTTCAACATCTTCTATAAAAGAAGACAATCTGAATTCTATCTTCCTCACTTGTACAAACAAGACAAATATTTCTGAGGGTTACATTAAGCAATGGAGAAAACATCTCTTAAGCTTGTCTTCTTTTTCTTTTTTGTAATCATAGCAATATGTATACTTCTTCATCTATGATAAGTTCTTCTTTGTTATAGAAGATGTTGAAAGGTAACAAATATTTTTGTGTGAAGTTATACCAAGTTAAATTTTTTTTTTTTTTTTTACCAAGTTAAGTCAGATATACTCTATTTGATAGAAATTAGGAAAAAACAAAATTTTGGACCCCTTTGAAATTTTATGTTCAAATGGAGACCCCTAGAGATAGGGTGTATTTTTTGTTTACCTAGAAAATTATTCACAAGCTAAAATTATGGAAATTAAGAGATTTGACATTTGAGATTGATTGATAAGAGTATGATGAGAGTTTTTCAAATTTTGTAGTCTTGTGTTTTCTATTTAATATCATTGAGACGGTTGAGATACCAGAGGCTGGTCTCGCTGTCCATCTCGAGAGACCACTTCGTGTGATCTTCGCTCTTAGAAAATTCTTAACAAGAGTGCACAAAAGTCCTACAGAGGCGAACTTTCTCAGAAGCTCTTGTTGGTACTAAAAGAAATGTAAAACAGATTTAGAACATGAAGAACATAGTTTGATCACATGATTGGACCTGTTTCAAGCCTTTTGTACTCAATTGTTTCAAATTCCTATTGTATTGAATACTAGCTACAGAGATATGTTTTCAAGAAGAACAACAAATTGATTAAAACATTGTTTCATAGATACATGAATGTCTTTTGTTCCTCTCTGTCTTATAAGTAAAATTTATGGTGGTTTTTGAATCTCTTGGCAACTCTGTTCAAACAAGTGTTTGGTTGGCTTTTGTTTTTGTAGAAGGAAATAAACCAAAATTTGAGAGACATTTCTTGTAATAATAAATAAAAGAGATAAGGATCGAGTATTAACACAATACACAAATGGTGATCAATGCTATTGCCAAGAGATTTTAAAATTGAAGATATGTTTCCTTTAACAAAAGCCAAAGCAAAGAATGAAAGAAACAACACAAGATTAATAATATCTCTTGTTCCTCTCTATCTTATGAGTAGAAATATGGTGATTTCGAATCACTTAACACTCAACAGGTAAAAGTACAACCAAAATTACAAGCACAGACACATTCTCCAGGTTTACATTCCATAGGACAGTACCTCAAGCAGTCTTTATCTGTATCGCACAATTTATTGGTCTCCTTCATTATATGTTCTACCAATGGCAAGCAGTTACAGTTCTTCTTTCCTTCAGGACATTTGCCGGCGATGCAGTTTACTTCTTCATTCACCATCTCTCTGGCATCACCTAATGATCACAAAATACATACCACAAAATGTATACTTCTTCATCTATGATAAGTTCTTCTTTGTTATATAGTTTTTGCTTTGGTCTTGTTTTGAAGTTTTGTGGTATGTATTTTGTGATCTTTAGGTGATGCCAGAGAGATGGTGAATGAAGAAGTAAACTGCATCGCCGGCAAATGTCCTGAAGGAAAGAAGAACTGTAACTGTTTGCCATTCGTAGAACATATAATGAAGGAGACCAACAGAATGTGCGATACAGCTGAAGACTGCTTGAAGCACTGTCCTAAGGAATGCGAGCCTGGAACATGTTTCTGTGAATGTAATGATGGTTTTACCTGTTCATGTATCTGTGATCGTTAAGAGATTCGAAATCACAATAATTCTACTCATAAGATAGAGAGGAACAATTGTAATCTCTGTTATGCCTAAACTAACAGAAATGAAGATCCTATCTTCTCGAGTAATTATCTGTTATGTGTTATTACTATAGAGATATGCTCCAATGTTAAAGGATTACATTTATTTGCAACCAAAAAAAACAAATTAAAGATAGAGAGGAACAAGAGATATTATCAATTTTGTGTTGTTTCTTTCATTCTTTGCTTTGGCTTTTTATTAAAGGAAAAATATTTTTCTATGTTAGAATCTCTTGGCAATAGTATTAGCCAATTTTTATATTGTGTTGTAAATACTACTTATCTCTTATATTTATTATTTCAAGTAATGTCTCTCAAATGTTGGGTTTATTTCCTTCTACATATACAAAAACCAACCAATATTTTGTAATGCTTCTTCTATGAGAAGCTCTTTGTTATAAAAAAAAAAATTCTTTGGCCTTGGTTTAAAGTTTTGTTGTGTGAATTTGTTATCAAGGTTTGTCTTTAGGTGATGCCAGAGAGATGGCTAAGGAAGAAGTAAATTGCATCGGCGGCAAATGTCCCAAAGGAAAGAAGAACTGTAACTGTTAGCCGTAATGCAGACCACTATTTGCCATCAAGATAGTGATTGCATTAAGTACTGTCCTGAGGGTTGCAAGCCTGGAGCCTGTGTCTCTGCGTGTAATTTTGGAGCCTGTACCAATGAGTGTTAAGAGATTCCAAACAACCATAATTTTACTTAGAAGACAGAGAGGAACAAGAGACATTCATGTATCTATAAAATAATGTTTTAAAATCAATTTGTTATTCTTCTTGAAAACATATCTCTGTAGCTAGTATTCAATACAATAGGAATTTGAAACAATTAAATACGAACAGGTCCAATCATATGATCAAACCATGTTCTTCATGTTCCAAATCTGTTTTACATTTCTTTTAGTGCCAACAAGAGCTTCTGAGAAAGCTCTGCCTCTGTAGGACTTTTGTGCACTTTTGTTAAGAATTTTCTAAGAGCGAGAACCACACGAAGTGGTCTCTCGAGATGGACAGCGTGACCAGCCTCTGGTATTTCAACCGTCTCAATGATCTTGTTTTTGCCCTTCTTGCTTTTACTCATGTCGTGGTACATTCTAGAGGCTATTTGCTTGAATTTGACATCTTTCTCTCCGTAGACAAGGGAGATATTTGTATCACACTCCTCCAACTCTTCCCACAATGACCTATTTTCCAAAGCACATAACATCATCTTCGTCATCAGAGATCATTGCTCTTGAATTAAATCCACGGGATAAAAAGTTGCAAAGATGAACTTACGGTTGTCTCCCACTGCTTAGATCCGAGAGGAGCTTTGCAACACTAAGGACATCATCATGTAGCAAGCGGCTTGCAACTATTTTTCTAAAATGGGGATGCCTTCTCAAACTACTCATTGCAAAACTCACGCGTATGAGTATGAAACAGACTCATCAAATTACAAAAAGTCGCAGTGTATTAAGAAATTCACCTTTTCCACAAGCCTCCATTGTACCAGTTCTCTAGAAATATTTCTAGTCCATTGTCGACCATCATTCGTGCTTTAGCATCATCTGTTGCACTTCGAACTTTCCTTGCCACTGGATCTTTGATTCCAGGGCTCCCCGATACCACTACAGCTCCTTCGATCTATACAACATCATCAAAATTTCATTATACACATTTACTAAAACAATGTTAAATTTACAAACAAAAGGATCCCACCTTGTTGCTAAACCTCAAAGCCATGTACAGTGCTATTCTGGCTCCCATGGAATATCCAACTATGGTAATTTTTCCAGGAGTAATTTGCTCAATCAACTTATACAGTGCCTTCGCTATCATCTCCATTGAGAAAGTTGGGGTCTTCTGGGTCTCACTAGCATGACTTTGTACCCTTGAGCTTCCGTGACCAGGAATATCAACTGAAATGCATCTTGCAGATCCCGAGATACCCTTCATGATGGGGATCCATTCTTCACCAGTTCCAAGAAATCCATGAAGAAACAAAACTACACGTCCCTGAAATATATTACCGCAGAGTAAGAAATTAACCAAGAACATCATACTTATGTCTTTTTAGCTTCAGACAGACAAAATCATAAACATGGGAAACCTTACTTCTGCATTCTGCCCAACCTCGTGGATTTTTATGAAATGAGAGAAACCATTTACATCCACCCTCAGTTCATACCTCTGGACAGGAACTCCTGTACTGGTTTTCACAAGGACATCACTGTTTATCTTAGCAGCCTTTAGATTTTTACTAGCATCAGCAACAAATCCTTCGACAAACCCACTGTAACGGCTACGGAATATCCCTAAAGTATTCATCATTACGTCTTCGTTAAGCCATTTGTAGGTTCCAAGACCATGGGCTACAAAAGGGGCCATTCCTTGCTTCTGCTCTGTGAATGCTTTGACGTTCTCCATCTCCAAATATGATGCAAACAAAATATATGCTGATAAACCTAGGCCACTTTCGTATGCGGCACTTATAACAGCCATCTTTCCATGCTGTTGTGCCCAGCGAGCAATCAGTGCTGCATTCTCAAACCCTCCCACAACACTTGGTTTAATAACCTATGAATCCCAAGTATGACAAAACAAAGATATGAGAGCCAAAATGAAATAAGATAGAGCCGATAATTTAACATGATAGAACTAATATGATTAAAAACTAATCAATCAAAAAAAGGGAGGCAAGACAAAATGATCAAAGAAGAAATTAGAACACAAGAAAGCACATATGTTTCGACAGTCTCAGGCTCATGTAAACTGATGCAAAAGAAAGACCAGGGGCTTACAACAGCAACTATTCCAGGATGGGCATATTTGGCAAGCATACGCAGAGGACATTCCTCAAAATCATCAAGAGTCTCATCAAGCGCAACTGGTAATCCAGTTTCTTCATGAAACCTTATAAAGTCATCTTTATTCTGGACAGGTTCCTGAGATATACAAAAGTCTCTTCACTTAAGTTAAATTGGCAAGGGAAATAAGTTATCTTGAAGTAATACTTAAGAACATAATCAGATTGCAATATTTCATACTGTAACAGACCTCAATATATTTTAGATTACAGCTTTTCACCAATAAACCAAAATTTATAGCCTCTTCAAAAGTCCAACGACAATTTGCATCTGCACGGAGTTCAATTTGATCGCCAACTGCTCTCCTTACTTCTTGCATAACTAAAGCATCTTGAACAGAGTTCACTCGACGACCAACCTGTTATTTTAGGCAGGTTTATACCTCATTCAGTAATCAATAGCTAGAAAATTCGCTAAGTGAGAAAGCCAACCACCTAAAGCCATGCATGAAAATGCTATAAGAAGTAACCAGCATAGAATAAAATATAAATCCAGCCACCTTACTCAATTGCTGATTGAGTGTAATCTTGTTTATATGATTAAACAACGTTGGCTTACTTTAAGTTTAATAGCACTGAACCCTTCTTGAACAAGTTTTCTAGCAACATATGCGACCTCCGATGGAGTACCTTCAGAATCAAGAAGGGCACATATTTGAACAGAATGTGGCTGAGCAGAACCATTTTCTTCTTTCTGATAATGAAGTATCCCCAACAAACTAGAATCATGTCTTACTGCCATAGCATTCAGAAGAGCCATTTCCAGACCACACCTGACACTTGGGAATATCGATGATGCCTGAGAAAAAGAAGGAAGTTGACAAGCCTTCAATTATCATTCCCAGGTAACTATTTTTTCAGTATATAGTTGTTTATTTCTTGTTCAACAGAATCTTTTCATTTACATACTTTGGAATTTTTCCTGATCGAGAGCAGCTGTATGGATTATAAGTCATTAAACTAATTTTCTTCTGACAGAACTAAGGCTAGGGAAGCTTACAGTAATTCCAAGTTCAGTCCAAATCCAGGAAGAAATCGAGCCATTTAACAAAGGAAGCATGTAACTAAATTTAGCTCCTTTCATAAGGTGAAGAACTAACTGAAGCTGCCCCTCCACATCCATTAAGTTCTCTATATTACTGTCCAAAGGTGCAACCTGCTCATGAAACACAATATGATAACATGATTCTCAGTGGCACATGCAAGTTAAATACAAGACTATCATCAGGCAGTGGGACCTGGGAGAAATAACACAAATATAATATCTAACGATGGTAATAAAAAGAATAAATTAGCCAACCTCTCCATAGCCAATGCTTCCATCCTCCAAATTCAGAGAGAGTATGAACCCTTCGCGATGGAATTGAGAGAATTCATCAGAACATATGGTAGGTCTGTCACACAGTTCGACTCTGCAAATAGAGTTTTCCTTAAAAAAATATAAAAAGAACACGGTAATAGTCAGATATACTTTCTGAAAAATTGTTACCTGTACTGTGAATATTGTGTTCCAGAAATTTGGCAAAGAAATGCATTTCCGATCATTGGACGAAGAAGAGAACTGGCTGAGATAATGCCCAAGCATTTACCTGCAGCTTGACGTGCAAACCTCTCCAAAGTGCTGTGAACGAATATTCAATGTCAACAAAGTGCACGAGAAAGTGAGGATATGTAAAACCCCAAAATAAAACAAAAGCCCAAAACAACCTATGAACGATTGCATTAGCATCTATAGAGCTTTCAACCTCCACAATGCAATCCATCTCTTCCATGCTGGGTACAAATAGAGCTTCCTCAAATTCACTTTTCGTCCCAACGTTTACATACCTCACACTGCATGTTTAGCAATTTGGCTGAGTTTTTTTCTTATTCTACACACTTAAGGACATCATAAATCATGGGGAACCAACTCGACTATAGACTAACAAGTAGATATAGTGAAAAAATTAAAGTGGAAATGTTAGTATGTTTTTTACCCATGTGCCAAACACAAGTTTTCAATGGAAATATCATGTGATGTATAGAAATATTGATTTAACACGCTAGGCTCTGTTCTCTTTGCTATAGGAAGAAGTCGGAAGATGCCACCTCCACGGTTGTTTATCACAAGAATTGTCATTGGTTTCCTTGCAATCCTAACAAGTCAGATATTAAATCTTCAAAATTGACTTCTAAACCATGGCATATCTTCAGTGTTTAAAAAAACCCCACTGCGAAATTACAACCAAAAAACAAAGGAAAAGGACTACCTCTGCTTCAAAATCGCCAATCCATTTGTATCATGAAGGAAGGAGACATCCCCCACCACAAGGACCACCTGATACGCATTTATTTGACTGATCAGGAAATTTAATTTATGGTTCTGTTACTTTTTTAACTTCACGCAAAAAAGGGAAAAAAATCAGTTAAGATCTTACTCTCTTCTTGCATCCTACAGCAAAGCCAGTGGCCGAGCTGAGCACGCCATCAATGCCACTAGCTCCTCTATTTCCAGTTACTTGTATCCATTGACATGGTAGCTCTGCATTTAACATCATATCTACCGCATGAGAATAATGTCCCGAACTACACCCATACATATCCACATCCCTTATTGGCATACTATTCCCGATGAAAAGAGCTGATTTAGAAGTTAGTGCTTTGGAAAGCATATGTGCAACATATGGTTCGGTTAGGGAGCATTCAGCAGATATTTGAAATGACATTTCCTGAGCAATCTGCATACAAAACGTGAAATATTAAAAGCAATACGAGTTTAAATTAATCTTTTATGCAATCTTCAGGGAAGAATATGTTTCGATTTATTGAAAGAAGTCATGTTTGATCTTTTAAGGCATTTAAAAAAAAAGGTTTGTCTGGAGGACATACAGCACCATTCAATGCATGTAGATGACCATGAAACTTGCTTCTCCTCCATGGAAATCGAGATTTAAGCACACAATCAGCAAACTGAACAATGTTGCTTTGGACCCTGTGAGTGACCAGGTGTGATGGGTCATGTCGGCATGGATGCTTATCAACCAAAATGTATGCAAATGGAAAGCAATTCTCTAGCACCTGAGAAACTCTTTTACTTGTTATCCGACTTCCAAGCTGTTCATGATTTCATTTTACAAACTCAGTCAGAACACATCAATATAATTAATATCCACTCACTGAATTCTCGGTTTAAGGTCAGCATATGTGAAAGAGAGCCCTAATATGACATGCAGATGAACAATCTAGTAATGCTTCACATAGTTCCAATTCCTGATCATTATTGAAACTTCTTCAAGACATTCCAAAACCCACAGAAATTTTTTTAAATGAGAAATGCCACAAGATATCCAACCGTCCCTCTATCTATCATCTTCAATACTTAGTCTTAGATGCATGAAGCAAAAATGAAAGGATGATAAATTTACCTGGATAACAACATCAAAGTCTATCAAATTCCTAACAGAATCTGAAAGCAAGGCATGATCAAGATGATCAACAAAAACAGGGGTCCACTTCTCAAGAAAAGGTTTAAAAAGCTTGCGCATCCGTACACCAGACAAGACATCTGCAACTACAGGCCACATCAGCTCTTTAGCCAACAGAAGCGAAGCCCAAATTTCATCCTCTGTATGGATAGCACCAATAAGAAGAAGACCCTTCTTAGCCTCTTTGATTACTTGTAAGACCTCAGTAATTTGGTCAGTTGTTACACCATTGCTTTTAAGGCTTTGTACTTGAAAATATTTTGTGAATGGTTCAGCATTGGACATCCACTTGTCTAATCCATTTAAGCAGTTGAATGACCAATTTGTTGGACTACCGTCAAGTGGGTCTCTAAAAGGACAATTGAGATGTACTGGTCCACAAGCAGAACCTGTTGCCCAATGTAGAGCAGAGTCTACAGTAGTAAGGACCATCCGGACTGGAATAAGATCAGTTGGAGGAGGAAGATTGAAGAAGAATCTAACAAACGATCCAAAGTGGTTTATCTGTAGGAAAAAGAAACAACATAATTTGTAGGGTATAGAAAAGAAACACGCCAACAAATCCAACTGGGATACAATAAGTGTGTATAGTTTGGAAGAAAAGTCTTATCTTGACCTTACTTGATTTATTGCTTGATTTGCGCCAACGCCTTGAAGTTCAGGAGGACGATCTGCAGTAAGTAGTAGTAGTGGTATAAAATCCTGACTGGCTTCAACCACCTGTATTTGTCAAGAAAATCATAAAACATATATCCTGTAAGGGTACACAAATGTATTTTGGCGAAGTATGTGGCATGCAACAAGCTAATAAAATAACTTAGTGAAGCATAAATGAGTACAACTCTAACCGCTGGAAGAAGATTTGAAACGGCAGTTCCTGATGATGTTATAATGACTGCTGGTTTGAGGGATCCTTTAGCATACCCAATAGCGTGAAACGCAAGAGATCGTTCGTCAAAGCATGCAAGACACGTTGTAAGGGGATGGTTGGCAGCAGCAATTGCAAGATGGGAAGACCTTGATCCAGGAGCTACACAAAAGTACTGTGGCAGTATGTTATGACAAAAGACATCCAAATTTGAGATTTTATCAGATGATTGAAAAGGTCAGCTCACCGTCAAACCAAGACGAGTGCATTCTTCAATTATAGCTGATGCCCACACAGCATTAATGTTAGCCTCATTTTTCAAGAAGCTGCTCACTTCAGCCTCCTGATTCAGCTGATAGTAAAAAAAAAAACACAAGAAGAATAAAGGAAAATAACTTGAGAACTGCGTACGATACAATTTTAACAACTTTCCATCCAAGATTGCATTTTTCTGGAAAATCAAATGCATCCTATTCATTTTCATTTCTTAAAAGTTGATGATTAGAAAAGCCACAAGGTTCAAAAGTCACCCGCCTCTATCCTTCCAAACCACTATCCCAGCATGTTTTAACATTCATAGTGCAATAATTAGAATGCTATAAAATTTGAGCTACATGGCGATTTTTCCACATCCGAAACAGGCTGAAGTTCAGTTTCTCTCACAACATGCATGCCACGATTTTCTAACTTGGAGCTTAACATTATCAGGAATGTATGATGAACAGTATTTTAAATCTCAAAAGTATTACAAAAAGTAGGCCAAACCATATAAGAGGAAAAAAATAACTTCTATATACTTACTACGTACCATGTTGTTAGAGAAAACAACGTCAGGTGAAAGCTTGCAATGGAACTGAGATGATGATTGAATATTTATCTGCAACAAAAGCTACCAAATCTAACCGTATACAATCCAAAGAATATGAAGTAACAAAATTCCAATGGGCGAGCTTCAAGGACGATAAATAAATTCTAAAATATAGGGATGAAAATTACCAGGGTAAAGAAGATACCAGTTCCTTGGCGTCAGCTTGATCTCTCCTAGAAAATGTGAAAACCCCCATATGCTCCTGCAAACATAAACATAATAATGAGTGGCATGGAAAGGAAACTAAGTTTACATGCTTAGTCCAGATAAAAAAATTGCAAGTATCCATGTGGACCAATCGCGGTCAGCAATATTATAAGAAACTTCGTCAATTTTGCATGAGAGTCAGCTAAACCAGATCCAAATGGACCATGGATTGCTAGATTTTTAATATCAGATAATGTTTAAGTGACTCTCCGAAGATGAGGAAAGTAAAATTTGTGAAGGAAACAGTTTGGTAAAAACTAGGGGACAAAGAACCTACAACCACTTAAAATACTGGGGGGAAAGAACCTAAGTAAAGCTTTTTTACCATCTCAATTGGATGCATCTCTTCTAAACTAAACTTTGCAAGAGAACTTTTTAGATGTTTGAACCACTGATCCTCTAAGTTTGGACAGAAATGACAAGAAACCTGCAAGAAAATGAACCAAAGGTGAGATTAAAGTGAAAAACAGGATAAGGAAGAAACAGACATATTTAAGAAATCTTAAATAAGAACCAACAGCAATTACTTAAAATATATAACTTTCCATTTGAATGACAGAAGTAAAACAAATCTCCACTAAAAAGATTTCAATTCATCAACTCCAAACTAAAGAAATCAGATGATAAAGTTCTATTAAACAGGCTTTAAGAAATTGTTTTTTGTGTTGAAATAATGCTTTTAAACAGTTTTGTGTTGCTTCCAAACCACAAGCACAGATAAGTTACACGTAAGTTTTACTTTCAGGTGATCAGCTGTCACCCAATTCATGTGCAGATAAAGAGCACCATAGCACATATACATTCTTACGCCATTCCAACTTTCTAGAGAGCAGGTAATAGTGCAATCTCTCCGCTAGCCTAGTCTGGTATAACCTAATGTCGTCATCTATTGTTCTTTTGAACTCAATCGATATAGAAACAGTTTATCACAATGATGAAGAATATGAAGATTTAGTTACCTGATTCCAGTAAATTAATAGTCAACTTAGGCACAGTTTTGCATATATTGTTTAATGTCCTCAAGAGTATAACATGGTACTTTGGACATAAACAACTAAATGCTAGGAATTTTCTTTTAGATTCTTAGTTATAGTTGCAGATACTAAAAAAGGAAAATGTTAGAACACCAGCATACCTGAAAAATTGATTTCTCATACGAACTAATTGTTTGCTCAAATCTGTAAGAGAGAGAATCATCCCATGCCAGTGTAACTGCTAATATAGAGACCTCTTCATGCTCATCTAACTCAATCTGTTGAAATTTCGGTATTAAAACCATGTAAAATGTAAGAATGCTTGTTACAAGCATTTCATAGATCAACCGGAGATACCAAAAACAGGTTAAGAGATGTAATTCAAAAGCTGGATGACAAAGTCGATGCCACTTCACCTGAGGAACGAAAAAGTAAGAAGAGCCATCCTTGCTATTTACAGTAGAGTATTCGTTGAAATCAATATCTGGAAAACCATAGGCCGTCACCATAGCTGATTCATCTGAGAGGAAACTGCAGAAGTTAGTTAGCTTAACTGCTCCAAGTGAAAATGCAGCAGTTTAGAACCTGCATACATTAGACTGAAACACATTCATATCATATCCTACTCGGGTTTTTCCAAAGTTAAGAAAAAAGAATCATATATTCATCTTGATTTAGTGTTTTACCTCAAACTAAAAAACTAAACAACCTAAACACAAAAGCAAAAAAAAAGCCTACGTTTTTCCCATGCTATGTCCCTTGGAGTCAACTGAAGACGGACGAAAGAAAGAGAGTGCATTCCCAATTCCAAAAACCCCATAAGGTTCCTTTACATAGAGTGATTTATAAGAAGGCTCCACAGTTTCCTTAGAGAGGAAAAACACAGGAAATACACTCGAAGACATAGGTTGAGAGCAAAACCAGAACAAAGCTTTTGCCCTTGGAGGCACAGCTACCTACAAAAAAAATTCATCAAACACAACTTAACAACATCTGCAATTAAACATGTATAAAGTAACATAGATATGAAAAAAAAAAATCCATACTTGAAATCGCAAGACACCACTAGATGACTTGGGAGGATTAGTCTTTAGTTCGTTCACAGCCTGTTTAAGACTCTCGAGACCAAGCTCAAGAGTCAAAGCTGGAGGCAATGTATGAGTCACACACACTTGAACCATTAAATCATCATCTAAATTCACATCTCTATCCATAATTGGACCATCGAATTGAACTCCATTAGCAACCTAAGACAACAACAAACCAAATCAAATCAAATTTTGATTACAACAATTTTACCATTGGAATAAACCAATCTAACCTCGATGTTTCTTCTAGTTCCATGAAGAGAAATACGAAGAGAATCGGCTAAGGAGAAGAAGCGTTCTCTTCCGGCGCGTTTGAATGAGTTTCGTGAACTGTTGTAACGCGGGATCAGAGATGGTAGAAATGGCGGATTCGAAACTAGAAACGGAGATCGCATTTTTTCTTTCTTTCTTTCGATATGAGTGGACGATGATGATGGCGAGAGGGGTTTTGGAGGTTTTTTTTTGGATAAGGCGCAGAGATTAAATTTGATCTATGACTATGATCCAAGATAGACCATTACAAACCGGGAGTAAACCAAAATTAACGAGAGCGATTAAACCAACGAACATTGATGATGAATTGGTTTTTACCTATAACACTCGAATCGAAATTGTGTTTCTGGTTTGTGGAATTTAGCAAATCGGTTTAGCTTTGGGTTATATTTAAAAAAATATATAAGGAAAAGTAATCAAATAGAAAAATCCCAAGGTAATGAGGGGTTCCTTGAACTCAACGCTTCTTAGGTTCGGAATTAGGTTCGGGAAGTTAATTCTCTTTGCTTGTCGCATCTTCTTCTCTATACTTTAAACTCTCTAAACCCATTTTGTAGCATATGAGCATTCAGGTGAAGTAAATCTCTTGTCAAGAAACCTAAGCGTGTGTAAAAGGTTTTCTTGAGTTTATTAAGCGGCTGAAGCCGAGATATATATACAATTGATAGACCTAGTTTCCCACAGATTTGGAAGTTTTACAAGCTAAATAAATGTACACAATCATATAAGGAAAGTGTCCCGTAATACCCCCCCTCAAGTTGGAACGTGAAGGTCACAAACGCCCAACTTGCAAAGAAAATCATCGAACTCTTTACGTCCCAAAGCTTTTGTGAAAATGTCTGCAAGCTGATCCTTTGTAGAGACGTAACGAGTTGCAATATTTCCCCGAATAATCTCATCTCGTATAAAATGACAATCATTCTCAATGTGTTTCGTACGCTCATGAAACACCGGATTTGCCGCTAAGTGGATTGCTGCTTTATTATCACAATGAAGTGGAATAGGAGCGGTAAGAATAATACCAAATGAGTGTAATAGTCGTCTGATCCAAATGAGTTCTTGAACTGTCTCGGACATAGCTCGATATTCTGCTTCAGCCGAGGAACGAGAAACCACATCTTGTTTCCGTGTTTTCCAAGAAATCGGAGAGCCTCCCAATTGTACAATCCAGCCTGTAAGAGAGCGACGCGAGAGAGGACAACCATTCCAGTCCGAATCACACCAAGCAACCAGAGATAAATCAGTATTCGCTTTTAAAAGAATGCCCTGACCTGGATTACTTTTCAAATAGCGCACCACCCTTAGAGCTGCGTCCCAATGTGCCACTTGTGGCTGGTGCATAAACTGTGATAGAACTTGCACTGAATAGGAAAGATCGGGACGAGTCACGGCCAGATATATAAGTCGTCCAACAAGGCGACGATAAGCGGTAACATCCTTGAAATCATCATCTTTAGCTAAAGCTAAGCGATGATTTTGTTCTAAGGGAAAAGCAACCGGCCTGGCTGCTAGCATGCCAGAGTCTTTAATAATGTCAAGAGCGTACTTACGTTGACATAAGTAAATGCCACTCGGACTACGAGCCACCTCAATACCCAAAAAATACTTAGAGATGCCGAGATCTTTCATGTGGAAGCACTTACTTAAATAGGCTTTGAACGTGTTGATGATGGTGGTTGTACTACCCGAGATAATTAAATCATCAACGTAAACAAGGACTTGAAGATGATCTGGTCCACGATCCAGATTAAACAAAGAGTAGTCAGGGATTGATTGTGTAAAACCATAATCACGTAATGCGGAAGCAAGTTTTTCAAACCAACAGCGAGGAGCTTGTTTCAAACCATATAAGGACTTGCGTAGCTTACAGACCTTATTTTTGTCACCACACTGAAACCCCGGGGGAAGACGCATATAAGCTTCTTCTTTTAAGTCTCCATGAAGAAATGCATTGTGGACATCCATTTGATGAACTTCCCAGTTGTTAGATGCCGCAATTTGAAGAAAAGTGCGAACCGTTGTCATCTTAGCTACCGGAGCGAATGTTTCATCATAATCATCACCAGCAACTTGATTATTACCAAGAACAACAAGACGAGCTTTGTGGCGTTCTAACGTGCCATCAGCTCGGAATTTCAAACGAAAAACCCACATACATCCAATGGCGTGTTTCCCCGGAGGAAGATCTTCAATGGTCCAAGTCTCATTCACTTCAAGAGCATCGATTTCATCACGTAAGGCAAAACGCCAGTTTTCATCCTTAACCGCCTCTTTGTAAGACTTTGGTTCATAACACTCTGTGATGGCCGCAAGAAACTGACAATGACTAGCCGAAAAATTTGAGCAATCCACAAAATTTGCAATCTCATATAGAGCGGTTGAAGGGGTAGAGTTTTCGTCGGCTGCTGGAGGCACTTTTGTGAGGATATAATCATTCAGCTTAGTTGGTAATTTCTTCGACCGAAGCCCGCGGCCTAACTGCTCTTCAACTGGCGGAGCAGATTCAGAAGATAGCACTTGTGCATCAGGTAACGTTTCAGTGATAACAGCCTGTGGAGAAGCATCAACAATTATGTCCATAATCTGTGGTGCCGGAACTGGAGTAGAAGAAGATGCTATGTCAGTTTCAGAAATAATTGCGCCAGTGGGTACAACAGTTTCAGGAACAACTTCATTAACAACGTTTTCGGAAACCACTGCATCAACAAGTGGAACATCAAGAGATAATGGTGAAATATCGTCACAAATTTGTGTTATATCAGGCACCGGCAGAGACGATGATGGAGCTAAAGATGGAGCAGGCGACAAAGGTTGTGAAAAAGGAAAATTTGACTCACAAAAAACAACATCACGTGTGGAGAAAATTTTCCCTGTGTCAAGATCAAGTACCCTCCATCCTTTCTTTCCATAAGGATAGCCAAGAAAAACCCCTTTAATGCTTCGAGTGGCAAACTTGTCGCCTTTGTGGTTTTGATTGTGAGCGTAACATAAACAACCAAAAATGCGTAGATGGTGTAGAGGCGGAGGTCGCTTGTAAAGAAGCTCAAAAGGTGTTTTCCCATCAAGAAGTGGAGTTGGTGTACGATTAATGAGATATGCTGCGGTTAAGATACACTCGCCCCAAAAATCAATCGGGAGAGAAGCTTGAAACCGCAAGGCTCTAGCAACATTAAGAATGTGCCTGTGTTTACGCTCAGCCCGACCATTTTGCTGAGGTGTCCTGACACATGACGTCTCATGTAAAATTCCCTTTTCTTGGAAAAAATTACGCATACACATAAATTCAGTCCCATTATCGCTACGAATCGTTTTTACGTGTGTAGAAAACTGTCGTTCAACAAACGCGATAAAGTCATGAAGAGTTCTTGATACTGCCTGTTTATCCGGTAACAAATAAAGCCACACACTTCGAGAAAAGTCATCGACCAAAGTGAGAAAGTAACGGGCACCACAATGAGCCGGAGTACGATAAGGCCCCCACAAATCACAGTGCACCAATTCAAATAAATTCGTAGTTTTATTAGAACTTGTAGGAAAAGAACTACGAGTTTGTTTGGCACGGACACAAGTCTCACATGCTTTATTCTGCAAATCATTATCTCTAGATAAAGCCGAAATAGGTAGTAAATCTAATATCCTAGACGAGGGGTGTCCTAGACGATGATGCCAAACATCCGAAGAAACTCTTTCGACTTGTTGCATCGCTCCAGCAAATTCCATCCCTCGTAGGAAGTAAAGACCATCCGACTGCTCAGCCACACCAATCAGGGTCTTCGTAATGCGGTCCTGAATTAAGCAAATCTTATCAGTAATCTGGAAAACACAAGTTTTCTGTCTAGTTAACTGTGAAACAGAGATCAAATGGCATTGTAAACCCTCCACAAACAACACATTCTGAACTGTAAGCGAAGAACTCAACACAACTTTTCCTTGTTGTGTAGCAAGTGTAATCTTTCCATCCGGTAATTTCACAGGCAATGGAACCATATCCCGAACATCAGAAATAAAACTAAGGGAACCTGTCATATGGTTAGTAGCTCCTGAGTCAATGATCCAAGAAGCT
This sequence comes from Barbarea vulgaris, assembly GCA_963667165.1. Taxonomy (NCBI): domain Eukaryota; kingdom Viridiplantae; phylum Streptophyta; class Magnoliopsida; order Brassicales; family Brassicaceae; genus Barbarea; species Barbarea vulgaris. The sequence continues at coordinate 5,635,037 of OY763887.1, forward strand.
AAGAAATACGTACCACTTAGTTTTTCAGTGGAAGATGTTGGTTTTCGTTCATTTATCATTGCCACCAAAGTACGCCACTGTTCGTCATTAAGACCGGTGACTCCAATGCGATCCGAAGATGTAATGGCGTTGACGGTTGGCGAAGGCTGAACAGAGATTTGGTGAGCACGAGCAGTTTCAAGAATAGGAGGACGAACAGCTCCAGAAGATCCACGGCCACGACCTGAGTTTATACGACCTCTCGGACGCTCTCCCCACCAATCTGGGTATCCAAGTGTTCGAAAACAGTTGGAGGAGAGATGTCCGTTTCGACCACAACTAGAACAATGCAGCTTCATACGTTCTTCACGAGAGAGAAATTGACCGCTAGAAGCTGCAGATGGCGTGGAGCTTTGACTTGTACGAACCGCATGAGCCATTGTTTCAACCTTCTCATCGAGGACTCGAGACGTGTATTTGGAGTCCTCATCTTGCAAAAGCACGCTGTAAGCCTCGTCAAGTGAAGGTAAGGGATCACGTGATAACAAATTCGATTTAACTGACCCATAAATCGATTCATCAAGTCCTTTGAGAAATTCGTGAAGTTTGTCTTCTTCACGCTCTCGCTCAAGAGTAGCACCAACAGGACAATTACAACTTTTGGACTGTCTGAAATCGGCCAAGGATGTCCAAAGCTGCATCAATTTTCCGTAATAACTCTCAATAGAAAGTCCATGTTGACGACAGGTTGCGAGTTCAGCTTTGATGCGTTGAACTCTCTGTCCATTCTTCACTGAATAACGACGACGAATGTGCTCCCAAAAATCACTCGCAATCTCAAGATTAGAGAGATTAGATCGCACAGTCTCTGAAATCGTCAACTTAATCCATGACGTAACCAATGCGTTATTAGTTAGCCAATCCTCCAAGTCTTCAGAATCAGCGTTTGGTTGTGGGATTGATCCGTCCACAAAACCAAACTTTTTCCTTGCCTTAAGGGCCATACGCAGATTAGTAGACCATTCATTATAGTTTGGTCCTTTGAGAAGAGGCTGAGAAATCAAGGAACCGGGATTGTCACTAGACGACAAGTCATACGGCGAGATTGTTCGACGTTGGACCTCAACTCGTGTTTTCGAGCCATCATTCGTAACCAAAGGTTTTTCTTTGTCTCTGTTTTCGTCCTCCATGACAACGACTCTTCTTGCTCTGTTTTAGAGGTTGAAAAACAGAGTATTGAAAAAACAGAAAGAGGAGAGGTCAAGGAAGGAGAAGAAACGGAACCAGAAATCAAAAAGGAAGATAAGAGATCAAGCGTAGTTTTGAGCTATTGGCTCTGATACCATGTCAAGAAACCTAAGCGTGTGTAAAAGGTTTTCTTGAGTTTATTAAGCGGCTGAAGCCGAGATATATATACAATTGATAGACCTAGTTTCCCACAGATTTGGAAGTTTTACAAGCTAAATAAATGTACACAATCATATAAGGAAAGTGTCCCGTAATATCTCTTCCTCTATTCGTATGTTTATTTTCTCATGCAAGACACTAAAACTCAAAACACACCCAAAGACGACAACAACACTCTAACATACACACACACAATACAACAAATGAGCAGACCAAAATTACGTCACACACAATAAACTCAAACGCAACACTCAAACGTAACACTCGAAACAAAAAATTACACTGGCAAAGAACTAAAATACAGCACAACATAAAAACTAGAAACTAGATGTCATGTTGTCCTGTTGATGATGTCAAATGATGTCATGTTGGTTTTGATCATATATGATTTCGGTTTGGGAGATTTCATGAAAAGTAAAAATATGAGAAAGCAGTCAATCTCGCCTTGGAGTATATGCTCTGTAAAATCTGTGGTGAGTTTCTTTCTTCGTGTTAATTTAGTATTTTTTTATTTTTTTTTAATTTTCTGTGTGTTTTCAATTCGTTTCATAATGACTCTGCTCTTAGTTTTCTAGTGAAGAGAGGGGTTTGTGCAATTAAATAATCTCTCTTTCTCGTGTTTTTTTTTTTTTTTTTTTGCAGAGGTCTTTGAGCTGCAAACAAGAAAGAGTCAAGGGACGTAAACGTTCTCAGGGAAGTAATGGTTTAGTGCATTTTATTGGTCACACTCTCCACAAATTAGAAAACATGCTTAAACACACAACAAAAACTCAAATACAAATCACAACAAAACAAAACCATCACACACGATACAAATTAATCTCACGCACACATTCAAATTCACAAACGGCAAAAAAAAAAAAGACAAAAAAAAAAAACTTAAGTACCAACTACGAAATGGCTTGATCCTTTTTAAGGGTACATAGGCAATTTTTTAGAAGCCACAACTATAACACTTAAATAATTAATTTCTAAGTTAACGAACTAACTCAACGACCTAACTATTCGTTGTAATCTTCGAGCTAAAGCTTCGATAATAACAAAAAATCTCTGAATCCCTTCACTAGTTTTTTTTTTTTTTTTTTTTTTTACCAAATACCATTTTCATTTATATTTTCCTCCCCAAAGGAATTACCAAATACGACCTTACTTGAACAGGATCCCTTCACTAGTTTCGACTAGCTTATTTATTTTTATTTTATTTTTGATGGGGGCAAAAACAAATTGATACTATTTTCTTGTTGTTGCAAAAGGGCGAAAGAAAGTGAAGTGATGGAAAAAAATTCTCATGTTTGGTATAGTTGTATAAGGGTAAAACATGTAAAAATCAATGTCTATTTGTTATAAGTTTCATTACATTTTGTATTTCCGCGAGTCTCTACAGTTATCTCCATGTTATTACACTTATTCATTTTATGGCAAATGCCTTTTTGGATTTGGTATCAAGTAATTGCATCGGCAAGAGTAGTTGTTATATTCCCACTGTAAACAAAGTATTCAAAGTCAAGTATTTTTCTATTGTGTTATTAACTAATCTTTGTGGAAATTTTCCTTCGTATATTGCTGATCGTGTCGCAAAATAGTTGTAAAACTCTTGACTAGGTCATCGATCTCATGTGTTCTTAACAACATCGTCAAGCATTTTAAGTTTGTGTTATACAAGAATTACATAGGAGCTTAAGAACTTGCAAAAGTGAGAACCTTTCGTCACATCATCCAATTATCAGTCATGGATGAACAATGAAGTTACAATTTGTCATTATGTAACAGACCATTCAATTCATGAACGAGAGTAATCCGCAGCAAAAGCTTTAAGGCTTAGATTTTTATGTGACTCAGTAATTATGAAATTGCCTTTTTATTTCAATTATATAGAAGATTATATTCTTTCCCGTCCTATGGGATAAAAGAGTCGCTTTTGGATAAAGCAAATATTCCACAAAATATAAGGTGTTCATGGCAAACTAGAAAGTTGATGTTACTCGTCGAAGTCTCTTTTGGTATTAAGCGTTGACGGTGGACTTCCAAGAAAATATATGAGGACCATTCTTGAATCGGCTTCATATTAATCAAGACCATCAATCAAATAAATAAAATAAAAAACACAAAGGAATTAAACTAGAGAACTGTTTGAAAAATGTCTGCTTATGGTTTCCTCTTCCTTCTTACCTTCCTTGCAAGCCTGAGACCTTCTCACCAACAAAACGTTACGGCCAACCAAACTGATCAGTTCAATAAGGTGGTCCTCTCTTTGATGAACGAAGCTGCAGAGGAGGCTGCTTCTAGTCCAAAAAAGCTTGCGTATAAGAAGTCGAACTACACATCATCCCAAACAGTTTATGTACTTGTTAACTGCACGTCTGATCTGACAACAGAGAACTGTTCAAGCTGTCTACAACAAATCATCAAGAAATGGACTCGTACCAAAACTAGATCAAGAATTGTTTGGTCGTCTAGTTGTAACTTAAGATACGAACTTTACCCTTTTTGTAATGAAACCTTAACGTACCTTCCTTCACCACCACGTCAAGCTCTTCCTCCTCCTCCTCGTCCTCCTCAATCTGGTAAAGAGTTCTACCTCTATCTCTGTAAAACAATGTTAGGGTTGAGAGATTCAAGATTTGGGAAATTATGTGTCATGTCTGATCTAAGATTTATGCAGGAAAAGGAACGACTAAAAACTCCCTCGTGATAATTATAGCAACTGTTGTGCCGCTAGCTGTCTATGTTCTTCTTTTTTTAGTAATTTCTAGCTTCCATGTCGCAACGAGAGCGAAGAAGACGTATGAGACAGCAGCTGCAGGTGATGATGGTTAAATATTCCTAAATACAACTTGACATGTTTTATGGAGTTTTAATGCTTAAAACATATGATTTTGCAGATGGAGGGGATGATATTACAACTGCTGGCTCACTACAGTTTGATTTTAGAGCTATCGAAGTTGCAACGGATAAGTTTTCGGAAAGTAACAAACTCGGTCAAGGTGGATTTGGAGAAGTTTACAAGGTATATATATTTACATATCCATTGAGCTTCATAAAAGATCAGAACAGAGGAAATGATTTTGGTTTTGATTTATATCTATATATTCTTTGTAGGGCATATTTCCTAATGGATTACAAGTTGCGGTGAAGAGACTATCGAAAACATCAGTACAAGGTGAAGTAGAGTTCAACAATGAGGTCATTGTTGTGGCAAAGCTTCAGCATCGAAATCTAGTCAAGCTTCTCGGATTTTGTTTTGAAAGAGAAGAGAAGATACTTGTCTACGAGTTTGTGCCTAACAAAAGTCTTGATTACTTTCTATTTGGTTAGTTATATATGTTTTTTTTTCATTATTCAATCACATTTTTGAGACATGTGTTCTTTAACATTGTAAATGTGGATGGTGTAGACTCTACATTGAAAAGCCAGCTTGATTGGGAAAGACGATATAAGATCATTAGAGGGATTGCTAGAGGAATTCTTTACCTTCATCAAGATTCACGACTCACAATCATACACCGTGACCTTAAAGCGAGTAACATCCTCTTGGATGATGATATGAACCCAAAAGTTGCAGATTTTGGAATGGCCAGAATTTTTGGAATAGACCAAACAGAAGCCAATACGAGAAGAGTAGTTGGAACATAGTAAGTTTTGCTTTTTCCCATTTATTTCCTCTGTAGACTATAACATTCTTCTATCAACTCAAGATTTGAGTTTTTTTTTTTAATTATCAGTGGCTACATGTCTCCCGAGTATGCGATGTATGGCCATTTCTCCATGAAATCAGATGTCTACAGCTTCGGGGTCATAGTTCTTGAAATTATAAGTGGCAAGAAGAACATTAGTCTTTATCAAATGGATACTAGTGCTGGCAATTTGGTTACATATGTGAGTATATATATAAACTTTTTAAACTTCCAATACTTGTTCTGATTTATATAATAGAGACCAAAATCTTAATTATCATAATGTTTCAATAGACATGGAGACTATGGAACAATGGGTTACCATTAGAGCTGGTGGATCCGTCCTTTCAAGAGAATTATGAAGTCAACGACATTATTAGATGCATCCATATCGCTTTATTATGTGTTCAAGAAGAAGCTGAGGATCGTCCAACAATGTCAGCGATCGTTCAGATGCTCACTACTAGATCAATAGCTCTCGCTGTTCCTCGACCACCTGGATTTTTCTTACGGACCAAGCGTGAACAAGCTAGTCCACGTATAGATTCCTCTTCTTGTTCTGTTGACGATGCTTCGATTACTCATGTTGTTCCTCGTTGAAGATGATACGTTACAAAAAAAAATGAAATAATTTGTCTTAATTAACTAAACTGCTTCCGTTATTGTTCATTTTCTTTTGAGTGTATGGCAAGTAACTGTAAAATACTCTTTTGTGTATAGTTTTATTTACTGGAGGAGACAGAGGAGGAAAGGGTTCGGAGAATTAATGAAGTAATTAGTCATTTTTGTTTTCTTCAGGAGTTTTCTGTAATAATCTTCGATTTTTACCTTCCAGTATTTTTTTATGCTTTATGCTTCGATCATGTATCAAATTAGAATATTCGAGAAATGGACCTTTTGATAAAATTTTCCAAAACTTATTATGTTGTAACCACAAACTAAGATTAATATAAGTGTAGTTTACACAAAAATAAAATAAAAATGTATTTTAGTAGAATTTAACACATTATCTACATCCGAAGATCGATTTTTAATATTTATGTATATAAACCATGTCTTCTAACCATAGTTTATAGAATTTTGTGAAAATTTTGTAGTGCAGTGGTATACGCTTACTTCAACATCTCATTTGATTTCTATTTTTGCCTTTGTAAAAATGGATTACTATTTTATCAAAAAAAAAAAAAAAAAAAAAGGATTACTAGACTAATTCGTTGTGGCCTATGGACGACTAAAAAAACACACTATAAGATCTAAGAGAATGAGTACTATGACCTTTTCAACAATAATGAGATTAAAATGTCATTTTTCTCATGATATAGAATACAAAGTTACAAACAAAACAGACATAATATAGAATCTCTCACTAATAAAAGGGAGGTTTTGAGGCTTCTCAAGGCATACACATCAGCTTTTAAAAACTAATGTCTTAAGCTGCCACATCATCTCCATATCGACGTTAGCTTCTTGAAAACTTTCTCATATTGCCACATCAGCCTACCTGAATAAAATTCTTACCCTAGATAAATCTCTTCGTCTCCCAAATTTTTTTTTTCTCTTCGTCTCCCAGATTAATCTCTTCGTCTCCTCTCTTCCCTCAAAATCTCTTTTGTTTCTTTGTATAATAACAAATCAAGCGATGACCAAGAGGAAACTGAGATATATTCTACAAAAAAAAAAAAAAAAACAGCAGAAAAAGCCATAGATCAAGCTGGTGATGAGACGATGGTTCTATGGAACACTCTTAGATTGCAATCGTCATCTCCCTCTGCTTTAGTAACCACCCGTTTTTGGTTGATTACAGAGATGACACTTCACATTCTACAGATGCTAACGATGGCCAAAGGAGAAATTATGGTTTTAAAAAGGGAGTATCCATAAACCGTGTCCAGAATCTATGCATACAACGCCATACAAATACACAGTCAGGTAAACCATGTTTCAGAGAAAAAAAAACCTACTTTCTTTGTTTGCATAGTATAATCATCCTAATTGATTTAGGGATTGTAAGGTGTAAACTGTGACCCTCTATAACAGAGTAACACTGATTTTAGGTTTATTTCTTTATCAATGGATCATGAGACAATATACTTTACCGTTGATAGTTTAGCATGAAATATTTACGTTCTTTTAATTGATGCAGAGAGACAATAAAAAGCTATAGTGAAGGGACATTGAAAACATGGACACATATGGTTTAGTCCTACACTGAAAAGGTAAAAGGTTTTTTTTTTACTCTCTCGCTCATTCTGTGACTCTTTAATGTTTAGTGAACAGCTTATTGCCAGGTTAAATTAGTTTGATTAATACATTATTGTTCTCCATAGAGTTTTCCTTTGTAGAGCAAAAGAGTGGAAACTATTCTGTCTCATATATGCTTAATAAAATTTCCTATGGTGCTGATGTGGCTACAAAGCTGATGGAACATGTCAGATTCTTACATAGTTTCGTCCTCACTTGGAACGTGGTCAAAAAACTCCAAATGTTGTGTATAAAGGAAAATTGGAAGACCCTCTTAGAAATGATTTAGAAACGATTCGTTTCTTAATGCTCTGCGTTCTACTCTTTAAACCCCTCTTAAGAAAATCTCCACACCAGGTTCGTTTCATCTCTCCTTCCCTTTCTGTTTTGTAACGTTTTTAAATGTTTGTAATGTTTCTTGAATATAACATTTGGTTACATTTGTGAGACTGGTAAATCTCTGTGACTCTGTTTCTCAGATTTTTTTAAGCTTGGTTTTCCTAACAGAATGAGTTGATCGAATTCCTGATTTCTACGTTTTTGTCTTCTTCTTCTTTATAGTTGATCCTAATTCCTAAGGCTGCTCTTTACAGACAGCTATGCCACGCTTGTGCTGGTCCGCTTGTGACGGTACCTCAACAACATGATCGAGTTTTCTATTACCCTCAAGGATACATCGAGCATGTGTGATTTTCATTTCTGAGTTCTTGCCCTTTTTTTTTTGGCTTTATAATTATCTTTGAGTTTTCCCTTTTTTGAATCTTATCTGCTGAGATATTTTGTTATGAAATATGTCGGTTTTCATTTCTTTTAATGTTGTTGATGATTTTAGGTGGAGGCATCAACGAACCAGGCGGCAGAAAACATATGTCTCTATATGATCTTCCATCGCAGCTTCTTTGTCGAGTTATTAATGTCGATTTAAAGGTAGGTATCTCTTGTGCTTCAAAAGTTTGGTTTATGATATGTCTATGATTTTAAGTTGTGTCTTCTGATTTCTTGGTTAAAGGGCTGTAAGATGGTCTTATCTTCAAGATACTGAAATCATTTTTTTTTATGTTGGGTTCATTTGAGCAAGATGAGAATGCAATTGAGAAAGAAGCTACTCCTCCGAGGTATAGGAAAATTTGTATGAATGTATTATTAGCATCGTGTTTTATATTCTGTTCCCTGAGTTTTTGGGTCATCAAGCATGAATCTTGGAATACTGGCTACCGCATGGCATGCCATTTCAACGAGACTATGATTACATTCTATTACAAACCGAGGTTTGTCTTCGTTCTAGCTCAGAAAACAGTTTTCAGTTGTTGACCTCTTTGTTATTTATGTCTCTGTCTGATGCCTTATAAGGTTACTCTACTAAACATTCATGTGGTTTTGTTTTGTTTGCGACATGACAAGTCCATCTGAGTTCATTGTTCCGTGTGATCAGTATATGGTGTCTGTGAAGAATATGTACTCCATAGGCATGAGATTTAAAATGAGATTTGAAGGCGAAAAGGCTCCTGAGCAGAGGTAAAAACTATCTCCTCCTTTCCAAATAGATTATACATACTACACACGTTTCTTTGGTACCATGTATAGTTGTCAAATACATATTATTCATTCCTTGTGTTCCCTCTAGCCAATAGATTTTTCTTTTACTGCCAATAATACTGCTCAAACATCTCCAAAGCTTTTCATTAGACAGTAATTGTTACAATTATATGTGCAGGCTAGGAGTAATTGAAGAGGTGTCGTGGAGATAGTGGAATAATATATTAGTTGAAGTTATAAATTTCATCACATTATATATGAATATATTGTTTGTATTAAGATGGTTTGGAGTGGGAAAAGTGTTTAAATTTTTTTGTTATAAAGGCAAAGTTTTTCATTTTAAGGTCTTTTTTTTTCCGTTTTAAAAATATATTGGAAAATATGACTACAATTACTAATAAAAGAAATCAAATCTCAATTTAAACCAGAAATTATCGAATTTTCAGTGCCAAAATATTATTTAAATAATTTTTAAAAGTTGAGGTTTTTCACATACTAAATAAATATATTGTATCAGTTTGTTTAATTTGGAAAAATTATAGAACATGAAACCCGCGCGTAGCGCGGAGCACTCCCTAGTACTAACAAGAAGTCAAGAAATCTCTACCACTAGAGTTCTAAATTATAATATTTTGCTTTACGATATCAACACTAATTAAATTAACCATAATGGTCCGTAGCATCAGCAAAATAATTGTTCCACTGTGAGTATGTGAAACTGTCACTTTAAAAGCTTTAATTGACTTTCATGAGTCACCCCTTCGACCGCTGAAGGATTAAGTCGCTTTGAACTAAAAATTCAAAATTGTTTAGTAACTAAATTGAAATATTTATCTATATTAGTCGAGAATGGTAACTAACTGATAGTTCTGGCCTAATATATCATTTAAATGTATTGTAAATTTGTTGAAAAAACTAATATAACAGAAGTGTTTTTCTAGAACTGAACGTGTATGCAAAAAATGTATTGAAAAGGAAGAAAAAAACTAATATATATTACAAGTGTTTTTCTAGAACTGATATATCATGAAATGTGTCCATCGATTATACCACCAAGAAATTAACATAATGTAAATTTGATATCAAAGATATATTCACGTTTTAAGTATGTTTACATGGAAAGATACATATAGTCAAGTGGTTAAAAGTCCACTTTTATAGTTTTTCCATCGAAATTCGATTCTAATTGATCGTATTATCTCATGAAATAAAATTTAGGTTATGAATCATATCTCATTGATCCAAATGATATATATTATGTTATTAGAGAATAGTACATTAAACGTTTACTGTAATCTTAGTATATTGAGATTTTGTTGGAAAAAAAAAGAGAAAAGAATAGTAAATTAAACTTGAAAGTAAGCCTTAATATTTTACTAATACAATGGGGGGGGGGGGTTGGAAAAGAATTCATAATATAAGGAGACTCGTTTGAAATTTGCTGCCTCTCCTCTCGCATTCTCGAGTTTTCGAGCATTTATCTACTTTTGTGAAATGACACTTAAGATAATTGGCTTCAAGTGGATCAAAGAAACTTCGTTACTAACATAGAACACCAATAATCTAATCTTACTTTTAATAAATTATTATTATTGTCATAAGTGCTACTAAACTACGGCCTACTAAAGTTGGAGAGCTCACGCAAGCTGCAAAATCTAACCAATCCGATTCCCAAACCCCAAGTAATATTTCACTCTTATTGGTTAATTAGTTGGATAGTTGCGTTAAAGCTAATATGGGTTGTAGAGTCGATATGGCCAAATACATTGTCTCTGTTTAAAACTACAAAGCTTCTTGTTCTTTCTCTACTACCAAGTACCAACAAATTATGTCCTCTAAAATATTTCTTTTATATATACTACTCTCTCCGTTTTGAAATAAATGTTGTTTTAGGATTATTTTTTTTGTTTTACATGAAGTGTCGTTTTAGATTTTCAGGACAAATATTTAGTAAAATTTTTGGCTTTATCTCTATTGTTTTAATGCATTGACCAATAAGAAAATTTATAAAATATATTAGTAGGGTTAAAACAGAAAATTTAATTGTTTTTTTAATTTACGTAAAATTGGTTAAAACAGAGGGAATATTAGTTTAGTAAATTTTTTAAAATGTTACATATTAATTTTTTTTCTCAAAATACATATTAGCTATTCGATCACAACTATCGCGATGACCCAACACGAATTTACGATTTTGATAAAATTTCTTCATTAAAAAAAAAAAAAAAATCTCCATTGTCAACTATAATATTTTAAACTGAAAATGATGATGTATTAGGGAATAAAGTCACTTTATGCTACATTATTACCCACAAACTTCAAAGACCATTGGATTATCAATCAAGTATGCTATTATAAAAACTAGATATGGTAGGAAGGTTCCTCGAGAAGAAACATGGTGCGTCGACGAGTTGCTACCTCTCACACTTTCTTAGAATAGTTAAATAATATAATCTTTGATCTTCTCTCCCAATGGTCCCCTTCATGCCCTCTATACTTACTTTCAACTTTCAAGTGCTTTCATGACTCATCAAGCTCACGATTAAAACTTCTCATTTTCTTCGTTCTGTTTTTCCTTCTCATCTCAAATAAAATTCAAAACTCAATTTCATTTCTTTGGAATCAAAAACAAAAATCGATGCACTACGGTATATACCATTTCACTTAGTTAAAAGTATCTTACAAGAAAACTCAAAACTATATTCAAATCAAATTTTAAGTTCAACCAACATAAAATAACTACCAAAATCTTACCAATGTCAATCTCACATCCTTGTGTCCGATAGGTGCTTCTGGATTAGCCAATGTTATATATATAAAAAAAAAAAAAAAAAAAAGTAAAAATGACTAGGAATACAATTCGATATACGCGCGATAGCATAATTGGCGTGAGTGACGAGACTTTATTACCACAAATAAGAAATATTATATTAAAAGTTTAGCCATATGAATTAGTTAATACTTAATAGTGTGAGGTCACTAACCTCAATACATTCATCTATAAAAACCCTATTAGAGTGAATCTCATCTATACCATCATCATACTATTCGTTGATAAGTTACAAACGAACACATCACTCTTTTTTGGTCCTCTTTATATGGCTGGTTTTGTCGCTAACCTTCCATTTGCAAACCCTAATTCACAGTCTTTCTTCCAAACCTTTGATAATCAAGTTCCACTTGTAAACTTTCCTGCAGCGTCGTACGAGTCTAGCCGCGGGAGTGAAGAAGTTGATGACCGGAAGCGTAGAAGGTTGGTTTCGAACCGTGAGTCAGCTAGGAGATCGCGTTTGCGGAAAAGAAGACACATGGACGAGCTTTGGTCCATGTTTGTTCAGCTTATCAATGAGAACAAATGTCTCGACGATGAGCTAAACCGAGCTAGGGAGGGTTACAAGAAGGTTGTGGAAGAGAACACGAAACTTCGAGAAGAAAATTCCAAGTCGAGGAAGATGATTGGTGAGATCGGGCTTAATGGGTTTCTTAACATAGACAACGATCAAATCTGGACCGTTTGATCGACGTGTAAGCTTGTTGGGTTTTTATATTTTAAAGAAGACCAACAATATAATCTAAAGAGAGTATTCTCAAGATCTCATGTTCGAGTCTTTTTTTTTTTCTTTTTCTTTTTTTTCGGGTTTTCCTCATGTTTGAATCTTGTCATTGGAGTGTCTCAGATTCGAGTTTTGTTATTGGGGGAAAGGACTAAATTACTCTGTTTTGATCTTAGGGCTATGATCCAATTAAAACCTCTTTGTTATAAAATAAGAAAGGATAGATTTTCAATACTCTAATAAAAATCAATGTTATATATGCATCACTTTTATCTCTTGAACATGTTTTGGATCCTGGTCCAAAGGAACATGCCCTAAATATTTATCAAAGAGACTTCTTCAATTATTAAATAAAATAATATAAATTCGGATAGAGTTTATATTTTAATACATGCATGGAAAGATTTTTCTGAATTTTGGATGGAGATATAAAATATTTTCATTTTTTTATTTTTTGCTCTTTTTTTTTGAATAGAATAAAATTCAAGCAGGTGTCGTAAGTTTGAGTTTATCACGTAACGTGGCAATGCGAGTTTCACCATCCCCAAGGCAAATTCTGTTTTGTTCCAAATATCAAATCCATTTGTGAGTTGTAACTAACTAACTATCTTAACTCGAATCTGAAGAGTGAAGATGATGGGAATAATTAGCATTCAGACAGCGATGGATCTCATCGTCGCCGGTTTATCTCTGATGATCGGAATTGGATTCTTTGCTCTCATTGCTTCTGTCCTCTGCTCCGTCGCTTTTCTTCACCATGCCAGAGCCGCTCCTTTTAACTTCTCGCCGGAGATAAATTGGTAATTAAGAGATGTTCCGTTTTTATTTTATTTTACCGCTTTTTTTACATGGATCCGGTCACTAAAAACCCCGACCCGGTCAGTAACTTTCTTGCTTTTCAATTATTCGATATTTATTCAAGGGTCAATCAAACACAACTAACTAAAATTTATGGAATTAATGTTTATATTTATTTTTCAGCGTCGAGAGGAGAAGAGAAACTCGAGCAAAGACCTCTCTAGTTCAACTTGTACGAGGAATTTGTAATATAAAAAAGTTGTAATCTGAAAATTTAAATAAAATAAAGTAAAGTTACAACTTATAAAACAACATCTCGTGAGCTGTAAACATGTGATTTATGGGAAATAAAATTTGTTAAAAGCCAATGTAAATTTAGTTTTTTTTTTTTTTAAATCTCAACGCGAATAAGCTACATTCCACAATTCTGATCCCATCCGGGTCGGTATAACCTGGATCCGAATATAGAGAGATCCAGTGCCACATTCGATCTTCGCCGTGCCCCGCCGCGAGAACTCGACGGAGATGAACTTCGAATTCAACTGATCTAGATTCAGTCTCTCTGCGATCCGTCTCCGTCGCGACTCGAACATACTCGTCGGTGATCGAGTAAGAATGTGGCAGCCATCGTTGCACTTTCGCCGCGAAATGTCGCCTGCAATGTCTATACGACGACGTTTTGTGGAGTTTCCGCAGCTTACAAGCATGATGGTATACACTATTTCTACTTGCAATTTGTCAATTACAGAAGAGACTCAAGCTTCTCTTTATTTCTTATTTCTGAGTATGGGAAAGAGTCTATAACGAAGAAGAAGAAGCTCACTACAGTTGCTATTGAACAAACAAGCTTATATATTATTACTAGTTTAGTGCCTTCTTCTTGTGATAACATCTCAGAGTCTGATGAGATTTATTAGACTATGATTATTGATACAAACTATACAATAAAGGGACTCTCAACTTCATTAGCTAATTAGATTGTGGTGCCTTGTGGTGCCATTGCAGCTTCATTCACTTCCTTCAAATCATAGTTTATGTTTACATTGTGTTTCAAGGTCTCTGGGATGTTGTAATCAACAGTAGATTTGTGTTTCGCCGCGTTCTTACGTATAAGAGATTCATATAGTCCCTTGTCTAACTGCAAATTGAGTGCTTCACATGAGCCACCCCAGCAAGTCAGTGGTTTGCAGTACAAGGCTTGTCTGTAATTATTACCACCTCTATATTGCGTTCGGCCGCCACCACCGTAATGTTCCCTGCCGATATTGAATCTGCTACCACCTGATCCTCCAATGCAGAGACCGGGAAAACAGAACCCTCCCTCGTAACCGAAATGATCTCCAACTGACCATTTCTGATCTATGTTAAGGGCTCCTTCAACTGCTAAGCTCAGTAAAAGTGTTAGTGATAAGGAAATACATATCCATTTGAGTTCTGTCATTTTTGCTTTTCTTGGTTTTTAATTGTTGAAGGCTGAGAGGGTTCAGTGGCTTATATAATTGTCTATGTTGTGTCATGCTTTTGTCATTAGGTAGTAAAAAGAGCAGATTATCTGGGAAATTGAATCAGAATTTGATTTGGAAGTAAGGTTCTCGTGTTAGTGTTTTTAGGGAGGAAACTAAGGGTGTTGTTAGTTTGGCATACTGAGTTGTTTTTCAGGTTATTTTTATTTTTTATAATTTAAACAGTTTTTTTAAATCAATAGTGCTTGAGACAATCTATTTTCTGGTTTCAGGTTCAGCTAGCTTAAGCTCTGGTGAATGCAAAACTTCATAGTTCGAACAAGCATATATCGATTCCACTGGTCTTCTTCATGAGAGAGCCTGTAGGTTGACTAATGAGGAAAAACACAAGGGTTTAAATTCTGCCATTTTCTTCGTCTTTTAGATTTCGGGATGGTTTGGTGATTCAAAAGACTTGCTTGAATTATATATAAATTTTCAAAATTGTATTATCAGGTTCTTCATTTAGTTTTATAAAGTGGAACTTAGAGAGGCCAACAGTAATTTTCTGTCTTGAAACTTGCACCTGAATCTAATGTTCTCTCAGTCTTACTATAATATATACCGATTTGGCTTCATAACTTCTAGTTTTATTAATTGATTGTACCAATTTCTCAAAGATACAATATTTTTGATAAAATTGTAAGGCCAGTGTTGTTTTTAATGGTATTGTTTGTTTACAATAACTTCTGGTGGTTGCTTTTTTTTTTTTTCAAGACAGCAATGTTTCTCTTGTAAATCTTTCCCTTGGATGTTATTTTCAATTATCAATGGAAACATGTGCAGGCTTAATTGTTTGACTGAAATGCTTGGGTCTTCGTCGTTTGGTCCTCAAGTTGACATTGGTAGACCAGGTCCAATGTGTTGTGCATTTACTGAGTCACATTCTCTCACATTTTGTGGGTCACAGAATTAGATTGGACGACCCTTATTTCATTATCATCTACCTGTTTATTGCTCTTGCACGTGCATGGTGGATTTGAGATTACAATGTCGAAAGTGACTTGAGAATCACATATACGTGAGAGCGGTCCTCTCTTAGCAAGCTGCCAGCTAAAACTATTTGTTGTTTTCTGTTCCTTATTCATTGTGACCTCAATAAGCTAAAACTTTTCAGTCATTTTCTAAGACTAACTCTGTACATTGATACAAATTACTAGCTTTGACTTTCTAAGACCTTTCGTTTGTTTGTGGATTTTTCTCTGATATATACATTTCTATTTACTGTTGTGAACAGGTTGAAGCCTAGCTACATGGTTCTTACACTGTTGAATAGGTGGAGCATAATAACACAAACAGGTTCTGCTTAAGATCTTCCTTAACTCTTTTTCCTGTTGTGAAAATAGTATTTTTAATGAATTTTGATTATGAAAGTTTTGTGAGAATTGATGTTGACATATCTTGAATGATTGAAATTTTGTTCTTTTAAAAAAAAGAATCATGTGAAGGCATTGAAAGAAGCAGGAGTCTCTGTTAACAGGCAAATCTATAACAGTGTGTTAGCTACTTTGGGGCCACACCTATGGAACAATTTGGTAAACCTTAGAAACTCTTGTTTTGTCATCAACCTCTTCTTTTTTTTAATTCCCAAATTCAATCGTTTGAATCTGAATTAGTTTGAATGATGAGTAATTTGTAAACATGTTTGCTTTTCAATGACTACAGATTATTGGATTAGATTGCTGCTTTGTTGAAGATGTTGATTATGATACATGTTCCCTGTCTGTGTTAAAACGGAGTATATGTGGAAAAAGGTACATATTATTAGCATATCTTCAACGGAACACCACACAGATAAGTTACATGAACGGAGTTTGCATTATGCAAAAAACATAATCCTGTTTAAGAAAGCAATGCAATTACACATACATCTCATAAGAAGATAAACAACTACATAGTCTGGATTCTGTATCAACTACATAGAAAAAAAAAAATCATTGAGCCAAAGAGAACATTGGATAGCCATAGAAATTGAAACCTGTATGAGTCTTATTTGGTTTTGCTCACCTTGCCTCTACTTTGAACACGACTAGTTGCAGTTGTTCTTGTTCTAGCCTTGAGCTCAGATTCCTCTTCTTCGTCTCTGAATCTTTCACGAGCTCTATTCTCTGTCTGATGATTGACTTGTTTAGCATTACTAATCTTTGCAGCTGCATGATTCTTGGTTTTCCTTGGAAGCTGAGTGCTAGGCCATGAGGAGGCATCAGAAGTCATTGAATCATCGCTCTCATCGTTACTACTACTATCTCCACCACCACCACCATCATCATCATCATCACCACCATCATCACCATCATCATCGACCTCTTTTACATGGAAATCATCATCATCATCATAGACAACTTCAGAGTGATGGTTTCCATTAAAGGTGTCTTCTATGTACATAGTCCATCCTGATTCACAACTACTCTTCTCCTCAGCACCTCCATGGATTCTTGGAGACTCCATAGCTAACACAAAGACTTTTATAAAAAAGTTACGTACCTCAGCTTGTTCCAATCTCTTACCCTCTGATATAGCGTGTGTGTCTCTCGCTGTCTTTGGCTTTGCTATTCATCATCAATAAATACTTGTCTTTCTTTTTCTCTGATTTATTATTTTTTCCTTTCTTGTGTTTGAGTATCAGGAAAAGCCGGAGCCTATAGAATGACTCATATAATTGAATACCAGGAGTGAGTATCACCACATGGCAATCTTAGCACCATTGTTTTTCGCTCAATTGAAGCACTACAAGACAAGCCATTTTCAGATATATATGAAGGAGAAAAAGGTTAGCGCCTTCTTCAAATAAAAATAGTACACTTCTATAATAAAAATTTAAAGCCTATAAATTCTCTTTTACTCCTTTCTTTTATAGATATAGATATAGTCATATAGATAGATATAGGGAATTGAACATTATAGTTCCCAAAACACGGTTCGAAACCACACAAACCGTAGAGACAGAAGACATTAATACCCACCAAACCGAGAGTTATCTGTTTTGAGCTCTCTCATAAGTGATGTGTAAAGCAATGCTCATTGGTTAACACTTGTCTTTTTTGTTTTCTTTTTTTTTTTAATTGATGATAATAGCCATATGATAGGAGGATAGATAGATACAACATTTACTAGTTTTAGTTTTTTACTTGTTTCTCTTTCTCTCTGTTTCACTGGACTAAATAATCAAATCTCACAAGTCACAACTATAAAAGATCAGCTTTTGAGGTGGAAATGAGATGAGACCCACTCAACAAACAAGAAGGAGGAATATGAGAGAAACCCAATTTTCTTAATTAGGTTAGGAGCTGTTCCTCTTCTTCATTCCTTTAATACTCTTCTTCTTTCTCAGTCCTGTCTTGGTCATAAAAAGTGTTGCAGCCTTTTTGTTCCTCTCTCCTCTCTCTCCCATAAAATACTAGTTTACTTCTTTTGCATTGAAGGTTACACAACTGGATTTATTTATCTATTATTTTTTTCAATCTTGTTTTAGGGTCATTTTCATTTACTTCTATTCTTGAGGAAAATGACAAACCAGAGATTAGTATAAACTGTGGTGAAAAAAGTAAAGAAATAAAGAGCTGTTTTGTTTCTATGATGCTTGGCTTCACCTTTGCATTTTTTTTTTTTTTTTTTACAGTAATTGGAATCCATATTGGTTACAGCTAAGCAAAATCAAGAGTGGGAGAAGAGAATCCATATAACATTAAAAACCGGGGGATAGTGTAGTGTAAGACTTTGACCCTTTCTTTGAGCATTTAAGTAAATCAGTTTTGGCCTTTATGAGATTTGATCCTCATAGTACAAATAATAATACTCAATGTGGGTCTCACGAGTTGAGATATATTAGGATTTATTTGATTTGTACACATCGTTAATGCCTCCAAGCTTGGATTTTCTCATGTGCGTCTTTGTACTACTATCTATCATTCATCCTTACACGTGTGAGTACTGTTTCTTCTCTATAATAATATCTTTACTTTTGATTAGTAAAATTGGATTAGCTTACATGACTCTTAGGTTAGGTAGGTCAAGTAGTTGTAGTTGAGAAAGAAAACAAAAAGAGAGGATTGGCTTCTCTTTCACTCTCAATATGTATGTATATTGATGGGGGTTCTAGAATATTTACTTAGAAATGAGCCAATGATTAATAATAGTGTTGTTAAACATAAATTAGTGAATTGGTTATTGAATAAAAGAAAAAGAAAATAAAAAAAGTTTAGTTGGGTATGTCCCTTAGCACCAAACTTTATGCTTTACTTTGAATGACTGGTTTTGTCAGGTATTACTTCCCCCATGTATTCATTTGTCTCTTACTTCATAAGTCTCCCATGTGATGTGAAATTATATAATTTGTATCTATATATGTAATATACTTTGGAAACTTCTCTCATTTAAATTAGACACACCACTATACTTCTTGAAGCCTTTTTTCATGATTTGGTTTCCATCTTAGATAAGATGCCAAAAATCTCTCTGCTGTAACATCATACCTTTCGATTAGATTTCTCCTCCCATTATTTTTTTTATTTTTATTTTGTATCATGGTTTCTGAAAAATTTCAATAATTGAATAGATTTTATTGGTTTCAGAATTCTCTGCTGTTACTGATTTTTTGGTTTAAAAAAAAAAAAAAAAATTCTTATAGGTGAGTGTCTCTGACCTTGTTACAATGCAATCATAACTCAGTTTGATGAGAACTCAACTTTGTATAGAAGCTAAGATTCTTGTAAATTGTAATGGTTCTAACTCAGTTCAGATAAATTTTATAAACGTCAAGTCATTTACGGTTGAGTCTCTCTAGAGTACATACAGATTAGATTCAGTCGGTTTTTTTTTTTTTTTTTTTTTTTTGGTGCTCCAAGAATTTGAGTTTCTAAAATAGTAGTTATCGTGAATTATTATAGAGCAAACTGACAACATAGATGGTGTATTTTAGTGTAAATGAATGTTATTTTTGTACTATCTTACAACTTAAGGTTTATTTCTTTCATTTCCTATGGACACTACTACTTATGGTCCTTTGGCAATTAGATCCCCAACCATTTACAAACACTCCTTCGGCTATGGCAAAGGTTGTAAAAAGAACCACTCCATAATATGGAGAGGTTGACAATATTTATAACAAAAAGAACACGGAGGAGAGATCAAACTTCAGTTATGTTTTGCTATTAACCGAGCTTCATTGAACGTTTAAACACATCGAAAGCATAATTCTCATTCTTTTTTTTGACTGAGTGTCTTTGTCTCACCAAAATCAAGTATACTACAGAAGTCAGAAGTGATGCTCTAAAGTCTAAGGTCTAAAGTCTAAAACCACATTCTTCCAAAAAAAAAAATGGCCCATGCAGGTTTCGAACCTGCGACCTTCGCGTTATTAGCACGACGCTCTAACCAACTGAGCTAATGGGCCTTGATGGCAACATTATTTCTTCTTTTAAATCACATTATACACTTGTTTGTGCTTGCAATCTGAAGGCTTGGATGAATATATAGAACTTGTTATTCGATATGAACAGTATTGGATTTATTTGAATTATCTCATGGAAATATTACAAAATATAGATATTTATATGAATGAAAATAAAAAATTGTATAATTCTACTGAACACTAAACGGTATAAATAAATAAAAAGCTATATTAAAACAACAGCAAAAGTGAGTTAAGAAAAAAACCAAATGTCTCACTAGTTTTTATAGGGAGACCGGATACAGAAAGACAGAGGAAATCTCGAAGAGAGTTTGTGACTTTGTGTTTGTTTGATCCTATGTTCGTAGCTTCATTAGAAAATCACAAAACAAAACAAAACAAAACAAAACAACTAGAAAAAGTTGGGCCCAATATTCTCAAAATATAATCAGGAAAACTTTATGCGTCTTTGGTTCGAATCTCAGGGATCAGGGCCGTAGATATAATCAAAAAGACATGTGAATGAAAAGTTCGAATGTTAATCTTTTGGGTAACCGTCAATTTAAACTGCATTAAGGCATAAGTCATAATATTCAAATCAAATCTAAGAGGTGAAGACGTCATCAAAAATCTCCTACCACTATACCAAAACCACCTAATACAAGTTTCTTCCAAGTTCCAACTAATGTTAGCCCTGCCAATATATAACCTTGTTGCTAACCGTTTTTAAGACTGAAAATATAATTCTTAAACTACAAGTTGACCACAGATAAATAAATTTAAGTTTTAGTGATGAAGATACGTCGTTCTTATTTTTCTTAAACTATTGGAACTTTATTTTTTTTAATTAACCGAATAATTCAAGATGACGCCAAAGAATGGATCATATTTTCCCTCCTACTTTTTTTAATCTAGATTTCGTCATTGGAGGATAAAAAAACAGAGGGAGAGAACAACACTTACCAATATTATTATTTGTAAATATATTTCTTAATTTTTGGGGTTGCCAATATTATCATTTATAGTTGAACAAAAAAAAAAGAAGCAGATCATAGTAGTGCCCAAATAAATCAAATCAGTTGAACAAATTACAAGAGAATGAAACTTCTAGATTTGTATCAATAATCAGTTTTAGTGAACATGCAAATAAATCTGCCTTGTAAAACAAAAATAGAATACAAATGTGGAAATAGTACACTTTTAAGGTAATAAAAGATATATACTAGTAAGTATTCAAATAAACTTCCATTTAATTTTATCTTTGGGTCATAGGAAAACCCAACAACCATCTCGCAAAAGTTAGTTGCATCTCACTCGACCAACTTCTCAAGACCCTTGTGACACAAGAAAACTAAAAGCCTTACAATACCCTCTTCTCTCAAACTTATATATCTCTTTGAAGTCCCACCCATCTTCTCTATCTCCTTACCTCTCCACAAACACTTTTTACAATTTCACAAAAAACTGTATCAAAAGTGTTTCAGAAGAAGAACTATGAGACTCCTCCTTGTATTCTTAATGGTTCACACCATTTTTATTCCCTGCTTTACCTTTGATATACCCGGAAAGGAACAACCTTTAACCCTAGATTATTACAAGTCTACTTGCCCAACCGTGTTTGAGGTCATCAAGAAAGAAATGGAATGTATAGTGAAGGAAGATCCTAGGAATGCAGCCATAATTATTCGTTTACACTTCCACGACTGCTTCGTCCAAGTAAGTACTCATCCACACCTTTCTTGAACCACAAGAAATCATCTCGCCTTTTTACTTTAAGGATTTTAAAACTGTATTGCAGGGATGTGATGGATCGGTGTTGCTAGACGAAACAGAGACACTACAGGGAGAGAAGAAAGCTTCTCCCAACATAAACTCATTGAAAGGATACAAAATTGTAGACAGAATCAAGAACATAATCGAATCTGAATGTCCTGGAGTCGTTTCTTGTGCTGATCTTCTCACAATTGGTGCTAGAGATGCTACAATCCTGGTAAATAAACATAAATGAAACATATATACTCTCTCAAAATCAATATATGAATTATGAAACAAAAATATTTATTTGGTTTGAAGGTGGGTGGGCCTTACTGGGACGTTCCTGTGGGAAGAAAAGATTCAAAAACAGCAAGCTACGAGCTTGCCACTACAAACCTTCCAACTCCGGAAGAGGGTTTGATCAGCATCATTTCTAAGTTCTATTCTCAAGGTCTCTCTGTTGAAGACATGGTTGCTCTTGTAGGTAAGGGCTCAATCCTCTAAACCGAACTAAACCGGAAAGTATAATAATATCAAACTGGAAAATTGATTTTTGGTATTGTGGTAAACCAGATTATTTAAAATTGCTAACTAATTTTATCTAGGAGCTCATACTATTGGAATGGCACAATGTCGGAACTTTCGATCTCGTATCTATAGAGATTTTAAAGTGACGTCAGCCCTAAATCCAGTTTCGGAGACGTACTTGGCAAGTCTTCGAAAGATTTGTCCGGCGAGCAGCGGAGAAGGTGACAGTAACGTGACGGCGATGGACAATGTGACTCCGACTCTCTTTGATAACTCAATCTACCACACACTGCTAAGAGGAGAAGGGTTACTGAACTCGGACCAAGAGATGTACACGAGCTTGTTCGGTATACAGACGCGGCGAATCGTGAGCAAGTACGCGGAGAATCCAGTGGCTTTCTTTGAGCAATTCTCGAAGTCGATGGTGAAGATGGGGAACATTTTGAACTCTGAAAGCCTTGTTGATGGAGAAGTTAGAAAAAATTGCAGATTCGTGAATACATGAAACATCATCAATAACGAAACAAAACAATGGAGAATTAAAGTATTTCTGATAATTTTATTATTTATTTAAGAAAAAGAAAAATGAAACTAATCTTGTTCTTGTGTTAAAGTAACAGAATTATAGGGTTCTTGAATATTTATTTCAAATGATTTGAGTTTGTAGTTGTGGTTTTGTTTCGGCTTTGATTAAATTTACAGGGTTTAAGTGTTAAAACTTAAAACCTTTATAAAACATACAAAAAAAAAAAAAAAAAAAAATTACATAATAGAGTTTCTAAGCATTAATTATGGAAAATATGAGAAACTTGGAGTCTAATTAAGACATCAAGTAGTTGATACTAGAAGCTGGTTACGACAAAGTGGACACATGTCGGATGTTTTAATCAAGTGTTTAATGCAGTGAGTGTGGAAAACATGAGAACAAGGAAAAGTAAATGTGGCTTCCTCCCCAAGGAAAAAATCTTCTTGACATATACAACAAATGCCAAACGAATCCATATCGGGGCCAAGAACTGTGACACATTTGTTATCAGGATGCAACGTTTTTGAAACTTTAGGTTTAAAGTAGTTGGAGCTTTTCACCCATCTCATCAACAACTGAATATAAAAGTCAGGAACCTGCTCATGAGTCAAACCGACCTCACCGATCGCATCATGAATAATACTTTTGAGCAAATCATCGTCTGACTTCTCAGAAATTGTGTCTACCCCTTTTATAATCTTGAAACAAAGGGTGTTACGAAGCTTTTTATCTTTAAGTTCTTGAAGCATAGACTCCATATCCACATGATGTATCATTATTTCTTTCTCGACAGCAACTATGAGAGGTACCCATCTTAGCTTCGACCAAGTCTCTCTTTCCTTCATTAAGTGATCCACGAGGCCATGGACTATCCTAGCCTTGTCCTGATCCGTCAACCTCGCTAGAGGTGAGATCCTATCGACTTCATACGCTAAAACATCTTCTATGACTCGTGTCCTGTAACAAGGAAACCTAAAACGACAATCATACTTTCTTCGTAAGAAGGAACGAGTCAGTTTCTTGCCGCCCCACTCATGCTCGCTAGTGTAAACAACATCAACACGGATCTCTACCATGAACTGAGCGTAAGTAAGTGTCTCTTCGTACTCTAAACCCATGTCATCATACGACTGAGAGTAGTGCAACTTCACTGGTAAACCGTTACCAACCGGTTTAGGATCGTATCTTAGCCATGGCCCATACGTATACGTTTTAATCTTGCGGGTCAAGGCTCTCTCATCTGCCACCTTTTCACACTTCTTGTGGCTAATCATACCGCAACGTTCACAAAACTCTCCAAGATTATTGTACTTGAACTGAATAAATTTACGCCTTCGACCTCTACCAATGTTTAACCCTGGAGGGAAAGGCTTCTTCAGATTTATCTCGGCTTTAACCCAAAAGCTTCTTGTTGAACTGTTATATTTGAAATAAACCCATGGCTCATCACTAAGCTTTTTCGCAATCTTATCAGCAACTTCTTTTGTGTAGCATAAATAGGGCAAGCCTAGTGCCTTGACCCAGAAGCAAGCAACTGAGAAATCAATATCAGCTATGGAGATTTCTTGTGCGCAATCTTTGAGGACTAGTAAGGTACCGTCAACGTTCCAAGGTCCATCGTTTACAACCTTATCCTTGTCTCTATTTTCCTCGAATTCAAATAAGATGATGTCAATATTCTCCAAAGGGAATACCTTCAAGCCGCCGGAAAGTTTCCATTGTTGCCGCAGTGTGCTTTCTGTTCTCTCAAAAGATGGTGGAAGTAGACTTGTGAAGAACTTTCCTGCTAAAGAGCGTTCTGGATGTGCCACAAGACCTGAGTTGTATGCCTCCATCATCACAATCGGTTAAGTAGGTTTTAGATAGTTAGCATGAGAACAAATCGATTTTGTTTTCCTTATATATGAAAATAATAATTAGTTACTAATTCTATTCCCAAATGGAATGGTAAATTACTAATTTGATTGGAAAACGGAAAAAGGTGTATAACCAATGTAAATAGTTACATCCATTCCAAAAAAGGAAATCTATGGTTGAATTTTCCTTCATAAAACCAAAATCAATTTAAAAAAAAAAGTATATAATGCGGCTTGAAGGTTTTCGCTTTAGACTAGAGAACAAAAATATTATCTTATTTGAATCCATATTAATTGAGGACTATTTTAAGACTATATCCCGGCCCAATCATAAGTCTGTCACAGTGCTTCGCCCTATTAAGGATTTGTTTGATACATGTCAAGAAGATTTCTTTCTTGTGGAGGAAGCAACCTTTTTTTTGGTGTGGAAAAAATGAGAACAAGGATAAGTATAGTAAGGGTTGTTTCCTATAGAAACGGATTTAACTAATCAAATTGTTTATACATAGAAACAGAAAATTCAATCACAAACTTAAGAGGAATGACAATTACAATCAGAAACTCAAAAGGCATTTGCTAACAACTAATTCTTAGGCTGAAATGTGTCTTGCTTTGCAAGAAAATAACAATTTCAATTATAATCACAAACTCAAGAAGAATTCTTAATTACTAACACTAAGCTAGGAAGTAAGTAACAGAAGACTTTGAACAAAATCACTTACAAGTTTTGTAGAAATTTGTTTTCCGGTTAGCAAACTAATTAAGGGAACAGAACCAAATCTGAATGCCACACTTTCAGGGTTTCCACTTCTTGCCGTGAGAATATAACATCACATCCTGACAATCTGAAGAACATACTCGCTTCTGTTGTTCGACCATACTCACTCTTTTTCATCAAATCGAAATACGGAAGACATGTATCAGTACCACCCTACAATATCCTCTGTATCAAGACAGAATGCTAACATTTGTCAAAGTACACAAACCAAAACAGTATACTTTGTAATATGAACTACGCACATACAATATATCCTTTGGTTTTAAATGAAGATAATGAAATTATTGTGCGGATGGAAGTGATGGAACTGCCAAGAATGCCTCCTCTTATAGTATTATTTATCATCGAGCTTTAGATAATTTACACTCTTGATTGGATTCATCATATAAGACACATTTAAGTTGTACCCGGTAATTTTTTAATAGGATTGTAAGTTTGAGATTTTTTATTTTATTTATGAAGGTGGCATTGGCAACATCAATAACTATATATTCTATTTACCACTTTTCCTCTCTTTTTTTTTTTTTTTTTGGTTCTTGTCCTCTTTTCCTAAAACAACTTGGCAAGAACCACCACAGCCTACAACTTGACAAATACAAAATGAAAATTAAAGAAACGGAAAAAAAAGAAAATGTCACAAAGCATTAATTATCGCCTGCTTCTTGGAACACTGTAACACAAACATATCAACATCTCGAGATCTTTTCCCACCGCAAGCGGGTGCGACGTCGTTTGGCTTCGGGTTGAAGATCTCAACTCCGAATAGCCGAACCACCCCTTGACCCGGGTTTTCCTTCGGACCGGACCGGATTTTCCAATCAATATAAAGCTGCCGGTCTAGTCCAGTCGATGATCTCTCGAAAGAAACAGCATCACCGGCTCTGAGATTCTTCTCCTTGACGAATCGACTCCATCCCTTGGTCAACACGTAACTTTGACTGCTGTTCCAGTAAGAGTAACGGAACCGCCACACTTTACCCGTTAAATCTTCGAAGTTTATCAGAACGCCTTTAGTCACTGACGGTGACGGTAACGGAAAGTGTTTCTCGGCGTGCTGTTTAGGTATCACGAGACGGTTCAGCTTCCCTACGTCGCTAGGCGTTACAACCTTCTCGAAAAGCACTTCACGTGTCTTCGAAACGCCGTCGTTTTGAGCCATACTCGATCCGTTACGTTTTCCGTTACCGTCTAAACTAAGAAACCGCCGTTTATTGCTCTGTTCAAACTCGTCGGCGTAAGTGTGTTTTCTCAACATGTCAACGATCTCAGCCTTGGAGTGAGCTTCAAGAAAAGCCAACTCGTCTTCGTCGAGAAGAGTCTTGAAGTTGACGACGGCGTCACGGCCGCGGAATCGACGAGCGGCGATGTCGTAAGAACGAGCAGCTTCTTCCTGCTCGTTGAAAGTTCCGAGCCATACTCGTTGGTGCTTCTCGTAAATCTGAGCTCCCCATCTTCCGTTAGGTTGAGGAACCACGCCTTTGTATTTAGACGACGGTAGCTTCCGTGACTCTGTCTCTACGCCGTTCTCCAAATCAAATATGACGCTGCTTCCGTCGCTTCCCATCCGGTAGAGACGTGAAGCCGCCGTAGGATGAGGAGGAGGAGGAGGAGGATGAGGAAGAGGAAAGAGCTTTGTGGCTATGGTAGTGGAGAAAGATTCCGAAGTGGAGGAACTTATATCTTCTATACAACAGGAATCCATTTTCTTTGTTTCAGTTTCTTGAAGATTCTTACCAAACCAAGAAATGGAATTAGGTGAGAGAGATTTGGGTGACGTTGTTACTTTTTATTCTTTATCTTTGGTTCAGCTATATATACACAGAGACATATGATGATGTGAGGAATTGTCCAGGCAAGTGCATGTACATACATATTTTACCCAAAAAAAAAAAAAATGAAAAAAAGTGCATGTACATGTACACATTATTATTTGTAAATTAGCGATTGATTTATGAAAAAAGGTGAAATGAAGAAACATAATAATAAAAAAAAAGATGGGTAGGTGTGGGGTCAACGCGAACACAAGAATGGGAAATTAACCTTGAAGGAAGTTTCCGAGAGGGGCAGACCAAAAATGTAGTACTACGGCTTCTCTAGTGTGTCGTACGTTTGTTATGTACATTTTTGGGAAACATATAGTTCAACGAGTTAAGTACTTTTATTTTTATTTTACAACACATTTGACATTATATACCACGTATCTTCGTTAGATGAAATCCTCATCATATAAAGTTATGCAAACTTGATTTTGTTCATATATCATTTACATACATTACCGCTACCAAATCCAAAGCACATCAAATTTTATGTTAAAAACTTTTTAAAAGAGGTTCTAGATCACTAAATTATGTTAGGAGTTATTATTTTGAATTTTATAAATCACACAATTATAACATCAATATATTTAAATTTCTGCATTTCCATGACTGGTTAATGATATGAAAACAAGAACATTCAACATATATTGATAGATAATTTTGGTTGAAAAATCCATTAAAAGACAGAAAATAACACTATTAGTAATTATGAGATTCTAGAGGCTTAAAGAATGAAAAGTCAGGCCAAGTTATAGAATATTATACTTAACAATCCAAATATGATCAATTTTTCCTATTTTTGTTTACATTGACATACATGAAAGAGAGCCAGAGAGATTGACCAAAAAATAACCATTAATAAAATGTCAAGAACAGAATAAAAATAAATTTTAAGTCAGAGTTTGACGAAATAGAAATAGAGACAATACATAACCAATGGAGTAACATTATAAATGGGACCTACCAAGGGGGTCAAGTGGGATGGGGGCTCACATGACCTCTGGACCTTTCCTCTCTTTTTTTTTTGGTATATATTTCAGTTCATCCCCCTTTAAAGCAATTCCTGTATCCATATTTTATTCCCCATTTTTTTTTTATAGATTATTGTTTTCGATGTTCTGTAAATTGATTAGAAAACAAAAAAAAAGGACTTTTGGATAGGCAAGGTCGTAAGGATTATGATTTTATCTGATACTGTTGTCTCATACAATATCGTAATAAAATAATTTGTCTTTCTTTTTGTTAATTTATCAGTCTACAATTCTTAATTTTCAGCTCCTTTTTGACACCATTGGAGAAACTTATAATGTATGTAACCCAATTATGACAAATAAGCAAAAACACTCTCCTTTTGATGTATATGTAGAGATGCAAATATGATTCATATACGACGTATATATATATATATATATATGTTACAGAGAGATAGATTGAGACAGAAAATGGATTATTGTAGATATTGCGTGATGTTCCCTCTTGGGAGGGGAGACAATTTGATTAATGGAGTTTATCAAATCAAATATCTTTGAAACCCTCCCACGTTGCTATGTTTTTTTTTTTTTTTTTTTGGTGTTAATTTGCTATATATTTTCATTTTTGCTTTCTTTTCTCAATAGTTTTTACTCTACAGATTTATACCTTTTTACTTGGCTCAGTAGTTATAATCTTCATAACGTCCGATTATCTCCTCTAGAACGAATGATTAATTTGTTTACCAAAAACAAACGAACGATTATTTTGTGTTGACCTTTTTACAATCGTAGTATATATCAATATAAACTGTTCTCAACAATAAAAATTTAAACCCGTTGTATCCCATAAGTTTACGATATCATCCAAAAACATTTCTACTGCTATAGTCCAACGTAACTCGTGTGATTTTGATTAAGAATTAACTATGTATTTGGACCCATACCTATCTAAACTTACTATATATATATATATATGTATATATTAATATATATCACCTATTATTATCCCAACATAATTTATTTACCAATTAATACCCCACTTCAGTAATCATCCACATCACATGATAACTTTGAATGCATGCAAAACCCCAAAATATCTGTCGAAGTAAATATTACCGCAAACAAATATCAGCAATTAAGCTAAATACCAAGTATGGTATTGATTTGAATGTTCTAAATCGAAGTTATAATTAAGAATAATAATAAAAAAAAAATACTAGAGAATAAGAAAAATAAACATTTGACTGAAATTTGTCTTAAAACGTCGTTAGAAACTAGAAAACAATTTTGAAAAAAAAAAAAACAATTTGAAAAAAAAAACAATTATTTGTAGAATAAGTCCATGCACGTAGGAAGGAAAAACACGGGGCGGGGTAAGGAGTCACAAACGATGTCGTTTTGTCAACAATTTTGGAGATGCAAGTAGGAGAAAACTTGTGATAAGCTTAAGAAATGAAAAAGTCAGCTCCATCATTGTCAACTATTAAGCATGGACCCAAACCTCATCTCATCCTAATTTTAGTAATATTCCGATTCCATCTCACCCGTTGATTTTAGATTCTTATCTTCCATATTTGAGATCGTACAGTTTTTGGTAAGAGACAGAGACTAGATCATGCATTTATTAAACATTTTCGTATTTTCATCTTCGGCTAATCAGACTTGACTAACTAATAAATTCATTTTAGATCTGGTGGAATAATGAAACTCGTGGCCTAGTTTAGACCACGAGAACAAAACTTAGTTTATTTCTTAGATTAATTTTGTGGCTCCCACATACTTAATTGAATACAAGGGTGTAAAGATGAAAAATTAGATACTATTAATTAGCGTGCGACCAATTAAATATTATACACATCCTGATCCAATACAATTGTTTTGATTATAAACTACTCTACAAAAAGAAGCTTTTTCAGATTCATTATATCTTCAGCATATTGTATATTAAGTGTTAGTTGCAGGCTTGCAGCAGCCGCTCGATATCGAGTTTCCATGATTAGTATAACACTGAATCTTTCATAACCTAAACGTTTCAATGTAGTTAAGTAGTTGGCTGATTGATTAAAGTCTAGCCAATGAAACATATATATCAATATACTTCAAACAAACAAATTAAACATATCAATATAATTTTAACCAAAAAAAAAAAAAAACATATCTATATATGGGGTTATTTATAGAAACTTATTTGCTAGCATTATAACCCCTACCAAGTTGTAGATCAAGCTTAGGACACGGATTCAGTAATATATCTTTTACCAAAAAAAGAAAGACGTATATATCTCTTAGCTAGTAGGTGCATGCGACATATTAAACAATTAATTTATGCAAAATTATCATTTGTATCAGAGGATAAGCAATGATATTTTGTTTTCGTGTTGCTGAATCAAATTATTCAATTTGCATTTTTTTTACATTTTCACGAAACAAAATAAACTTGAAAGTTATCGAATCAATACTTTATATATCTTTAAGTGACTATCTGGAAATGAAGCGACTTAGTCCAACTTGCTATTTTGTTCATAAAGCCGACGCAATTTATGAATAAATAAATAATACAAAACAAAATAATCCTGATTAGTTAAACTAATCATGTGACGAGATGTACTGATAAGTATGAGAATATTATGTGAGAGGCAAATGGGGAATATGTTTGACTGTATCTTTTGATCACGGATCCGACAAGCTGTATATGTTGTGCGTACATTGTGGTCAATGTTCTTATGATTGTTTTCACATTTCTTTTCCAATTATATAGATGTATTCAGTATTTTAATGAGTATAAGTTATGGTCTATTCTTTTGATAAAGATTATCTAAAAATGCATACTTTTTAAAAGTTATGGCCTTATGGGGTTTATTGTAACCTGTAATGCGTGGAAAAAATATTTGTTATCTGTTTTCCGTTGTGTCATTCGTCGTTCTATAAAGTATAAACTTCTCACTTTTTTTTAATCATCAAGAACATGTTAAAAGCTCTTATCAGGAAAAAAAAAAAAAAAAAAAAAACAATTCTCAAAAATAAGATAGTCCTAAGAGCATGTGCACTGGGGGAGAACTTCACACATTCTCTCAGATATATTATTTTAATAATTTTTATATAATTTAATTTTTATTTAAAATTTAAATTATAAATAAAATTTCAAGTCAATCATATCGAGATATGTGTTCTGAGAATCTCTCATTTGAGAGATCCAATTTATTTTCTTTCTTCCTTTTATATTTTTTGATATTTTTTTATGGGTGAGAGATTCAATGAGAGTAGAGCTGTCAAGCGGACTGTAGAACCGCGGGCATGGCCCGTTTAGTACTGTTGCGGGGCGGGTCTGGACATTATAATTTTTGTCCATGAATCAGCGGGTATAGCGGGCATGACCAAGCGGATTTGCGGACTGTGCGGGTTGAACCGCTGCGGGCGTGCGGGCATGCGGGCAGTCCGCGATTTAAAGCTTCTCTCTGGTGTAGAGGCTTTGCATACATCTGAAGCTTCTATCTATCCTAGAGGATTTGAGTTTTTGACTCTTACACATTAGAAACTTAGCATCAAAATACCCTACATAAAACAGAATTGATCGATTGTTAAGCTAGGAAAATTGAGAGTCACAAATCAATCTTCTCTGTATTATTTATCATTCATAAAACATTCACAAAACTTCAGAACGATTCAGTACATCAGTTTATCAACATATCATTCATCATCAATCACCAATTCATCATTCATCCATCTAGTATAGATTCTCACAAAATCGATATATCTCAGAAACACAATTGATATTCCCACTTTTTCATGTTTGGTTTGTGTTTAGTTGACAGCTCTAAGTTTGTGTTTTAAAACAGACAAAGAACAAAACACAAAAGGTTGTAAAACAGAGCTAAACAGAGCCAATGTCGATACTAAATTGAAACAAAATCTAATCTTTAGCATTTTAATGGCCAGACAAAGACCAAAAACAAGTCTAGAAAAATCAATATTAACCAAATCAGGAAAGCACGAACAATAGAAGGAAGATATTCTAACTGACCTGATCACATATTGATCCAATCAATATTAACAATTATTTTTCGATTGATCCAATGAACCGGTACCAAAAACTACAAACCAAACAATCCACCTGAAAGAGATGAAGAAATTGATTAACACAAGTGTTAGTGAATTAAGAATAACACTAACTGGGGGAAAAAAGGGATAAATAGTCTTTTTATTAACTACAAACCAAACAATCCTATGAAAGCATATTCAGTTTTCTCTGAATCAAACACATAATTGCAATGCTTGCTCATGCACCTCACTGAAGGAAGCGAACAAACAAAATTAAATATATATACTCAAGAGCTATAATCTTTGCAAAATCACAAACTTATAGGTAAGCAACAATTCAGTAGTATTAGAAGAGGATTACAAAGTCTAATACGGTCATAAAGCCATAAGAACTGAACTAAAAACCCTACATAGTTAACTGATCAATTTCTCAACTTGTTTTGCTACACTATATTCTAGAACAACTTCCTTTTGTTAGTCTCACCAGACTTTGCCATCTAATCTTGAATCTACAAATAGTTCAATCTTGAAAACCTAACAACAAATCAACACAATATATCCCAATTGGCCAACAAATCAACACAATCTAACAACAAATCCAAGAAAGTTAGAGATCGATTAAGAGAAATAGATCAAATTCAATTTTGAAACTGAAGATCGATCAAGAACTTCAGAATATTCAATTGATCCCATCGCTCAAGAATCCAAAACAAGTATCAGTTAACTTCAATCGAACCCGAACAAAAGAGTGAAGACCTTACCGAACAAGAGAGTGAAGACTGGAGAACAAGAACACATCGATGCCCGCGGACCGACCCGCCTAACCGCTAGAATTTGCTGGGCGGGTATGGACATTCGATTTAGTGTCAGCGGTCTGAAGCGGGCGACCCGCGGCGGGCTGAGCAAATGGCGGTCACCGACGGGCATGGACCAGGCGGACGTGGGCATGCCCGTTTGACAGTCGTAAATGAGAGACTCCTACATACGGATCTCTCACAAATAGTCTCTCATATACAAAAGAATTAATAAAATAAGAAATAATATTATTTTATTATGCGAGTCTCTAAAATAAGGTGAGAGAAATAAGAGACTCTCTCACCTTTTTTGAGAGATTATCACGATAAAATAATATTATTTATTGTTTTATTATTATTTTTATTGATGAGAGACTCTTGTGAGAGACCTCATTGCACATGCTCTAACTTTACATTTTTAGGGTTTAGGATTTAGGGTTTCTAAATATTACCCTTTACCCCTAAAAACCAAACCCTAAATATTAATATAGTTAACCCAAAAAAAAAATTAAATTAGAAACTTTATAAAATGTTATTTTTGTCCTAAATAAAAATGTGTGCTTATTGTGAAACAAAAAAATTATTTGCTGCTATACCAGGGAATTTCTCAAAAAAAATCATGTTAACAGTTTAATGAAAGTTCTTTGGCTTGTCTATTTTTTTTTAATTTGAAATGTTGATATGAAAGTTACACGATTGTTATTAATATGTAATTGTTTTGTGAATATTATGTGCTTTCATTTTAAAATCAACTAGTAGGTCATTCCGACTAAGTCAGAGTTTTGTTTTCATTTTTTATATTTTTAAAATTTATAATTTTTAAAAATATACTTAATAAATAAGTCTATATGTGGATATTTAAATATTTTTAAAGAGGAATCTTCTTCATGATTTAAGGTAAAAATAATTAGATTTGTTAAAATGGATAAAAGAAATACCACAAATTTGAACAAAATATTTTACAAAATATATATTGGATATGTTTTGAAGATAATGATGATTAGTGAAATTTTTGTAAAGCAAACATTTATTTTATATTAAATATTTTTTACAAATATAGTAAATACATGCCGCCTGTTTTGTCACATGTTAATTCCTTTTTTTTCCTGTCAAGCACATCTTGATTTGTTATGTCATAAGTAAGTGTAAAGTTTTTTGGCCTTATTGGCAACAAATATCTTTACATGCGTCGGCCAATTGCGTGACGAACTTTAATTCAGTGCAGTTACTATTCTAGAAGCCAGAAGGTAGTCTATTACATTGATATGGTCATATGGAGTTGCATATCGAAGTTTCGAAGCACCCATTAATTTCATACAATTTTCTTTAAAAAAAATTACAAAGAAAAATGTTTAGTATAAAAAGGTCAATGGTATACTATAATCAAACTTGCTGAATTTTCACAAACGAATAAAGATGAAATCTTGATTCTCCATCGTTATTGGCTTATATTGCATAAAGGAAAAAAACTGGATTTGTTGTTATCATTCAGCCACGGTTCAACAAAAAAAAAAAAAAAAAAAATTATTTAGCATAAACAATTATACGCAAAAGCAATAAATCAAGACTTCAAAATTTCATTAACGAAAAAAAAAAAAAATTAAAGACTTCCACTCGATACTACGTTACTTTATATAGACGAATATGTCAAGTAACATTTCAAACCATCTTCACTTTAATTTATTCATTTTTAACAAAACAAAAAAACATTGCAAATTTTAAACCAGACGAGTCACGAGCACTCAAATATTAAAGCTAAATTTTATTTACAACAAAAATAAACACATAATTTCAGTTTGAATTTCCGTGTAAGTAGTGCAGAAATAGCGTAATAAATATTAAAAACGATCATATATTTTTATTCTAGTCTTTTTTGGTACGTTCAGTCTACTCTGCTGCATCCTGCATAGGAGATAATTTGTTGGAATCTCAGAATATGTGAATGATATAATCGAGTCATTGACTTGTACGAGATTGTAGCCTAAGCCTACACAAATGATCCTACTGGATACATTTAGATTGTGTTTTCGTAGTACAACAAGATCGAATTCAATTTTATAAATAGATAAAACATTTCATTTTTGTATGTTACCTATTCACCAATATAATCACTTACATCATTTCACAATGTGTGATATATATATATATATATTATTGCATTACTATTCACTATTATCCCCTTCATGCTAACAGGAATGAGTCACTTCACCATGGATGGGCCGGGCCGAAAAATAAGCCCATTATTTAAAACTTACATATCCGAACCTAACCCAAACCACGTGTCCTTTGTGGTGTAAATCTACAAGTACGAGAAAATAATTAATTTGAAATTATTAAAAAAAAAAAACTAGTGGTGCGAAATCAACGACGTTGAAGGAAATTAGTTTTTGTCTATCGGTGAAATTTGCGTCTTCCA
Source organism: Barbarea vulgaris (assembly GCA_963667165.1). Classification (NCBI taxonomy): domain Eukaryota; kingdom Viridiplantae; phylum Streptophyta; class Magnoliopsida; order Brassicales; family Brassicaceae; genus Barbarea; species Barbarea vulgaris. The sequence continues at coordinate 5,670,596 of OY763887.1, forward strand.
TCACTGAACTCTTCCGGTGACGATTCCGCCATGGCCACCATATCTCCGGGAGGAGCTTTCATCGGAACTCCCTCACCATTTCTCGGCAAGAAACTAAAGCCTTCCTCTCTAACCTCAACAACAATTTCGAATTCTAAATCAACGGTGAAGCTCAATTCCGATTGTCGCGCTCAGTTGATCGATACGGTTCACAATCTCTTCGTCGGAGTTGGAGTTGGACTTCCATGTACGGTTATGGAGTGCGGCGATATGATCTATCGCAGTACCTTACCGAAATCGAACGGTTTAACGATCACTGCACCTGGAGTAGCTTTAGCTCTCACTGCTCTCTCGTATCTATGGGCTACACCTGGAGTGGCTCCTGGATTTTTCGATATGTTTGTTCTTGCTTTCGTTGAGAGATTGTTTCGACCTACTTTTAGGAAGGTCGATAAGGATGATGATTTTGAGTATTTTGGTGGCTATGTTTTTGAGGTCTCTTTGGTTTTGGTTAATTCATGGGATTAGGTTTTTGGTTTTGACAGGATGATTTCGTTTTGGGGAAGAAATTAGGGGAAGGTTCGTTTGGTGTGGTTTATAGAGTTTCATTATCAAAGAAACGTTCTTCTGAGGTAAACAAGTGCTTTGATCATATGCTTCCTGATTTGGATTGAGTTTGTTAAGTTGAGATTCAAGTTCAACCTTATCATCTTAAATTATTGTCTCATCAGATTGTGAAATCAAAAAAGACTGAGGTTATGATTTTGCTATTGAAGTGAGGATGATATGTTGTTTTTGGTTGTTGATAGGAGGGTGAGTATGTATTGAAGAAGGCGACTGAATATGGTGCTGTGGAAATTTGGATGAACGAGAGAGTTCGTAGAGCTTGTGGTAATAGCTGTGCTGATTTTGTTTATGGATTTCTCGAGGTAATTTATCTTCCACGTAAATGACATTTTCCTTCAAGTGCTCAAGTTTCTAGGCTTATGATTTTGTTTTTGTTCGTCAAAACCATTGCAGAAGTCTTCAAAGAAAGGACCTGAATATTGGCTGTTATGGAAATATGAAGGAGAATCAACACTTGCTGGTTTGATGCAGAGTAAAGAATTCCCTTATAATGTTCGTAATTTTTCCTGTTTCTATTTATCGTTTCGTAGTCGTCTCCTATATTATATGTTGTCACATTCTAAGGCATTCATATAGGTTGAAACTATCATCCTTGGGAAAGTTCAAGACTTGCCTAAAGGGTTGGAAAGAGAAAACAAAATTGTTCAGACTATCATGAGGCAGCTCTTGTTTGCGTTGGATGGTCTTCACTCAACCGGGATTGTCCATAGGGATATTAAGCCTCAGAACATTATTTTCTCAGAAGGTAAAACGATCTTAGTTCTTGAACCTTTTTGAGCAAGGAACCCAATGAAAGGATGAGGACACGCGTTTTTGTGTCCACTGAAACTTGAGCAGGTTCTCGCGCTTTCAAGATCATCGATCTTGGAGCTGCAGCTGATTTGAGAGTGGGGATTAACTACATTCCAAAAGAGTTTCTCCTGGATCCAAGGTCTTCCTCTTTTGAAATTTGTATCTTTCTCTGCCAAGGATCCTAAATGCTTTTTGTGATTGTAAAACTCATTTCAGAAATTTTGTTTCTCCGTTATATAAGTATCTTTCTTTTTGGCTTGATGCTTTCAGGTATGCAGCACCTGAGCAATACATTATGAGTACCCAAACTCCATCTGCACCTTCAGCCCCTGTCGCAGCTGCCCTTTCCCCTGTTCTGTGGCAGGTGCAAACTTTAATTGTTGATTATACGAGCTTAGTCAATATAAAGCTTTCCTAGTTTCATGTACTAAGTGTTGGATTTTGATGTTTACGTTTTATTTCCAACAGATGAATTTGCCTGATAGGTTTGATATCTATAGCATTGGCCTCATCTTCCTTCAAATGGTAAGTAGCAATCCACCTAATGCTTTTAGTTTTCTCTGTGTTTTTTTACTCAGGCATGTTCAACTATCTTTCGATAAGCACATTTTTTTCGTAGATAGTCAGCTTAAACTGGTGGTGTCAATATATGTTCAAAATGTGTTTGCCAACTATCCATGCCACATTAGCAAGTCAGTCAGTGACTACGATTAGAGTATATAGGTAACGGTTTCAGGTTTTTAGTGTGTTGAGTATCTTTTTGGTTTGAACCTTGGGAAAGTTGGGGATGCTCTCGAATTTATTTGCATGGATTGTTTTGGTTCTTTCGTTTGGATTGTTCTTCATCCTTTATCAGAGCACGAACAAGTTTCCCTCTTGTCAGCTTCCTTGTTTCGGGAAATGAACCCATCACACTATGGTAATATTCTCGCCATGCTTTTACTGTTCCAGGCATTCCCATCCTTACGATCTGACAGCAACCTCATTCAGTTCAACCGCCAGCTGAAAAGATGTGAATACGACTTAACTGCTTGGAGAAAATTAGTGGAGCCTCGTGCAAACGCTGATCTCCGCAGAGGGTTTGAGCTATTAGATCTAGACGGTGGAATCGGATGGGAACTTCTTACATCAATGGTCAGGTACAAAGCAAGGCAAAGAATCAGCGCAAAAGCAGCTCTTGCTCACCCATATTTCGATAGACAAGGACTACTTGCATTGTCCGTCATGCAAAACTTGAGGATGCAATACTTCAGAGCTACACAACAGGACTACAGTGAAGCTGCAAATTGGGTGATTCAGTTAATGGCAAGATCCGGGACAGAAAAAGATGGCGGATTCACAGAAACACAGCTTCAAGAACTCAGGGTTTATTCCCATTCTACCACTCTTGGAATACTTGAGACTTATAACATGTGCAATCACTTAACTTTGATGTCTATGTTGTTTCTCTTTTGTATGATTACAGGAGAAAGAGCCTCGAAAGAAAGCGAGTGCGCAGAGAAACGCTCTCGCATCAGCACTTAAGCTTCAGAGGAAGCTTGTGAAAACAGTAACCGAGACAATGGATGAGATTAGCGAAGGCCGCACAACCGTGTGGTGGAACAGGTGGATCCCTAGAGAGGAGTGAAGGACAGACTCTACTTCCGGTATATATCATTTTTCATTTTCGTTCCGGTAGTGTAAATCTCAATGTATATCTTACTAGCCCTTAGTAAAATTTCAACTACTTGTAAACCAAGTAACCTTAAAGAAAACATTGTACCTAAATCCACACACTTGGCAAGTCTCTGACTCTGTTTGCTGAAGTTTCAAGTATGTAACTCTTTGTAAATACTTTGTTTAGGAATTTGTGAAACCAAATAAAATAGGAGAGTGCAGGTTTCTTAAATAGCACGTTACCCTTTCGGGTTTCGGACCTGAGAAACCATGAGCTCCGCACGACGATTCAGAGAAGTCTCTGGTCAAGCCAGTTTTTAGCTTGCTGGCTCTCGAGGTAAGTGATTGTCTATTTTTAATTTGTCTTAACAATATCTTTCCGTACGCCATTGAAGCTGGAATCGTTTCTCTCACTTGAAGTTTTTTTTTTTTCACACAGCACATGCGCTTAATACTTTAATACATTACAATTATAGAGCTTAAGACTGATAGTGAAATAGTAGTAGAATAATAATATGATCAAATGTCATATAATCAAATAGCAAAAAACACTGACTACAGTTTCCTTTGAATACTCTTAAAACGTTAAAAAGTTGTTTTAGTAGATTAATGATGATGTTTGAGTTTGACAAAAAAAAAATTTAAAAAGTAGATTAATGATCATTTGTTTTCGCTAGTTATTTTCCGGCACGTTTATAAGTTATATACTCTCTGTTTCAACTTAGTTGTCGTTTTAAGAGTTAATTTTCGTTTTAAATTAGTTGTCGTTTTAGGTTTTCAATGTAGATGTTTGGTAAAATTTTTAAAATTGTCCTTATTATTTTAATGTTTTGACCAATAAAATCAAATTAATATAAATTAATTAAGGGTTAGACAGAAAAATCAATTATTTTCTTAATCTAAGTAAAACAACCTAAAACAACAACTAATATGAAACGGAGGGAATAATACATAGCGATATGATGTAGCAAAAAAAAAAAAAACCGGTAAAAGGTAATATTTCCAAAATGTAAAAACGTAAAATAAGTAGTATACAAGTAGTAAACCATTGATCATCGTAGTTGTTTGAGCATGTTGTATATAAAAGGTAGAATGATCTCTCTCACGTTGATCCATCGCACAAAGCACACGTACGTACATAACTTTTTATATACTAATTACATTTACAGAAACGAATGTAATTAAGTGTTTTTAAATTTGGTTACAACCACGAGGACTGAATAAAAAGTTGGTTCATAAAAGGACGACAAGATTGATTTCAAGGAAAGAAGAATAACAGAGACCAACTCATATATAACATAAATAAACAAACCATAGATTAAAGAATAAGATAACTGTAACTTTTATTTTCTGATGAACTTGTTCTTTTAGACGACCAAAAGCTAAAGCCAATTTGTGAATCACGAGAACCTCACGTGCGTCTCCACTCTCCATGTTCGAGGACTTCACTATAACCAATGACAACAGCGCGTAAACCACATCAAACCACACCTCGTTCTACTTGGTTAATTGTGTTGCTAATTATTTAATTAACTTCAATCTTGATATTAACTCTGAAGCTGTGATATAGCTGTAAGATAGTAGTATTATTTTTCAATGTTAATATTTACCTTTCGGTTAACGATTGTCGATTGATGTAAGAACAAAAAAAAAAAAAAAGACGGTTTACTCTCAAATCATACCAACTATTTATCGGGTTTTGGTAAAAAGATTGATCGAATCTCAATTATATAAAAGGATCTATAATACTATTAGATTATTCCACCTAATTAACGCCTAACTGTCCCTCATTTAGTTATAGTTAGGTCTTTAATAACTGCTCTTGAAGTTTGTTTCGGCGCCAATGCAAATTTTATACTCTATATAGTATGATCCATATAATATAATATGTAGAGCAATAATTCATATCTTACTCAGATCGGAAAACAATAGACTATACATTAATTCGATCCTTTGAATATTTCTCCATGTGTCTACAAAGATTTTGGTATAAATACCTATCAGTTCACTAGAATTGGACGATGTGGAAATATCATTATCAGCTCACAAAATGTTATAACGTTACGTCTATTAATTAAAAGAATTAAATGTTAGTCTTCATTCGTTATTAATTATCATCAATCACAATCAGCCATAAAAATTCAAAACTACAATTTATATGTCAAATAATATGAGGGGACCGAGCTACTTGTCGATTTTGGTTGGTTAGTAATAGTATAGTAGTTCCCGACAGTTTTGGCTGGTCACATCTTTTGCTGACGTCGAATTAGGTTTGGTACAATTCGATCAGAAAACCAACAGATACACTATAGGATTATATATATAGAAACCCAAAATATCAAAGACTAACCCTAAATTGGATAAACTATTGGTTCACTTTAAACACCGGTACGGTTTCATTGGTTACAGAAATGGTAATTGCAGTGGATCCAACTTTAATAATTTGGGTTTGGTGAAGTGTTTCATGAAGAAAGAGACGCATAAGCATGTGAATAGAGGATAAATAAAACCACATTTAGGGCAAAGATTCCTTCAAGATAGGGCCCACGTGGGTATGGAGGGGCACAGTGTCCGGTGGGTTAGGGAACAGTGCACAAACCCCAACGGACCCACTCGTTGCCTCTTTCGTGGACCGGTCTAGTTCGGTACGGTTTGGTTTCTGTCCCGAGCCACTTCTATATATAACTCCTCTTTCATTCATCACCTTCCTCATTATCATTCTCATCTTTTATATATATAATATACCCTCATTTATCTCTTTCTCTCTCACATTAATTCAAATCAAGAAGAATTTTACAATTTCTTAATCTGTGATCGTTTAAGTGACAATGAAGACGACCGGTTCAAGCGTAGGAGGAACCAAGAGGAAGATGTGGAGCCGTGGAGTGGGAGGAGTGATTAGAGAGCAAAAGGCTAAGCTTTATATCATAAGGAGGTGTGTAGTCATGCTTCTTTGTTGGCATGACTGAAATCAAATCATCATCATCATCATCATCATCATCATCATCATCATCATCATCATCATCATCATCATCATCGGCTTATAATGAAGACTAACCAAATATTTTGTGGGTTTTTTTTTTTTTTTTTTTTTTTTTGCGGGTCTTACTTATAACCCTTGGGAAGAAGCTTTATATGTATTTAGCTTTCTATACGGAGCTATGTATGTATTTTTGTAGTGGGTTTTTTTCATCCCAAAGAAGGTTTTTCAGATGTAAATTAGTAGTAGTTAATTCGATATCTTTAATTAGTTTTGTTGTTTTTATTTTGGCTGATCAAGTTTCTCTATTGTTCTGAAAACTTTTGTTCTCAATTAATACATTCGCACCAAAAATTATACTTTTCTTAAATTAATAGTTATAGCTGAACAAATAACATTTTAATTATTGTTTTCGAAAATATGTTAAAAAAAATGGAAGAATTACAACATGCATAATATGATCCCATCACATTTTGTTCACCATTGCAAAAAAAATTATAGCTGAGAACAAAAACAATGTTCATTGTTCAAGAAAATGGTAAGCTATAAATGGACTGCGATCTATCACCTTTCCAAAATATAGGCAATTTTAATCAGTTTAATCGTTTATAAAATGAAACAATATATGTATTTAATTATATAATATACTAACTTTTTTATTAAATAATCTCATCCACATCTTTTTTTAAATATTTTATAATTTCAAAAATAAATTAAAGCTTGAATTAAGTTTAAACAATTAAATTGGTTTTCATGAATATCAAAATTTAAAACGTCAAGCAAATTTTTTTTTTTTTTTTCTGTTAAAGTCGTCAAGCAAATTTTCAAAAGTAGAAAATCCAAAAAGATATTATAGATGAGTATTAGACGTAAACCTAGAGGAGAAAGATACTAAACAAAGATGATTAATGCAAATAAAATCAAATATGACTCTGATTATATGATTGATCGTATTAGACAAACATTCCAACTTGTATTTAAAAAAACTACAAATGGGGGTGCCTCGTGAGGCATTCAAGAGGCACCAAAGTCTTTAGATGGGTCAATAACATGTTCCTGTTTCTTGCATTTCGAGCAAGAAAAATTAGAATGAATATTGAAATTACGAATGAGTAATAGAGGAAAGAATAGAATTGGTTTTATTTTCAAGGGTAAATTATTAGTTTTATTAGATACACTTTTATGTCATACATTTTTTAGCCGTTTAAGTTAGTGTTATTGACTAAAGAATTAAGCCAGTTGCATCCAATTAGTAATTTATCTAAAGTTTTGAAGGCCGTTTATGCCTATGTTAGGAAAAATAAAATACATTGAATATACGGATTGTGAGACTCGAAAACACATAGAAAATACACTGATTTTATTCTCCTTGACTCAGATAAAGTTTTCTTGTTGCATAGGATGCCACGTCAGAGGGATTCTGGTGTCTGTTGTTGTCCATGTCTCTTAAGAGGGAAAAATCCAATATCAGCCAACGTATGGAATAGAATAAAATCATCCTTTTGGATGATAATATTACATATAATCTTGTAAATAAAATCATATACTTTGATATTATTATACCATCGAAATATGAAGTTGTCTGATTATAAAAAGGTGGAGAGACGAAGAGAGCAAAATGAGTCTTAACATTTTGTGAAATGAAAACAATATTTGTCGGCCACATTGAAGAGACGTCCTCTTATCTTAATTATTCACTTCAAAAATCATATAAGCCAATGAGTATCAAAAGATTTCACAAACAGAATAGCAACAAAACTAATTAGGTACTATGCACCAAAAAACAAAGATATATCATATATGCATGTGTCATCACATCGTCCCCACTTTTTTATAAAACGGCAAAATTTAAAACTAAGCACAAGAAATTGCCACAAAAAACAGAGTTTAGACGTCTTTAAATATCAAATTAAACAAAGTTATTATATTTCTTTTCTTTTTTTTTGTGAAATGGTAATATTGTATATTATTTTAAATTTTAGACAGAAGTTACAGTGATAATCAAAAGACACAAAAACCGAAAACTACCATATAACATAGTATAACATGAGAAAAACAATTAGAAAATACAATTAGTTCTCTTCTTTTTTTTCTTTTTTTGACGGCAATTAGTTCTCTTCTTAACCATTGCTCCTTCCGTTTCAAATTAGTTGTCGTTTTATGAGTTAATTTTTGTTTCAAATTAGTTATCGTTTTAGGTTTTCAATGCAGATATTTGGTAGAATTTTCCAATTATGTCCCTCTTGTTTTAATGTTTGACCAATAAAATTAAACCAAATAAACATTAATTAAGGATAAAAAAGAAAAATCAATTGTTTTCTTAATCTACGTAAAACAACTTAGAACGACAACTAATATGAAACAGAGGGAGTAGTATTTATAACTTTGCAAATTATTTGATATCATTAAAGATGGTCCACAAGATGTTCTGAAACCAGATAGTAATTGTCATGAAAAAGACGAGCCCCATCAAGCAAATTTGGCCCAAAAAGGCGATTTTTTCAGATCCACAAAATCAGGTCCTTGCCTGATTTCTCTTTCAAGATTAACAGAACACTAGGATTTGACACCCTAATTTGAAAAAAATGGTGCTCTATTAGCAATATTCAGAAAAAAAAAAAAAAAATCATAGTGTACATTTGGGTAAGATAAAGAATGTGAGAAGTCTTCTCCACCTTTTTATAATCAGACAATTTAAATTTCCGACGAAGGACTAAGACTATAAAAAGGTGGCTACGAGCTTATATACAAAAAAAAATTCGGATAATTTAAGTTGTCTGATTATAAAAAAGCGGCTAAAACACTGTATTTTTCCCCTGTCATTTTGGTCTTAAACGTATAGATTGCATATTAGGATCAAGTAACGCATGTTTAAGTCAATAGAAATATTAAGTTTGTAAACTGAAATATTCTTTATATATCTCAACAACATATAAATTCACATTTTGGATATGAATAAGAAATTAATTACAAGAAAAAAGAGGAACTAATTTTCAACTAGACCTCATAACTTTTGATTACAAAATAAGAGAAAAAGAAACAAGGCTGATGGTTACAGTATTTATATACACCCATTGGAAAACGAATCGTATTTTCCTAGGCAAGTTGGTAACAGATACTATATAAATGCTTTCTTCATCACTAAAAAAAAATAAAACCAAACAAGCAAAGAAAATATTCTCCATTATGGCTTTGTCGTTTGAAAATCTACACATCGTATACAGGCATACGCTCCTCAATCAGGACACGACATATCGGACATTTCTTGCATTTCTCACAACACGTGCTAAAAGCAAAAACAAAAACAAAAATATAAGTAAAAAAATATCAAATCTAGTAGAAAATCACAAAATACCTCTTATCTCTAAAAAGAAAAAAAAAACATTTAAATTAGTACTAACTAAAAAAACAAAACTCTAATAATAATTCTATTTGATAAACAATAAGTGTAGTTGTTTAAATCATGTGTTAATAAATGCTAATTTTGATAAATAACTTTATTCAAGCAACAAAAAAAAAAAAAGTGCAAATTATTAGATATTTTCCCAAGGAAAACATTAAGGTTAAAGCAAACACAAAAGGAACATTGGGTTTTACCTGCAAAGGACGTGATGTCTACAAGGGAGTAGAACCACGTTGATAGGATCTTCAAAGCAAACTCTACAAAGTATCTTCTCCTGCAAAATTCAGATTTTTCGATAAGCAAATCTTTATTTTCATTATAAACTTACGAATTGTGAGAAAAGAGTGGATGTATTATTATTACATTTTGAAGTTTTTCGTACTCTTGTTGACTATAGCTGGTGATTTCTGTTTGCTCACTTAATGCAGCTTGAAGTCTCCATATCTGAATATAAGAAAATTCCAGATTTTGCTTAGTTTCAGAATGTTTATAAATTAAAATGACTTCAAATCTCTATTATGTGTGATTTTACCTCTTCAACAAGATCAGACTTTGGCATTTTCTTCACAACCTCTGGTGAGAAAGTGTTGTATCTGAAATCATTTGGAGTCAAAAACAAAAAATATATATATATGTTAAAAGAGCCGAATTGTCGTCTTGTTTTACCAATAAGGATGAGAGCTTTACCCAGTAGCTTCTCCAGAGTAGAGCCTAGCTTGTTCCTCTCGACTTCCTTCATCGATAGACCACCAGCCAAGTAATCTGATACTTACAAAATATGACAAGGATAAATGTTTAGGAGAACTCATCCATCACCAGAGATTTTTCCATTGTTCAATTTCGTTGCAGCTATATTACCTTGCACCATGTTGAAAGAATCCGAGGAATTCACGAGCTGATGATGTTGCAGTAAAATATCTTCCATAAGAACCATTGCCACTATTTATTAACAAGACTGATTTCTCAACCAACCTAAATGTAGCAAAAAGTACCCCAGCTCCTTGTAACAGAAAAAGTGGAACAAACAGAACTAAAATCGGAATGTTTCTGGCAGAAGCGGGTGTTCCCTGGAGTAAGATTAAAGAGAATTAGCTCAAACCGGGGAAATAGGTAATGTTTTAAAGCAATGGATTTGTCTGTTTTGTACCTCTAAGCGCATGAAAAGGATAATTTGAAAGGTAACGAATGGAATTTTCATAACATGTCCACCAATATCTTGGAGACCACATATTCTGTTGCTTTGCTGATGCTCTTCGTCAGCAGTTACAACTAAACCTCTGTTCCAGTCCAAATATCTTACTACCATCGAAGATGAGCTAGGTTCTGGTATATGAGAATACCTATGAATTGACTGATTGCTCCACTTTGTACAGACAAGAAAGGCAAAGCACTCGGCTATTCTGTAGATCGAGGAAAAAGACAACTGTTCATACCCGGCATAGATGACATTTTTAAAAAGCAGAAGGAGGACTTCAAGAGAAAAGTTGGTTTACCCGAAGTTTATAAATAAGTCCCACCATCCCAACGCAGCTACGTCACCTATCCAAGGATTCAAGACATAACAGATTCAGAAACTAAAGAAACAGATTGAGAATTGGCAACACCAGTCATATCAAGATAAAGAAATGAGGAACCTATACAACGGTAACGAGTAAGCAGTTGATTCTACAAAATTACATACGAACTGCTAAGAGATGCAGCCATCAAATATCATAACGACCCAAAAACCTTTTTATATCTTTTAGTTAAACTTGCGGACATGGGAACTATAACGTTGAAAATGGAAAAGAGACGATAACTAACTAAAAATAAATAGTCAAGTTAATAAGCAACATACCACATAATTTAAGAAGAGTGAAAGTTGTGGCGGCAATGAAGAAAACCATAGATATGGATACCCAGAAGTGCTACAAAAAAGTACACAAAGTCAGAACCAACCCATAGAGGCAAGTCAATGAGATTGAAGGAACAAGCCAAACCAAAAATTCCTTGTACTTAGCCATGTGTAAGGAATCATAATTGAAATTTTTCAAGCTTTGAGTTCTATAATGCCTGGACAAGTTCCCATGTATATGAAGAGAAAAACAGACTTACAGGAAGTGTTTCCCATATGGCTTCATCACTCATAGTTTCCTCATCTCCAGGCATGAGTGTCCTACACATTCTGCAGATAAAGCTGCATGTCAGTCATTACAAAACGACATAAGTAAACAAGGAAACAAATGAAAACAATGTGTGGTATACTCTATAGTAGTAAAGAACGTTGAACAAAAAAATCAAATCTTAAAAGCTTTGAATGAAGTACCTGACATTATCTATCAAAATCGCAACCTCGAATGCAAGTAACGGTAGGAAAACAATCTTCAAGTCAACAACTGCAACAGAGGAACACAACCAAAGCTATAATAAACCCAACAAAGGCACACAATTGCCAATTAATAAACAGAAGTTGAGCAAAATACTTACCATATTTATCTTCAAGATGTACACAAAGAAGGATCTCAAAAGCAACAAGTAGTGGTGTTGCCATGACCGAGTGAAAAGGAGCCCACTGCCACAACACCAAATTATAACTTAATCTTAAGAATAAAAGGTTCATTCAAGGTGACATGAGAGAATCATTTAGAAAATGTCATACATGTCGATCATGAGGCATTGATGGAGCAGGCAACGAAAATCTACCACGAGCAATCACAGCATGAAATATCCACAAAGGTGTAAATATAAACCTGTAAAACAGAGTAAAAGCAAAATCCCACAACAAGTCTTAACCTTTAAGAATGGTAAAGAAGATTGCTACTTATACTTTCAAACATCACCAAAGAATCAAACTGATCAAACCAAAAAAAAAAGAGTTCAATTTTAAGATAATCACAATTCTTATGAAACTCAGAAAAAAAAATCCATTTTTTTTGCCTTAACCCAACATTATAATAAGAGAATTTTGCATAATTAAGAAAGAAAACCGATTGTTTCATTCAATTTTTTCCCAATTTCTAAATACCAAAAAAACAGAAGTCAAGCCACCGAAACAAAACTACATAAAAATGGAAACTTTAAGAAGGAAAAAAAAGAAAAAGAAAAAAAGAAACTGACCACCATGAACGAGAAACAACATGATCAAGCTTTAAAGCGAGAAGAAGGGTGAAGGAGAAGAGTAAAGCATGAGCAGAAGCCGCTTGAAGAGATTTCCAAACTCTTCTCCAACTCATTACTCTTCTCTGTACCAACATTTTTTTCTCTACACCAAAAACCCTAAAAATTCACTCCAGACCCCTTTCTTCTTTACACAGCTCAAAAGAATTCAAGATCTGATTGCTTAATCCTTGAAATTTTCAGAGGGAATTTTGAGATTTTCGCGGAAAATTTTTCAAGAGGAAGAAAAGATTATTCTTTGAGATAGAGACATTTTTTTTTTTCCCGTCATCGCAGAAAGCTGAGCTTCCACGCCAAAGGCAAAGGAGGATTGTGTGTTTTGACCAAAATACCCTTTAATTTTTTGTAGTGACCGTGGCTAGTGAAAAGGGTAATTCGGGAAATAGATACATTAATGAGATTAGTGCGATTTAAAACTAGAGCAGCGGTTACTATTGGTTAGATATTTTTTCACGACATACGAGGTGACATGTTATTAGAAAAGTTTTGTCGTCATTTTCGTATGTAGCGTTTTACATTTTTCAATTAATTTCTTGATTTTTGTATATATTTTATTAAAAAATTTGGAAATATTATACATTTGTGATTTATTAAATTCTGAGTAAACTATCATAGTATATAAGTGTATTTATGAATATATATAAATTATCAGAATATATTTTGGCCAAAATAAAAACTATCAGAAAAATAATGATTAATCTGTTAATTTTTTAACATGAATATATGTGTAGATGTAAAAATATTTAGATATCTTAGTAGTCGGATCCGTATTATGAATCATATAGGACATGTATTGTAGATAATAGATTTATAGAGTATAAGTTATTGATCTGCGCAAGAATGATAAAATGGTAGTATGCCATTAAACTAGTATTTTATGGGCCGATTATAAAATATTAGATTTCAAAAGAAATTTGAGATAATTTTTGAGTTTATGAATATTAATCTTATAAGGATCTCGGGTCTACTTTTTGTTTGACATAGCAAAGTATTTATAGGATTATACCATTCCGGATAAAGTCATAAAGATATTTGATTTTTGGATTATGGGGTGTGGTATTATCATTGGCGAAGCTTGGCTTAGAGAGACTTGATGATGTGATATCTCTATAAGAGAACCTTATTATATAGTATACATCATAGTGACAAGTATGTCTAAGAAATTTGGCAGAATGTAGCAAAAACGTTCATTGTACCAAAATTATTAAATGCTTACAATGATGATTCTGTCATGCATTGAATGTTTTATTAACTGTCTCGAATGCTAAAATTAATTTTGTGTATTGACTAGGGAAGAGTTGTTCCATAACTATGATGATGCGGAAGGGTCTTATGCGAAAGACCTTGCAAGTGTCATGAGACTCTGACTCATGATCTAGCTTCCACGTTTGCCAAAACATTTGCAAATGTATTTGATAAGCAAAATTTATTTTCAATCATAGGTTAAAAAAAATTATAAACAAGAGAAATGATCTATAGAAGTTGTTTTGATAGCATAAGTACCATCCAGATTTTATTGAATTAGGATTCTTACTAATGTTTGACTCTCTTTTTTTTTGTTTAGAAAAAAAGTCGATTGTAGTTTGGTTATATCAGTATCTACAAGTTGTGAAACAATAAATTTGAAATTAACGTAAATCAATGAAACAATTTATTACAAGAGAAGAAAAAAAAAAACTGACCAAACAAGACTAAATGATACAAAGTAAATGGTAGTTTAATTTTTGTTTTTTTTATATATATAAATAAATGGTAGTTGAGTACTAATATTTCTTTTAGATAAAAATTCAAAGGTTAAAATTATGTAAACAAAATTAGATTAAAATTTGTCATATGTTACCGTCGCTTCATAATGATTGATGCCTGACATTTCATGAAATACACCAAGAAGTCAAGAACCAATAACAACTTTTAAAAATATATAAATACTAGTAATATTTCGAGAAGAGAAGTACAAAAGTCGTTTCTCTCAATCATTAATTAAGTATCAATGTCTTGTCGTGCAAGTTTATAATGCCTCGTTAGAGATTCTTCTTGTTGATAAGATTGATGGCAGTTGACAAACAATAATGGTTTAATATCCTAAAAATAAACAAAATAGAACAGTGACTATATTTTTTTTCTGAAACGGATAGCAAAACTTTGATTATCTTACATAGTTACTATTTCATAAACTTTTTTGTTCTATATTTCCCATGATGCAACAAATCAGACCCAAGCTTCTCTGCTTCATCTCCCTGGATGATTGTAAAATTGTTGGGCTTGATTTGGGCCTTAAGATTTCCCAACACTACTAATTTGAGCAAAAATTAAAGAAGTCTCATTTGATTTATTTATTTATTATTTTATTTTTTTAATAAAAATTAAAGATATTGAAAGTACAATATCTTTGTAGAGTCTAAGAGCATGTGCAGTAGAAGGTTCTTAAGGAGTCTCTCATCAATTAAAAAATAGAAAAAAATAAAAAATAGGAGAGAGAATAGAGAATCAGTTCTCATTTGAGCACCTCTGAGAACCTCTCTAGAGACTCCATGTACACATGTTAACATGTAATTGGTTTTAAACTTTATTTATTATTTAAATTTTAATTAAATAAATTAATTATTACAAAATCATTAAAATACTATATTTGAGAGACTTTGAGAGTCTCTCAGCACTGCACATGCTCTAACGCCATTCATATCGGAGATCTCTAATTTAGAGACTGTGTATTAAAGTAATTAAAAAAAAATAAAAAGAAGAGGAGAGAGAAAATGAACGTCTCTAGTTCAAGAAACTCTGGTATGAGACTTTATCCAGAAACAGTTTAAATAATTAAATTTAAATTAAATAATTAAATTATAATAAAAGTATTTAAGTCTCTAAGTGATGGGAGTGCTCTAAGAACATAATCAAATTCCTGTCAATTTATCTCGCTAACAACAAGACCAGCTGAGCCTTAATTGTAAGTCTCCATAAACTTGAGAAATCTTATAAGTTTAGGGTTTAATTATGAAGATATAACAAAATAAAAATCAAGGTCATGTCTACAGAAAGCCAAAAGAGGAGTCAGTACTAGACAATACATATGGCCGTCACTTAGGGGTAAAAAAAATGTTAAAGACAAATGAAATGGCAGTTAGGGTACAATAGTACGCAGGTACGTTACTAAAACATCATAATAATAATTAATAACGTCTTACGTACTTTACTTCGTGATGCGAGCTAACACACAAATACGACGTCAATTACGTAAGTTCCTTTCGTCATGACCAATCTCAATCACACTCTCTAACCAACTCATCATATCATCCATCGATCATGGAGATAACCGGTCACATGTTCCTTGATTTGATATTAATCACTTCATGATCCATATCCTTAATTACTTCTCATTAATGCAAGTTTTCACAAACGCTATGTATATTGTGTATATATATATATGTATATCCTCTAAAACTAAAAGTATGCTTCTAGCACCACTATGTACATGTACACAACACAACATTCATTTACTAACTGATTTTCAAGATGACAATTTTTTTTTGTTGGTCCATATCGAATTGAATCTCATTTTAGAATCTACAACATATATATCCTACTTGAATAAAAGTCGGATTTTGATATCATGTTAATTCCATGGACCATAAAACTAATTGGCTATATATGTACTTTATTTCTTATTATTAGTACTCTCTTATTACTCATGGTCCCATGTCTACTTCGGAGCAGTTTGTAATGCAATATATAAAGCAAAATATTTGAATATTGTTTAGGTCTAATTCTTAAAAGTTGGCTGTTTTTGAGAAGTGGATATATGTAAAATCGTTACACGAAAAAGATTCTATATATAAGACACATAAATACAGAAGGCAAAAGAGTCAGAGAGGCATCAACGTACGAAGCTCAGAATCCCAAACTTGACTCTCTCTATTTTTAAGCTTCCCCGGACCGAACCCGACTAAATCAATTAATGCCACACATCATCATCTTTGGTACTTTCCCTGTTCTTCTTCATTGTCTCTTTTTGGTTTCACTCACACAATTGCAAAAACAACCCAAAACCCACCCAAATTAATTTTAAATCCTCCCATTGCCAATAAAAACGAATGTTGCAAAAAACCATGCATTGGCCACACATAAAACATATCTAGAAAACCAACTCAACGATAGTACAAAAGACAAAAATAGGGTCAACATAGAACCAAACCAACACAAATATCTCCGTTATACATCATACACACAAACACACATATCTATATAGTATAACGTGACGTACAACATTTCAAATCCATAACCATCAAGAACACACACTTAGATACACCGAAAATGAAAGAAAAAAAAAAGACAGGGATTAATTAAAAATTTGATTACCTGTGATGTTGTTGTTGTTGTTGTTCAACGATGGTGATAGTATTATGACTCATTCTCTGTCTCTTAACATTCCCAGAAGAAGATGTTTCTTCCACATTGCTCTTCTCCATCACTGCCTTCAAAGCCTCCTCTATCGTCCCTATACAATACTCTTCCTCCACCTCCTCGCCGGAACTCTCTTCTCCGGTGACAAACAACACGTTTTTGACTCGCCCCCCGACGGTGGTTATCTCCGCCTTAAGCGTTTTGAGACGCATCGCTTTCAACGTTTTGATCATGTCCGGCAAGAGATCTGACCTGTCTTCACAGCAAAGCGACGCTTTAATTACGAATCTGCCATCTCCGGTTTCTTCCTCATCCGTGAAAGCTACCGTTAACTCATCGTTCTCCGTTGGGACCAGATTTGTCTCTGAGATCACTGATGTCTCTCTCTTTAACTCTTTCACGTGTTGAATCACTTCCGCTAGTAGTGATGCTTTATCCGTCTACATAAATAATAAAATATAAACATTATCATAAACATATTTGTGTATTGATACAAAAACACTTTGAACTATTCCCGAGGAGAAAATTTATGTGGTCGAAGAAGTGATGATTTGGTCCGGCAATAGGCCTTTTTATTCTTTTAGAGCAGCGCCGTTTGTTTCTCTTTATTACATCAATTCACCAAACGACGACATCGACGTTCCATATTCCATACTTTTCTTTATTTATTCTACAGTCTCTGACTGATTCTCTCTCGGGACTTTAACAAATACACAGAAGATCATCAACTTAAAAACCTTTGAATAACTTAGTTCCTTTTATAAAACCTAAAATAAAATAAAAAAGAGACAAAATGTGACATGAACTTTCATGTCACAGCTACTATGTTTGTCCACTTCAGCTCTACATTGTTTTAATATTCATTTTTAATTAAAAACATTCATTTTGAATCTAAACGGTGTGTGATGATGAATGTTTTTTTTTTTTTTTTTGGTTTTCTATGTGATGATGAATGGTTTATGTATGTGAAAATTGATGAATACCAAAAAAATTATGACTTACTTTAGTGGTGTTGGGTAATATGCTACGGAGCTTAGCGAGATGATTATTGATTCTTTCTCTTCGTCTTCTTTCAGCTTCACTATGACTCTTTGAGGCAGCTAAAGCTTTAGCGTCCATGATCTCTTGTGCTGTCATCTTCCCTAACTCAGCTTGTAACCCAAAAGGACCCGACCCGGCTTGCACTACCGGACCTAAAGCCTCAGACAAGATCCGTAGCTGTTCATGATGATGATGATGCTGATGCGCTGCTGACGTGGCTCCTCCAAAACCCTCGTAGCCAAACTGTAATCCCTGATGATGAGCTCGACTTCTGTTGAAGAAACTTCCATAGAAAGAAGCTGGAGAAGGAGGAGGAAACTGATCATACGGTGGTTGGATCGAAGAAGGTGGAGGGAGAGACCATATTGGGGAGACTGAATCTTGGGAGAAGATAGTGAATCCGGATCCGACGTTACCGGATGCTCCGAAAGTTTCGGGTTGAGAAGGATCATGATGATGATGAGAGATGAGTTGGTGGAAGAAGAGGTCATTTTGGTAATTTTGTATGTTGTTCATGGCTCCGGAACTGTCTACTTCTTCTTCTTTCTTTGCGCACATATCACTTGTTTCTATGAAGACATAAAAGTCTCCATCTTTCAACTATGTTTCCTCCTCTCTCTCTCTCTATAGATATGTGTATATATGTGTAATAGAAAGGAGAGGTTGGTAAAATAAGGTAGGAGAGGAGGCAAAAGTTGAAAGAGTTAAAAAGAGACAAAAGCTTGCTTTCAAATGCTATAAAACGCAGACATATATAGGAGAACTCGTATGCTTTTGTATATATCTATGGTTCGAAGGATATATGGAGTTTGCAACTTGTGTTTGTGACTTTGTGTTGTGGTGGAATTATCAAAAAGGCAAAAAGGTAAATGGGTTTAATAAGATTCTTTAGATTATCTAGTACTCCTCTTTATTATACACATTTAGTAAATCACTCTCTATATCTAATTTTCACACTTAATTGATTTATAAAAAAACAGAAATCTACATTAGACCCTTAACTAGTTATTCGAGACTACATAATTAACATACGTAACAAATCTGTAGGTATCAATATAAAAAATATTGATCCAGTGTAGAATATATAGTGTTTTTTTTTTCTTTATTGATGATCGAAACCATGATACTAATTAAACAAATATCGGCTAGAACATGTAGTCTAATGGTTTGTGCTAATGATGTGTAGTGTCACCATCCGAATATAAATCTTCATAATGCATATAAATATAGTTACAACCTATGGTGAGCCTCTTTTTTTTTGTTATAATTATAGTTACATCCAATAGTGAGCCTTTTTTTTTTTTTTTTTTTTTTGTGTTACCATCATCATAATATTTTCACCATCATCATAAATATTAATATATTACCATCATCATGGCCATCACGACAAGATCATCATATAGAGGTGTCCAAATGATACTCATAGGTCAACCGGTCCAATATACATCATAAAATTCTTATGTACGGAATATTTTGATCATGATGGGATGAACAATGAATTTTGGGTTTAATAATAGATGGGAAGATTTCAAAAGATAGACCCTATTGAAATTTCAATGTCAAAGGGGGATCCCTGATGTTCAATAAATATACTCTAAGGGTTTCATTTTCTAATAAAATTTTGATAGGGACTATTTCAAAAATTGACCCATAATAAATTGATGAATCAAATGATTTTGGTTTTAATAGGTTGATGGATGATTCATTTGACACTCATTTTTTAACTATAAAAAAAAAACACAATAAATGTTGGTTGTTTGTTATTAGCTTCATCATCATCATATCCTGTCACCATAACATCATTATACCACTATCATCATAACATTATCATCATCATAAATCATAATGAGATCATTAACATCATCATACCACCATCTTCATCATAAGAAATATTTTAAATTTCTCCGTCAAATTTATGATTTCAAAATTATCCGCAAGATCATTATTTTAAAATTTTCTACTAAAAATGGATTCCAAAAGTTCTCACCAAAGATATAGTTCTAGAATGTCTGGCAAAAACATGATTTCACACCTTCCCATTTAAAACACAATTCTCTACTTTTCTCATAAAAATGTAATTATTTATATTCCAAAATTTTGTATTTTTTTCTTTCTAAAACATGGATTCCTAATTTAACACCAAAACATGATTCTACCATTTCTCGCCAAAAATGTGATTTTGCAGTTTTCCACAAAAAAAAAAATTACGGTTCCAAAATTTTCTTATCAAAGGTGTGTTTTCACAGTTTTTTACAAAAAAATGTCTCCATAATTTCTCCCGAAAATGTGATTCTATAAAGTTTCAGCGATTCTGCAATTTGTCTTCTAAAAGCGTGATTAACAATATTTTTGCTAAAAATATGATTTAATTTTTTTTTTGTAAAATATGCCATTTTCAAAATTTTGAATTCACAATTTTTCTTGCAAAAAACATGATTCCATAATTTTTTTGTTTCTGGCCGAAAACATGAGTCCACAATTTTGTGCAATAAACATGTTCCATAATTTCTCAACAAAAACACGACTTCTCAAAAAAAATTCAAAAAATATGATTTCAAAGAATGGTGATTCCACAATTTTCTTCTACTGATGGTGGTGATGATATTACACCGATGATGATGGATCGTGATGGTATGTTGAAGATGTTATGATGATTAGATGATGAAGATGTGATGGTGTAATGATAACTATTGTATGATGATGATAATCATTTATTATTTAAATTATCTGTATAATAAAGTTATAAGTTTATTTTATGGCTTAAATTAACTATTTAACCATTTAACCCATCAAATTATCATATGACCAAATCTATTTACAAAGTGAGTTACATAGATCCTTGATCAATATAATACAGTTCGGTTACCTATATTGACACCCATAATAATAAACAAAATCTGATATAAGAAAACTATATATTTACAAATATACTAACGTCTAGTGCCAATTATAAATACGTCTTAAAACTGAAACTGTTATAAAAAAATTTAGAACGAAGTTCTTACATGAAATAACGTACAAAAGATTAATTATGGGGTTTATGTATATAGATGTTTAAATCTAAAGATTTTTATAATATGATGTAAAATGAATCATTTATCTTTATAATCTTGGGTGATCCGTACCAAAAATTCGACTAATTTTAGGGGTATGTTAGCTCCTGTACCAGATATATACCCTCCTCCTATTGAACATATGAATCTGAGAGACCAAGATTTCTGGATGCATAAGACCACAAGGTAACCACTAGACCACAAGGTCTTCGGCTGTTATGGATAGTTTGCAACTTAGAAAGTCGATATTGTATGGGTTTATGTACACGGGTGGGTGTATAAATCTAGATATACGTCGTGTATATATAGGATAAACCTTTACAAACGTCTAGGTTTTCCTAAATAAAATTGTTTAAATATATGTATTTGTATGTGGTTTGCAACTTGGAAAGTTCAATTTTATCCACACAAAAAAAAAAGGAAAAAAAAACTTGGAAAGTCATTCTGCAAGTCGTCTTTGCTTTCAACTTACGGAATGCTCAACTAAAGAGTGTAGCTATCAGAGAAATAAAAAATCGAATTAATAATTTCTTAGTATTTCATAGTGATCGGTCCAAAATTTGCTTTAAATTACATCCGCTTGTAGGATATAGGAGAGCTTGAGAAACACTATAACCGAAATAAAAATAAAATTAAGAAAAATAAATAAAAAAACACAGAGTGAACACAAAACACACAGATTGTCGGACCGACCAAAGACTTAAAAAAGGCTGGCCGTATCATCATGACCTTAGTCTCAAGCTTGCAATCAAAAAGCCCTTTTGCTTTCCTTCGCACTTTCATTTCATTATAAAAGCTCTTAATTAATTTTGTCGTCTTTTTATTTTTCCCTGTCATCTTTTGGTGAATTCTAAATTCTAATATACAATACCGAATCTCTCTGCTAGCAAATTGACATGTATACATACAAATATACATGCACGTGTGAATTTATAAATATTTATTTTCGGTTTTTGATTTATGAAAAAGTAAAATATAGTAGATATATTCTTATATTAATGCAATAATGCTGCTACTTTCTCCCTATTTTTAGAATGTAACGCATGGTGAAGACAATCAATGGCATAAACACGGTTCACATTCATTTCAGGTAAGACCTTTATCTCATGTAGTACAAAGTTAATACTGCACTTCAGGTTATTGTAGTAATTTTCTTTTAACTGCTTTTTTTTTTTGAACTTGAAAACAGTAGATAAAATTTTGAACTATTTTGTAATGAGGACGTACGTTGCGATTCTTATATTGTAATGTAAGAATTCCTTCTTATTTATTGGAGGAAATGTAAGAGTTTCTTAATAATAAACAAAGGAAGATATATAATATAACAAAGCTTGTCAAAATCTCTTTAAATTGTGATTTTACTTTTTTTTTTTTTTTTTTTTTGGAGTATATTAAGTGGTATAAGGTTTAAAGTTTGACCGACCATGGTAGTAAACATTAGAGACTAAAATCTCAATAAAAGAAGCCTGAAAAGAACAGAATAATTGAGGATAGCAATAGAAAGAAAGTAGCAAGGCAAATTTGTTCATGAGAAAAAAACCAGTGCTCTTATCTCTTGAGCTTCATTTCCCACGCTACTCCTTTATGGCTTCCCCAACACCTTTTAATCATTTTGTCTTGGAACGTACTCTTTCTCTCTCTATACATGGCTTCATGCACTTTTTAACTTTTTAACCAAGTTTTAACATAATCAAAGTAGTGGCTTGATTATATGTTAATTTAATTTTTAAGTACGGAAATGTTATACTAGCATACAATAATTAATGAGAAACGACTATCGGTTGGTTTTTTACATGCACATCGGACCTGTAAAACATATTTTCCATCGTCGGAGCAAAATGAGCATATAAGCTCGCATAAATCTATGTACCATACGATAGGTTAATGATAACATTTATAAGTTCCAATAGAGAATTCCCCTTAATCTTTGTTCTGATATCTTTATCAAAAATCAAAAAACAAAATAACAAAAAACAAAAAACAAAAAAAATCTTTGCTCGGATATATATGTCTTGTTCGAAAGTTCTTGTATCGTGTTCTTCACAGTACATTCCCTATTGTCAGTGCTATATTTTAACGTATCAGCTAGGAGACCATCATACCAACATACTTTTTTATTCATTTTATGGGTCTGAGTAAGACCAAAAATTTCATCCTATTATTATATACATGCATAAACTACATCCTTAAAGGGAAAAAATATATCGTTTTCATCTTATCAAAAGTTTCAATAAATTGAGTTTTATTATAAAAAAAAAAAAAACAGTTTATTAAAAATGATGATTAATTAAATATTAGAGAATATCTTCAACCTAACTCACGATCATGCAAAAATGAAATCAACTAAGCGCAAAAGATTCATCAAATATGAAAAGATTTAGTTAATATAATTCTAGACCACTTAAATTTAAGACTTCGAAATAGTGCCACCAGCCAAAGGACAAATTTCAAAATTAGAGCCAAATTTTTAATAAAATTACTGGCTGCGAAATTGGGCTTGGCCAGCTTAGTTCAAAACCCCGCCTCTGCTTGAAAAACATATACTCCTCAACCTGTTCATTTACATTAGTTCAGGCTTGCCCAAGCGTTTTGTCCTGCACAATCTATTATGACATAATCGGTCAAGAATCAAGTGGCTCATGCATCTTGATACAAAGCATGACTGAGGCAACTCTCTCTAGAACTCTACCTATTATATCCAGTCACACTCAGTTAGATAGGCAAACCAAATACGATATTTATGAGAATTAATAATCTCCACACTATCAAAGCACCTGATCAGACATAAAGCATATTTAGTTAGTCTTCTACCCAAACCTATCAACTCTTTTAAATTTCCACATCCACAAAAGATCGAGTTATAACAGTTTTGGGTTATACAACGAAATACGGTTTTTCTTTAATGGCTATATATATCACACACGTCTATACATTTTATCTATGGAGGGGAAAAAATGAGTAAAATAGAAGATATCCGGAAACAGAAAAGTAAAAATGATAAAAGTGGTGAAAAAGCTAATAGACGAAATAACTCAAATAAAGAGGTTGACCGGCAAAGTGCGGACAAAAACGCAGTCTTTGTAAGAAGTTTGGTTAATAAAAGTAAAAAAAGAGGCCAAATCATAAGACCCAACATAACTTTTTTTTTTTTTTAACAAAAATTAAAAAAGATCACAGTTTCATCTATGTGCCTTACTTTCACCATTTTATTTTTAATAGGCTCCATCTTTTACCATTTTGGTATAAAAGTTTTGGTGACTTTTATTTTGTTTTACACCATATGTTTATTGGCTTATATCAAATACTGCATTTTTTATAATTTTTTTCTGTTTAAAGGTCTGGGTTTAATACATAACTAGATAAGAGCGCATGTCATCCATAGACAAATTTTATACTATTTGATTTTATTATAATCTTATTTATAGTATAATATATGTTTGATTAATGTATTATGAATTTTCAATATGTTTGAAGATGATAAAAGTTGTTGTGTTTAGTTTATTATACATATTTATAGTTTTGTAAATATTTAGTTTATTATACATATTTATAGTTTCATAAATTTGGATTGTTGAGAAATTGAAAATATATTTATATATATATATACTTTTATATATACATGAAAATGTGTGTGTATATATATATATATTTAATTTTTATATACATGAAAATGTGTTCTCGGTTTTAAAAATTTAAATGTATACATGCAAATTGATGTAACTGGTAGTGTGGTTTTTTTTTTTTTTTTTTTTTTTTTTTTTGTCGCCAACTGGTAGTGTGGTTTTGGGACGAAATTTTTGGTTTTTATGTAGTTTTGTGTGTGTATTAAATGTATTTTCTAATATTAAAGCTGGGTCGGCTAAAACAATAAAAGCGACATTTTTGGCAATCGGCATCATGGCATTATATATGCTTAGTAAATCAAGTGGTTCTTCAATAGCTTTTGCCTCCTACATTAATTTGACCATTTCCTTTTTGACACATCTTGGGAATGACTAAATTCCATGATTTTGTTTCTCAATATTTTCCACTTAACTAGATTCTCCATTTATGACTTGCAACATTATAAACAAAAAGCAAAAAAAGACAAAAAAAAAAAAAAAAAAAAAAAACATTATTCAAGACAGGCATCGTTTTAATTTGGTACTAGATTCAGCTTTGTTAAATTTGGGTTGACAACTGGTTTATTAGGCGAGTCTAGTAAAAGAGAGGCTTGTTCTGAACCAGAAGGTTTGACTGAGAATAAGTGGGCTTGAGAGTATAAACTATAATTCTCAGGATGTTACAACCAGGTTTATTATGTTTCTAATTATAAGTTCGAAAATTAAACCTGAAATTTGAAGAAAATTGCGATTTCAGATGGTAACATATTAACACATAGGAACATATATGTGACCACAACGAAACTGAAATCCCAAACAATATTATTTTTTTCATTTTTATATCTTCAACCTTTTTTCTTCACAAACCTACAATTCTAAGCGAAGAGAGGACATATATAGATGTGAAATAAAACTAAAAAAGAGAAGTCATTAAATGTGCGATAGAAATTCTCGAAATACCAGCATCAAGAAATCATGTAGACATACTAACAAAACATAGTCTTTGACTTTGACTTTGAGTCAGGTCAACGTATCATTTAAGTTTTGATACCGATCGATCGAATTTGTTTCCTAATAATATTTATTTATTAAAACTCATTCGTAGAAAATAAAGCATCTTCAATTAGATTGGCTTACATATTTTAGGGGACACAAGAATCGCCAGATTCTTTAATGTCTGTCAAACTGTTAATGTTTCATCGACCGGATTGTTGGGAGCCCTTAGAACATCTCAAATACTATTATTACTCTTTAGTCTTTTACTTAGTCTTTGGTGCATCAATTAGTTTTCTTCCACTAAGAAAAATAAAGAACAAATGGTCAGTTCTTGGTCACACGCATGGGTCTATTGGTCCCCTATTCTTTTTACTCTTTCGTACCTTCTCAAAAGTCTATTTATCCTCTCTTTTTTTTTTAATATATACTTCATATATATGTATATTCAAATGACGGATGATCGTTGCACCACCACATACCATTAGCACATCAATCACCACTAATGGACGATTGGAATATTGCGTCACCTCTATCCTACGATTACGTTTACGTAGGACTCATGTGTATTTGTATAATTCATAAATACATTTTGGGTTAACAAAATGTTTCATAAAAAGATCACCAATTACGAACCAAGGGGTCGTATCCCAGTGGTACTTGAGGGAGGTAATTCCCAATACGGTCCCGGGTTCGAAACCACTTGGCCACCTGGGCTAGCGTTAAATCGCAAGAATACGTGGAGTGCTGTGGGCCTCGTGGGATTAGTCGGTTGACCTCGGTCGCCGGATCCCCATGGTTAACAAAAAAAAAAAAAAAAAAAAAAAAAAAATCACCAATTACTTTATTTCCAAAATATAATTTCTTTTTATAATAAAAAGCACATAACAAACCAATTAACTCAGGCTCTTTTGTTTTTAAGTTTTATCCACTATTTAACTCAGTTCAATGTCATAGCACTTGTGTTTTACACCCACAAATTAACAGAAATTAGTTGTTTTTTTAAAAAAAGAGCTTATTATTAAAACATGCATTATGAAAAATGAAAGTTCGGAAAGAGGCATTATCTAATTATTGTAATAACTGTTCAAAGAAAAACAACTGTAACTGACCGTTCTACCCCTACGTATTTGGGCCGCAAATTGTTCAGCTTACAAATCAAAATGTGTGACGTAAGCTGGACGAGTGAAGCTGAAAATTAAAATAAGGTTTACCAGATTTTGAGTTCGGAAATGTATACAAATATATATCCTACACGTATTTAACTTGCTAACCCAATGAGCATCTGTTAAATTTATGATCGACTGAACAACTAATGCATATAGAAGTTGAGTATATTATATCTAATTCTCGTCCACGTACCCTCAAGTAACATCTTCAAACATCCGTGTATAGAGAACACAAATCCAAAATTAAACTGTAATATAAAAAAGAAAAAATTTTGTACACGGAAATATATAGATATTTTGTCTAAATTTTTTTTGTCTATCCATAAAACTAAAAGCATAACCATACATAAAACTAAATCCTAAATTATAAATATAGAGAACATAAAATTAAAATTAAACTCTAAATTATAAATAAAAAATCTAAACCCAAAATTTAATTTTAAATTATAAATACAGAGAACTCATACAAAAAAAGAACCCTAAATTATAAATACAGAGAACCAAAACCTAAAACTAAACCCTAAGTTATAAATAGAGAACCCAAGCCCAACAACTAATTTTAATTATAAATAAAAAAATCCAAACTAACAATTAAACCCTAAATTATAAATATAGAACCTAAACTCAAAATTATAACTAGAGAACCATAAACCAAAACTTAACCTAAAATATAAATATAGAGAACTCAAAACCAAAACCAAACACTAAATTATAAATAGATAACCAAAACTCAAAATTAAATCCTACATTATAAATATAGAAAATTTAAACCCAAAACTAAATCCTAATCATATATTTTTTAAATGACGTAGTGAACTAAACAATATCGACCCATGGACAAAAATCATTTCATGATTTTGTTTATGAAAAAACATGTACAAATAATAAATTTATTATAACCAAAATCAAAAATATCATTTAGACATGGTTGAGTGGTAAAATTCAAAATTTAAACAATAAAGTACGTTTGACAAAAAAAAAAAAAAAAAAAAAAGTAGTTTTGTCAAAAAAAAAAAAACAATAAAGTAGTAAAAAAATCTAATGTAATTGGTACATTTGTGGCTTTTTTAATTGCCTACATATTATAACACTGTCCAAGGAAATTGGAAAAAATAAAGAGAAGGGAAACTAATAAAATAGACTGATTTTCTATACGTAATAAACATATATTATTAACCCATGTTTTAAATTTCGCTAGGCGTTGATCGGGCGCTCGACATGGGCCTAGCGATTAATGAAAAAATCGTAGATTAAATGGGGATTAATCGGGGATTTATTTTAGAGGTTTTTTATGTTTATCTAGCTATATATATTAGTAATGTTGCAAAATACCATGTATAAGTTTTGGTCGAGTGGTTGTGGAGCCATTAATGTGGCGTGAGGGCATGAGTTTGAGTGAACAAACTAGATTCAAACCCGCGGTACACCGCGGGTCAATTGTTTTGATAAAATTTTATAATTTTTTTTTGTTTATTTAATATTTATAAACGAAAAAATTCCATTAAAAACCTATAAAGTAGCACATATGGCGGGTCAATTGTTTAAATAAAAATTTGTAGTTTTTTTTTGGTTTATTAAATATTTATAAACAGAAAAATCCCATAAAAATTTGTAAAGTAGCACACATTTCTACACTAAACCATCGAGGTATTACACTTCCACATCAAACCGCCAAATTGACATTTTGTCTAGTTTAGACCTTCAAAGTGGTGTTTTGTTTCACACGATATTTCTAATCCCGGAAACAATTAACACCAATAATTTTTTAATTGGAAAACGAAACAAAAAGCCATTTTGAATGTTTAAACTGGAAAAAGTTTCACTTTGACGGTTTAAAATGGAAGTGTAATACCTTGAAAGTATAATTAAGAAATGTGTGCCACTTTGGAGATTTTTTATGGAATTTTTCCGTTTATAAAATATAAAAATTGACCCGTATATACGGATTATTAACTTGTTTTTTTGTATACATGGATATCACATTCAAAAAATAAACAAAAAAATATTTATAAACAGTAAATAAACAAAAAAAATTGTAAGCTAAAATTATATGGAAAAATACAAATTTTTAAACCATTATACACATGAGGTTCACTCTTCCAACCTATATAATATGACTTTGAACCATTGCCAAAAAATTTGAATCAATGTGGGATGTTTAAATTATTTGAACTAAAGAACTGGATTATACCGAATAAATTTTTTTAAATTTGGACGTCTGATAAGTCAAGTTTTCTACTTATTCGTATTTAAAATCATTTTTATCTTTTTTATTATATGACTCTAAACCATTATCCAAAAAATTTAGACAATGAGGGACGTTGAATTTTTTTCTTTTTTAATTGAGTAATATATATCCGTTTTCAAAATTTTGAATCATAATATATGCAGAAAAATTTAAAATTTTATTAATTCCATGTATTATATAATAATTCAAAATAATTTGAAAATAAGATCTGAAAAAGTGTTAGGAGAAGCATAATTTATTATATTAATATTGCAATATTATATATGGAAATAAATGATGAAGAGGAGAAAGAAAAAGATGTAAAGGTATGTTTGGATACAAAGATAGAATTATTTCTTTTTAGTTTAATTTTAATAGTGTTTGGAAACACCCCTTAAGATTGAGTCTTTTTGAATAGTTTAGTAGATGTCCGTTTTAAAAAAAATTAATCACAATATATGCAGAAAAAAATATTAAATTTTAATAACTATATATGTTATATAATAATTTTAAAATAATTTAAAAATAAGATCTAACGAAGGTGATAGGCGAATTATAATTCATACTATTAATATTGCAATATTAAATAAGGAAATAAATGATGAAGAGGAAAAAAAAGATGAAAAGTTGTGTTTGGAATGATACAATTTTTTTTTTTAATTTAACTTCTATAGTGTTTGGAAACACCCTCTAAAATGAGGTCTTTTTTAATAGTTTAGTAGATGTCCAGATTTTGGGTTTTTTTTTCTTTTACTTTTAATGAAGGGTAAAATAGTTTTTTTAATTTCACGACGGCTGCGCTTTTTTTTTTTTTTTTTTTTCGGCTGCATTTTTTCTCCACTTAAATCACCCATTATATCTCGTTTCTAGTGTTATTTATGCTTAATTTTTATAGATTTGACATTTATCTTTTAATTCTTCTCATTAACAGCACAAAATAAGAGCTTTTACAATAAAACCGATTTTTATAGCGAATATGTCAAATCGCGGCGGCACCAGACCGCCGACCGCCTTTCTGCCGGTTAATCGGTCGAGTAGGCCGAGTTTTTGAACATGGTTATTAACTAACACTTTTGGTGTGATTTTTGCTTCCACAGTCTCATACAACAAAGATGTTGACAACACGCGCTGGTAACGTAATGGGAAAGAGGGGTAGTTGAGACTTTTTCATAGGAGTTGGTGCCTCATTTCGAAACCACTACAGTGCAATGCCTATTTCAGAAGAATTTTAAGATTTAATGCCTTTTTGTAATAATCTCTAAAAAAAATGCATGAGAAAAAGAAATACAAGGGTATCATCAAGAACATATATTTTTGATAAATGGCTTTCTGTTTAAATGCATGAGAAAAATAAATACAAGGGTATCAAATGACAATATCTTCCTATCAAAAAAAAAAATATGACAATATCTTACAGCACTATAATC
This sequence comes from Barbarea vulgaris, assembly GCA_963667165.1. Taxonomy (NCBI): domain Eukaryota; kingdom Viridiplantae; phylum Streptophyta; class Magnoliopsida; order Brassicales; family Brassicaceae; genus Barbarea; species Barbarea vulgaris. Next base: position 5,701,099 of record OY763887.1, read on the forward strand.
CTAATCTTACCGGCCGGTCTATTTTTATTTAATAGAGGGGACAATAATCTAATAAAGATAGAAAAGTAAGAGTAATAGTGGAGAACAAGAAAGAAACAAAGCTAAGTGCAAGAAACTTATGTGGTTTTAGTCATAGGTTTAACATTATGAGTTTTGTCTGTCTGGTCTGAAAAAACTGATGTTTACATAATGCATAATTAACCTATTCTAAATTATCTTTTGGGTATAGTCAGATATATTTCCTTAAAACATATATTCTTCCATTATATGTGTCCCCGAGGTAAGACAATGGTTTTATTTGCTATCATTCTAACAAAGCAGTGGTGACACTCGTTGAGTTATATGCAGCCAACTAATTTTATACAAAAGAGACAACAAAAAAATGAGAAAAATAGGTAATAATGGCTCCGTAATCATGGGTAACCTCCTCATTATAATTAACTTTTGTTTCAACCATGATCATCACACATCTAGTAGACACAGTTAATCCCCTCACGTCATTTTGTAACGCACTAAAGACCCTCAAATCTAGCTCGTCAATGTTTTGCCATTTGTAGCTCTATATATCGTTTTTGTTGTTTTTTGTTTTTTTTTTGTTTTTAGGGTCTAATTTGATACTTCTTTTTAAAAAATCAAAGATTAGTTTATCGGTTAACCTTATAAACCATCAAGAATGTTTTTCTTCTAAATATCTTTTATTTTAAAGAAAACTATAATAGCTTTTAGAATTGAGAGACATTGTAAAAAATGCAAGAAAAAAGGGAAAAAAAGTGGAATCATAAAGAGTTCTTGTCTCTTGTTTCTGCCCGCAGACTACTACTATATATCGCTTACCCTAAAATTATATTGTAGATTCAACTCGTTTAATTGTGGATTTTAAAAAAAAACAAGTGCACTTAATGATGTATATAGTCAAATTTCATGCACATCTTATTTTTCATAAAAAGAAAAAAATTAGACATATTTGTTTCATATTCATATATATACTTCGACCACGGAATACTGAAAACATGTGTATTGTGATTTGGATTTTAATTAGTATCGACACTGTCTAGTTGACCGGGAACTAATATTGTATCAAAATCATATAAGAATAAACCTTTGTATAATTGTATTAAATGGTAGAAGTTACATACAAGCGCATGCATATAAATAATGAATGGAGTCGAAAGTGAAACTGAATCTTTCTAAGTACTGTGCTTTCTTTATACTTAAATAGGCAAAAATGTCTTTTACACCAGGAGAAGGATATCATCATAGTCACTCTCGTTATTATTACAACCCTATTCTCCCTAACACATTTACTGATTTCAATTAAAACAATCAAATGCTAATAACTGGAGAAACACGTATCTTTTTATATACTAGAATTAATTTCTCTATGGGTAGAATCTGTATATCTGTTTACTAGAATCTGAATTCATTGTTTTTCTTAGAAGATTTTGGTGCTTCTACGCGTGTTCTTTGTCCTCTTAGGGGACATGCGAAGCTATAAGAATCATGATATAAACGTAAAGCCTGGATACGTTGGGGATTTAAAATATTGATGTATCGAAGTTTTTTCGACAAACATAGTGGGGTCGAACCAGGGTCCAGGGATACGAACAAATGGTCAGACCATATTTGGGATGACTAAGAGCAACTTTATCACTGATACTTGTATGAGTGTTTTAAAAGTTAATTTTAATTAAAAAAAAAAAAAATTCACCTTTCAATAATAAATTGCCACGTTAGAATAGATGGGTGTCTTCAGTGTCTCTACACAGACACGAGATCTACACTATTTAATAATTTTTATTATTTGTTTAAGTAAAGACCCTCTGAAAAAATAAGCATTGGAGGTGATCTAAGATATGTCATCCTTAAAATTATTTTCGACCGCTAAAATTAGGTTGGGATTACATCCAAGATTTAGTGATTATGGATAGATGAATGATATGTTTTGAATTGGATATATATATGTGATTATCTATGGTTATATCCAGTTTGCGCAACATTCAACAGATATGTCATTAATTTGGTTTTCGAGGTACATTACTCGATCACAAAGCAACTTTCCACCTATTTTATATAGTTTTGATTCAAAAGGCTTCTTGGTTAGTAAGTTTCTTTAATGTTAAGCGTTGTTTACTTTGTTTGATTCTGATTTGTGTTAGCCGATCTCGGGGAGAGAGCTTGGTAGAGTGAGCTTGCGCTTCTCATTTTCTTTGGTTCAGGTAGTTCGGCTCTGAGATAGCTCATGATTAGTTCAAGGTTTCGTTCTCTCATTCTAGCCGACTTCGGGGAAAGTGTTTGGTAGAGACGTAGAGTGAGCTTTCGATTCTTGTTCTAGCCGTTGACGGCTCAGTCTTCTCGGGCTACAAGTTGAAAGGGCTTCCATTCACTTAGTTTTCGTAGTTTCGTTCATCGCCGTTTGTCTTCATGTCACTTCTTCTCTAAGATGGTATCTTCGAGATATCTTCAAAATTGTGTTATCACTTCATTGATTTATGTAAGGTTCATTGCTTTGTTGATCTCAATGGACTTATTGTTCTTTGCTTCCATGTTTTTTTTCTTTTTTTTTGGCATGGAACAAACTGTAGGATCTACATATGTAATTCCTAAACTTTTCATGCTTAATGAAATATGTACATTCTTATTAAAAAAAAAAAAAACCTTCTTGGTGTGTGTTTTTTTTTTTTTTTTCAAGTTCACGAATGAACCAATTGAGTTTTGACCTACCAATGTTACCTAGGTTTTTTCAAAAATTGTTACGTAGATTCTCTGTTCATTTTTCATTTGGGAGGGACTGTTACGTAGTTTTGATCCAAAAAATTTCAGTTGAGCATAATAATTAAAAAAAAAAAAAAAAAAAAATCAATTGAAAATTCTTAATCGGCTTGTTAAAACAGCGGTAATTGGTTTTGCAACGAACGGCCAAATAAATGGGTCAACTATAATCTTTTTTATGCTGTTTTATTTTTGGGTCATTATTGTGAAACCCATATACATTGTATATCCTTCTATGGCAAAGGAATAACAACATGAATTTTCAGTACATGTGCATATATAGAAATGTGCCTGCGAGTGTTTATATTGTGTGAATAATTATATATGATATACAAAAAAAAGTGTGTGTGTGCGTGAGAGACAGATATATACTCGAAACTTCGCCGTTGCTTCAATCGGACGTCTCGTACCACACGCATTTGCATGATTGCTTTCATTCCATACCTCCTTTCTTTTGGAGTGAAATTGTGACCTCATTTTTTCTTTTAATTATTTCCAATAAATTGATAGATATTAGAGAAGAAACCTGTACATTTCATAAAATGTTCCAGTTACAATTTATGTTAACATTTTTTGCTGTAACGAAAAATGTATGTATAAACACTGAGTGGAACGTTTAGGAGTTAGGTCTATGGTACTTCTACGATTGTCGAAAGCAAAAAAAATGGTTTCACCTCAAAAATTGTAATTACCAGGTCAAAAGAGTATTCCTAGTATATGTTACAAGCCCATTTTTTCCTTCAATATTTTTCCAAGTTTATGTTATAACTAAAAGCCTGCTGCTATCCAATAAGAAGAAGGCTAGCCCATTCTCTAGTGCCAAAGAATTACAGTGGCCCAAAAGTTCGTTTTACTTTTTAAAATTTTTGTACCTTTTTTGTTTTTGGGTGAAAATGTTAAATTGAGATATTTAATGAATTTAATTTCAGAAATAAATATACGTATACGAGAGTAACACACTATGATAATGAAAAAAAATAAAAAAAGTAGTATGATAATGAATTGCACCTATAGTGGTAATGTAACACACTATGATAATGAATTTATCCCCCAAAAAAAAATAAAAAATCAAAACTTTTAAGAAAACGAAAAATAAATAAAAATGAGAGTTATATTGAAGCGAATAAATTTTGTTTTTAGAGTTTCTTAATTAATAGATAAATGAATACTACAAACTCTTAAACTTTTTTATATAAACCTCAAACTCCATACAATTATAATAGAAAAAAAAACTAATCTTCTAAAACTTATCATAATACCGCCTAAAAATCAGGTCTAACCACTTCTGACTCATTGCTTTATGTTGAATCTTATTAAAATAGAATCCCATAAAAAAATTCAATATGATTTTAAGTCACTTAGATTAACATGAATAATTTACTACATAATTTTATGTTATATACTTATATATATATACTAGATAAGGATCCGCATATATGCGGATTTATAGGAAATATTTTATAACCCGTAAAATAAAAACTAATAGTAAAAAGAAAAAAAAAATATCTCTATAAAATATAAAATAAAATTGGTTTTCAATCTCCTATATTTTTTATTCGCTTTCTAACTAAATTATGTAATATATACATATGTATATATAAAATTTTCCTTCTCCTATATATATATTGAATTATTATTTTTATTATTTAACTACTCTTATTTCTAAATTTTAAAACTAATTTTGATGAATTAGTTTTTTATTCATAGTAAAATTAGATTTTAAGTTTGTTTGGTGCGAAATTGAGAGAATACAAATTTGTATATTTTAAGGTAAATATTTATAATCTTTTTATTTTAAAGATTTGACAGTGTGTTGTTATTTATTTTTTGGTAAGATTGTTTTTAAAAACTTTTTATTAAGGAAAATCATTGAAAACTATCCTAATAATTTTCTAACACATAGATTTACTTTTGCTAATAGTAAAAAATATTTAATTCTTTATTTAATTTTGTTATTACTACTAACAATTTTGACACATGTTAAGATCTGAGGTTATAACTGACACATATCACTATCTCGTTAATTATAATTTGGACACGTGTCGAGCTCTTGTGAGTGTAACCCAAGTTTATATAATAAAATATATATATATTATGCTATTACTATATATATCCATACAAGAGTTGTAGATTTTGACAACGATGAATTGATAATATCAGAAAAGTACGTAAACCCTGCACTTATAAATATTGTTTCTGGTTTAAAATTCAAGTGATCAAATATTTGACAAATACATCTGTTCGAGAGGCGAACAAGGACAGATGATACCGAAGAACATATAATTGCCACACTGTGTGTCGCTTATTAAAGCCCACACAAAAATATATCTCCCCCAACATATAAAAGCAAAATAAGCCTACACTCTACATCCACGCACACATGTGATACGTCAAACTGAGATATTATATATGATCTTCAACTCCTGGTAATTATTACTTTATAAAGTAGTAGTTGTGCCAGTGTTATGAAAATTTGTAGAAACTTTTTGATACAATTTAAATAACTGATCAATTGTATTTGGTTGATATACAAGAAACTATTGTTTCGTACTTTGTAATGATATCTTCTAGATTCATCATACTGATTTAAATCTGTATAATACATGCATGTTATATTGACAGAAGAAAAATGAATGACCGATAATATCATATATAATTTTCTACCTAACACCTAATTATTAACTTGGTGGAGGACTATGTGTATGAAACTGCAAATAGGCATGTTAAAAGATTCTCATAGAAAAGGGTTCATCATCATTAAGTCCTGAGATGACAAACTTTGAGCTCATTTTCTTTCTCTCTTTTACTTTGGAAAGGACCAGCTTGTCCAGTGTCCTTATTCACATATACCCAAACTCAAGCAGGTTATTAAAGACTTAACAAATACTTCCTCCTTTTTATATTTATTTTGGACTCTAAAACTTGTTTTATATTAATTGTCGTTTCGTATTTTCAATACATATGTTTGATAAGATTTCTAATTTTGTCCGTCTTGTTTTAATGTTTTGACCAATAAAACAAATTTTGACCAATGAAGCAAATCAAATAAACATCAATTACGGATAAAACAGAAAAATCAAATGATTTTTTAATATGTGTAAAACAATTTTAAACGACAACTAGTTGAACCGGAGAGAGTATAAATTATTGAACAATATTAAGAAAACGGTCAATGATAGTAGTAAAAATCCAACTTCCGTTGCTTATGTAGCCCTTATTTTATTGTTCCTATATATTTATTTAGTGACTTTCTTTTATATCCAACAATCAGAAGTTTTAGTACTTACTCCCAAAAAAAAAACACTATGTCGCCTATTCTTCCAAATTTATGATCCATAAAAGTTCTTGAATTTATACATATATTATATTTCACCTATCTTATGTATTTTTCCAACTTCAGTTTCAATAAACAAATACATTATTAGGTAATTTTTTTTGTATATTTTAACAACTACAGATCAATAACATTCGCAGTTATTACAAAAGGTGCTAAGAGTGAGATTTAAAAATAGACTATGGATTTCAAAACTATTTTTTTCTTTTTCTTCAGCTTACTCATTGTTAAGACCTAACAAGGACATGAATGAGTGTATTTATGTTCCACATCCCTAAGGGGACTCTCTATTTCTCATTAGTAATGATACAAAGTGATAAAAGTATTTACAAAAAATATGGTATAAGCAAAAGCTACTTTGCAACTTTTGCCCATTACAAAAAAATAAATAGAATATTTGCTTTATTTATTCCTTAGCATTATCAACCCGTAATATACCAAATGTATTATTATCAAAAGCGATGTGTCGTTGATCATAGGGTTACATATAGGTGAGACAAGATATAACCCCAACCAAAATATCAGTTCATCTTTTATATTAGGTTATTTTCATCATCCAAAAGGATTTGGAGAAAAACGGTTTACCAAATGAAAAAAACTTGATTTGATGAGACAAAGAAAATTGGTGTATTAGCCCAAGTGATATTTCTTTAAATATATTTAGAGCTTGAGCACGATATATTCTAAAATGGTTGATGCTTTTTTAGGTTTGTAATAAATTGTTGTAACAAAAGTAAGTTTTTTTCAATTTAAAAAGTAAAGTTGAGCAAGAAAATGAAAATACTAATTGTTAAACAAAAATTGTGGATGCTCTATTTCAACAAATTAATTAAAGATGTAACTTATGAAATTATTTCTTTAATATAACTTTTGTATGATGATGAATTGTGGAGGTATTGCTGAGATGTAGTGGTCAGCGAGTCAAAGGAAAAGCAATGAGAGAGAGTAGGTATTAATAAAATAGAAGTCTATGGGTTTTGTACTTTTGTAGGCTCAGTTTGTGTCCATCTCTTCTAACTTCTAAGTCCTAGCCCTAACTCCCTACCTATATATCTCTCCACCAATCACATCTAGTTCCTCTTTTTCTTCCATACATGAAGAATCAAGAAAACTATAATCTATAGATAGATTTAAGGAAATCTTGAGAACATAAGGAAATAAAATGACAAAGATGTCGACTGGTTTTTCAGCCGATCACAGACCATCTATCCAGAAAAATTATATATACTTATTTGTAATGAATACTTGTTACGAATATTTTTTTAAATTGTAATAGGACAGTGAAATTAAAAACATCCAAAAAAAAAATAAAAAAAAATAACCATGTTTGCATTTTCGTAATTTTTGGACTCCTTCTAATAACTTGTTTTCAAGATTCAAATTCAAACTGATTATTTTTTCCATTGTATAAAAGTACACCCTAACTTTTTTTTTAATTGAATTTTAGCACCTGTATACGAATCCTATATATATATATATATAAAGTTAATTTAAAACTCTAGTTCCTTTTTGGTAATATAATTCAATTGAAAATATGAATTAACCATACTTATAAAAAGCTACAACCAATATTAACACAAAATATTCCATAAAGATAATTTCTAAAACTTTTGGACCAAAATTGTCTCATTCCTCTATGCTAAATTTAAGGTTAATGCACATCAAATCTTTTCAGATCACATCTAACTAATGCGTCCAACTATGTAGAAAAATAAAATTTATGTTATTAACATAAGCATGCATCATTATGTCCAATCAGATATAATATTCAATAATTTTTAAAAAATCCTAATACTATATAGTACATTTGAAAATATAACTTAAAATCTAATAAAAATTACATCAAATGTCATTGTTATCTACAGATTTCATTAAGGATAATAGAGTCCAACAGAATCTCAAATCCAAAACTGTTATCTTTTCCTAAAATCATCAATATAATCTTACCGAACTCAATAAATTTAATTTTTCATTAAAAAAAACTTAACAAAATTTTATATATATATATAAACTCTCCGTGGGTTAGAATCTAGTATTTTGTACATCTTTTATTTAAAGGTGCAAATAGTGCTTTCTGTATATCTATGAAATGGAACTCATTTATTTGTAAGATTGTTAAATTAAGAATTCTATAAGAGCTATAAATCGTTTGAGACGAAAATTTCATGCATTTTGTCAACATCAAAATTATTTTCCTTAGACATCCAATATGGGATGAATTAAGTTCGATCTATAGTCCTACTAAACATTGTATATATGTCTCCAAATATCTAAGAAAGAAACAAAAAAAAACTAATATATATATGCATTGTCCATCTTTATAAAAGACAATATTATCTTCCAATAAAGCACAAACGAGAAAATGAAGGAGATGGGGTTGCTATCAAACAACAAAGCAACGCCCACGTGAAGGGATAACCAAATAGGCCTTAGACTTGGTCCCTTTCGTTTTCTCCTCACCACTTTTCTTCTCTTAGCTATCACCACTTTTTTTCATATTACCGTTAATCACTATCACTCCCACAACCTCCTCCTTAACCTTATCCCATACACACCACATTCATTAACTTTTTTTTCATTGTCAACAAAATCATTTCTTTATTGTTTGAATAAATGGAATTACTCCAGGAGGATTAAAAATGGTAGCAAGAGAAAAATATAGAATTTCAACTATACAAAGCCTTACAAGCCATAAAATTCGCCTGGTGACTCTACTCGTTGAACCCTCTGTTGAGAGCTCTCCATGCTCCAAATTCACCTAGCTTAAAAGCGACTGTGTATAATATGTATGTTCCACGACATTTATTAGGATGGACATAAAAAAACAATTATATACAAAAAAAAATAAAAAAAAAATCAAAGATTATATGGTTGTGGTTATATATAATGTATTCATAAATAATAGAAAAACCTATATGTTTAGTTTCATTTGTTTTCATTTTTTTTCTTTCTCCAATACCTTTTGTCCATCTTCCTCTAGCTATCAACCTTTATAGAACAAGCACACACCCACTAATGAGCCAAAGGGGTTGAGCGAAGAAAAGGAAAAAGAAGATTATGTTTTAGTTACCTATTTCTCTCTTCAATCTAATGTTTCCTTCTCTAGACACCAATGGCTATGACCTCTTTGATAACTTCAGCCCCCTCCAAACAACCACGCTTCCTTCTTTCGCTACTCACATCCAAAGCCCTAGTTCTCACCCTTCGTTTTCTTTTCCCTTCTCTTCAGATTTTCTTGACTATGTTGATGATTCCTTCTTGATAAACCAATTCTTGTTTCAGCAGCAAGATGCGCCACCAGCAAATGTTGTTGAATCTCCGAGAATAGTTTACAAGAAGATTGAAAATAAGATGAAGAATGAGAAGTTTGTTAATGAAACAACCTCAGAAAAGGTCCCACGGAGACAGACGGGAAAAAAAAGGGACAGGCATAGTAAGATCTGCACTGCTCAAGGTCCTAGAGACCGGAGGATGAGGCTGTCTCTTCAGATTGCTCGCAAGTTCTTCGATCTTCAAGACATGTTGGGTTTCGACAAGGCGAGCAAGACTATAGAATGGCTTTTCTCTAAATCAAAGGGTTCCATTAAACAACTTAAAGAAAGTGTGGCTGCATCAGGTGGAGGAGGAGGAGACTATGAACATATCCAGGTTGATGATAAGGAAAAGGACAAGACTTTGAAAGTGACTGTTTCAAAGAGAAAAACAAAGACTATGGAGAGCTCATGTAAGACAAAAGAGTCGAGGGAGAGAGCTAGAAGACGAGCAAGAGAGAGAACAGTGTCGAAGATGAAGATGAGGTTAGCAGGACTAATTGACACCACAGAAACAATTTCAGATCCTCATCAAGAAACAAGGAAGATCAAGATAACCAGTGGTGCACAAGAAGAAGGAGAAAATCAAGAACAAGAATTGAGTACTAATGATAATGTGAACATGGTAGAGTATCAAATGGGTTCTGTGAGCATCATAGAGAAGTTTCTTGGACTAACCAGTGACTCTAGCTCCTCTTCAATCTTTGGAGATTCCGAGGAATCTTACACAAGCCTTAGCTCAATAAGAGGTAATAATACTTCAACAATAGGTAACAACAATGTGTTAATTATAATTAAACCCTACTTAATACAGTCCTGAATAATATTGGCTCTTTTCTAATTGCAGGAATGGTGACACCAAGGGAACACAACACAACTTCAATAGCATCAGTAGATGAAGAGAGAAACCCTAGTTCATCTTTTTCTCTATACGATTATCTCTGCTATTGATGATGATGAGGCTTCATCCTTGTGAGGTATTTGGAGTTTCTCTATGCATCAACATTAGAGCCTTATGAGCCAAATCTATCGCATATATATATAAATATATATAGACGTTTGTGTGTGAACGAGAAGGCTTGGTGCTATTTTCGTGGTTTCATTAATCAATTGTTCTTGCAAGTTTTTAATTCTCTGGCATTGATTTTGTTGTTGTTTTAGTTCAAATAAGAGTCTTTCACAATATAAGGAAATCTCAAAGCTATACCACAAGTACACAAACACAGTAAACTTATAAGAGATTGTGAAAATTAATGACGTTATATATGATTTACCTGGTGACTTTGTCAATTATTAATGATGCATATATATAAATGTATGAGTGTATTATAACTAGTACCGTTTTCAAAACTTCTTAGGTGGTATTTAATTATGTGTGGTGATTGTGTCATACACGTTATGTGCACGTACTTGAAAATGTTTGCAAAGTAGACACTGATTAATCATTTGAAATGGACTAAAGAGGCAAAACAAATATATAATCGTTTTAATCGGGTTAGAAGTTAGTTAATTGTTCAAAACAAACTATATTCTGATTAGTTATTCTATAAGCTCCAACAATTTAGAGAAAAAAAAAAGAATTGCAGCCACTTCATCAACTTCCATCATATCGACTTTTCTCCCAAACTCTCAAACGTTGTTTTTCTTATACTTTTGTGACTTGGTTGCAGTGGTAGTCTCGAACTAAACACTAGGTTTTAGAAAATGTACATTTTTTTTTTCTTAAATTTAGTATTGATTATGTAATTGTGTTTATGATGTTTTTAGTTATGTGAGTTTTTATTGGCTTGGTTTGTGGACTAACTAATAGTTTTAGTAGGTTAGCACCGTCGTACTTTTTCAAATTAGCTTTAATTTTATGAATGACCAATCTATAAACTCCATCACCTACAATGTATTAACGAAAAAAAAAAATAACGAGTTTCCTTGATTTCTCCATGCTTGCATGGTAAATATCATCCATGCATCTAGTGATTTCTCCCTGTGAGAAATGCAGCTACTGATTTAATACAATATACTTCTGAGAATATCGGATTTCTACAAAAAAATTGGCCAATGTATATTTAACCAACGGAAATTCTCAACATCACAAATTCACAATGCAGTGTTTCTCCTTCAAATTCCAATGTAAGATAAATTTCGATAAATGATCCTACAAGGCTACAAAACAATGTATGTCTCAAATTTCTAACCATGACAAAACTTATCGAAGCATATGTCAGTTTTACCAAAAATACAAATAACAGTGCTTATTAAAGCCCTAGCGCTAGCGAAACCAATGATATACAATATGGCCCTTTAGGCCCAAAAAAACCGTCAAGTTTTATCTTAATAAACAAAACTTTATTTAAGAAACACCGATACTAATGTATCTAGTGGATAAAAAAAGTTGTAACCGGAAATCGATTGGAACTAAACCAAAATTTATCTACCAAAACAGAACCGAAGTTTATTTATCTGTAAACCAGTTAGGTTTTTTTTCCCCAAAAGCTAAAGCCGATTTTAGTAAAAATCAAACTAAACCGAAAAACTTGATATATATAAAAATGAATGCATGGATGTTAACCGTATATAGCTAATCATAAAAAATAAAATAATAATCAATTAACTATGTATAAAAAAATATTTTTAATTAAAACCAAACAAAACCAAAATGCTTTAAACCGAGTAAAAACCAAATCTAAATAGAAAAATTGAAATGACTACAATCTCTGTAAAAAAAATAATAAAACCAAAAACTACAGAAAGTGAACACCTATAAATTTCTATAGAACGTAACTGTCCTGTAAGAAGCTGCTTCTACATAAGAATTAAGTTACCACGATAAGATAAAGTTCTAATATGACATTTGGCCATTCTTCTCTTTAGGTTATCTCTTAACATTTTTTATTTTTCTTATGAAATTGCTCTTGCTCTAGTAATAAGTTTCCTATTTCAAATTCTTAGAAGTCAATATATGTCAAAAAAAAAAAAAAAATCATTCGTTCTTGATTTGTTTGATAATATTTTGTCACATCAAAGAACTGAAGAAACATGACATTTCAAGTACACACATATTGAAAAATTGTGCATACATCTTCTCTCTTCTCTACCATTAACAAAAAAAAAAAAAAACCATTTATTCAGGGTTTATACTTATTTTTTTATAACTTCAGACGTTCAAATATTCAAGGAGAGAAATAGAAGATGCACTTTTCTCAGATCTAGCTACAAGAAACGGAGGTGAATACTACTAACCTGTAAATGTAATCTCCTTCTTGCTTTTCATTTCTCTTAGGACCACTTAATCTTGCATGTATGTGTATCTATAAATACCCAAATCATATATTATGTAGACGATTGTATATAAGCAGAGTAAGAGGGAGAGTTCTGATCGATACGGAAGAACTTTATTAATTAAAATCTGACAAGAGTAAAGAAGATGAAGAGCAAAGGTCCCTTAAAGACATAAACCTCACTCTCTGCTTTAAAAGCCTTTTTAAAATATAGGGAGCAGAATGAAGAAAATAAAGAAAGATATAAAAGTAGGAGTCTAGGAGTTTACTGCATATTAAAACTTAATTGAGTAATTGTATCCTACGATTTGACCATGTCTGATTTTTTTTTGAAAAAAATATATAATATAGTCGATCGGTTTTGCAGACCCAAACATGATTTTTGTGAGGTATGTCCAGTTAGATTTTGGATCAGTCGCTATACATTTTTTTGTTGTTCATAAAACTTATAGTCTTTTCTTTTAATGACTTAGTTCAATCCGGATTTGTCGGACCAAAATAATGTATTGTCAGGTTTTAGGAATAACTGCCACAAATGGATTATAAACTGCAAACTATTTTAAACAACCAAATAATTGTAATTAGGTGGTTTCACCTTTTCTTTATATGTTTTGGGGAGATTGGGACCAGAGCAGACTATGAGATTTAAAAGACTCCAAACCAAGAAAGAAAACAAAAAGTGAATAAGATAGGTAGCCTAATTTTGAATGTAAAGTAAAAGTATATATATTATTAGGTGGCGAAATAGTGAATATGCGGAATTGCGGATTGACTAGTATTTTCCTGCAGAATTGTGTGATTTTATCAAAAAAATGTAGCATCTACTAAATAAATTTAGGGTGAAATAATGATCGCATATGGTACATGATTTCACAAAATAGCTGGTATCTGGTAAAATAGTAAGTTATTTTGACATAATAGTGATATATCGTTCATAAACTATGTGCATGGTATTGGATTTGTAACTCAATCAAGAGATATGAGTCTTTTTTTAAAAACTAAAATAGAGTTCATCTCTTGGAAAATGAAGTCTCCAAAAATGTATAAATTCAGAAGCTCTAAGAATAGGTTTTTTCAGCTTGCCACCTTGGCACAAAGACGAACTCTTTTTTTTTTTTTTCGTCTTCTAAAAGAAAATAACCATCTCTTATTGGAACATACAGTTATACTGTAAACATAACTGATTTCTCACGATTACTCTAATATTCTAATATTTCCAAAAATATCAATGCTAAGATGGAAGTGGACATTGTGGAAGTTTTGGAGAACAAAATTTGGTGTTGTCTGCGTTTTCTCATTAATAGACAATATTAAACTAATTACGGAGGGAGTAGAGAACAGAACAGAAAAGCTAATGTTTTTGTTTATATGGAAAAAATGGAAGAATTAATATGGATATGGATGTCGAGAGATAAATCTTTTGGAAAAACTTAGCTGCGTCTAGATTACGTAGACACATAGACTTGCACTGCACTACTGCAGCTCGTACGGAGCCATGTAAGTGTAATGGCCCAAAAATCTTACATCAATAACATATTTCCACGTAAAAAATAAATCAATGTTAACTGTTTGAGTCTCTTACGGTTTCACAATAAATAAAAAAAACCATTTTAATCATTATTTTTTGCTTCTTTTTTCAACCCCTAGTTAATCGATTTCGACTTGTATTCGAATATTATCCATATTTATTTTATGATGTAGGACATATTTTTTCTTAACTCAAGATTATCTTGTTTGACAGTTAGTTTAGGTATGTTTGTTTTTTTGTTTATATTTAATGTAAAATAAAATTTTGAATATATGAGAAATAATGCAAATGAGAAACTAAAGTGAGTTTAATTACAATCATTGTGACGAATAACTAACAATAAATTCAAATAAATGAAGCTTAAAATTAAATAAAAGTAGAATTTTCAACTTCTCTCACTATTCCTTTTTTTTTGGCAAACACTTCTCTCACTATTCCAAAGGCACAAAATCCTATATACTCATAAAGGATGAAATGGGTTCTCCATAGATTGCCATGTGTAATGCCACATCATCATTCTTTTATTTTCATATCATCATTTTTTACGTTTATTAAGAAATAAATTAAATCATTGTTTGGGTAAACAATCCAACATAAATTCTTAAGTTTCATGAAATTAATATTTTTCTCCATATAATGACACCTCAATATTTTTTATATATGTGATGACATGTCGGAAAAAATTAACAAAGTACAAATGAACAAAAATAGACGCAGAGTAACTATAATAAATTAGCATTACATATATAAAATAGTTAAAACACTTAAAAAGAATATTAATAATAAATAAATCAAATGGCTTCAATCTATTCTGAAAGTTTTAAGATTTCGGAAAAAAAACAAGATATAAACAATAAGTTTCATGTAGTTAAATAATTTTCTCCGTGTAATGACACCTCAACATTTTTTACATATGGGAACACATATCGGAAAATATAACAAAGTACAAGTCAATAAAAAACAGAAGTAGAATAACTATAACAAATTAGCAATACATAAATAAATTATTTAAAACACTTAAGAAATAAAGATTTATAATAATATTTTTTTTTCCCAAATGGCTTTTATTTATTCTGAAAGTTTTAAAGTTTCAAAAAAAATAAGATATAAACAATAATTCTAATTTTAACTTTTCATCTCTCTATTTTATTGCAAATTGTTTCTCTGGAATCAATTAAGAAGTAATCAAATTCTACTGATTTTATATACGATTAAAATTAATTAAAAATATAAATTTATAAATATAACCGCGCATTGCGTGTGGTTTTTACAAAATTTTCATATAAAAATTAGATATCTTTTAAGTTGAATAACTAGTTCGACCTTACAGACGACGGTTATTCTGTAAATCCCACTATCATTATCTTATACTAGCCGCCCCTATGTTATTACTGCCGTGTTATCACTCGCTACTGTCTTACTTTCAAACCACTTAATCGATCAAAATTGATAACATATTAGTGATTATAATTTTCATTCTATATTTTGAATACGACATTATTCAGTAAACAACATAATTTTGAAATTTTATTTTGCAACATAATTTTAAGATTTCAGAGGGAAAATGTTTCATCATCATGGTTTTGTTTTGACTAGTATATTTGCTAGCAAAAATATATGTATTTATATTTTCTTTATATTTTGTCTTTGTTTCTCATTCCCATAAAAGTTATGAAGGAAAGTTTTGTTTTCTATTTCTTTTATGAATTGTATATGGAAAATGAAGAGTAAAGTATTTCACTTGATCTTTAAGAATTTTGATTCTGCACACTTCTCGGATATGTTTTTTTTTTACCAGTGCAATCATAATTCGAGCACTCAACATTAGTGCATAGAGAAAATATGAACAGTTACAAAAGGCTAGTTTGGAATTGCTCAATACCCACCAGCTCCAAATCCACTCAGGAACCACTTTCGTGCATTGGAAGACCTTTACTCAAATTTGTAATCTCATCATTTTTTTTTTTTTTTTTTTTTTTTTTTTGGAAAGGATAACTTCACTATGAGAGATTCACAATCCAAGTTAAAAAGAAATCAAAGAACTTTCTTAAAATTATATTTCCTTAATTTAAGACAATATCTGTTGGAAAAGAAAATATACTGTCCAAATTTTTAATTATTTAATTTTTTTTTTATGAAAAGAAAAATTCACGGTAAAATTTTATCAGAATATGCATATGAATACTTTATATGGCAAAAGTGTCTGCTTTTTCACAAGTTTTAATCATTTTGGAGATTAATGTAGGCATTAGATTCAAATTCTATTGATTATAAAATAATTATGTATAGCCAAATTATCGGAATCTTCTTTAGAAATTTGTATCATTTCTTTACATTTTTGGAGTTTTTCGGTTGCACAAATTTGAGTTTCTTACCCTCGAAAATTTTATACACATGTTAGAGAATGTACATCGTTAAGATACTCTTAAAATCTTTTGACAATAAAATAAAATAAATATTCTATAATTTTATTTATTTAAAAAATATAAACCAATTATTAAATGACATCTTCCTTCTTTTTCTGATTTTTTTTAATTTTTTAATAAAAATCTCTAAATTAGAATCCTTCGTTGGGAATGCTCTTAGTTTCTAACGTGCATGCATTATATTATTTTTTTGTATACATAAATCCTTTTTCGATATAACTGGAAGATACTGGACTAAAATATATATTGATATGAAATATGTAGATATTTTTTTCCTTTTAATACATTCACAGTTGACAACCGCATATGTGATTAACTCGAATCTTGTTTTAAATCCTATGACAAATCCTTAACCACATAACCGCTATGAATTAGTTTATAGATAATTTATAAATACAGTAAATACTATTTACATTATTGAATCTTAACCTATATTAACCTAAGTATTTATTAATTTAATTTGTTTGGTGGGTGATTTTTCAATATCGCATAATTTTAATTATGGACACATATTTTAATTAGCACATCATAAACAACTTCTGAAAACAAGTCATTATCTGAAACCTCAAATTATACCATTGCATATACTATTCTCTCAACTTGGTTATGGATATTTCAACTTACAACTAAATAAGCCTCAACTGATTTCACCTTTGCTTTATCTTGCTTTGCAACTCTGTAATGTATTAAGTTATTTGCAATATATTTAATTATTAGCAAAATTTTTGAAAAATTCTAGTTTTTCTATATGAAAAAATTAAACTTAATTCTAAGAATATCATTTGATAGTCGGTAATATAACTATACGAACTCCATATAAACCGATTCATAGATTCTAATGTTTTAATTTAAAATTTTTATAACTAGTAGTTATATATATATATATATATCTATGAAATAAATGTGCGACAAGACAAAATTTCAAACACACTGAATATATGGAAAGTCAACCATTAATGACAGACAAAAAATTATCGTCGGAAAGAATACTGAAGGAAAGTTATATGTATGTGGAACGTAAGTTTCATTAAAGTCTTAAATTTCTTTGACAAACAAAAAAAAAAAAGAAGCATCAAAGTCCACGACGCAATATCTAATTTTCCAGAGCACATGCAAAGGCAATGGATCCATGTTTCTTTAATTACTCTGTTCACACGTCGACTATAATTATAATTAGACCAAAAAAATACGGTACAAATGATTGCAATCGTCTCCTGCAAAAATAATACCATCGATTACACAACTTTGTAATCAAAGATTTCATTATTCCAAAGATTTTTTTAATTGTATTTTCACTAGTCCAAAGATTTTTTCATAATTGCTAAGTTACAAACTTACAATCATGCCTCTTTTTTCATTCCTTGAATTCTAAGAAACCCCGATGCATTAGTTTTATTTTATTCACACGGTTTAATACTTCATAATTATGGTTTTTCTTTTGTATATCAATAATTGATGACTACAGATTTTGTTTCTGTAGGTATGATCATTATCTTGAAGATAATATGAAATTTATTTAAGTTTTTTGATGTTTATTGACTAGCTAGTTTTTGTTGGTTTGAAAGTCTTCAAAGAGTGTGTTTATTTTTAATGAATGTGAATATAATATTTTAGACATATAAATAGACTAATACAAGTTGCCTATAAAAAATTTCAAAACTACTCTATTTAAAAGGTCAAGACGTAATGCAATAATGGCCAAGTTTTTTTTGTCAATTATCATTTCGACATTATTCTAATGATGTAAAAACTAAAAACTGTAAGAAATACTTTATATAAAAACTGTTAAATATAGAAAAATTATTTTACTTTATGGTACATAAATTGCCTAAACACACAGAAAACTACTCCGCTTTTTCTTTTTACCAAAACTTCTTCTATGAGAAACATAATACAGACCACAAAACTAAAATCTATGACAGTTTTGGTTACGGTCAAATCTATCAAAGATCGGCCTAAATAAAAAAACCAAGAATACTTTTATAAAAAAAGAAAAGAAAAAAAAAGAGCACATATGATTTATCATCCTGCGTTGAAAAGGCAAAATCCCACTCCCTCACATCACTTAAGCTTTACATTTTGTCAACTATATATATAATAATATATAAATATATATGAGCTCTTACCATATTTTTCTGTCTTCCAAACCATCCAACAAAAGTTTTTTTTAAGTTCTTTTTTTTTTTTCCCAAATTCATACACAAACACAAGAAAAAAACAATATATCTTTTGGCCTATTCTTATTGATTACACCCATATGCTTAAATTTCTTTTATCATCTTCTACTTTTTCTCATCTTCCATGGCCATGAAATTCTCTCAAATTCTCTTCATAGTTCTATGGCTCTCCCTCTTCTTCCTCCTCCTCCACCACTTGTGTTTTCTCAACCTTCGCCGTCTCTACTCGACGGCGGAGCCGTCAATGTCAAAGCAAGACCCCCGTCAAGAATACACTGTTAGATTAGTCAGCAGAAAAACTCTCTCCCACAGATTTGACTTCACGCCTTTCCATCGCCGAGATAACAACCACCATGATCACCGTCGTTCCGGCGAGCAATACGACGGTGATGAGATCGACCCTCGTTACGGAGTGGAGAAACGCCGTGTTCCCTCCGGACCTAATCCGTTGCACCATTGATGATGCCACGTGTATGATTTGTGTGGTAACATTTAAGACAAACATTCGACTTTTGCCTAGTTTTTTTTTTTTTTTTTTTTTTAAATATATATATAATTCAGGTCCGAAAAAGAGAAAATTTAAAGGTTAGAGCTTTTTGGAAAAAGAACATTTCTATAATTTGGGTGTTAATACATATTTTTTTTTTGGTTTCTTATAATTTTGACGATTGTATTTAATTTACTAAAGATATTGACATCTCGATTATTGGTTTGTTACTTTGTTACCGTATGTAGTTTATGTTGACCGTAATGTATACTGATTATTAGTTTAAATTATACTTATAGAAAAAATGGTCGTTGATTACAATGATGAATGTTAAAATAATTGCTTTGACTTTGGGATTAGCCAACCAGTAGCTGCGACGGCACGTCACAACCCAGAGATATTGTAGATGCATTAGAATAACTTAAAAATAAATAGTGTTAGATATATATGGAAAAAGGCAAGGAAAAATAATTAAGAATAATAATAATAATTTTTGTTTTACACGTTCGAATTTTGGACTACAAGTTTTTAATTTCCTTTTCACGCTTATATAGTAAGCAAACAATTTCTGTAGATCGTCAGTTTTCATTTTAATAAAATTTAAATGCAGTATAAGCATAATTTTTTTTTTTTTTTTAATGGCATCAAAGAAGTTGCAAATTTTTTGTAAGTTTGTAAGCTGCATCTCGTAAAGAGAAAAAGTTTAAAAACGTTAAGGAAATTTATTTGGTATGTATTTTTTTTTTGTGTGTGTGTGTGTGAGATATGTCTACAACATGACTTGAGGCGCGTCTAATGTCTGTCTTTTCGATAGAAATAAGGAAATTGTCTTTATGCATAAGCTTCGTTGTCTCTCAATCTCAGGATGTGCCGACTTTTTCCCTATTTTGATTTTTACACCAACTAAATATTATGTCTTTTTTTTTTTTTTGCATAAATTAATTAGTAAGTTCTGTTACCTCGCACCGTGAAGGGTAGGGCATCATCGTCTTCTAGTATATTAATAAGCTGAAATGAGCTAATTCATATATGATTCTATCAACTCAGAGATAATTTTGTTTCATTTTTTTTTAGATCCTACTTACTAAATGAAAAATGAATGCATGATTTGTGGGCAAAAAAAGAAAAAAAAGAAAAAAGATACGTATACAACTAATAGACAGAAAACTTTGTGCTTTCATAAAAGTTGTTAGTAAATAAATAAGAAAAGTCTTTCTTACAACAGTAGTCTAGACTCTAGTAGTAATTGTGTGTCCATTTATCAATGAACCCTTTTGGCCTTTTCAGATATTAGGTTTGTGTGGCATTGCAATATTTTTTTTAACATCTGATATTATAAGAATGAAACCAACCAATACAGGGAATCCAAGAGTGTTTATCAAGCCTGGTACAACCAAAGGCTGGACTCAGAAAAGAAAATAAGGACAAACTCAAGTTATTGACCAACACTTAGCAAAGCAAAAGAAAGACTGATTAAGGCTGACAACTCGGGATAAATCTAAACTTGAAAGAATCAACCTAATCGCCTAATGACTGAAAATTGAAACCCGGACATGAACCGGAAAGAAATTGATTAGACCAATGAACAGTCCACTGCACGCCCAAATAGAAGATCCCGAGATGCTTCACCGGATCGAGTAAAATTATAACACTTCTCTTTGCAATGATGATGACCGAAGCGCTAGATTACTGCGCTTTTGAAGAGAAAGTGTGGCATTGCAATATATTTACAATGTTTGGAAGAAAATCAAAATAGAATAAAACTCAGCAGCAGGGGCGGATCCAGAGAATTATTTTACCGGATGCACATATATTAAATAAAACATTAAAATAAAATAAAAACACAATTAAATTTTTTTTAAAAAAATAGTTCATAAATGTACTCTATGTTCACTCATTGTTTGGAACCGGTTTATCACACCGCTTCATTCGTAACATCTGTAAGCAACTCTTTTTCAATAAACTAATTTAGATAATCACTTAGAAATTGATCTCCAATTCGATTGCGTATGGTTATCTTCACTAGTTTCATTGCCAAAAAACATCTCTCAACACAAATTATGTAGAACAAAAGAATTGTGAAAAAATTACCAGTTTAGATGATGTTTTGCAAGCAAAAACCAGAAATCATTTGAACAAAAATAGAATATAATTAGTTTTACAATTAAATATAAATTAGGGTTTTAAATATAAAATCTAGATTAATATAATTGGGCTTTAAAACTTAAGTTGATTTGGGTTTAATTTTTTTTTTGATATTTGGGCTCACCCTAAATTTATTTTGTAATTAATTAAAAAAGCTGAGTTCAAAATTCTAAATTTAATGGATGCACAATATATTTTCCTTAAGAAATTACACTATTAATTTTTAAAACTATGGGTGCACGTGCACCCCCTTCTCCTATGTTACATCCGCCCCTGCTCAGCAGCATACTTAACTAATTATTTTACAAAATCACACTATATCAACAAACTTGTTTGTATCCATTTTCAAAACTCGGGAAAATAGATTTACACAAAAACGAATTAACATTCCTAATACTAGACAGAACTATCTAAACAATATCAAATACAAATCACCAAAAAAAAAAACAATATCAAATACATATAAATAAAGTTGGTGGAATTAAAAAAGAAAGAGAGCCCAATAAAAACCCAAAGTGGCCCAATAGAAACTCTCACTAGCTGTCGTCGTCATTTGCTACAGACTACAGAGTCATTTGTAGCAGAGGAGAAAAGTGTTTTCTCTAACTGTCCACTAACTGTTTTCACGACGGCGCGTTTTCGCAACTCACCTAGAAATCGTTCCAATTAGTTGAATTTTTCCGGTTTGTTTCTTCGGTTCCGCAACGCAAAGTTGTCAAATTTGGGTTTTTTTTTGCTCTTCCCCTCTTCTTTTAATGCATCTGGGTCTCTAGGGTTTGAACGGAAATGTTCACACCGCAGAGGAATCCGTGGTCGGAGACTGATCGGAAAGGAAAGGCTATAGCTTTTTCCGACGAAATTACAACGAGTCTCCGCCGAGTTGATGATGATTGGAGGAAGTTCAAAGAGGTGGGTTTGCTTGATGAAGCGTCTTTAGAGAGGAAAGATCGCGATGCGCTTATAGAGAAGGTCTTGAAGCTTGAAAAAGAGGTAAACCAAACAAAAAAAAAGTTCGGATTTTTAAGTGTTGTGTTACTGAATATATCTGTGTGAGTGTTTTGAGTTGAAATTTTGGGTTTAGAGATTGAGAAATTGTTTCATTTGTGGGCAGTTGTTTGATTACCAACATAATATGGGGCTTTTGCTTATGGAGAAGAAGAAGTGGACTTCGACAAATGAAGAGCTTCAACAAGCATTTGATGAAGCTGGGGAGATTCTTAAACGTGAAAGGACTTCAAATTTAATTGCTTTGAATGAAGCTGACAAAAGAGAAGAGAATCTTAGGAAAGCTTTGATCGCTGAGAAGCAATTTGTAGCTGAGGTATCTCTTTTTTTTTTTTTTTTTTTTTTTTCAATTTATGCTGTTTTGTTGTTGCTTGATATGTGTTTGATGTTTATTAGATGTTTCTGCTGTTCTTGTTTCTATAGCTTGAAAAGGATTTGAAGTATTGGCAACTAGAACATTCTGAGGTGAAGTCTACTTCTGAGGCAAAGTTAGCTGAAGCAAATGCTTTAGTTATGGGTATTAAGGAAAAAGCTTTAGAGGTGGATAAAAAGAGAGCCTTTGCTGAAGAAAAGCTTTCAGTGATTAATAGAAAGAGTTCTGAGTTAGAACGGAAGCTAAAGGAGGTGGAGACTCGTGAAAAGGTGCTTCAAAGGGAGCATCTTTCTCTAGTTACAGAGTACGAAAGATCATTTTTGCTTGTTGGTTCTGTTCCTTGTTTGATGGTATGGAGATTTTGACCTCACACTTTCTATTATTGTTTATGTTTCTTAGACGAGAAGCACATGAGGCAGTGTTCTACAAGCAGAGAGAAGACCTACAGGAATGGGAGAAGAAGTTAACAGTAGAAGAAGATAGGTTGTGTGAAGTTAAAAGAAGCATTAATCATAGTGAGGAAAAATTTATTGAAAGTGAAAGAAGCATCGCGAAGAAAGAAAAGCTCCTTGAAGAGACGCAGCAAAAGATTGATATTGCTAAGTCAGAATTAAAAAAGAGAGAAGAAGCTATAAACATCAAGCTGAATGACATTTCTATGAAGGAAAAAGTGAGTTTCAAGTTGCAAAATCTTTAGGTTTATATATTAATTGGTTGCTGTTTTAGGATTTCGAGGCCATGAAGACTAAGATTGATATGAAGGAAAAGGAGCTCCATGAGCTTGAGGAGAAGCTTATTTCGAGGGAACAGGTCAACCTCAACTTTCCTGCAACTTTTTTCTGTTTGCTATGTGTATATCGCCTTTTCTTTCTTGGTCAATGTAATGGTTATTTTTGGTTTAATCTTCAGTAAAGGGATATAATGGAAAAGGAAGATGTGCTTTACTGCTTTTGGGTTCTGAGATGTTATTACATACATACTCTAAATTTTATTTTGATTTACAGTGAGGCATGTACGCCTTCACGATCTCTAGTCTCGTAGTTGTTGGGTGGGGAGGGGGGGGTATCATGTCTTTTTTTAATGAAATTTTACCTTCAGCTAATTAACCAAATCAGAGTTTGTATACGGAGGTTGGATTAATGTAACCAAGGGAAATATTTTTAAACTGTGGTGAAGTGTTTTTTTTTTTTTTCCGGTTCTATTTGCCAAGTGCCAACATATAATATATACACTTTGTAGAGAAGTGACACAGTGATTATAATAAAACAGATGGAGATTGGGAAGCTCCTTGAGGATCAGAAGGCTGTTCTAGATTCCAGAAGGCAGGACTTTGCAATGGAGCTTGAACAAATGAGGATATCCCTTGATGAAGAACTTGAGAGAAAGAAAGCTGAAGTTGAGCAGCTGCAAGTTGAGATCAACCACAAGGGAGAGAAGTTGGTGAAGTGGGAGGCAGCTCTGGAAAAAATGGAGGAGAAAGCGAAGGAGAATGAAAAGGATCTTGAAGCAAGACTGAAAGCTGTGAAGGAAAAAGAAAAAGCTCTGAAAGCTGAAGAGAAAAAGCTGCATATGGAAAACGAGCGAGTGCTCGAAGATAAGGAACGTCTGCGTAAACTAAAAGATGAGATTGAAGAGATTGGGGCTGAGACAACAAAGCAGGAGTCAAGGATTCACGAAGAACATGAAAGTCTCAGGGTTACAAAAGAAGAGAGACTCGAGTTTCTGAGGCTGCAGTCTGAACTGAAGCAGCAGATAGATAGAGCTAAGCAAGAGAAGGAGGTGATCTTGAAGGAACGTGAAGAATTGAAACAAGATAAGGAAAGGTTTGAGAAAGAGTGGGAAGCGTTGGATGAGAAGAAGGCTGACATAGCTGGAGAGGAAAAGGTAGTTGCTGAAGAAAAGGAGAATCTGAGAAGTTTGGAAATATCAGAAAAGCATAGGCTTAAGAGAAAAGAGATGACCTCAAGGGATAATCTGAAGAGGGAGTTGGATGGTGTCAAGATGCAGAAAGAATCATTTGAAGCCGACATGGAGATTAGGAAACTAGCTTTGCATGAAAATGCCAAAAATAAGACCAGTCAGTTGGTTGAAGATCTTGAGAAGCAAAAAAGGAATCTTGACATGGAGTTTCAGAGGCAAGAAGAAGAGGGTGAGAAAGTTTTTAATGAAAGGGCGAGAACATATGAGAAGAGAAGCCAAGAAGAGCTTGAAAACATTAATTACGCAAAGAAGCTGGCTCAGAGAGAGATGGAAGAAGTGCAATACAAGAAGCTTGCTCTGGAGAGGGAAAGAGAAGAATTTTCTGTCCAAAAGAAGTTGTTGAAAGAACAAGAAGTTGAGATGCATAAGGACATCACTGAGCTAGATTTACTTAGAAGCTCTTTGAAGGAGCAACGAGAAGAATTTATCTGTGCAAGGGAGCGTTTCCTAGTATTTCTGGAAAAACTTAAGAGCTGCAATTCCTGTGGAGAAATAGCCGAAAAGTTTGTTCTTTCTGATCTTCCACTACCTGATATTGAAGATAGGAACAAACTTTCCGGGAAACAGGAATTAAAAGCAGAGGAAGCTGTTAACATTTCTCCCAGTGCAGAAAATAGCAGGAGAACATCTTTGCTTGGGAAAATTGCTTCGAAGCTATTGAGCATATCACCGATTAAAAAGACAGATAAAGTCACTGATCTGGGTATAACGGTAAAGCTCCCAGAATCTTCACAACCCGATGATACTTTGGATATAGTAACAGGCGATGATCATGAACCATCTGCTACCGAACAGAGTTTCACAGATAGTAGAATGCAAGAAGGTCCTGAAGTTTCCCTGCAATCAGAGATAGAGAGTAATAAACCTAGACGTGGTAGAGGTAGGGGTAAGTCTGTTAGAGGAAGATCGAAAGCCGCAAAATCTGCGTCTAGAGATTCAAAACCATCTGATGGGGAAATTCCAAGGAAGCGCCAACGTGAACAGGCTTCTAGAATCACAGAAAGTGAACACGCAGCTGGTGATAGCGATGAGGGTGTAGACAGTATCACAACTGGTGGACGTAGGAAGAAGAGACAGATAGCTGTTCCAGTCTCTCAAACGCCTGGGCAAACCCGATATCATCTTAGGAGACATAGAAAGTAAGTTCCCTACTTCTTTGTAATTGGAAAAATGAGTTGCAGGGTCTTGCATAAGAAATCTGGAATTCATCATTGCTTGTGAAACTTATATTCGTATCGAAATTACTTTTCAGTGTAGGAACAGAAGAAGATAAAGCACAAGCATCAACGGGTGCCACGGAAAAACAAGAAAGTGTAAATGGTGATATAAGAACAGTGCCAAGTCCGAATGATACTCTTACTCCACCACAAGGTGAGAATAAGGAAAATGGCAAATCTGAAGTATTAGTGGAGGCGGTAACACATGAGAATCTTGTTATTAGGGTATGATTTTCTGAAACCTCAAATTAGATAATCTCCATTACTTTATTTTCCAGATTGTGAAAATGTTCTTTCTTTGTATCTGAGTTGAACATGTGGGCATGTTAACCTTATGATATATTTATTTTGAACCATGGTTTTGATACAGACTGAAGCAGAGACTGAGTTCAATGATAACAATACGGGAAAGAGGCCAGTAGAAGATCCACAGTTGGAAGCAGAAGGCAGCGGTGAAATAAGAGAACATGGTGAAGATGATGATGAGAATATCAGCATGATCGAAGAAGAGAACGAAGAAGAAGAAGCAGAGCGCCAAGGTGATGCTTCCATAGGAAAGAAGATTTGGGTCTTTTTCACAACCTGATCATTTTATCCAACTCTATCCCTAAAAGACAAAACTATTCCACAAGTAGGATTTGCAAGAGAAGAAAAAAACATCTTTTTATGTGTTGTTGTTTCTTTTCTTTTTTTACACTTTCACTTTCTTTTCTAAGCAACTGAAACAAAAGAAAGTAAATCTTGGAAGTTATGGGCACTGTAAAAAATGCAGAATTTGATTCTTTAAAAAGATAATGCTGGTGTTCAAGGAAACCAAAACCAGATTCGGAGGTAAGAAACAAAGTTACATTAACATAACATAAAGTCATTGTCAATGGACCTGACACCTTTTTTGGTTATGTTTGCCTAAAAATCGCCAAACCATAAAAAATGTCCAAAACACAAAATGGTAAACAGCAGAAAAGGACTACACAATGGCTTCTATGTAAGGATCTTACAAAGATTTTCAATTTTTAATAGTGAGTAGATAGATAGTAGACACGCCACACCTTTCAATGTTAAGACAAAAGAGTGGTCCAATACAAAGAAGGCCATGCAATGCAAGAGCATCAAAACTTTACTCTTCATTACATTACACTCTCTTTAAAACATCATACATTAAATATCTCAATGGTAAAGTTAGTTCTATGACAACATTGAATCAGTCAAGAATCCATCTTTCAGGTTCTATATCAATGCTCTTAGGTAAACTCAATCTAAATTAACTAGCCGACAGAAAAAAAAAAAAAAAAAAACTAAACTTTACTCACCGGTTTCAACCACCAATTAAGCTTCTTACTTTTGAGCTATTTGTAGAAGAAAATAATAAATGTTTTTAAAGAAAAGGACAATTGATGAAAATTCAAAAAACCTATAAAGTAAAATTAAAAAAAAAAAATAGGGGAGGCTACAGAATTAACAGACTCGATCTTTTTTTTTGTCTTTCGCTTTCAAATTGCATTATCAATACAAGCTGTTTCAACCTTCTCTCTGCTTATCATTTTCATTACCATTATTGTTTCTTACTTTTTTCCTGCTTTGTAAACTGTGTCTTGCTTTTACAGATTTTTTGTTTTCTTTCTTTAATTGCTAATGCTAAGTCATTGTCTAAATCTCTGGCTATGTACCCTATAACTTCACAACTCAATCCGATTTGCTATGGAACTGAACCAGTTACGAACATGTTCAAAAAAAAGTTGTAACTTTATAAAGATCCTTAACATTTTCTTTTCTTTTAGTCATATATTCAGTTATTTGGATTTAACCTATATTTCAGTTTTGTCATATTACAGACTAGTAAAGGTGCTTATATATATTTGTGTATATGTAATCATAAGTGAGAGAAACAGATTTGGATTTTTCCTCTCTGGCTTTCTCTTGTGGTCTTCTTCTTGGCATTTCCTCTGTAATAAACCCTAAAGAGAAACCTCTAAAGCTTTTTCTCTTCTTCTCATGACATTTTCTTGTCTCAAACCAAACTCTCTAGTAGAAGAAAAAAAAGACTTAAAAGGGTTGTTTTCTTGAACAAATCTTGTATACAAATCAACCAAAATTCATGGTTTTCAAAAGGGTCCCATAACACATTGTGGTGATAGCTCTGTTTTTTCATCTTCCAAACATTAACACCCACCCAAATTCTTGATTATTTTTGTTTGTTTTCTTTTTAAAACTTTCCTTTGATTGAAACAGATGCAACAAGTGGAATAATTCCAATACAGATAAGATCCACACAACACTTTTTTTTTTTTTTTCATTCTTTTCTCTTGTATTTTCACATAGTAGTCTCAATGAAGATGGTTAGACTCAGAAAGAAGCAACATTTGTTGTTTTTACTATGTGTCTGTTGTTTTGTGGTGGATTGGAGCAAAGCAGAAACAGAGGAAAGTGAAGGAAGTCCTATGGAGAAAACAGAGCAAGCTGCTTTGTATTCTACCATTCAAGGCTTTGTTGGTGACTCTTGGAATGGCTCTGATCTTTATCCTGACCCTTGTGGCTGGACTCCGATTCAGGTTCTTTCTCTCATCATTCTTCTTTGATCTCATTTGGGTCCTTTCAAGAACAACAAAATTTACTAATTATGGGAAAAAATTATGGCAAGTGGCAGCCAATGATAAAAATATGTTTTAAGTGATTAAGTCTATCAAGATTCTGATTCTTTTAACCAAAAAAAAAAAAACAAGATTCTGATTCTTGATTTCAAAAACCGGTCAAAACGGTTGAAAATCTTAAGTAACTTTTCTGTTTGTGCCTATAATGTAATCTCAAGCCAGAAGATAGAAAATGAGATTCCTTTACTCACTTCTATTAGCAACTACAGTAATAAAAGTTTTGTTCCATTTTGGTGTGTAATACCTCAACTTCTTAAAACTTCACCAGTGGGATCTTTGTTAATGATTAGTTTCAACTTCAGAGAGCAATGTCACTTCCTTTATGGTGTAAAATAACATTTCTATATATTTCTAATGTTATCTTTTTTCTCATGAAATTTTATATTCATTCGTCGTTTAACTCTGCAGGGTGTGACTTGTGATATGTATGATGATCTATGGTATGTAACTGCTTTAAGCTTTGGGACTGCACAAGACCACTATCTTGCTTGTGCTGAGACTCCATTGATCAGACCACAACTCTTTGAGCTCAAGCACCTCAAGTCTCTCTCTCTTTACAACTGCTTCACATCACCAAACCAGTATTTAGCTTCAATCTCGGATGAGAAGTGGTTTGATCTCTCTAAAAGCTTGGAGAGACTTGAGATCAGATCAAACCCGGGACTGATAGGTGAACTACCTTCAGCCATCACGTACCTCACCAATCTTCAATCTCTGGTGGTGCTAGAAAACCGGTTAACAGGTCCATTGCCAGAGAACTTGGCCAAGTTAACCAGACTCAGACGCTTAGTTGTGTCTGGAAACCGGTTCACAGGGAGAATACCAGAGGTCAATGGATTAACCGGATTGTTGATATTAGATCTGAGCCGGAACTTGTTGTCTGAGTCACTACCCTTAAGCGTTGGAGGTTTGGGTTCACTGCTGAAACTTGATCTCAGTAACAATAACTTGGAAGGAAAGTTACCTACAGAGCTTCAGTCTTTGAAAAATCTGACTCTGTTGGATCTTAGAAACAACAGATTCTCAGGAGGATTGACTAAAGAGATCCAAGAGATGAGTTCTTTAGTAGAACTGGTTCTGTCCAATAACAACCTCGCCGGGGACTTAACAGGTATAGAGTGGAGAAATCTGAAGAATTTGGTGGTCCTGGATCTCTCCAACACAGGCTTAAAAGGGGAGATTCCTAGTTCAATCTTGGAGCTCAAGAAACTGAGGTTTTTGGGTCTGAGCAACAACAATCTCGGAGGCAAACTCATTCCACAAATGGAAACTGAAATGCCTTGTCTCAGCGCGCTCTACGTAAACGGCAATAACATCAGTGGAGAGCTTGAGTTCTCTAGGAAGTTCTATGAGAGGATGGGAAGGAGACTTGGTGTTTGGGGAAACCCTAATCTGTGTTACAACGGAGATGAAATCAAGAACCTTCTTGATCATGTTCCTTTTGGTGTGAACCGATGTAAGAAAATTAAAGCAGATAAATATTAGAACCCTCGTTTTGAATCAAAGGGTTGGTGATAACTGATAAGGCTGTAGAACTAGTTATTTCAATTATGCATTTATTTAACATTACAGCAAACCTTAATTAAGAATCAAATTATTTAGTCTTGTTTGATTCTTTTTTTTTTTTTTTTGTTACTATTAGTTGTGCTTTCAAAGATCGATCAAACATTGTGTGTGTGTGTGTGTATAAAACGATGAATATTAAAGTTATTTTTGTCCCATACTAAGAAGTATTTACATACTAACAAACATATAATAACAAAATAACTAAATAATATGAAATTTTTTTGTTGTATATATAAAATCTTTTAGTAGAATTGTACGACTTTTTGCGACATGTCTAAACGTGGGAGATATGTTGGAAATTTTTTATATATAATTTTTTATAATACAGAAAAAAGTCTATTTAGAAAATCCGTGAAGAAGTCCGATATTAGATGCAGAAATCAGGTGGATATCCAAATCAAAATCAAAGAAATATGTGAATCCATGACAAGCCACTTGTGTCAAGTTGTCAAATATTGCACTGAGTCAACCCCTCGAGCTACTTTTTTTTGTTTTTCTTAATTTCTTAAAATACCTTCTCACGCAAAAGATAGTGTAGGTATACATTGTTTTTACGTGTTTTATGCGTATGAATTTTCAGTATCTTTCATCTGTATTTTCGTTTAATAAGATAACATCTTTTTCGTATCATGATTATCCTACAACATGTTATTATTTTCAATAACACTATACGTACGTGTATTGTATATATACCATAGTGTCTAAGATATGCACTCTTATGAAAATTAAGAAAAATAAAATAAAATATATATACTCTTATGTACTTACATTTTTTGAGTATAGCTTAACATTTCAGCTATTAATTATCTTTTTGTAAAGATTTTAGTTTTATTTTGCCAACTGTGCTGTATATAGTATGGTCTAAGACTCTAAGGAAGTAAAGATGACATCTTATCTTCGTTCTGCATATTTTTTGTAGTTGTTGGTGATTAATAAAAGCTATGAGCTAATCTTGTTTTACTATAGTTTCATACATCTTGTAATAGTTACTGTTGAACATTGAAATATACGAAAAAAAACAAAAGATAGCTAACGTGAAGATGTCCATAACACCATTAAATATTCATCCCGTCAACGAAGTTGTACATAATATATGAAATCTTGAAAAAAAAGACCGTCCCATCAAACCAGATTCCCATTTCCTAAAGTATAAAATGGACTTCTATAAAAAAAACACCAAAGAAAGAAAAGGAAACAAAAGTCGAAGGCGGCGACTAATAAAACTCAAAGGAAAACTCAACCTTTGAAAACTTAGAATTCATAAAAATAATATGGAAAATTCAAAGTCTCATTAGCGTAGGCTTCACTCCTCTCTCACAATTCCCCGACTTTTCCCTCATTTCCGCCACACTTATTTCCACACACAATATATTATAAATATACACATTAGTTTCACTTCATTCATTACTTAAAGAAGAAGAAGTGAAAATTTAAAAAAAAGAGAGAAAAAAAAACATTGATTACTAAATGGCTCTGTGTCGTACGATGATGGTTCTGCTCTGTCTTGTTCTGTTTTTGGCGGCGAATAGTCCTTGTGCGACGGCCACAAGAATCGGAGCCACGATGGAGATGAAGAAGAATAGTAAAAACTTAGGGTTTAAACATATTTTTGGTTACTTACCTAAAGGCGTTCCCATTCCACCTTCTGCTCCTTCTAAGAGACACAACTCTCTTGTTGACTCTCTTCCTCATTGATTTTCATTTTTATTTATTCATTGTATTTTTTGGGGTTTTGTTTTGTAGATTAGATCAAGATAGGTTATACTCTTAATTTGTATATGCATATATATATATATATATATATATATATTTTAATAATGTTTATGGTCTAATATATGTTCAAGGTTATGATGGCCATATAAAAAGATAAAGAAATGGATTAAGCTTGTTAATTAGCCTTCTTTCGTGTTTACATATACTTCTAAGTTCTAATCAAGAATATTCCCATAGGCTTCACACATCGTACGCTAATCAAACACATGTTAATGTTAAACCTTGTCATGTTCTTTAACTATGTCGTTAGTGTTAACCTTGTCATGTTCTTTGACTTATGTCGTTAGTGTTAACCTTGTCATGTTTCTTTAACTATGTCATATCCGTAACAAAGACAACAATTAGCGTGAAGTAGTCGCATTAATTACTACTTTTTATTTTTATGCTTGTTCGTTACAACTTACAACATTCGTCTTTGCGTTAAGACTTAATTAAGAAGATGATAAAATGATAATCAAACATGAAAGACATAAAATCCACACAACATAAGAACAAACATGTTTTAAAAAAACAGAAAAAAAAAGGAGAAGAGAGGGGCATTCCGAGAATTGAACTCGGGACCTCTCGCACCCTAAGCGAGAATCATACCACTAGACCAAATGCCCTTAACGGACCATTTGATTCCAATTCAAATATCTTATTCATCGGAGAAAGGATTGAATCCGCTTTTCACCATTTTCTCAAGTGGCCAAAACAAAGGAGTTGGGAGATTAAGCCAATCGTACCAATCCCAACCTTCACACTTCTCCGGCTCCATATTCTTCGGCGTCTGACTCGGATCCATAAGCACCGCCCTAATGAACACAGTGACGTAGTGTGACGGCTTTGGTGCTTCTTTGAAAACGTTGTTTGTAACAGTCAAAAGCTTCATCTTCTCTATCTCAAGTCCCGTTTCTTCCATCACTTCTCTCGCTGCACATCCTTCAAAGCTCTCTCCTGAATAAAGACAAAGATTAGCAGAAGAAGAAGATTTGGGAGAAATCGAGAGAGGAAGAGAAAGAGAAAGAGACCGAATTCGAGGTGGCCGCCGGGAAGAGCGAAAGTGGAATGGCCGATTGAAGAGCGGCGTCGTCCTAACAAGATTGAGTTTCCTTTGAGAATGAAAACTACGACGGCGACTCTTGGTATCGCTTCTCCGGTGGTCTCCATTTTTTTTTCTTTTTTTTAGATAGATTTGGAGACAACAGTGAAAAACCTTGTCGTGGCGTTTACTTTGTTGACTTATATTGGTTGAACGGTGTCGTATTGCTTACAGCATTACTTTTGTTTATTATGGCCCAATATGTGTTGTTATGATTGGTTTACACAAGTCTCACTGCTTTTTTCCATTGCAGTACTTGTTTTCAATTTTTTTTTTAATTCTTGGAATTTTCAAACGAGTCTGTTTTCTCTCACTTCATTTAATAAATTGTTTAATAAAAATGGAATTGAAGATATGAATAATTAAAAAGTCCTATAATGGGAATGATTATGTAAAAAAATAAAAGTCCTTTGTTAGCTAGTAAAAACTTAGGCAAATGCTTTAACAAAAAAAAAACTTTACGCAGATGATGATGAATAATGTATTTTAGTTATTTTTATATTGATCTGTTTAGTAATTGGTCCAACTTCTTTCTTTAATTATTTAATTTAATTAAACAGTAAAAATATATGAAAAATATTAATGAAAAACTAAGACGAGTTTCTCCCGGATGGACATGCTAGAACTTTTTTTTTTTTTTTTTTTTTTTTTTTTTTTTTTTTTTTTTAGTTGTTTAGAGGAGAAAGAGTACAAAATTGAATTTTGGAAATAAAGATGAATAGGCTCCCATATTTTTATGGGAAAGAGAAACAACTATCACCACAAATTTAACTACGCCATAATTTACTGCATTGACCACCATATTTAGTAAGCCCTATACCTAACAAACCATCAATCACTCGTCGAAATATTTAACTTTGATCATTCACTTACATGACACTCTCATTCTTCATTCTTTCATTTTGTTCATCGATACAATGACAGACACAACAGATGATATCGCTGAGGAAATCTCGTTTCAGAGCTTCGAAGATGATTGCAAATTGCTCGGTAGTCTCTTCCATGACGTGTTACAAAGGGAAGTTGGTAACCCATTCATGGAAAAAATCGAACGCATTCGGATTCTTTCTCAGGTTTCGTTTTTTTTTGTCTATTCACTTCTCCATTTTGTTTCTCCGTTTTTTATATGTATAGATCATTGTTAGAAGAGTTTTAAAACGTAATAAGAGATATGGATCAATCCACTTATACCAAAATAAAAAAGAAATAAGACAACTTTATTTTTGGGGTTTAAAATGTTTCAGAGTGCGTTAAATTTACGTAAAACGTAATAAGAGATATATATCAATCCACTTATACCGAAATAAAAAGGAATGATAGAATTTTTTTTTTTTTTTTGTGGGTTTAAATGTTTCAGAGTGCGTTAAATTTGCGTTTGGCTGGTATTGAGGATACCGCAAACCTTTTGGAGAACCAATTAACTTCTGAAATATCCAAAATGCCTTTGGAGGAAGCCTTAAAATTGGCTCGTACATTCACTCATTCTCTTAACTTGATGGGCATTGCAGACACTCATCACAGGTCATTGATTTTTGTAAACACATTGCATAAATAGAGTTCAAAAATTGTTTGAGATTTTAATAATTAAAACTTGTTTATTTTATTTTACAGAATGCATAAAGTTCTAAACGTTACACAACTATCAAGATCTTGCGATGATATATTCAGTCAGCTATTACAAAGTGGAATCTCTCCAGACGAGCTTTACGAAACTGTTTGCAAACAGGTATAGAGCTACTTCATATTTAACTATATAACTTAAGAAAACGGTTCCAATAACTTCTAACACATAGGTCTTATATGAGTATCGTTTTTCAGTTTGATATTTGATTAGTCGCTATTTTATTTTTTATTTTTTTAGGAGGTCGAAATTGTTCTTACTGCTCACCCTACTCAAATTAATCGACGAACCTTGCAGTACAAGCATATTAGAATTGCTGTAAGTACTTCCAATGGTATGATTATATATATATCTATCTTTAATATTACTTGAGAGTTGATCAATCTTACGCTTCTTGTAGCATCTTCTAGAATATAACAGTAGATCGGATCTTAGCCATGAAGATCGAGAAACACTTATTGAAGATTTGGTACTATCTCCACCACCCTAATATAACTTTTCTCAGCTGACGTAGCAAAAGACTAATAAACTAAGAGAGTTAAAATTCTAATTTAAAGGTTAGAGAAATAACTTCAGTATGGCAAACGGATGAGCTTAGACGTCAGAAACCTACTCCAGTTGATGAAGCTAGAGCTGGTATGTTATATATCCTTATTTGTAAATTCTAGAAATTATTTCAGTTGGCTTATCATTTTTTTTTTTTTTTTTTTTTTTGTTTACTTTTTAATTTCATCAGGTCTAAACATTGTTGAGCAATCCCTTTGGAAAGCTGTACCACATTACTTGCGTCGTGTCAGCAATTCATTGAAGAAGGTGTTATATTATTTAGATTTCTATAATATATATATTAGAATAATTGTTAAGTATAACTTTACCTTAAGAAAATATTGATATTTTGTAGTGTTTTCTTTTTGTTTAGTTCACGGGGAAGCCACTTCCATTAACATGCACTCCTATAAAATTTGGTTCTTGGATGGGAGGTGATAGAGATGGAAACCCAAATGTCACTGCAAAGGTTAGTCTTCTTGATAATTTATCAAACTCAAATCCAATTAGTTCATATTCCTTATATTTTACTCCACTTCAAAAATGAGATTCTTAACCTTTATCCTTCCATTAAGAACAACGAATTTATTTTACTTAAAAAACATATATTTTCTATAAAACACACATTTGAATGTTGTCATACTAATTTTTTCCAGGTGACAAAAGAAGTATCTCTCTTGTCTAGGTGGATGGCTATCGATCTGTACATAAGAGAGGTAGATAGCTTAAGATTTGAATTGTCTACGGATCGATGCAGTGACAGATTTTCAAGATTAGCAGATGAAATTCTTGAAAAGGGTATATATATATTATATGCTTCAAACTTCTATTAAGTCTTTACTTTTTTTCCATTCATATATATAGTTTTTTTTCTAATATCCTAAGAGATGATGTTTCTCCCTGATCAGAAAGTTGTGAACAAGATCCTGACAGAGGCCAATCAAATTTCTCAAACCAACAAAGTTCATCCTTACCAACACAGCTTCCAGCTAGAGCTCACCTTCCTTCTTGCATTGGTAAAAAGATTTCTTATATATATATATTTTATCAAGATTTCTTACATTATTGAAAAAAAAAAACAAATTTCAAGAAAACTCGTGCTAGTAGTGACATTGCAGAATTTTTCAAAAATGGTAAATAATGTTTCTCTACCCCATCTCCATTGCAGAATTTGGTGGTTCAGGACCACCCAAATTTGAAATTACTACGAATACAGATTATATGCCACCCAATCTTCAGGTAAAGCAAAGCCTTTAAACATGTTAACATATACAAGAAACATAGTTTGCTGAATTGCTACATATCTTGACAAGTCTTTTGATAAAAAATTTTTCTTTAATTTATGTTTACATAGAAGCAAAATGGACAAGGCTTTAGGAAAATCGACTCGGCGCAATCCATGGATGATTCGAAGGAAGGTCTTACTTCCCGAGGTTCATTCTCGTCTACTTCTCAACTTCTCTTCCAGAGAAAACTATTTGCGGAATCTCAGATTGGGAAGACCAGTTTCCAAAAGCTATTAGAACCACCTCCACTTAAACAAGCTGGAAGTGCTCCTTATCGTATTGTTCTTGGAGAAGTTAAAGAAAAGGTAAAATGTCCTAAGCATTTTCATCAAGAAAATATAAAGATTTAGATTTAGCATCATATACTTAGTTTTCAGTGAATTATATATAAACATATATGCTTTAACTAATCTTTACAATGTAATGATTTGTGTTCATAGCTTGTGAAGACACGAAGACTTCTTGAACTTCTAATTGAGGGTCTTCCTTGTGAGTATGACCCTTTAAATTCATATGAAACATCAGATCAACTTCTGGAACCATTGCTTCTCTGCTACGAATCTTTGGTAATAATCTTAATCTCATTGTGAAAATGGTGTTTTCATATAAAAATATATGATCTTTAGTTGAACATAATTCATTTTTTTCTTTCTCAGCAATCATCTGGTGCTAGAGTACTAGCTGATGGAAGACTTGCTGATCTGATCCGTAGAGTTTCTACCTTTGGAATGGTTTTGGTGAAACTTGATTTACGCCAGGTGAATATTTCTTATACCTTGATCATGTTTTGGTGCTCTTAGCTCGGTCGGTGATATATTTCTCTAATTTTATGTGTTATTTTATACTAGGAATCTGCAAGGCATTCTGAAGCTTTGGATGCAATTACAACATACTTGGATATGGGTACTTATAGTGAATGGGATGAAGAGAAAAAACTAGATTTTTTGACAAGAGAACTTAAAGGGAAACGTCCTCTTGTTCCTCAGAGTATCGAGGTCAAACTGCAATATCTATTGCGTATACTGCAAGGAAGAACAATATCTTGAGATATGAATTTATCTATATTTTTATATATGTAGGTTGGTCCTGACGTCAAAGAAGTATTAGACACATTCCGAATCGCTGCTGAGCTTGGAAGTGAATCACTTGGAGCTTATGTTATTTCTATGGCTTCAAATGTATGATTTCTCTGAAGTCAAATGTATCTATAAGTTATGCGTAGCCGATTTTGCACATTGATTTTGTTTGCTACTTGCAGGCAAGTGATGTCTTAGCTGTGGAGCTTCTTCAAAAAGATGCTCGACTAGCTATCACTAGTGAACATGGGAAACCATGTCCTGGTGGAACGTGAGTTCAAATCTCCACCCAAAATATCATATAGTTTCATACTATTTTTAGTAACCACTTTATAATAAAACATGCATGAGTAACATTTTGAGTTGCTTTGAAAAATCTCTTAGTACTATTCATATGTTTGAATAGGTTGCGAGTGGTTCCTTTATTTGAAACGGTGAAAGATTTGAGAGCTGCTGGTCCTGTGATAAAGCAACTGCTCTCCATTGATTGGTATAGGGAACACATCCAAAAGAACCACAATGGTCACCAAGAGGTACATATACAACTAAGTTCAACCATTTAATCTCGAATAGAGTCTCTAAGAACTTGTAACAATATTACTTGAATCAGGTGATGGTTGGATATTCTGATTCCGGAAAAGATGCTGGACGTTTTACTGCGGCATGGGAACTCTACAAAGCACAAGAAAATGTTGTGGCAGCTTGTAATGAATTTGGAATCAAAGTCACATTGTTCCATGGACGAGGAGGAAGCATTGGTCGTGGTGGTGGTCCAACCTATCTCGCTATACAATCCCAACCGCCAGGCTCTGTAATGGTCAGTTTCCAACTATTTTTTTTGTTACATCAAAATTTTAAAATATTAATGATCGTATAAGTATTGGTTTGGACGTTTTCTAGTGTTATCACTATGTCAAATATGACGATAAAAACTAAACAAAAAATGATTGTATTGGTTTAACCAGGGGTCTTTGCGTTCAACTGAGCAAGGTGAGATGGTTCAAGCTAAGTTTGGGATACCACAAACAGCTGTTAGACAACTAGAAATATACACAACCGCGGTTCTACTCGCTACCTTAAAGCCTCCTCAACCTCCTCGAGAAGAAAAATGGAGAAACCTAATGGAAGAAATCTCCAAAATTAGTTGCCAACACTACAGAAGCACAGTGTATGAAAATCCAGAGTTTCTATCTTATTTTCATGAGGCAACACCACAAGCGGAGCTCGGTTTCCTCAATATAGGAAGCCGACCAACGCGAAGAAAGAGCTCTAGTGGCATTGGACATCTTCGAGCTATCCCATGGGTCTTTGCTTGGACACAAACAAGGTTTGTTCTTCCAGCTTGGCTTGGTGTAGGAGCTGGTTTAAAAGGAGTCTCAGAGAAGGGTCACGCGGATGATCTTCAATCAATGTACAAAGAATGGCCATTTTTTCAGTCCACCATTGATCTTATAGAGATGGTGTTAGCTAAAGCAGACATTCCTATAACCAAACACTACGATGAACAACTTGTGTCTGAGAAACGAAGAGGACTTGGCAATGAGCTAAGAAAGGAACTTATGACTACTGAGAAGTACGTTCTTGTGATAAGTGGCCATGAGAAACTTTTGGAGAACAATAAGAGCTTGAAGAGACTCATTGAGAGTAGACTTCCGTATCTCAACGCAATGAACATGTTGCAAGTTGAAGTTCTTAAGAGGCTAAGACGTGATGAAGATAACAATAAGCTTAGGGATGCTTTGCTTATCACAATCAATGGTATTGCTGCTGGAATGAGAAACACCGGTTAACACATTCTTTGTGTCCTGTGATTTACAAGAAATTATTTAATTATTTTCCTTTATAATTTTTCTTTCTTATCTGCATCCTAATTCTTTGGACCAATGTCAATATCTATATATATTACTACTTGATCCCTAATCTTACAGCCACATAATATTATCATTGTTGACTTTAATTCTTTTCTTTTTAATCAAGATTGAAAATAGTAACAAAATGTCTTAAAAATGTAGTAGTCCAGTTGTTGTGTTACCCACAATACATGTAAGCAGGCCCCGCTCAATATTTTTAATTGTTATATTATCCAACACCTAAACACTGAAATATTTTCAATCGATATTATTTTCCTATAGACCTCAACTCCAGTTGTTTTCATCTTCATTGTGGCCCAAAAATATATATACAAAAATGGAATTCATGAACGGGACATAACAAAACAAGGCATAACGTGATTTTTGTCCGTCACTACACAATTGTTTCTCGTAGAAAGATGTTTTTAAAGTACAACTTGTGTAATTATAAAACTACTATACTCTTAGATTCAGAAAAATGTGGGTTAATTAGGAAACAATACAATAATCATAAGGTGTGGAAACACCTTTTTCATACCTAAAACCCACTACCAACTTGTGGTCCAAGGTTGATGGATCAATATTTGGGTTTAAAGTAACTTTAATCTTCTGTGATTCTACCTCTAGTTTCAATTGCTTTTTACTATTTCTTTCTTAAAACACTGTATGGTAACCTTTTACATGTCTGAAAAAAAAAAAAAAAAGCTAATAGAGGCATGACCCCAATTAAGAGCATATTCCTTAAGAATATTATTTCATTGTGAGGTACATTTCTATTTAGCCAAAATAAAAATAAAAAAGGTACATTTTTTTGGTCAATTGTGGTACATCTTATATATTACTTACAAAGGTTTATTTTCTTATAAAGGTTCCCTAAAGGCATTTTATAGCCAACTGTCAGAGTTAATCGTAACAAAGACGTAATGTCGTAAATCAAATTTCAAAAATCGTTTAGTTCGTAAAAAGTGATAATTGAAATAATAGGAATGGAGGACGTCGACATATTTTTGGGCCGAAGAACATTAAGCACACATACGTACGTGACCAAGGAATAGCCATTAAAATACATATTGGTTAGTTTATCTATGCTAAATGAGGTTGGTAAAAACGTAAATGTTGCTTATATAATCGCAATAGACAAAGATGGCTATAGAGTGGTGTTGAATATACAATACAATGAGGTGTAGTTTGGTGGATTACAAAGCAATTAAGGGGAACGTAGACTTTCGTAAAGTAAGAGAATTCGGGAATAACTTTTTTATAATTCGTTACATTATTTTTGTGTTGTCTCCCATTTCCAGTGAATAAGCTTTTGATAGTTCTTGGCACCATTGATAGAGAAGCACACCCTCTTTCTAAGAAGGGTGTGGGTTTTTGGGTTTGATCTGCAATGATGTATCAGGCCATTCCCACGGCGACAACATCTCGTGGTGGAACTCCAACTGAGAGTGGTGATTACATTGTTACTTTAGATCAAATTCCACGGTGGAGTGATGTTGAGCAGAGGTCATGTTTGGAAGGTGAAACAGGAGATCAAGCACATTCTAATCCGCGCTATATATGCTAATCCTTTGGCTTCGTCTTCCGAAGCTGGAAGCAGTGGCAATGGGATGGTTTCTAAGTTTCCTGTTGATCATGAGATTAACTCTAGAATTTACCTGTGGAGAGGGGAACCATGGAACCTTGAGGTTGATGCTGTTGTGAATTCAACAAATGAGGTGAGCTGATGTCAAGGAATTATGTTTTGCTTGTGGGTAAGTAAAATTTGTTCTTAATGTGCGTCTTTTGATATGGTTGATTTTCTTGGAATTGGAGGACAGAACTTAGATGAGGCGCATAGCAGCCCTGGTCTACATGTCGCTGCTGGACCTGGCCTTGCAGAACAGTGTGCTACATTGGTACGAACCCTCTCTCCTTCACTATTTTCTAGAACATGGTTTTTATAGGTGTTAGTAAAAAAGCATGATATTGTCTTTTAGATGGTTGGATGAAAGAGGATTTTTAGCTTATTCTTTCTTTCTTGACAGGGTGGATGCCGGACAGGGATGTAGCAAAAGTAACAGATGCCTATGATCTACCAGCGAGGTAATTGGTGATGGAGAAGACAGTTATAAATTCACTATTTACCTAGAGAAGTAAAAAGGAAAGAAATTGGGTTCTTCGAATATAGCGTCTGCTCTATTCTTTAAAAATCCTTATCCTTATGATAGAGCGTTTCTCCATTGTTAACTTTTTACAGTTTTTTTCATGCTGTATGAATACTACATCCTGTGATTTCTGAGGAATTTTCAAAATTAAGGTGGAGAGGCATGTTATTTCGTAAATACCAAACATTCTGTGCGACTTTAATTTGGACTGTGAAAAGGTTTGTGCATTAAACCTCAATTCAAAAAAAGTTTATTGTTTCTTGTTCAGGAGGGTTATCCATACAGTAGGACCCAAGTATGCATTAAAGTATCATACAGCTGCTGAGAATGCTCTAAGTCACTGCTATAGATCTTGTCTGGAACTTCTGATAGATAATGGGCTTCAAAGGTGTGTGAAGTGAAACCCTTTAGTTTTTCTTTGTTTCTTAAACTCAAGAACTTGATTTTGGTTTGCATACAACATTGCAGTATTGCTATGGGCTGTATATATACAGACGCCAAAAACTATCCCCGAGAACCAGCTGCACATGTGGCCATAAGTAAGATAGTTCATAAACAGTCTCTTTGCTTTCAATCAATGACGTTTGTGTTTCCAACTCATGTGTTGTGTGGTTTT
The DNA here is from genome assembly GCA_963667165.1 of Barbarea vulgaris. Classification (NCBI taxonomy): domain Eukaryota; kingdom Viridiplantae; phylum Streptophyta; class Magnoliopsida; order Brassicales; family Brassicaceae; genus Barbarea; species Barbarea vulgaris. The sequence continues at coordinate 5,743,336 of OY763887.1, forward strand.
CAGGAACTGTACGCCGCTTTCGAGAGAAGCAAAAGGATAGTATTAGTGCCATTGTTTTCTGTACCACCACATCCTCTGATACGGAGATATACAAAAGGTATCTTAAATTCGCTGCAGCTGGTTTGCGAGAACCTGAACCTACTTTGTGTTATCCTAGTAATTGATTTACTCAGTTTCTGTTTTGAGAGCCTTTGCTTTCAGAACTATTCAGGTAAAGACCATAGAATGTAATTGGTTCTAACTGCTGCCAATGGATATTATAATTCTCACATACCATAATTGCTTATAGTTATATGATGCAGAAGCAATGTCGACCATTAGTAAAATTTGACTCATCACTCTCTAAATGTAGATTACTTCCATTGTACTTTTCTCGAGACGAACACGAGGAAGAGGTTGCCATCTCAAAGCTCCCTGCTGATGTTGGAGATGAAAATGGTGAGACGGTTATAGACGAACGTAAGATCAGAATACAGGCCCTGCCAAATAAACCTCCACCCAGATCTTTTCCAACAAATAATCCTGATGCAGGGCGGTTCTCTTTTAGTTTTTGTTTTTATTTCTTTAATTCTTCTTTTTGATAAGTCTTACCTTAATTAGGATTTCTTATTGTTTTTACATAAAGCTCTTCCTCTAAGAGTTAGGATTTGATTACGCTTAGGAATTGTCTTGGGATTTTATTATAAATATCGTGTCTTAGTTGTTGTTAAAGACACGACTTCTTTGAATTAATATACAGAGCTTTTAAAACTCTCTTCTCTCTTGTTTTCGGAAGAACATAGGTTCTCAACGAACACAAGCTTTGTGATTCTTTTGGGCATTCGCAGACTAAACAATCGAACTCACTACTTATATCCTATCCTCTTGTTTCTACTATCGTGATCTCTATCAAATCCTCTTCCCCGAAATTAAGACAGTTACTTTATTATTCAGTACTTATATTTGTATGTTTTGCTTGTGTTAATGATGCTGGGAGCAAATAAAAACATATTCCTCTAATGTAATCTAAAGTCTGAATCTTGTTTAGAATTTATTTAAAAAAAAAAAGTCAAAGACTTGTCTTTTATTCTCTCTACTGTTAGTGTTCTTGATCTTATTAAGAAATCAAGAAAAGTCTAATATATTTGCCTCAATCGAGTCACTACTTCAAAAGCTAGTAAGGAAAGACGATCTCTCTCTCACCCCCGGAGAGTACTGGTTTAGTAGCTTCTTTTCTTCTGCAGGAGCTTTTGCGGTTGCACGAGAAAGCACACGAAATTGCAGCTTATAACGAAAACGATCCCAGAAGAGTCCAATTTTGTCTCCTGCCCTCAAGCTTATAACGAAAACGATAGATTAGTGACCTATTGATTTTGTCACACTGGACGTGTTAGGGGTTGTTTTTGATTTGCATTGAAGGTGTCTTTTCTTATAATTCTCAAAAAAAAAAAAAAAAAAAAATGCATAAAACTTCGCAAGTCGACGGTAGGGCCCACTGAGAACAATGAATTTTTGGTAGCGCTTGTACGTGACTTTTGTGTATGGTTTTAAGATTTATTTTCTCACTAGAACCAATTATTAATGCGAGAAAATATTATACTTTTTTTTTTTTTTAAATAAATATTATACTTCCATCGCGCATTTTGTAATAGAGGATTTGTTTACTTCCTCCGTTTTTGGTTTTTGGTTTGTTATACAGGATTTGTGAAACCAAAAACCTTTATCAATTTACTATTACGATTTTAGCTATTAATTAATTTGTCATCTTTTATACTTTTACATTACAGATTTTGTCACACTGGGACGTGTTAAGGGGATTTGCATTGAATCTTTTCTCCAAACAAAAATAAAAACTTCGCAAATCTAATGTAGGGTCCACTCAGCGCAACGAACTTTTGGAAGCGTTTGTACGTGACTGCTGCGCCTACAGAGGACGTTAGTGATGATTGGTCGACATTGCCCCTACTATTATCACAAAATACCAGCGTCACCCCTATATATATCTTCGAGAGACGTTAAACCAATTTGTCGATACTACCCCTACTATCATCACGAAATGACTAACGTTGCCCCTAAATATTCTTCTCCATGTTTATAAACTTCAAATGAGCTCCTGAAGAAACACTCAGACTACGTCACTACCATTTCTCTTCTCTCTCTCTATTTCTGAGATTAATGCGATAACCATTCGCGTTCTTCGTTTCATACCTCTGCCAAAATGGTGAGACGAAGACGCCGATCATCGATTTCTCTTCTTCGCGTTCTTCTCTTAGTCTGGGAAGTGTTTTCTCTGTTCCATTTTTCTCATTCTGATTTAGTTTCGCGTTTTTTTTATACCTCAGGTAGTAGTTCAGAAGCTGAAGGAAGCAGAGATCACCGAGCAGGACTCGCTTCTTCTGGTAAGTTACGCCATCGTCGAGCTTTCAAGCTTTTGTTTCTTAAGAAAAAGTATGATAGATACTCTCGTTCCCTCCTGGTGATTTTCGCAGATATTGATCTAGATTTAACATAATTTTTTTCTTATTCTGCTTTGTATGACTGCGATACATATCATTTTTCGCTTAATCTGAAGAATCGTTAACTGTTTCTACCTTTGTAGCTCTCTTTGACACTGACGTCTTTGTTTTTATTGTCGTTTTGTTGAAATAGACTAGGAATTTGCCTCGTATTGCTATCTTCAACATCAGAGGACTCTTCCCTGAGAAGTATTTCAACGATAAATCGGTTCCTGCTTTAGGTGAGACGCTAATCTCGAAGTTTCTAGAGCTCTAGCTCTGGCATCTAAAGAAATACGTAGTTAAATGTCGATTATAGAAACTACTAATTTGCCGATGCTTTTGTAGATATGAAGATCAAGAAGCTAATGCCTATGGACGCTGAATCACGCCGATTAATTGACTGGGTGGAGAAAGGTTTTTCTATACTTACGATTTTGGAATTTCTCGCTTCATTTGAACTTTTTCATCATTTATATATGATGGCTTTGTTTCCTCATCATGGAATCTAGGAGTCTACGATGCGTTGCAGAGGAAATAGTTGAAGACGCTCATGTTCTGCATATGTGAAACAGTAGATGAAACGATGATTGAGGAATATGCATGTAAGTTCTGCACAATATGATTGATTAGCTTGATAAAAGTGTGATTAGCTAATGGCTGGTTCATTATTGATTGATGAGGAGTAGTTGCTACTGCAGTTTCTTTCAGCTATTCAGATACTGACAGCAAAGATATCATGATGATCATCAATCGTACTGGAATTAAGAAACATGGAGGAACTTTTAACACCACTGGTGACATGACACCAAATCAGATGAGGTGTACTTTTGATATATTTCGTTTCTATTATGAGGTCTATATGGTTTTATCTTCAGTAACATGGTTTATGATTTATTTTTTCTTGATTGTACTGAAAATCAGGAGCTCAGCTTGCAAAATGGTTCGTACACTAGTTCAGTTTATGAGGACTCTCGACAAAATGCCAGATGATGTAATGAATATTGTAACTACTCTTCAGATGCATACCATTTATGTCAGTTTCCCAAATTGCTGATTACTGAGATTACTACTTTTTGCTTCTGCTCCAGCGTACCATAGTGATGAAGCTTCTGTACTACGATGATGTGACGGTATGGTTATATATAGCCTTCCTAAATTTCTTTGAACCTTCTTAAATGCAGCTTGAATAGAGTTTCTTTCATGTAATAACTCTGACTTCTACAGTGACATATTGTGTTAATAAGCATTCGAATTTCCTCATTTACTGATTGGTTTTACATACTTAGAACGCATTCAAGTAGCTTTGAATTGTTGTGTTTGCATACAACTTTTTGCTTTCTTCTTTCACTTTCCTCTACTATGCCGAAACTGACTGACCTGAAGAAAGACTGACAGCTGTTATTGGGACCTTTTTGCAGCCACAAGATTACGAACCACCTTTATTCAGAGGCTGTACTGAAGATGAAAAAGCTCAATATGTATGGACAAAGAATCCTCTGAGAATGGAAATTGGGAATGTTAACAGCAAGCATCTCGTGTTAACGCTAAAGGTAATATGATTTGAGGAATATGCAACTCGCTAGTCATATTTCTCAGTCTTATGATTTCAAATCTATTGTGGATGATCTGTGCAGGTCAAGAGCGTGCTTGATCCTTGTGAGGATGAAAATGATGACATGCAAGATGATGGGAAGAGTATTGGACCTGATTCTGTACATGATGACCAGCCTTCTGATTCAGATAGCGAGGTTAGCACAGTCTTTTATTTGCTCATCCTGCTTTTTACTCAGATCCTTACATACAATTTGCTGTGGCTGAAACATATTGTTCATTGTTGTTTCCAGATCAGCCAAACACAAGAAAATCAATTCATCATTGTGGCTCCAGTAGGTAATGATGACTAACAAAGCCTACTATGCTATTCCAGTCGAATTAAGTTTTCACTTAACTGAGTCACCTTGATAATCTAACAGAGAAACAAGATGATGATGATGGAGAGCTAGATGAAGGTGGACTATTTTTCAAATATTACCACAAAAATTTGATTTCATGGAACTATAAAAGTTTTCTTTCTAATTTGTTAACTATCTGTGAAATGCTTCAAGATGACAACACACAGGATCCGGTTGAAAATGAACAGCAATTAGCAAGGGTGAAGGACTGGATCAACTCTCGTCACCTTCGAGATATCTCCATAGTAAGGAGTTGTTCCTCTTCATTTCCACATCTTAGAAAGTGTAACTTAGCTCTTGCATATACAGTTTTCCTGCCACTTTTTAAGTCTTAGCCACTCTTTTTTTTTGTTATTTCAGCTTCTATCTCAAGGTAAATCAAGGCTTGATGAAAACCACTGGGAAGAAATACCCTTGAAGCATCATATTATGATGAGAAATACAGTTTCCTAATTACTATCTACTGTTAACTTTAGAGTCTATCTTCCTCCACTGACTGGTCACATTTTGACTTTCAGAAATCATGGAACAGCTAGAGAAAGAAGGTGTTATTTCGAAAACTGGGAAGGACACATACATTAAAAACAAAGATAAGGTGTTTAATTTTTCTGATCTTACTGATTTGATTTGATTTACTTGTTTTGCTCTTTGTTGTAATTTTGTTTTCTTCTAACTTAATTTAAAATATCACCAGACACCAGAGAGCGAATTCACCTTTTTGAACTCCACCAAAGGATGGGAAACCTATATCCTGTTTGCAGGCAAAGGAAGCCAGCCAGCTTACTGCAGTTACAACAAGAACTACAAAAAATCATGGTGAGGAGCTCACTGTCACCACCACTAGCCCTTACGAGCAATCTGCATTCGGTTCCAAAACAGATTGGCGTGTTCGTGCAATTTCAGCTACTAACCTTGACCTCAAAGTCAATCACATATATGTGAACTCAAATGACATAAAGGTTAGAATCCAATTCATTCTCCATTCACTTTACCAATTAAGTAAGAGCATTTCAGGGTGTCACCTATACACATTATTTATTATTATTCACAGGAAACCGAATATACCTACATCATGCCAAAGAACATCTTGAAGAAGTTCATTTGCATAGCAGATCTCCGTACTCAAATTGATGGACATCTATATGGTATTAATCCCCAAGTGAAGGAAATCCGTTGCGTTGTGATGGTGCCCCACTGGGGAACCCAACAAGTAATTCATCTGCCATATACCTTACTATTTTCAGCATGTTAATTCCATTACTAACTGATCTTTGCTGCGATAGGATGTTACCTCTCATTCCCGTATTCTGGAGAACAACGTAACTCCATTGCTTCCACAGTTTTGTCGGTTGTTTAAATGAATTATTGGCTGTTTGGGGAGACAGATTACCAGTTGAAGCTAGGTAAGTACTTCATTTCTCACACTTGCTAATAGCACTGAATTGCATGGACTTGTTTGACTCTTCTTTGTTCATGTTGTACACGCGTTTGTATAGGATTTAGATCATTCATAGGATACAATCTCTTAGATATTTCCATAACCTAGAAAACAATAAATAATGGAGCAACTTTGGATGGATCCTTCTAAATTTGGTGGTATCCAAAGTGATTGCTCCTAAACTAAGGCAGTTGGCTTCTAATGACTACATAGGCTAAGTTTGCTGTGTGGACATATTATATACGGGTCGAACATCTCACTCATTCTATGTTCATCATAAAACCTGTTTAGTATTTTATTAATTTGGTTATGTATGCTGCAGAGTCGTATACTCAAAGATGGCAGAGGAGATAAGCAAGTTGGCATATCTCAGTTGTGATCCAAGTCGAGAGACTCAGCTAAGCTGTTTTGGGACAGAATCACTAAAGAAAAGAAGGATCTTTCTTGATGCAAATTCTGAGATAATCGATTCATTGCCTGTGTTGAATTCTCCTGACTACTTCTTGAAGCCATGCATGAACGAGCTGGTTGAGCGAGGAATTGAAAACCCTGATTATTGCAGCAGGGTTCCTGATTTCACTATTGGAAGGACTGGTTACGGGTATATCAAGTTTCTTGAAGATACAGATGTTAGAAGGTTAGACCTGGTTCAGATAGTAAAGTTTCAAAGGCACGAGGTCATTGTTTATGATAATGAGAGCTTGAAGCCAGTTGTTGGTGAGGGGCTTAACAAGGCTGCTGAGGTCACTCTGATCGTAAACGTACCAAATCAAACTTGGGCGAAAGAGCAAGTTCTGGCATATAAATTAAAGCAGAGCACTGAAAGACAAGGGGAGACTTTTATCTCATTTGATCCTCATACTGGCGAATGGAAGTTTTTGGTTCCTCATTTCAGCAGATTTGGGTTGAGTGATGATGAGGCAGAAGATATTGCAAAAGGATGGTAAAATTTTGTGTTCTTGATACTTTTTATTAGTTGTGTGTTTAATATGTTTAAAAAAAAAAAAAAAGGTTTTAACCCTATTAACTCGTTTTCTCTTGTTTTGGGAAGGTCTGGAACGAAGAGGAAGAGGAAGAAGAAAAAGAAAAAGAAGAACCAGCAACCTAAAGCTAAAGCAAACGATGTAAGCAATCATACTCTTTTCTACATTTCTCTATAGTTATATTTCTATTGATCTTTTTTGTTCATGATTTTATTAAGCAGATTGAAGAAAAGAAGAAAGGTCCCATCCATGTTTGGTGGGACTATGAAAACTCGCCTATTACTTTTGATATACCAGTTACGCAGTTCTATGGAAGATTTGTGCAACGCTTGAGAGATATTGGTTTCAGTGGGAGGGTGACGCTCACACTTGTTGTGCGGTATAGAGACCCTTTTACAGAAAGTATGGTTGATAGTATCAACAAGAGTATGGGCGAGAATCAAGAAAATTTCAAAGTCCGATATGCAAATGACTTCAACAGTAAGTTTTTTTCACATATTAAAGTTGATTTTGTTAGTTACTAGAAGAATAACATTATTTTTTGGGTTTTAGGACCGAAAGATAAGGTGACAGCAAAGGACCAAAGTGCTGATCAAGAAATCGCCAGGCTTATAAATGATTGGATCAAGGAGGATTGCAGACCTCAAAATACCATGATCATCACATGTGATAATTGGTACACAGGTTCCTTTGAGAAATTGGCGAAAGCTGGGCATACCACGATTCTAGTGTATCGTGGTATCAAAAAAGGAAAACGTACTTCTGCTAAAGTTCGCAAGGCTGTGGACTTCAGTTTCGAATGAAAGTGGTTATTATTTGTTTCACAAGATGCTCTTCCCATGAAGGTTAGAAGGCTGGGAAGAGCATCTTGTGAAACAGATAATAACCATTTCCATTCGAAACTGAAGTCCACAGCCTTGCGAAATTTAGCAGAAGTACGTTTTCCTTTTTTGATATCACGATACACTAGAATCGTGGTATGCCCAGCTTTCACCAATTTCTCAAAGGAACATGTGTACCAATTATCACATGTGATGATCATGGTATTTTGAGGTCTGCAAACCTCCTTGATCCAATCATTTATAAGCCTGGCGATTTCTTGATCAGCACTTTGGTCCTTTTCTGTCACCTTATATTTCGGTCCTGAAACCCAAAAAATACTGTTATTCTTCTAGTAACCAACAAAATCAACTTTAATATGTGAAAAAACTTACTGTTGAAGTCATTTGCATATCAGACTTTGAAATTTTCTTGATTCTCGCCCATACTCTTGTTGATACTATAAACCATACTTTCTGTAAAAGGGTCTCTATACCCCACAACAAGTGTGAGCGTCACCCTCCCACTGAAACCAATATCTCTCAAGCGTTGCACAAATCTTCCATAGAACTGCGTAACTGGTAGATCAAAAGTAATAGGCGAGTTTTCATAGTCCCACCAAACATGGATGGGACCTTTCTTCTTTTCTTCAATCTGCTTAACAAAATCATGAACAAAAAAGATCAATAGAAATATAACTATAGAGAAATGTAGAAAAGAGTATGATTGCTTACATCGTTTGCTTTAGCTTTAGGTTGCCGGTTCTTCTTTTTCTTTTTCTTCTTCCTCTTCCTCTTCGTTCCAGACCTTCCCAAAACAAGAGAAAACGAGTTAATAGGGTTAGAACCTTTTTTTTTTAAAACATATTAAAACACTACCAATTAAAAGTATCAAGAACACAAAATTTTACCATCCTTTTGCAATATCTTCTGCCTCATTAATATATTTAAATATACAAATTAATTTGTATTCTTCTTTTCATTCTATATTTGATAGTTGTATTTATTGATAAATTTGACTATACATTATTTTCAGTTCCGGGCTATCTGTCACCAGCTCTACAGATCCGAAGATCGCCACTTGGAACTTAGGGAACAAGCTGTTACACATGTGAAAAGTGTTTTTTTTTTTGTGAGTAATCTGTTTTGAAAATCCTTTTCGTACATTTCTATTTTTACTTATACTCTTGTGGTTTTTTTTTATGGGCAGCTCAGAAACAATTACGATATGTACTCAGAAATGGTTCAGATTGATTACAATGACTACTGCGACAATATGGCAAAGTCTGGAGAATATGGAGAAGATACAACCTTATGTGGCATAGCAGATATGGTACGTTTTCTGTGTCTTAATATTCATAGCAATTAAAATTTGTGAGAATCGATAAGTATACTAAAATAAAATTGTTTTTTTGCTTTCATTTTGTACAGCTTGGTGTAACCATACATGTTATATCACCCGTGGGTGCCACGGTAATTAGCCCGCGAAACGGACCTTCTCGTCAACAGTTATGGATTTGTTACAGATTGGAGGGGCACTATAATTCTCTACTGCCCAATTAAGCAACATGTTAAACGTTCCATCCTATTCCGGCTCCTAACTCCATTCTGGCTAGACGAGCTTTCTAAGGCTCTCTTTCTGATGCATATCCTGTCAATGCCCAACAGATAACTCTCCTTCACTAGTTTTTTTTTGTTTTCTTGGTATTGAAGTTGTAAGTAATGATGCTTGAACCTGTTTATCAAGCTGAAACCAAAACACTTTTACCACAAAATAAGTTGGTTATAGTTATATCCCCACTGCTGTTTAGTAATGATCTGATACCACTGAGAATACTTTTATGTGGCATGTGCATGTTGTAGATACACTAGTAACTCAAGAAGGAACAATCCTAGGAGGAACAAATATTAAACGCTGTTTAAAAAAATTTCTTGTTTATTTTAAATCACTAGAATAGTAATCCGTGCGTTACGCGGGATTCTAATATTAAAATATTATAAAAATTTTAAATTATTTATAAATATAAATAAATCATTAATTATAAATATAATTATAAAGCCAATTTATTATTTTCTACAAAACTTAACATATACCTATTTTCGAAGTTATTTGAAACAGATGTAAAACTAATTAAGATTCTAAAATCTCGAAAATGGTAAATTAGGAGGGATGCTTCATCAAGAGAATAATATAAAACTTCCTTAAAGTTATTGATCCACAAGTTTCTTGCAATATAATTTTGACAATCTTTTTCTTTAGCTATATATATGTAATTAAAAATTACTTTAATACATATAATTTAAAGTATTAAAAAGTTAAGGCAGGTAAAACATATGAAAACTTTATATAGAATACATGCATTACATAATGAATAGTATTTTTGAACAATGTCCAAACACATGGAATTTGTTCAAGTAGAAATACATCACAATCGTCGCAAAATACCTCCAAATTAAACCAACCTTTTCTCTGTAGAGGATCGTTATATATATATATATATATATATATATATATATATATATATATATATTATCTTCTCATCGATTCGAAGATAATTGATTCTAAAAACACATTGGCTTGTAAGAATCCAAATCAATACACAGACGAAGGGAGATTTCAATAATCAGTCGTTGCCTAAATTGAAAGCATATGCTTCCACATATACTAATTAACTTAGCCAGCGTTGATACTCCTTAAAACTATAAATGAATAAATAAATAATTCAATCTAATAATATGCATACACGTACTTTGGTGAAGGTGGCTTAGCTAAATAAGTATATATTCTTTAGACTTCCATAGTACACTGTGCGAAGGGCATATGCCTACACCTTTTTGGTTAAAATACATCATTAATAATATCAAATTATAATCTTAGTTAATTCTGGAATCTAATATTATCTTCCATATATTTCGTTTTGTCAGTGACTACAACCGTTTAGTTGAAAATCTTATAGTTGGTTACTAATCAATTAAATAACCTTAACAAACAACTGAACAAGACGACAAACACTATTTTAAAATGATTTTAAAGGAAACTTTCAAATGTGGTAAATAGTTGGCTCTATAATTTTCTTACCATATCGGCTTTTAACCTAAAGTTTGCGCCAAGATTATAAATTGTTTGAATTAGTTTTTTCATATGAATTATTTACGATATATATTGTTAAAAAAAATGTTTACATGTATATATACACCTTTATTTATAATTCTTATGTTAAATTTTATCTTCCTCTCTTATATAATTGTACGGATGATTAACATCTCATCAACAAAATAAAAAAAGTTCGGATCTTAAATTTTCTTGTATAGTGCGTTAGAATAAAAATTGAAGATCAAGGAGCATAGCTAGTAAATATTGAGACTCTTTTTTGTTTCAAAAGATATAGAGACTCAAACGTATACGGATATTCTCCCATATAAAGTCTATAGTTTTTTAAAAAAAAAAGACATAAAGTCGAAAACCAAAAAAAATAAATGATATAAAGTCTATATTTGGGCCCTATTTTAATCTTTCTTACGACATCAAAGAGAAATTAGAGAGTGTACTATTGAAGGTTGGTATCTTGTTCTTAGAAAATGGATTTTATGTGGTTAAGCTAAAGTTTCTAGCTCACATGATTTAGAGTTTTCTGATTTGATTAACCTATTTTCTATGTACATCCTAGATTCACGAATTTAAGTTACATGTCACCACTACAAATACCTTATATATCTCTTTTAGCGATACCTAGAGTTTGGTTGGATTCTTTTCTGAGATCACACCTCATAATCCTATTTGTTGTTATATTAATTTCGATTAAACCAGTGAACCCCTAGCTTTATAGTTTTAAGATCATGGTCTTGTGGCGGGAACCGGTTCATCCGGTTTGCAGATTTGGGTCCAGCTTTGGGTGATCATCGGCAGCTTAGCTCGCGACCACCGGTTGGAGTTTGATTGGAAGATGGGATGTTTTCCCAAGGGTTTTAGTTGTTTCTTTTTTCTGATTTAATCTTTCCGGTTATTCTCTTATAGTCCACTGGTTACTTGTAACTCCCGTTAATCAAACCGAGCCTAATTTGATGTCCACTTTTATAGTGAGTTGTAAAAATCTTTTTAAAAATGCAACAAAAATAAAAAGAAAGAAAAAAAAAGATCATGGCTAGACTTCTAAGGATCTTCAGATGTACCATATTCCATAGACTATACGCATTCAATACAACTAAAATAATAGACCATATCCTCAGATCAAATTCTTAGAAAGAAAAATAAAATCAAACTAGTATCCCTCGAGATAATATATACATGTATCCTAAGCATTTTGTAGTCATGTTGGATATGTATCTTTTACAAAAAAAAATAATGTAGGATATGTACCCAAGAAAAAATTCTAAATAAATTTGTAAAACATTTAAATTTCTTGATAGTGGTTTATATATCTATATAATCAATTGAAAAATCTTGAAAGAGTGTTAGGAGTGAGTGACCATAAAACATTCGACCCAAACGAGCATATTACGTCTCTTGGCCTAGTTTAAACCACCAACGACCGCAACATCGATGACCTAACCATGGATGATTCGATGGAAGGTCTTACTTCCCGAGGTTCATTCTCGTCTACTTCTCAACTTCTCTTCCAGAGAAAACTATTTGCGGAATCTCAGATTGGGAAGACCAGTTTTCAAAAGCTATTAGAACCACCTCCACTTAAACAAGCTGGAAGTGCTCCTTATCGTATTGTTCTTGGAGAAGTTAAAGAAAAGGTAAAATGTCCTAAGCATTTTCATCAAGAAAATATAAAGATTTAGATTTAGCATCATATAATTAATTTTCTGTGAATTAATATATAAACATATATGCTCTAACTGATCTTTAAATGTAATGATCTGTGATCATATATATAGCTTGTGAAGACACGAAGACTTCTTGAACTTCTAATTGAGGGTCTTCCTTGTGAGTATGACCCTTTAAATTCATATGAAACATCAGATCAACTTCTGGAACCATTGCTTCTCTGCTACGAATCTTTGGTAATAATCTTAATCTCATTGTGAAAATGGTGTTTTCATATAAAAATATATGATCTTTAGTTGAACATAATTCATTTTTTTCTTTCTCAGCAATCATCTGGTGCTAGAGTACTAGCTGATGGAAGACTTGCTGATCTGATCCGTAGAGTTTCTACCTTTGGAATGGTTTTGGTGAAACTTGATTTACGCCAGGTGAATATTTCTTATACCTTGATCATGTTTTGGTGCTCTTAGCTCGGTCGGTGATATATTTCTCTAATTTTATGTGTTATTTTATACTAGGAATCTGCAAGGCATTCTGAAGCTTTGGATGCAATTACAACATACTTGGATATGGGTACTTATAGTGAATGGGATGAAGAGAAAAAACTAGATTTTTTGACAAGAGAACTTAAAGGGAAACGTCCTCTTGTTCCTCAGAGTATCGAGGTCAAACTGCAATATCTATTGCGTATACTGCAAGGAAGAACAATATCTTGAGATATGAATTTATCTATATGTAGGTTGGTCCTGACGTCAAAGAAGTATTAGACACATTCCGAATCGCTGCTGAGCTTGGAAGTGAATCACTTGGAGCTTATGTTATTTCTATGGCTTCAAATGTATGATTTATAGCTCTAAAGTCAAATGTATCTATAAGTTATGCGTAGCCCGATTTTGCACATTTATTTTGTTTGCTACTTGCAGGCAAGTGATGTCTTAGCTGTGGAGCTTCTTCAAAAAGATGCTCGACTAGCTATCACTAGTGAACATGGGAAACCATGTCCTGGTGGAACGTGAGTTCAAATCTCCACCCAAAATATCATATTGTTTCATACTATTTTTAGCAACCACTTTATAAAAAAACATGCATGAGTAACATTTTGAGTTGCTTTGAAAAATCTCTTTACTATCCATTTGTTTGAATAGGTTGCGAGTGGTTCCTCTATTTGAAACGGTGAAAGATTTGAGAGCTGCTGGTCCTGTGATAAAGCAATTGCTCTCAATCGATTGGTATAGGGAACACATCCAAAAGAATCACAACGGTCACCAAGAGGTAAATTTACAGCTAAATTCAAACATTTTAAACTCGAATAGAGTCTCTAAGAACTTGTAACAATATTACTTGACGACTCAGGTGATGGTTGGATATTCTGATTCTGGAAAAGATGCTGGACGTTTTACTGCAGCATGGGAACTCTACAAAGCTCAAGAAAATGTTGTAGCTGCTTGTAATGAATTTGGAATCAAAGTCACATTGTTCCATGGACGAGGAGGAAGCATTGGTCGTGGTGGTGGTCCAACCTATCTCGCTATACAATCCCAACCACCAGGCTCTGTGATGGTCAGTTTCCAACTATTTTTTCGTTACATCAAAATGTTAAAATATCAATGATTGTATAAGTATTGGTTTGTTCTAGTGTTATCACTATGTGAAATATGATGTTATAAAACTAAACAAAAAATGATTGTATTGGTTTAACCAGGGCTCTTTGCGTTCAACTGAGCAAGGTGAGATGGTTCAAGCTAAGTTTGGGATACCACAAACAGCTGTTAGACAACTAGAGATATACACAACCGCGGTTCTACTCGCTACCTTAAAGCCTCCTCAACCTCCTCGAGAAGAAAAATGGAGAAACCTAATGGAAGAAATCTCCAAAATTAGTTGCCAACACTATAGAAGCACAGTGTATGAAAATCCAGAGTTTCTATCTTATTTTCATGAGGCAACACCACAAGCGGAGCTCGGTTTCCTCAATATAGGAAGCTGACCAACACGAAGAAAGAGCTCTAGTGGCATTGGACATCTTCGAGCTATCCCTTGGGTCTTTGCTTGGACACAAACAAGGTTTGTTCTTCCAGCTTGGCTTGGTGTAGGAGCTGGTTTAAAAGGAGTCTCAGAGAAGGGTCACGCGGATGATCTTCAATCAATGTACAAAGAATGGCCATTTTTTCAGTCCACCATTGATCTTATAGAGATGGTGTTAGCTAAAGCAGACATTCCTATAACCAAACACTACGATGAACAACTTGTGTCTGAGAAACGAAGAGGACTTGGCAATGAGCTAAGAAAGGAACTTATGACTACTGAGAAGTACGTTCTTGTGATAAGTGGCCATGAGAAACTTTTGGAGAACAATAAGAGCTTGAAGAGACTCATTGAGAGTAGACTTCCGTATCTCAACGCAATGAACATGTTGCAAGTTGAAGTTCTTAAGAGCATCTCCAATGCTAGAACCCCATTAGGGGTTCTAGCACGGTTCACCAATCACATTATTACACTTATCTCTCTCCACCAATCACATTATTTCATTTTCTCTTTCTTCCATTTCCATCCACCACTTTATCTCTTTCCACCAATCACATTATTTCATTTTAAGAAACTCTCTCTCCTCAGTTTCTTATTTAAGAAACTTAAGAAACTCATCTCCACTCATCTCCTCTTTTTACTCAAATTTTAATAAGTTTATATTTCCAGTATCCCCTCTTTTTACTATAAAAACACTCTCTCTCATCTTTTTACTCAAATTTTATTAATTTTATATTCTAAGAACCCCTCTAAGAACCTCCCATTGATCATGCTCTAAGAGGCTAAGACGTGATGAAGATAACAATAAGCTTAGGGATGCTTTGCTTATCACAATCAATGGTATTGCTGCTGGAATGAGAAATACCGGTTAACACATTCTTTGTGTCCTGTGATTTACAAGAATTTATTTATTTTTCTTTATTACTTTTCTTTCTTAATCTGCCTCCTAATTCGTTGGACCAATGGACTACTTGATCCCTAATCTTACAGCCAAATAATATTAGCACTGTTGACTTTAATCTTACAGCCAAATAATATTAGCACTGTTGACTTCATTTCTTTTCTTTTTAATCAAGATTGAAAATAGTAAATCAAGTCGTGGTGGATTAGTGGTTCCACTTGAGAAAGAGTTGTCATGTTGGTGTAGGGCAGGGATCGATTTTCCTCAAGCGCGAAACTCTCTATTTATTTTCACTTGGCCATAAGAGCATTCACATGACCTCTCCGGGCCCCGCGATTAGTCGGATTTTATGGCTTGTTGACCCGAGAATCAGGTAGGGAGTAAACGTCCCCGCGACCTGACTCGGATCTCATGGTATCCGGATCACCTGAATTATTAAAAAAAAAAAAAAATTGAAAATAGTAACAAAATGTCCAAAAATGTAGTCTAGTTGTTCTGTTACCGACAATGCATGATCTATCTATAAAATCTATCTAAGAAAATATAAGCATTTGATAACCCACTTGTGAGCAGGCCCCGCTCAATATTTTTATTTGTTATATTATCCAACACCTAAACACTGAAATATTTTCAATCGATATTATTTTCCCACAGACCTCAACTCCATTTTTTCATCTTCATTGTGGCCCAAATATATATATATATATATATATATATATATATATATATTCATAAACAAAACAAGGCATAACGTGATTTTTGTCCGTCACTACACAATTGTTTCTCGTAGAAAGATGTTTTTTAAGTACAACTTGTGTAATTATAAAACTAACTATACTCTTAGATTCAGAAAAATGTGGGTTAATTAGGAAACAATACAATAATCATAAGGTGTGGAAAAACCTTTTTCATATCTAAAACCCACTACCAACTTGTGGTCCAAGGTTGATGGATCAAAATTTAGGTTTAAAGTTACTTTAATCTTCTGTGATTTTACCTCTAGTTTCAATTGCTTTTTACTATTTATTTCTTAAAACACTGTATGGTAACCTTTTAAATGTCAAAAAAAGCTAATACGAGGCATGACCCCAATTAAGAGCATATTCCTTAAGAATATTATTTCATTGTGAGGTACATTTCTATTTAGCAAAAAAGAAAAAGAAAAAAAAAAAAAAAAAAGGGTACATTTTTTTTGTCAATTGTGGTACATCTTATATATTACTTACAAAGGTTTATTTTCTTATAAAGGTTCCCTAAAGGCATTTTATAGCCAACTTTCAGAGTTAATCATAACAAAGACGTTATGTCGTAAACCAAATTTCAAAATCGTTAGTTCGTAAAAAGTGATAATTGAAATAATAGGAATGGAGGATGTCGACATATTTTTTGCGCCGAAGAACATTGAGCACACATACGTGACCAAGGGATAGCCATTAAAATACATATTGGTTAGTTTGTCTATGCTAAATGAGGTTGGTAACGTAAATGTCGACGAAGATGGCTACAGAGTGGGAGTGGGAGTGTGATTTTTTTTTAAAACATGAATGTCGCTTATATAATTGCAATAGACGAAGATGCGCTATAGAGTGGGAGTGTGAAAGTTTTTTTTTTCTTTTTTTTTCTTGGACATCAAAGTTTTTAGAGATGTATGTCAAGTTTTTTTTTTTTTTTTTTTTTTTTTTTTTTTTTTTTTTTTTTTTTTTTTAATATCATTCATTAATGGGTTTGAACAGGGCAAACCACCCAATTACAATAATTGGACCCAAAAAGGAACCGCTTATATTCGATTAAACAGATTGGAATAAAGAAAACCAAGAAGTGAGAAACGAAGTAACAGAAGGATGATTCCGCTGTGCCCGACTAAGTGGATCAAGACGACAACGGATAGTACGCTGAATTTCCGAAATTATGACAATAGGAGGCTTGGCCACCTCCGAGTGAATGCGAAGGTTACGCTCCTTCCATAGGGTGTATACTGAGGCTTGATACAGGAGGCGCAATATAAGAGCAATGTTTGAGTTTCTAGAAGGCTTCTTTAACCATCGAAGACATTCACTAATCTGACAAGGAGGAGACACATTAGCCCTAGTGTAGAAGAAGAACCAGACCTGATTACTATAAGTGCAATCAAAGAAAAGGTGCTGATGAGATTCCGGGTGAAGGTTACAGAGGACACATAGTCGCGGGACAGGGATCCCCCAACTAGCCAGCCTATCCCTAGTATGCATGTCAAGTTCGATATGTTATACTGTCTCCAAGCACGCCTATTAACGTATGACGGTAGTTTAGTCCGTATTATATATATATAAGAATATTTATTCGTTAAAAAAGAAAGAAAAAAGCAATATTTATTCCTTTAATTAAGCTCTTACCCAAACGTTTAATTTGTATATATGGTTAGGCGCTACGGCTAACGTATTGTAGAATACTAGATACTAGTGAGCGAAGCATGCATGGGTCCTATATATATACATAAAACATACACGAAATATTACGTTGTTGGCTTGCTGCCCCAAATGATTGAATTCACTTTCTCTTTTTATCTCTTTCAGTCAAATCGCAGTTTTTGGTTGTTGTGCAACCATAATCTCTACCTCTTTTCGACAAATTGCCATCATGCCATGCAATAAGAAATTATATATTCTCTATCAAATTTGAACATTTTAATAGCTAAATATAAGTAGAAGTGTTTTTAAGTGTATTTCTATTGTCATGTATTTATCTAAAAATCAAAATACTTACAGAATTTCTACGACATGCATGTTTTGTAATACTTTTGATTAAATTTTAAAATAGAAAATTGTATACTCAAAGAGAACACATCTTCAAATAATGATATATATACATTTAAAAGACAAATATAAAAAGACAAAAAAAAAAAAAAAACGTTAGCATAAATATTGAGGAAAAGGTACTTGCAAATACATTCTATTTTATGTGAAATTCATAAACTTAATTTCTTTGTTTTTCCAACATCTTTTGCTAAGCTAAGAAAAGGATTTGACTACATCTTTTCCTTAAAGTTAAAATGTTCATAAAAAAAAAAGATGTATAGTGTATTAAAAAATTGAGTTGAAAATATTGAACTCAATTTTGTTGGTTAGCTGGTCCATCTTTTATGCCTTTAACATTTTTTTCTTTTTTGTTAACTTATCAAATTAAATTAAATTATTAACCGGGATGAGATCCAAACTGAAATATCAGAGTCAACAAAAATAACTTTACCATATCTAGTTCCATAATACGGACTAAACTAATATTCCGGCTTCCAATTGATAGAAGTTAAAATTGTCTGGCGTTATCGTTATGGACTAAATGTCATTTTGTAGAAGAACATGTCAAAACATTTTTTCTTCTCATATTTTCTCAAAAAAATATATTAAAAGAATTAGCAAAATGGCCCATTTTTTTCTTTATTCTTAACCTTCTAAAACTACGTAGAGCACCATTAGTACTTTATTGAGAGACTCTCACAATAAAATAATACTATATTTTAATTTATTGTTTTTTTTAAAGTTGAGAGACTCTTGTGAGAGACTCCCACTAATGGTGCTCTTAGAGCCGAATTTTGGTTGCGACAAAGGATTTGCAACAATATGTTTCTATTGAAACCCTTTAACATTATGTGTGTTTCTGTGCATTGGACACTTGATTTACGGTGATATCTTAGCTTTTTCTTTTGCGACGCAATAGTAGTAAAGGAATTTTTCTTCCATGTATTATGCATGTGATTGGAGGCAAATGTATGTATGTATGTATGTGGACAATATAATTTTTGATGACAAACATATAAGAACCACATTAGATGTGCAAAAAGGTTTACAATAGAATTATCCTCGGAATTATACTAAGAAGATAAGGCATAATCTTCTTATAGTATTCTAAACTAAATAAATTATGCAAGATAAGATGGAATCGTATATATTCAGATTCGTGATACGTTCGTAATAAAATGTTTTAAGAAATTTGAAAAAATAAAAAAATTAACTGATTCTTTTTGTCCTGTGGCAATTAAGATACACATGTCTTTGTAATCAAGAACATTCGGAGAAAGACACATGACATGATCCGGTTTTTCTTTCCTCCTAAATTAATTTGTTTCATAGAATTAATTTGTTAACTATTATACATTCGAAACCACGGTCAAGAAAAACTAGCTAATACAATGAAAACATATCGACGTTTTTTTAAGTATATGATATAAAGGTTTTTACCGGGGTACTATTGAATTTATTTTGATATAACCTATACTCACTAATATTTTTAAGTCTTTAAAATTATTTTATCTTGAATAATATAATGAAATTGTATATATAAATGATGTCGAAATTTGTTTAAATAACATTTGGAAAATATACAAAAGTAGTATCTATGATCATAGATAGATTCTTTAGATCAATTTTTGTTGAGCCAAGTGTTGCTTTGTTAAAGGGGCTAAGTGAAATAATTCATATGGATATACCTCTTTTCTAAGTTATTTGAAACAGACGTAAAACTAATTAAGATTCCACACTAAAATATATACAAGAATCCAACGCGAATTGATAGAAAATTCTTAGATCTAAAATCTCGAAAATGGTAAATTAGGAGGGATGCTTCATCAAGAGAATAATATAAAACTTCCTTAAAGTTATTGATCCACAAGTTTCTTGCAATATAATTTGACAATCTTTTTCTCTAGCTATATATATAATTAAAAATTACTTTAATACATATAATTAAAACTATTAAAAAGCTTAAGGCAGGTAAAACATATGAAGATTTTATATAGAATACATGCATTACATAATGAATAGTATCTTGAACAATGTCCAAACACATGGAATTTGTTCAAGTAGAAATACATCACAATCGCAAAATACCTCCAAACCAACATTTTCCCCGTGGAGGATCGTGTATTGATTCTAAAAACACATTGGCTTGTAAGAATCCAAATCAAGACACAGACGAAGGGAGATTTCGTACATTTCTATTTTGTGTGAGTAATCTGTACAAAAGTTTTTTTTGTGAGTAATCTGTTTTGAAAATCCTTTTCGTACATTTCTATTTTTACTTATTCTCTTGTGGTTTTTTTTGATGCGCAGTTCAGAAACAATTACGATATGTACTCAGAAATGGTTCAGATTGATTACAATGACTACTGCGACAATATGGCAAGGGCTGGAGAATATGGAGAAGATACAACCTTACATGCCATAGCAGATATGGTATGTTTTCTGTGTCTCAATATTCACAGCAATTAAAATTTGTGAGAATCGATAAGTATACTAAAATCAGTTTGTGTTTTGCTTTCATTTTGTACAGCTTGGTGTAACCATACATGTTATATCACCCGTGGGTCCCACGGTAATTAGCCCGCGAAACGGACAGTCTCGTCAACAGTTATGGATTTGTTTCAGATTGGAGGGGCACTATAATTCTCTACTGCCCAATTAAGCAACATGTTAAACGTTCCATCCCACTCCGACTCCTAACTCCATTCTGGCTAGACGAGCTTTCTAAGGCTCTCTTTCTGATGCATATCCTGTCAATGCCCAACAGATGACTCTCCTTCACTAGTTTTTTTTTTTTCTTTCTTGGTATTGAAGTTGTAAGTAATGATCTTGAACCTGTTTATCAAGCTGAAACCAAAACACTTTTACCGCAAAATAAGTTGGTTATAGTTATATCCCCACTGCTGTTTAGTAATGATCTGATACCACTGAGAATACTTTTATGTGGCATGTGCATGTTGTAGACACACTAGTAACTCAAGAAGGAACAATCCTAGGAGGAACAAATATTAAACGCTGTTTAAAAAAATTTCTTGTTTATTTTAAATCACTAGAATAGTAACCCGCGTGTTACGCAAGATTCTAATATTAAAATATTATAAAAAAAATTTAAATTATTTATAAATATAAATAAATTATTAATTGTAAATATAATTATAAAACTAATTTATTATTTTCCACAAAACTTAACATATACCTATTTTCTAAGTTATTTGAAACAGACTTAAAACTAATTAAGATTCTAAAATCTCGAAAATGGTAAATTAGGAGGGATGCTTCATCAAGAGAATAATATAAAACTTCCTTAAAGTTATTGATCCACAAGTTTCTTGCAATATAATTTTGACAATCTTTTTCTTTAGCTATATACAGTAAAACCTCTATAAATTAATAACATTGGGACCAGAAAATTTTATTAATTTATAAAGGTTATTAATATTTCGATAAATTAATAATTATTAATTTATAGAGAGTTTTTTTGAATTTAAAAAATGTTATATAAAAAGTATAAAAATGAAGACAATACTTCGATGTGTTTTAATGCATTTACACATTAAGAAATAATAGTTGCATATATAATTTTTTTTTTAAAATAATTTTTGATACAATTTGAGAATATAATATCATATATTTTTGATATTTAAAGAAAAATAGAGATAAACTCTAACAAAATTACAAATTTACGAATAAATAAACAACATTAGGATCATGTCACTAAAATATCTTTTATATATACAATAAATTTATATGATTATTAATTTATATTATTAATAGGACCACATATTTACATAGAGATTTCAAAAAAATATTATCTTATCGAAATGTGTCAATTATTGCACCGGTCCAACTCGGAATCAGAATAATTTATTAATTTAGAAAGGTTATTAATTTATCGAATATTAATTTATAGAGGTTCTACTGTATATGTAATTAAAAATTACTTTAATACATATAATTAAAAGTATTAAAAAGCTTAAGGCATGTAAAACATATGAAGACTTTATATAGAATACGTGCATTACATAATGAATAGTATCTTGAACAATGTCCAAACACATGGAATTTGTTCAAGTAGAAATACATCACAATCGTCGCAAAATACCTCCAAATTAAACCAACCGTTTCCCTGTAGAGGATCGTTTTATATATATATATTCTCTTCTCAACGATTCGAAGATAATTGATTCTAAAAACACATTGGCTTGTAAGAATCCAAATCAAGACACAGACGAAGGGAGATTTCAATAATCAATCGTTGCCTATATTGAAAGCATATGCTTCCACATATACTAATTAACTTAGCCATCGTTGATACTCCTTAAAACTATAAATGAATAAATAAATAATTCAATCTAATAGTGTATACATCCACGTTGATAAAAGTTAAATAAAAACAAAAACAAAGACTGTGCGACATACACGTACTTTGGTGAAGGTGGCTTAGCTAAATAAGTATATATTCTTTAGACTTCCATAGTACACTGTGCGAAGGGCATATGCCTACACCTTTTTTGGTTAAAATACATCATTAATATCAAAATATAATCTTAGTTAATTCTGGAATCTTATATTATCTTCCATATATTTCGTTTTGTCAGTGACTACAACCGTTTAGTTGAAAATCTTATAGTTGGTTACTAATCAATTAAATAACCTTAAGTTCTTAACAAACAACTGAACAAGACGACAAACACTATTTTAAAATGATTTTAAAGGAGACTTTCAAATCTTGTAAATATTTGGCTCTATATTTCTTACCATATCAGCTTTTGATCTAAAGTTTGCGCCACTATTATAAATTGTTTGAATTAGTTTTTTCATATGAAATATTTACGATATATATTGTTAAAAAAAATGTTTACATGTATATATACACCTTTATTTATAATTCTTATGTTAAATTTTATCTTCCTCTCTTATTTAATTGTACGGATGGTTAACATCTCATCAACAAAATAAAAAAAAGTTTGGATCTTATATTTGCTTGTACAATGCGTTAGAATAAAAATTGAAGATCAAGGATCATATTTAGTTAGCTAGTAAATATTGAGACTCTTTTTTTTTTTTCAAAAGATATAGAGACTCAACGTATACGGATTTTCTCCATATAAAGTCTATAGTTTTTTTTTTTTGTTAAAGACATAAAGTCGAAAACCAAAAAAAAAAATGATATAAAGTATATATTTGGGCCCTATTTTAATATTTCTTACGACATCAAAGAGAAATTAGAGAGTGTACTATTGAAGGTTGGTATCTTGTTCTTAGAAAACCACTACAAATACCTTATATCTCTTTTAGCGATACCTAGAGTTTGGTTGGAATCTTTTCTGAGATCGCACCTCATAATCCTATTTGTTGTTTTATTAATCTCGATTAAACCAGTGAACCCCTAGCTTTATAGTTTTAAGATCATGGTCTCGTGGCGGGAACCGGTTCATCCGGTTTGCAGATTTGGGTCCAGCTTTGGGTGATCATCGGCAACTTAGCTCGCGACCACCGGTTGGAGTTTGATTGGAAGATGGGATGTTTTCCCAAGGGTTTTAGTTTCTTTTTCTGATTTAATCTTTCCGGTTATTCTCTTATAGTCCACCGGTTATTTGTAACTCCGGTTAATCAAACCGAGCCTAATTTGATGTCCATTTTTATAATGGGTTGTAAAAATCTTTTATTTAATTAATGCAACAAAAATAAAAAGAAGGAAAAAGAAAGATCATGGCTAGACTTCTAAGGATCTTCAGATGTACCATAGACTATACTCATTCAATTCACAACTAAAATAATAGACCATATCCTCAGATCAAATTCTTAGAATAAAATAAAATCAAACTAGTATCCCTCGAGATAATACATGTATCCTAAACATTTTGTAGTCATGTTGGATATATATCTTTTACAAAAAAAAAAAAAAAAAAAAAAAAAAAAAAAAAAAAAAAAAATTGTAGGATATGTACCCAAGAAAAATTTCTAAATAATTTTATAAAACATATAAATTTCTTGATAGTGGTTTCTAAATATATATGTATGTATATATAATCAATTGAAAAATCTTGAAAGAGTGTTAGGAGTGAGTGACCATAAAACATTTGACCCAAACGAGCATATTGGCCTAGTTTAAACCACCATCGACCGCAACATCGATGACCTCACCAAGTGTGACACCGAAGACCACACTGGCCACCATGGCGACAACCGGTCTTAATTCTACCGGGATCGGGTATTCGGTTAACATATATTTTTACCGGTAACAAAAAGAGTTTTTATATATTGTTCGACTGAGTCTTACAATTTTTTTAGTAAGAATACTGTCATATATATATATATATATATATATATATATAGTTAAAACGAATAATGTCATATATTTAGTGAACAAAAAAAAGGAGAACTAAAATAAATATATGAGAAGCGATCATAAAAAAAATGTGGAACCGCTGTCTCCTAGGTGGTGGGTTGCTATGATCAGCACGTAGACACAAATAAATGCGGTCCAATTCAGACCGTCACCTTCCTCTTGTCCCATTGGTTTTATTATTTAGTTATCATATTAAACCCTTTATAAATTTCCATTTTGGTTTTTAATTGGTTTGTTCCTTATTTCAACTAGACTAGAATTTACCCGCGGTATACCGCGGAGAGATTTTTTGTTTCTATGTTTTATTTAAATACTTTTGTTAAAATTTAATTTTTAGTGTTTTTTTTAAAAAAATTAATGCATGATATATATATATGTTTATTTCTAATTTAGTATTGTACTGCTGAAGTAATGATCTCAACCCGTTTCGCTATATATTGTGGCGGTGATATTTTTTTTATAAAGTTTACACATAACAAATATAATATTTAAAACATTTTTAAAAATCCAGTAAAATTAAGCCCATTGAAGACCGCATGTAATTTTTTATCAATGTAGAAATAAACATTTTGTATAATTTTAAACTATGTAATACATTTAAAATTTAATATCGACCGAAATCCGTTCCGTCATAGAACCCCGTCCATGACATTTTTTATTTTCTAAAAGTTTAGTTTTATAGTTTAAATGATTTACATATAACCTCGTACGAATTTTTTTTTTTTTGATTTTGTATTTTTTTAAAAAAAATATTTTTTGATATATTTCCTATATGTTAGATTTTTGAAAGTTTTTTTATTTTTAATAAATTTTACTTATTTATTTTTATATGTAAAATAATTTTAATATATTTCGTATGTGGTAGGTTTTTTTTATGGTTTAGTATTTTAATTTTATGTGTAATTATTTTTTATATATTTCCTATATGTTAGATTTGAAAAAGTTTTTTTTATATAATTTTTGTGTTTTATATTTTATATATGGTTTAGTATTTTAATTTTATGTGTAATGTATTTTTATATATTTTAAAAAATTATTCTTATTTTTAATAATTTTTTTATTTTTATTTTTATATTATTTTTCATTTTGAAATTATTTCAATTTTTAAAAAAAATTTTGAATAACTTTTTTTTATAAAAATTTCCTATATGTTAGATTTGAAAGAGTTTTTTTTTAATTTTATTTTTATATAATTTATATTTGTATTTTTATTTGTTTTTTATATATTTTGTAAAGGTTAAAAGTTTATTTTAATATTTTTTTAATTTTTTTATTTATATTAGTTATTTTTTTATTGTTTCATTTTTAATTTAATTTATTCATTTAGTTTTTTATATATTGATATTTTTTTATAATAAATAATTTTTAATATATTTTGTATTTGTTAGATTGTTTTATTTATTTGTTATTATTTTGTTTTATTTTAAATTTTCTATTTATTGTATATTTTTATTTTATATTTTTAATTATTTTGAATATATTTCTTTTATGTTAGATTTTAAGTTTTTTTTATTTTATTTTCAATAATTGATTTTATTTATCTTTATATTTATATTATTTATTTTGTTTTCTTAATTTTTAATGTATTTCATTTTTTAGTTTTATTTTTAATTGTAAGTTTTGTATTGTTTTTTATAATAATTTTTGAATTATTTTTATATTTATATCAGTTATTGATTTTTGATTATCATTTTTTTAGTTTTATTAATTATTTATCTATTTTCAAAATTATTTTTAATATATTTCGTATTTGTTAGATTTTAATTTTTTATTTGTTATTAATTTTTTTATTTTAAATTTCCTATTTATTTTATATTTTATATTTTTATTATTGTTTATTTTTTTTTTATGTTAGATTTTAAAAGGGTTTTTTAATTTTTTCAATAATTGTTTTTATTTATTTTTGTATTTATATTATTTATTTATTTTATATTTTTAATTTATTTCATTTTTTATTTTTATTTTTAATTTAAATTTTTGAAAAATATTTTTAAAGTAATTTTTAAATTATTTTTTAAATTTGAATTAATTGTTTAATATATTAATCCGACCCGGTTTAATATTCGGGTCAAAAAAATGAAATTGACCCGATCCGACAATGGCAATTTAAGTAAATATTTTCAAAACCAAGGGGAAGTCCAAAATCTGCTCCAAAAATGTATATATAGATTTATCTATTTTGGTCTCAACCCGTCATATTCAGAAAAAAGACTAGTTATTATAGGTAATATTTTGAAAATTAAATTAGATGATGAATTGGGGAGTTTTTCGGATCACTGGAGTAATCCAAATTGATTTCAAGAGAAACAAATAAATAATTTATAAAGTTATAAAATTATAATTTCATGTTAGATATTAAACCAAAATTCAGCAATCCGAAAGAAAAAACAAAACTGTAGAACAATCAAACTCGGGCAAGACAACACTTAACCGACATATTTTTTTCCTTTAGTTTTAAAAATTATTTCAATATTAACACAGACGTTATTTTTATTTTCATGAGAACAAAAAATAAAACAAAAATGATGTAAAGTTCCATGAAATATGGACTTTCTGTAATTGGAAGGCCGCCGTATCTTGCGTTCACTGTATTTTCCTTTTATTGACCCTTTGTTTTTTCTTATAAAATAAAAAAATAAATAACAAATTAGGCAAAAAGTAAGAGGCAATTAGTAGAAAAAATATACTAATTCATTATCCGAAAATCCTATAGCTGACACTATACGTACTTGGAATTTATATATTTCTTCTCCGCAAAATATATACTATTATTACTTATCTATATAGTACAGCGAATAGAATATAATATATATAGTGCACATTATGATCCACTTTCAATGCCATCCATTCGAATGGTTGCTCAAAACGTACTTAGAAACCGCGTGCATAAAAGCTTCATAGAGCATCCTGTGCTTTAATGTGTCTTCCCTATATTATCACACATGAAATTTCGTGAAATGGATTAACAATAATAATTTTCATAGGCCACCTCCTGTTAAATAATATTTTTACATGCAGCTTTCGATTTAGTTACGTCGAAACTCTTTGAACACATAAAGTCATGAGATCCGACTATCTAGAATTACTATTTAAATTAGTGTTGGGACATATATATCGTTGCCACTTAAAATAACTTGGTGCGCAAATGATTAGTTTTTTTGTTTGTTAAAAAAAAAATAAGTGCGCAAATGATTATTATATGAACTTTTCAATTGCATTGTGTTTTGTATTTATGAAAGTGGATTTTAAAAGAACATTAACGTATGTTCTGATTGGCGAAAACTTACACTACTTAATTGACTGCTATAACATGGTTTGGAAGTATCTGCAATTGTAATATGTAACTTATAAAATCAAAAATGTGATTGGTTATTCATCTTCTTCTTCTCCTTTTGATTCTTTAAGATTTATATGTTTTTTCATAAACTTTGTTATCCTCCAAGAAAATATGTAGTGGAAATCGAGCTGGTCCAATCCAAGTTCACCTTTTGTGTCTCTCGGCACCTAAATTTCTTTTGGTCCATTTCAGCTATCTCCTTTTTTCCACACAAAATATTACAAAATCACAAATTACTTACTATTTCTGGTTCTCCCATTTACAATACCTAGATTACCCCTATTTCTTATATAGTTCATTACAAGCTTTCACTCTAACATGAATGGTGAGTGTTGAGAGAGGTATATGAAGCTCCGGCGGCTGGAGGAGGATTCCGGCAAGAATCAGAGGGTCCCACACGAGACAAGATTTACCTCCCTAAAAAGCACAAGTGGATGAAGCATAGGATAAAAATTAGTACATGAAATTAGGTTTTAAGAAGGATATTTGAGAATGTGCTTTGTCAGGAGGCATCATCAGTAAGAGCAAGCAAGCCAGTCAAATATATTCTTCTCTTTTTTCTCTGCCTTTTCTTTTTTGGCACTATAAAACAAATCTCATCATCCTCTCTTGCCCTACACTCACAAAACAAACACACTCTCTTCTTGATCATTTCTTCTTTTGAGTTTAAGGACTTAAAGAGAGAAGAAGCTATGGTCAAGTTCACAAAGCAATTCGAAGGGCAGCTCGTGCCTGAATGGAAAGACGCCTTTGTCGATTACTCTCAGCTCAAGAAAGACCTCAAGAAGATCCATTTGTTCACCAATGAAGTTGAGAAGAAGCATAAAGAAACTTCTCTCATCAATACCATTAAGTCCTCTTTAGGAAAGCTTTCCCTTTTCGGTAACAAGGAGCGAGAACGATCTCGTGCCATCCAAGTAAATAATATGAACCTTGAGCCTTTATAAATATGGTTTATCAACTGTTCATGGGTTTGTTGTGTTAATGATTTTGATGTTTTTTTGGAGCAGGTTCATAGAAAGCTTGCTTCTTCTGGAAGTAACAATGACGTGTATGAGACGGAACTTCTGGAGAAGGTTGCTGATGATACTGACGCTGCAAAAGAGTTCTTCATGTGTCTGGACACACAGCTTAACAAAGTGAATCAGTTCTACAAGACAAAGGAGAAAGAGTTCTTGGAGAGAGGAGACTGTTTGAAGAAGCAAATGGATATACTCATTGAGCTCAAAGATGCTTTCAAACAAAAGCAAGCCAATGGAGAGTCTACTCAAGAATCAAAAGAAGACGATTCTATCTCATGCACCATCTCATGTGGTAATAAGAAGATATTATAAAGAAACATATAAAGCTTTCATTTTTTAATTAAGCAGCCCTTTTACACATACACAAAAAAAGAAAAGACTCTTTTTCTTTTATTTTAATATCAAAATTCATTGGTTAGTTGTGTACTTGGATTTCAAGAATTGGTTTAACTAGTTTGCTCTGTTTCTTGATACAGAGGAAGACTCTGTTAGGAGCAGAACAGAGCAAATGCAACTTCAAGAATCTTGCTTAGAGGATTTGGAGAATATTGTAGCAGAAGCATTGGAGTCTCCAAGATCAGAAGAGACAATCAAAATCAACAACGAGGACTCGAAGCCAACGACGGTTTCTCCTAGGGTTTTCAGCTGTCAGGGGAAGAATCTCAAGATAAAGATTCCATTGACCAATCCTTCTCGTACATTCTCAGCTATCAGTTACTTGATCAAAGAAGATTTGATGAACCAATCTTCATCGAAGAAATATAGTCCAGACGGAGGAAATAAGCTACAAATCAGCAAGAAAAAACTAAGTCATGCTGAGAAGATGATAAAAGGAGCTTTAACAGAACTCTTCAAAGGGTTAAATTATCTCAAAACTTATAGAAACTTGAACATGGTAGCCTTCATTAACATCCTCAAAAAGTTCGATAAGGTAAGCAAAATTTCAATAGGTGTTTATACAAGTTGTTTTTGATTCGATTATAAGACCAATCTTTTTAATGTTTTAGGTTACTGGAAAACAAATCCTCCCAATTTATCTCAAAGTGGTGGAAAGCTCTTATTTCAACAGTTCAGACAAGGTAACTTGAAAAATCAACTTTAGATTTTTGCTTTTTTTTTTTGAGAAATTCTCTCAAATAGCACCAATGAAGTTTTTGTTCCACATTTAGCACATATTTTTATGTAGGACAAAAATAGCATTTTATAAAGTTCATAATTAAATTTTTTTGGTTTGAATTAACTATATTAGAATTTAGGGTATAGTTTTTAGGGGTATGGGGTAGGGTTTAGGGTTTTCTAAACCCGAAATCCTAAAAGTGTGAGGTTAGGATTACCCTTTAATAAAAATGTTATGTTATTTGTGTCCTAAATGAAAATGTGTGTTAAATATGTCTGAAAAGCTTTATTTTGTGTTATTTAAGAGAATTGTCCTTTTTCTTTCAAGCTTCTGCAAGCGGAAAATCGATACCGCTACACTCAAGTCTTGTCACTTTTATTATGCTTTTGGAGATTATGAAAAAGATACCATATAGTTTTTTTATTTCATTATTGTCTTGGGACATCATGACCAGGTGATAAATCTATCAGACGAAGTTGAGGAATGGTTCATCAAGCACTTCGCAGGCGAAAATCGCAGAAAGGCGATGAAATTTCTGAAACCGCACCACCGTAAAGAGTCTCACTCTGTCACCTTCTTCATTGGTGAGAGAGACATTTTTGCTTTATACTTTTGATATTTTTAACTGTTCATGTTGTGACATTTTCTATTTGCACTTGCCTACAAAATCTTTTTCAGACCACATAAAAAATCTTTGGACCCCATCATACACATACACATTAGGATTCCACAATGTTGTAACCTTTTAATGTTTGGGTTTTGTTAGTGGACAACTAGGAGCGTCACGTTATGTTATACTCTCTGTTGCATAATATGATCTTGTCTGCTAAAGAATCTTTGGAGATTACAATAAAAATCTATTTTGTTTGAGATTTAATCTGTAAAATTTAATTCTCTATTCAGGTCTTTTCACTGGTTGCTTTGTTGCTCTTCTTGCTGGATACATCATTGTGGCTCATCTCACTGGAATGTATAAACAACACTCTGAGAACACTTTCTACATGGAAACTGCATATCCTGTACTTAGGCGAGTGATCTAAATTAAAAAGCTTAAAACTTTATGATTAATGGTGATCTATAAAGAGATAGAAACTAATGCCAAATGTTCATTTGTTCTGCAGCATGTTTGGGCTCTTGTTTCTGCATTTATTCTTATACGGATGCAACATATTTATGTGGCGAAAAGCGAGGATAAACTATAGTTTCATCTTCGAACTTGGATCCGAAAATGAGCTAAAGTATAGAGATGTTTTCTTGATATGTACCGCTTCAATGTCTGCGATAGCCGGTGTTATGTTTGTTCATCTATCTCTTCTCGCAAAAGGTCACTCGTTTCGACAAGTTCAAGTGATCCCTGGACTTCTATTACTGGTAATTAACAATTACTAGTCACTCTTCATCATGTATTTTTTGTTATATGTACTTGTAATCTAAATCTTTTTGCTTTTCTCACTGTTTTGGCAGGTCTTCTTGTTACTATTGGTTTGTCCCTTAAACATTTTCTACAAATCGAGCCGTTACCGGCTTATATCAGTCATTAGAAACATAGTTTTTTCACCTCTTTACAAAGTCGTGATGCTCGATTTCTTCATGGCTGATCAACTTTGCAGCCAGGTAACACCTTAGATCACATTTCCACATAGACCAAAACTGAATCAAAATCTGGTCTTTGACAATGGGTTTAACACTTATCTTTTAGGTACCGATGTTAAGGAACCTAGAATACATTGCCTGCTACTATATAACTGGTAGCTACACAACACAGGATTATGGATATTGTATGAGAGTCAAGTACTACAGAGATCTCGCCTATGCAGTTTCCTTCCTCCCATACTACTGGAGAGCAATGCAGGTAAATCAAACTAAGCATCATTCCTTCTTCCGCAAGTTTCTGTTTCTTCTTAGCCAAGTAAGGTAGAAAAATACTGAAAAGGGAATATGTAACAGTGTGCAAGAAGGTGGTTTGACGAAGGCGAAACGAGCCACCTAGTTAACCTAGG
The DNA here is from genome assembly GCA_963667165.1 of Barbarea vulgaris. Lineage (NCBI taxonomy): Eukaryota > Viridiplantae > Streptophyta > Magnoliopsida > Brassicales > Brassicaceae > Barbarea > Barbarea vulgaris. Next base: position 5,775,306 of record OY763887.1, read on the forward strand.
GAAGTACGTGTCAGCGATGTTAGCCGCTGGAACCAAAGTGGCTTACGAGAAAGAGAGGAGCATTGGTTGGCTCTGCCTTGTGGTGGCTATGTCAAGTGTAGCCACAGTTTATCAATTATATTGGGACTATGTAAAAGATTGGGGTTTACTCCAACAAAATTCTCACAACCCTTGGCTAAGGAACCAACTCATGCTTCGCCAAAAATCAATTTACTACTTCTCTATGGTACAAAATCCAAAATCTTTAATCACCCAAATTACACACACATGAATCTATTATATAGTCCTCAAACACAAGACATGAAACTAAATTATATTTTCTTTTTGTAGGTTCTAAATCTTGTTCTGAGGTTGGCATGGCTACAAACAGTTTTGCACTCAAGTTTTGAGCATGTGGATTATAGAGTCACAGGATTGTTCTTAGCTGCGCTTGAAGTCATTAGGAGAGGACAATGGAACTTTTACAGGTAAAAAATTAACCTTTCCCTTTAAAGATCTTCTTGGAATCAGATTCAGGATATATATACTGATCATGCTTGTGTGGACAAAAAAACAAAAAACATTTTCAGATTGGAGAATGAGCATCTAAATAATGCAGGGAAGTTTCGAGCTGTAAAGACAGTGCCACTTCCTTTCAGAGAAGTCGATGAAGAAGACTAATCTGATCAGATCAATCATCATTATTAAGCAAACGAAGGGAGATGGATTTGTTCTTTCTTGATCAACCATATTTTCAGATCAATGATCAAGAATCTTCAAAATTATTATTATTATTCTTGTCCGTAAAAAAAAAAAAAATTTGATGTAACTAAAAGAATCTTAATCTCCCTCTTTATATCGTCATTGTTCATCACCAAAAAAACCGAAGGAAAAAAAGAAAAAAGAAATAAAGAATTGTATCTTGTTTCTTGACAATTGCGAGTTATTATAATCTGAACATTCAAACACACTTCTATCATGTTTAGTACACGTGTCCTTATCTTAGACGTTGAAACTATGAAAATCAACGGTGGAGATTCTTCCGTCTTATAGCTACCATTTCACTTAGCTTTGAGTTAAGCTTCAACAGAGTTAAATACAGAGAGACCACAAAGGAACACAAAACAATGGCGAATAGTACCACCTGTTTATCTCCGGTTTTGGCTCCGTTCTATTCTCCGATTAGTGTTCATAAAAAGCCAATCAATTTACGGTTTAATCGGACTCTTCCTCCGGCGTACAAGCAAAACTCTATATCGGCTCTACACAGGTCCCCGAGCTTTCGTGGGTCTCATCTCATTTCTTCTTCTCTTCTCGAAAATCTCATAAAAACGCATCCTTTTTGCTGTTTTTCTTCAGGTCAAGAACTGCTCGTGTGATTGAAGTAGCAACTAAGCAAAAGAATCGATCATTCTCTGTTTTTTGTTCTCTCACTGATGATTCTAGATTAAACCCAGAAGAAGAATCAAAAGATTCCGCAGAGGTATCAATTAGAATTGGGGGTTTTTTAATGGAGTTTGTGTCTCTGTCTTTTTATCACTGAAAAATTTTGGTTTCTTGTTCAGGTTGCTTCTGTTGATGTTAAACTACCAAGAAGAAGTTTGCTTGTGGAGTTTAGTTGCAATTCATGTGGAGAAAGAACTAAGCGGCTTATCAATCGGCATGCCTATGAACGTGGCCTTGTCTTTGTTCAGGTTAGTCTTTGTTTTTGTTTCCTTTGATATATGATCTAATGTTATGCACACCACATGTTTGATTCATTGTTCAAGAGAGTTTGCTTAGTGGTTTTATGATTCATCTAGATACAAAAGATAGTTTTTTGGTTGGTTGATTGGTTTTTGTTTTTTTTTTTCTTTCTTTGGCAGTGTGCAAGATGTCTTCAACATCATAAACTTGTTGACAATCTTGGTCTCATTGTTGAATACGACTTCCGAGAAACCTCTAAGGATTCGGGTACCGATCAAGTTTGATAAACTACATTGAATGTTGAATCAGTTTTTGTTCTTTTTCTTAGATGTGTTCTTTAAGAAGTGAGCTGTTTTTAGTAAAGAATACAAAAAGAATATATTTATTTTTGAATCAATGTGTCGGTATACATGGGAAATGTAGACGTTTGACTCCATACTCAAGAGAGCTAGAAATTTTTAGGCCGTCATAGCCATGAGAAAGAGAATTCCCAGTGCGATACTGAGCCACATTCCTGCTCTTCCGTCTAGCTGATTCAATGCATTTCCTCCATTCTGTAAACCAGAAATGAAAGAAGATGGTTTATAATCCAAGCTTATATAGAAGCATGACAGTGATAGTCAATCTTTTTATTTTCCTGTATTTCTTTCAAGATTGTTCGGTTAGAAATTGTTACCGTGTTTGGTGATGGTGCTGGAGCTGTGTCCTGGGAATCTGTTATAACTGGAGGAGATGGAGGGCTAGGGGGAATTGGTGCTGGGGCTGGAGCATGGTGATGCCTTTTGTGTTTGTGCTTTCTCTTGTGCTTGGCAGGAGCTGGGGCTGGAGCTGGTGGTAGACTTATTGGTGTAGGCGCTAGTGCAGGTGGTGGTGAAGCTGGTGCTGGTGGTGGAGAAGCTGGTGCAGGTGGAGGAGAAACCGGTGCAGGTGGGGGAGAAGCCGGTGCTGGTGGCGGTGATACAGGTGGTGGTGAGATGGTTGGAGCTGAAACGGGCGGGCTTTGTGGTGGTTGTGGAGGCGCAGTTGCGGGACTGCTTACTGGTGCAACTTTTGGAGCTGGTGATGAAGTTGGAGTTACTGCTGGTGGAGGCGTAGCTGAAACGGGTGGAACAGTGGTAGTTGGAGGCGGAGCAGTGGTGGTTGGAGGAGGAGCAATGGTGGCTGGAGGTTGAGCAGTGGTAGTTGGGGGCGGAGCAGTGGTGGTGGAGGTTGCCGGTGAAGCGGCAGGGCCTTGTGCATTGACACTAAAGGGAGAGATGAGATAAGAACATAAGAGAAGAGACCAAATGATTGAATTTGAAGGCATTTTGTTGAAATTGGAAGCTGCAGGAAACAAATGGTGAAGTTATTGTGCATATAAAAGGCTTTGGCGTATTGAGATTTCTTAAAGTATGAATGAAAAAAGTTTGGTGCAACGATGAGTTAGGTGGGTTTAAGAGATCAAGTCTTAATCAGAATGCTACGTTGCTTCTAATTCCAGGCCATTAATACGCACTTATCATTTAACTGTAATCTGCTTTTGTTATTATAACGCGCTAATCATCAAAATCAATGGGACCGATGCTTCTCTCGGACCTAAATCTGGTAAGGAGTCTAAATCACTATTAAGGAGAGGTTGGTTATAAAAAAAAAGTAAAGCAAAAACATGTGTTCATATAGAAATTATGCATTAATCGTTACAATCAATGGCATTACAATGAGAACCAACCTGTTCTTCAGATTTTGACAAATGACAATGGAAAGAAATGTACAATTTTGAACAGATCAGATGCAAAACTTGTTCTAGATACAGAAAAAGGGTAAGACTTGATGCATCTTGTTGAGGAGTTTCGAAGGAAGATGATGATGATGGTCATGATGATGATCGGTTGGAGCAGGTGGATCTGAGTTCTTGTCTTTCTTCTTTCTCCTCAGTTGGAAAAATTGCTGCATTGTCTGAGCGCATTCTGACTCGAGAACTCCATGTCGGATTATCATCTTAGGATGGAATGGATGAACTGGAGGCGGTGGCTTTTCTGAAACCTCTGATCCGTTTCCTTCGCCTCCAGGGAATAGCCTGAAACATAATCTTTGTTCAATGATTTTGACTATACAATGTTCCAGGACAATATTTTCAGTTTAGGAAGTTATCGGTACCTGATCCAGCTGCCATCTGCTCCAAGAAGCTTATTGGGAGCACCCCATACAAGAGTGTTGACCCTTGCTTGAAGTATTGCTCCCGCACACATGGGGCACGGTTCTAGTGTTACATAGAGCGTTGTATCCTGTTGGAAGAATAAGCAAGTTATTGCAAATAGTTTCACAATCGCATCTATCAATCCACATTATTAAACCCTCGCCAAAACTAAATCTATTATGCTCATATACTGTTCCTGCTAATGCAGTGTAACCAATATGTAGATTTGCTCGTGAGGGAGGTTTTTCAGAGGATGAGAGAAAATTACCGCGAGCCTCCATGAACGAAGAACTTTGGAACCCTCTCGAATGCATATCATTTCTGCATGAGCGGTTGAATCCCGAAGCTCCTCTACTCTGAAACACAAAACTATGGTTAGATAAATCCAGCAGGATAATATAAGATTGAAAAAAGGTTCAAAGAAAATTAAACTTACAGGTTAAAACCCCGGGCTATTATCTTCCCGTCATGAACAAGCACAGCCCCAACAGGTACTTCCCATGCATCAGCAGCCTTCTTCGCTTCTACTAATGCTTCCCTCATGAATATTTCATCAATTGTTCGCCTTTCAGCTTCTACTCTGTATGCTTCTTCCCACTCCTCAAAACTGTCCCTCACAACCTGTTTGTTCCTCTGAAGTTTCCTTTGTATCAAAGCAGAGTCTGTCGAAGCGGAACCTGTTTCTTCCTGGGACTTCGCACTTAGAGGTTGTTGTTGTTCCACCTGCTCTTTTAAACTGCTACTGCCAGATACCATGCTGGGACGAGATTCTGAAGGTTCCTTTACAACAGGAGACCTTAGGTTTCGACCTGGAAATGATAACGGCTTTTGACCTGCATCCATTTCAGGAACACGAGCCTGGTAGCGTCTTCCGTCTCCCACAGTAACATTTTGCTCGCTAGATACCGCAGTGGGACTAGATTCTGATGGTTCCTTGATAGCAGGAGATCTAATCAGGTTTCGACTAGGCAGTTTCATTGGCACCCCTGTCGAAGCTGTTTCAGAATGGCGAAACTCGAAGCTTCCGCCTTCTTCTTCATCCATGCCAACAATTTGATCACCAGATGTGGAAGCCATGCGATTGGATGCAGAGCCACCTTCTAATATTGTGGAAGATGGCGATGACAATATATCTTCATGCCGTCCAGATCGCTGCTTCAGTTTTGAAGCAACAGAAGATTCAAATTGGCTTCTAGGGGAAGTTTGACTAACCTCCAACTGATGTAGGGAAGGAGCTTCTAGTGGCAAAACTTTATCCCCTTTTGTGTTATCATCACTGCTTCCCTCATGCTCACGTCCCGAAAACCATGTAGCACTGCTAACTGACTCGTTGGGTGAACTCTTTCTAGCAGGCTTTGCACTCGAGTCGGGGCTTCCAGCTCGTGAGCCCCACCTAAGCCGAGCAATATCAGCAATAACACTCCACAAGGACCTACCAGTTCTTTTGAAAATAGCATTTCCCACTGCTGCATTGCCTTCTGTGGCCCCTGGATGAGGAGTTCCCTGAGCAGAATCTGTGACCCACATTTCATCTGAAGGTCCCTTTGCTCCTGAACCACCAGATGATCGCCTTGAGTCCCGCCTCGTCAACTGATTGCTTTCAGCTCTTCGCTCCTCAGTCTCCGGATTTGATACTTCATGCTTGGCCTTTTTCACAAACTCCCCAACAAATTTCTCTGATGACTCTTCTAACCGATGGGCAGAACCCAGAGCATCTTCAGGTGTTGTAAATCTCATCAGTTCTCCAGCAGACTGACTATTAACAGAAGCTCCTGCCATTGGATGTTCAACGGCTGTGGGATAACCACTTTCTGAAGTTTCTTGGGAAATTTTTTGAATGGAAACTCCACCAGATCCATAGCTTTGCCCTGAGCCTCTGCTTACCAGCTGAGAAGGAGGAGGAATAAGTGTTGTCTCAGATCCTAGCATCTCCCCTGAAACCAGATCTACCAGGTGCATTTTATTTCGCGAGACCAAACTCAAAGATGATTGTGAACTTGAAGCTTCTTCAGATAGCTTTTCATGAGAACTTTGCAACCTTAAGGCCTTTTGACCTTCTTTTGCTGAGTTAGCATGATCTAGCCTAGAGTCTTTCCATGCACAGCTATTTTCTGCTTTGCTGCCCGATTGCACAATCGTAGTACTTCCTTGATCAATCAGCCTCTTCTCAGATTTTCTCTTAATTTCTGTATACCTCACTGCATCACTAGTATGAGATACAGATACAGAAGTTCTGTTAGATTGCATATTTTGCAAGGGATTTGGTTCAATATGATAATCTTGCTGCTTCCCTTCTGATTGCAAACCAGTAACCAAACCAGCATGTACTTCTTCGTTTCTAATCTGGTCTTCCCTTTGCGAGACATATGTATTTCTAATGTCTATGTCGTGAATTTCTGAATTTTCGGAGAAGCGTTCAGTAGTCATCCTCCTTCCAGCTTGCTTAGATATCCTTTCTTCCACTGAAGGGTGCTGATTATTTGCCGCCTCTGGAAAATTTTGTATTACATTTATAGCTGCCTCCTGGTTACTACTATATTTGGTTCTTCTGCGCATTTCAGATAATCTTTCCTCACTGCTATAACGAGCCTCCGACCTTTCCTTCAGTTGCTGCTGAGAACTCTCAATGTTTTCACTTCCAGAATCATTACGAATTGAGTGGACTCTATAGTCCTCTCTTTCACCAAAGAGCTTTTGATTTTGAGAACTGGTCTCCGCATCATTGACATGGATTTCATGAATTTCCATATCTTCTTCATAATTTCCCGTTGATTCAGACACTCTATTACCACTTTGACTAAACTTCTTTCCTCTTCTCTGGTTCAAAGTCACTGCCTGATTTGAAGTTTCCCCTTCCTCAATAACCTGCTTGCGATAGCTTGAACCCACTCCATTAGAGCTCTTGTCTCTCTTCCTCCTAGAATGAATCTGAGAGGCTTCCTTTCTAGATTTCAATGACTGTTCAACAACCTTCTTCTCTGAACTTCTTAACCTTTCGCGATGAAACTCCACATCCTCATCCTGATCTTCAGTATCACTCTCGAACTCCCCTGAAGAAGCAAGTGAATAATACGATGAACAACTCGAACTCTTTGTCCTTCTCGGTCGAACTTCCTTTTCTTCCTTCTCCCTATAAGTTTTCCCAATGTAATCTCCACGCTCCAGCTGAGAATTCTTCTTTCCTCTCCCACAATGTTCACAATCATCTCTTTCCTGCAATTTCACATCTTCTACAATCCCAATTCGCCTACCAAACCCCTCAGGTCTCTCTAACCCCTTCAGCTTGTTTTTTCGAGAAACTCTCTCATTACTATTCTTATCTATTCTTTCAACTTTAACCTTTCTCACATTTCCACCACTAAACTCACCACCATACCTCACTTTCTTCTTCTCTTCAACTCTACTAACTACATTCCACTTCCTCTCCTCATCTATCAATTCCTCACTTAAAAACGAAATCATAGCTTCTACATCATCTGAACAACTTCTACCACTACAACATTCATCAGATTCTTCCAAAGCCCTAACCTTAAAGCTTCGATTTTTTCTTCTTATGCCACCATCACAACATTCATCAGATTCTTCCAAAGCCCTAACCTTAAAGTTCCGATTTTTCCTTCTTATACCATCACAAGAAGAATAAACCTCACAACCCAAAAATCTCCCTCCACCAACAAGTAACCTCCTTTGAAACGAAGGCCACTGAATAAGCGTAGATTGTCTAAGCCCATAAATGACAAATCCAGGGTTTATTGATACCTTAGGCTTAACAAACGAAAAAGAAGAAGAACAACAACAGCAACAGCGTGAGCGAGAATTAGCACAGTAACATCTCAACGACGAAGATTGTTTCAAAAGTTGGAAACTTTCAGATCTCTCAGGGAGTAAAGAGCAATAATCTTGATAATTCCTAGTTCTAATCGGCCATTGAAGTGAGCTTGAATATGTATTGAACATATTTGCTGGAAGATGAGGTTACCCAGATTTAAGCACAGAAGCTGAAACCATTGTTGTGTGATCTTTGATGAGATTTACATTGGGATTTTGCAGAGGAAGACGACAAGTGCGACTGAGCGAGTCATGAATAAACCGAGTCCGGTTCGACTGAGTTGATAAATTGGAATTGACCGAGTCGAGATTGAGGATAAAATTTGGAACTCTCTTGGTTTTGTGTTGGGCCTATTTCGTATGTTGGGCTTCAAATTTATTATGTCATACTAGTGCATATTTTAAAACTTTCACAATGAAATGAATGTTAATTTTCTTAACAATGCTCACAAATTCTTCAGTACAACAAACAATAACTCCTTCCATTTAGTATTAGTTGTCATTCTAAATTATTTTACGTAAATTAAAAAAATATTTGATTTTTTTTTACCTTTAATTAATATTAATTTAGATTTATTTTATGGATCAAAAGTCAAAACATTAAAACAATATAAACAAAACTGGAAAATTTACCAAACATCTACATTAAAAACATAAAACGACAAGTAATATGAAATGAATTTTAACTTATAAAACGACAACTAATATAAACAGAAGGAGTAAAAAAAAAATATGTGGTACCCGCATAATGGTGAAATGATATTTTTTAATAATGTTATTTTGATAGGTTAAAATTTCTATCTTAGAACTTCACTTTCATTTTGTTAAAATAGATAACGTCATATTTAAATGTAATTTTAACGTTTAAGAAAAATAGAATTCTCGTTACTAAAAACTATACAAGTGTGAACTAAATCTAGCGGTGGCAAAGTATAAATTTAAAACATCTATATGATCCGTTTCAAGTTTGAACAAAATAAAAATAAAAAAAATTTTACATAGCGGAAAAGGTTGTTATCCATTTCAATATAGAATTCTCAAAAATAAAGAACCATAATTGGTATGTAAAATATCTCGATCTTGTAGAGCTGTTTATTGAGCCAATAGCTGTTAAAAACTTGTATATTGTGACGAAAATAATGTTTGTTAATGCCATAAAGACATGATGATATAATATGGTGATGTCAATGATGTATATATATTATATATAATAGTGTTGTTACGTGACTTATGTGGATGTGTGTATGTATGTATAGATGATAATAGTACTTGAGAAGTTGGTTAGAGGAAGAAGCTAAGGACAGGTAAGGTTTTGTAGGTAATCGCATGTGTTGGACACTAGCCAATTGGGCTTCTCTGTTTGCTCTCCCATTTCTATGATCGCCCAAAGTTTTTGTTATCTCTTTTTTCTTCTTTTTTGTTTCTTTTTTCTATTTTTTGTCTTACTCACTCTTTTTTCTATTACCTTGTCTTTATTTGTCCTTTATATATGTGTTTGCCTGCGTGGTCCATTGTCTTTGCTTCTATTTTTCTTTTCTTTTTTTTTTCTTTTGAAACTTAATTTTCTTTTACATTTGATGAAAATAACACAAAACTTGGATTTTAAAATTAAATACAAAAATCCAAAAAAAAATTAAAAAAGTGACAGATTTAATTTATATTGTAGACGATCAACTATATATGTTTGACGGTGCCTAATATTTACAAATACAACCGATAATTAGAAAAAAAAATATTGTTATATTCAGTATCTCTTTTCTTTAGTGTTGAACAAATATGTAGAGCACCATGAAAGTTGGTAGTTTAACCAAACATAGGGAATATTCGATTAGAACATGGTTCAAAGTGGAAAATAGGATTTGGTTGTAGTCTTGTAGATATTAATTAGGTCTCAGTTTGTTTCAAATTAATATGGAGGTCCTAATTTTCAACAGATTTACTAATATTTTAATCTGGTTATTCGTTTCTATGAAATCTATTACTAATTCATATGTTGAACAAAATCAAAATTACCATCCTGTGGACGTTTTATCTAGCATAGGTCTTAAATTATCATAATTTATTGTTGATGATTTGCGGTGTCTTTCCACCGAGATAGCAAATTTATTGTTAATCTATTACTAATTCATATGTTGAACTCAAACTATTACCATCCTGTGTGTGTAATTTCAAACGAGATAGCAAACTTTCTCAGATTTACAGTTGTTGGTACAGATTATAGAGTATTTCCTTATTATCAGTTGGTTTTTACTGACTGTCGTAATGTATTATAGCTAGAGGCAATATTGTGTAGGCAGAAAAAAAAAACAATGTAGTATATAGGCTAAGAACATTCACGATTCTAAGGCATTTCTGAATTTGGAGCGGCCACAAAATTAGGGTTTGGTGTAAGTGTTTCCTTTTATTATTGAGATGATTCTATTTATATAATTGAAATTTGCATGAAAACAAAAAAAGAATTCATCTGGTAATAGTTTGAGTTCATTCAAAAGTACAGAAATTAAAAGAAAATGATTCGCGTAAAATAAAATGGAAAGTAAAAGAAAAAAGATAGAAGAGAAAAAAAAAAAAAGGAAAATAAGACAGACTAAAGATATAAACATTGCGTCAAAAAGAAGAGAGTAAAGATGTCGTCCAAACCAAAATGGTGTCCTTAGAGGATTCGATTGCGATGTGTAAAAAGATCATTTGAAAATGTCAAAAGTCTCATAATATGATATCACTTATCAATTAAAAAAATGTTTGAAGAACAAAAAGAAGGAAAAAAAAAAAAAAAGTCTTCTGATATGATATATCATATTTACCAAATGGTGCCTTACTTGGTTTCTTTAGGAGGGAAGTTCAGTACTTGTTCTTAAGTTTGAGAAAAAATTTCGGAGAGATAGTTTATATATTTCACAAAATGTAAATGTTATTCATAGTTTATATATTTCATAAAATGTAAATGTTATTCAAAAAATAAATAAAAAGTCAGACGTCGTGTATAACTAGATTTTGGTCATATGCTTAAAATAAATTAAAAGCATAGAAACAACTAAAACCAATGCAACAATTGTCGTAATAACATGGTTATAGTGTGGAGTTATAACAATAAAACTAACTAAAAGGAAGTTACACTGTAATCATGGTTACGGCGCATGATATTTCATATACTTATGAATACAATTTTCACTAAAATGTATACTCTCCTTCTTTCACAAAGATTAATTTTCTATAGTTTTTTTCTTGTCTCTAAAAAATTAATTTTTGAAAATTTTAAATACATTTTTATTATTTAATATTAATAAATTGTAAAGTTCAAGAAATATTAATTGAAAATTTTTGAATTGCTGAATTTCTATTGGTTTATAGATATGGAAAAATGGTTAATGTAAAATATTTATTGTTTTTTAAACTGTGTGAAATACTCAGAAAATCAATCTTTCTGATACAGAGAGAGTATGATAAAATAAGTGTTGATCATTTAATGGTTACAAGGTTACAAATGTAGTAACCATATTGGTGGTCTACAACATTACGTAAATTCAGTAACAGAACTAAATTATTCTGTAGTTAAGCTTTATAGGCCAAAAATCAATAGAGATGTTTAGTTATACAATGTACGTAGTAAATTATAAATTATTACAGCCAAATCGCAAAAAAAATTATAACTAGAAGTTTTAAGTTTACGAGATATATTCACGTCGAAAAGTGATTATACGATGTTTTCTTTTCAAATAAAAGGTTGACATAAATCATTAGCAAATTGGTTGTAGGAACAAAAAGGTTTTTTGATCATGCAACGCAAAACACCTTATTTTAATAGAGAATAAAAAATCAAAGCTGCAAAGAAAATGTCAAAGACAGGGAAGTTTAAGATTTTTAATGATATTCTCAAATGACATTTTTAGTGGAATATATATATGTGTCTCAACTCAATTAACTGAACTACTGAAGATTCCATAAAGGCTTAAACCGTGTTGATGAGTTCGTCCTCGACTTCTTAAAGTCATTCATTTCTTTAGGAAAAAAGTCTTTTAAAAAACAAAATTATCGATCACAACTTTAGATTTATTGCTACCAACTTTTTTTTATTCTTCAATGACCACTCCGATAAAGATATTTATAGACAGTATAATCTAAATCTTACAATATGATCTGAATTCAGTAATTATATATAAATACTACATCCGATTCACAATAAGTGTCGTTGTAAAAAAAATCATTTTAAAACTTTATAGTTTTATAAAAAGTATTATTTTATTTATTTTTAATGCAATTTTTTTAAAAAAATCTAGTGTTTGTTCATGTTATTTCAGCTTGTTAAATTAAAAGATTAATTATAAATATCCAGATATTAATGATTCGAAAATTGTTTGTGCTTAATGTGTGAGAAACTTTCTGTTAAAGTTAATGTGTGAAAAACTCTTAAAAACTACTAACAATAAAATAGAGGTAGTATTTAAATAACAAATATGAACATGTTGAGTAACTTGAGTTGGTGGTTGAACTCGCCTCAAAAACACGAGTTTAATTTTCGTATGAAAGATCATTTATTAAAAGTTAATCCTGATTCCGGTAGATGTATAATCATTGGCCAAAAATTATATATTACCAAAAAAAACAAAACAAAAAAAAAACAAAACAAACATGAATGAAAAAACATGTATTCATTTATTTTATTTTTTATATCCAACAAGATCATGAGTTTTTCTAATAAATCACAAATGTAACTCCCAAGAAAGGTTTCCTAAAATGGAAAAATTGGGTAGCTGTAGTAACCATAAATTTCAGTTCCGTATCGACTCGATTAATCTGGTTGAACTCATACTGCATTTTGGTTCAAAATTAAAATTAGGTTTGGTTGCAGCATTTCTTTTTTTCTATATGATACTTTCAATCCGCTCTGTATTTGATTTGTTTATGATCGCATAAAATTACAAATCTACATTTGCAAACTGTAAGCAACAATCAATTAATTGTTTTTTGTTATTAAAAGAAAAACAAAAAAACAATCAGCGATGAATGTGAAACTATTGTCTCTAATCGTTCGTTAGTATCTTTTAACAAAAAGAAAAAGAAAAAAAGTTTGGTCTTTTAGCTTCTGTCGGCTTCTACCATCTCCGTGGCAAGCTCTCCGCATTCACGTCAACATCAAAAAAAAAAAATTTTGACGTCAACATCAATTTATATATATAAAAATTTAGCCTATATTTAAAAAAAAAAAAAATAAAAGTTATAAATTTTATTATTTAATTTATTACTAGCTTTTTTTAATTACGTATGTTAAAATCTTATCGATCGAACTATACATGTTCTAATCTATTATAATTTTGACATGTATCGATTTTTTGTGAATACAACTAATCTTTATATAATAAAATTTTTACAAGTGTCAGAATAGCAATAAAGTCATAATATCATTAATTATAATTTTGATACGCCGAGTTGTCGTGAATATAATTCATATCTATATAATAAAAAATATGAATAATGCATTTGGAAGAAAAATAAAAATATTTTTATACTTTTGAATTTTTATAGAAGTTTCTCTCGTAATTTGTTTACGCCGGATACCGACGAGGCGACGACGACCATCGAAGATATATATAGGCTGACTAAGATAATTAACCATTTCAGACTTACAGTATTCAAAGGTTTAAAGATACTAGAAAGAATTAACTATTTTTTTAACAAAATATCAATCACCAAATCCACAACGTACGATTTTAAAAGGCGAAGAAAAATATATGATATATATAATTAGTGAAGCTATTTTTGGATTTGCATGGGAGTATGGCCATATTCTAAGGCATGTGATGTGTAATTCGATTGACAATCTAACTACTAAGTTTTAAATTCTTCGCCAAAGTCTTGTTTTCCTAATTCCCTTTTTTCCATGTCTGACATTATTGAATGAGATTGTGACGTATAAGAACCAACATTTTATATCATATGTCCGTACCATATTACATTACAGTTTTCTTTTAAAGTTAAAACATTTTATTGTGGATTGAATTTGTCAAAGATTACCACAATCAACGCATTAATAACTCGAGTAGATACGAAATCTATTTCCCAACTTTGACTTGTGAACTCGACCGAGGAATGGATAAAAACTGCTCCGTGCCACATGGTCACACACTATACACATATATTACACACTGATATCTCGATCGAGCACACCAATACAGCTTCAATGGTCTGTTACATTGTGAAAAGGGTAGAGTTTTAATAAGGGAAATAAATACTAAAATACTCCAAAACGTATTTTTTCATGTTTGGATAAAGTGACATATGCAATGAATAATGTTGCCATGGTGGTTATAATAAAAGATTAAAATTGGTTCTAGATATCGAGATAAAAGAATTATTAAAAAAAAAAAGCAATCCGAATTCAGATATTTTGAGAAACCCCCAAATTTTGAATTAGGTACACGAATCATATAATTTTTTTTAAAAATCTAGTCGCTTAACTTTTCAGATTAACGACTTCCAAAATAGATAAGCATGCAATTAAAATTTCAATATATCTATGTCATATTCAAATAAAATAGGAGTCAACCACCAAAGATTGAGATAACTCATGCAATAAAACAATGCAACATGTATTTTTTTTTTTTTTTTGGAACTGTGTCTACTTAACTTGATGATCATTTAGTATGTGCATGAAAATATAGTTTAAAATAATTGTATACTGATCTTCAGCATCTGTTAAGTAACACGTTAGGAAATTTTCATTGTTGTAGCAGACCTACGAGGCTATATATAAACATAAAAAAAACGTTCAATTTATATATTTATATTTTATAAAAAAAAAATTATTTGTTTATATTTTAACATCAATGAACGTTCAATTTATATGTGACGCCCATAATTTAAATGATAGTTCAGTTTTCTCTATCGCATGTAGATCTCTCAAATGAAATGGGACAGTAATATGTTAATTAACCACGCAGTATTTGTGATTCGGTAATTACATTTAACTGAAAGTTGAAAGCAATATTCATGCATTAAATGATGCATACCAAACTATACAAAGCCGGTGGCATGTTTTATGCATTAAAGTCAAAGTTACGTTCCTCTAATAACCATACCAAATTCTAGAGATTATAAAGTCATTACCATTGAGAACATAAAATGCGCAAAACTTTATTTTAGAAATTCAACCGCAATCAGTTTAATTGGCCACTATTTTGATAAATTAAGTTTTCATGTGATTTCGAATTTATAACCTTGAAATTTTTTTGCTTTCGTATTACATTTTTTTTACTTTGTCAATGAATATCATATTACATCTAGGAGAGACGATGTGAATTATTGTTAATAATATATATATATATATATATATATATATATACATACTTTTTTATCAACTATGAAATTATTCATATAATTTTTATTTTTTGGTGACTTTTTTATCAACTATGAAATTATTCATATAATTTTTATTTTTTGGTGTAAACATCTTTCTGACTCTAATGTACTATACAAACGGACTAAGATACAGTTAATTATCGAGTGTGCATGATATTTAATAATTGATAATGACCTTTTTCCCCCCACATTTTTTGTGACTTCTAATAATTGATAATGACCTTTTTTTCCCCCACATTTTTTATGACTTCTAATCTCTTCATCTATTTATTCTTTAATTATTTCAGTAAAATGACATTTTTGGTTATGGTCATTATCAACTAGCATTTCTTACCAGCACATGCCAACTTTCGCTAGCACTCTATAGTAGTTTTTTTTTGGATGAAATCTCTATAGTAGGGTTTTCTCTCCTTCTTAATGTAATCTAATCTGTAATAGGGTTTTGTTAGTTTGGTCGAAAAATCTTATATATATTATATCTCAGTTTTGTGGTTAGCAAGTATTAAACAAAATGTAATAAGTTTTGTGGTTAACTATCTATTCTTTATTCAGTAAAATGAACATTTTTGTTATGATCATTATCTATATAGAATTCTTATTAGGCCATGCCATTCACGTTGATCTTCGCTAGCACTCTATAGTAAAGTTTTTTTTTCCATCTTAATTGATGTAATGATCTATAGAACAGGGTTACATGAGTTGGCCGGTTTTGTCAAAAAATATTTTACATACTATATCTCATCTTTGTGGTTGACATTAAACAAAATTATATTTTACATAAGTTTAAGATTATGATCCGATTTTTTAAACAGAAATATTTACGTTTGTGGTTGTTAGTTAAAAGCTTAGGATATATATATATATATAATTTATTTAATTTGTATCTTAAACTTTTTAAAATATCATATACAGGTAATTACCATATATTAATTAATTTGTAACTTAATTTTTTTTTTCAAATATCATATAAATTTGCAAAACATTTTAATTTTAACGTCAAAGAACATTAAATCTCTTTGGTCAATAAAGCATATGAAACACATGAAATTTAAGGTATTTGAATCTAGATCGGTATCCTAAATCCGAGCTTTAACACTATCGAAATCTAGATCAATGGTTTATGGATATCCAAGTTTCGAATATCTCGCAAAACATAAAGATATGGTATTTGGAACTTGACGTTGTGTAGTTGTTAATTTTTTCGTACAACATATATAGTACCACCATACTATATCTAAATCTTAAAACTGTAGAAAACAATCCAACATCCACCATAAACTAAATATTATTGTCGATAACCTCAGTCCTTAATAAAATCACTCCTATTTATAGCATGAGCTTGAAAACAAAGGTGCACTTGTTAATTAATTTAAATATAAACATAACTACATAAGTAAATTAAAAGAAGAAGATAGTACTTAGAAATTAATTAAGAGAAATTGATGAATTAATGCATCTGAATTTAAGTGTTTGACCCGCATTTTGTGTTTTGGTCACCTTCTCCGCCATGACGGCGCATCTAATGTTCCTCCAATCGATTCTTCTTTCTCCTCTCTAAACCAAATTCTCACTTTTTTTTTTTCTGATTATCTGACAGTAAAAATCTTTCTAGATTTGAAACTGCAGATCATCTTAAGCCTTGTCTGGTTTTTTTTTTCTTCACAGTCTAGTTTTTGTTTCTTCTTCAGACAGAACAAAAAAGGTTTCACCTTTGACGATCATCAGATTCCCATTTTCTCAGGAAATTAAATCAGATTATTTCCTTTTCTCTATTTCTCCATTTTTGTTTTCTCGGGAAATAAAAGTTTCAGCATTTTGATTTGCTGTAATTTCCTTAACAATAATTTTTTCCAGAGAAACCATGACTTGTCCGAATCTTGGCACTTTCTCTATGTTTTTTTCTTCTTCGTCTTTGTCTTCCCAATTTGTTTGGATGAGATGAAAATTTTGGCTATAAAAAACAGAGAAAATCGAAAAAAAAAAAAGTTATGAGATCTCACTCAAACTCTAATCATAGCTGTAATTTCCAATTTTCTTATCTTATGAGTTTTAAAAATCTCAACTTTTTTAAAGATCATTAGCCTTTTATAAATACCCTTCTTGATCTTTAAAGATTTCTCAATAACTTCAGCTTTCACTCACTCGATCTCTGATCTTTTCCCGAGAAAATTCTCATTTTTCCCGAGAAAAATAATTTAGGTAACCGGAGTCGCAAAAAACGAGGGTCGGATTATGTAAACCAGTCACGGTCTTCTCTGCTTTTTCTCTGTTCTGTTCGGTTGGTTTCACGGTATTGTCTTTTGTTTTGTCTTTTTTTTTTCTTTTTCTTTTTCCTACTTTATAAAAAAACAAAATTGAAAATTACATTTTCTTGGAATCTTCGTTTTAAAATGTTCTCGCGGGTGTTGGAAAAATCAGTTAGACAACAAAAAAAAACAAATTTCTAATCTCATCAGTAAAAAAATTGGCGTTTCTTTACTCGTTTTGCGTGTCTGAAATTTTTAACTTATAAAAGTTTTGTATTTTATAATTTCAGGGTTCATAATTGAATATCTGAAAAATCTGCAATTTGTTTCAGTAAAGTTTCAAACTTTGGCTTTAGTGAGAACTTTGTTTCAGTAAAGATTCGAACTTGGGTGCTTTAGTGAGAGAGAAGCTGTCGTAGATCTTTTCAATGGCAGGAGGTGGAACAAAGAGAAGAAGAAGGAGATTACAACTAAGTAAGCTTTACACACTAACATGCAGCAAAGCATGTTTCAAGCAAGACCATTCTCAAATCGGAGGACCTGGTTTCTCTAGAGTTGTGTATTGCAACGAACCTGATTCACCTGAAGTTGATACCAAGAACTATTGTGATAACTATGTGAGGACTACAAAGTACACTCTTGCTACTTTCTTACCAAAATCACTGTTTGAGCAATTCAGGAGAGTTGCTAATTTCTACTTCTTGGTTACTGGGATCTTGTCTTTCACTCCTCTTGCTCCTTATACTGCTGCGAGCGCCATTGTTCCTCTCCTTTTCGTTATTGGTGCTACTATGGTTAAGGAAGGTGTTGAAGATTGGCGCCGCAAAAAGCAGGTAACTTTTCATTCTTTCTTTCTCTGAGCCTTCTTAAAGTGATTTGAGTTTGATTAGAGAATTTAGTTTGATTCTGAATGTGAGAGTTTAGGTTTAGTTTAAGCTTCTTCTCTAGTAGAGTTTGTCTGAAACTGAAATAGAAGCTTTGTGATGTGGTTTTAGGATATTGAGGTGAATAATAGGAAAGTTAAAGTTCATAAAGGCGATGGGAGTTTCGGTTCGAAGGAGTGGAAGACTCTGAGCGTTGGGGATATAGTGAAGGTAGAGAAGAATGAGTTTTTCCCGGCAGATCTTGTTTTGCTTTCTTCTAGCTATGAAGATGCTATTTGCTATGTTGAGACAATGAATCTTGATGGGGAGACTAATCTTAAAGTTAAACAAGGACTTGAAGTAACTTCGTCCTTGCGTGATGATAACTTTAAGGGCTTTGAGGCTTTTGTCAAATGTGAAGATCCAAATGCTAACTTGTATTCCTTTGTTGGAACTATGGAGCTTAAGGGAGCCAAATACCCTCTTTCACCTCAACAGCTTCTTCTGAGAGACTCGAAACTCAGGAACACGGATTTCATCTTTGGCGCGGTTATATTCACGGGTCATGACACAAAGGTTATTCAGAATTCAACAGGTCCTCCATCTAAGAGAAGCATGATCGAAAAGAAGATGGATAAGATTATCTACCTAATGTTCTTCATGGTGGTTACTATGGCTTTTATTGGTTCTGTTATCTTTGGGATTACAACAAGAGATGATTTCAAGAATGGTGTGATGAAAAGATGGTATTTGAGACCAGATAGCTCCAGTATCTTCTTTGACCCCAAAAGAGCGCCCGTGGCTGCGATCTATCACTTTCTAACGGCTGTTATGTTATACAGTTATTTCATTCCTATATCCTTATATGTTTCAATAGAGATTGTTAAAGTCCTTCAGAGCATCTTCATCAACCAGGATATTCACATGTACTACGAGGAAGCTGACAAGCCAGCTCGTGCACGAACCTCGAACCTAAATGAAGAACTTGGGCAAGTGGATACAATTCTCTCAGACAAGACGGGAACATTGACGTGTAACTCCATGGAGTTCATCAAGTGTTCTGTTGCAGGGACAGCTTATGGCCGTGGTGTTACAGAGGTGGAGATGGCTATGGGAAGAAGAAAAGGTTCTCCTTTGGTGTTTCAAAGCAATGAGGATGATATGGAATATAGTAAGGAAACAATTGCTGAAGAACCGACGGTGAAAGGATTCAACTTTAGAGATGAAAGGATAATGAATGGAAACTGGGTTACTGAAAT
Source organism: Barbarea vulgaris (assembly GCA_963667165.1). NCBI lineage: Eukaryota > Viridiplantae > Streptophyta > Magnoliopsida > Brassicales > Brassicaceae > Barbarea > Barbarea vulgaris. The sequence goes on from OY763887.1 coordinate 5,794,699, forward strand.
TCATGCTGATGTCATTCAGAAGTTTTTCAGGTTACTCGCGGTATGCCATACAGTGATACCTGAAGTTGATGAAGATACAGAAAAGATCTCTTATGAAGCTGAGTCGCCCGATGAAGCAGCATTTGTTATTGCAGCAAGGGAGCTTGGGTTTGAATTTTTTAACAGAACTCAAACTACCATATCAGTAAGAGAGCTTGATCTAGTGACTGGAAAACGAGTTGAAAGGTTGGTCCATCTCCTTAATGTATGTTATCAAATTTTTATCTTTCCTTAACTTAATTTGATTGAGATGGTTTTGTATTGTAGGTTGTACAAAGTCTTGAACGTTCTTGAGTTCAACAGCACAAGGAAAAGAATGTCAGTTATAGTGCAAGATGAAGATGGAAAACTCTTATTACTTTGTAAAGGAGCAGATAAGTAAGTGATCTTTGACTTTAGAAAACCTTTTCCAAATAGATTTTGAACTTATTTTTCGGTTTGTTTCGTTTTCGTAGTGTTATGTTTGAAAGACTTTCCAAGAATGGTAGAGAGTTTGAAGAGGAAACACGAGACCATGTGAACGAGTATGCTGATGCAGGGCTGAGAACTTTGATACTTGCATATCGTGAACTTGATGAGAAAGAATACAAAGTTTTCAATGAGAAAATCATTGAAGCCAAGAGTTCGGTTAGTGCTGATCGAGAAGCGCTTATAGAGGAAGTCACTGAGAAAGTTGAGAAAGACTTGATTCTTCTTGGAGCTACTGCTGTTGAAGATAAACTCCAAAATGGAGTAAGCATAAGCAAGCCTCTGATGATATTCATAATAATTAATTCATTGCTGGTGAACTGAAATATGTTATCTTCTACCTTTTTCAGGTTCCTGATTGCATTGACAAGCTTGCTCAAGCAGGAATCAAGATTTGGGTTTTGACTGGTGACAAAATGGAGACTGCTATCAATATTGGGTATCAATTTCTGGGTATCACCTTAATATTATCTACTCTTGAGTTCCTGCATACAGTTTTTTTTTTACATCCTTTCCACTCTTTGAACCCCTTTTGTATGTTTTGTCTTTCACAGCTTCGCTTGCAGTTTGCTCAGACAAGACATGAAGCAGATCATAATCAACTTGGAGACTCCTGAAATGCATTTACTGGAAAAAACTGAAGAAAAAGATGCCATTGCAAAGGTTAAAAAGTAACCAAGACAATTGATATTTCATGGAATAGTACTAGCAGAAGATTTTATATAAAGCTACTTTCCTCTTGCAGGCATCAAAAGAAAATGTCTTGTCGCAGATAATTAATGGGAAAGCTCAACTAAAGTATTCTGGTGGGAACTCTGATGCTTTTGCTTTAATCATTGATGGCAAATCACTTGCTTACGCGTTGGATGATGATGTAAAGCACATCTTCCTAGAGCTAGCCATTGGTTGTGCGTCTGTCATTTGTTGCCGTTCATCACCAAAACAGAAAGCTCTGGTTAGTGTTTTTAACTTAATTCTTCAGTATACTTTTTGCTGCTGTCAAGAGTTTCACAAGAATCACATTCCAATGTAGGTGACAAGATTAGTAAAATCTGGAAATGGTAAAACAACATTAGCAATTGGTGATGGCGCGAATGATGTTGGCATGCTTCAAGAAGCAGATATAGGTATTGGGATTAGTGGCGTGGAAGGAATGCAGGTTCGGTTTAGATTAATATAACTACCATTTGCTGCTTTTCACTGTGTGTGTTTGTTTTGTTTTGCGGGCTAATCCTGATCATTGTTCAGGCTGTAATGTCTAGCGACATTGCGATTGCTCAGTTCAGATATTTGGAACGTTTGTTACTAGTCCATGGACATTGGTGTTATAGGCGGATCTCGACAATGGTATATATCATTCTACATCTTCAAACTGAGACCAACCTTTTGTGCCATTAGTCTTAACATAATCAATACTTTTGGTCTGACTAGTTTTTCTCTTATTCACAGATTTGCTACTTCTTCTACAAGAACATTACATTCGGTTTCACACTCTTCTTATATGAAGCATACACAACATTCTCATCGACACCTGCCTACAATGATTGGTTTCTATCTCTTTATAATGTCTTCTTCTCGTCCCTTCCAGTTATTGCTCTTGGTGTCTTCGACCAGGATGTATCTGCACGGTATTGTCTAAAGGTATGCACTCTTTCATTGCATTACCACAGCTTAATCTTCTCACTGGTAATACAGTTTGTTCTAAACTCTTTCTTTTTTCTTCGTTTCACAGTTTCCGCTGTTATACCAAGAAGGTGTTCAGAATGTTCTGTTCAGCTGGCGCAGGATACTTGGCTGGATGTTCAACGGATTCTACAGTGCAGTAATCATTTTCTTCCTTTGCAAAAGTTCGCTCCAATCTCAAGCTTTCAACCACGATGGAAAAACCCCGGGAAGAGAAATACTAGGCGGGACAATGTACACATGCATTGTTTGGGTTGTGAATTTGCAGATGGCATTAGCTATCAGTTACTTCACTCTGATCCAGCACATTGTGATTTGGGGCTCTATCGTCGTTTGGTACTTTTTCATCGCGGTGTATGGAGAACTTCCACCAAGAATATCAACTGGTGCATATAGAGTCTTTGTTGAAGCTCTCGCGCCTTCACTTTCTTACTGGGTCATTACTCTCTTTGTGGTTGTTACAACGTTGATGCCATACTTCATCTACTCTGCAGTTCAGATGAGGTTTTTCCCAATGTACCATGGGATGATACAATGGCTAAGGTACGAGGGTCAGTGTAATGACCCCGAGTACTGCGATATGGTGAGGCAAAGATCGATAAGGCCTACAACAGTTGGGTTCACCGCAAGATTAGAAGCTAAAAAGAGATCAGTGAGGAGATCTGCGCCTGAATCATGACAACAGAAACTAACCAAAGTATCAACCTTTCTCCTCTTGAATGATTTTTTTCATTTTCAACTGACTCGCAGGACGTAAATAGAACCATATAAATATATGGAAAGCAAGAAAGCTTCTTGCTTCAGACTGGATAGGAGAAGGCTGTTCAACTAGTTGTTGTACATTCTGATTCTTGCGGCCTCGCCTGATTGAGAAACTGAGTAATTACAGAAATTGCGTTTACGAAAACAGCTGAAGATCTCTTCTTTTGCTCTTTCAAGATTGTGATTAGTCCTTTAATTTTTACTGCCATTCTCAATCTTATAGAGAAAATGGAGAATGCATATAGACAGGGAAAGTTAAAATACCCCTATTGGTTCAATCCTCATAATGCTTCATTATTTGGATTCTTGAATCATGTAAGACATCTTGTGCTATAAGCAATGATGACAATGAATGATAATCACTGTTTTTAACTATTTCATATTGCGAGTTTCCGAAATCCAAATCGTTTGAAGAGTCTCCTTGTCTCCAGAAACTTCCAAACACAAACTCTCCTTTCATGGAAAGTTCTTGCAACATCTCCTCGATGTCTTCCATGCAACTAAATGCCGAACTATGGTCCTCTCTGCAATCATCCTCCTTTGTTGGTAACACGATTTTCGCGTCTCTTCTCTTCTTTCCTCGACGCCTCTTGGTCACAAACTTCTTAATCTTCTGAGCAAGTTTACAAGGAATCTTGAAGAAGACAAAGATAAAGACTTGTAGTATAAAGCATTCACAACAACAAGAGAGGACAACACAATCAGCTGCAAAAGTACCACAATCTTCTTCCATTATTACTCAAAGATGCTTTAACTGTTAAGGTAATAACAAAGATATAGAGTAAAGGAGATGGAGAAATAACACAAGTTAAAAGGTGACATCGGATTGTGTCAAAGGAATATGTTCCTTGCCAATATTGGTATCAACAAATGCAAAGGCAAAGCAACACCACATGTGTTTGGTTTTTTGCACATATATATTATATTATACAAATCACATGGGATTTTATTTGAGATGCTTTTAGAAGCATTGGTTTTAAGGAATCTTGGACGTTAAAGAAACTAACAATCTTTCGTTTTCTTTGATTCTACTCTTTACCATGGTGATTCACAAAGGGTAAATCAGTCTTTTTACATCTGGAATCTGAGCCAGATGAACACACAATGAGACACCGAGAATGATCCTTCTTGATTTATTATAAGTATATAAGAATGAGATAATGTGACATAGAGGTAACATCACAGAATGTGAAAACTTGAAGGTAAACGTATAAAAAATGATAGATACAGAAGTAATTTCATGTAAAAAAACGTAGCCTCTCTTGTGCCAAAACATAAATATTTTTACCCATTTATCCCATTTTCTCATCTTTTTGTTCAACCTCATGCTCCTCTGTAATCCTCTGTTTCTGAAAATAGTATTAGTAGTCTCTTTAGTTTCACCACATGGAACCAAAAAAGATGAACACAAATCAAGGTAGATTCTTCTTACTGTTTCAAGAACTCTGAGAAGGTTCTTCTGCTTTGAGATGAACAGAATGTTGCGGGGTTTGAGTCGCGAAAGATGGCGAGTTTTTCAGACAGAAATGGGTCGTTCTTGATGGGTTTTGTTGCCTCTAATGGCGAGAGAAAATAACAATATATGTGTGTATGATATTTACACGTTTTGGTCTCTGCTATTGTAACTACTATGTGTGAAAAAATCTGTACTGTAATTTTGGCTACCAAAAGCCATTCTTCTAAACAATCTGATCTCTGCTGACTGTTCAGCTGTGTTATAGACTTCGCTTTCGCCTAGTCTCATCCCGTTCGTGAGGTCTTCCGCAGCTAAACTTTCAAAAGCTCTCACAATCTGCAAAAATATTTTTCAAGATTCATTCAAGTTTTTTTAAGCAAATTATGAAACTCTTTTTCAAGAAAAAAAATGTTTGTAGTTTTGTACTTGTCCCATCCGAGGTCTCTTGGCAGCTAAATGGCGCACGCAGGCTCCCGCTGCTTCAATCATTCTGAACATTTCAGAATCCACATATTTTCCTTCAAGTTTGGGATCTGCTAAAGAATCAAATTCCTCGGTTTCGATGGCGTGACTTATCAAAGGCCGAGCCTGAAAAAACAAAAATAGTGCAACGTTCAAGAAGATTTGAAAGAAAAAGGTTTTTACATGTTCAAATAGTGAGTGTACCCATTCAACAAGGCTTTCTTCTCCCATTGGTTGGGATGTATCTACCGGTTTACGTCCTGTGATTAACTCAAGAAGAACTACTCCGAAAGAGTATACATCTGATTTCTCTGTTAATTTTCCACTTGATGCATATTCAGGAGCCATGTAGCTGAAACATAGATGAATGAAAAAATATCAACTAGATGATACAATATGTTAGCTTTATCTATCAAACTATGCAACAAAAACTTACCCAAATGTTCCAATAACTCGTGTGGTTATATGTGTGTTACAGTCAAGAGCTAATCTTGCTAGACCAAAGTCAGAAACCTACAAAAGAAAATGAGAGATCAAATACTGTTTCAAGTCAGAATGTAATGTAACTGAAACCTTGAAAAATCAAGATTAGCAGACTAGTGTTTGTTACCCGAGCATCAAAGTTGTCTTCTAAAAGAATGTTAGACGACTTAATGTCCCTGTGAATGATACGCGGATGACCTGATGACAATACACAATTTTAGTAAGACTAGCCAAATGTTTAGAGGTCACCATTAAGACTAGAAACTTACAATCTTCATGGAGATAAGCAAGTCCACGAGCTGCGCCAGCAGCGATTTTAACACGCATTGGCCAGTCAAGAACAGAAGTTGCAGCTATTTAAGTGGCATAGTAGATAGTGTAAGTCCAAGTGGTATGTGTGAATGAATGAATATATGAATTGTAATCTTGGAAATGTTTTTTACTTACTATGAAGGTGGAAGTAAAGGTCATTGTTAGAGACATAATCATAAATAAGCAATCTGCGGTCACCAGAGATGCAATGTCCCACGATCGAAACCAAATGGCGATGATGAATTCTGCTAAGAGTCTCGACCTCGGCTTTAAACTCTCGGTCGCCTTGTCCTCCACCAATTTTAAGTTGTTTCACTGCAACTACTCTCCCATCTGGTAATATCCCTTTATATACACTACCAAATCCACCTTCACCTAATAGATTTTCTTGTGAAAACTCATTTGTTGCCTTTACTAGTTCTTCGTACGAAAACAATGCTTTCGAATTGCCTAAACCGCCTGATTGTGATTGCGAGAAATATGTATGGTTGCTTGAACGCTTGCTTGTTACAATAGGTGCAGATGATTGCATCCTAAAAAAAGCTGAATCTGGACATAAAGAATATTCAAAATGTAATGAGAATCAAGAAACATACAAGACAAGAAACAAGATTTTACTATTATAAACTAATACCTGATCTTGGGGTAGAGCTTATTGCTGATGGCGTATCATTGCCACCACTAACAGCTGAAAGCCGCTTTTGGCGTCTCCTCAAGCACCAGACAAAAATTCCAATAAGAGTGAACACCACAAGTGCCACTGCAACACTGATACCAACAACAGCTACAGTACCAATTCCACTACCATTAATAGAATTTGGAGTAACAGAAGGAGGGCTAAGAGTAGGGTTGTTTTGAGATGGATTGTCAGAACCTGGAACAAGTATTTGTGGAGGTGAAGGTGGTTGAGGAGGAGGAGGAGAAGAGACTGTTGGTGGTGGAGAATTTGGACTTCTCCTTGGAGGTGGAGGTTTAGTATTCACTGGTGGTGGAGGAGGAGGAGACTGAATAGGACGCTCTGAAGGCGGTGAAGGAAGAGGAGGAGGAGGAGGAGATTGATCTGAAGGTGGTGAAGGAGGAGGAGGAGATCGAGTGGGACGCGCTGTGGGCGGAGGAGGAGGAGGAGGAGAGCGTTCTAAGATTGGTGGTGAAGGCGACGGACGTGGAGGAGGAGCAGATGCAGGAGGAGGAGAAGAAGGTAATGGTGGAGGAGAATTAGTTGGTGGTTGCACTGATGGTGTTGGTGGTGGTGGTGGTGGTGAAGTTGAAGGAGGAGGTGATGGGATCAGTGGTGGTGAAGTTGAAGGAGGAGGTGATGGGATCACTGGTGGTGTTGGTGATGGTTGTGGTGGAGGAGAGCTCTCAGGTGGTTTTGGCAGAGGAGGAGGTGATCCATTTGATAGTGGTGGTGAGGTTATAACCGGAGGAGGAGCTTTATTTGGTGGTGGTGCTGATGGAGGAAGCGGTGATGTCACTGGTGGTGGTGTAGCCGGAAGTGATGGTGACGTGGCATTATTACTTGGAGAAGAATTATTCAGTGGCGGTGGAGAATTTGAAATCGGAGGCTGAGCCGGTGTTGTTGCCATCTAAATTCAAACCACAAAATCTTGATTTCTCATCAACAAAATTAATTTGAAATCTTTTCACCAAGAAACGAAAACAGAGATATCACTAAAATCAAGAAATCAAGAAACCTAAAATCTCCAGACTTTGAGTATGACAGTATCCTGAAAGCACCAAACTTTACCAACCAAAACGTGAACAAGTAGCAACTTTCAAGATCACACACAGCTAAAATTATTCTTTGATTAAACCCTAAATTACTCAAAACACACACAGAAGCTTCAACACAAAGGCAGAGAAGACGAAGATGTATTAGATCAAACCCAGATCACTATAATTTGCTTTCCAAATTACTAAATTCCAGATCACTCACGACAAAACCAGATCACTGAGATTACTCCAAGTTGATGACCTCAGATCTGTAAAGAGCTTCTTCACTTCAACCATAAGACATAACATAACTATCTTCAACCATTGAAGATCAGAGACACTAAATTTGTCTTTTTTTTTTCCTCCTTCTTGTCTCAAACTTCGAATCTTGAATCTGTTAGTAATGAAATTATATTTTCATTCTTTCACTTTTCTTCCGAGCTTGAAAATAATTTCTGAAAAAAATATTTCTTTTTCCTGCGTCTTCTCTTAAGAATACTTCAATGCTACGTTAAATCAACGGTCAAAGAAATTGAAAGTTTTAAATGTTTTTAAGGAAATAAATTTGTTTCCTCTCTTTTTGTCAAACAATAAATTTGTATTGATAACCGAATGAATTCAAATAAGTTTCTAAATTTTTTTCATACTAGATTACTTGTTTTGTTTCTTTTATTATTTTATTGAAACTTTTACGCGTCTCTTTTTTTCTTTCCCGGAAGCTTAGACGCGCTTTATCATCAAATAGATCGGCGCAGATAAGAAAATATCATTTTATATTGTTTTTCTAATAAGACATAGACGAAGAATTTCACGAAAAATAAAACTACACAAACTATAAAACTTTAGCTGAATCTTACTATATATTGATTCAAACGGCGTCGTATTAGCCAAATTTGTTAACGATGTCGCTTTTTTCGTCTTCATATAGGTCATGTTATTTATATAGTTCATGTAGTAATCGACGTAACAAAAATAGGTAATGTATAAAAATTTCACAATAGAGTGACTTGGTTTTGCAATAGACTAATTAAACTTTAATATATATGTACTATCTCTCACATGACGACTTCTGACCTATATTTTTTATTTTATTTTAACGTGACCTTTATTTTTTAAGTTGACGTGAAGACGCCAAATTGATTCTTATTTTGTTTTCTTTTTCTTTTTAAAACAAGTGGTTTCTCTGCTCAATAATAATGGCGGTTAGTTTTATATCGAAATGTGGTTCTAATATTATTATATTAACATTATTAATATTGCCTACTCAATATATCTCAAGTTGACTTTTCTATATTTCTCAAGTTCTGGTTTGACTTGACTGCTTGAAAAATTAATTTTTAAATTCTCAGTTGCATATATATTGAGTTTTTTCTTCTTTGGACATCATCATCGTGTATATTATTGCGTTTAAAAAGACAAAAGTTTGTTTTTATCAAAAAATATAAATTTTGGACAAAGTTTCGTATAATATATTCAAAATATTAGTAATTCTTCCATCTCATAGCACATGACATCTAAAGGACAATGTGAATTAATAAAGGTAGCTAGTATATATTTATAAATAAGAAAATATATGTCTAACTAGATCTCATTCTTCGAACTTCAAGACTATGATGAGTGCACATATGTCATCAGTGGGTACCTTCACGCTAATCTTACGAAAACGAACACTACAAATTAATTTGGATAACATAAATAGATTGGCCAAGTTAAGTTTGAAATGGTCCAAGTATTTTATGTAGAAAATGAGGAATATTTCAGGCTGGATATCGTGTTAAATAATACTATTAAGTTCTCTAATACTAAACACGTGGCTAACTAACAAATAATAAATTAATGTGTTCACTAAAACACATCGGTTTTGCTAGATTTAATGAACAAAAAAAAAAGAATGATTCGTCTAATATTGTTGGTTTTTACTCTCTTTCAAATATTGTTTCTCTTTTATTCTTGTCTTTGATGTGTTTTTGTAAGTTTTTCTTTTTGTTTGAGTTTTTTTTTTTCTTGTATGTGTCTTAGAAGTCTAGGCTAGTTTCCTTGTTTTTTCGTATGTTTAGCATGTTTTCAAGTTGTTATGGAGTTAGAAGACATGTGTGAAGATGGAATAGAAGAAGTACAAAGAAGATGTCAAATTATAAAATAAAAGGTAGTGATCGGTGTCCTCACCTATGACCTATCAAACCAATCGATCACGATATATGGCCCGCGGATAAAAGTTGCGACTTCTCCTAAAAATGATTTGATCGATCTAGTGACTGATCAATAATAAAATCATGTTTTCAAGAAGAAATTTAAAACTCAAATAAATGATATACTATTTACCACCTAAATTATGCTAACCATTTTTGTTAATCTACATTATTAATTATCACATACATAAAGACCTAATATGGATTTAGGTCCGAAAGATCCATCATGAATAAATGCAAAGTTTTCACAAGAAAAAAGTTCATATAACAACAACAAGGAAGAAAAGTGTTACGGTGAAAGGGAGAGACAAGAAAAAATACGAGTCACCCTCAAAACCTTTAAACCCGAAAGAACATTCACTACTAAGCCGTGATCCCAAAACATTCCCACTACTCTTTTTTTTTTTTTTTTTTTTTTACAGTCTCTCACTCCTATATCACTACCACGTGCCATTTCTTCATCATGACTTGTGAACAAATCTTAAAATTAAAAGAGAGGAAGAAAAATATTTTACTTTTTTTTTTTTGTACTTTGGACATGTGGAGTGAGAGCTAAGTGAGGATCTTGAATGGGAAAAAAAAAATTCATAATTACATGATGAAACGCACTTGTTGATCCATCATCATTCATTGCACACTTATTAGGTGTAATTCATAAACACTTGCCACGTCTTTGCTGTTTCCACTTTGATATTATTGTTTTCACAATCTCTTGCTATATTGACTAAGTTTAATGTTATAATTAATTAAAAAAAAAGGAAAAAAAAAAGATATTCCTGGTTTATATCATAGACATGTGTTCATGTGATTGTGGATGCTTTATTATGTCAAAAACTGGATTCACATTCAATACATGGGGAAATCAATAATTGTTTTTAAAAAATGTAAAAGCTGATACACTTTTTTCTTAGGGAAATGTGTTATAAGGTTTAAACCCAAAAAAAAGCAAAATTTATTTATCTGAAAAAAAAGAAATATTGATCTCTTGTTGAATGTCTTGCTGCAACTCCCTTTTTGTCTCACTTGCTCTCTGCATCATATATATCCGTTCTGTGATTTATCTATAAGGAACAATCAAATTACAAAATAAAAAAAAAGAACAACACTCCAAAGAGCTTATCAACACTTAGCAAATGCATAATAGACTCTGTTTATTAAATGTCAATCAAAAGCTTAACAACATTAGGAATCCAAAACTATTCTTAACAACTTACATCTCAATCACTGAAATGTTGCAATATTTGCTCTCACTAGACTAGTCACTACTAATATATATATCAAGAAGCATTCAAGAATCATGTCCTGGAAACATACCAAACTATAACCTTCTACTCCAATGTACCATCAGCATCATCCGAGGTTATCTAAGCATTCAAGAATCACATCTTGGGACAAGAGAAACTATTACATATTTACTTCAATGCACCATCAGCAGCATGATCTGAGGTTATCTCAGCATTCAAGAATCACATCTTGGACAAGAGAAACTTAACCAAAAGTATTACATTTTTACTTCAATGCACCATCAGCAGCATGATCTGAGGTTATCTCAGCATTCAAGAATCACATCTTGGACAAGAGAAACTTAACCAAAAGTATTACATTTTTACTTTAATGCACCAATCAGCAGCATGATCACTTTCAAAACCATCACGAGTACATCTCTACCACCACATAATGAATTATTTTCGAAAGCTAATCTACATGAATCAAACCAACTACAAGCTAACTTTACTTCAATTTCCTCAGTTTGGTATTGAATTGGTTTATAGTTTTCAATTCTAGAAATAAAAAGTATATAAGACACACACATAGAAGATTTATACAAGAATTCACCAAGAACACATATTACAAGAAAAATGGTCAATGCTATGTGACTTACTTAGACCATAAAAAAAATCAAGATTTCACATTTTTCACATATCTTATCTCAATAGTTCAAAAAGAGATGACTAATTCACTAAAACCCTAAACCCCTAACAAAATGCATTTTCCACCAAACCAAATCTCAAAATCCCCAAGTTGACTAATTTTAGAAGAGTTTTGAATTAAGAATAAAAGAAGGGAAATAATAAAAGAGGATACACAAGGTAGAAGCCATGAGCAAAAGCACCAGCGAGGACGAGACCAAAGAGACGATCTCTGAGAACTGGTTTATGCCTTAGAGACAAACGAATCAAAGGAAGAGCAGGCGCGTATATCAGAGGTACTAAGAATTTGATCGGAGCTCCTTTCTTCTTCCTCTCCATTACTGCTTTTGAAGGATCGCTTGACGACGCCATCGATCGCTCACAGAGAAGAGACAGATCCCTTTCCTTCAATTTCTGATTTTCCGATTCAATTTTTTTTTTTTTTTTTTTGGGCGATTAAAATGTTTTACTTTTAGTAATCATTTCTTTATTAATTAAACGCTATTTTGAAAATAAGTAAATAATAACAATAATCATCATCAAACGCTAAAGATTTTAAATTTGAGAGCTAAAAAAATAACGAACCTCGATGGCCCACTACATTTTATAGATCTGGTCATTTAAGCCCACATATTCGTGTATGTATCTTTTTGACAATACAAAAAAAGTTATATTTATATGGTAAAAGAAAACAACAAACAGCCTGGGCATATGGGTAACGGATCCGGGTTCGGGTTCGGGTCTATCGGGTTTATGTATTTACTACCCAATAGGGTATTTACAAAAAATCGATTCGGTTTCGGTTCGGATCTTATCGGGTTCGGGTCGGTTCGGGTTTCAGATTGAAGAACCTATGAATACCCGAAAAAAATGGGTATACCATCGGTTCAGGTATTTTATACCCAAATATACCCGAAAATTTGAAATATAACCGATAATATACCCATTTACCCGAAAACACTTGCAATATAATATACACAAATGACAAAACTCACAAAAAATAGAAAATATTTAAAACCAAATTTAACATCCAAAATAGTAATTTTAAATTTAACATCCAAAACCAAAAGACAAAAGATGATAGAACAATAGTAAAAACTGAAACATATAGGTAGAAGTCGATGTGAAACTAAAACATAGAGCTAGAAGTTAAAACTAAAAATACACGGATGAATAATGACTTTGTTTTGACTATGTATCACTCCTAAAATATAATTACAAAGATAAAACAAATGTCAACTTCACGATTTGAACTTTAAATTTGGAAATCCTAATAAAAATCCTAAGAAATCCTAGGCATTAGTGTTAGTTTCGGGTTGAGTGGGTACCCGTATGGGTATCGGGTCGGATCGGGTATTACCCGATACCCACGGGTAAGACAATTCACTACCCAATAGGGTAATTTGATAATACCCATACCCTACCCGAACCGATTTTTTCGGGTCGGTTCCGGTTCGGGTTTTCGGGTTCGATTTTTTTGCCCAGGGCTAATTGTATATATTGCAAGTAAAAATAAAAGAGAAGTATGAACTTAAATAGCCTCGGAAAGTACATTATGTTAAGAATATCAACTTAAAGGAAAATATGTACTCCTTCAGTTTTCCTGTTTTATCTTTATTTAATATTGATTTAGTTTAATTTCATTGGTCATACATTAAAATAAAAGGGATAAATCTGAAAATTTTATTAAACATGTGCATTGAATACATAAAACGACAAATAATTTGAAACGATTTTTAATTTTTAAAATGACAAATGGAGGGAATATATGACTCTTATAAGTTATAACACTTCTTCTTGGAAGACAGTGTTATAAGCGTTTCTTACTATACATCTTCTATCTATTGCTTTGTTAAAAAATCTTTGTAAGAAAACTTAATAGGAAATAGCTTAATAACATTTTGAAAAAGGAATGATTACCCTATGTTTTTCTTACATCATGTGGTTTTGAAAGACACGATTCTATTTATCTAAAAGTTCTAAGTTTCAAAAAAACAAAAGGTTAAAGAATATACTTTTTTGTTATGGTGGAGACTAGAGAATATACTTTAACATGCGATCGGCGAGACGAGATGATAAATCAATGTCTCAGAAAACATTTGGTTCCCTTTCACAAATATATAATTTAAATTTGATTTATACTATAAAAAGGTAATATATATGTATAAACATAATCGTAAGTTGTGCCATAGTGATCTATATTGAAGCATATGAATCTGAAAGTATGTTTCAAGGGATTTTAAAGGAAAATCTCGATATACTCGCACTGGCTGCTGCTAATTTGGAAAATAACAGCTTTGGAACTTACTGCCCTGCTCATGACACATATCATTCTTCTGCTCCTGAGTTTGATGTTTGTTTTTTCAAGATTTTGTATATCACTTTTCTTGGTCAATTGTTCTCTACTTTCTATTTTTGTGTGCAGTGATCTTCATGACATGAGCAAAGAGACTTTGAAGAAGCAATTCTGAGTTGCAAAGAGAAGAACATGAAATGATGTAGAACAGACATTTCATGTATGCCATTTCGGAACAGAAGAGCTTCTTAAAGATTATCTTCTCTTTGAGTATAGCATTTGGTTCCATAGTCAACTTTAGTTTTGTAGTAAGTGAGGAGCTGGAAACTTACAAAAGCATATTTTGATATGAGATCAGGATTCTCTTCTCAGCTTAATTTCTTTGAAAGAAACATTATTATAAGTTTTTGCAAGACTCAGAAAGTCAAAAACTAACCCCATGGTAGCTTTAGGAGGACGAGCTGGTTTATAGGCTTAATGTTGCCATTGGAGTATCAGTTTTGGTCGTGTGTTCTCCGGTTGAAATGAAAACAAAAAGGAGAAAAAAACACATAATTTAGAATATATTCATTCACATATATAAAAACATTTTGATGAGAGCTGTTAGGCTACTGGTTTAACATGTCATGTCACAAATCCAGTAGTTTGGGTTCAAATCCCCTTATATGGGAGTTAAAAATTCATCTTCTAATGAGGATTTGGGCTAAGTGGGCCGGCCCATTGTGACCCACAGAGACACAAAAAAAAAAAAACTATTTTATGTATAGTGTGCTTGTATTTTTCAAATGAATAAAATAATAATTTTCAAATTCTGTTTTAGACTTTTAAAACATAATTTATACTACAAATATTATATTGTTATAACAATTATAATTGAAAAAAAATTACAAAACAAAACCCGCGTAGACAGATATCACCTAGTATAATTAAAACACATGTCAACTAAAATTTTAGATGTCGCAACACTGAGTAATAAATCATGCTCAAAAAAAAAAAAAAATTCGGCCCATTTATAACCATTAATAGGAAAAAAATATCATAAAATACAATGATATGACTAGAACTCAGCTTTTTAAACCAAAAGAAAATGCTCATAACCATGCACCACAAAATATTTTAAACATTTTGATGCCGCTCTAAATATTAATATTGTTCTGCTGTCTAAAGCAATTGCTTGTCGGTTTTAGACCAGGGATGGGTCTGTCGCAATATGTTAAAATTTATAATTTATAATTAAGCAAAAAACTAATTTGTTAACACATGTGATTAACAAGATTAAAAAACATATCAATAAAAACATCATATTTCGTTACATGTCAATTCTATAATATTAAAATAAAATTGTTAATTTATTAACATATGTCTTGAAAAAAATATTTGAGGATACTTACTACATATTTAAATATGTTAAAATAAATAAATTGTAAAAGACAATTTGTTTTAACAACAAAAACGTTAAAGTTCCTTAATTTATTATAAAATAAAAAATAGAAGTTCGTTAATATTTTCAAAATATACATTGAAAAATCAATTTGAAGCTAGTGATTATTATTTATGTATTTCTGAATTTTGGAGAAGTTCTTTTCGATTAATTTGAGACGTCTGATGTATATAATAACATTGATTGTTTTTCAAGATTTTTGCGTAGTCAATGAATATTTAAGATTTTTTTTTTTTTGACAACATTCAAGAACCTTTTTTCTTTTGTCATTCAAATACTGTATTAATTAAATTTAACCGGTTACATAAATCATTAAACACTATATATCTTATCAGCAACCACAAAAGGTTTGAGGACTAAAATTAAAACAAAAGCGTGAAGATAGGGAAACGATGTCGATTAAGATTCCATAGATATCAGAGATCTTCTCTCTGGTGGCAATGGCTTTGGTCAACTGTTGAGAGTCCGAATCCATTGCAAGATCTATGAAACCGAGGTTCGACGCTGTTTCGATGGCTGCTCGCATGGCCAAACTTTCAGCCATCAACGGCGAGCTTACGAATAGGGATATTGTAATGTGATTTCAGACCACTTCGGCTTAATTTCTCGAGAAGGATCATCGCAATCCCACTGTTTTGATGTCTTTTCTCAAAGATGCGTCAGATCTGCATGTGATGGTCCCTCCCCCTTTCAGATCGGATCTAGGTACATGGATATTTCGAGACTCCGATCTTTTTTCCAGGTTAGACATTGATCCATTCCTTATAGTCGATTATGGCTAAAATTATCTCTGTGTTTGAATAAATTATATCAATTAAGATCACGTTGTTTCTTGCCTTCCACATGTGCAAGCAGATCTAAAAAGCTAGATTCACTCCAGCGATTCCATTAGGAAGCAAGCAAACGGCTAATTTTACGATTCTCTAACCGTCCTTGATGCAACAGTGGGATGCTAGATCAGTCAGCCGCGCAAGTGGAGCTTCTTTCCAGACCTGTTGGGCAAAATCGCACTAGAAAAACAGGTAACAAATTAGTTAAATCTCCCCACATCTTTTACACTTTAGGTCGATGTCGATATGTCTAGATGTGAGTCTTTCTCCCACTTGTAGTGCATCTTGGAATGCTTTCTATAAGAACATCTTAACTTTTGGTGATGTGTTCACATACCAAATGTCCTTAATCCATTGATTATCATTTGATGGTGCAAGTTCCAGAGTTTCTTCTTTTCTCGAGTAGAGAAACATCCAGACTTGGTCATGTACTTACTGGATTGGTGCTTCAGCCATATACTCGTGTCAAAACCTCCATTCTTAATGCTAAGAATGGTATGTTCATAATGAGGTAAGATGTTTTTAATCAGATTTTTGTTCCAACTAGTTGAATTCAAATGAAATAAGTCTTTCACTTTAAGTGATGGATACTTTTCTTCCACATGTCCCATTGGTCTATTCTGGTCATAGGTGAATAGCCAGTGGTCTTGCCAGATGTGCACATAAGCTCCATTGCCTATTGCCCATCCCAGATGCTTTACTAGGAAGTTTTTACCAGTCATTATCCCTCTCCAACCACGAGATGTAGAGCTTGGGACTGACCATGTCATAAAATCTCTATTGGTACAGTACTTCCCCTTCAACACTCTAGCTAGTAAGCAATTTGGTTCTTTTGTTATCCTCCAGCTCAGCTTTGCTAGCATTACATCATTAAAATTATGGATATCTCGAAAACTTAGACCACAATCTTTTGTAGCTCCTATTAGCTTATCCAATGCTATCCAAATCATATTTTTCTTTCTAAAGTTTGACTTTCACCATAAGCTTGTTAATGATGACTGAATTCTCATGCACATGGACATTAGGAGTTTAAAGTAGGATATTGCATAAGAGGGCATCGCTGAGAGGACACTCTTAAGGAAGATGAATTTTCCAGCTGAGGATATAAACTTTGAAGACCAGATTTGGGCTTTCTATTTGATATTGTCTACATTTAAGGTAAACAAGTTCGTCTTTCTCTTTCCGAAGTATTCTGGAAATCATAAATACTTAGTCACTCCTCTTTCTTGTTTGATTTATAGGTTTTCTTTTACTTTGTTTTTCAGCTTGTGGGTTGTTTTCCTGGAAAAGGTAATTGCCGATTTATCTTTTTTTATACACTGGCCGAAAACCAAGTATCTCAAAAAATCTAATTAATAGGTATCTCCACATATATATATATTGTCATGAGATGAAAAATAAAAAAACACAAAATATAACTTAGTCACAAAATTTAAAAGCCATTAAAACCAATTATTTTTTATGTTTTCAATGAATTGTGGCTTGAAACAAGGTAAATATTTATCTCAAGAAAAATCAGAATGAAAATGTAACTCCAACGAGAATGATGGGGTGATCATCTACAATACAACCAAAGAACAGTATGAGATGATGGTTCAAAGCCTCACCATCACTACCATCAGCCAACGTCTTGATGGCTCCATCCCCCGCCATTGGATCATGTTAGTACCCCCAGCCTCCTATTCCAATTATGACCAGCGTCATGAATAAATTACTCAACACTCAACTTTTGGATCCACCATCAAAACCATTTTCCCAAGATCAAGAACTATTTGAAGTTTCGGTGGCTACTTAAGCTATCAGAGAATATTATAAAGTAAGAGGATTTGTAGCATGAACATATATATTATTGGTCTTCGTTGTATCGTCTTACTTTATAAACAGAGGATACAAGAGAGACCAACACCCATATATATGTTCATGGTTCAAATCGTCTTGCTTTATAATGTTCTCTAATAGCTGCATAAAAGCAGCCACCAAAACTTCTAACGGTTCTTGATATTAGGAAGAAGGTCGTGACAGTGGATCTAAAAATTGAATGTTGAGTAATTTATTCATGTCGTTGGTCATGATTGGAACTGGAGGCTGGGGACTACTCACATGATCCAGTGGCAGAGGACGGAGCCCATCAAGACGATGGCTCATGGTAGTGTTAGTTAGGCAATTTGAACCATCATCTTAAACTGGTCTCTGGTTGTGTTGTAGAGGACTGCTCCATCATTCTCGTTGGAGTTACGCTTCTGTTCTAGTTTTTCATAAGATACATTTTTATCGTGTCTCAGACCACGAGGATTGATTGAAAACTTAAAAAATAATTGCTGATAATGGCTTTTTAACTTTTATGTCTAAGTTATATTTTTATGTTTCTTACTTTTCATCTCATGGCAATGACCAGATGTGTCTATATAACAAATGTTACTAATATCTATGGAGATACATATTAATTAGATCTCTAAAGATAATTGGTTTTGTAAATGTGGTAAAGGTTTATATAGCAATCATATTATTATTATTATTTTGTGAGAAAATGACCATTTAATTCGCTAAATTTTGCAATGTCGTAAGTTAATTTTCCAATTATCATGTTTACAAATTAATTTTCTGAATGTCCGTTGACTACGCAAAACTGAATTTGAATTAAATCAATATTATACACCAGACGTCTGACGTTAATTGAAAAGAACAACACTCCAAAGAGCTTATCAACACCTTAGCAAATGCATGTTTTGTTACTTTCCAAACCCACATAATAGACTCTGTTTTTGTCAATCAAAAGCTTAACAACATTAGGAAACAAAACTATTCCTAGCAAACTTACATATGAATCACTGAAATGTTGCAATATTTGCTCTCACTAGACTAGTCACTACTAATATATATATCAAGAAGCATTCAAGAATCATGTCCTTGAAACATACCAAACTATAACTTTCTACTCTAATGTACCATTAGCACGATCTGAGGTTATCTAAGGCATTCAAGAATCACACATCTTGGACAAATGAAACTTAACCAAAACTTCAAAACCATCACATAAATGACTTATGTTTGTAATCTAAATTACATGAATCAAACCAAATACAAAGCTAACTTTACTTCAATTTCCTCAGGTTTGGTTATGGAATTGGTTTATAGTTTTCAATTCTAGAAATAACACACATAGAAGATTTATACAAAAATGCATTTTTCACCAAACCAAATCTCAAAATCCCCAAGTTGACTAATTTTAGAAGAGTTTTGAATTAAGAATAAAAGAAGGGAAATAATAAAAGAGGATACACAAGGTAGAAGCCATGAGCAAAAGCACCAGCGAGGACGAGACCAAAGAGACGATCTCTGAGAACTGGTTTATGCCTTAGAGACAAACGAATCAAAGGAAGAGCAGGCGCGTATATCAGAGGTACTAAGAATTTGATCGGAGCTCCTTTCTTCTTCCTCTCCATTACTGCTTTTGAAGGATCGCTTGACGACGCCATCGATCGCTCACAGAGAAGAGACAGATCCCTTTCCTTCAATTTCTGATTTTCCGATTCAATTTTTTTTTTTTTTTTTTTGGGCGATTAAAATGTTTTACTTTTAGTAATCATTTCTTTATTAATTAAACGCTATTTTGAAAATAAGTAAATAATAACAATAATCATCATCAAACGCTAAAGATTTTAAATTTGAGAGCTAAAAAAATAACGAACCTCGATGGCCCACTACATTTTATAGATCTGGTCATTTAAGCCCACATATTCGTGTATGTATCTTTTGACAATACAAAAAGAGTTATATTTATATGGTAAAAGAAAACAACAAACATTGTATATATTACAAGTAAAAATAAAAGAGAAGTATGAACTTAAATAGCCTCGGAAAGTACATTATGTTAAGAGAATCAACTTAACATATAATTTAAATAGCCTCGGAAAGTACATTATGTTAAGAGAATCAATATATAATTTAAATTTGATTTATACTATAAAAAAGGTAATATATATGTATAAGCAGAATCGTAAGTTGTGCCATAGTGATCTATATTGAAGCATATGAATCTAAAAGTATGTTTCAAGGGATTTTAAAGGAAAATCTCGATATACTATCGCACTGGCTGCTGCTAATTTGGAAAATAACATCTTTGGAACTTACTGCCCTGCTCATGACACATATCATTCTTCTGCTCTGAGTTTGATGTTTGTTTTTCAAGATTTTGTACATCACTTTTCTTGGTCGATTGTTCTCTACTTTCTGTTTGTGGGTACAGTGATCTTCATGACATGAGCAAAGAGACTTTGAAGAAGCAATTCTGAGTTGCAAAGAGAAGAACATGAAATGATGTAGAACAGACATTTCATGTATGCCATTTCGGAACAGAGAAGCTTCTTAAAGATTATCTTCTCTTTGAGTATAGCATTTGGTTCCATAGTCAACTTTAGTTTTGTAGTAACTGAAGGTGCTGGAAAGATTACAAAAGCATATTTTGATATGAGATCACGGTTCTCTTCTCAGCTTAATTTCTTTGAAAGAAACATTATTATAAGTTTTTGCAAGACTCAGAAAGTCAAAAACTAACCCCATGGTAGCTTTAGGAGGACGAGCTGGTTTATAGGCTTAATGTTGCCATTGAAGTATCAGTTTTGGTCGTATGTTCTCCGGTTGAAATGAAAAAAAAAAAAAAAGGAGAAAAAAACACATAATTTAGAATATATTCATTCTCATATATAAAAGCATTCTGAGGAGAGCTGTTAGCCTAGTGGTTTAACATGCCATGTCACCAACTTAGTAGTCTGGGTTCAAATCATCTTCTGTGGGAGTTAAAAATTCCTCTTCTAATATGGATTTGGGCTAAGTGGGCCAGCCCAAAAAAAACCATTTTATGTATAATTTGCTTGTATTTTTCAAATGAATAAAATAATAATTTTCAAATTCTGTTTTAGACTTTTAAAACATAATTTATACTACAAATATTATATTGTTATAACAATTATAATTGAAAAAAATTACAAAGCAAAACCCGCGTAGACAGATATCACCTAGTATAATTAAAACACATGTCAACTAAAATTTTAGATGTAGCAACACTGACTCACTGAGTAATAAATCATGCTAAAAAAAAAAAAAAAAAATGTCCCATTTATAACCATTAATAGGAAAAAAATATCATAAAATACAATGATATGACTTGAACTCAGCTTTTTAAACCAAAAGAAAATGCTCATAACCATGCACCACAAAATATTTTAAACATTTTGATGCCCCTCTATATATTAATATTGTTCTGCTGTCTAAAGCAATTGTTTGTTGGCTTTAGATCAGGGATGGGTCACTCGCAATATGTTAAAATTTATAATTTATAATTAAAAAAAAAATCTAATTTGTTAACACATGTGATTAACAAGATTAAAAAATGTATCAATAAAAACATCATATTTCGTTACATGTCAAATCTATAATATTAAAATAAAATTGTTAATTTATTAACATATGTCTTGAAAAAAATGTTTGAGAATACTTACTACATATTTAAATATGTTAAAATAAATAAATTGTAAAGGACAATTTGTTTTAACAATAAAAACGTTAAAGTTCCTTATTTTATTATAAAATAAAAAATAGAATTTCGTTAATATGTTCAAAATATACATTGAAACATCAATTTGAAGCTAGTGATTAGACATTATTTATGTATTTCTGAATTTTGGGGAAGTTCTTTTCGATTAATTTGAGACGTCTGATGTATATAACATTGATTGTTTTTCAAAATTTTTGCGTAGTCAATGAATATTTAAGATTTTTTTTTTTTTTTGACAACATTCAAAAACCTTTTTTCTTTTGTCATTCAAATACTGTATTAATTAAATTTAACCGGTTACATAAATCATTAAACACTATATGGCCATCTTATCAGCAACCACAAAAGGTTTGAGGACGAAAATAAAAACAAAAGCGTGAAGATAGGGAAACGATGTCGATTAAGATTCCATAGATATCAGAGATCTTCTCTCTGGTGGCAATGGCTTTGGTCAACTGTTGAGAGTCCGAATCCATTGCAAGATCTATGAAACCGAGGTTCGACGCTGTTTCGATGGCTGCTCGCATGGCCAAACTTTCAGCCATCAACGGCGAGCTTACGAATAGGGATATTGTAATGTGATTTCAGACCACTTCGGCTTAATTTCTCGAGAAGGATCATCGCAATCCCACTGTTTTGATGTCTTTTCTCAAAGATGCGTCAGATCTGCATGTGATGGTCCCTCCCCCTTTCAGATCGGATCTAGGTACATGGATATTTCGAGACTCCGATCTTTTTTCCAGGTTAGACATTGATCCATTCCTTATAGTCGATTATGGCTAAAATTATCTCTGTGTTTGAATAAATTATATCAATTAAGATCACGTTGTTTCTTGCCTTCCACATGTGCAAGCAGATCTAAAAAGCTAGATTCACTCCAGCGATTCCATTAGGAAGCAAGCAAACGGCTAATTTTACGATTCTCTAACCGTCCTTGATGCAACAGTGGGATGCTAGATCAGTCAGCCGCGCAAGTGGAGCTTCTTTCCAGACCTGTTGGGCAAAATCGCACTAGAAAAACAGGTAACAAATTAGTTAAATCTCCCCACATCTTTTACACTTTAGGTCGATGTCGATATGTCTAGATGTGAGTCTTTCTCCCACTTGTAGTGCATCTTGGAATGCTTTCCATAAGAACATCTTAACTTTTGGTGATGTGTTCACATACCAAATGTCCTTAATCCATTGATTATCATTAGATGGTGCAAGTTCCAGAGTTTTCTCTTTTCTCAAGCAGAGAAACATCCAGACTTGGTCATGTACTTACTGGATTGGTGCTTCAGCCATATACTCATGTCAAAACCACCATTCTTAATGCTAAGAATGGTATGTTTATAATGAGGTAAGATGTTTTTAATCAGATTTTTGTTCCAACTAGTTGAATTCAAATGAAATAAGTCTTTCACTTTAAGTGATGGATACTTTTCTTCCACATGTCCCATTGGTCTATTCTGGTCATAGGTGGATAGCCAGTGGTCTTGCCAGATGTGCACATAAGCTCCATTGCCTATTGCCCATCCCAGATGCTTTACTAGGAAGTTTTTACCAGTCATTATCCCTCTCCAACCACGAGATGTAGAGCTTGGGACTGACCATGTCATAAAATCTCTATTGGTACAGTACTTCCCCTTCAACACTCTAGCTAGTAAGCAATTTGGTTCTTTTGTTATCCTCCAGCTCAGCTTTGCTAGCATTACATCATTAAAATTATGGATATCTCGAAAACTTAGACCACAATCTTTTGTAGCTCCTATTAGCTTATCCAATGCTATCCAAATCATATTTTTCTTTCTAAAGTTTGACTTTCACCATAACCGTGTTAATGATGACTGAATTCTCATGCACATGGACATTAGGAGTTTAAAGTAGGATATTGCATAAGAGGGCATCGCTGAGAGGACACTCTTAAGGAAGATGAATTTTCCAGCTGAGGATATAAACTTTGAAGAACAGATTTGGGCTTTCTATTTGATATTGTCTACATTTAAGGTAAACAAGTTCGTCTTTCTCTTTCCGAAGTATTCTGGAAATCATAAATACTTAGTCACTCCTCTTTCTTGTTTGATTTATAGGTTTTCTTTTACTTTGTTTTTCAGCTTGTGGGTTGTTTTCCTGGAAAAGGTAATTGCCGATTTATCTTTTTTTATACACTGGCCGAAAACCAAGTATCTCAAAAAATCTAATTAATAGGTATCTCCACATATATATATATTGTCATGAGATGAAAAATAAAAAAACACAAAATATAACTTAGTCACAAAATTTAAAAGCCATTAAAACCAATTATTTTTTATGTTTTCAATGAATTGTGGCTTGAAACAAGGTAAATATTTATCTCAAGAAAAATCAGAATGAAAATGTAACTCCAACGAGAATGATGGGGTGATCATCTACAATACAACCAAAGAACAGTATGAGATGATGGTTCAAAGCCTCACCATCACTACCATCAGCCAACGTCTTGATGGCTCCATCCCCCGCCATTGGATCATGTTAGTACCCCCAGCCTCCTATTCCAATTATGACCAGCGTCATGAATAAATTACTCAACACTCAACTTTTGGATCCACCATCAAAACCATTTTCCCAAGATCAAGAACTATTTGAAGTTTCGGTGGCTACTTAAGCTATCAGAGAATATTATAAAGTAAGAGGATTTGTAGCATGAACATATATATTATTGGTCTTCGTTGTATCGTCTTACTTTATAAACAGAGGATACAAGAGAGACCAACACCCATATATATGTTCATGGTTCAAATCGTCTTGCTTTATAATGTTCTCTAATAGCTGCATAAAAGCAGCCACCAAAACTTCTAACGGTTCTTGATATTAGGAAGAAGGTCGTGACAGTGGATCTAAAAATTGAATGTTGAGTAATTTATTCATGTCGTTGGTCATGATTGGAACTGGAGGCTGGGGACTACTCACATGATCCAGTGGCAGAGGACGGAGCCCATCAAGACGATGGCTCATGGTAGTGTTAGTTAGGCAATTTGAACCATCATCTTAAACTGGTCTCTGGTTGTGTTGTAGAGGACTGCTCCATCATTCTCGTTGGAGTTACGCTTCTGTTCTAGTTTTTCATAAGATACATTTTTATCGTGTCTCAGACCACGAGGATTGATTGAAAACTTAAAAAATAATTGCTGATAATGGCTTTTTAACTTTTATGTCTAAGTTATATTTTTATGTTTCTTACTTTTCATCTCATGGCAATGACCAGATGTGTCTATATAACAAATGTTACTAATATCTATGGAGATACATATTAATTAGATCTCTAAAGATAATTGGTTTTGTAAATGTGGTAAAGGTTTATATAGCAATCATATTATTATTATTATTTTGTGAGAAAATGACCATTTAATTCGCTAAATTTTGCAATGTCGTAAGTTAATTTTCCAATTATCATGTTTACAAATTAATTTTCTGAATGTCCGTTGACTACGCAAAACTGAATTTGAATTAAATCAATATTATACACCAGACGTCTGACGTTAATTGAAAAGAACAACACTCCAAAGAGCTTATCAACACCTTAGCAAATGCATGTTTTGTTACTTTCCAAACCCACATAATAGACTCTGTTTTTGTCAATCAAAAGCTTAACAACATTAGGAAACAAAACTATTCCTAGCAAACTTACATATGAATCACTGAAATGTTGCAATATTTGCTCTCACTAGACTAGTCACTACTAATATATATATCAAGAAGCATTCAAGAATCATGTCCTTGAAACATACCAAACTATAACTTTCTACTCTAATGTACCATTAGCACGATCTGAGGTTATCTAAGGCATTCAAGAATCACACATCTTGGACAAATGAAACTTAACCAAAACTTCAAAACCATCACATAAATGACTTATGTTTGTAATCTAAATTACATGAATCAAACCAAATACAAAGCTAACTTTACTTCAATTTCCTCAGGTTTGGTTATGGAATTGGTTTATAGTTTTCAATTCTAGAAATAACACACATAGAAGATTTATACAAAAATGCATTTTTCACCAAACCAAATCTCAAAATCCCCAAGTTGACTAATTTTAGAAGAGTTTTGAATTAAGAATAAAAGAAGGGAAATAATAAAAGAGGATACACAAGGTAGAAGCCATGAGCAAAAGCACCAGCGAGGACGAGACCAAAGAGACGATCTCTGAGAACTGGTTTATGCCTTAGAGACAAACGAATCAAAGGAAGAGCAGGCGCGTATATCAGAGGTACTAAGAATTTGATCGGAGCTCCTTTCTTCTTCCTCTCCATTACTGCTTTTGAAGGATCGCTTGACGACGCCATCGATCGCTCACAGAGAAGAGACAGATCCCTTTCCTTCAATTTCTGATTTTCCGATTCAATTTTTTTTTTTTTTTTTTTGGGCGATTAAAATGTTTTACTTTTAGTAATCATTTCTTTATTAATTAAACGCTATTTTGAAAATAAGTAAATAATAACAATAATCATCATCAAACGCTAAAGATTTTAAATTTGAGAGCTAAAAAAATAACGAACCTCGATGGCCCACTACATTTTATAGATCTGGTCATTTAAGCCCACATATTCGTGTATGTATCTTTTGACAATACAAAAAGAGTTATATTTATATGGTAAAAGAAAACAACAAACATTGTATATATTACAAGTAAAAATAAAAGAGAAGTATGAACTTAAATAGCCTCGGAAAGTACATTATGTTAAGAGAATCAACTTAACATATAATTTAAATAGCCTCGGAAAGTACATTATGTTAAGAGAATCAATATATAATTTAAATTTGATTTATACTATAAAAAAGGTAATATATATGTATAAGCAGAATCGTAAGTTGTGCCATAGTGATCTATATTGAAGCATATGAATCTAAAAGTATGTTTCAAGGGATTTTAAAGGAAAATCTCGATATACTATCGCACTGGCTGCTGCTAATTTGGAAAATAACATCTTTGGAACTTACTGCCCTGCTCATGACACATATCATTCTTCTGCTCTGAGTTTGATGTTTGTTTTTCAAGATTTTGTACATCACTTTTCTTGGTCGATTGTTCTCTACTTTCTGTTTGTGGGTACAGTGATCTTCATGACATGAGCAAAGAGACTTTGAAGAAGCAATTCTGAGTTGCAAAGAGAAGAACATGAAATGATGTAGAACAGACATTTCATGTATGCCATTTCGGAACAGAGAAGCTTCTTAAAGATTATCTTCTCTTTGAGTATAGCATTTGGTTCCATAGTCAACTTTAGTTTTGTAGTAACTGAAGGTGCTGGAAAGATTACAAAAGCATATTTTGATATGAGATCACGGTTCTCTTCTCAGCTTAATTTCTTTGAAAGAAACATTATTATAAGTTTTTGCAAGACTCAGAAAGTCAAAAACTAACCCCATGGTAGCTTTAGGAGGACGAGCTGGTTTATAGGCTTAATGTTGCCATTGAAGTATCAGTTTTGGTCGTATGTTCTCCGGTTGAAATGAAAAAAAAAAAAAAAGGAGAAAAAAACACATAATTTAGAATATATTCATTCTCATATATAAAAGCATTCTGAGGAGAGCTGTTAGCCTAGTGGTTTAACATGCCATGTCACCAACTTAGTAGTCTGGGTTCAAATCATCTTCTGTGGGAGTTAAAAATTCCTCTTCTAATATGGATTTGGGCTAAGTGGGCCAGCCCAAAAAAAACCATTTTATGTATAATTTGCTTGTATTTTTCAAATGAATAAAATAATAATTTTCAAATTCTGTTTTAGACTTTTAAAACATAATTTATACTACAAATATTATATTGTTATAACAATTATAATTGAAAAAAATTACAAAGCAAAACCCGCGTAGACAGATATCACCTAGTATAATTAAAACACATGTCAACTAAAATTTTAGATGTAGCAACACTGACTCACTGAGTAATAAATCATGCTAAAAAAAAAAAAAAAAAATGTCCCATTTATAACCATTAATAGGAAAAAAATATCATAAAATACAATGATATGACTTGAACTCAGCTTTTTAAACCAAAAGAAAATGCTCATAACCATGCACCACAAAATATTTTAAACATTTTGATGCCCCTCTATATATTAATATTGTTCTGCTGTCTAAAGCAATTGTTTGTTGGCTTTAGATCAGGGATGGGTCACTCGCAATATGTTAAAATTTATAATTTATAATTAAAAAAAAAATCTAATTTGTTAACACATGTGATTAACAAGATTAAAAAATGTATCAATAAAAACATCATATTTCGTTACATGTCAAATCTATAATATTAAAATAAAATTGTTAATTTATTAACATATGTCTTGAAAAAAATGTTTGAGAATACTTACTACATATTTAAATATGTTAAAATAAATAAATTGTAAAGGACAATTTGTTTTAACAATAAAACGTTAAAGTTCCTTATTTTATTATAAAATAAAAAATAGAATTTCGTTAATATGTTCAAAATATACATTGAAACATCAATTTGAAGCTAGTGATTAGACATTATTTATGTATTTCTGAATTTTGGGGAAGTTCTTTTCGATTAATTTGAGACGTCTGATGTATATAACATTGATTGTTTTTCAAAATTTTTGCGTAGTCAATGAATATTTAAGATTTTTTTTTTTTTTTGACAACATTCAAAAACCTTTTTTCTTTTGTCATTCAAATACTGTATTAATTAAATTTAACCGGTTACATAAATCATTAAACACTATATGGCCATCTTATCAGCAACCACAAAAGGTTTGAGGACGAAAATAAAAACAAAAGCGTGAAGATAGGGAAACGATGTCGATTAAGATTCCATAGATATCAGAGATCTTCTCTCTGGTGGCGATGGCTTTGGTCAACTGTTGAGAGTCCGAATCCATTGCAAGATCTATGAAACCGAGGTTCGACGCTGTTTCGATGGCTGCTCGCATGGCCAAACTTTCAGCCATCAACGGCGAGCTTACGAATAGGGATATTGTAATGTGATTTCAGACCACTTCGGCTTAATTTCTCGAGAAGGATCATCGCAATCCCACTGTTTTGATGTCTTTTCTCAAAGATGCGTCAGATCTGCATGTGATGGTCCCTCCCCCTTTCAGATCGGATCTAGGTACATGGATATTTCGAGACTCCGATCTTTTTTCCAGGTT
This sequence comes from Barbarea vulgaris, assembly GCA_963667165.1. Classification (NCBI taxonomy): domain Eukaryota; kingdom Viridiplantae; phylum Streptophyta; class Magnoliopsida; order Brassicales; family Brassicaceae; genus Barbarea; species Barbarea vulgaris. The sequence goes on from OY763887.1 coordinate 5,823,427, forward strand.
AGACATTGATCCATTCCTTATAGTCGATTATGGCTAAAATTATCTCTGTGTTTGAATAAATTATATCAATTAAGATCACGTTGTTTCTTGCCTTCCACATGTGCAAGCAGATCTAAAAAGCTAGATTCACTCCAGCGATTCCATTAGGAAGCAAGCAAACGGCTAATTTTACGATTCTCTAACCGTCCTTGATGCAACAGTGGGATGCTAGATCAGTCAGCCGCGCAAGTGGAGCTTCTTTCCAGACCTGTTGGGCAAAATCGCACTAGAAAAACAGGTAACAAATTAGTTAAATCTCCCCACATCTTTTACACTTTAGGTCGATGTCGATATGTCTAGATGTGAGTCTTTCTCCCACTTGTAGTGCATCTTGGAATGCTTTCCATAAGAACATCTTAACTTTTGGTGATGTGTTCACATACCAAATGTCCTTAATCCATTGATTATCATTAGATGGTGCAAGTTCCAGAGTTTTCTCTTTTCTCAAGCAGAGAAACATCCAGACTTGGTCATGTACTTACTGGATTGGTGCTTCAGCCATATACTCATGTCAAAACCACCATTCTTAATGCTAAGAATGGTATGTTTATAATGAGGTAAGATGTTTTTAATCAGATTTTTGTTCCAACTAGTTGAATTCAAATGAAATAAGTCTTTCACTTTAAGTGATGGATACTTTTCTTCCACATGTCCCATTGGTCTATTCTGGTCATAGGTGGATAGCCAGTGGTCTTGCCAGACGTGCACATAAGCTCCATTGCCTATTGCCCATCCCAGATGCTTTACTAGGAGGTTTTTACCAGTCATTATCCCTCTCCAGCCACGAGATGTAGAGCTTGGGACTGACCATGTCATAAAATCTCTATTGGTATAGTACTTCCCCTTCAACACTCTAGCTAGTAAGCAATTTGGTTCTTTTGTTATCCTCCAGCTCAGCTTTGCTAGCATTACATCATTAAAATTATGGATATCTCGAAAACTTAGACCACAATCTTTTGTAGCTCCTATTAGCTTATCCAATGCTATCCAAGTCATATTTTTCTTTCGAAAGTTTGACTTCCACCATAACCGTGTTAATGATGACTGAATTCTCATGCACATGGACATTAGGAGTTTAAAGTAGGATATTGCATAAGAGGGCATCGCTGAGAGGACACTCTTAAGGAAGATGAATTTTCCTGCTGAGGATATAAACTTTGAAGAACAGATTTGGGCTTTCTATTTGATATTGTCTACATTTAAGGTAAACAAGTTCGTCTTTCTCTTTCCGAAGTATTCTGGAAATCATAAATAATTACTCACTCCTCCTTGTTTGATTTATAGGTTTTCTTTTACTTTGTTTTTCAGCTTGTGGGTTATTTTCCTGGAAAAGGTAATTGCCGATTTATTTTTTTATATACACTGGCAGAAAACCAAGTATCTCAAAAGATCTATAATTAATAGATATCTCCACACATATATATATATTGTCATGAGATGAAAAATAAGAAACACAAAATATAACTTAGTCACAAAATTTAAAAGCCATTAAAACCAATTACTTTTATGTTTTCAATGAATTGTGGCTTGAAACAAGGTAAATATTTATCTCAAGAAAAATTAGAATAAAAACGTAACTCCAACGAGAATGATGGGGCGATCATCTACAATACAACCAAAGAACAGTTTGAGATGATGGTTCAAAACCTCACCATCACTACCATGAGCCAACGTCTTGATGGCTCCATCCCCCGCCATTGGATCATGTTAGTACCCCCAGCCTCCTATTCCAATTATGACCAGCGTCATGAGTAGATTATTCAACACTCAACTTTTGGATCCACCATCAAAACCGTTTTCCCAAGATCAAGAACTATTTGAAGTTTCGGTGGCTACTTAAGCTATCAGAGAATATTATAAAGTAAGAGGATTTGTAGCATGAACATATATATTATTGGTCTTCGTTGTATCGTCTTACTTTATAAACAGAGGATACAAGAGAGACCAACACCCATATATATGTTCATGGTTCAAATCGTCTTGCTTTATAATGTTCTCTAATAGCTGCACAAAAGCAGCCTCCAAAACTTCTAACGGTTCTTGATATTAGGAAGAATGTTGTGACAGTGGACCCAAAAATTGAATGTTGAGTAATTTATTCACGTCGTTGGTCATGATTGGAATTGGAGGCTGGGGACTACTCACATGACCCAGTGGCAGAGGATGGAGCCCATCAAGACGATGGCTCATGGTAGTGTTAGTTAGGCAATTTGAACCATCATCTTAAACTGGTCTCTGGTTGTGTTGTAGAGGACTGCTCCATCATTCTCGTTGGAGTTACGCATTTGTTCTAGTTTTTCATAAGATACATTTTTATCGTGTCTCAGACCACGACGATTGATTGAAAACTTAAAAAATAATTGCTGATAATGGCTTTTTAACTTTTATGTCTAAGTTATATTTTTATGTTTCTTACTTTTCATCTCATGGCAATGAGCAGATGTGTCTATATAACAAATGTTACTAATATCTATGGAGATACATATTAATTAGATCTCTAAAGATAATTGGTTTTGTAAATGTGGTAAATGTTTATATAGCAATCATATTATTATTATTAGGGAAAGTTACTAGAATAACCTAAATGAAGAGTTTAATTACTAGAATGTTTTATGAAGAAAAAGAGTTATTTGTGTTATTTTTATGTCTAAATTATATTTTTTGGTGTTATTTAAGTAAAAAAAAAAAAAATTAATTTCCAGCGTGGCATTAAATTACCAAAAATGCAGATGGAAATTTTCCAAAAACTGTGGGTCTAGTAATAACAGATTTGTTTTTTAACGGCAGATTATTTGTCCATGACAGTTTTTTTTGCCAGATTTATTTGGTTGACCGACTTATTAATTATATGGTGATGACAGATTTATAAATTATAGCAGTTTTATTTCCATCAACAGAATTTTTAATAACAACAACACAGACTTTCATTATTTTTGACAGAGTTATTATAACGTCTGACAGTTTTAATTTTTTCAGTGACCACAAACTTCAAATTTTTGTTTAAAATCTGTCATATTGTAACAGATTTGGTGACAGAAAATAAATTACTAAAATGGTATGTAATGATAACAGATTTTTTTTATGTTATAACAGATTTGTTTAATTTTACCAAAATTATATCGTTTAATAGCAAATTTTTTTTACTAAAATATAATTGCTATAATGACATATGGTCAGAAAAATACATTCTTTTGTTATGACGGATTTATTTTATGTAATAACAGATTTTTTGTAAATTCTGGGGTTTGATAGCAGATTTATTTAAAGAAAAAATTAATTGCTCGAATGACCTATATAGTGATTTACGTTATAACAGATTTATATTTTGGAATCCTATGATGACAGATTTATTATGTTGATCTAGTTACGACAGATTTAATAGATTAATGACAGACTTCTTTATATTGTGAGAGAGGCCGGAATTCGACGAGATTGACGGCGGAGTTCGTGGATTCTCGCCAACGTTCTTAGAGGTTGATTCTCACCGGCGTTTTTAGAGCTTGACGGCGGAGAGGGCAAAGGAGGCTAGGGTTACGATTTGGAGAAAGGAGATTCTTAGAGATTGATGGCGGAGGCTTCGTTCGTGGATTTTCGCCGGCGTTCTTACAGGTTTTCGGCGGAGTCCCCGACGTTCTTAAAGCTTGAGAAATAGGATTTTTTTTTTGTCACCTAACGGGGGAAAAAGGTTCTCCTTCGCGTTTTAAGAAAGTTTCGTTAATTCTTCTTTTTTTTTTATCTTAATTCAATAATTTTACAATTTCCATATTTTTTTTAGTTAAAAAAATAATAATTAATTAGAGGGGTAAAGGTTAAATGGTCTTTTAACCATAAAATGGTGTTAATCTAACAATCCATTTTTTTTGGGTGTTATCCTAGTTATTAATCATAGAAATGGTGTTAATCTGGGTAAATTTTAGTTATTATTATTATGTGAGAAAATGACCATTTAATTCGCTAAATTTTGCAATGTCGTAAGTTAATTTTCCAATTATCATGTTTACAAATAAATTTTCTGAATGTCCGTTGACTACGGAAAACTGAATTTGAATTAAATCAATATTATACACCAGACGTCTGACGTTAATTGAAAAGAACTTCCCGAGATCCCCAATTCAAAAATGCATAAATAATGTCCAATCGTCAATTCGTCATATTCAATTTTGGTTTTTTTTTCCAAAGCGTATATGCGAATAAATCTAAAGGGAAACAAAAATTTCGTGTAATTATGACTTTTGTTATGTGGAAGTAAAAATTTTAACGTATAATGTATATATAGTTCATATAGAGATAAAAATATAAGATGTATTAGGTGTGTAAAATAAATTAATAATAGTGAATTCAAAATCACATTAAATGTATATTGTAAGTTTTCACTGCATTATGCACACAAAAAAAAAAAAAAAAAAAATTCACTGCAAGTGCGAACATATAATATACCGTATGTTTTGATGACTTTTACAACATTTTGCTTTGCAAACTAGTAGTATTATTAGCATTTTTTTGCAACACATCTTCTGTTGTTTTGCTAAAACATTTTAAAGAAAATTCAGTAGAAAAAAAAACCAGAGAACAATATGTTTGTTTTTCTTACATCGTAATAATAATAAATTTTTTATCTAAAAAGATGCTAAGATTTTTTTTTTAAAGATACTTTTTGGTCTCATAAAGAATATACTTTAGCATGCCATAAGATGATGAATCAATGTCTCACAAAAAAAATTTGGTTGGCTTTTATGCTTATGTATATAATTTAAAGTTGACCTATATAAAAGGTAAAATATAAGATTGAATTACTATGGTTTAAATAGATTTATTATTCGTATATCCAAAAAAACTGAAATCGAATTTAAACCAAACCAACAAACAAAAAATATTTAAAACTTAAATTATTTAGAAAATCAATGATATATTTAATGAAAGTTCAGTAATAAACCAAAATCTACACTATATCAAAATATTTATATTGTACTATATTTATTTATTTTTTATTTTTTTGGTAAAATACTATATTTATTTTGTATACTAGTATTCATAAAACAAACTCGGAACATCATTGAGTTTTATATATAGTAAATATATAAAAACGTAACCACATTTGATTTTTCTAAAGAAATCCCGGTTCGAATCTATTAGGATAACATTTGGAAAAGAAATTTATTATACTACTGATTTGATATTTTTTCAACATTAATACTGATTTGATAGTATAGTGTAAGTATAATATTCAGAAGAGACCAGGCAGGTTAGGGTTATTTTGATGAAGACTTTATAAGTCCCCATGCAAAAGATAGATTTGGTTTTATATTCTCTAAATAAATAAGTAAATGGTTGGTTAATGGATAATCGATTCATGACATGCCACGTTTTAGGTCCCCCCTTCTTTAAGCAAGCGTTACCATAAATAAATCACATTTAATTGTCACACCAAAATAGCTACGATCACTATTCACGCACGCGATTCTCATTCATATTAGATACTCTTACAACTTTGTATTTTTTTTTGGTAGGACCTGCAACTTTGTACATATTAGACTGTTTGCAAAGGCGACTTAGAAATTTAATAATGATGCCATTTTGAGCTAACAAATACAATTGCAACCATACGATATATTCTCAATCTTTGATCCTTTAAAAAAAAAATAGTTTATATATGTTTTTGTTTTTTTCCATCATACTCCATATATTAAGTTAACGAATTAAACACTTTCCACTAGAAATAGCAATAAAACCGAAGAGCTTACATGGAAAAAATAAATACGGGTTAATGACACATCCTAATGATCTATATTATTCAAAGAATGATAAAATACAATAAAGAGCAAATACAAGATAACAATATAAAACGAATCTCTAAAAGACAATCACAAATAACTCTTAAATAAGCGGAACGCGCCGTAGGGATAAACCACTCGAAGTGAAACAAGGCTAATCGATATTTGATAGTCGGCATTAAGGAGATAATATACCTCACGAAAAACGAAAGTTTCCGATGTATTTTATAAAACCAAACATGTGTCAAAAGTGTCGAGACACGTATCCCCAAAAAAGATGGTCACAAGTAAGATGAGAGAAAACTCTCGCAAGCCCTGAAGTGAACTGGGCTTGGATGCCAATGGCGGGGAAACAAAATCTTGATCTTCTGATGCCATAAACGCCATCCAAAAAGCATCAAGTTTATATATGTGTTCTTCGCTGATATATTTGTCCATAACCTTATTACACGGAGAAGCACCTAAAAGACTCGGAAGTTGTGTTTCAGCCTTTCAAGTATTGACACAAACTCAATGAACATATAATATATAAAGATAATAACAATTAAACATCCAAATTCTAAAATCTAAAATATGTATTTATCAACAAAACATCTACTTCTAAATTCGAAACCAAAAAACAAGTAAACAAATATCCAAAGATAGGGAAAAATATTATTTTTACTTATCCAGTGTATATATATATATATATATACTATAGCATTCGTCTATTTTATTCAAAAATTTCCAACCTATGAAGAAACATTTCTTGTTTACAAACAAAACGGACGAAAATTTTCATACATTCACCTGACATTAAACCTACAAAATCAAAACACGACATTGACTTCTATGAAACAGGAGTTGTAGTTGTATTAGTAGATGAAGATGCCGCCGGCGAGTTACAGCTTCTCTCCACCGAACGTTTGGGAGATTGCGCCACCGCAACCGGAGCATATACACCACCGTTGTTGGCTACATCCGACGGTGGAGGAAACTCTTGTGACGACGGCACCCATATGCCTCCAACCACCACGAATTGAGGTTGTTGTTGGTTTCCATTACTTTGTGCCGCCACCGTTGTCGCTGGTCTTCTTGTGTGAAGTCTATATTTCTGATATATTCGATAAAATAGTTTAGAAAATAACATTTCATTTAATTATTACATATAAATATTAACATAAAAAAAAAAAAGATTAGTAACCTGTAAATGGCTTTTAACTTCATCGTTTGTTAATCCATCAACCTTCATATGATCTCTAATCTGCTTCGGTGTAGCAACTACAAAATTGGCACACACACAAAAAAAAAATCAGAAATCCATTTTAATTATGCAACTAGAGCATATTAAATTAAAATTAGCATCTAACTAAAGATATAAACATAATAAACCAAACAAATGGTACGACGTTTAATCAATTAATGAACCAATCAGAAAAGAGTTATCCAGATAATGAAAATAATCTTTATTATTACCATGTGATCCTCCAAGCTGCTGAAGCGCGTGAAGGAATCGTCGGTGTAACTCCGGAGACCAACATCGTCTTTGCTTTCTATGCGTTTGCGTTTGCGTTTGCGACTGCGATATTAACTTCTCCTCTCCTACTTTCTCCGAACCACTTTTAACACCGCCGGTTTCCGTCGTAGAGCTAGTTGTCGTCGCCGGCGTCGAACTGGCAACTTTAACCGCCGGTTGTAAATCAGTCTCCAAAACGCGTTTCTTCTCCTTTTGAAACGGTTGAAACGCACCGCCGTTGTGTTTCACTTCAACCACTTTAGCTTTCTTAGCTACTACACGCTCCTATATTTCGATTTTCACATATATATATATATAATTAGACTTAACCTCAAAAATCGTTTTTTTTTTTTAAATCTAAAAAGCTGAATTAGATACCTCTTTCGGATCCGGTGATGGATTCCATAGCTGAACAGATCTAAGCCAATCTAATTTCTTATTCCCAATTTTCTCAGGTTCAGGAGATTCATCATGTTCATCATCTTCTTCTTCCTCACACGATAAACTCTTTTTAATTGGAATAAACTCTTCAAAGACAGGACCACCACAAACACTTGTTGTTTGTTCCGAACACTGTTCCGATGTCGTCGTACCAGATAGCTCTTTCCGACAAGCCTCGATTGCTACAATAAACAAATACAAAAACCCATTAAAACCCATGAAGCGATTGGAGTTAGAGTTGTAAAAAATTTGGATTTTTTTTTTGGTATTACCTTGAGTAACGAGCTCTAAACATAAAGGAAGCTCACGTTGAAAGACTTGAATTTTCTTCTGTTCTTCTTCAAGAGCTTCAACGTATTCATGACATCTCTGCATTTTCTGAGCGTAATCGATCTTTACGTTCTCAATCATCATTTTTTTTTTTTAATTGCTATGGCCGGTTTTATTAAAGTCTATGAGCTAATAAAATCTGAAATGGAGAAAGAATATTGGATCTTTGAAATGGAATCAAAAAATGTTTTGAAGAGATAGAGAGAGAGAGAGAGATGAGGGTTTTGGTTTTGGATTTGGTTTATGGAACATGAAGAAGGTAAGGGGAATCGAAGTCGGGGCGTCGCGTACCTAAACGAATCTTTGGAGAAGAGAGAAGGGTAAAAATGTAATTTAAGAGAGGGTGTGGGGGTTTAGGTGTTGGTGTGAATATTCGAGGGATCAGATTCGCTTTTTCATTCGCATCTGTATGGGCTGGAGCTGACGTCACTATTCTCAATCTCTTTAGTTAGATAAGAACGAAGACTAAAACATTATAATGATCTCTTCCCCTAAATTTAAGATTCACACACTCAACAAGCTTTCCTTATTTAAGTTTTTTTTTTTACAAAATCCAGGTGTTTTTATAAAATCCAAGAGTTTTTATGTAAGAGAATAACTGCAGTATTAATATTTTAAGAAATTAACAAACGAATATATAAAGTATTAATATTTTAAGAAATTAACAAAAGAATATATAGTTCTCGTTGATGGTACAACCGATAACAATCCAAAAATTTTGATAGATAAATAAATACTTAACCGATAATTTTGCATAGGAATATAATATAAATTTTCATTAGCAACAGTAATATAAACAGTACCAAATGTGAGAGAACTAATTTATTGTTCCTCTAATGCTAATTTCTATAATTTCCCTTCTTCTTTTATATGGATATTTATTTTGTTAAATAGAGTTTTTTTGTTAAAAATTAAATAGAGTTAATGATTAAAGATTTTGAGTTTATTAGTTTTGTAATGCATTTATTTGATAAATTAAAATAAAGCTCCACCTAACAAAATACTATCTTTGTTCCAATTATAAAATATTTTGATTTGTTTTCTTTGTTTCAAATTATAAGATGTTTTGCAAGTTTTTATGCAAAATTTTAATTTTAATTGGTTGAATGGGTTTAAAGTTAAATATTAAATTATGTTTTAAAAAAAGTAGATTTCTTAATAAATGTGTTTTTAACCAAAACTTCTAATAAAATAGAACCGAATGAATAATACTTAAAAAAAGAATCATATTTTAGAAACATTAAATGAAAATTAATGTAAAATACAGTATTTGATGCAATAAATTAGTGTATATCATTGCTACTATTTTAGTTTCATCTATCTAATTCACCATATATGCAATTAACACATTTTTTCCTCAGATTTGCTACACAATATTTGGCGTGCATTTTATGCTGTTAGAGAAAACAAAACAACAAAAAATTGAATTGGAAATGAGATAATTCGGTGAAGGAATATTCTCTTGGAAAAAAAAAGGAATCACGAGAAAACAAAAGAAAAAAATAAAAAGAAGAATCTTTGGAAGGAAGCGTGAGATTCACATTTGCCCACGCCGCGTCTTCTCTCGCTCCGACCCTTCATTCACCTCAAGAGCCATTTCACTTTCCCAATGCTCACGCGCTCCTCCGCGCGTGCCCACGTGATAAAATCTTCTCATAATATTTAATTGATGCAACAAGATTCTGCTTTTGTCATTGTCCTTATTGGCTTGCTTTTTCATTGTTATCTTTTTAGATTTTTTTCATTAATACAAAATAGATGCTTCGATTCCTTGATTGAAAGAGTATTTATGGCCAGAGAACATCTGCAAGGACACCATTTCAGGTACTTCCTTTCCTGGCTTCACTTCTGCCTTCTGCACTGGTAGTCTAGAAGCAAGTTCTTCTTCGGTTTTAATTAAAGATCTGAGAACTGGTAAAATGCTTCGTTCTTGGTCTAAGAACAATAAAGCTAGTTCTTGTAAAAGTATAAAACTGAAGGGTAGCTTAGAAGATGTTAATCAAGCAACTGAAAAGGGTAGCTTAGAAGATGTTAATCAAGCAACTGATACCAACAAGAATTCTTCCCCAAAACGAAAAGGTTTATCCAATCCTTTAACATTGGACAAAATTTCGGTGGTTCCTAGTGAACTGCCGCGGGATCAATAGGTATACTAAGTTGGAATTGCCAAGGGCTGGGGAATCCTTGGACAATTCGGCATCTCAAGGAAATGAGAAAGCATCATTTTCCGGATATTTTATTCCTCATGGAAACTAAGAATGTAGATACTTTTGTTAAAAAAGTTCAAGGGTGGCTAGGTTATAGTAATATGAAAACTGTAGAACCTGTGGGTTTGAGTGGTGGATTAGCTATATTTTGGAAAGATATTATCGATATTGATTTCTTTTTTGTAGATAAGAATATTATAGATATGAAAGTTTCAAATAGTTCCAAATCTTGGTTTGTTACTTGTGTATATGGCGATCCAGTTACAAGCCTCAGATCTTTTGTTTGGAAGAAAATCATAAGTTTTGGTAGTTTACGATCTGAGGCTTGGTGCTTGATTGGAGACTTTAATGCAATTCTATCCAATGATGAAAAATTAGGAGGTCCTTTAAGAGATCTCAGTACTTTTCATCCCTTTCGAGCATTTTTAGAAGATTGTGATATGTCTGAAACTGGGAGTACTGGCAATGGTTTTACTTGGGGAGGAACTAGGAATAAACAATGGATTCAATGCAAACTTGATCGATGTTTTGGTAATCCTGCCTGGTTTTCATTGTTTCCGAATGCTCATCAATGGTTTCTTGAGAAATTGGGCTCTGATCATAAGCCAGTATTGGTGAAATTTACAAGTGATAAGGAATTCTTTCGAGGACAATTTTGGTTTGACAAAAGATGGGCTGAAGATCCATCTTTTATGGAAGTGATCCAAAAAGCTTGGAATGAAGACAATCCTGTAGGTCCTAATTCTATTATGGTTAGAACTGAAAACTGCAGAAAAGCTATAAGTGATTGGAGGAGTAAGGTGTGGACCAATTCAGAGATTAGAATTAGGAAATTAAGAAAGGAATTGCAAACTCAAGATGAATCAAGAAATCCTAACTTTAATAGGATCAATATTATCAAACGAGATCTGGCAATTGCCTTTCGAGAAGAAGAAGTTTTTTGGAGACAGAAAAGTAGAGAGAAATGGCTCCTTGAAGGTGATCGGAATACAAAGTTCTTTCAGGCATCAGTTAAATCAAATCGAGCTAAGAACTCGCTCAAATTTCTGATAGATGATCAAGGGAATGAGCAAGCTTCTGATAAGGAAAAAGGAGAGGTAGCTATTAAATATTTTACAGAGCTTTTTACGACTTCTCACCCTAATCAGATCCGAGACCTCTTAACTGACTTTCAACCAAGAGTTTCATCTACTATGAATCAGGATCTTATCAAGAAGATTTCCAGTACTGAAATATGTCAAGCTGTTTTTTCTATTAGTAGTGAAAGTGCTCCAGGTCCAGATGGTCTCACTGGTTTCTTTTTCAAAACATATTGGCCTCTGATTAAAGATCAAGTTACTCATGAAGTTTTGCAGTTTTTTGAATCTGGTTGCCTTCCTGAAGAATGGAATCATACTCATTTGTGCCTGATCCCCAAGATTCAAAATCCCCAAAAAATGACTGATCTTAGACCAATTAGTTTATGCTCTGTAATTTATAAAATCGTCTCAAAAATCCTTGTCAACAGATTGAAGAAACATTTACCATCTATTGTGTCCCCAACCCAAGCTGCATTTGTCTCTGAAAGGTTGATCTCAGATAACATCTTGATTGCTCATGAGGTAGTTCACAGTCTTCATACTCATAAAGATATTGCTCCATCTTTCATGATGCTAAAAACAGATATGTCCAAGGCTTATGATAGAGTTGAATGGAAATTTTTACAAGACATCTTGCATGCTCTAGGCTTTCATGATTTATGGATTTCTTGGATAATGGGATGTGTAACTTCTGTGACTTATTCTATTGTGATCAATGGAATACCCTATGGTTTAGTTAAACCTGAGAGAGGCATTCGACAAGGTGATCCTATATCTCCCTTTCTCTTTGTCCTATGTACTGAAGCCTTAATTCATCTTTTCAATCAAGCTGCAAACAAAGGTACAATTTCTGGAATACAATTTCATCACTCTGGTCCGAGCATTAATCATTTGTTGTTTGCGGATGATAGTCTCTTCATCTGTAAAGCTACTAAAGACCAATGTTCTGAATTGATGAATTGTTTAGAGCAGTATGAAAGTTTATCTGGACAGATCATTAATAAGAAGAAATCTGCTATTACCTTTGGATCTAAAACAGATAAAGATTCTTGGCAATGGTTTAAGGAAAAAACAGGGATTGATTTAGAAGGAGGTCTTGGTAAATATTTAGGTCTCCCTGAGTGTTTGAGTGGTTCAAAACAACAACTTCTGGGTTTTATTAAAGACAATCTTCAGTCAAAGTTACATGGTTGGTATGCAAAAAATTTATCACAAGGAGGAAAAGAAATACTTTTGAAGTCTATAGCTATGGCCTTACCTGTTTATGCCATGACATGTTTTAAACTTCCAAAAAGTACATTGAAGAAATTGACATCTGTTATGGTGGAATTTTGGTGGAATAATTCTCAAGACATCAACAAGATTCATTGGGTGAATTTAGAGAATTTATCTCTACCTAAAGCTCTTGGAGGTTTTGGATTCAAAGACTTAAAAATTTTTAATCAAGCCCTTCTTGCAAAACAAGCTTGGCGTCTTCTCTATGACCCAGGTTCTCTCTTTTCCAGATTATATAAAAGCAGATATTTTGTTAATTCGCAATTCCTATCTTCTTCAGTTGGCACTAGGCCCTCTTATGCTTGGAGAAGTATATTGTTTGGAAAAGAATTGCTCTCTAAAGGATTAAAACGCATGATTGGAGATGGCCAAAACACTTTAGTTTGGATAGATAATTGGATTTTTGAGGGTAAGGCTCGTAGGCCTGTGGGTCGGCAATCATTAATGAATATTGATCTTCAAGTTGCTGCTCTTTTTAATCCTCAGACTGGTAAATGGCATGATAAGATGTTACAGTCCTTGTTCCACCACTCAGAAATAGATTTTATCAAAGCGATAAAGCCTCGCTTAGGTTGGTCTGATTCTTATTGTTGGGCTGAAACTAGGAATGGAATCTACTCGGTAAAGACTGGATATGAGTTGATGTTTAGAATACAAAATCGAGATAGTTTAGCTTTAGCAGAAGCATTCCCTTCCAGAAATCCAGTCCTTCAGGCTTGTTGGAAAGTAGAAACTGCTACAAAAATTCAAGTTTTTCTCTGGAAAATTCTTAAAGGAGCACTTGCAGTTGCTGATAGAGTCAGAACACGAGGAATCAAAGTCGCTGATGGCTGTCTTTTTGTGGCGCAGAAATAGAATCAATTAATCACATTCTATTTCTTTGTCCTTTTGCAAGACAAGTTTGGGCCTTATCAAATATTCCTTCTTCATCTTCTGGTTTTGGTACTTCAAACTTTCAGAATCTACATTATCTCCTCAGTTTGAAGACTAATCTGAATTATCCTACGGCATATACCTCAACTTTTCCTTGGATTCTTTGGCGCCTATGGAAAAATCGGAATTCTTTGCTCTTTAATAACATCTATTTGGCTCCTAATATCTTGGTTCAACAAGCTTTGGAAGATTCCAATGACTGGCATTTGGCTCATTTGGTGGATAATAATAGCATAAAACCATTTCCTATTACTGGTATTAAGTGGAGACCTCCTTTACAACATGAAATGAAATGCAATATAGGCTTCTCATGGTCTAAAAAATTATCTTTATCTGGTGCTTCTTGGGTTGTTCGTGATTCCATGGGTAAGGTTTTACTTCATAGTCGAAGATCTTATGCCCATGTGACTTCTGTTTATGAAGCTAAAATTAATAGTTGGGAATGGGCTCTAGAAAGCATGAAGAGTTTAAAGTTGAAGAATGTCTTATTTGGTGCTTCCACTATGGAGATCATTCAAGCTTTGCATCAACCATCAATGTGGCCTGCTATTGTAAGTCAAATCACACACCTTCTTATTATAGCTTCTGAACAACCACTTTGGTTTATGACCTTTGAGCCTACAAGTTGCAATACTGGAGCTTTTCTTATTGCTAAAAGTGTTACTTCAGATATTAGACTAAGCTCCTATGTTGCTCGTGGATTTCCTTTTTGGTTACAAGGTTTTTTTGAACAAGAAAAAAGAATGGCTGTAGATATATAATTTTCGGTTTTATTTTTCTAATAGTGTAATTACTATAAGTATATTGTTATTATTTTAAAGGATAATGATATATATAATTCTATAAGTATATCTATAGATACTTCGTACCAAAGTCTTTAGGTCTTTTGTTTGATTTTTTCTTTCTACTTTATACTTTCTATGAAAGCTTGCATAAAACAAATTTTACCGAGATATTTTCACCCTTAGGCGGTGATTACCTCTGTAATCATTCCTTTCCTTGAGTTGCTAACTCTTTTTTTGTCTTCTATCTCTACCTTCTTTTACTCTTACCTACTCCTTTCTTACTTCCTATATAAAGTTTCACTAAGGTTTTTACTTCCTTACCGATCTTTTCACCCTCCTTTCCTTAAAATTTTCCTTTTGATGGTGGAAGAACTGTGGAATGAATTAGAAAACTCTGTTTTGGGTCGTGATGATCCAGAACTTCTTATCCCCTATGAAGCTTATGCTGGAGTATTAGCTAGAAACAGAGTCAGTTTGATAGGGAGGACACTTAACCCCAGATACCAACTCCTTAGACAAGTTATCTCGGCTCTGCCACGAATTTGGGGGCTTTCATCACGGGTACATGGACGCATCTTGGATGATCGTTTTGTTCAATTCCGCTTTCAATCAGAATCTGATCTAGTATCGGTGCTACGAAGAGGACCTTGGACTTTCAAACATTGGTTTGTAGCTTTACAACGTTGGGAGGATTTTCCTAACTTGGATTTCCTTACTTCCATTGATCTTTGGGTCCTAATCAGAGGCATCCCCTTACCCTATGTCTCCTACAATACTGTCATGATCATTGCATCCACTTTAGGAGAAGTTACAGACTTGGACTTTGATGAAGAAACCTCCACACAGATCTCTTTGATCAGGGTTAAAATCAGAATTGGGATTACTGATCGTCTGCGTTTCTTTCGAAGAGTTCGTTTCCAATCCGGTGAAGGTGCTATGGTTGGTTTTGAGTATGGTAAACTCAAAAGAATCTGTGGAAGATGTTGTCGTATCAACCACTCATCAAGTCACTGTCCATATCCTGAATCTCCTTTCAATCCAATGGAAGATTCTGAAATACAAGTTGTTCCAGAATGGACAGAAGGTGCAGCTTCAAACATTCCTAATGAATCTGATCAGTGTTTACCTCAGACTTCTGATGCCTATCCCTTTTACCCTATATCTCAACCTCCAACTCCGGTTAATCTTCAGTTGAATGGATATGAGGTAGGTAGGCAGAATCATAATCAGAGATATTTCTTCTCTTCATCAACTCTGCAGCAAAATATGTCGGAGTCAGACTCCTCTGCTACTATACCAACTTTGGGATTTAAATCTAAATCTCATTTTGAGATCGGTGAAAATTCAAAAAAACAGAAGAAGAAGAAGAAGAAAATTTCATCAAGGAACCCGCATCATCAACCAAAGGATCGTGGTATTCGATTCTATTCGCCTTCAGACAATCCTCCGTAAATAAGTTTCCAAACGCAAGATTTACAGAGATCATCTCTCACTAATCTCTGCAATATCTTGTTGTAGTTAACTAAGCTTTTCAAATTTCTTAACTCTCTTGAATAACACAGGAAGACCATAGACGGTTTTTTGTTGGGTCTCTAGAAGAACTCTTTTGATTGTGAATACTAATGCTCATCAAGGCTATGAAGTGGAACTGGAATCTTCTATCACAGGTGCTGATGTTATAAGCATTAAGATCATTGCCAATCCTTGTTATTGGTACTTTCATCTTAATGTGGTGATCTGAAGTTTTCTCCTGTTTTTGTTCTCCTTTCGTATCCATTATGTAATGTTGCTTTTTTTCTCTTACGTTTGTGTTTATGTTTCGTGTAATGTCTATAAACCTTTTCAAAATGGATCCTCCAGTATTGGATTCTGCTGTAAGTGACTTTTGAATATCTATATAATACAACTTTGAAAAAAAAAAAAAGAGTATTTATGATGATGGTATTCCTTGATTACAGATTTGGAAAACAAAAGATGGAATTATTTTTATATGGTGAAATCGTTGGCTACAAATCAACACAAGTTATACAAACGAAAAATATATATAACGAGAATTTTGTATTTTCTAGATCCATCATAATTATGATATTAGTGACCAATGGGCTCATCTATTTTTTTTTTAAATGAAACCATCCGAAGCCAGATTGAAATAAACTGTTTCATGTAGATGTTACAAAATGCTTTACATCTATATATTAGATTTATTTCTTCACATGTTCTTCATCTGGTTTCAGAAGAGACATCTAAATCCACACATAGAACTTTGTTGTCTCAGTTTAAATAGACAGTGGAGCAAGATACATGTTTGGTATTTACCGTGGGAAGTGTGGGACATATAAATTTAAACAAGTTTGGCTCCATCCATTATTATTTTAGTAGCACATGATAATAATTGTTTCCATGGAAAAGAAGATCACAAATACCAAATATATATACATATATGTACATATAGTTTGCAAAGTTTTGGGTGTTTGATCCCTTTTGTTTTTAGAATTTGTCATGTTAGTTTGCGAAGTCGCTTGACTCTTTTCAATAGAGTTTATTTCATAGAAAATTGTTGTTTGCCGGTTTAGTTTTACCAAGTTTATTTGGTTAATTGCTAGAGTTGTTTTTCAAAAGGGTAATAATATAATTTTGAGATTAACAAGAAATGTATCTTAATGTATAACAAACTATTATTAGTCTTTTAAGTGTTTGAAGATGAAGGCAAGATCTCTAATACACACACATTTGGGAGTTTTCATTTCTTTAACAACCGCAATAAAATAATAGAATTATTAGAACCGTCAAACTAGGAATAACAAGATGTGGAATTAATAGTTAATGATTTTAATATAGCTAATGTAGACAAAAGTTCTGCTATATGGTCTTGTTTCATGTTTTACAAGATTACTTAAACAAATATAATTGGAATGATAGGATGGACTAGTTAAGAGACTAAATAAACCATGATAAAATCTCTTTATTTCAACTAAATGTCGTGAAATCTAAAATTTTGAATAATGTAAGTCCCTTTCTTTTAACATCTTCATATTTTTAGTTATTTTGGAGATACAGATTGGGCAATTGTGGCATCTAAGCTAATAAGCGCATTAAAGAATATTTGAGGAGATGATACGACATACACCGAGGATTGTTATCAGTTTTTGGGAACTTATGCTTGTCCAGCGAAGACATATGAGACTATAAAAACAAAAAATAATCATTATTGTCATAAACATATTATTATGAAGGTTATGAGGTTCTTACAAAATAAAAAATTATCGCAAGAAAGACATTGGCCGTACAAAGATTGTACGCTAGCGCCTCCACCAGATTAATCACCACCACTACCAAAAGATGTTCGTTCATGTTTACATTTCTTCAATAGACATTTTGCATACATTAGCTATATTAAATCATCTATATATACTATATCGAAGATTAAGCTAATATCAAAATATATATATATATATAACATAAAATTTGCTATTATATCATACTAGTTTTAACGTAATCTAATCAAATATGTTTTTCACTTTATGAAAAGAAGAACATCTACATTTTTTCTTATACTATTGACAAAACCAACTAAATAAAAAAAAAGTTTATAAACCGTAATAGAAATACAAATTTAAAAGTGTTAAACAACCCTAAAACGACTCATTATGAATAAACCAACCTCAAAGTAGGTTAGCGTCAACATAAACCCAGAGAGTCACTAAACCGGAATAATAGGTTCGAATTTTGGATCCGTAAACCGGGACAATCAGACAAAACCAAACTGAAGAAAACCAAAGCAGTTAAATAACTTAAATCCCTAATAACTCTCAGTAATCAGATTAGGCGATTAACAAAACGCAGCGTTTTGAGGAAGAGGCAACGTGAAATTCCGTAAACCACGAATTTGAGAAATTGTGTTGATTAAAATTGTTCGGTCCTGATTATTTCTGTGTTTGACAAGTGAGAAGCAGAGAAACCACTCGAACGGAGAAGACAATGGAGACTATGATTTGTGGGAGATTAGCTCTCGCACCAACCTCTCTCTTCAATTCTAAATCAGGTTTTCTTCTTCTCTGATTCCTTACCAAAACATCCCTTTGTTCTGGTCGGAGTCTTTTGCTGCTGAATCAAAGTTCCAAGCTTTCTTTTATTAGTAAATCAAATTCCAGAGTTTTCTGTTTAGAAAATTTCTTATGCCAATTGCTTTTGTCTGAAATTCGCCTGTCCGTAGCCAAAACTGAATTGAATTTGCGTGTGGTAAACAAAACAGAGAATTAAACTGTTGTTGAAATTCTTATGTGTTTCCTCTGATCCTAAGGTTTTTATTTGAAGATTTACTGATGTTTCTGACTATGCCCTTTGTCAAAAGATTCAGACCCTTTTTATTTCTTTTTCTTTTTGTGGCTTTTGTAGTTGTGATTTGGTTTAAAAGCTATTTTGCTTTGATTTAATCTTATGAATGTTATCATCGGTTTGTACTGGATTCTTGTAAGCTGTATAGCTCCAAGGCATTACGGAAGTTCATAATTGCTACAACGCACTGTGAATCTTGCTGCAATATGTATTCAAAACAAAAAATTGTGGTTCCTTATTTGCAAAAACTTGGACTTCTCTTCTTAGTTTTATGGATATCTTGTGATAACAACGGATCTATCTCTTACCTTGATGTGTGCAGGGGACAAAAATTCACTCTCTAAAGGACCATGTGTGAATCGTGGTGTTCTCATGACCTTGTCTACATCCGCTGCAATGGGTAAAGGAGGTGGCGTGTTAGACAAACCCATTATAGAGAAAACAACTCCTGGTCGTGAGTCCGAGTTTGATTTGAGGTATTATTGTCTATAACAATCTCGGTTTAGTTTCAAAAATGTCAAATTCATAGGATACAAATTAAGATTTTGATTGTATATTAAGGAGAGTTTCTCGAAAAAATGTATCGTAATCTGCCATGATATATTATTCCTGTCTGTACTATATAGTATTGATCAAGAAATAGGCTGAGCAGTCGAAAAGACCATATATACTTATTGTGATTGTACGCTTCTCTGGCTCAGGAAATCGAAGAAGATGGCTCCACCTTACAGGGTGATACTACACAATGACAACTTCAACAAAAGGGAATATGTGGTTCAGGTGTTGATGAAGGTGATACCAGGGATGACTGTAGACAACGCGGTTAATATTATGCAAGAAGCCCACATCAATGGTTTAGCTGTTGTGATCGTCTGTGCTCAGGCTGATGCAGAGCAACACTGTATGCAGCTGCGCGGTAATGGTCTTCTCAGTTCTGTTGAACCTGATGGTGGAGGCTGCTGAAACTTAATTAAATTTATATAGATTTTCCATCTCCCAAACCTCAGGAGTCTATTTAGTTAAAAAAGAAAATTGTATGTATATAATAATATCAGAGATTTGGTACTAGACTGTTACTATATTGCACCCAATATAGATTTGTTGTTGAGTTAAATCTTCTTTTTTTCATATGTGAACTTGAGAATGGAAAAAATAACAAAAATTTATTGAAGTCAAATGGTGTTACAGATGAATCTTTCTGATCCTGTAATCACTAATGTATAAATGTATCTAAGAAATTGTAAAGGGAGTGACGTATTTGGCTTCAGGCTCACCACAAAACATTCAATCCCAAGAAACCTGCAGTTTCAAAACATAGGGAAAACTCTTAAGGAGGTGTATAATATATGAATGCTACTGCTAAAATGATTTTTAGTTGTGATTTAGTAAAATACCATATAGAGGAATCAAGCATCAACTGGAGTAAGTAACGACTGGATGCCGAAAATAATGAAAAGCATTCCACCGGAAAGAGCCACCTGCAACAACATAAGATCCCATTTTGGATCAAAAATCTAACTTAAAAACCGTGGAACACGGCTTTAATGATGAGAAGGATATCGAAAACTATTACAATTCGTTCGGATATTTGAGATGCTAAGCTCTTGCCACCAATCACAGCGGCTGTGGTGCACAATGTTTGTGCCCTGTGCAAGCAGAGAGATCAGTCAGCAGTAGAGAACGAGCTATCAGGTTGATACGAATCATTATGTGAAGAAGACTTACAAAATTCCGCCAAGGACTACACCGAGTGGATTTTCATCTGCAGCCAACCCAATAGTTGCAAGCTAGAAAATAGAGTTAGTTACAGCGTCAGTATGTGAAGCACTAGGCTAAAGTGGAACCAAATAGAGCAAGAGTGACTAGAAGGAAAGCTACCTGACTTTTGTCACCCCATTCACCAAAGAAGTTTATCGAAAACGCCTGCAGAAGAGAGAAATATGTGAAACTAATTGCAGAAAAGGTCTTCGGTTTAAGAGAAACCTCTGCAGAAATTATGAATTACCTTGAGAAAAATGGGAGAGAAGAATGCAGTGAGGAATGGTCTTTTCTGCTTTTTCTGTTCATCTTCAATCTACAACATCAAAAGATATTATTAAAAACTTTAGCTTGGATACTAGCAGTCATGAATCTCTAGAGATTTAGTTCCATACCTTACTGCTGTCCTTTTTCGATCCATCATTACTCTTCAAATCAGAATCCCATCATACAATACGCAAGTGTCAAACTAAAAGCATTGTCTCTAAGCCTGAAAAAAAGGTTTACAAGAAGAAAAACCAACCAGTTCTGCTTCAACTTCAGCCAATTCTTCAGAATCCCTGCATATAAAAACAAATTTAGATGACAAAACATTTTATAAAATAGTGTTCCTCAAGTCATCAAATTTTCTTACCCTCCTTCGTTAAAACCGTCCCACAAAGACCATAACCCGAAGCCAAAGAACAACACCGTTGTTATATGATGTGTCCATTTACGAGAGAGCTGCAAATGCAGTTTTGAAATCAACGTCTTAGTTGCTTGCAAGTTCATAGAGATTCAATGGTAACAGACAGACACAAGCATTTTCATAGTATCTTACCAGATTTGGAGCAATCCAACCAAGTGTAGCAGATAGAATAGTCATCACCTAAAATGTATAATCAAGAAACAAGCTTTCTCAAATCTTAGAAACCTCATTGAACTCAACAATTGTATTAAGACATAGACAAAAAAAAAAACTTACAATCAAAGCTGATAAACAACCAGCTAATACAAGTCTCCTTGGATAACGCATTGCCAAAATCTGATTACAGCACAGAGCATTACAACAACAAAAAGTTAAACACTTCACCACCACAAACTCAATGAGACACAAAACAACTGCTACAATGCGCCATACAGTAACAACAGTTCAAGTTGATAAAAGTCAACAGCTTTGGTCAAAAAGAATCTAAATTTAACAAGAAACGTTCATCAAATCAAATGGATTAGAAAGTTTCTGATCTTGAATCATTTGAGGAATCTTAGAGTATCTTCATTGACTAAACTTGACGTTGTACATTCTTAGCTCTACAAATATTAAAGAAGAAGAAGATGAGTAGAGTGACTTACAGCTGCAGCGAAGAACGTTTTGTCACCAATCTCAGAGAGGAAAGTCATGGCGAGTGACTTAGTAAAACCCTAATGAATCCATTCAATTGGAACCTGGATTGAATTAGCTTCGATTTCTAAAGAGAAAGGTTCGATTTTTAGTGAACAGATTAGGTTTTACTTGATTACGTACCTGCAAAAGAGAGCTCATGGCTACCGGGAGTTATGGGAAATTCACGGCGGAGGGATATGTTTTCCGGCGAGAGCTTGACTGAGAGACGATAGTCGCGTAAGAGAAGTTTTGGGATTTGCTTTGGTGGGAGTGTGGAGAGCGTACGGTGGCTATACTCAGATTCTTATTGGTTAGATCTTGCCACGTGGAGGAATACGATTCGAAGATCTTTGTATGTAGGACCCATGGAACTTAAGCTTTGGTAGAGTCTAGTTGACTCATAGAGTTGTATTTTATTTTATTTATTATTTGTTCCATTAGGTCATAATAAGAAGAAGAATACTATACTATTCACGTATTCGTCACTCACCTTATGTTTGGCAAAAAACAAATGGACTCGATTAATCCAATCAGAGCAGAGTCCAAAGGAGTTAAGGGTGATCAAGATGATGAATTTTTTTTGATAAATATCAAGTTCAAGATGATGAATTGGACTTGAATTTTATGAAAAAACAGAGTTTACTCTTCTAAACCGATAGGTACCAGGGGCGGACTCACAGTTCTGAGTGTGGATGCACGTGCACCTATTAAAATATAAAAATTAAAATTTTTACATAGGATAATATGTTTAAAATGGCAATTTAGTTAGTAGTGCACCCATTAATTCTTTGAGGTAAGAGGTTCGATACCTCTTAAAAGCAATTTTTGCACCCATTCGAAATTTAGGCTGGATCCGCCCCTGATAAGTACAACGCATGTTTTTAGCCAAACCAAAATCTTGGAGTATAGTGTGATCCTAAAATGATATTTGAAGCTGTAAATATCGCCCAAACAACACATAGAAAACACAAGTGCCACAAAGTTAAATCCAAGTACTTTAGAGTTTAGAGTATTTTTGTTTTGTCTTATAAGTAAATGGGCTACAAGTCTTTTATGCTCCACAGCTAAGTGATTAACTGTATAACAACAAACATGAGTCATTTTTTCTACTTGTCAAATCATCAATAGGAATTATTAGGGAGTTGTAAAAGATTTTGTTTTGGTCAAATGTAACAATCCAATATACTGTATTTAACTGTTTATCTTCGGAAAAGATAAAAGACTCTAAACTTTCATGAAAAAAAAAAAAAGAGAGAATAGAAAACAAAGTGAAATCATTAAAAAGAATGGTACAAAAGGATACAGAGAAATGTTCTCACGATTTAACTTCACCCAAATTTTTAAAAAGAAAATGAAGAGAAAGAGACAAGATCGGATTCTGACGAGTAAAAACAAGAAATACCCACAAGACTAAACAGAGCCCAGACGTCATTGACTCTGCCAATGTACTACTCTCTTGTCCAAAACCATATTTCATAATTGTTATGTTTTCAGTATGCAATTTCCGGTTTATACCAAATAAATTTGCAATTGCTCTAATTTGTAACATGCATAATCGCCTAATTGCGTTTTCTAATGCGATTATGCAAGTATTTTACCAATCAAAAAAATTTGCCTAATAATAAACAATTAGGCAAAAACGCAAGATTTGCTTTTTGCCTAAAAATACAAGTAAAAAGTCATTATGCAAAATAAGCATACATTTAGTGGTTTATTTCATTATGCATGATATCCAATCACACAAAATTTTGATTATGCAAATTTTTATTTTACACCTTTTTAATCTGCAAATTTTTATTCTGCAAATATGCAATTACGCAATTATGCGTTGTTACCAATCAGAACCAATGTTTTTCTTCCGAGTTATAAGTGAATATATATTTGGTAGAAGAAAAGTCAATAAAGCCTCCGAGAGAAACGAGAGTTTACTGGTTTTAGAATAGGAGACAGTAATAAATGTGATACTTAATTTGGATTCTATTAAAAAACAAAAACTCATAATAGTTTCTCCATTTACATGAGGAAGATGTTTCTTTCAAGCAAAGTCTTTCTTTTTAATGCTCTTCTTCTTCATCGGTACACTGAATATAAAGTTAATAACACTGCTATATTATTGCTATTTTATCATTAAATACAGATACTATTTAAAATTCATTAATTTTATTTAATTTGTGTGATCAGAAATAATAAAATAAAAATGGGAGATTTTAATTCGCTTTCCATCAACATCACATCAGCTTCAGGGCAGAAGCAAGCCAGCCAGACTATTGCCTGTCTTATGGTAACTATATTTCATTAATATATGTTTTTTTTAATTTTAACTTAAAACAGTTAATTAATTAAATAAAGAAATACTCATTGAGAATACATCAGCTTTAGGCTAGGCCTTTGACATTTTACAAGAGAGAGGAGAATAAAAAACGCATCGTTTCAACAATACATCATGATTCATGAGTATAGTGCATTAATTACAATTTACAACTGAAATATTCTATTAGAAGAAGTCGTAAGCATCATTATTTATTTAATTTTATATATATATATATATAATTTTACATTTTCTGCATGGGGAAAAAAAAAACTCAGAGTACAGTGTTGATAGGCCATTTTCAACTTTGGCAGACAGTAAACAAGATGGAAATGACGCTCTGTATCTGAAACATCCAGGCTCTGCATTACATATATATATATACACACAAATATACACATTTATTCCATGTGTAATGTGTTATACTACATTTTCGAGATTTACCAGTACAAGTATTTTGTTATGTAAAAACACCAAAAACAATCTTTTATTCAGTATTGTATTTAAATTTTCGAAGATTTACAATTCTCTAACTTAAGGTTTATATACTAACCGACTACAAACAATTTACAAAGGCAGGTTTTCATTTCTAAGATTTTGTAACCTAACGTATCTTAGCAAATTTATTTTTTCGTCAAACCCTAAATATGGTCTATAACAAAATTTAAAATGAAATATTCTTAATTAAGTAATAAATCAAAGATTAGAGAAAAAAAAAAAGCACACTCCCAATTTTCAAGAGACATTGTCAGCAAGCATCCATAATATCTTCATCCTCGATTCTATCTTCATATCTTTTTCTTGATAAATTCTATCTTCAATCTTGATTAAAGACCCCCAAAAAAAAAAATATTAATTACAACGTATAAATAACACACACAGACACACATATATACAATTTCCAAATACTAAGATGTCGTGTAACGCCGATGTCTCAATTTTAAAACTAAAAGCACGAACATACGTAATTCGATAACGCTCATATGGTAAATTTAAAAATTGCCCATGAGTCATTAAAAAACACACTCACACACATACACAAAAACATGTGTGTATATGTTTATGTATACTCTACATATGTCCTTTGACCGAATGATGAAATCATATTCATTTTTTTGCTATACTCACGTTTAGACATATGAATAAAATCTTTATAAATCAAGCAAATCAGTAACAAACTGTTCTTATTAGTGTAGTAGATTTTTCCAACTGCTACTAGGAAAAAAAAACACATCGAATGTTCAACATTTGCCTAAATATGTTTTCTCAGAATCCAAAAAACATACAAAGAAGATATTCAAATTTGGGTTCATAACAAGACTTTTTGGATCCACAATGTCACGATGTGTCAAATTCATATCACTACTAGTTTCTCCCAATTTTATCCACATAATTACTCTCTCACAAACCCTAACTTTTAATTTCTTACCTTTTACAGCCAAAAATGCTAATTTTGTTTTCCCACATTTGGCATTTTGTTGTTTTTCACCAAGAAAATGAATGATTAGATTCATTAGCAGATGATCAAAAGTTAAAGAGTGTAAATTATAAAAGGATTCTTGAATGTTAAAAAAATGGATTCGATTAAACTTATAATTTTTTCACTAAAATCCCATTTAAAATGAAATAAGATAGTAGATTTACCAAAAAAAAAAAAAAAGTGTAATTTAAAAAAAAAGGAAAAAAGGATACGTGGGTGTGTGTGTTGGTTATTGGGAAACTAAAATCCCACCCTCTCAGACGCAATTCATTTATATTATTAATAATTAATAATAAAATCTCAAATCCTTTCACTCTGATTCTCTCTATCTCTCTTTCTCACACAAATATTATTATTCGTATTTATTAATCATGAATCCTCCAGCCGTACTGATTCGCCATCTTTTCACCTTTTAATGAATTTTCCTCTCTTCCTTTTTTAATATTCACTTTCTTCTTCTGAATCAAAAAAAAAAAAAAAACTCACTCACTCTTCTTCTTCTTCTTCTTTCAAGAACCATAACACAATGCAGAGCAGCTTCAAGACCGTTCCTTTCAACTCTGATTTCTACTCTCAATCTTCTTTCTTCTTCAGGTAAACTTCTCATATCTCTTACATCTTTTCTTCAAAGCTTCAACTTTTTTAAAAAATCTAATCTTTATTGTTTTCTCTGTTTACAACCAAGAAACAGAGGAGATAGTTGTCTTGAAGAGTTTCATCAACCAATCAATAATAATGGTTTTCACCATCAAGAACCTATCAATTTAAGTCCAAGTCAGCTTCTTCTTCTTCTTTTTCCTTTCTCTTCCTTTTTGTATATAAGTACAAGTACAAGCTTTGTTGAAGGAATCTTCTGATTTTTTTTTCTGCAGATGTCACTATTGCTTCATCCAACTTACAACACTACACGACGTTTGATACGGTAAAAGTTTCACCAAACAACATCTCTGTACATATTCTCCTAAAGTTCTTTTCTTTTCATTCTTTTAATGTATATACTCTGTTTAGGCTATGGAGTGTGGTGGTTTGAGGGAGAGACTTGAAGGAGAAGAGGAGTGTTTGGACACAGGGCAGTTAGTGTTCCAGAAAGGGACAAGGTTAGTAGGAGTAGGAGGAGGAGAAGTGAACAGCAGTTTAGAGAACTGGTGTGATTCGGTTTCAGCTATGGCTGATAACAGTCAACATACTGACACTTCCACAGATATTGATACTGATGACAAGACTCAGGTTTTGTTCCTTTGTCTTCTTCGTTAAATCATCATCATCATCACACACACAAAAAAAACAAAGAAGATAAAAAGATTCTGTTTTTTTTTTTTCTTTTTTCTTTCATTTCTGTTTGTTTCTTCACTTTTGGAGTTTTGTTTTGTCTATTTTTTGATAGGTCACCTTGGAATTCGATCATATAATGTTTTCTCAGATTATGTCTGTTCCAATAAGAGCTTGTTTTTTGTTGTTTTTGGGGGCTAGTGAGACTCACCATTGGATGATATATGTTTTGTTAAATGACCCACAAAAAGAAAATTTTATATGTTTCATGTAAAGTTTCTTCCTTTTTATGGTTATTATGATATGAACTTTATTGGCCCATGGCTTAGAACGATGTAGTTACTTGTAAAGTTTCTTGCTTTTTATTGATATAATATGAATTTACTGGCCCATTGTTTAAAAAAAATGCAATTACTTGTAAAGTCCTTATGCTTTTTATTAGGATATAATATGATATTCCCTGGCCCATGGCTTTAAAATGCAATTCAGTTCCATTGTTGCATATTGAGTTTGTTATTGCTTGGTGTTGTTTAGTTAAATGGAGTTCATCAAGGAATGATTTTGGCTACAGATTGTTCAGATCAATCCAAGGTGAAACCTAGTGATCAAAGGGTAGTTGTTCTGGTTTGAACCTGTTTGGATACGTTTTTTGGTTTATGTGTGAGTGAACTTTTTGACATTTCAAATTCTTGGCAGACACTTCGAAGACTTGCTCAGAATCGGGAGGCTGCTAGGAAAAGTCGATTGAGGAAAAAAGTATAGTAATAGCTGACTCATTGAGTTGTGTGTTTTTTTTTTCATCTTCCTTAAACTATCTTTGTATTTACTTTCAATCTTTGAATTGCATTGTCTCTTAAATAGGCATATGTACAGCAGCTTGAGAACAGTCGAATCAGGCTAGCTCAGCTAGAGGAAGAACTCAAAAGAGCTCGCCAACAACAGGTCTTGAACTGACTGTGCCATGGAAGAAGAAAGCTTCAAGCTTTTTACTAATTTGTATTGATGGGTTTCTCTTGTATGCAGGGATGTTTAGTCGAAAGCGGAGTTTCAACGGATCACACACATATGGCCTCTGGAAATGGTAAAACTTTGAGCATTCCCACATAAACACTTTCTTGGCTCTTTGTGATCTTTACTAAGAAAGAAGTTTTGTTTTTAATGTTGCAGGTGCATTTTCATTTGAACTGGAATACACACGTTGGAAGGAGGAACATCAAAGGCTAATCAACGACTTAAGATCGGGTGTGAACTCGCAGTTAGGTGACAACGAGCTACGTGTGCTAGTAGATGCAGTGATGAGTCACTACGATGAAATATTCAGGCTAAAAGGAATAGGCACTAAAGTCGATGTCTTTCATATGCTCTCAGGCATGTGGAAGACACCAGCCGAGAGGTTTTTCATGTGGTTAGGTGGATTTAGATCATCTGAGTTACTCAAGGTATATAGAAATGGTTGGTTCAATCTCTTTTTGTCACAATGATTGGTTTTTGATCATTCTGTTTCATGTATGTTGTTTTAGATATTGGGGAACCATGTGGATCCGTTAACGGATCAGCAGTTGATAGGCATCTGTAACCTTCAACAGTCGTCTCAACAAGCAGAAGATGCATTGTCACAAGGCATGGAAGCTCTTCAACAATCGCTTCTCGAGACACTTTCCTCTGCTTCAATGGGACCAAACTCTTCAGCTAATGTTGCTGACTATATGGGTCATATGGCTATGGCTATGGGGAAGCTTGGCACTCTTGAAAACTTCGTTCGTCAGGTACAAAAACAGAAACTTCTTGACACAACAATAATTGGCATTACAAAAATCAAGAACCTGAAAAAAGGTTATTATATATCTTTTGCAGGCAGATCTATTGAGGCAACAAACTCTACAACAGCTTCACAGAATTCTCACAACACGACAAGCTGCGCGCGCCTTTTTGGTCATCCACGACTATATTTCTAGGCTTAGAGCACTTAGCTCTCTATGGTTAGCCCGACCTAGGGACTAAAAACCATGGTCATGAGTCATGGACCAAAGGAGAAAAACATAGTTGGTGGTCTTGGATTTTCACATTTTTAACTAAAAGACCAAAAGCTTTGTTCCTTAAGTGTCTTTAGAAGGTTCATCTGTTATTTAGTTGGTAGTGAACGTTACCATTCAGAATCAATCATCGTTTTTTATTTATGTATTTTACATTCCCTAGCTAAACTGATAAACAACAGAAGCTGACAAAGATCTACAGAAAAGTAAAAAAAAAAAAAAAAAAAAACGGTAAAAAGATGAATGTATTAGCGAATCATGCCAGGGACTACTATAGGAGGTGTTACTTTCTCTCGGCTCCATTTCTCTATATTTGAAAGCCATCCTGAAAATAAAAATCACCAAAAATAAGAAAACATATTTTGTGAAATCTTGTGGAAGTTTAATCTTTGTTTTTGTTTTGGTCATTTATTGTTTAATAGGTTTGTTTATTGATGTTTCTTTTTGTTTGGATTCTTGATTGTACTATTGGAAAAATGGGATTTAGTAGGCTTCTCTGAATTTGGATGTTTTGGACGATTCAAGAATATGTTATCTACTTTGAGGTTAATCTACTCTATATAGGTTTTTCTAAGTGCATCATATGAGGATTTGTTGTAGCATTTGATAGGTTAAATTCTCTAATCTAATACAACAAATTGGTCGAGAGAAAAAGAAAAAACTTTAAAGGCATTAGATGAATACCGATAGAAGGGTCAGCGCCGCGGTTCTTGAGCTCTCTAGATTCTTGGCAAATAGCACAATGGGTGCAACATAGATGGACCCAAAAGTCACGACATGGTTCATCAGGCAATGCGAAATGTTCCCTAAGCCTTGTCCGGCTTGGGAACGCATAAAGCCAGCAACAACCAACAAAGCCTAACGCCAAATGAATCAAACCTGCGTTCATACAAGCTGCAAAAAAAATACAAATTTTAGATTCTTATAAATTATAACACAAATAGTTGTTATAGAAAATGTAAATGATGGGTTTCTTACGTATGGTTCCTCTGTGTACGATCTCTACGTTTTGAGCGAAGGTGACACATGGCATTATAGTTGTCTGAACACCTTTGGGATGCAATAAACAAAAAAACAAACCCATTTGATTTGAGACAAGAAGAAGAAGAAGATCAAACAAACACAAAAGAGATTTTATATTTTTGATGAAGGGAACGTACAAATGTGAGCATCTTCGTGACAATCACAAAGGCCGGTCGTCCATAATCCCTGAGGAAGCTGTTCGGCGTATGGTTGATCCCGGAACGATGCTCCCTCCGCCTTAAACACCGGCCCATCCCCGTACATTTTCAGTTTTATTAATAGCAATTCTCCCAAAAATCAAACAATAATAATAAATAAATAATTATAAACCACTTTCTTTTGATTTTCTCTACGTTGTTTGAGCAGAAGAAAGATGAATGGGTTTGATCAATTTTTCTACAGAATTAAAACTCCAATTATCTTTTTTTTTCCGGTGACAAAAATTAGGAAACTAAGGGGAGAAAAAATTATTTAAATATTTACTTTTTTTCGATTGGAACTGGACATACGCAGCAAAAAGCCTTCAACAGAAAATAGAGAAGATAAGCGTCAAAAAATTTGTTGGTGAAAAGTTATAAACGAATATTAAAGGGATCATAACGATTAATCTAAATGTAGTAATACTGTGTAGTGTAATATGAAACTAGATTTTGTAATATACAAAAATAGAAAATTGTTGTTGGATAGATAGATTGTCCACATCATCTGCAATCTATATAATCCGTAAAAGTATTTAGTTGACCAGAGAAGAGTTAAAACTTAAAAGATTTGTACAAGAAAGATGTTAAATCTCGTAAGATTTGTACAAAAAATTATACTTTTTTAACCCTCAATAAAGTGACATATTTTTTTCATTTAAAATGATTCAACTATATATTAATAAAAAAAAAATTAAAAAGATAATTTTCTAATTATCCTACAAATTGAGATTACTGAAAACATGTTTACCGAAGATCAAAACTTTTAAGAACAGTAATTTTACTGAATAATAACCTCATTTAAGGCAAATAAAAAAAGAGAGACAATACAGAACATTCTAGTACAACATATTTTCAACTTTCCATTATTTCCAAGAGAAAAACTGGCCAAAAAAAAACTGAAATGGTCAACGTTTGTGTCTTAGAAATTGATAGTGCTGGGTTTCCAAAAAGTCATGAATGATAATAATTGCTGATTTCTCTAATAAAAAAAATAGGGGTAAGAAGGGAGACATAACAAGAAAATGAGGTTGCCTTCAAAACGAACCACGAACTAGGCTTTTTGTCTACAATTTGTCCCCCACTAGAATTGTCTGATTCATTTTAAGACATTATTTTAGTTAATAGTAGCTACACAATTACAATTTGGTTTCAACAAATAAAAATGGTTTCTTATAAAAAAGAAAAAGAAAAAAAAAGAAGAGACTTACAACTTTAGTCTTAAATTTTTGCCTGAACTCAATTAAATCTTCATCCTTCCTCAACTCACCTTAAAAAGTGTTGTCCAGATTCATTAAGTCATGCACCTATATGGGACATGGCCATACCCATATGGCATATCCAACAACATGCACACACTGCTTTATTATTTATTTTTATTCTTTTTGTTCAAGGTCTATTTAAAAAAAAAAGTTAATAGAAACAGATTCAGATTTTATTATTCAAACTAAAAGTAACTTTTCATAAACAAATTATATACTGGTACTCCCTCCGATCATAAATAAGTGTCGTTTTAGAGTTTTTTATTTTTTCTAAATAAGTGTCGTTTACATTTATTAATGTCATTTTTACACAACAATACCAATTATAGCCTCCACATAATTAAAGATGTAAATATAAAACAAAATTAAAAATGTAAATATATCTTATTAATAAGGGCAGTGATGACAAATTACAATATTTCTTAATCTACGTAAAAACCAGTAAAACGACACTTATTTGTGATCGGAGGGAGTATATAGTAGATTTATAGAACTTTTAGTAAGAACTTTTTTTACTAACTAAATAATCCGTAATGAACAAAACCGAAAATCATATTAATTAATTCTTTTTCTTTTTTAATATACCTAGAAATCATATTACTTACTAAACTTACATCTAGTAGGATTACTACAGACTATAATAAGATACAAACACATAAGAGCTACCATAAATGTTTTATAAAAAAGACAGAACTCTAATTAAAGGGAATCGTAGTTATGTATGAAAGCATCGATGTGGCACAACATCTCCAGAGTTGTGGTGTGAGCAAGTTGAGACTTGCCGAGAATATGAAACGCGTGTCCAACGCCTCTGTACACCACGCGCTTGATCAACTTCTCATTACCATCGCACATCTCCATGTTTCTGTCCATCAACAGATCCATCTCCGCCACGCAAACCAGCGTCCTCATCACCGTCGACTTGATCTTCACCGGTTTACAGTACGGATGATCTCTGTTTTCTCCACGTGGCAAAGTCAGCCTCCACCATGCGTCGGACGCAGCCAATGTCAGCCCCGAGCTCTTGTTGTTCCCCACGCGCTTCTCGCTCTCTGTACGCGCCTCTCCGCCGAAGAAAGGCTGGATCAGGATCGTTCCTTCTATCTTTAGGACAGCCAAATCGTCGGCGGCTGCTAATCTTGCTGCAACATGGTGCGCGATGTTGCCTCCGGAGCTGTCTCCGGCCAAGAATATTCTGTTGAAGTCACATAGCTTGGCCCACAAGTTATCGCTTCTTACTTTGTTGAGCCAAAGAATGACATTGACCCCATCTTCGTAAGCTGCCGGAAGAGGATTCTCAGGGGCTAAACGGTAATTTACAGACATGACCAAGCACCGTGAGCGAGCGGACAATCTGGCCAAGAACTCGTGGTAACACGACCAAGAAGCCGAGCCGATACAGAATCCTCCACCGTGGAAGTAGACAAGCAAAGGAAGCTTAGAGACCGACAACTTGGTGGTCATCATCGGGACATAGAGACGAGCCCAAACGTTGGTCAACTTGTCTATGCTAACGTCGGAGCAAGCCACACCGAGGTCGAGGGGTAGTGAGGGATCCACACACGGCACGACTTGAGGTCGTTCCACGTGGCCGTCTTTGTAAACTTTAATAAGGCCTTGCACTTCGTCTACGACCGGTCCATGAAGGTTGGTGTTATTAGGGTTAATGGTGGTCACATGGGTCAATTTGGTGGCTCCCATATTGTAATTTTAAATGTGATTTTTGCAGTTTTGTGACACAATGAGAGCCTTTTATTAGAGTTTGCGAGATTTGATGTGTTTGGAGATTTCTTATATAGGAGGAGCCGAGGAGGATGTATAATAGAAGGTGATGGAGACGGGTAAGGTCGAAAATATTTCTAAATTTTACTTTTTCATTAAAATACTATCAATAATTGAAACCAAAACTAAATTTTGTGGGCTACTTTACTTACTCTCTTTTTTATTTATTATGTAGTTACAAAATATGGTTCTCTTTGTAGATGCTGATTTTAATGTCTAGGACCGGAGATACCACGTGTCACGTTTTTTTCACTGCAATAATTTGTGGATTTTTTTTCTAGTAGGACACATTCATTTCTCTAAACTTTTAATTTAGAATATTATCGTCACTGATGATATAATAGAAACGTGTGAATAAGACTTAAAAGGGTTATTATCAACAAAAGAAAAAGACTTAAAAGAATTGTTCTTATCCAATGGGCGTGGGGGTAGCAATATTCAACGTGACTAGTTCTTTGTGAGCTAGTCGATGGATTGTAGTGATATTTTATTATTTCTCTTAAACTTTCCATTCACCAAATCGTATCATAATTTTTATAAAAATAATATATATTGGAAAGATGAAGATGGCACGTGGACATCAAACATTGTGATGGTGGGAGATTAGTCTTCCATTTTTCAACGGCATAGAGTCAGAAGAAGTATGGGATTGGTTGGAAGGGTTTGTCAAAATGCACTTACCAAAAAGTAGAAAAGATACATCGCCCACTTTTGTTGTTTTTCATTGTTCATGCACCAATCTTATCATTTTCTTTTAATTAATTTTATTATGTATACGTAGAGAAACATTTCAACACCAATGAGGAGTTGTCCAGTTGTTAACGCTATAGATGAATTTGTGTCTATAAGAAGCATAGTAGTTTGATTATATTTTTATTTTTTTATGAATTATAGGAGTTCTGGATCTTTGTTCCATAATGTTTTTCGAGTATCCAGAACTAACATTTAGTTCATTCCTATTTTAATAATGTATTTTAATACCAATGAAATATTGAATCCGGGGAAACAAAGAAGTCAACCCCGTATGTAAAGTATTTATATTATTTTGATGTTGATTTCAATAAATTAGCAATTTTGATTCCACATTTTGCGGTAAACCAAAAAGAAGGAATATACATTTTAACATGTTTTTTTATTAATTCATTTTAACATTCCAACATGTTTTTTTTTGTTTGGTTTAACATTTCAACATGTTGTCTGTATTAGTAAAAGTTTACTTGTTGAATGTACATTTATCATCATTAATTCATATCCCGGAATCATATATGTTGAAAGTAGTGACCTTTTTATCAAATATTTAATTAGTGTGAGATTTGGCTGTCACTAAAATCATATATAGGAATATGAACATTTTGTACACAGAAATGACTAGCTTAGAAGCAAATTTTGGTATTAAACAATAATCTAACAACTGATGGATGCTAGATTAATCTCATTGTTATTTGTTAAAATTATTATGAAAATTTGATTGAAGTATGGGTATGAAAGTTGATTGGTGTTTCTATGTCTAGTCAATCAAAGAATAAACAAGTAGGAGGAAGTTTAGGTGGGATATATAATGTAGAATAAGAGGATGATAGTGTTGACAAAAGTGGGACAAAACCCATTGTCATGTTTGGTAATTTTCTAGCACATATAGGTAAAGGTCTCAAACACAATGATAGTATATACTTTACTTTTGGTCTGCCCCATTTCCCATTAATTTACCAACAATATACACAATTTTTCACATCAAATTTTTAAACCCTAATTTGTAACATAGCGAATAGTTGAATATAAAACTAATTCTCACCATTCTACTTCTACATGATAGCAATCAAAAATATACTTTTGAAACTACTTTTAGGAGAGAACTCTCAATACACTTTTTTAAAGCATACAATTCACATGCAAATAATATTAATTATTAATCCGCTAAATAATGAGGAATCTACAAGCCTAAACCACATGGACACACACACAGAGAATAATAATTAATAATCCGCAAAAAAAATTCTACATACCAAATGAGTGACAATTATGAAGGATTACAAACTACGTCACGGGATCAAAACAACTAAATAAATATGCACTTTATCATAAATTTTGTAACTTGATTGTTAATTACTACAGATAAACCAATCTAACTAATTCAATCTAGACATGGGCGGTTGAAACATTGGAGGAGCCGTAGCCGTAGCCGCAGCCGCAGATGCAGCATGTCGTGCCCGTCGTTCCATGTTACCATGCCACCCAATGGACAAGTCGAAGTCACGGTTATGTTGAAGTTGTCTATACTCTTGACAAAGAGCGCATGGCTCACAACAAAAGTGAACGCAACAGTCACAACAAGGTCTCTCCTTAAGATTGTATTGGGCTCTTAGTTTGGTTCGGTAAAAGCAAGAGTAGAGACTGCTCCCTCCAAATCCAGTCAGCATCATTATGATCATGTACATCGCTCCGCTCACACCACACGATGTGGATCCTCTGTCTACAATCTCTGCGATGCGTCCAAAGGCAACACATGGGCACCAACAAGTCAAGCAACATGAGTTTATGTCCCTCCAACATTCAAACAAATCAGTTGGCCAACCTTTGGCCTTAACACGGCCAGGGACTGGAGGGACGTTGGAAGAAGTGTTCATGGTGTGATTTAATTTGTTTGAACTTTTGAAGAAACGATGTTTATTATCTCTGATTCTTTTTTTCATAATTTATATATATAATTATATAAATGTTATGGTACCTTTTCACAGATTAATTAACCGTCACAAACTGCAAGGAAGCACGTAGGGACGCCTCGTTTAGTTTTGCTTTTGTTTATTTTTTTTTCACTGCCTTTTAATTATCTTAAGCTCAATTTTTGAATTTGCACAACATATACAAACCGAAATAATAACCTACCACCAAAGAAATCATAAACCTTGTAAATATATTTTTTTTTTAATCAGAAAGTTAAAAAAAAAAAAGATGTTTCATCATTTATTAAATATATGGTTCCACGAATTCCTCCAAAAAAATATTGTGTGAAAAAATAGCGGTTCTACAAATAGCGGTTAAATTCCAGCCAAAAAGGCGGTTTTGAGAATTTATGTCAAAAGCATCATTCGGATGTTTTCCGAAATAAAGGACACATGATTTCAGAAATTTTTGCCAAAATGTGATCTTACTATTTTTTTATATGGAAAAGTGGTTTCGCAAATTTCCCACAAAACATAATTCTGCATTTTTCATCAAAAATGTGATTCCAAAAATGTTGTGGGAGTCGATTTTGGTTTCATAATTAAAATCCACATAAAACCAGTAAACAAAAAATAACATAACTTATGTCCCTTTATTAAATTTTGTTTTTAGATACCTTTAATTCAACATTCATAATACTAACAAAGTAGCATCACTTCACTCCCCCAATCATATCTCTCACACACTCAAACCGCAAGTCTGATCAACGGGATCTTTGAAACCAGCTTTTGTGCTAAGCTCCTCAAAGGCATTGACAAGATTCTGAAGCCTAGCAACAAACTCGATCAGAAGAGAAGCAAACGTAGCCAGAGACAAAGAACTCGCACTTTCATATACTTTAAATTCAATCTCATTCACCATAGAACCACCACCAATGAAGGACATACTTGGCCACATCTCTCGGTTCCTAAACATCATACTCTCAGTTGACATCATAGTCAGAGATTCATTACCATTGCCTTGATTCTGATGATTGTTGTTGTTGTTGTCCCAAATCTGGCTTAAGGATTTGATCACTTTGGTCTCGTCGTCTTTGGCTTCTTGATCGTTTTCTTGAGCTTCTTCAGCTTCAGCTTGCTCTTTAATAGCTGCCCAGCTTTCGGAGTTGACAAGAAGATAAGATTTTCTGTCTACTTTCATTTGTAGTTCCTCTGCTGCAAGTTGAACGTCTTTTAGAATCTCTCCAAGGCTTAGCTTCTCCATTTTCTCAACTTTTTCTCCAAACAAACGTAAAACTTTTGCTCCTTCATTACCAACTCTTCGAAGCTCTTGACTGAAAACTTGTCTTTTCTCTGGAGATGCCTGCCACATCACATCACACAAATGCAACTTTCTAAATTGAACATCACATATTCTAGCAAATACTCTTTTCCATTCAGTTTCATAAGAATTTGTTTCATATTATTTCATCTTTTACAGTTTATATATGCAAAATTTAAATTTATTAATTGATGATTACCTTTATAATATCAAATTAGTATTGGTTAAAATCAGTGTTCTAAAACGCGCTAGGCGCTTGGTATGCGGTGGATGAACGCCTAACGCCTAACCGTATACGCAGGTGCTTAGGCGGGCCTAGGCGGATAATATTTTTTTTATAAATATATATATAATCTCAGAATTATGTAAATTTTGGTAAATATATAGGTGTAAAATATTATTTTCAAATGAATAGAATTAGCTTATAAAATAAATAAGTAAAATCTTTTAAAATAAAATATTTTTACATAAAAATATATAATTATACAATCTTTTACAAAAAAAAATAAAAATTCTTTGTAGGATCCGCCTACGCATCCGCATAAACCGCGTAATCGGGCGCATAAACGCTATTAGGCATCCAAATTATTCAAAAACGCATAAATCACCGTATAACATAAAATATGTACGCCTAGCCACCGTACAGAAAAAATTGCCACATCCTTGAAATTTTTAGTGGCTTAGCTTCTCCATTTTTTCAACTTTTTCTCCAAACATCCATCCAAAACATCTTATAAAACGAAACGGAAAGAGTATAATATTTGTATATCGTTTAGTAGTTTTTTAATTGCATTTTTTTCTTTCTCCTAAGGCAATTTACTCTGAAGTCTCTCAGTTATGTTTACTTACTAATAAACATTCATCTTACTAGCAAAAGTTGGGTTTCAAGAAATAGTATAAATAAGGAACCTGTATCTCTGAAAGAATACATCCATGCATTGCCATGACCGTGAAAGCGCAATGCCTCACTGCACCACTAAGTTTCACATAGTTTTTCCAAGGATGGTTAAACGTTTTGTAAGGTCCATGTGGAGGCTCCCATATCGCAAATTCAAGCTGCATATATAGGCCCTTTAAGCTATATATATATCACCATAATATATAGATTGTAGAAACATATACCAAAGAATCTTCTTGGCTTGTAGATTGAACAGCGGATCTGTACCCACTGTATAATGGATCATCTGAAGCTTGGTACGTTAGAATCTTCGAGGGGATTCTCTCGTACTCAACACATTGCAAATAACCATTAACACATCCTAAAAGATGAAAACACACAAAAAACCTAAAACAAAGGGACATTGGAAATAATAAGATAAAACCATGTTTGGTTTGATTTATGTTTAATCTTACCTTCTAGTGAATCTGCCACAGCCTTGAAATTTTTAGCCACTAGTTTATGGAGATCTTCTCCAGCCCATATAGGAAATATAAATATATTCACAACCAAACAAACCGTTGCACCAAGCACAATAAGCAAAATCCTGTAATAAGCAGTGCTTAAGAAATCTCTTGAGTTGTTCCCGGAAACAAGAACGATACAATATGTTAACTTGAACACTCTGAATGCATATTCATATGGTTTCATAGCCGCGTAAAGTTTCAAGTAACTAGCACCAAAACCTGATATATTAGACAAAGAGAAATTAATGATTGTAATCCTTGTAATGGATTAGAGGAGATAACAAAGAAATGATGCAAACCTGCAAGGAATATGCAGAGTATGATGACTACTTCTTCGAACTCTCCCGATAAAACAGAGAGTTTCGCGACGCCAAGAGCAAGTCCGCCAGCTAACATTGTGCCTAAAGCTCTGTTGAATCCTTTCACCAAAGTTGCTCCTGAAAATTAAACATAATTAGCAAAATTAGATTCACACAAAGAAAGGAATCAAGTACTGTATAAGATTGATCAGAAAATGTGATTGAAACAGTAAAAAATGCAACTCAGTTAGTCATAGAGAAGAATAAGAGTGACACAAAGGAGAAAATTAAGGCTCAACAGAAATTTGAGCAAGCATCACTTCACACAAACAGTGAAATGCAAGTCAATAAGTAAATCTAAACAGAGGAAATAGAAACAGAATGAATCAAAAAAAAAAAAAAAAAAAAAAGGAACAAACAGTGAAATGCAAGTCATTAAGTAAATCTAGACAGAGAAAATAGAAACAGAATGAATCAAAAAAAAAAAAAAAAGGGAATTATTAAGATCCCAATTAGCATTAAAAGAATGTAGAATTAACAAATATTGGTGACTTTAGTTCCAAGAAATGGATTCAATAGACAGAAAACAGAGCTTCATGTAATGAAAACACGAAAAGATCCAATCAAAGCTTCCTAACATTTTTACCAAAAAAAAAAAAAAAAATGATCCAATCAAAGCAACAAAATTGGAACGAGCAAAACTTCTTACACACAAAACCAAATAAAGTATATATAAGAAACAAAATTGATCTGAAAATGTAAAATAAAAAAAAATAAAAAAAGATCTGAAAATGTGATTGAAACTGTAAAACGAAACTCAATTAGTAAATCCGAAAGGATCCAAAATGTAAGATTGAATCCAAAAAAAGGGAACAGTTTTTTTTTAATCTAAACTAGATTTGGTACACATGTGCAAGTGTCTTGAGTTCAAGATTCCACTAAACATATAAATAAATAAAAACTCAAAGATCCAATCCAATCATTAAGGAAATTATTATAAACTTTGGCATAGAGTTAGGAATCATTTTACCAACATAATACTCGAAAATGAGGACGACAGTGAGAATCGCCCAAACAGCGAATTTACTAGCATCTTGGAGAGGCTCTTTAAGGAAGATGACCAAAGAACATAGTGCGAGAGCTATTCCCACCTTGATGGCGAAGAAAAGCTTCTTACGATCAGAATGTCCCATGGCGTATAACTTCGCCGGAGCTTCGTAGATAGCTCTCCAGGAGCAACCACGGCAACACCTACGATCATCGGAGACGTCACTAGAGTCGTTAAAACCGAAGTCTGAGTAGGTTTTTCGTGACTGATAGAGAAGCTTCTCTCTGTTTTGGTCTGAGAATTTGCCTCCCATATTTTTTTTACTCTGACAGATAAACAGAACCTGAGAGAATCTTGTCGTCCTTTCAAATAGAAAGATGTTTTTTTTTTAAAAATAATAATATCAAGATTTGTTTTGTGCTTTGCAAATAATGCATGCCCTCAGTTCATCATCTCTGAGATTATATCGTTTTTTTTTTTGAACTTACCTTTTGGCGCAAATACATTATAAATTTGATAGTTACCTGAGTAATAAGTTTTTTTCCTATATGGTTGAAAAGTTGAAACTAACATTAACAAACTGATTCTTCTTTATCCCAAAAATAAATAAATAAATAATAATTCCATTTTAGAGAATTTTGTTTTCTCTGTTTTTTGTTTTATTTCAAATTTCTATGTAAAATTTAATTTAATATTTTGTAACCACCTGTATTTTAAAATTATTATTATTATTATTAATTAAAAGATTTGTTAGATAGAATGTTTTATGTTAAAAAAAAAGAGTATATCTCTGCATTTTTAACTAGAAATTTTTAGTTTTACTTTTGGACATAGCTACATTATAGTTGATTTCTGGGGTTTATAAATTTTCTTTTCTTCGGATTAAGTTTATTTTTAAAAAGTTATGAGCAGAAAACCACACATCTTTTGTTGAAATCTACAATTTCCCTAAATTTCCCTCAAATGGGGTTGAACTAAATTTTTGAAAACTACCAATATATATATATTTTTTTAAGAAAAAAAAACGCTACCAATATATTTATGGGAATTTCTCTATATTTTTGTTAACAACTGACAACAGATGGATAAACAACCTGACAGTTAAAACTTTTGGGGACATGTATAATGCAAATGGACCAATAATATGGTGGTTAACAAATTAGGCACATGTCTTAAAATCGTTTCAAGACTCTTAATAATTAGAGAGACCAACAGTTTTGGAAGAGTATCAATGAGACGACAATTTTGATGGTCATGACTCGTGAGTGTGACATTTTGAAAATTGAAACTAAATTATTCAATCTACTACTCCCCTCACTATGCTCAAAGGCCAAGCCTACCTGACCCACCCTCACTAGTCACTTAGTTTTTTCCTACCTTTCTCCAAAATTTTATCTATGGATTTTGGTGGAATTGGATTGTTTACTACTTTACTCCACAAATTGTTTATGGTATGCTGACAATAGAAAAATATCATGTACACATACATAAAATTGCGATTTAGTTACTATGATCATTTTTTATGAGTTTTTACGTATAATAAAAATTTATAAGACCTTACAAAATCTTACCAATCATTATGTATCATTACTAAATTACCTTATAAAATTTTAATAAATATCATTACCTTATAAATTTTTAATAAATATCATTCCTAAAACTAAATTATAAAATCATATAAAATGTATAAAAAGTGGCATTCTTGAAAACTAAAAGCAAATAATGAATTATTAAACTGTAAGTTTTCCAATCAAAAATAATTATTGAGTGGATAGGGTTCGAAATCAAAAATAAAATCTATCTAAAAAGGTAGCCATTAAGTAAACAAAAATAATCAAAATTGTGGTCTTAAAATATCAATAGAATGACTGAATGAGATGTGGCAAGTCGGTTGCCCTTTTCCTAAAGGGTATGGATACGTATTCATAAGGGAAGTTAGTAACAAAAACAAAATAAAATCAAACAGAAATGAGACAATGAAAAATATTTATGAAAAAATTATGTCATATATATATACACAATGTAGAAACAAATGCAAAATTTGCAGTTGTATGTAATGTTTTGTATGCATATTGTTCAAATGCATTATGCCTATAAACTCAAATTGTTATGTGTGCAATGTGATATTGGGATATTGCATCCTTATGATCAGCAATCACATAATTACTTCATTTTAATTTCCTAAATTTTTGTAATAAAATAATGTTTATAAAGATATAATATTTTCAGATATCAATAAACTTTTCATGATGACATCCAACAACGCCGGAAGTAATTTGATCGTTGTTGATAACCCGACGCAATGATTTGATATCATCCTCTCCTACAAACATATACATCAATTTGATATCTTATGTCTTAACTAGAGAAGACTACCAAATAATTATATTACAAAAATTTTAAAAATTAGAATGAAATCACTACGTGACTTCTAATCATAAGAGATACGATATTCTAATATGATATATATATATATATATATATATATATTTAGATTTAAAGAAGTGTGGACAAGAAAAAATATATATAACCAGATAAAATGCTATTTTCAATTGAAAGGTTTCATAATTGTGTAAATAGAGTAGCGCATAAGCTAGAAAAAAAAAAGTTATTTTGTTTTGCCAAATTATGCTCCAAAGTTGTACAATCATGCCAAATTGAGTTTTACAATCATGTAGAAGTGGATACACCATTGTAATTTCTATTGGGGATTAATGAAAAGTTAAGTTGAGCCAAAAAAAAGGAAAAAAAAAAAAAAAATTGAGCCAAGAAAATAAAAGAAAAGCAGATTCTGCCGTTGACCGAAGAATAGACAGTTGAAAAGTTATATTATTCGGCTGTAATCTTCCAGTCTATCTTCATGGGCTTGTGTAACAGATTTCTATAAGCTCGGCCCACTAAAAAATAGGCCGAAGTCAACAAAGCCCATATATAGTCAAAACTACTTTGAAAGCTCTCCACCCAAAAATGTGACCATAGCTTCCTTATCCAAATTGTGTCACAAAATCTTCCATTGCCCTCTCTGAGAAAACAAAAAGAAATGATGTCATCAATGGCACTTTCATCTGCTTCCTTCAGCTCTTCTTTCATCTCTCAACATCAAAAACTCTCCATCACTGCTTCTCCTCCATTGTTCCATAACCAAACAACCAAACCCATCTCTACAAAACGCAAAATCGTAACTCTAGCAGCTCCAGAGACACTCTCAGCTGAACCAGTCACCGAAATCGAAACTCCACAACCAACAAAGGTAACAACAACAACACATTATTCTTCTTATCTCTTATGTTTCAAAACCATCAAATCTTTGTTTGTTTGGTTTTAGGTGGTGAAACAAGATGAGAAGTCAAGAGTGGTTCTTAAGTTTGTGTGGATGGAGAAGAACATAGGATTAGGATTGGACCAACATGTACCTGGTCATGGTACAATCCCACTTAGTCCTTACTTCTTCTGGCCAAGAAAAGATGCTTGGGAAGAGCTTAAATCTACTCTTGAAGCTAAGCCATGGATCTCTCAGAAGAAGATGATCATTCTCCTTAATCAAGCCACTGACATCATCAATCTCTGGCAACAAAGTGGCGGCAATTTAACTTCTCAATAATCTCTCCTTTTTTTTTATTACTCTGTAATTCAAGATTTCACATTTTTCTGCTATTGAGAGTTCTTTGTTTTATTATCTAAACAAAATATGAATCACATTCGAATTAAAAGATTTATTGCAAACAGAATAGACATAAGTAAAGCAAAATCAGAAATGTTGTTTCCTGGAAGAAGGGCATATGATACGCTTGATGGATGAGATTTTGCAGAGAAGAGATTCACAATATGATTTAGAGACGACTCTCCGGTCACCGGAATATGTACACGTCAGCGTTACTTTCTTCTCTAACACACTCACCAATATTGAATATGTTTCTGTTCCACAAAGAAACCATTTTTTTGTAATGAGAGGAAACAAGAACAAAAGAGTGTTATCATCTTTAGAAGTGAAATAAACTAATTTTTCTTACCGATCATTCTTGACATTATGTCGGCGACTCTCTCTTGGCAGTCACTACATCTGATGTCTGCTGATAGAACAATCTCCTGAATCTGATAACATACACAAGAAGATCATTAAAAGAAGCTACAGAGCTGAATCATTCTAAGATAAGAGTGTTGTAAAAAGAGTAACTACGAACAAGGGGCATGGATAATGATGCAACAGAAGCGAGACTGCTTTCACTTGTTCTTGAAAGCTTGTTTCTTAGTGATGATGATGTTCCAATCTCTTCCTCAACGATTTCAGACAGAGTAGAAGCCATGACT
Source organism: Barbarea vulgaris (assembly GCA_963667165.1). Taxonomy (NCBI): domain Eukaryota; kingdom Viridiplantae; phylum Streptophyta; class Magnoliopsida; order Brassicales; family Brassicaceae; genus Barbarea; species Barbarea vulgaris. The sequence continues at coordinate 5,867,632 of OY763887.1, forward strand.
AGTTTCGTTGTTACAAGGAAGATGAATAAAACAGGAATGAAGAATCCTTTAACCAACAAATCATACAGATGAGACAGTGGGAATTGGGAAAAAAGAAGTGTGTCACTGTCGGAAAAGGATGAGTTAGCAAAACTTGGGACAGAGGAAGCCCATCTTTGCTTTTGCTTTAATCTATGGAGAAAACTAAGATTAAAGACACAAGAGACATGTTAACACACAACAAAGATATACATAACTATGCTTTGGATCCTTGACTTAAATGTCAAATTTTTCTGATTGAGAAAGTCAAGACCTTTTGTTTCCTCTGTTTTTTCTTTCTTCCTCTGCATAGTTTGAAAAAGATGCTTCAATCACAAAAATGCAAACCCCACCAAAATCATTCTAAGTGGAGGATTGGTTCTGAGATCTGACTCAAGTCTTAACAAAAATTATATAGCTCTTTACCTTTTCCTCCTTAACCCCACCTTTTAGTAAACAAATCATAGATAGCACAAAAGGGAGATTAGGTGTAAGTTTAAAAAGGGGTTTAAGATAAGACTCTTCTAGGTTTGTTATTTACATTATTACAAGCGCTCTTGCAGTCTTGAGAACAGACTGTAAACACTCACTGAATTATATCGGAACAGAAAAAATGTTGGTAATAACAAAACTTGTTGGATTCCACTAAATGGTCCCAGTTTACAAAAAAAACATCAATTGTTACCAGCTACAGCATAACTACAACTTGCAACCAAAGAGCATCAATTTCATTTATTTGGTCCCATTTGGATGCTGCACAAAGCAAAACCCTTGACATGGACAAGGACAGAGTTAACTCATGTACCATTAAGTATCCTGCAACTTCGAGAGATATCACAATCCAGTTTACAAAATATTGAAAAAACTGAAGAGTGTAATATATAGACAATGAAAGTGAACTCAAAGGTGAAGATAGTTTTATTATTTGATGATACATAGATTACATGAAAAGAAAGTTCCCACCACACCAGAAAGAAAAACAAATCATATCTCTATATATGCTAAAGAGAGACGAAAACAGATAACTTAATTCTAAGGAAAAACCACTGATTAATGCCTAACAACTAGTGAGGTAATGCTATATTACCTACTTCTATTGCATCCAAAATTTGCTGCATGTATTGAAAGCTCCTATGTCTATTGTTACACATAAGTACACAAACGAATTTGGATGCCATTACGAGCTAATCTAAATCCATCCCAAAAAATCTTGCGAGTCACAGTAATCTAAATCCCAAATTCGCAATGAGCAGATGACCTTTTAGGTAATATGTACCTCACAAGAAGAAAAGCACTCCTACATCCACAAGCTGATGATCATCTTGACATTGATAGACCTGTCACAGAAGAGCCGAATACAGAATCTCCCATGAACTTGCAGTTCTCACAATCCAAGGATCTTTCACTTGAGATACCATCAGCCGAGCTAGGGTCGTGTGGACAGCAACTGACAACTCGATTCCGCTTCCTGTTAGATTTTTTCCACTTTAAGTCAGAAGAGACTTGGACGTCTTTTAGAAGATCTGGAATTGGTCGTTTAGGTAATGACTTCTTGGTTCTTGCTACTGGAAGAGAGATGGTGCGTTTAGCCTCACTCTTTGGTGACATCCCAGCATTACCAACACTAACTTCAGAAGGCTTCTCATCAAGTTTTACCTCCATCTCTTTTTTCTTCATCAAGGAAAGGACAGAGCTCATGAGATCAGATCTTGCTTTTACGCTTACCCACTCATCTTCCAACCATTCCCGAGATTGTCTAAGGTCGCTACGATGGAAGGCAGACATTTTGTTTTCACCTGAGATAAAACAACAATAATTAGTCCCACAAAATAATAAATATCTTAAACAAATCTGCTGTCATAGTTCCTTTCAGAGGAATATCTTAACTAACCTGGCAGGTATACTTCAAATTTCTCTTCCGAAACTTTCTGCACCACAATCCCTTCCCACCATCCATCACACCACCACACGTCCACAGGCATACCAACACTGACATCCCATACATCATTTTCTTTTATGGGCTTCAGACTTGGACGTACTATTGTACGTCCTGAGATTCTAAGACCCAGATCATCACCACCAGCAACCCGAGATGTCAAAATCCACTCCTGCGAACAAAAAAATGCAAAATGTGAACAAACTGGACAGTATAAAACAAAACAAAAGAGTGGGTTTCAAAATGTGTACCTCTAGCTTTTTAGACTCATCATCTGCATCTCGAATATCTTGGTACTGGACCTTAACCTTATCCTTGTGTTTCTTTAATATCAGTGCACTAAACCAACAACCTCTGATGCCACTATCTTCTTGAAGTACATCAACAAGTGAACCCTTTTTTAAGTAGGAAGAACCATCATTTGCACCCTCGCAGATAGACACAACTGCAGCATCCAAAACAGAATCTGGGCTAGCTTTACGGTCACCTTTCAGGTCATCAGCAGATGGTACATCCAAAGTCTCAACAGCACTAGGACGACGCCTTTTCCTTGATCTCATCCCAACACAACCAACCAGAGAAGCTCCTAGTCCTGGGTTAGTACGAGGTGCCTGAGCATCTTCAGGCGACTTTAAAATGGATACATTCAAGTATCTAAGCCGTTCTTGTCCCCAGTAACCTTCTAATTGTGTAATGTCAAATGGCTTTATGGCATCATCTTCATATAATTTCTGGCAGAAGAAAGCTACTTCCTGAACGTGCATTGGCATCTTCAGAAACTTCTCATAATGCTGAGGACTGAGGACCGTAGCCAATCCATCTATGGACTCAATGTTGATATCTTGACGCAAATGAGAAAAGAAAACCTCTCTGTCATTAACATCATCAGGTACAAAAGCACCAACCTCCTCAGTTTTGTGAAACCATTGTACCACGACCATCTTCTTGCCATTAGGCTTTTCATAAAGGTCATCCAAGTATGCAACAAGTCTCCTATTTTCCTCCACTAGAACATACACAAAACTGTTCACCTGCAATGTGTTAGTGAAAAAAAGTAAAGTGAGCAATAGCATAAGGAAAGTAACAGCAAATCATACCAACTGAACTTAAAAGACATTGAAATAAACTCACAGAGATTCTGACACCATTGCGGAGAAAAGATGAATAATGCTTCCACCGTTTACTGCACTTCCAATAAGAACCAATCCAGGAGAAATTTTTGGTCTGAGGAATAGGCTCCTTAAATTGACCATTCTGAAAAAGAAAAGAAAAAAATCCAAAGAGCAACCAAATTAGTCTTTGAGTTTATTCTATATACTTGAGGGGAAACAAAAAACTGCTAAAGCTTTAGTTAAAGTAGTACCATAAAAGTGCCAATATTTAATCCTCCAGCTTCTAATTTTTCAGTAGCTGGTACATCAGATACACGAGGTACCACACCTAAGAAAAATTGAAGATTAACCAGAAACAAAAAGGATCAGTAATATATAAATAAACGTTTCATAAAATTAAAACAAGACTTGAAAAAAATTATCAAGTCGTGCAGACATTGCTCAGTACCCAAAAGGTGGAAACCGGATCTGTCTGCAGCAAAATTAAGTCATTTAATAGGGTTTAGCTGCAAAAAGCGTAACGGAAGGAGGTGAGATCTCTAAAGATAAAAGAACATTATCATCAATCTGCTTAGAGTCATTGAGCTAATCAAATTATTTACATTATCCTGTCTCAAATTCACAAGTACAAGCCTTTTTAATCACACCTCCAATTCCACTGACTAACATACAAAATTCAATTTAAAAACAAACAAAAAACTCCTTTTATACCAAACAAAATCACATAAACGAAAAATAAATAAAAGGGTTTGCGAAAACGTAATCGAATTCTCCAGAAATTTCAGAAAGCAAATAAAACCCAATATTCAAGATCTAAACTTTATCGTGTTCCACTTCAAAATCTAGAAAAGGGTTATAGAGAAATTCGAAATAGAGATTGAGAAAATTACCAGAAACAATTGAATTGAGCCAATTCGTGACGTCTTCTCGAGAATTGAGCTTTTTTAAAACAGAGCGATTCTTCTTCAAAGCGTATCTATAAGACATGCGTGTAGAGTTCCTCAACCTTCCAACAACAGCTAGATCTGCACATCCATCTCTCCTCTCCAGATAATAATGAACCTCCATCTTTCCTTTAGCGTTCTTCACATGCAGCTCATTCCAGCCGCAATACGACGGCGTTTCCGTCGACCACGCCATTATTTCAAATCGGAGAAAACCTCAGGCGGAAACCCTAATTGGTCTCCTCTCTCTCTCTCTGTATCTCTCTGTGTCTGCGCGTAAAGTGATGAAATTGGAGAAGAGAAGAAGAAATTGGAGGCGGAATTTGAATAAGTATAAAAAAACAGAGGGAGCTAGGGTTTCGAATTTGGGGATAAGATTAAGGGTGTTGATTGGATCCACGTAGATGATGATGCGGAGGAGCGTAGGTTGTTAATTACGATATTATCCTCATGGCTTTTCGGAATTCCGATAACACCCTTTTTGAGGGACGAGTTTGGGTTTTTTTTTTTTTTTTTTTTTTTTTTTTTGCTTCTACAGCTTTCTCTTTCATTTCGTCACGATTTTGGAATTTTATAACTGAAAAAAAAAAAAGACAAAAGACAAGGTGTGTTATAAAAATTGAAACGCGTGATTTCCGGGTTTATTTATTAGAAGACTTTGCTCTATTTATTTGCCAGCTGGCTGTCACGTCTTTTGGATTTTTTTTAGTATTTGTGTAAATTGATTTTTAATTTGGATTTTTTTTTTCATAAAATTTGAATTTAATTTGGATCTTTATAGAGGGAAATAATATATACGTTTCTTCTGTCGAAAATATATACTGAATCGGTAAAATACATACGTATACTATGATAATTTTCAACTGGATGTATAAAGTAAACAATGCATCTTTGACCAAAAAAAAAAAAAAATAAGTAAAACAGTGCATGTGAATTTTGTTAACTTAACAAACAACATGGTGGATGAGTTTTTGAATTTATATAATGCTAATAGTTCTGGGCCTTATGGGCTTTATAGCCACATCTCAAAGCAAACGAAGCTTTGAAGTTGACGATGTTGGCTGCTATGTGCGATTGTGCGAAGCTTCAAAGTTGGAATTCCACAGATCATATTCGAACCAGATTCTCCAACTTCTCATTGTACGTTTTGGCTTGCTTTTGATTCGGTTGTTTCTCATTTTGTCCCCTTAAAAAAAAAAAAAAATTGAATTTAGTCGTTGAAAACAATAGTCCTCAAGATTTTTAGATGGAAAATCCATCTGAAAATCTTTAAGCCACTTACATTACATTCAGCCTAATATGCTCCAACTTACTTAAACATGAATCTTCAATCCGATTTGAACCGGTTAAGATATTTCGGTTTATGTATTTTTGAGTTCGTAGTTTTTGAGTAATATATATCGGATCTTGGATTTGGCAAGGTTTGTGTGCGTGTAAAGCCCCGGTGGAAGAGTTTTGGTGTCGAATAGAGGCGGCGGTTCGGTTTATATGGCTACTTCACACCTGTGAAAGATGATTCTTGTGGCCTCGCGCTTAAGAATGGTGGTCGGAGGCGGCTTGTCTGGTTACCCTAAGAGGCTCTTGCGCTGCCAGATGCGTTTAGGTTTCATTGTACTTATTCCGTTTTCGCGTTAGTCATAAGAAAAGCTATACTCCTGAAAGGAGTCAAGCTTATTACTTTTAGTTACTAGTTATAGTTATCTCGGGTTCAATTGGACATGTAGGTTATATTCGTACTGGTTTCTCACCAGAAGACCAAGAGGTACTTTTGTCACGAGCTGTAAATGTTCTTTCCTCCGAGGTTTTGAAGGATGGTCTCAAGCGGGGTTACTCGTGGCAACAACGATGAGGACTCGAGTTCTTGGAACTGAGGTAACCACGCGAATGTCCAAGCTTCACAGTTTGGAATCAGTGTTTTTTCATTGTTGTTTTACTGGTTGGATTTTCGCGTTTGTTCAGCTTGTTATGTTTTTATTCGTTGTTTTTGTAGTCTTTCGTTGTAGTTTTTTTGTCTTTTCATTTTCTCTTACAAATTTGAAATTGATATAAATACTTCACATGTTACCCAAAAAAAAAAACAAAAAAAATATGTTTTCAGTTTTGGTTTTAATCGATTATATTATTATCAAAAAAAAAAAAAAAAAAGTTCATAATCTATTCTCTGTTTTTATTAAATCGATAGGTACATTACATACATTACTACTACATATTTTACATTACAGACCCAAGACTCATGCATCAACTAAACTCTTATTGGCTAACTGCAATTCATCTTTAACCGGACTACTACTATCTTCCTTGCTATGATGCACCTGAACCGGTTTATACGTATAAATCTTAGCACACCATAGATAATACACCAGATTAATCGCTTGTAACAAAGTAATTAACCAATAAAAATACTCCAGCCTCCCTCGGTTCAAATTATTATCCGGTAACCAATTGCTCCCATCCGGTTTAGCACTGAACTTATGAACCAAAGTCACAAGCAAAGTACTCACATAGTTCCCAATCGAAATCGCCATCCAAAAAAGCGCCGTCGCCGTACTCCTCATACTCTCCGGCGCCTAATAATATAAAATAAAATGAGTAAATTTTTTAATTATTCGGTTAAAGAAGTCGTTAGTTAGTTAGTTAAGTTAGTTAAACTCCTAACTAACTAACTAACTCTGTTTTTTTTTTTGTTTTTTTTTTATTACCTGATCGTAGAAAAACTCCAAATGTCCGATCGACATAAAAGCTTCGGCGACTCCGTGAAGGCCGTATTGAGGAATTAGCCAAAGAAACGAGATCGGAACCACCGTATGTGGTTTATCGAGTAAACCATGCTCAACCGCGACTTGTTTGCGTTTGATCTCGACGAATCCGGCGACGAGCGTTGCGATGATTGAGATCACGAATCCGATTCCCATACGGTGGAGGAACGTGATGCCTCTTTCAAGACCGGTGAATTTGCGAGCGATTTTGACGAAAACGCGGTCGTAGAAGACGATTGTGGTGAGCATTGCGACGGTTGTGAAAACCGTCATTGAACCGGCTGGGATTTGGAATGATTTGGTTAGGTGACGGTTCATGGTTTTGGCTTGTTGTAAAGAGAAGGTTCCTTGTTGAGCATAAGCTGTGATTAGGAGGATTCCGGAGGCTCCGATTGGACCCATTCGGATCACTGATTTGAGTTCTTCGACCCGGTGGACTGTGTTTAGTCTCCATAGGTTTGGGATTTGACCCGGTTTGAAATTGTCTTGGTCCGTTGCTATTGCCGCCTTGTCTAAGAAACTGTATATGGGTTAAGAGTAGAGTTAGTTAAGTTAGTTATAAGAGAAATGCAATGGTGTAAGATTAAATTTGGTGAAAATGTTTAGGCCATAGATGCAATTTATAATTTAGTTTTTTTTTTTTTTTGTGGTTGGATGTTTTGATTAAAATCGAAATAAAATTAGTGTAGATGAAGACAGTTTAAAAAAAAATCTTATTTGTAAAAGAACTAAAAAAAGTAGTCGTAATTAAAATAAACAATGTTTTCTTAAATATATAGAAAAGCCAAATATCAGTGATTCATTGACTTAATGAAAGCTACAAACTCTTTCAAAGTCTACAAGCAAAAATTCTTAGATTTTGAAAAATCGAGCAACACAAATGAGTGACAGATCAGAAAAAATGGATTTCGGTGGGTCATTACAATTAATTATACAAACCTTACTATTTTGGAAATGGGTCCAATAACCCAATTATTGCTGCATATATATGCCAAAAAAAAAAATGACAACTTTGATGTGTTGTTGTCTTGGCGTGAAGAAAGCTCACGTCTTCTTGTTTTTGGAGTTTACTTTTCTTTACAATGAATCACCGATTATAATTATGATTTATATTTTTTGGATGTATTTTTGTTTTTTTACTTTTAATTTGTCTGGTTTCATCCAGTGGGCAAGTTGTTGTACGATATATTACTCAATAGTTTACGTTACTATATTGATTTTAGTTTACGTTACTATATTGATTTAGTCCATGATTGTAACTTTCTATCTTTTCTGCTTAATGCTTTGTGTTTCTATTATGTATTAATCTCCGACTTTTTGGCAAAAAATTTCCAAAGAGTTTGGATTCTTGTAACCGTTGTTTAAGTTAAATGAAAGTAAGTTGAGTGACAAAAATAAAATAAAAAATATTGATTTAGTCTTCAGGTCATATTGATAGAAATATATCATTTTTTAGTTCTAGATTCAGATTCTATCCTCGTTACTATCTGGATTCATATTCATTGCGAGATTTATATTATATAAATAAATAAATAAAATTTTGTAGTTGAAACGATTATAAGTGTACTTTTGCACTCAATCGAATTAGTAAATTAATTATATATAGACGCAAGTCAAGAAAATAAGTATTAGTAATATTTTTGACTAAAGAGAAACATTGTCTATTAGTTACTTTGTATAGAATTTTTCTTCAATCTCTTTAGCTCTTAATTTAGACAAAGATATACGTTAGCTCTTTCTAACTTTATCTTCTTTCTTTCTTTTTTTTTTCTTTTTTTTTTGGGAATTTATATAACTACTCTTCGTTTAAAGTAGTATTTCTAACTTTATAGCAACAACACTATTATTAGTTTCGTAATAATAACCAAATGAATAATGAAATAGTATCAGACGAGACAAGCCATGAATAGAATTATTACCTCATGTGTTTGGTGTGGGTGAGTTTACCATCTAAGGAGATAGGAGCATCAATCTCATCGTTCACATAGAGAAGAGTAGGATCAGAAACCATTCTTAGTTTTCTTTTGCGAAAAGCCGCGACTGCCACTTGGATCAAACGGGTAAACGGACTACCCGCTGGATCCAAGTGGCGGTAAAGCTTAAAACCACCGACAAAAGCAATAACGGATAAGAACATAGCCACTGTCGGGATCCCCAAACCTAGACCCCACCCAACGTTATCTTGGATGTACACAAGAACAGTCACCGCCACTAAAACTGCTGCTCCCATGCAAAAATAGTACCTATAATTCATATCCATCAACATAAATCATTATTTTCAAGTTATAATTAATAAGTCTAACGACAATTAATATAAGAAATTTGTTCTTTTTCATCAAACACTTGCACAATAATAGTGACATTAAAGTCGTCTATAAAATTAAAGGCTCAATGCTAATAATTAATAGCTGCATCTTTTTTTTTTTTTACTTAATAAGCTAGTTGTATTACAAAGTCATGTTAGCTATATAGTCTCATACGGTTAAAGACAAAATGTCTCAAACATGTTAGGTAATCCTAGTATTATTAAAAAAAATGTTTTAATAATCTCTACAACCAATTCAAAAATAACAATAAAAGTCTGAGGAATCTTTCAAAACTATTTAATTATGAATACGTATATAAAATATGTATGTAGAAAGGTATAAAAATACATACCAGTTGAAGTAGTTCCAAGTTTTGGTAGTTTGATTAGGATCCGACTCGTCAAACTGATCAGCACCAAAAGCAACAACACAAGGTCGGATCCCACCCGACCCGAGAGCTCCAAGAAGAAGAGCTACGTACAATATACTCAACTGTGCTGTGTCTGCTACTACACAAACCTCTTCTCCATGACATGGTGGTGGCCTTAACGTCGGTATTATTGCCGATATTGTAAGCAACGTCATCCCCTGTTTTTATTTTTTCCATTAATAAGTTTCTCTTTAAAAAGAATAAAAAAAAAAAAATGAAAACTAGACTAAGTCTTGTCTAGAGACACTGAGCCTTGGTTTAGTCCAATGGTTCAGTGACTTCTTTGACAATATATATAATAACGTACGAATTGGTAGATGATGGAAGCAAAAGTGATGGTCCAGAAGCGGCCGGCGAAAGAGTCGGCGACGAAAGCACCGAGGAGTGGAGTGAGACTAGAAGTTCCGGCGAAGTTAGTGAGAGTGTTGGCTGCTTTGGTTAAGGGAAGATGAAGCTGTGTTGTTAAATAGCTTATCATGTTTGCGTGAAACCCAACCACCGCCAATTTCTCACATATTTCATTCGCTGAATATATATATCATTAGAGATTATTAATTACATAGTTTTTATCTTCACAAAACTCAAATAATAATTATATATTATTTTTGTCATACCGAAGATGAAGGGCATAGTAATTAATCCTCCCTTTGGTCGATTTGGTTTGCCATGAAGTTGTTTTTCTTCTTCACTGATCTTGTTCTTGCTCTGCTCCTCCATGACGTTCTTGAGTGTTGTTACTTGTAATTTCTTTAATTATATTAATATGTGTTTGGTTTGTTTTGTAGACTTGTAAGTGTTGAAAATGGTATTAACCAGGGGGGAAATATTTATAGGCTTTTTTTGGTTTACAAATTATTGGATGCTTTCTCGTCCGTACGATATATACAAAGGAACCACGACAGGGACGTCTACTGAATAATAGCCACGAATTAAACCAGATTTGGTTTACGTGGACCGGATTGAGTTTTTGGATTAGAGTTCAATCTTTACTAATTTATCTTCGGAATTGATGGGGTTGTTTCTTTAACAAAAAAATTGATGGGGTTGTACAAGTAGAGTTAAAAAACATAAGATGAAAAAACAATTACTCTCACTTTTTTTTTAAGTACTAGTCAAGTAGAAAACATGAAGTAAACTTTATGCCGAAAAACTAAATGAAGGAAAACATAGTAAAACTTTTACTCAATCTAAAAATAATTATGCACAATTACTTTCAATTTTATCTTTTTTCTTTAAGCTTTTTCAACTTTTTCTTTTTAATCTATTTACTCTCTATTTAGAGCATGCACATCAATTACATCTCATTTTTTTTTGGTTGGGATCAATTACATCTCATAGTTGTAAACTTTGGTGAGAGTTTTTCCTTTTTTTTTTTTTTTTTTTGGAGAAACTCTCTAAGTATCTAATCACAGCCGATGCTGTGAGCATGTGACACCGCTAGTACCGACCTCATTCTTGACCTAGTCTTCCAATCTACCATAACTTTTTTTTTTTTAATTATTGTCGATATATCAAGGCAGAAACTTAAAAAAAAAAAAAAAAAAAAAAAAAAAAAAAAAAAAAAAAAGAGAAAAAAAGAATATTAACGTTGACTGGAACACCGGAGACGAGGGGCCACATATTTACAAGTTGCCTAAAATCATGAAAGAACACAGAAACTGTTCATACTTGAATTTTCTTTTGCTCCATATTTGAATAGCTAGCAAATTTAGCCAAAAAAAAAAAAAAAACATGACTCAATCTACTCGTAGGATGTTAACAAATTAATCTATGTGGAGAGTGGGTAGAAGATGTCACAAGAGAAGGGGGGATGATAAATTTGTGATGAAGTCTTACAAGTTTAACCCATGAATAATCTCACATGAGTTTGGTTGCACAAAAAGAAAAAGAAAAAAAAACTCACACAAGTTTATGGCAAGAAACAAAAAAAAAAAAATGGATGTATGGGAGCATTATGCAGTTTTGGATGTTTAAAAATATTTTAGATTTACAATTTTTTTTATTTTATTTTTTACTTTAGGTAATTTTGGATATCAAAGATCGAATGTGGATTAGTAGTGTGAAGTAAACACGTAAATTTTGTTTAGAGATGAATCATGATAAAAAAAAAAAAAAGTAGTCGGTCCACACTTTTCCAATAAATTTTGATGATCTTTATCAAAAAATAATAAATAAATTTTGGTGATGTTCTTGTTTGTGGTGGTAACTGTATTTACATCATCGTTGAGACACATTTTCCCAATTTTGTAATGTCTATCATAATTGGTCCCAAGACGAATTTGTGCCGATCAACATCGTTAAAAAAAAAATCCAAAGTTTTGAGGTCATCATCCATAAATTATGTGTTCCCTCCCTCTCTATCAGTTGAACTCATGACATACAACCGTTAATTTCATTTTGTGTAATAGATTTTTTAATTTCTAGAATAGATAAATTCGTAAATCCATCAAAATTTGAATGATGTGAGATTTATGTTGAATAAATGTAATGTAGCGTAAATTTGTAGTATATATACGTTGTGATTTGTGTATTCGCTTACTGAACTGAATTAACTTCTTGTCTCAATTATTTTCTCTCTCATTATCTTGATATCTTAAAAAAGAATCGTAAAGAAAAAAGAAAGAAAGAGGAAACAAAGCATATTTAGAGGAGTCGAAGAAGAAAACACGTGAAAATTTTACGAGTTCGAGTCTCTATTGAAATCTTTAGTCTGGGCTAGAAGGCATTAGTAATTCACTATATGTGGCCTTTCTAGACAGAGTTTCCTCGGCGCCTAACCAGGTCATTGCCTCTACGCATCCATCGAACTTCACTTATCTATCATCTTGGTTCGGCTTTGTTCAACTTGCAAGTGTTCCTCTCGTCCCCTAATCATCGTCTATAAGCGATCATTCATGTTTGCATTTTCTACGTTTATCTCCTTTTATCTCTATTATGTCGCTACAGTTTTATTTTCTCAACTTTTTCAGGATCTGTTTGTATTCTCCAAATGGTATTTCCATTTAAAATTTTGAAAAAGAAAAGGAAATAAAACGGTATTATTCAAAAAAAAAAAAAAAAAATTCACTATATGTTCCCATTTACATAGATTCTCAGACGAGATTACACTGTTCATACAACGAGATCATGACTCTTAGTTATGCTTTTAGAGGCATACTCTGCTACAACAATCCTACATATTAAAAAAAAAAAAAAAAAAAAAAATGCATATTATTAATTACTGTAAACAAATTCTTGAACCAAACCTTGACCGAGTCTAAAGCAGCTCACTTAGTGAACCGGTTTAATTAAACTGCAAGATCAACTTGATTCTCATCACTTATTCAAAGTTCTTTTTTGCATTTTTATGATACTTAAATAGGAAATAATTTGTGGTACTTTTACCTAATTTTAATGATATATCAATTTAAATTTGAGTGCTAGTCAGTGTAGTATATTTTTTTTGCATGCGTCAGAAACTGATTGCAAGTGACTAGAGAGAGTGATAGATATATAGGAGTTGAGGAAACAGATCAGCCGAATGCATATCACATGCATGTGGGGACTCACTCTTCCTTTATGCACACCAAAACCCACTGATCTCTATAGTGCCACCACCCAAATGACTTTCACTTTCATACGACTTTTCTTCTTCTTTTACTCCCATTAATATCTCCCTCCGTAAATGATTGTAAATTTTAAATATATTTTAAGTAACATAAAAGTGATATATATATACCACCAAGCTGTAATGTCCCCAAGATATTTGTGTTAATTTCTCTTTTAATCATTCTGACATCAGGATGCTGTATCATTTCTTTTAGTTAATCATAAAGTATTCAAATTTAAGAAAGGGTTTGTGTTACTTTTTTTTTCTGAGGCAATGTCTCTTTCATCTAGAAACGATTATGAATAATGAAATGAAGTTTTTATTTTATTTTTAATGCATTGTTAGCTCATGTCCTTCGTATACGTATTTTTTACATTTAATGTTACGTTTTTTAATGTTATCGATGATTCGATCATCGGTGGTCGTCATCGTAATTTTTCTTTGTTTAAGTAGTATTTTTGAAAAATCTTTGAAATCAGTTATCACTTCATTGATTTCGTAAGCTTCATTACTATCAACGAACTTATTGTTTTTTTATTTTAATGTTTTTATTTTATTTTTTGGTATGGAACCAATTCTAGATTTAATCTACTTATATAAATCCTAAATTTTTTATTTTTAATAAAATTTACATTTTTATAAATAAAATAAAAAAATTGTCACGTTTTACGGGAAAAACTAAGAAAAAAGTTATGCATGTTCTATTGTCATATTATACAGAGGACATAACTTTAAGTGTTTTCTTAAACGTATATATGAAATGTTTCTATTTCTATACATGGTGCACGTGATTTTTTAATTAAATGTGATCAAATCGCCCACTCTACAAAGTCAATAACATAAGCTTAATTGCATGATATTCTCAAAAATTTTTCTTACTAAATTCAACTGTTGCAACCTGTAATTATGTACAAATGCACTTTCTATGTATCACATTAATTTGGTATAGATTGCAGCTTAAGTTCGAACTACTATTCAAAAAGATCTGGTGCCAAAGCAAACGATATTATGGTATTAATTAATATTTATAAGCGATTCAATTTATCCTAACTACACACTATCTTGTGTGGAGATAAATATTGGAGATATTGTCAGAGACTCAGATTTTATGTATATTTTACAATATCACAAACTGAATTTTTCAGATGTATATCACAAATACATCTGCATAATAAAGTATTATGCAAATATCCCTGTCATGGAATAATTCTTTAATACATAAATATATCATACATGAACTGATGAACTAATACAAATATAGAATAATCCATGTATCTGTGGGTTTCATCTTCTTCCCATGATTGGTCGGCACCAAAATGTATGTTGGTGGACATGATGGCCTTAAAAGTTTTTTTTTATATATATAGTTAGTTTATCATCATTTCAGTGCATGTTAAAAATCATTTTCACTGTAAACTATCAAGCGTGTATTTCCTTTATTGAACTTTTATGAAATAGGCTATGCAAAAGAATATGTTTTCCTGATAATTTCCTCCCAACAATCAAATTGATTTTTACAATATTTTCAGATCTCTAATATCTATGAAGACTTACATATTACAATCCCTTATCTTATTGTTGGCGTCGAGCGCATATAAAACGTTTTTGTACGGTTTTTCGTTACACCTCAAATGAAATATAAAGGAAGTGAAATAAAAAGTGGTATGCTCAAAAGTAAAACAGATTTACGATCGGCCAAAAACATTGAAAGGAAAGGAAGAAGAAGAAAAATTGGCAAAGATCACAAGAGATTCCTTATCAAAATAATAATAATAATTTTTTTTTAAATCACATGAGATTGCTTCTTTCTATTTCTGTTCAACATATAATATAGCTGGCACTCTTTGCCTCCACACACGTATCATTAGCTTTTGTTCCCATATCAAATTCGGCAAGCCTATCTTTTTCTTCTTTTTGTTTGTTTGTTCTTGGTTTTTTGTTTTCTAAGTGAAACAAATTTCAATTGCGTATGAATATATCTTCAATATTGTTATCATCTTTACCAAATTCGAGAAAAGGTAGGATATTCGAATATGTATAAAGCAAATTAACTAATACTGTAAATACTAAAAAATCAAACATATATATTGGATTATTAAAATAAAATTTTGAAAAAGTTGGACGCATTTGATTCCATTATATTGTGATTCATATATAGCCACTGTTATAATTTGCAAAATTTTGATATGTCTTCGATATTTTTATGAGATTCTGGCACTTCTTTTATAAAATATAGTGACTTGACTTCCACACACAATTAGATAAGATATGGTTGATAAATATAAAGAAATGAAACATATAAATTTTGGTATCATACCAAATTTAAATAGATTAACGATACAAAAAAAATATAAATGTAATCCCAAAAAAAAAAAGATCAAAACATACAAAATGGATACCCGAAATGACATGGGGTTTAGTTCTAGCCTCTAGGTGTTTGCCGATAGTGGTCTAAGGTCCGATATAATATTTGGTGAAAGAATTCGAAAAGATAATACATTTCAGCACAGTGGAGTTATACCTCAAATCAAACCTATCGGGCAATGCCGGCTTATGGTAAGGACGACTAAGGACGTATCTTCTTGTTGGTTGAATGATTCCTTCTCTTTTGGTTGCGTCCTTGGAAGATGCGACATTAACGATATATTTTTTTTTTCTCGTTTATCAAGTCGAGCTCGTCCTTCTGGCCTCGTGCCCCTTTCGAAAATTTAACTTTAGATGTAGATGTATTATTTTATGCCCTATTGTTTGATAGTTTATATTTTTGTCCCGGATAAAAATAATTTATAGATCCGCCATTGATATCCAATATCCACTTATGGATCATGTCCCATTATCAATTTATTATGCAATGTGTCAGAGGTGGGAAAAATAAACCTATTTCTTTGAGTTTTCGGCGGTTGTTGGTATTACGGCATATGGCAAAGTAGGTAAATGACATGACTCATCTTTGATTTCGGACATTCAATAGTGTTGTAAGGATACTCAAGTGTTATAGGGATCCAACTAAGTGGGTTGGGTGTGTCTTGTTGTACTTGCAATGACTCAACTGGCACTTTAGCCTTTCCGAGAATTATAAACCCTACTCACGTCGCTGGCCGGTGCTGATTTTGGTCACGTGTCGCCACATGAGTGGGGAAGTGAAAAATCACCTCCAATAAATAGATTTTAAGTATATCTGAGTTTCATTTTCACGTTGAATCTTTATAATTTGTAACTAACATAAAATGTGTCAGTGACACATAACATAGTGTAAAATACTTCAGAAGTTTTATTAGCGTCTACAGTGCCAAATATGAAAAGAAATGAACATAACTAATAAGCTTTATCGAACCAATTATTATTAGCTTTTTTTTTTTTTTGTTATGCTGTATGAAATCTTACCGACAAGTAATCTTTCAACAATAATTGCAACTCAAACGGGCAATTTGATAATTGATACCTAAAAGCTTTGTACTAGAAAAACTAAATTATTTCTTTAAGAAAAGGTGGAGATAATACGTAATTAGTGCGATACCAAAACATAACGTTTCCCATCATTATGATTATTGCGATTTTTTTTTGTGTTTGAAGATTGGTTAATGTCATTATCCTAAAGATTGGTCCAAGCCACTCAAAATTGTAGTTTCTAATGTGAAACTGTATTTCTTTCTTGACGGTCCATTTCAAATCGACATAGAGATAGTGCATGCCTAAAACAATGACACGCCCGTTTGTTATATACTTATACTTATATATATTAAAGTGTTTCGTCGTTTTAGGAGATTAGCGAATCTTATATACCATTTTCTTCTGTATATGATATGAAGATGATGTGATGTGTCTTCTTACTCCATGTTATCCTACAAAACGTGAGAACTTTTTAGGCCTCATAAAACTTTAGGATAAATCACATGCCACGTAACAATTTGCAAAATCCTAGATAGCAAAGCCAAAATATGAAAGAGGTTATGTAATAGTATAAGATTACATCTCTGTACAGAACTGAAAAAAACATATTAGAAAAAGTTTAAACTTATCGTAATATGTAATGCAAAACATGCAATTCGTAATCTCGATAATCATTAAAAAAAAAAAAAAAACTACATATCAGTTTCATTCTTTAAGTGGTCAATAAAAATTGATATATAATAGAAGTGTATTGGACTGAGTATTTAGAAAAATTTGAGTTAAAATGACAAATTCAGTATTATTGAAACATGAATTTTAAAATATTTTTTAAAATTCAGTGTTATTAGATTAATAATTTTAATTTGTACAGTCAAATCTACCGTTATTGAAAATATTATTATGATTTAATTTAAAATTTTCATGTGAGATTTGAAGAGATTTTTTAGTTAAAAATACAAATACCAAAATTTCATCATTTTAAATAAAATTTTGAATAATTTAATAATAAAATTCATAATTAGCCAAAATTTAACCAATTCATCTGAGAACTTATTAAAAATACATCCTTATATGTGGGAGAATCTTGAGCATGGGCTAAAAAGGATGTAAGGGGTCATATGACCCAGGTAAAATATAAAGTTAATTATTTATGGTAGTTATTTGATTAGACATTAATTCATATACAATATGTATTTTAATAAGATTTTTTTTTCCCACTAAGTATGTGTCAAACTTTCTTATAATCCATCAATTCATATGTATTTTAGTAAAAAAAAAAAATTCTTTAGTATAAAATTTAAATGTTTGACCCGGTCAAAATACTTTATAACTCTCCCATCGACCTTGAGATTCTTGACACAACATGCACCACATGTGAATTGTAACCTCCAAATCTTTTAAATTAATATAAAAGTTACACTTCATCTGAATTACTTGATCCTGAGATACACCACAAATTTGATGCCTACCAATTTTAGTATCTATAAGTCAAATATAAACTGATCAGAATCTATACGATTGGCCGGTGTTGAGATAGCGAGAGCTCTAAACAAAATAGAAAATAGAGGTCCTATAATATAAAATATTAGTATTTGTTATATTTATTTTTATTTACAAAAATTTTTAAAAAAAAATTTAACTATTTTTTACTGTTGAATGAAACAAAAATATTTTAGTGTATAAATATATTTTTAATTTTTTTTTGATATGATATAGCATACATTTTTATTGATATCCTTTTCAAAGTTTAAAAACATATTTTTAATCTTAAAACCAAATAAATAAATAAATAAATTTAAAATGGATGCCCCACAAAAATAGGAAGACAAATGTTTCACTTGGCTGCCCTCGTATCCGGCCCTCATTGACCTCTCTGACCGCACTCGTCTCTCACTTTCTTGCCTGGAAGACTGCAGAGAACACTCGCTGATTAAAAAAATTCTCTCAGAAAGTCTTAAGTTCACTTCAAACTTTGCTTCTACGTTACGTAATGCTACTGTCACAACCTAAAGTAGCATGATCCGTCAAGATATGTTGGTTTTATAAACTGATTAAAATCAACGTACGTTGCCTAATAATCACTAATAGATTCACAATAAGGTCATCCTCATTCCTTAATCTTGCAAACTACAACCACCAGCATTAATTTAACGTATTTATTTGAATTAAATCCATTAATTAAATAAGTATCACATGTGTAGTTCCTCCTCTTCTTGTAGTATCTGCCAATACAATTTGGGCTCTCTTCTTGTATCTGCTTAACAATTTGGGCCCTGTTCTTGTCTCTACTACCTAATATAAACAACCATCATAATTAGTCGGGTCTAAGAAAACTGGGTCCTCAAATTTTTTTTTTTTGTCTGATTTTTGGGCCCTCTATTTTTTTTTTCTTAGTCAGAATTTAGGCCCTCTATTCAATTATATATGAGAGAAATGTATTGGATTGAGTATTTGGTGAGATTTGAGTTTTATTGGCAAATCCTATGTTATTAAAATATAAATTTTAAAATATCTTTTAAATTCTAGTGTTATTGGATTAATGATTTTAAAATATACAATCAAATCAACTGTTATTGAAAACGTTATTAGAATTTGATTTAAAAGTTTCGGCTGATATTTGAGGAGAATTCTTAGTTAAAAATACAAAAACTCAATTCTCATGGTTTTAGCTGAGAATTTAGAGAATTTAATAACAAAAAATCCTAATTCACCAAAATTTAACCAAATCCTCTCAGAATTCATTAAAACTCAAATCTTCCTAAATATTCATTCCAATACACCCCTAAAATTTGATAATATGAACATCAGATTCGAAATGATAGTGACAAAACTAAACCTGAGTGGGAAAAAACGAACAGAACTGAATCGTTCCAAACTATACCAAAATGACTCTTAACTGAATTGATTTCGAACCCCATGAAAATAACATTTTTTAAATGCGGAAAGAACCATACCGAATCTAAATCCAATCGAAATTAAATGCAACCTACCGAATCGAATAATTTAAAAGTCATTCATTTTTGAATAAAGATATATTTACCAAAAATACATCAAAAAAAAAATATACTATAACCGAACACAAGATTGAAGCGGCAGAGGAGGTCACGAGTCACGAGAGTGGAGCAAGATGTTGGCAACGGCGTGAAAGTAGACGTCATGTGGGCCTTAACATACCACGTGTTAAAGGCCCACTTTCTTCACCCCCATTGGCCCATTTTTCGCCTCTTCCTTTATCTTAAATCTGTCAGACGCCACAAAAAAAATATCTTACTCATTTAACGGCCGTAGTACGTACGTATACGATACGTATACGATACGTCACTAACAGTATAATAAATTCTCAAAACAAAGTTCGAGAATATGGTTTATATGGTATGAGTATGAGATATAAAATAATAGGTTAAGTTGCCTGCAAAATCATTATTTTAAGAACATAATATAATTCCAAAAATATTATGAATTAAATCCAACAATATTGCAATATAAAAAAAAAAAGGATTAAACATAACATCACTTAAGCTATAACTACTATGATTATATTTACATTACACTGTAATTACATGTAGCATGATATTTTTCCTTTTTGTCTTTCATTTGAATGTGGCTTTTATGTTTTTTGGATAAAATCAATCACAAGTTTGGATAAAATGTAAGTAGGAAGTAGGAACTAATATTTTGAATAAATTATTGTTTTGTAGTTTTATCACAGAAGATATACGAAATAGTAGTGATCGAGATGAGATCTTGAATAGAGGTTTATCTTATTTTAATGGAGAACCGAGTCTAGGTCGAGACGGGTGAGGTCGTTTCCCCTCGAGAACCACAATTATGCTTTCCCCTATAAATCCATTTCTTGTCTATTTCTATTTCTTTTTTAAGGTAAAAACCATTAGCTAAAAAGAAAAATATTATCATGTTAAAAAAAAAATCAATTTTTTATGTGCAAACAAATATTATCATCTCTCGGCCGAAAGAGTAGAGCATCCGAAAGCTAAACCGATAATGATATATATTATCATTGTTTATCAATCGTCGGCTACTTGATATACGAACATTTGGATTATTCGAAGCCCAAAAATGTAGAACGAAAATGCAAAAAAAGAAGTAACATTATTAGTTAATTATAAATGATGAACTTAAGAGTTTTGTTTTGATAGTTTAGGTATTACATTTGAAAGCCAATGATTTGCTTTTCTAAAATATCAGGTGAGTTCATTTTGGTTGAAAATGATATTTTAGTTTTTTTTCTTTCTTATTATTCTGTTTATTATTTTATATGTGAGTTTGAATGTTCAGACTTCAGAGTATGTTTCCAAAAAGAAGCCAGGTGATGGATGCATCTGAAATACAAATATCGATCTCGTGAATCCTTCACATCAATACAGCGATTAATATCGTATATGAATTAATTATTTTTGCATAATAAAACAAACTAGTATGATTTATAGTACTTGTATACAATGTACAAACTCCGGAATCGAGACGCTGCAAATGTGATATCGATCTTGGAATCTTCTTTACTTTAATATTTTTCGTGCACTACCTTAATTACTGTTGTCGGAAGTCCCAAGTCCAAACTCCAAACACAGACTTTGCATCTCGCTGTATTTTTATATTTGATATATATAAAAAAAAAAAAAAACTTTTATAATTTGTTTGCATCTCGCTATAGTTTGGGTTTATGCATGGACAAACAAAATATATTAGTGAAACGGCGGTGATATATTAACATTATTGTAAACAAGATTAGAGTATTAATTAAGACACATGTACTATTCCAATTCCTAATATTACCCGAAAATGATGTATTTCCCACTTAAACTGTTAAATTACAACTAATTCAGTATTATGCTACTAAAAGTATATAAAACACGAAATAAATCTAATTTTAAAACGTGGAAGTTTCTTGACCCATTGGTTAACCAATGATTAATTAATATTTATACATCAAGAGGTCTGAGGTTCGAGTTTCATATACTGCGATTTATTAACAAATTTGCAAATTAATGGAAGCAAATTTACAAAAGGTATTCGATTGTACCAATAGTGTTTTTAAACAAATTAATTCTAAATGAGACTTTCAGTGTTAAAAACATATTTTAAAGGTCTCTATTTATAAATAAAAATTTTAAAAGGGTCCAAAATAAATATTGTTTTAAAATGTAAATGGATTTTTGGAAAGAAACAAAAAATTATAGTTTTGATGTAAATAAAAGCCAAACTCTGGGATTATTAGTTATTGTGACGCAAATAAATACTTTTGCTATTTATAACCAATGTAATCATGAACTAAATTTCAGAGTTCCAAACTAATTTATGGAACTTATGACAAATTTATATGTTTTCGTATTCTTTTATTGTTTTAGAACTTAATTGAAACTCTAGATGTTAATAGCTATAAATTTGTATAGTAGAAGCGATATGAAATTTTATCTTTTTTCTTTGTCTAAAATAGGCTAGGCTTTTTTTCCCCACGAATATATATATTCTATGAGATTATGTGAAATTGTAAGAATCGTGAAAACAAAAAAGTGTAAGGGCTTATCTAACGAGAAAATTGAGCTGACATGGGAAATTACTCAAGTTAGTTTGGCAAGCGAGAATCACGCTTCAATTTAGAGACCGAGATGTATGGAACCACGTTGAAATAAATCTCACCTCCTTGGATTTTATTTGCTTTATTAATTCAATTTCTTTAAGTTTATTGCTTTATTGGTGATCGCATTTATTCTCAAACAACGTAATAGCGAGATATCTTGTCCATGTGAGCATAAAATTTCCAAGATATTGCTATAAAAAGATGTCGATAAAAAAAAACAGAGAAAAGAGCGTATGTATGTAATATGTTAGTTTATTAATATTTGTAAAATACACATATTAGTGTTCAAATTATTTATTTATATGAATGATTATAAAATACGTGTAACAAAATTTTGAAAATCTCTAAATACTGAAACAAATTCAAACATTCAGTGGTATTAAAAATTTCAACTCTAGTATAAAACAGCAAGGCTAAAATAATATACAAGTGAATATTATCATTTTAACTATATTGAACTTGTTTAGTAATGATGGAAAATATATACAATACCTTTTCTTATTAGCGTTTGCAATGTTTTCTTTTTTTTTAAAACAGATCATTACAATAGTCATACACACATAATTAATTATCGAACAAAACTGATTGACAAGTTTATACTCAAACATACTGTAAGAATGTTTAAATAAATAAATAAAATTTAGTTAAATGGAGACAAATATGAAATATGTATTTGTTTTGTAGACAAGTAAACATACGCTTTCAAGCACCAAAAAAAGTAAACATACGCTTTCTGTTGAAATAATTAAAACCAATATTTTTATTTGAAACAGGACTTCGGTTGTTTGTGAAAAATCTTACAATTGGAAACTGACAAAAGAAACAACACTAACAAAATTGATTTAAATATATTTACTCGACTACCGACAGGTAATTACATTTTTTGTTTATCTCTACACGACTAATGACAGAAGTCACATATTAGTATAACTCAATTAATAGAAAGTACAAAATGAACGATATTTCTATTAAATATTTATAGATTTAAAGTTATATATACATATATTTTATTTTTTTTAAACAAACAAAAGAAAGACTCTTTCTATCACTTTCGAAACAACACGTTAACAATTTTTAGTCTGCTTCTCAATTATACTATAGATAAGATTATGTGCATTAGTAAAAAAGGATATATTATTAATTGTATAATTTGTATTTTGTCCATGTCGGTACTTCTTCCAAATATAAATTAATATTTTAGATATCCGATATGTATATATATATATATATATATATATATAATTACCCATATATGTATATTCTAAATACCATCGGAATTCAAAATGTAATATCAAGTCAAACAAAAACTTTTTGGATGATTATATACTCCTTTTACAAGGCAAAATGGTGAATAAAACGGCAACTTTATAGGTTTCTTCTAAAAGAAAAAAGCTATTTTTCTTTTTCTTTCGCAACAAAAACGCCAATGGGCTTTTGGGTTTTACACTTTTACTCTTTACACATAATTAAATTTAAAAACGCTGATAATAAAACCTCCAAAAATTCCATAATCCCGCTTTAAATCTATAGTACATCAACAAGCTCGAAAACAGAGTAAAGACCACCTTTTTTATAGGTAACGTACATATAATTTTTTACCGTTAGCATAAAACCAAATAATGAACACAATATTTGTAACTATTAACTTAGAATAATTTAATCGATTTTAATCTGTCCAAACGGTTGGATAAAATATCGGTTACTGAAATTATAAAAAAACAAAAAAAACGGCAAGATCAATTTCTACTCTTACATTTATTTTTGATAAAAATATTTTTTTTTCTACTATTTATATCCTCGTTTAGTGTTACACAACACTTATATCACAGAGCTAAGCTTAAAGAAGCTCTTTATAAATCCTTACCTCTCTCCTTTAGTGTTGTACACTGTAGAGTGTAGAGTAGTGTAGAAACCATGTCCATGGCTTCTTCATCTCTATCATTTTCTCTTTCTCTTCTTCTAGCTTTAATAATCCTCTGTTTCTCACCCATCCACTGCGCCAACACCATCGGCAAAGGCTACCGTTTGATCTCAATCGAAGAATCTCCAGATGGTGGTTTCATTGGCTATCTCCAAGTCAAACAGAAGAACAAAATCTACGGCTCTGATATCACAACTCTTCGTCTCTACGTCAAGTAAAATCTCTAATCCTCTACTTCGCACCCTACATTACTTTAAACAATTTCTAACCGTTGGATTTGTTTTCCTTACAGGCACGAGACCGATAATCGTCTACGTGTTCACATCACAGACGCAAAGAAACAACGATGGGAAGTTCCGTACAATCTCCTCCCAAGAGAACAACCACCACCGGTCGGAAAAGTCATCGGAAAATCAAGAAAATCTCCGATTACAGTTCAAGAAATCTCCGGATCGGAGCTAATCTTCAGTTACACGACTGACCCATTCAACTTCGCCGTGAAACGTAGATCTAACGGTGAAACACTCTTCAACACAACAACAACTTCATCATCATCAAAAGAAGCTTTCGGAGAAATGGTTTTCAAAGATCAATACCTCGAGATCTCGACTTCGTTGCCTAAAGATGCATCGATCTATGGATTAGGTGAGAACTCACAAGCCAATGGAATCAAACTCGTACCTAACGAACCTTACACGCTTTACACAGAAGATGTATCGGCGATAAATCTGAACACCGATCTTTACGGTTCGCATCCGGTTTATATGGATCTGAGGAACGTCGGAGGTAAAGCTTACGCTCATGCGGTTTTGCTTTTGAATAGTAATGGTATGGATGTGTTTTATAGAGGCACTTCGTTGACGTATAAAGTTATCGGAGGTGTTTTTGATTTCTATTTCATCGCCGGACCTTCGCCGTTAAATGTTGTTGATCAGTATACTCAGTTAATCGGACGACCTGCTGCTATGCCGTACTGGTCTCTAGGTGAGTTTCATTTATTACTCTTGCTTCACGTGTTTTTTGCTTCTCTGTCTTTTTTTTTTAATGTTTTGTCGTAATTAAAATTTGTTTAGAAGACAATTAATTGCTTTTGTATTAAGATTAGTGATTATGTTTTTTTGTGGTCCTCTGGGTTAATGACGAGTGTTAGTGTCGGTTTAGGTTCTTCAAGTTTGACTGTGTAGTCAAAAGAAGGGTCACGTGAAAATAGATTTTGTAATAAAAATATAAATAATTAAATTAGTGTTCCATTATAATAGAAGAACTATTGAAAATAGTTGAATTATATTTTAGTGTTGAACTAGTATTGCAATGCCACATGGTTGGTTGAAATTCATTTGTAAAGTGAATCTGATTTTGTTCCGACACAACTTTTAGAAAGCTTTTTTTTTTTTTTTTTTAATTTTTGTGGGATATGAAAATTATAATGTGGAGTGTCGCTTTCTAATTATGGTTTCCAATTTAAAAGATAAGAACGTGATATTTTAAAACCCATATTTGACTTTCCTCATTTGTTATCTTCTTTTTTCTTTATGGTGTTGTGAAATAAATGATTAGCCTCTAAGATTTTATTTGGTCCCTATAGATCATGAAATTGGACCATGGTAGGAAATGGACCACGGTTCAACAATAATGAAATTAAAAATCAAATCTTTGGTATTGTAAACCCATCTTTGATTATCTATACTAATGGTTTTATAAATTTTGTATTATAGGTTTTCATCAATGTAGATGGGGATACCATAATTTATCAGTTGTTGAAGATGTGGTGGACAATTACAAAAAGTCTAAGATTCCACTTGATGTGATTTGGAACGATGATGATCACATGGACGGTCACAAAGACTTCACATTGAATCCTATTGCCTATCCTCGTACCAAGCTTTTGGCGTTCTTAGACAGAATCCACAAGATGGGAATGAAGTATATTGTGATCAATGATCCTGGTATTGGTGTCAACGCTAGCTATGGTGTCTACCAACGAGCCATGGCTCAAGATGTGTTCATCAAGTATGAAGGAAAGCCTTTCTTGGCTCAAGTTTGGCCTGGTCCGGTTTACTTCCCTGATTTCCTTAACCCTAAGACGGTTGCTTGGTGGGGAGATGAAATCCGCCGCTTCCATGATATGGTCCCCATTGATGGTTTATGGATCGACATGAACGAGGTGTCGAACTTTTGCTCTGGCTTGTGCACAATTCCACAAGGGAAGCAGTGTCCTAGTGGAGAAGGACCAGGTTGGGATTGTTGCTTGGACTGCAAGAATATAACCAAGACAAGATGGGATGATCCTCCTTACAAGATCAATGCTACTGGAGTTATGGCTCCAGTTGGGTTCAAGACTATTGCAACTAGTGCTACTCATTACAATGGAGTTCGAGAATACGATGCTCACAGTATCTATGGATTCTCTGAAGCCATTGCTACTCACAAGGCTTTACTTGATGTAAAAGGCAAACGTCCCTTTATACTGTCCCGGTCTACTTTTGTTGGTTCGGGTCAATACGCTGCTCATTGGACCGGAGATAACCAAGGAACATGGCAGAGCTTGCAAGTGTCTATCTCAACTATGTTGAACTTTGGTATATTTGGAGTTCCTATGGTTGGTTCAGACATTTGTGGATTCTACCCTCAACCAACAGAAGAACTCTGCAACCGTTGGATCGAAGTTGGCGCGTTTTATCCCTTTTCAAGAGATCATGCTAATTACTACTCACCAAGACAAGAGCTTTATCAATGGGACACAGTGGCTGAGTCGGCTCGTAACGCTCTTGGTATGAGATACAAAATCTTACCTTTCCTCTACACTCTTACCTACGAAGCTCATATGACCGGTGCACCTATCGCTAGACCACTCTTCTTCTCGTTCCCTGACTACACCGAATGTTACGGCTCGAGTAGACAGTTCTTGCTAGGAAGCAGCTTGATGATATCTCCGGTTCTTGACAAAGGCAAAACCGAAGTAAGTGCATTGTTCCCACCAGGTTCTTGGTACCATATGTTCGACATGACTCAAGCCGTTGTGTCCAAGAACGGGAAGCGTGTGACTCTTCCAGCTCCTTTGAACTTCGTGAACGTTCATCTTTACCAAAACACTATATTACCAATGCAACAAGGTGGGTTGATTTCAAAAGAAGCAAGAACGACACCGTTTAGTCTCGTTATCACTTTCCCAGCTGGAGCTACTGAAGGTTACGCTACTGGGAAACTCTTCCTAGATGAGGATGAGCTTCCGGAGATGAAGCTAGGAAACGGACAGTCCACGTACGTTGACTTCTACGCTTCGGTTGGAAATGGAACAGTGAAGATGTGGTCACAGGTTCAAGAAGGTAAGTTTGCTTTGAGCAAAGGATGGATGATTGAGAAAGCGAGTGTTTTGGGACTAAAAGGATCAGGTCAAGCTTCTGATGTTCAAATCAATGGAAGTCCAATGACGAAGAAGGTTGAGGTAAGCACAAAGGAGCATACTTATGTGGTTGGGTTGGAAGATGAAGGAGAGAACAAGAGTGTGATGGTTGAAGTTCAAGGACTTGAGATGTTAGTTGGTGAAGACTTCAACATGTCTTGGAAAATGGCTATCAATTAATAAAATTACATGTGATTGAGAGTTTGATAAATAATTGGGGAGGAGAATGAGATTATTTACAACAAAAAAAAAAATGGGTAATGCTTATTCTTCTTTATTTCGGATTATAAGAAAAGAAAGAATAGAGAAGTTTGAGTTTTTAGATTGTGTCTTGTGTCTTTTTATTAGAGGATGTTTTAGTTTTGAATAAAGATTGGAAACGGAAGTATTATAATATATTTGGTTTCGTTATTTATTTACTTCTTTCTTTCCATTGAGTTATCGACTCTCTTTTTTTTTTTTTTTTTTTTCTCTTGACATTTCCATCTGACCATGCTTAATTAAATAAGTATCACATAACAACAATTGCATTCTTGCTCTGTGTTTATACTTTTTACTGTTATCGAAAGTTGAAAGTGAAGTGGAGAGAATCATGTCGTAGAAAAGACATAGAAGTTAATTATTAACTATGAGAATATGTAATTTTACTTTATAAAGAATTGGAATAAAAACTATTGTGTTTATAAATATGTCATTGAGTTAAACATTAAAAAAAAAAAAAGGTCCTGACAATAGATAAGTTTTCGTGAATTCCCAAATATTTTCATAGGACCATATATGTGTCTGCGACGATAATATTTTGACAAGATCGAAGCAGAGAAATTGAGACTTTCGAAAAAGTCCGTTACTTCGCTTCAATGCATGTTTCATACGTTTCACTATTTCAGCAAGGTTCGGGTTGGGCCTTGGCCTAAGGTTTAGGACAGGGACCGGATACTTTTAAATTTTTTTAAAGATTATGAATTTTGATAATACTCCAAAATTTTATATGGATTTTGATAATAATCTTTATATGGTTTTTGATAATATTCTTAGGGGTGTATTCAATCGGATATTTGGAGAGATTTGAGTAAAATGGATAAATCATGTGTTATTGAAATTTGGATTTTAAAATATTTTTTAAAATCTTGTGTTATTGGATTAATGATTTTAAAATATACAATCAAATCCACTGTTATTGAAAATAGTACTAGGATTTGATTTAAAAGTTTCAGATGAGATTTGAGAAGATTTTTTAGTTAAAAATACAAAGACCAAAATACCACTGTTTTAACTGAGATTTCAGAAAATTTAATAACAAAATTTCAAATTCACCAAAATTTAACCAAATCATCTAAAAACTCATTAAAACTCAAATCACACCAAATATTTAATTCAATACACCCTCTAATCTTTATATGGAGTTTGATATCTCGCATATCTGGATCGAGCAACAAATACCCGGATCTATTAAGATTAGGATTGATGAATAATCTCTTGACTCTAAGAAGACAATAGGTCACATATACTTATCTATTAATCGCTTTGAAGAGATTTGTTACTGTCTATTTATAGTTGATCACACATTCACATTTGCTTTCAACAAATAACTACTTCATCTGTTTCATTAAAAATATAGTTCTAGAATTTTATTTTTGTTTTACAAAATCTGTCATTTTATTTTCAATACATATTTTCACAAGATTTTTAATTTTATCTCTACTATTTTAATGTATTAACCAATAAGATTAGATTATATAAACATTAAATATAAGTAAAACATAAAAAATTGATTATTTTATAATATGTATAAAAAATCTTAAACAACACTTAATATGAAACAGAAAGAATATCTGCTCATAGCCAAACACAATATTTTGTATGTCAATATTTATCTACGCCATATAACAATCCCTTAATTGTATATTAAATGTGCATAAATTTGTTGTAACGTACTAACTTGTATTGTTGTGTCATCATTTTGCATGTCTACGTTTTAGTTCTGCTATGTAACGAAGGATGATGCAATCCCCTCGCGCTGTATATGTCAATGTGTCATGTAACGGTCGATATATAAATAAGGTTTTTTTTTTATTTGTCACTCAAGTTTGGTTTTTCATACCTAATCAGAGACTATACATTTAATATAAAGTAGCATAATATCAAGCCTACGTGACAAGTTCAACACATTTATAACTTGTCGCTAAATCTATAGTAAAGACAACAGAATCTAAAAAAGTTAGGCGAACATATCAAATCTATGACTCTAATCCAAAAAGCCTAGAAGATGAAAAGTCCAGCCCATAAGATCTAAATATTCTAAGCCCCTACGACTTTATGATGCTCACACATCCAAAACTATCAACAAATTATTTGGGAACATGAATTATTATACTAATTTTTCTTTTGACAAGTCGTTGTTGTAGTTTAAATAGTAATTAAATTGATATAAACTTTACTTAAGGTCGAGTGACTGTATAGAGTCGTGGTGAGAGGTGGGAAAGAACTTTCCACTTCCAACAACTTTTGTAAACTATTATCAACTTGTCGGCTTTACTTCACACTTCGTTATTATTGAAAGATCTGTCAAAAAAAATTTCGAGTGTTCACAATTATTTACACACTATTTGATTTCAGGTATTATTGTAACAAGTTACAAATACAAGACCCGACATATATTGATATCGAATAATAACACTGCTGCAAAAACAAGAAACGGTTTTGACCATGTTTCACATCAGATTTTTTACATAAAGAAGGAATAAATACAAATTTAACATTTTTACCAGAAAATAAAATAAAATAAAGAGTAGAATAATAAGGGTGGCATTGAGAAACGAGCGAAGCAGAGAGTCTCCATCGCAGAGGCCAAAAGGGCACGTGGCTATGGTTAATACGTGGCAGGAGATGAGACAGGTTAGGTGGGTGGCAGTTTCTTTTTTGGGCGGGAACAATAAGGGCGGGAAAGTGGGACCCAACACTAAATGGCGGGAAAAGGAAGTACTGTCTGAAGGGAAGGGAGACAGTGCTTGGAGCCACGCGCCACCGTTTGCGTGCCCCACTTACCTTCTTCCTCTTTTATGGACCCACCAACCGTACCTTTTTTTTTTTTTCCCTTATATTATGATTTTTTTTTTGTAGAATAAAATTTTATAAATGAATTTATCATTTTCAATATATTTGAAATTT
This sequence comes from Barbarea vulgaris, assembly GCA_963667165.1. Classification (NCBI taxonomy): domain Eukaryota; kingdom Viridiplantae; phylum Streptophyta; class Magnoliopsida; order Brassicales; family Brassicaceae; genus Barbarea; species Barbarea vulgaris. Next base: position 5,898,204 of record OY763887.1, read on the forward strand.
AATAGTAGCCATCTTTTTGTCTAACCTCTTTACATTTCTTATCATGTTTTTCTATTACACATTGTTGACAGAAAAATAAAAAAAAATTTAACTATTTTGGAATTTCTAATAGAAGAAGAAGACTTTTTAAAAGAAAATTTCCTCTTGAAAACATGTAAATAGAGGGATCTGGTAATTACCACCGCTTATCGTGGTTCTTCTCGTACTAATCGAATCTTAAAAGTTTTAAAATCAGACGAAAGTAAAAGAATATAATTTTTGGTGATTTTGAAAGTAAAAGAAGAGAATGTTTATAACATGTTTATAGAAAAGGTGATTTTGAAAGATGTTTCAACCAAGGAGATAACTGGTAAACAAAAAAACACACTTGATTAAATAAATACTAGTAGATTTCATTGTATGTGTTTTCTTTTAAATACTTGATATTTTGTTAGTATATACTCCCTCCGTTTCAAAATATAAGTCGTTTTGACTTCAAGCACGCATATTAAGAAATTACTTTTTATTTTTAAAAGTATTATCTAATATATAGAAAAAAACAATTTAACCAATTAAAAGAAAAACTGTAGATTATTATTGGTCACACAATATTCAATAAAGTAAAAAGGTACCTAAAAATTTGAAAACGTCTTATATTTTGAAACAAAACAAAACTTCTAAAACGACTTATATTATGAAACGGAGGGAGTATTACATGATATTTTAATAATTATACAACATAAAATACATTACTTATTTATATAAAATCATATGTCGATTTTTTTTTCAAGAAAGAACATAATATAGGGCAAAAATCTAAAATCTGGTAAATTAGTGTTGTGATTTTGAAAAATATGATACACGTATCCTATATAATGATTTTCTGTTTATCAATTTAATCACGACATGGATATATAATTTATTAGAAATTGTTTTAGAATTAGACAATACAATCTTTATAGTATGGTACGTACACGGTCGGATACGATATTTTTTATTTCTTATAATGGATACTAATGTACCAATCCGACTTTACCCCAATCTATATAAAATGGAAAACCAAATATGAATTAGTTTCGACAGCTCGAACTACATAACAACATTTCTCAAAATCAAATCACAAATTATTTCGACAACTACATCAAAAATATGCAGATTATATTTTTATGAGCAAGATTTGACTGAAGCTAAAGTATAAATAGACTACACAAGGCAATTTGATAATCTCGTTACCATCCAATTTAGCGACCTAGATCCTACAACAAAGTCGATCTGACCCAAAAATACAGATCAGTTATTCATTCAGGTTATATATCATTTTCTATTAATACGTCCTTCATTGAAATGAGGAAAAACAAGTGGAGATAATCATAATCTTACAATCCATTTGATCATCTCATTAACTTATAAACATAATTCCCAGTCTCCCACTAATAATATCCGGAAGCCGTCTTTGCCTCTATTTTCTTTATTTTTTCTATGATTTATATCAATTTTCAAATAGCTTCAATCTCATTTCAAAAGTATATAAACGGTTTTAATATCTAAAACCAAACACATATTCAAAACGTTTTTTTTTTTTTTTTTTTTTTACTTGGCGTCTTTTAAAAGAAAAATTATGGTACCGTTTTCTGAGATTAGTGATGACTACTTAATGAAACTAGATGAAATTTTTTAAAAAATGTTCGTGCGTATAATAAATAAATTTATAAATTTACTATAACTAGGAGTTGTGGATCATGAATGCATGCACTGATGACAGACCTAATAATACATGTTAAACTGAAACGGCTTATCACGCACCAAAAGAACATTAGGTAACAACATGTTTATATAATAATAATTGTAGATTTAGGATCGCACATGTTATAAAATATTAAATATTGATTTTAGGAATGAATATGTAGTGGGGTTTGGGGATACTTTATATAGATCACGTGATATAGAGCATGCAGGACCATTCGAAGGGACCTTTCTGCCTCTGCGGACTTGGCAGGTGTTGAAGAGCCGATGCTTACTTCTTCACCTAAGTGTGACGATCGACGTGTTGCTCTTATGACCCATATCCTTAATCTCACGTGCATCTCACATGCCAGACAATTAGATTCTCTTGCCAAACTTTTCATTTCATGTTTATTATAATACACATTTTCATTTTCGATTCATTTGTTAGTTATTGTCACCCATACCGGGTCGTGTCTCTATTAAATTTTGTCACACATCTAGATACTCATTTTACCAACTATATAGAAACGGAATTAAACTATATTTCTTACACCTATGAAGGTTTCAGTCATATTAGAAGGTGTTTTCAAAAGTACTCACATGCATAATTACTTGGAGAGGTTGGCTCGAATTGATGCAAATTCTTTAAAACATATATACTTGTTACTGAAGTATTCAAAATTTAAAATGATTTTATTTTGAAATATTAAAGGATTCTAATCAACTTTTGAATATATTTTTGTTACCACGAGATATATTAGCAGCTGCCGATCATTTGATTGGGATGAAATTTGGAGCTTCCATAGGGATGAGGAAACCATCATTTGTAGTCATAGTTTAGCTTGTTGTGAAAATATCATATACATGCAGAATGATGGTGAAACCAGTTCTAGTTAATATATATCAACATAATCTTGATATTCCGAAAATTCTTTTCATATTTGTAGAAATAATATGATTTTAGGCAAAAAAAACAGTAATTTTTGAATGAATGGTTCATACAAAGAGACACATGGAAATGGTTCTGCTCATGTTCAGAAAGAAGAGGCTACAATATAATGTTGAAAAATTGCACTTCAAACCACGAACCAACTTTAACTATATAAATAAACGGTGGATGTATATAATAGTAAAAATCCGGTTTATCAGTCATTTAACAGTTGACATAGAACAAGCAAATTTAGACTAACGAAAAGTTTTTTGGGATTTATTTTTTATTTTTTTTATTTGGCTCTATATTACATGTTTATGTTATCTATGATTTTCAGAATCGCTAGTAATTTAGTAAGTTGTACTAAAACACGATAGTTATGTCACCCCAATTCTTGCTTAATTTGTTTATGTCATATTGTCTTCTACACCATATACAATATATCATGGTTATTATATCATACATAGACCATCCTTTCTTTCCTTTGTGAATTCATGATTTCATTGTCACTCTCACTTTTACAAAAAAGTAGTATGATTACTGTTATGAGGTTAATTGTTATGATTGATGATAGGTACTAAAACTCGCTTTTAGTAAGATTGAAGCAAACATAGGAACGATCTTTTTCATACACGTGTCACATGTGTCATAAACATTCTTCGCTAAATCTTTATAACAAAAATTCTATATAAAATTAGCACTTTCGTTCCACTTCCACCTCCAATAGATATGTAGTTTGTTGTTCCTTAAACTGACAGCTTGTTGATTAATTATTTTCACTTTGATATTTATTCCACGACCACTTCACTACTTTGTTTAAAGATTAACAATTTTGAACATTTGCGAATAGATTGAGTAAAAGTCAAGACTCATATCATGCATTAATTTTTAATTGTTTTTAACAACGCTAAGAATTCTTGATTCTCTATTATCATATTTTTGAATGCTTGAAAAGAAAATGAACTAATTATCACTGAAAAGTTCCTAACTGAAATGACCATAAAATTCGAGAATCTGTGTTGTCCGTTTCCTTGCAACATAAACTATCCAGAGTTTATGAAGACACCTAAATTCTAGCTGTGCAATTATAAAAACCATAACAATTTTTTTGTAACATTCACTCTTTGGTATAAACGAAAGAAAGCTCTTAATAAATTTGAAAATCTAAGTCGAACTATTAAATCATTGATTTTAATATTTTTTTTAATCAAAATTATGAGTTGTTAATTTAGTATATTTTAAATACAAGTTAAAATATTATGTTTTTCATTTAGTGATTAATTTTTGTATTTCAAAATCTATATTAATTCTTATGAATTTGGAAGTGAGAAATATAGAAACACAAATCTGTAGAGATAAACCATATTTTTTTTTTTTTTTTGTAACAGATAAACCATTTTATTTCATTAAGCGCTTTTAGTTCAACGGTTTATGCGCCAAATCATTTTGGCATATGAGGTTTTACCTCATCTTCCAACTTGTAAAGATTTTGTGTTAATGGCTTGGTTCGTTGTGGTTCATTGACAAAAAAAAAAAAAAAAACAATGTTATTTCAAAATTTATAAGTGTAATTTTAAGTTAACGAAAATTTACAAATTATGTATAAATATATAAATGTATCAACCAGCAACAGCCCATTAAATTTGCGCTTAGTTACAACAACTTGATTAGCTCAAGTTATTTTGATATATCGATTAAAAAAAAAAAAAAGTCGGTTCGATATAACCAGAATATAATGTGGCACTATTTTTTCTGTTTAGTAAATTTTTTTTTGTTGGGTCTATTAATCTATTAAAAATCTATTAAGTTAGATTAGTTAGATTGTTGTACTATTAATCTATTAAAAATCATATATATATAAAATCTATTAAAATTGATCAGTAAGATTTTTTCCGATTAAGTTAACATATTGGTAAAAATATAGTGGGGACTGGGGAGAGATTGTTGACCAAAAAAAATTATTTATAGTAGGGAGATTTTCTTTACCAAAATTGATAGATTTGTAGAAAGATTTAAGTCAAAGCATATAGTAAACAGAATCAAAAACAAAATCTAGATATTTATCTAAATAAGGTTGTATAAAAAAAAGAAAAGAAATATATCTACATATACAAAAAATTACCTAAATTATTTGTAAAAATATCATAAAACTAGTGATCTGTAAAATCGAACCGACTCGAGCTAAACCGACTCGTACTAAACCGACTGATTTGTTAGAATTCTTTTGTTGGTAAAGAAGAGAGTGAGGAACACGCGCTAGGATTCTTGGCGGGCCATGATGGATGCATGAGTATGAGAGAGTCATGCGCGATTAATGTAGATTTGTCCCTACTTCCTTATGCCAGCTAATATTTTTATATGTCTCCCCAAATGGCAAAATATTTTGCTAAATTCCACTTTTTTTATTTTATTTTATTTATTTATTTTCTGGTACCAAATTAATTAAATAATATGTAACGTAAAAGAAAATTTAAGTCAAAAGGTCATCTACAGTCAAATATACTGTTATTTTTGTTAGTGGTTTTTTCCAAAACGGAAGATTTCTTATTCCATAAAAAAAGAAAATATTAATTGGAATCACAATAAATCTCTTACAAAGTCAATAAATGTGAAATTGCTATAAATTTGGAAGACTTATGCCAAAAAAGTTAGATTTTTTACCATTTTACACATTTACAGTTCCTAATTGGCTGTTACAAAGTTCATAAATATTGTCTGTATATTATATTTGCCATAATTGTTGCTCTTTTTCTTTGAATGGTTTCTTTTGACCGTCATTGAAGAAAGTGAAAAACCAGAATATAAAGAGCGTGAAAGCTCACTCTCACAGACCATAAAAATAAAAAAACACAGAGAGAGAATCGGAAGAAACACTAACAAAAGGTTAGATGAAAAAGTAATTTAATAAATAAATAATATTTGTTTAATTTTCTTCTGCGTTTCTCCATGAATTCATTAAAAGAACCATTTTCATCTGCTTCTTCTTCCTCCTTGTGATTTGTTTATTGTTATGTTTTTTTCTCTTCTTCTTGTCTTGAGATTTGCGTTTTCTCTGAGGTATTGTAAAAATCGAGTCTTTATTTTATTTTATTTTATTTTTAACACTTATTTTACTGAAAATTGTTTCACGGATCCTTCATTATTTCTCCACCCCAGATTTCTAATCTATCCTTCTCTCTGTGTGTCTTTAGGGTTCTGGGTTTTAGCATATTTGGGTTTTTATTTGCTTTTTCTTGTTTCTCATCTTTTTCTTGTTGTTGTTGTTGTTGTTTCTCTCTGTCTTTTCGAAGAACAGGAACAGTGATAAAAGGTTCGGTCTTTAGGGTTTTTTTCATCAACAAGAACAAAAAGGCGTTTGTAACGCGGATTTATGTCGGCTGGGTTTGAATCGACTGTGATTTTGTCTTTGATTAACAACATCTCTTCTTCGATTTCATCATCATCAACTTGTTCATCATCGTCGTCTTCTTCTTTGAAACCTTGTTTTGCTAAAGCTCTTCACTTCTGCTCTAAGCAGAGGCTTATTCTCGAGACTCCTTCTCTTTCCATGCGCTTAAGACCCAAAAGGTATCATTTTTATTATAAATCATTCATCTTTTTTATGTTTTAACTCTCTCCGATCTGAGATTTTTATTGTTTGATTTTGTAACAGGACTTGTTCTGGCGTTGATGTTTTTGGTGGTTTTCACATAAAGCAGCAAAAGTTTCCGTTTTTCATAGTTCGCTGAGAGTTTTTGAGATTTTTTTTTGATACAAAAGTTTTGACCTTTGAGTGATTTTTTTTTTAATTTTCTGGGTTTTTTTTGAGGAGTGGGTTTTAGTAACACAATGGTTGCTATTAAGAAAGATCAGTCTTTGAGTGGGATTACTGAGATGAAGAAGAGAGCTAAGAGAAACGCATCCCATCCTCAAGAAGAAACCCAACCTTTGAGAAAAGTTAGGATCATTGTGAATGATCCTTACGCAACTGATGAAGATTCATCTGATGATGAGGAGGAGCTTGTGTTTCCTAAGCCAAGGAAAATGAAAAGGATCGTTCATGAGATTAACTTCCCAACTATGGAATCTTCTCCTGAAGTCTCTGAAGGTTCTTCTCAAGACAGTACTAAAACTGTAAGCAAGAAAGCTTCTGCTTCTCCTTCTCTTCCTCCTAAGTTGTTGACGAAGAAGCCTGTTGGTGTTAGGCAAAGGAAATGGGGTAAATGGGCTGCTGAGATTAGACATCCAATTACTAAAACTAGGACTTGGTTAGGTACTTTTGATACTCTTGAAGAAGCTGCTAAGGCTTATGATGTTAAGAAGCTTGAGTTTGATGCTCTTGTTGCTTCTGCTTCTGTTTCTGAGAATGTCAAGTCTTCATCTGAGACTAGTCAATGCTCTCGTTCTTCACCTGTTGTTCCTGTTGAGCAAGATGATACTTCAGCTTCAGCTCTCACTTGTGTCAACCCTGATGATGATGTTGCTGTTGTCACTAAAGAAGTGACCATTACTACTACAACTCCAAATGCTGGTGGAAACAAGGAAGTGTTGTTCGATTTCGACTTTACTGATCTGCAAATCCCTGATCTTGGTTTCTTTGCAGAGGAGCAACATGATCTAGACTTTGATTGTTTCCTTACTGATGATCGTCTTGATGATGATTTTGGCTTGCTTGATGACATTCATGGATTTGAAGACAACGGTCCAAGCGAGCTACCAGATTTCGACTTTCCTGATGTGGATGAGCTCGAGCTAGGGGATTCTAATTTCGGTTTCCTTGATCAACTTGCTCCTCTCAACATTGCAGCCTGCCCATTAAAAAGTTTTGCAGCTTCATAGGAATTTTAAATTATGTCTTTTTTTTTTTTCACAGTGAGAATGAGTCTTTTTATTTTTCATGTTTTTAGTAATTTAAGACATACATATAAGTTTGTGTGTTCCGGAGAGAATGTAAGATCTTAAGACATAAAGCCGGGTTTTGCAATTTAGGAGTGTTTCTTGATGAGTTTATGTTTTGATGATTTAATACTGATTATGGTTTTGTTAAAATCTCTTTTTTCATACTTTGGATTTTTCCATTGTGCTTTTAGAGCCGTCTAAAGTGTGAAAGAGTTTTTGATATTCCAAGTCAATTCTTTATTACATCATCTTTTGTTAATGATAAACATAATATTAATGAAAATACTTTTTTTATTTATATAAATGTTGTTAATTTTGTTTCATTGATAATATCGACCTTTATATTTTATTTTGTCTTGTTTCAATTGATCCTTTACCAGTTGGGCGTTAGATTCTGACGTGTTTGCGATTCATAGAATCTAAGAGAAAGTGACAAATGCATGAATTTTGTGGTTACTGTTTCTCTGCTGATTCGCCGCGCCCTTGAACAAAACACCATTCTAATTTTATATATTATGGTTTATGATTCTGAAATTAAATCAATGAAACATTTATTTTATTTTCATTATTGTCTGTTTGGAGGAAGAAGAGGTTGAATAGTGAGGACAGTGGGAATTAAAGAGGGATTTGCACGGAAGTGGCAACAAGTCAGGGGTTTGGTTTTGTCAGGTTTTCTTATTAACTCCAAATACTTTATAACAGCTGTATCGCATTTTGGAAATTAAAATGGGAATAAAAAAATAAAAGTGATTTTGGGAATGAGGAAAAGTCAAAGGATGAGTTTGTCTAGTATTATTTAGTATTTAGTATTTAGTATTTAGTAGTAACACTCTCCTACTACTACTTTGTGGTTGCACATGCTTTTGTAATAGTAATAGTATATTTTGTTTTCTGTACGTGCGGGAACCATGTCTCAAGCACGTGATATAGTATAAGAAAGGGAGCTTCAATGCGGTGATGGAGTAGAGGATCCTTGTGATCATAAGCTTTCTAACACTTAAAAAAATATATATATATTTACTAGATCTCTTGGTAAAGAGTTTTAAACACCAAAAGTTCTGATATAATTTCACAGTGGTGACTAAGATCTCTTATCATGGATCAAGTCGTTCCTCATACGTAGAATTTCCACTCAATGAAATCAAACTTGGGGTGGGGGGGGGGGGCAATCATAACAAGTTCACACTTTTGGTTTTATATCCAATATTAAGGTGATGTGGCATCAAGACTAACTACAGTAGAACTTCTATAAATTAATACTCGATAAATTAATAACCTCTATAAATTAATAAATTATTCCGGTCTCGAATTGAGCCGGTGTAATAATTGACACATTTCGATAAGATAATAAAATAATAATTTTTTTGAAATCTCTATGTAAATATGTGGTCCTATTAATAATATAAATTAATAATCATATAAATTTATTGTATATATATATAAGATATTTTAGTGAAATATGATTCTAATATTGTTTATTTATTCGTAAATTTATAATTTTGTTAGAGCTTATCTCTATTTTTCTTTAAATATCAAAAATATATGATATTATCTTCTCAAATTATATCAAAAATTATTAAAAAAAAATTATATATGCAACTATTATTTCATAATGTGTAAATACATTGAAACACATCGAAGTATTGTCTTCATTTTTATACATTTTATATAACATTTTTTAAAATTCAGAAAAACTTTCTATAAATTAATAATTATTAATTTATCGATATATTAATAACCTGTATAAATTAATAAAATTTTCCGGTGCCAATGTTATTAATTTATAGAGGTTTTACTGTATGTGATGTTGGAGCCTCTTTTATAATAGTTTTTGTTTTAAAATGAAAACTAATTTTGTATTATTTTTTAAAAAATATAAAATTTGTTGCATTAATTTGAAAGGAGTACAACCCATTTTAAGAGGGGTATATTGGAGTGATTATTTGGTGAGAATTGAGTTTTAATGGCAAATTATGTGTTATTGAAACATGAATTTCAAAATATCTTTTAAATTCCACTGTTATTGGATTAATGATTTGAAAATATACAATCAAATCCACTGTTATTGAAAACGTTATTAGGATTTCATTTAAAAGTTTCAGCTGAGATTTGAGAGGAATTCTTAGTTAAAAATACAAAGACTCAATTCTCATGGTTTTAGCTGAGATTTCAGAGAATTTAATAACAAAATTACTAATTCACCAAAATTTAATCAAATCCTCTCAGAATTCATTAAAACTCAATTCTCACCAAATACTCACTCCAATATACCCCTCTAAATTTGGCATCAAATACTGATTTTGGTTAAACCGGGTTACAAAAGATCAATAGACAAAATGAGAATCCGGTAGGACTAAACCGGGAAAGAAAACCACCACAGCCACGAGAGAGACAATCCCTCTTCAAACTAAACTTGTTATGGCAGTTACGAGCTTAACCACAGTAAATTACCCCCAAGTCCAGAGCCAATCACCGCAACCGGAAGAACCGTCCCAGCCGCAGGACCAGACCCGTCAGTGCACCGCCGAAGCTGAGACTCTTGATACTACAATATAAGAATATATTCACAAAATGTTTTGTGAAACTGAGTCTTTAGAGATTGTATTATACTAGTATATATAAACACTATAACCTTTTGTGTTGAAGTTTTCTTAACCATGATGCCTTTCTCTGTGTATTGGTTTTTGGGGGGACTTGATTCACGACCCATTATAGCTTTAAAAGCCCAATTTAGTTAGAGGTGAGAGCAAATTTCGTTAAAATAATTTGAGGTCAGTGTGAATTTTAAAGCCATTTATGTTGTTTACTTATTGATTTTAACTGTCCTATACAAACAAATAAGATTTCTCATGGTATCAAACTGATTATAAGTTACTACCGTTGATTTATCTAGTTAAGATTTACAAATTGTTGGTCATGTACAATTGAAAGCCACCACTTAGAAATTTGCTAATGCTTAAAAACTACAAGCTAGGTTAGAAAAAAGTGATTAAATAAAACCAACTTATATTTATTGAATTTATTTTAATGGAGCCATAAACTATAGAGTTGCTTCAGTCAGTTACTACTACTTGGCCAGAGTTCAATCCACTGAAATCGACAATAAGATATATGGAAATATATAAATATTCAGAGCAGACCCTTCTTCTGAAAACTACTGATGCAATCATCAAACATCTCAGGTATTGACTTGAATGATCCAAATCCCAATTCATGTATCTTCCTTGTGTCCATACTATGTGGATTATTATCACCTTCTTTGTTACTACACCTGAAACAAAAAAACAATCAATCAACCAACCAATCAAATGATTCCAACTATGAGTGAATCTAATGAGACTGAGACTTACTTCTTCTCCAACGGATAATTAGGATACTTGTTTCTTAACAACTCAATGATCTCAGACCAATGAGCAACCGAACTCGAACATATGATTCTCCCTGATGCTTTAGTCTCTTCCATAGCTAAAACATGTGCAGCAACCACATCATCTATATGCACAAACCCGACCGTGAAATTCGGATACTCTCCAGCAAGACCTTTGACAGTAGCAAGGATCATAAGTAGAGTACTTGTAGGTTTTGGTCCAAGCAATGGACCAACCACAAATGAAGGATTCACAACCACCAAGTCTAATCCTTTCTCTTCAGCTATCCTCCAAGCTTCTCTTTCACCTAGAGTCTTTGCATATCCATACCAAAGCTGAACACACAACACCAATCAGAAAACATCAAAAGTTTAACTTCAAGAAGATTAAAGAGAACTCACGTTGAAGTGTTTGCAGTACTCAGGGTCACTCCAATGAGACTCATTAAGAGGTGAAGCTTTTGTAGCATCAAAACGGTAACGTATTGAAGAACAAGAAGATGTAAGAACGATCCTTTTCAAAGTGGTTTTGGACTTTGCACAAGAGGTCATCACGTTTGTTGTGCCTTTGATGATTGGATCAACTAATGTTTCTTGAATGTTGTGATCTTGTGGAACAAGAACAGGAGAAGCCGTGTGGAATACTCCATCTACACCGTTCACTGCTTCGTCAAAGCTTCCTTCTACCGTTAGGTCAGCTTGAAGAATCTTTAACCTTTGTTTTGCTCCTTGAAATTCCCATAAGAAACCAACCTTTTCTTCATCTCCTTCAACACAAAAAAAATCAAACCAAACAACATAAAAATCAGAGAAATTATTGGGATAAATCAGAATGTTTTTTTTGTGTTGAGAATCGAGAAAAATTGGGATATCTACGTGGATCTCGGACAGTGGTTCGAACGGTGTGTCCGAGTTCGAGGAGTGATTTGATGATGTAAGAAGCAATGAAACCAGTTCCTCCGGTCACTAAGTACTCAGACATCTTTGTCTCTGCAACGTATTTGATTGTAAAAATGGCTGAGACAGAGAGATTAATAATGTGATCTCTTGGTGGAAAGTAAGTGAAGATTGGGTGCTTCACGTAAGAGATATGATACGGACAAAATAAAATAAAATAGGCATCTTTTGATTTGTAAGGTGAAGTTTGAAAATTTTCTCAAGGCCCAGGCCCATGTGATTTTGTTTTGGGTTTTATTTGCTTGAAACACTAACAAAAGGTTAGATGAAAAAGTAATTTAATAAATAAATAATATTTGTTTAATTTTCTTCTGCGTTTCTCCATGAATTCCTTAAAAGAAGTAAAGAACCATTTTTTTTTTTTTTTTTTGTTTTTTGGTAAAACATTTTCTTCTTCTTCCTCCTTGTGATTTGTTTATTGTTATGTTTTTTTTCTTCATCTTGTCTTGAGATTTGCGTTTTCTCTGAGGTATTGTAAAAATCGAGTCTTTATTTTATTTTATTTTTTAACACTTATTTTACTGAAAATTGTTTCACGGATCCTTCATTATTTCTCCACCCCAGATTTCTAATCTATCCTTCTCTCTGTGTGTCTTTAGGGTTCTGGGTTTTAGCATATTTGGGTTTTAGTGTTTTTTTTTTCATCAACAAGAACAAAAAGGCGTTTGTGATTTTGTCTTTGATTAAAATCATTACGCTACTATATTATGATTTACTTCTTCCTATCTGTTTAATTTCTTTGGTGATGTTTTTTTTTTAACAATATTGCTTAAGCATTTAATCAATCATCGTCGTCTTTGTTGGTAAATTTGTTTTCTGATTTTGTGTTGTCTTTGTTGATGATGATGATTATTTGGTATTATTTGTTTTGATTCTCTGTATATGCTTAGGTGAATGTGTCTTGAGTTCATTGATCTCTGTATTTGATGTTTTTGGTGGTTTTCACATAAAGCAGCAAAAGTTTCTGTTTTTCATAGTTCGAAGATGGTGAAAAAAAACCAACAATCAACGAGAGAGACAAAGCAAGAAGTTAAAGATGGAAGCAAAGCAAATAGTGGTTTGTTCGCATCTTGTTCCTTCTCTTCCTTTGGCCTTGATCCCAAGCTCTCTGACCAGCTCCAAGGTTATCTCTTTTTGCCTCTGCCTATGTTCGTGAGCTTATCTCTATTGATTAATAAGGTTTAATGGTCAATTTATATAGAAAGAATGGGTTTTGAAGCTCCTACTCTCGTACAAGCTCAATCTATTCCTGTTTTCTACAAATTTCTATCTTCTTTTTTTGTTACTTTAATGTTCGTCAACATAAATGTATAGACTTGTTAATGCTGCAACGGGTACTGGAAAAACTATAGCGTATGTTACAGGAACTTCGGATTGGTTCAGCATGAGATTTACCTTTTGAGAAGCTTCTCTCTCAAAAAGGTTCTTGAGGACAGAGAGAAGTGCCACAAGTCGTGCACCACATGGCACTGCAAATAATAGATCATTGTAACGCAAAAGTAGAGACATAGAACAATTCAAAAAGATTTGAGTGAAGATTATTATACCTCTAACATATTTCTGCACTAGCTGCGATGGTATTCCATAATCCTCAGATGAAGGGTTTGCAGATTTGTTTACATGAATTATCATATCATCCACATCAGGGTCAGTAGAGGATGGAATTTTGTTGCAATTTGCTGTTGTCAAGACCAATCATTACCGGATTGTCCAAACTAAGTTTTGCAAGATGGTTAACTTTGTCATTCAATGTTGCTGACAATAACAAGTTCTGCTTCTGAACGCCCTTTGGAACAATATCATCTGTTTCCCCTGAACCTAGAAGCTTAATTATCTGTTCTATCTCCTTCCCATAACCTAGTTCGAGAATGCTGCCAAAATCCAAAGGAAGAGCTAAATAAAGGAAGCACATAATCAAGGAAGAGATTAACTTTCAGAGTATATCATACATACCAATCAGCTTCATCAAAGATGACCCAACGCAGATTCTTGTGCACAAATGAAGCTGTGTTCTTCAAATGGTCAAGAAGACGTCCTGGGGTTGCAATTAGTATGGATATCCCTGTCAATAAAAACGATTAGTTCGGATTCAAAACGATCATCTCACGTCTCACATTCAAAGAAAGATCTCACCTTTCCTTAACCTAGCCTTTTCTTTAGGCTTTTTCTCCCCTCCCATCACATAGCCAGGAACAATCCAATGGAACCGATGCAGCAGCTTCTCCAAGGTTTCATACACTTGAAGGCATAGTTCTCGTGTGGGCACAATCACCAAAGCTACCAAATACAAGTTCCAAGAATAAAAAAAATCATCACTAAAAACCTCCCAAACGAATTCTAAAATTGTAGCTAAAATCCACAATAGAGGCACAACATACCAAAAGTTCCATGAGAACGATCAACCTTACGAGAATAACACTGCAAGTGATGAATGATTGGTGCCAAATACAGTAAAACCTCTATAAATTAATACTATTGGGATCAAGATATTTTATTAATTTAGAGAGGGTATTAATTTATCGATAAATTAATAATTATTAATTTATAGAGAGATTTTCCAATTTTCACAAATTCTATAAAAATCTATTTAAAATAAGATTTTTTTTTTGACAATTTCACATTATTATAAATTTATTTTATCTAAAATTCCTTTTACTTTATCTAAAATTCTAAAAGTTTTTGATGCAATAAGAAAGATTTCTAGATGAGCTCCAACAAGAATGCATGTTTAGGAATAAACAAACAACACTAGAGTCATATTTTGCTAAATTATCTTAATTATATTTTTAATGTTATATGATTATTAATTTATGTTATTAATGGGACCATATATTTACATAGGGGTATAAAATAAATTATTATCTTATTATTTTATCGAATTGTGTTATTTTTTACACCGGCCCAACTCGGGACCGGGAAAATTTATTAATTTATAGAGGTTATTAATTTATAGAGTATTAATTTATAGAGGTTCTACTGTATAAAATCCTAATCAAGGTTTTTATATAGTTTAGTAGTTTATATTAATGTTGTTGTATGTATATTAACCGGAATTCAAATTTGGTAATTTGCGTAGTGCATGTATTGATTTTTTTTTTTTTAATTTATTTATTTATATATATATATATAAATGACTTTTCTTTATTTCTTTCTTAGTCATCCTAATTAAAGCTAGGAGACAAAAAAAACTAAAAAGTTTAGGCCATTCAGCTAGTTTGTATAATTGATAGTACTAGAAAACAATATGATAGGGAGGAGACGTAAGGTCCAACAGTAACAGAGATATTATTATCAAAATCAAAATTAATAGAGATAGTTGGGAGATGGTCTCCTTAATGATAATTCTATCAATTTTCGCCGAGTAATATTTCACACTGCCCTTCATGACTGTTTATTACTCCATTGTCCCATGATATTAGATGTTTTAAAAGTTTTATTTTTATTTATTTTATATGATGTTTTACAAGTTTTTATACTTTTTTAAATTATTATTATTGTTAGTGTAGAGTATTATTTTTTATTATTTGGATTTTTGAAATTAAATATTCAATTGTTTCCAAAATAGGAAAAACAAAACAAAAATTGTTTAGATCTAACACTTTTAGTCAGAATATCTTATAATTTAGAACGAAAGGAGTATTATTTATTTTTCTTCTAAATAGATCAAAAGAAAATCAACTTTATTTTCAGTTCAAGATTTAAGAAATAATTTATCTTTCTCGTGTTGTATATTATAAATTTGTAATCTCTCAAATTCTACAAAAAAAGCTATGTAATTTAATGGGTAAAACGATATGCTATGTGAGCTTCTTGCTATGATCATAATCCAACCAAAGTATATTATTCAAATTCTTTTGTTGATCTAAGAAGGCAAAATTTTAACTTGAAAGTACTAAAACAATCCAAAATTTTAACTTGGAAAGATAAAATGAGCCAACTTATATGCTGCCATTGGAAAAGTAAAATACATAAAGAGGTAAGTAAGTGCATGTGCTCCAAATAAGTGTCTTCACAACGCATGTTTTGACTAAATGTCACAAACGATAAAGAAATTAGATGGACTCGACCCGACGGATTATCCACTCTATCCAAAATAATCGTTCGAGAAATGTATTTCCTATTAAAGAACGTCGTATCTCATAGATAAAGGATCCAATTTTATTTTACTAAAATTTGTTTATCTTCTCTACTTAAAACTCTTCTTTGACAAACTCTTCTTTGACATCAAGTCAAAATTTTCTCTCTATAGAATCAATCACACTTTCTTTTCAACTTTCACTAATAATGCCCTATAGTAGATCTTACCTTTTAGGTACGATGTCACAAAACCCAATATTTATCCTTTGTAGTTGTGTTTTCAGATACTTTTTGGTTTTCAACCAACTCATGTAGTTATTGTTCTTAAGTGACTTGAGCGTTAGAAAAATCTTCTAAAAACATCAAACCGATATTTTCCAGGTTTTCAGATTTTTTTTTTTATGACTTACATTTCAGTCGTGAATCCACTCAAACTTTTCTTGACCTCAACATATTATAAAGTTCTTTATGAAATCAAACTAAAATCAAGTTCTAAAACATAATCATCTTGGAAAACGATTATGATATTACAAATTTCTTCAACACAATATGTATTGCAGTAAACGAATCCCGAACAATTGTGCGAACTATTCATCTAGTACTCTAGTAGATATTAATAAAATGGTTACAAGTCAGTATGTAATCTGGTTTGTTTAAAACTTTAAAGAAATCAAAATGATTTCCACTAATCACATAAATCAAAATGATTTCCACTAATCACTTAAATTCACATGCATGTTCTATAATTAGCAGGGCTGTCTCCAACTATTTGGAGGTATGGTTCAAATGTTTTTTCTATAAAATATGTTTTATGAGGTAAAATAATTTCCAACAAAATAAATATCCACCAATTTATTTATTCTACAGTCTTCGGTCCATGGATCTCAAAAAAAAAAAAAAAAAAAAAATTATGAGTGGTGATCAAATATGTTTGCTGTGGCGGCTCTACCACCTGAAACACAGTCATCAATTATATTTTACATATTTTGTTTCTGTTATCTAAAATGTTTTCATTAATTAAATTTTTGTTTTTTTATAACTTGGGTGATCCGGTTCAACGGATATCATGAGATCTGAGTCAGGTTGCGGGGACATTTACTTCCTATATGATTCTTGGATCAACGGACAATGAGATCTGACTAATTCCGGGGTCCGGAGAAACCATGTGAATGCTCCGCTAGCCAAATAAAAATAAATAGAGAATTTTGCGCTTGAGAAAAATCAATTTTTGACCTAGATCAACAAAGTAACTTCTCTTCAAATGGGAATCACTAGACCACCACTACTTGATTGCAGAATTAATTAATTGATTGCACACAAGTTAAGTAATTCCTTTATAGGATGTAGTACGTAAGATAGCAAACAAATTTTTACAAAAAAAAAAAAAATACTAGCAAATATGGAAGAGCTTGTCCTATTTTTAGAAGAATTGCCAAGTTTACTACATGAATGAAGCGCCAGAAACAATACTTTTTGCATGCGGACTGATATTAAAATAAAATAAAGGATATATAATATACACAAATTGTAAAATACTGTAGTTGAGAGTTGCAACTTGCAACGAATTCCTAGAATCTGAAATTCGAGAAACTTATAACTATACACGTGTATATTTTGAAATTGAATAATAAATGTTTGATACATTTATTTAATTTTGTTAAACGTCTTATAAGGTGGTTGGCAGCTGGTTGTTCCGACTCTTCGTATATTGATTTTATCACATCACATTATCTTTGTGCGGGGCCGTTGTACTCTGTGTATTATATATTTGGGTTGTAAGGAATTATAAATTAAATTTTACTAAATTAAGGGAATAGGCTTTTGATATTGTATGATTGGTAACACGTACATGTGTAGATTGATTTATGAACCTAACTAATTAAAAATTTTAATCATGATTTATCAAAAACAAATTGAATGAGTTTGTTTTTTGTTGAAATATTTAGTTTGTATTATCGCTATTTTCCATACCTTGCTCATAGGAAACTAATGTATTCCAGTATAGTCCAAATTCAAAGACCATCAATTATTGAATGTTTTTAATTAGTGATCAAGTTCCGAATATTATGCAAAATTAGGCTTGAATAATTGTAGTTCCAATGAATTCAGAAAATAGTCTGTAAAACATTGGATAAACCGAGGTGGATGCAAATGAAAAGTACAGTGTGAATGTCTCTGAAAAAAAATTACAACAGTAAATGTCTAAGTTACTACAAATGATGTGATATTGATAGGTAGATCAATGTAATTTTGATGGGAGTTTTCACTTTTCGGCCTCGCACAAACTACATCAAATTAAGGGTTTTCTGCTAAAAAACCATCGAACTTATTAAAATTTGCAAGAATGACACTCAATTAATTGTTGTGCAGGTCAACCTATCAAACTCAAAAGTCACTCGCAATATAGCCATTATCTATATCGTCGACGTGTCATCCGCTTCACTCTGTTAAAAAGTGACGGAATGAGTAAAACGACGTCGTTTTACTCATACACTACATGATGTTTTATGCTAAGTAAAACAACATGTTTTTTTTTCGTTTTCATCAAAACAATATGATTTTTATGTTTTTCATCAAAACAAATGATTTTTATTATCACATTTGATTTTTACAATTGGAACAAATTTTAATTTGGGATAAACTAAAATTTGAGATAAACAAACTAAATTCATAAATTGGATTTCACGAAATCAACCAACTCATCTTGATGATGCTTCATCTTCTTCACTCCTTCGCATTGCAGCTTTGTTTATCATCTTCATCTTCATCTTCTTCACTCCTTCGCTTATGTTCGCACCTGGAATCTCATTTTCTTGTTCAATTTCTCAATTCCCATCTAAAATCAAACTAAATGCATCGATTCTCACAAAACCCAGGTTCCAAAATTTTCAATTTGAATGAGTCTTGATGGATCTAGAGCCTGGGACTATGGACAGTGAAACCCAAAATCGACGAAAGGTGTGAAAGATCTGGGTTTGTGATTAGAGATTTGAAGTTCGTGATGATTGTTGATGAAATCCAAAGATCTGGGCTTGTGAAGGAATTCGTTGGAAGAGATGAATGATTTTAGTTGATTTAGTTGATTGAATTAATTTTGTTGATGATAATCCAAAGATCTGGTCATTTGGGTGTGTGATTTTAGTTGATTTGATTAATTTGTAGTAGAAGATTGATTGAGAAGTCAATAAACAGTAGCTTTGTTCGATTTGGAATTGATAGCACAACCTATCCTCAAAGAGGTTTGAGATTGAAGAAGACGTGAAACTGGTCAAATTGTTAGAGATTCCTAAACCATGGTCAATTGTCTTTCTTCTTCTTCTTCTTCTATGTGTTGTGTTTTGAGATTTATTAAAATGATGATGATGATGATGATGATGAATGATGAACGATGAACTCTATTTTTAATTTTTCCTCAAATTTTTTTTTTTTCAACCCTAAACTTAATTTCGAAAATCATGTTGTTTTCTTGACGTAAAACAACGAGGAGTTTTAAAAATTATCATGCAGTTTTTTTTTGCCTTTAAACGACGTCGTTTTACTCATACCGTCACTTTTTAACAGAGTGAAGCGGATGACACGTCGACGATATAGATAATGGCTATATTGCGGGTGACTTTTGAGTTCGATAGGTTGACCTGCACAACAATTAGTTGAGTGTCATTCTTGCAAATTTTAATAAGTTCGATGGTTTTTTAGCAGAAAACCCTCAAATTAACCAATGATTGTTGATTTTTTTTATTTTGTATTACGAAAACATAAATAAAATATTTTTGTCTAAAGAGGAATAAGAATAAGATCTTCATGTTTATTTATTCTGAATGATGAAGGAAGAACTCGGTGGCGACTATGAAATCGGTGACACATAATATTCATATTAAATGAGAAGGCCAAGTGCTTATCAACTGGTGAATAGTTCCAAACTAAACTTCTTCATCAAAATTTGTTAGCATTAACTATGGGGTTCCAAATTCTTCGATGCTCATTTTTTAGTATAGAAACAGATCCTCTAACTATTGCACAGATTCATTAACCACAAAAGCTTTTGATCTCAGTTTCACTAATTTGGTTATTTATTATATTCCCTCGGTATTAGAAAGATATCAGAAAGATTGATTTTCTGAGTGAGTATTTCACACAGTTTAAGAAACAATAAATATTTAGTAATAAATAGTACATACATTAACCATTTTCTCATATTTATAAACCAATAGAAACTCAAAAATTTAAAAATTCTCAATTAATATTTTTTGAAGTTTACAATTTACTAACATTAAATAATAAAAATGTATTTAAAAGTTTCAAAAATTAATCTTTTAAAGACAAGAAAAAAAACTCTAGAAAATCAATTTTTGTGAGAGAGAGGGAATACATGTTTGATGAAAACGTAAAGATTTTATAGTCATTTCCGTTTTCAACGAGTTCTGAATCTTTGAATATTTTTGGACCTAAAACCAGAAAAAGTATTTAAATTTTCTCTTTGTTGCATGAATGACTAAAATCTATAACTACTACCAGGATATGTGAATATTAAATTTGACTCTCAGAAAATGAATTAAACAAGAAATAAAATGACACAAACAATCTATAATAATTTACAATCAACATGATCATGAAAGATATGTCCATTTTCTGTTACTATCTATAGATTTCATCATAATAAAAATTTCGAAATCTACCACTTCTTCCCTCTTTTGCTCTTAAACAATATATAAAATGACGGCAACTATTTAAATAAAGAACAAAAACCCTAGATCAAACCTGTATTCAAAATATCCGAAATACCTCTAGTTAAATTTTTTTTTAACGCAAATCGATTAGTGTAGTGGTTGAACGATCGATGGATCACACAGCGGATCCAAAATTGTTAAGACTCCTCAATTCAAGAAGGACCTGGTCATGCTCCCTCTCCAAAGTTGACAAGTAGAACTACCGATACCGGGTAGTATATATCTTACAATCTTATTCAAGCATGGAACACAATTTATGATTGGCAAAAATAATCATAGCAAAAAAGATTTGGACTTTATTTGAGGGTGGATCGTCTCTATATGTGAAATAATGGGATCTCAAGATTTGTCTGCTTCCTGTTTCCAAGTGGAAACATCGTAACTACTGTTTGATTTCCCTCGTGTTTTCCGAAGTCAATGTGTATCTCAAGATTTGTCTTCTTGCACTTTCCAAGTCAAACATTGTAACTACTGTCTGATTTTTCCTCATGTTTTCCCACTTTCAAATGAGTATTGGGCCCAACTAGAGGAATTTCATATATTGTGTAAATTCAAAAGATTAATTGGAATGCATTAGTAATATATATATATATATATATATATTTATATACATAAATACACTTATTTTTACTTTCAGTGTTAAGACTATCAATATATTTATTGTTGTTTGTTATATGTCATTTAATTTCAGTTTTAAATTATTCTGGAAAGAAATTGTGTATGTTTTTATTGAATTGTTTATAAAAAAGTATATGATTGGTAAATGTTATAGAAATTATATGGTGAATGTGATTTTAAAACTTCTTCACAATCAATCTGTGGTGGATTCGGAAGTTATTTCTATGTGAGCTACAATCCTTAAGAATTTGAGTTTTTTTTTTTTTTTTTTTTTTTTTTTTTTTTTTTTGTATAAAAACTAAAAATTACATTAGTGCATCCCCATTTAGAAGTTGTCACATGAATACGTAACTCAAAAAAAAAAAACAAAAAAATTTAGGTGGATATTTCAGATTGATGAGAAATCTCCACCAAAGTTTCCCGGTAAACTAAATTTTATATATAGTAAATTCAAAAGATTAATTGGTAAGCCACCGGATAAATTTAGTAATCTTTATCTATTCATAAATACATTTTGTTTAGTTTTAATGTTGAGACCATAAGTACATTTAGTAATCTCCCATTAATGTTGGATTTTAACTAAAATTTACATTAGAGCACCCCATTATGAGGTTCTTACATGAATATCTCAAAATAAGAAAAAATAAAAATAAATTACATCTTTCCTTGAAACGAATAAACGTGAGAGCCAACCCCATAGGTATATGGATATTTCAAATTAGTGAGAAAATTCCACCAAAGCTTCTCGATAAACTAAATTTGATATATAGTAAATTCAAAAGATTTATTGGTGCATATTTTATCTATTCATAAAATACATGTTTTTTAGTTTTAATGTTTAAACCATAAATACATTTATTGTTGGTTTGTTAAATGTCATACAATTTCCGTTTTGAATTATTTTGGAAATAAAGTGTTCATGCTTTTCTTGAATTTTTTATAAAAAATTACATGTATTGAAAAATATTATGATAGAAGTTTTATGGTGAATGTGATTTTAAAACTTCTATACAATCAATTGGATCCAGAACTGATTTCTATTTGGAGTATAATCCTAAATCTTTTGATATTTACTAAAATTTCATTATACCACTCCCAAGATCAGATTCTCACATGAGTATCACACATAAAAAAAAAAAAAGTAATCCGGTGAGTAATTGAAATTGGTGATAAACTTCCACCACAGTTTCACCAATTTGAGATATCCACCTAAATTTTTTAATTTCTTTTTATTCTTTTAAGATACTCATGTGAGAACCTCATCACCTCCTAATGAGATTGTTCTTAGTTTTGAAAAAGAGTGTGGAACATTTGCATAACTCCTCAAAGGCCTACGCCAATCAATCATGATGAATGTCTGAATGACTTCCACTAAAAATCAGCCTTCCCAAGCAAACCTTATAAGTTTGTAAATAACTATCAACTTTTAATTCTTTTTTTTTTTTTGTCAATACGAATACTTCCATTCATAATTAGCCGATTACAAGCGGGATAAGCAATATCAAACAAACCCAATATGTAATGGAAAAAGCTAGAGCAATTGAACCTACAAACTTAACAAAGATGAGCTTAACAAAGTAGAAGGATAGATACACAAACTTAACAAAGTTTGATAATGCGTGAGAGGAGTTATCGTCGCGACCAAAGATGAGCTCTATCGTGAGAGAAACAAACTTCAATCCAACTCTTTCAAACGACTTGAAGATAGTCACCTTAACAATGTTAACATGTGACTTTGAGACATACAAAACCTCGGTTCTCACCATAATGAGACCCATTGCATCTTCCGGTCCCGTGTAGACCTTCACACAAGAATGCAAAGCGGCAAGAATATCATATAAAATCTTCGGAGCAAAGTACCGGAAACATTCACCTCTCAAAAGGAGAGAGATAAAATGGATAGATCTCTCTTCTAGCGAAGAGGAAAGGGAAATCGATCTCTCCAAGGAGGAGGAATAACTGAATGTGGGGCACCCAAACAGCCCAGATACGACAACATTAAGCACAAATGATGAGCTGGATATAATAGACCCGTAAATGTCTAAATTTGGACTGAACCTAAAATGTAACTTTCTTACTGGGCTTGCCTGGCCTGTTAAGAAGAAAACATGAGTATGGCCCAGTCCATCAGATGAGAGAGCATTGAGGGATGCACCTAGGTTTTTGGCCGCCGTCAAGGAAAGGAGGCTGAGAAGGTTGGTCGGCGGAAGGGGAAATGAAGAGCCGGAAAGAGTCTTCGAACTGGCCGGACACATCAGAGGCAAAATGAAGGGGAAGGAGATGATCTCTGACGAGACTTGTATAACCAGATCTGAGAAGCTAGGACAGAGATGAACGTCAGAGGAGTGAGACGTGCCTGAGAGGGTTGATGAGAGGTGGTGAGCGACGGGAGTGGGGCCTAAGGATCTTCGGTGTGACACCGAGAAAATCTTCACACCAGAACTGAGCTGAGAAACAACAGAAACTAAGTCATCGGAGAGTCTCACACACCGGAGCCATCCGAGATATAGATCTTTAACAGTTGAAACTGTCGTCTTCAGCCACACACGGTGGTCAGAAACACTAGCAGAGAAAAAGAACAACATAACAAGAGAAGGCGATAGTAGAAAGTAGAGGTACAGAACATAGACGACAGTCCGACGCCGGCGAGCCAAAGCTCTACCGGCGTCGGAGAGATTAAAAAGAGGGAGAGTCTCGATAGTCACGCCTAAGAGAGAAAAGTTGGTTTTTATCAATCGGTAAAACCCTGATCCCACTCTTTATCAACTTTTAATTCATATTATGATATGAGGCAATAGTACAAACTTTTAATACAAACGATTTGGTTATACAATTCATCTTCTAAGAAAATGGGTATACATCCAATTCGTTTTTTTTTTGTAGGTATAAATATACATTTAATTTACGCGTAAGAAAGGGTTAGTAATTCTTTCATTAAGTGACAAGAAAGAGAAAATGGGAAGCCACTGTATTCTTGGATAAATAATAATAAATCAATGTATCATGTAGAAATAGGAACAAGACAAAGTTATTGCTATTTTAGATATAGTTGCTATATGGCTTGTTAAATCGAATATCTGCACATTCTAATATTTGTTGAAAATGTCTTAGTTGCGGGTTACTTTTTTCCTCCCTACTGAATTTTCTGTTTGCAAGTTACTTGCATGTCAATTGCCGATTATTTGTCACCCACTTAAAAAGTTACATAATTTTAATTCTCTTTTTTTTTAAATGTTAATGCAACAAATAACGGATAAAAATAATTCGAGTACAACCTTGTTCTTTTAAGAGTCACTAGCGACTACTTTTCAAAGAAGTGAGCGACTGCTTTTTGGTCATGTTGAGAATAAGCGACAGTCGCTCTTTCATAACAAAAGCAGAATGAGTGGTCGCTGTTATTTGTGGTGATTCCAAAATCTTGTAAATATAGTCGTGTGACATATGAGGAGCAGATGAGCTAGAAGCAAAGACAATTTTTTGGTCGTCGATGGATGTCGCCCACGACTGATTCCCGAACATGCCTTACTACCATTGTTTAAAATTTACTTTTTATTTGACTACTTAAAAATAACTAAAATTAGGTTACTTTTCATATGTTTTGACAATTACATGGTACTTGTTTATTCAAGGCCGGTCGGTATATAACTTATGTAACTTTGTATGAAAGTACGAGTATTTATGTCCACGGTCCACCCCATTTAACAGTACTCCTATTTTGCGCCTACCGGGCTACGTGACCATCAAATCAAAGTAGTTACCAAACACTTTGATCTCGATTAAATCAAAAGCTGACACGTCTTCTTGTCTTTTTATTTATTTCACTCACAAGAACAAATTTTGTGAGACTGAAATTTTTTTTTTATATCAAAAGGGAACATTTATCATTTGCTCCCTATCACTTGCTTTTGTCTAGTTACAACTGGAAATCGAGAAGAACTAAATACTACAAAACATTTTTCTCATAATTTTATAAAAAAAATAACAAAAAAAAAAGAAGACAATTAATTATAGAGAGCAAAGCGAGAGCGTTGGGTGACGTTGGTCTCTTCATTAACTCCTCTCATCTACCCCTTCCCTGCTTTGCCTTTATATCCTTCACCTTCCCTGCCTCTCTCTTCTTCATTAACTCATCTTCAAAACCCTAATCACAAAAAAATAACAAACATATATTTACATTAAACTCTCCGAAGATGCCTCAGGCACCGATGCCAGAGTTCTCTAGCTCGGTGAAGCTCAAGTATGTGAAACTTGGTTACCAATACTTGGTCAACCATTTCTTGAGTTTTCTTTTGATCCCAATCATGGCAGCCATCGCCGTTGAGCTTCTTCGGATGGGTCCAGAAGAGATCCTTAATGTTTGGAATTCACTTCAATTTGACCTAATTCAGGTTCTATGTTCTTCCTTCTTTATCATCTTCATCTCCACCGTTTACTTCATGTCCAAGCCACGTACCGTCTACCTCGTTGACTACTCTTGTTACAAACCACCTGTCACGTGTCGTGTCCCCTTCGCAACTTTCATGGAACACTCTCGTTTGATACTCAAGGACAAGCCTAAGAGCGTTGAGTTCCAAATGAGAATCCTTGAACGTTCTGGCCTTGGTGAAGAGACTTGTCTCCCTCCGGCTATTCATTACATTCCTCCAACACCAACCATGGACGCGGCTAGAAGCGAGGCTCAGATGGTTATCTTCACGGCCATGGATGATCTCTTCAAGAAAACGGGTCTAAAGCCTAAAGACGTTGACATCCTCATCGTCAATTGTTCTCTCTTCTCTCCCACGCCATCGCTCTCTGCTATGGTCATCAATAAATATAAGCTTAGAAGTAATATCAAAAGCTTTAATCTTTCAGGGATGGGCTGCAGTGCGGGCTTGATCTCAGTCGATCTAGCCCGCGACTTGCTTCAGGTCCATCCCAATTCAAACGCAATCATTGTTAGTACCGAGATCATAACGCCTAATTACTACAAGGGCAACGAGAGAGCCATGTTGCTACCCAATTGCCTCTTCCGCATGGGTGCTGCCGCAATTCTCATGTCAAACCGCCGGTCTGACCGGTGGCGAGCCAAGTACAAGCTTTGTCACCTTGTCCGGACCCACCGAGGAGCTGACGACAAGTCTTACTTTTGTGTCTATGAGCAGGAAGATAAAGAAGCACACATTGGCATCAACTTGTCCAAAGATCTCATGGCCATCGCTGGTGAAGCACTCAAGGCTAACATCACCACTATAGGTAATAATTAATTATACACATAATTGTGTTTCACTTTCATACCCTGACAATGATATTAACGGTTGAAATTTATCATCAGGTTCGGATTTTTTTTTTTTTTTTTTTTAAATTAGTCACGCTATATATTTTATTAGTATAGTCAACTGAATTATACTATTTGATATATGTCTCGTTTCTATGGTTGCATTAAATTCAGTTTTGTTCGATATTACTATTACAGTTTGGTTTTGTTATGGTTCGGTTTTATTGATGAATTGGATTGAACAGGTCCTTTGGTCTTACCGGCGTCGGAACAGCTTCTCTTCCTCACATCTCTAATCGGACGAAAAATCTTCAACCCGAAATTGAAACCATACATACCAGATTTTAAGCTTGCCTTTGAACACTTCTGTATCCACGCCGGAGGCAGAGCAGTGATCGATGAGCTCCAGAAGAATCTACAGCTATCAGGAGAACACGTTGAGGCTTCAAGAATGACACTACATCGTTTTGGTAACACGTCATCGTCATCGTTGTGGTACGAGCTTAGCTACATCGAGTCTAAAGGGAGAATGAGAAGAGGCGATAGAGTTTGGCAAATCGCGTTTGGGAGCGGTTTTAAATGTAACTCAGCCGTGTGGAAGTGTAACCGTACGATTAAGACACCTAAAGATGGACCATGGTCCGATTGTATCGATCGATACCCTGTCTTTATCCCCGAAGTTGTCAAACTCTAAACTAAACGGTTTAGTAATGGTTTGATTTTGTGTACGGTTTAGGTTGATTTGGTGTTTGGGACTTGGTTTAAAGTGGATTGGGAAAATGGAAGTTAGAGAAAAGAATAGCGGAAGCATAAATGTTTGTATTTATTTGCTCTGCATATACTTAAATCTCTGCTTTTTCATTTGGGGTATTTTTTAGTTTCTCGTGCTGTAATTAATAATAACTTGTGGTGTATCAAATAAGAATATTTTCTCTGTTTTATTTATTTATTTTTGATTCGAAAATAAGTTTCTTTGTTTTCACCGCTGCCGTCCATATTTCTTACTGGATCTGATTTTGGTTATAATTGGAAACTGTGGGTATAGTCTTATAGAGAGGTAAGAGGTCGGAACATAACAAATTTGAAAGTTTACTATTTTATTGGATTAACCGTATGTGTTTATATAACGGTCTACCACACATCGACTTTGCATAGTCCAAAGTCCAAACCATATATCCTCTCAGTCTCAGACTAAATGGCGAGCGATCGGTCTCAAACTAAATAAACCGACCGCCCGCGTTTAAGACAAAACACAACTAATTATTTAGAAAAAAATGAATAGATCAAAAGTGAAAAGAAATTGGCTCGCATGGGCGACTGACCGTTGAATACTCTTCTAAAATATGATCAAATTTTCAAAAATGATCCATCATCCATCCAAATCCGAGCCAAAAATTTCACGATCTAATCCGGTTCCAACCAGATAAACCCAATCCATCACATGTGTGTGTTTAAGGAAAATTAAGATGTTAAAAACCTCAGTTTGATTTTTCTATATACTGTTTTGAGGCCATAAAACTTAGGGAAGACTTTGATTTTTCTATACTGTTTTGAGACCTTAAAAACATTTAGCATTCGATTTTACCATTTAAAAAGGTGACAAAACGTAATAACCATCCACCATAACTTTACTTTTCAAAATTAACCTCACAGCAATCAATAGTTTTCTCGAATAAATGCTACAATACTTATACATTAAATATGTTTTCATGCACTGCCACGAAATACATATTGGGCCTATATCAATGAATGAGCCAGAAATTCCAGCTTATAATTAATGGCCTTAAAACATTTAGTATGAAATACTTCGGCAAAGATTTGACCTTCGAACCAACGCATCATATGGCCCCTGCGAGTTTTTGTGACCCTACATGTGCAGCAAATACTCATTTTCATTGATACAATCGACTTCTTCCCACTAACTGCGTTACTATAAGTTATTATTGCCTATAATGATCGGTAATCACATAATTAGCGTGGTCGACCTGGTGAAAACGTTACTTTCATAAAGTTAGTGTGTTACTGAGTTGGAATTGTTAATGGTGGCAGGATTGAGTTCGGTGTTTGGTTCGTGTGAAACGTAAAATTAAGGTCTAGAATCCAATTCAACATAAGCCTAATCACAATAGTTTAATGGATATACTTGAACAAAGAAGAAAAAATAGTTTAAGAATTAAGTAGAAGCAGGAGGGGATAGTCCAATTTTATTTTATTTTTAACTACGGGGTATTTTACTTTGTATCTCAAAACCAAATATTTAAAAATTAAAAAAAAAAATGAATTAGTGTTTTCTATTAGATTCATAGTGTTCTACAGAATCACGACATACGATTTTGAAATTACAGAAATTTGAAAAATTTAATTTTACAGTTTGAAGACATACTGCATATAACCCCAAATAATTTTTTTTCAGAAAAAAAAAACATAAAAGAATTAAATAGGATTCAACAAGTTTCTATAAATGTTAATTTAATTAAACTTACGAGAAGAAACAATGTTGGAAAAGGTTGGGCAACCCCACTCCTTAATTAAGAATGTGTTTTAAGGATATTTTGAGATGTTCGTTAGTTCTAATAAAGTTTATTTTCTTCTCTGTTGTAAAGCGAAAAGAGAGGAAACAAAAAAACAGTGTAACCTTTTGAACTCTATGTTTATCGTGAAATAGTAATGAAAAGTGGATGTAACCTCTCACATTGAAAATGAATAACTATTGTGTTCGATTATTTGTTTATGATATATCAACATATATGATTTCCTAGATAGGACAAAAATTTAAGGTTAATGATATCTTATCAAATTGAATCCAATAATCAGACTCCGAAATCTTAGTTCTTACAAATGCCTGAAAACAATATAAACATCATTTTCCAAGTACACGAATAATGCCAAGAATGGTACATGTTATCCATAGAGTCCTCTTATCTTCTAACGAAAAAGGTTTATGCCTTTGTTTTTTGAAGTTTTCTGCATATTGATGTGGTCCAGCACAAACCATAGTTATCCATTTTATCTTTTTATTTTTTCTTTAACCCAATGTTTTCAGGTATCTCTAACTCTCCAAAGTTGTAACTCCATCTTTTTGGGAGGGTCTAATGGTGATATAAAATAAAACTGTAAGAGATAAATATATAAATTAGAAGCTGTTTACATATACTGATATATAAGACCTAATAATTTGTTTTTTTTTATTGTCTCTAATTTGTGTAAATGAACCTTTAGAAAGCTGTCAAAAATGAAAACAACGAACATGTAGAAAATAAAGATGTAGATATATCAACACCATGATAAATGTCATAGACGACTGATTTATCTTTAAACGTAAACCGACACAAATAATCAAAACCTCGCTTTCTACAAAATTACGAGAATGATTCCACACTATCCGACTTTTCCATTGAAATCCCGAATTATAGCAGAAACAAAAAGTAACAAAATCCAAAAAAAAAAAGGGAAAAAAGGAGTGATTGGGCAGTGAAAATGACAGGTGGGCCATAAAGATATCCATATGATTATGAAGCTAACCAATCAAAACACTAAGAAGAGGATCATATTGAACAACTCGGCCAATGAGAATCGAGATAAGACCTCCTTCATGGCCCCTCATAGGTACAAGCAAACCAAAAAGTGCATCAAAATTTAACTTAAATTACACTCACGGTAAAATATAAGAAAAAAGCTCACATCGTGTGGGACATGAACAAGCCTACAACGCCTCTAAACTTTACACTCATTGCCTCATAAATTAAAATTGTAGTCTCCCTTTATATAGCAACTTCTCAAGAACTGAAACCTTTGTAGAGAGAACTCATAGTTCGATAAACATTCTTTTTGCAACTAAGACTTGGCAATTTTGATTTTACTCAAAAGTAAGGTTTCTTCTCGTTGATGGTGATAAGTATATTTGTAATATGATGAAAAGTTTGGCTAATGCGGTTGGTGGGAAGACGGCGAGGGCATGTGACAGCTGCGTGAAGAGGAGGGCACGTTGGTATTGTGCAGCTGACGATGCTTTCCTTTGCCATACTTGTGATGGTTCGGTACACTCGGCGAACCCTTTGGCTCGAAGGCACGAGAGGGTTCGTTTGAAGTCTGCTAGTGCCGGAAAGCATCGTCATGGCGCCTCTTCCTCACCACCTCACCAAACCACGTGGCATCAGGGATTTACACGTAAAGCCCGTACGCCACGTGGAGGCAAGAAGAGCCACACGATTGTTTTTCACGATCTTGTGCCGGAGATGAGCACGGAGGATCAAACGGAGAGTTATGAGGTGGAAGAGCAGCTCATCTTTGAGGTGCCTGTATTGAACCCGACGGTTGAGGAGCAATGCTTAACCGAATCGGTTGAGACAAAGATAGAGTTTCCGATGATGCATGTATGTTTCAAGAGCAGCGACGAAGAAGAAGACGACAACGCTGAGAGTTGTCTGAATGGTTTATTCCCGACCGACATGGAACTGGCTCAGTTCAGTGCTGACGTGGAGACTCTCCTTGGTGGAGGTATAGAGCGAGAGTTTCATGCCATGGAAGAGATAGGGCTAGGTGAGATGTTAAAGATTGAAAAAGAGGAAATGGAGGAAGAGGAAGAAGTCACAACAAGAGAAGTGTGTAATCTAGATGATGCTGATGAGACTTCTCCATTTGAAATAAGTTTTGATTACGAGTACTCATACAAGACAACATTCGACGAAGAAGAAGATGAAAAGGTAGACGTGATGAAGAATAATATGTTAGGTGTGGGAGTGAATGAGATGAATGGTAAGATTAAGGAAGAGAAGAAGGAGAAGGATCTTATACTTAAATTGGACTATGAATCGGTGATTTCCACTTGGGGAGGCCAAGGGATCCCATGGACCGACCGAGAGCCCTCTGAAATAGACCTTGACATGGTCTGTTGCCCTACTGATTCCATGGTATGTCTACCACGCCTTGCGGTATATTCTATCTACTTTTTCAATATATCTTTTATACTACCGCATAGCACTCGGTCTAAACTCAAAACTAATTTCAAACTTTAGACCACCACCATTGTTATATTACTATTCAATATTGGTATAAAAGAAAGGATTGTCTCTAATCAACAAAAAATATGTTTTCATGAATATTTAGGGTGAAAGTGGAGCGGAGGCTCATCATCACAATCTCTTTCGTAGCCTAAGGTTACACATGGGAGAGGCTGGAGATGGAGGAAGAGAGGCTAGGGTTTCAAGATACCGAGAGAAAAGGAGGACAAGGCTGTTCTCTAAGAAGATAAGGTACGAGGTACGTAAGTTGAATGCAGAGAAAAGGCCTCGAATGAAAGGAAGATTCGTGAAGAGATCTTCAATCGCTGCTACTCACTAAAGATCTCTTATTTACCAACCTAAAAAAAAAAAAAAAAAAAAAAAAAAAAAAAAAAAAGCCTCTTAATTAATTTTAAATTTTCACTTTGCTCTCTTCTTGCTTTTTTTTGGCTGCTAAATTTTGGTGATTGTTAGCTTTCTTTTTCTGCATTGATAGAGATTTTTGCACGTTTTGTGAGCTACGTTTGTACATATATATATCACCAAAAATGTAACTAGCCTATCTTGTAAGGACTAATTAATGTAGCGTGAATTTTGTTTGGTGATAATATGCTGTCACCAAAACAAACATATGGATAGTCATAAATATCTTTTCCAACTCATATTCAAGTAGAAATAAGGCACACAAGTGTTCTATGACAATAGTTCAACTATATATAGTCTTCAGAAAAAAAAATTCGTTTTATCATCGGATGAAGAAACACATCTTAATAAATTTAGGTGGTGAGGGAAGCTAAATATATATATATGATTTGAATTGCTGCAAAAGACAGGTTTGGCAAATTTGAAGAGTTGAAGAAAAGGCTTGGCTTGGAAAATAAATAGATAAGTGGTAATCATACAATTGTGTGGTGTTTTGTATCTCTGTTTTTTGTTTGGTTATAGTTGTATTTATGCAATTATAAATATGTGTATTTTGGATATTTAAAACCATAATTGTGTGGTGTTTGTAGTACAAAAAAACTTTCACTTTCATTTACCATGTGCACTGTAATATATAGCCTATTGTTAACTTATATATGCAAAAACCAACAAAGATATTTTCACACTATAAAGCAACAATTATTTGGCAATATATACTTAGATGAAAATATCTTTCAATCTCTTAGGTGAGCAACAAGACCCTTGGATATACTAATGATGACAATTATGAATTAATAGAAAAATAAGTTTGTGATTTATGCGTTAGTGTGTCGGTGAAAAAAAAAAGGTGTCAAACGAAAGATAAGGTCGCAATGTTTTCAAAATATTTTATTTATAGCATGAACATAGATATTGTAACAATATTATGTCCTTTTCCCTTTAACTTTGTCCATTTCCCGGTATTATTACTCGCATGTACTGTCAATTCTATTTCCTTACACTCTCATGCCAAATTCGTTTATACGAATATTCGGTTTATTTATTTTCATATGCATAAGGTGAAAATTTCAAAATGATTTTGCGTTTCTTGTGAGTTGTGAAGATTATTATAATGACGTTCATCGAGATAAACTAAAAAGTAAATATAAATAACCTACTATATATCATTGAAACTTCTAGCAAATATACTATAACCTATTGATTCACATTAATATTTAATATCATTTCATACACATACACTTAAAAACCAGTAGACCAAGTTCTGATTTTGTTCTTTTTTTTTTTTTTGTACTTAAAAATAGAAAGTGAAATTATTAATTAAAAGACGGAATTATGATAATAATACTGTCTATTTTTGTCCTTCTCAAAGCTTCTAACCAAGTCTGAGCTCCAAGCCAACCTCGTTGTTATCGACTTGATCATCAAACCCAAGATTCGAAATTGGATTAAATGGAGCTTCCCTTCGACTCTCCACGGTCTCCAACGGGAACTGACCAAAGCCATGCATAGCACCAGAACTTGGGAATTGCCACGTGTCATGACTACATTCACCTAGTTGGATCACGGACTCAGCAAGGCGTTTGAATCGGCCACTTTGTGTCTTGGTCTCCGAACTGTCGCCGCCGGTTGTTGGATCTTTAGCCACGTGGCGTATGTCGTAAGTCCTGTGAGGAGGAATGATCTGGTGTGACGCGGATGCACTGTGAATAGGTGTGTTAGTGATGGGTGAGCCGTTGAGCACGGCATCAACTGCTGCCTGGCACTGGGCCCAGTTTCCCGACCACATCAAACCCACCGAACCCTCCACAGGGTTCACGATCCGACCACAGGCCTCGTACAGAAGTGACCTAAATATTGCTAGAAAATTTACAAAAATACATTTAAAAGTTATGAAATCAACCCGGAAAAAATGAAAAAAACAAATGTCCCTACTTTTAACTGATGTGTGTGCATGTAAGAGTTATGTGATAGAACTCAAACTAGACATTTAGATTCTTGATTGATATTCTTTAACCAAATCCTTCGTAGATCTCTCATAATCTAAGACACATTGTAATTGTCTGTATTATTTCTTCACAAGATAATTCAACGGAACATTAATTAAAGAGGAAATTATTCGTGTGTACCGGGACGAAGATGGTCAGGACCGGATTCGATGAGGTTAATAAGACCGGCTCGACCATAGAACTTGGCAAGGAAGAGTGTTGCATTGGCTTGGGAATCTGCAGATTTGATCCAATGAAGGCATGGTCTTATGGTGCAATCTTGGTTGCAACCCTTGCGTAGGACCCTACACCCATTGCAGCTGATTCTCATATCGCTTTATACGTTTATACGTATGATGTGTGTTTGTGTTTAGAACTGAAACTCAAGGAAGTGGTGCACATCTAGTATTTATAAGGAAGAAGTTACCTACCCATGAGTCATAAGTAAATTATGAGTTGGTGGTATATTTTTTTTTTTCCATCTTTTTGCGTTTCTTGGAGAAAGTGGTGGAAAAAACTGGTGCAGTCCATGCTGTATGAGTTTGAATAAAAACAAAAATGTATTTAAGATAATTACTTTCTCAAAACAGAATTTAGTAAAAATATTTGTGTTGATATCACAAAAGCTAAAGAAAAAGGCCAAGAAATGAGGGCGAAGGAGGTTGTGTGTTTCAGTTTCAGTGAAGTTGGCATTTTGTTTTGGCAAAAGTTGGGGAGTTCCATCTTCGGGAATGCCAATTTCTCACTCTCTCTCTCTATTTCTTACACTTTTTGCTTCTTCGGAATTTGCCCTCCATGCATTCCAATATTACGATTATTACCACTCACCTTTATCTATACTTGTAAATTTGTAATTACGTCTCACCCTATCAAAACCCTCTCCTTTAACGCTCATATATATCTCAATCCTCATCATATCATCGTTGGTTCCACGGCCTCATGCAACTCAAGCTACTTGTCTCATTCAGTAATCCATAAAACCAGAGTACATATTCGGTTTATAAATCTCAATTAAGGGTTAAAACCTCAATGATTAACCAACCAAAGCTAATTTTGATATACAAAATTAAGGCAAAAATAAACTCAGAGATTAAAATGTGAGGGTATCTATGTAATTTGAGTGTTAGTGGAGATCCAAAGGGGTAGTAGAGAGATACGAGGAAATTTTGGAGATGAAAAGTGGGAGACATGCACGAGAACCACCCAGAGGTGATACCGACAAAAAAAAATCAAACCAAAATAAAAATCTGTGTGTCTTAAATTTTATGAAACCAAACAAATTATACAAGCAAAAGTGTGGCACGTGAATTACACGCGAAACAAAACTCCTCGTTGCCTATAATGCCCCTTTTTACTCCAGGTTTTAGGGAGGCCATATATTAGTAGTGTACATAGTTCATTTACTGTGTATAGTTTGACTTTTGTGTATAAGACTTCTTTATACACTGGTCAAGTATAAATGGGTTTTAGATCTCTGGTTTGATTTTGGTTTAAGCTAATGTCTATATATATATATAAACCTCCAGTTGTACATTGTGATTAATTAATGAGAATGAGATTTATTTACTGATACCATACGGATTAGACCATAAATTTACATAGAATAATACAGTACTTACTATCTAGTATGAAAAGACTAAGTTTAAAATGCATTAATATTCAAATTTTGTTATTACGAAATAAATTATATACGTTACAGTTTTGCATTTTATAAGAAAACAAATAACATGAGATGCTTGTCGAAAAAGATTTGTTAATGGTTTTCTGTATGTTCATTGGAAATTATAATATGACTGAAATACGTAACTACTTTTCAGAAAACGTTTTTTTCACTATTTAGTATGAAAAGACTCAATTTGAAACGTTTATATTCAATTTTATTGTTACAAAATTAATTACATACGTTACAGTTTTGCTTTTTCGACAAAAACAAGCAACGAGAGACGCCTGTCAAAAAATTTTGCCAATGGTTTTTAAAAAATGTTAAATTGCTATTACAATATAATTAGAAAATGTGTCTACTTTTCCTAAAATGTTTGTTATAAGGTTTAACATCTTCTTACGTCATAAATAAGCTATTTAAGGGGTTGGTTCATAAATTTTGAGTGTAAAGAATAGATAGATAAAGAATTAGGCATAGAAAATCGGATATTTGGTTTGATTTTGGATGTTTTGGATATCGGATGTTAGTACCAATATAGGTTCCGATGAAACAGTTTGTAGAAATCCTTTTTATTAAGATCAATAGAGAATTGTATGTGTACACCTATGAAAGTCCTAAAGATATAAAGACTTGAAGTCCTAGAGATAAAGATTATAGTATATACATCATTATCTTATTCTAAATAGATTTATACATCATTATCATATTATAAGTAGGAGTTATCACACTAGATCTTATTACTTCCCCTCAAGTTGGAAGGGTGAGATTTTAAATATCCAACTTGGACATAAGATCTTCTAAGAGTGGTTACAGTAAATATTTCAGATCTATGGATGTGCAAATCCATTCAATGATCATTGACTTAGTGGCTGGCAATTGAGAGATCTCTGGATCCGATGCATGTTTAGGAGCGGTTATGTTGATGATACCTAGTTTTTGTTTTGCTTGCAGCAGATTCAAGAACTCTATTGGACATTCAAAATAGTTATAGCCTTAAAGTAGAACGAAGTTGGTGAGAGCACGAAGATTATATGGTGGATGTAAATAGTACAGAGAATTCTCCAAAGTAGACGAACCTGCTATAGGAGAAACTATTTGAAACATAGTAAATTTAGCTATGATTGGCAATGTGGTAGCAAAATAGTTATGAACCATGATTGGATTTGTTGACATAAATTTGTTCAAATATTTTGTAGGTTTAGAATCGATTCGATTGCATGTTTTAGATCGGTTTTGGTTTGATTCTTTAGTTTTAGATTTTTTGTGTATACCTAAATAAACATAAAAGAAAATGTACAAAATGAGATGAAAATAATTTCTACTACTTTTAACTTTTAAGAGTAAAAGTATTGAAATTTATTCCTTTAAAATAGAGTAAAGTAAAAGTAAATAATTTTAGACCGAATTGCTGTAATTAATAATTATCCAGCAGAACTATATATAATTAATAATTACTCTACCTAAAGATGACATCCAGTCATCCCCTAAATGTATACTTAAGAACATGTTTTGTTATATAGTCCACGTACGAATCCACCCACTATCACGATGTGATGGAGATTGATCGACGTGGATTATCTACGAAGCTATTAGTTCATAAACATCCATAGCGCATATGTGAATATTGATCTCAGAAAAAATAGGTTTATCAAATTGGTTGATTTATTTGGAAACAAAAAGTTCAATGCTTTATGTTTGAGTTCCAATCCTAAAGATTCTTCTACTACATAACTCTTTGAGTGAATTAACTGTAGCAAGGCTGATATATATTGATGTAGAAAGATAATTAGAGGAATTTGGCTGAATATTTTCGGGGTATAATTTGAGAAGTTATATAGCGAAGACACCTTCAATTTTGATACACTTAAAAATACAATTTAGAAATAATTATAGGTCTGTTAAATCCATTTTTTAAATACAAATTAAATATATTAATATTATAAAGAGTTTATAAGATACATAGGAGCATATTCAACGGTAGAAACTCAAATAGAGTCTCTTACCTAATATAATATTAATATTGTTTATATAATTTAATTGTTTGATTATTTTTTTAAATGAAACCACTAATAATCAAGTGGAGAGATGATCTCTCATGAGTTTTTTCAGAGAAACATTTCTATTTTTTTTCTTTACTTTTCAAATTTTTTATTTATTTTAATGTAGAGTCTCTAAGTGATAAACTTCCAAAAAATGCTCTAAAAATTAATATAATCCGTTAACACAAATAACTAGAGAGTAATCCTAATCGCTAAGAAACCTTATAAGCTAACAGATTAAATATGTTATTTCTTCCCTTTCATGTATATTTCATTGGCTATTATCTTTCCAATGAAATTCCAAACTACGATTAGCATTACATTGACTAATAAACTTAATTTAAATGTTGTTGGTGATGAATCTGAGCGTTGTCTCCTCCTTAAAATCAAAGTACTTGATGGTTTGAGCAAAAATTTTGTAATTGACTATACATCTTCATCTCTAGCTAGACATCTACTTTCTTCACGACGGTTTCCATAATAGCTGTTTTCAATACATAATCATTATGATTTTTTCAAATCCTAAGACCATCAAATACTAACCGCCCGAAATTATTTCCAATGAACAAAAAACATAATGAATTGATGATCTAACACCACGATAAATCATTTGAGGGACAACATCAAGAATTTTCCAAGAGAAAACATTTCCATGAACATCACATTGGATTGTGAGAAACAACGTGGAGATAACCGTGCGAGTGGGAGAGTTGAAACAACCAACTCTCATCTCTGTTGAACCTGCCGCAAAGAGTCGAAGAAAATGGTGAGAACCAACTGGTAAAATAACTGTAAATAAATCACCTTTTAAAGCTCCATAAATCAAATTTCTTTATTCATATTTCGGAGTATTCGGTTTCTTTTTAAAAAAATTGAAGGTTGCCATTGAAGACTGATGCCACAATTGAGAAATTGAAATTTACTTTACTATGGAGATTTTTTTTTCATCTTTTTATAGGGAGATTAGAATAACAGATTTTTTGAAGTTATATACAGAGGTTGATTGGCTGGGATTTTAAGATCTTTTAAATTAATTAAAGTTTTAAAAGCTAATATTTTAGCCATTTTACTTTTATTTTCCTGGTTTTCTCAAAACTTTAAAATCATTCATAGTCCAAATTTTAGGTTTTCTATTTATTCGTTTGGTCTTTTTTTTCTAAGCCATAGTTTTTTTTTTAAGTTACAGTTTTAACTATATAATTAAAAGTCACAATCAGTAACAGTCCAAAATAAAAGTTATAAATTAACTTTGGGGGGGGGGGGGAAGAGACAAATACAGTTTAGCCAGCAATGCTGTGTAATAGGATGGACTTTCTTACAATTTTATTGGGCTTGAAGTTCATCGACCCAAATTTTTCATTTAGTTCAATTTTTCACTACAAATATTTTTGGCAGTTTTGTTTATGGTTGAAACAAATTCGTGTTTACGATTGATTGTTTTTCTCGTTGTAATAGAGAACCAACTGTAAATACGATTACACGAA
The DNA here is from genome assembly GCA_963667165.1 of Barbarea vulgaris. Classification (NCBI taxonomy): domain Eukaryota; kingdom Viridiplantae; phylum Streptophyta; class Magnoliopsida; order Brassicales; family Brassicaceae; genus Barbarea; species Barbarea vulgaris. Next base: position 5,937,314 of record OY763887.1, read on the forward strand.
GAAGTAAAAATTATTTATACCACTTTTAATATATTTTTTAAAATAGTGGTATAAATAAATTTGTCTAATATATATATATATTTTGCTTGTCTTCTCCTATAGATGTAGGTATGACCAAAATCAATCATAACCATATTTTCGACTGTAATCATATTGTTTTTAAACTGTAGTTATATAAAACTATTCAAAAGTTTAACCATTAACCATAAATTAAAAAGTAATGTTTTAGAAAAAAAAATAATCATTTTCTTAATAAACCGTACGAATTCCATATCTTTGATCCATAATCTCTTCTAATGTTCGGGATCAGCCGTTGATACTACCACATTTAAAACATAAATCAATATACTTGAACTCATGACCTTCTTGTTAGTAAAAGTCACTAGACCAAAAATCACTTGATAAATCATAAAAATCTATGTTTTTTTTTGTGATACATGCAAATCAAGTTTTCCTTTTGCTAATCAGAGAAACTCTAGGCGAAAAAATTAAACTAAATTATGTAAAGATTTACATCAAGAATTCTTCAATATCCAGACTTTGCTAATGAATTTTGAAATTTTATTATTTAAGACTAAAAACACTATAGTTTCAAACCATGGTTTACACCACACACCATACATCCGATACCACTCGACCAATCTGATTTTTTTTTTTTTCTTTTTTTTTGACCAATCTGATTTAGTAGGTTTAATTTAACTCTTACGTGTTGATAAAAAAAAGGAAAACTCTTACATACTTACGTGTTTGTCAGTTTGTGTAAGAGAAGTGTGGAGCCAGATTTATAAAACAAAAGACTTTGACATTTAAAATCAACGTTTATGTCATATGGGATATATCTTACAACTACAAGTGGATTGGATCTTACTGTCTTTATATGATATATGAACAAGTGGCCTTTGCACTTTAAATATTTGATTCGAGCCGTTATAAATTTGCAACTTGTTTTCCGTTATAATCGGTGACAAGTAGCCAAATTACATATCAAAACTCACATAAGAAAACAATCAACTTTGGAATGGTCGACATTATAATCCGCAGTGTTAGATAGGTCCACATTACTCATGTTTGTTACCTACTTTATAAAAAATTTATATTTATATATCCTCATATTATATAAGATGATCAGTCTTAACTCTTAACTGTTTTCTCGATCAATTTAAAGGATGTCGATATTATATTGAACAATATTTGCTTCTTCTTTTTTTATCTTGGTCACGGACTCATAATCATGGGAATTAAGAGACACTTTTCTCCTTAAACACACGAAGTTAGAGTGTAGAAGAAATGAAGGGCTAATAAAGGCCCGTGGCTACCGCCTACGCAAGTTGATGAGATAAAATAACGGGCTTGTGCCACGTGGCGGAATCTATGGTCCAACAATTTTACATGATTTACGATGGTTTAAGAACTCTTCTCAAAGCTCTTCATTTAATGAATTAAGTGGCCGTCGATGCCTAAATCCATCTCAAAACTGAACTAAGACCATTGGAATTGGAGAACACAATATATGAGGAAAATGATAACCTCAATAATGTCAAAAAATAAATTTTTTGAAGAAGATCAAAAGATTAATGTATGTATACAAAGACGTTTTGGGGGGGAGAAGAGATGTAATTCGCTCTTGAATTGATCAAACAAAAAGACAAAGAGAAAAGCAGTGGTCTGAATAGGAGGAGAGATCATGGTTTCGTCGGTTGTATCATCGGCAACGACATTTTCCGGCGTGAACCGGCCGGGCAACATGGTTGCTCCATTCACGGTGGCAGAGTCCATTGCTTCTAGCTAGGTCCATTTAAAATTCATATTATAATCATATAACACTCCCACTACTATATATATATATATATATATATATATATATATATTATTTTTTTGGGTCAAACCGCTCCCACTACTATATATGTCGTCATTTCAATAATGATTTGTAACTATATAGTTGGAGAGTTTACCAATAATTAAGTGAATTGATACAATCACATGTTACTCATGATTAAAGGTAGAAACTGAAATGAGTAATATAGGTGGATGAGCAGTTTTCAAACTGTGCCTGAGATGCAAATGCACAAGGTTAAATAATTTTTTTTTTTTTTTGTGGTTTTAATTTGAAAATATACATACTACCCAAAAAAAAAAAATTTGTTGATAACATGAAGCCAAAAAAATGAGATTAGGACGACTGATCAAGTGAGTAAGGAAATTTGTTGTTTATGCATAAAGCCCCAAAATGAGTTTTGTATTCTTTTTCAACTAGAAAGTTACACTTTGTATACGTTGTACATAACTCATTAAGAAGAAGTAGACAAACAAAGACTTGTCTTTTAATTAAAACTACATGGTTTAAAAAGAAATAAGTTTAATCCCGGATTAAAATTTACCTCTCCGACAATCCGCAATAAGTGGATTCCTTGCGTCGAGATTGAGTTAGAGCCTAGCTAGGTAACAATTTAATTAATTTTGGAAATATCTATCGACATCAATTTCATTTTAAGTTATATTTTCAACTAAAACGGCTTCGTTTTCCGAAAAGCACGGTTCGTGTACCGTGAGCGCAATACCCCAACGCCCGTATCCGTATTATCCCATTGCCTACAAGCCTCCCCACTTCTAAATTCACTTAGCCTTCAAGCCCAAACTTTTCATTTTTCTCCTCTTGTTTCTTGTTAATTTCTTATTTCTATTTTTGTAAATACTTCAATTTGAAACATGGTCTCTTGATCCAACATCTATTATTGTGTTACTAGTGTACTAGGAGACTTTCCAAAGAGAACGTACCTAAGGGGGAAAAAAAAAAAAAAAACACATAGTCTGTTGTTGCTTCTTGTTTTGTCCGGTAAAAAAATCGATATTTTCTGAGCCGAACCGGAAACAGTCTATCCTGGTTCGATTTCTATCAACTCTAGTATATATGATATAGCTTAATTATACCGAACCAAACCTAAGAAACAATTTGGTTTCCGTTGGGTATGACTTATACCTAATAAATTAGTAATAATAACTCAAAACCAAACGGAAACCAAATTTCAGTTGCTCATGTGGAAATTGGATTACAAAACTAATAAAAATTCAGTTGACTTCGACCCCGAATATGTATAGACCAATCTAATGTGGGCATACTGGTCATTATCGGAGGCATGATATTTTGGAATTTGGTAAGAATCACTCTTTAGACAACCGAGGCACGGCGTGGCATATATATATATATATATATATATATATTTGCAATTAAAAGTGTTGTTATTAAGATATGAACATAGTTTTTAAACGGACCAACTCACAAATCCATTGAAGGATAAAAAAAAAAGGAAAATTATCTAGAAGGAACTATAAATCCCATTATTTTTTCCAACAGAAGAAAAAAAAAGGGAAAAACTATGAGGAATGAGTCATATTCTTAAGGTTCCAAATATCATCATCCCAAACAACATCACTGAACAAGACACCATAGTTTCTTCCAACGAACTCAACGTCCCAAAAAGGCAACCACACAGAGCTCCACGTCATCTCTTCCTCTACTCCACCGCCCCACCAGACCTCCTCCTCCTCCGCTGCTTTTGCCGCCGCAGAAGCAACCGCAACCGCCATCGCTGCAGCAGCCAATGAGTGATCAGTTCCCTCTCTTTTTTTATAATGATGATCAATTCCCTCTTCCTCCATTTCTTTTCTTTGTCTCTTCATATATGATTGGTGTGATCTTTAAAATGAAGAGTGAAGTCAGAGGATATTTATAAGGAGAAGTGGAGGAAGTAGTTTATTAATGGAAGAAGACATATATGGGCTTTGAATACAGAAAGAGACTTGAAAGAGTCTTAATACTAAAGACCAAAAAATAAAAAAAATAAAGAGACTTGAAGAGTTTTTGAATTCTTTTACCGACATAGGTTTCACGTAAACTAAGTTGCCTTACGTCACACTCACAACATCTGTCTGTTTCCTTTTGCCTTACGTGTCCTCCCTTTTTTTTCTTCTTTTCTCTCCACTCTCTAAATATCTTCTAGAGTGGTTAAACCCAAATATCTAAAGATGTAAAAATGATTCAAAAGATTTTACAAAGTATAAAACTGTAAAAATAAATAAATATGTCATATATTTTTATTAAAAAGTAATAAAGTCTTATTTTTATAATAAATCTAACTAACGAATATAGAAAGAAAGAGATATTATTTTGTGAACATAAGTATATTTTTATTCTAGACTCCAAATACTTTTTTTTATTAATTTTACTTTTCATCTGGATATTTAATTTTTAAAATTACTGATGATTTGAGACAATTAAATAAAATAAAATCAAGGAAATAATCTAAAATTATAAATATATGTTATATTTAATTATTTAAACATTATATAATACTATACATTATTAATATTATTTATAAATTACTGATTGATTTTAAAAAATAAAAATAAACTTTGAATCACTTTTACCAGATACAAACAAATATGAACTTCTTCCTAAGTGTATGAGATAATCGATTCAATATAATTTATAATCATACTTAAACTCGAAAATACTTAGTCGACTTTTAAAAATCATCAAAGTGATACTCAGTCGACTTTTAAAAAGCATCAAAGTGATCGTCAGCGAATTATTCGATCTGAAACTCAATTTCTTATTCGTTGTATTATTTAATTTAATATTATAAAGAAAAGAGCTTGATGCATGCTTAGCAACATTTATTTATCTTTCATTTATTTTAAAAATAAATTAATCCCAAAATAAAGAGATATTTGAACAAATAAATGTAAACTAATATGTATAGAGTGGTAAATTTGTAATATTTGTTTCCATATCCGAAAAATCGAAAATGGATTTAAATCTAACCAAAAATAATAATAATTGCAACTGAAAAATCAAAATATTTTTGATTACAATCTGAATCTGATTCGAACTCAAAATAAAAACCAAATATAAGAGCAGTAACATTCTAAAAAGGCAAAATACCATTAAATAATTTTGTTTAGAAATACATAATTACAAATAAATAAATATACAGAATATAATATTTTCATAAAAGCAGATATTAAATATTTATCTTTTTGTATATGGTGTTGAAGCTTTAGAACCAGCCGTGCTCACCTAAGGTACGTAATATCGTCATGATTTTAAGTCAGTTGTTTGACATTTGTTTGTTCTTCTGAGTATGTCGTCTAAAATTTCATGTGGATCGTCTAACTAAACTTATTTAACGAATACTAAAAAAATTTCAGACCAATTCAACTTGCAGATCACATATTTGATAAATTTTATCATAGTTTTTTCCCATATTTTTAGAGTCTCCATCACAAATCATTGATCTTACAGATGGTTAAAACCAATTAAAAATCCATTAACAAACACCCATTAACAAAAAGTTATACTCATTAACAAAACAAAAAAAAAAACAATACAAATGACTTTTAAACTCTGTGCCTAAGGGAATTTATAACAAAGTGCCTAGATAACTGTACTTGTACTAAAAAGTGAAAATATGATTTGAGTTTGGTATCCAATGACTTTTAAACTCTGTGTCGACTGTCGACGGCGTTTTTTGTTCGGTTAGTATTCAGCCACGTCGTCTTCTCTTAAGAGTCTTCCCCACCATCACACTATGTGCCTACTTCAGACTACTTCTCACGCCAAATCTTCTTGTATTAGTAAATTTTAATTCGTGTTAGCTAAAGTGTAGTTGGTAACTTGTACATATCAAAGTCTTGGAGATAATTTACTCTTATTTTTTTCTTCTGACGGCAGGAGATACTCTGCTTCTGGTCTTCTTTTTTCTTTACCTGACGGCAGGAGATAACCTCCTAGTAGAAGAGCATGGTGAGCATGGTCTCTTATTGCAAAGAAAAATTAAATACCATTTCTTAAGAATTTTTTTTCTTTTGGTGCATCAGTTTTAGACAAAAGGATTACAAATCCTGTTGCATCAAATATAACACAATTTAGTGTAGATTTTTGAATTAAAAAAGATCCATAGATTTTATATGTTCTAATTTTATATCTAAATTACATGTTTTTATTTAATATTTAAATAAAATTCTACTTTTAAAATTTATTACTTAAAAATTATAAATTCAATGATATATATATATATATATAATAGGAAATATAATGACATAACGAACTATACAATTTATTTTTCTCAAATTCGACTAATTAAAAAGAAATTTTTTAAAAAACTCTTTTTTATATATAATTCAGGATAGATTCTAAACTTAGGAGGATCTAGACTAATTCCTCACGGAAGAGGGGAGTTGCAGCCCGTGGATAAAAAAATTTTCCTTATATTCAAATGTACCGTAGACAAGAGATTATATCAACGTGGATGTTATTTTATGTTTCATATTAAATATCACTAGGATAGTAACCCGCGCGTTGCGCGAGATTCTAATAAATATTATAAAAAATTTAAATTATTTATAAATATAAATAAATCATTAATTATGAACAGAATTATAAAGTCAATTCATTATTTTTAACAAAATTTAACACACTTTAAAGTTAAAACCATTCGATTTAAAAATATCCTCAAACATGTATTTTTAATCACAAAATAGACAAAACTACATTTTCATTTATGATAAACTACAGAGGTCATGTATCACCCCTAATTGGATTCTTTATTGTGTTTGAGTTTGTATTTACCGATTCTATACTTGTTATTTTTAGTGTAAAATTTTGGAATCTTTTACTTAAAATAAAAAGACTATAACACTTTCAATTTTTTAAAAAAGGTTAGATGTTTTCAAAAAATCTAACTCTAACTTTTATGTTCATATACAATATTCTAAAAAATATTGATGTAGATATTTTTATTCTTTGGAGAAAGTTAACTATCATTAATCTATAGTTTTTTTACACTCAATTTGTTAAAAAAATTAAACACTTTGAGTACTAACATTATTTTTAAGTTTTTTTTTTTAATTCTTACCCATTTTATTTATTTTTTATAAATATTTTTAGATTTATTCAATAAAAATATATTTAATAAATATTTTAAATTATCTTTAATTAAAAAAAAAAGTTGCTTACATATATTATAAGTATATTACATTTGTGTTATTTTTTTTTAATTTACATTATATATTGAATTATTTACTTGTAGTGGTTGTGACTTGTGACTATCTATAATTTTTCATTATTTATTCTTTCAATTCTTTATATTGTAATATCGTTTATATAAATTTTAATTTATTTTATCTTATATTTATGTGCATCTTCTTCTATTAATAAAAAATATAAAAAATATAGTTATAAAGTGTGTTTTTACTCTTTTTTACTTTCACTTCTTTTATTATTAAATATCTTAATACTCATTAACTACTATATTTAAATATTGCTAATAAATGTAATTAATTCTTAATAAAAAAAATATAAATAAAAAATATTATTTGATGACATGTTTTATTTTCATTGGATGACTAAGATGATGATGTGGATAGCCTCAATGGAGAGAAAACTCTCCCATTATATATATGATTCTAGATTTTTCACATATATTAAAAACAATTAAATTTTATATTTTATCCTTTATTAATATAATTTGTTATTGATCAATACATTAAAAAGTAGAGATACAACTATATTTTTTACTAAATAATTTTCTTCTAAATCTAATATAACTTATATAATATATTATAAAACAATAGTTTAGTCCTAACGATATTTAATATAAAATAGAAGGAGTACAGAATGTATATTATAAATGCTTAGTTTATTAAATTATATTGAAAATTTCTATAAAATAAATTGAGAATTTGTAAATGCTAAAAGTAAATACGAAATTGAGGATAAAATAATATTTGGAATTATTCTTTTAATTAAAAAGGAAAGATTGGGTTGGAGAAAAACTTTTGGAGCGTAAATCAGGATTTCCGAAACCGGTATTGGAAACAAACTTTTTTTTAATTTGTTTTGGTCGAGTCGACAACTTTATTTAACGATAGGTCCTATAACTAATAGGGATGTCCTTGTGTACATGTGTTTTTCTAGTGGGGGTGTAACTACCCAAAATGGATTAGAAAAAATAGAAAATTTTCTAAAAAGAAAAAATGATAAATGTAATCGAAAAAGACAAAAATGTGTATTTTAGGATTACGAAAGGGGCAAGTTGAGTCGGAAGGGGCAAGTGGGATGTGGACCTCTTCTCCGTCTACTTTCATTTGCTTGGCTGATAGGTTAGTTCAACAATTTATTCAATTATAAATGGCCGATAAAAGTTTTGGGTTGGACTGTTTTGAGCTTTCATTCTGAATTTTAGATTATTTGAATTAAGAGCTTTTGTACAAACATCAAATCAAGTGGAGTAAAATTTTGCATTAAAGTTTTCTTATCATATTTAATAGAGCAAACCTAATTTCTTAAGTTGTTGACTAAAGATACCTAGAAACCTCTTTAAGCAGAGGTTCAGTAAGGGTTATTTAATATTTTTACATAAACTTAGGATTTGATTTTTAAAGAATACAAATTATATAGATTAATAAAGAGAAATTTTGAAAATAACGTTGTTTATCTTAATTTCATATGTTAAAGGTGAAAATATATTAATAATAAAATTTAATAATAATAATAATAGAACCGGATTTCTTTTAATGTTGAACGGATAGTTATATTTTCAAATATTTCAGAAAATCATATTCTCTTGTTGTAGATAATCATCATCTGTAATAAAAATATATATATATATATATATATATTTATTGTTGAGAAACAAACCAACGTCTCACATTGGAAGATTAGAAACATAACAGTCTAATATATAAGTCAAGTCAATTCCTAATTAGTATGAGACTTTTTGGGAAATAGCCTAATAACAAATTCGTGCGGGAGTTAGACTTGGGTTTATAGAAGTCCAACAATTAGTATCAGAGTCAGGTTGGAAAAGATGGACCTATAGAAGTGGGTGTGGACTTGCATGATCGGTGTGGGAGGAACTTTCAATGTGACACGATTAGAAGAATGTCTCAAGAGAATCTCGTGAATAAGAGGTGCCGGTGCCTGGGTACCAAGGTTTCGCTGAAGGGGAGGCTAAGGCTCGTGATCCTTGGTTTGAGAGGAGAAAGAGGCCAAAAACAAATCCGTACGGACTTGGCCATTTGGCCCAAAGCGGACAATATCATACTAATTGACTTATGGTTGCAGAAGCCCAACATACATATATAAAGATATATGTGTGGAAAAATATTTTTAATATTTGATGTAATGGATGAAAAACAAAAATATCAAATAGGTTTATTTTGTTTTTAATCAAATGCATTAATTATCCCACCCGTTAATTTTTGGAAATATTATTCGACTCAAAACTAGAAAAACTTGTTTGTGTCTTATCTTTTTAATAAAACGTGTAAATACTAGTGCTATTTAATTTTTGTTTTTCACAAAAAAAAAAAAAAAAAAAAAAAAAAAAAAAAAAAAACTAAAATCAAAAGCAAAATTGTATCGCTACAAAAATCTTCATTAGTTCAAAATATAAATTTATCTAATCAATTTTTTCAAGTGTTCCAAGCTTTTTGGATATTTTGAGTTTTTTTTCTCGTTTTCAATATATGTTATTTATTTTTATCCACCAAACTTCCATCTAATTATTATTTTTCTGTCTCAAATCTTTCTTTAACTATCGCAAGCGTTAAACAACAAATCAAACTAAATATTTAACAAGAACAAATAAATCAAACTACGTAATTTTGAAAATTTAAAGTAATACATAGTCTTAAAACATACTTGCATGCCCGAATTCGAAACGTATTCACCACTGCAGTTAATATTTTTTTTTTTGTTAACAAGAGATCCCATATCAAAACTTAGACTAGTATTTTAAAACCTATATAAATCCAGATTTAGTTGCTATTAAAAGTATTTAAGGCCGGTGGATAAGAATGATTAATATGGTGTATGTGTATCGCATGCATAAAGGATATTATAAAGTCCTATATATGTGAGTTTCATAAAGTATAATACATGCATATAGTTTTGATTGATTCAAAATTTTAAAATTCGAATATATCTAGATATCTGCAAATGAATTGGATCACGGATGCCGACTTGATGATTATTTATACGGCTACAAGTTTATCATCTCCAACATTATCCGAACTTTTATGCAAATAACATTATCGACAAGGAGTATCATTTTCGTAATATATAAAAGAATAAATATCTCACAAAGAACAGTCGCATCGTGAATACCTTTTACTTTTACGTTTGATATCATGTGGAAACCATTAATCTTCAACGTATGCATCATTCGCTATCCATTATCTTCATCGTTTTTTTATTTTTTTAATGGCCTAAGCAATACGAAGCTTATATGGGCTATTGTATAAATCTAGTAAGTGTAAATGACTAATCTTATCTGATAGGCTGATAGCCCATATAGAGTCTAGAGCCCATATAGTTACTTGCCATTTCTATCAAAACGATTCAATGATTCATTACTATTTTGCCATCTCTTTTACATTTATAGTATATAGGTGATGACTCATTTTTTTAAGTAGGAAACTACAAAATAAGGATAAGCATATAGCAAATTTTACACATATCTTAAGAAATTTTTTTCCAACACTTAACATATCCATATTTTTATCACTAAGTATTACTCCCTATGTCTCATATTATAAGATATTTTAGAAGGGGGTTTTTTTTTTTACTTTATAAGGTGCTTTAGAGTATTTTCAAGTTTTTATGCAAAAATTAATTAATTCAATTAATTTTTATGATTTTTAAATTAATTATTCTTCTTTGCATATTAAATTTTGTGTTTAGTTTGAAAAGAATAAAAAATATAAAATCAATTTAGTTTCATAAATTACACACTTTTAACTAAAACATCATATATATAGTGAGACAAATGAAGTATTTTTCCGTTTTCTTATAAAAATAATAAGGAGGAAATTTGGATATACACCATTTATAAATATCTTAAAATTTCATGTAATTGTTTACTAAAATTTTTGGAAATAAATATCTAGTTTCTAAGTTGATAAGGTTTCGAGAGTTAGTAGTCAACGGGATATGTTCCCTGTTATTCAGAAAACAAGAATGTGTATACTTTTTCACAATTTTGTTAAGGGTGTAAATGTAAAATTATAAAATAATAAGGATGATTTTTGAATAATAAATAAGGAGTGGGGTGGGAGAGGGAGACAAATGTCATGTGAGAATAGGTTCACAATTTACGAAACAAACCAACTTCCCAGCGCCCTTTCTCTTTGGTCAATTTTATCGGCGGCCCACATTTTTCGCTATTTTACATCCTTTCGCGTCTCGAAAGTTTTATTTTTTAAAAATATTAATTACTAACAATTTAGTAAAAAGCATATCTTTTCTTTTGTCAACTTTTAATAAAAATATTAATTACTACCTCGATCCCTTCATTTATTTTTGTTTTCGAAACCCTTACTGCGTTGAAATTTATTGATATTTTGTTATTCTGATATTTTTTTATATACCTTGAGATACAAAGACAAGAATGAAGTTCTGACTTCTGAAGTCATCCCATCTAGATTCTAGATCCATCTTTGTTTATTTTACTTAGATATTTTTTATATTGGTGATATTTTAGGCAATAAATATTAGAGATCCACTCTTAAAACCCTAAATTCGAATTTATGAAGTAATTAGATAAATTGAAAATTTCAAGTGGATTGATAAATTTAAGAAAATAACTTTTGTTGTATAAACTAGGGGAAATTATATAAAATGTCGAAGAATCAAAACAAAATAGTCCAATATTAACAAATTGTTAAATATATTAATTTCAAATTGATATTTTACGTTCTCATTCAGTTCCATGCTATCGGCATAACTATACGCATATATTGATATCCCTATCAATTTTCATATGGTTTTAATACATGAAATTTTAAATTGGAGTTCTTGTATTGTAAATGTTGTGAAATATAGAGATACTCTGCGCCTCTTGCTGAGTTATGGAGAGTATATTATGGTCTAGTCATTGTTTGAAAAAAAGGTTTTAGACGTGTTTTGAGCTAAACGTGGATTTAGTTAGTTGTCGGGTTTGTTAAAACAAGGATAAACGAGGCTCATCCGCTGTTTTTCTTGATACGCTTGTAATATGACTTCATTTTAAGAGACTGATCAGTCCGGATTACTCACGTATTTAGAAAGGCTAATCGTCTAGCAGATGAGTTAGTTAATTTTGCTTTTTCTTTGCAGTTAGATTTTCGTTCTTTTGATTCTTGTTCTGATATAGTTCATAGGACTATGTTTAGAAGACGCGAATGGAATTCAATTTCCACTGTATATTATTTTGTAATTTTTTTTAGCTTAAATTTAATAAATTGAGGGAGACCATTGTCTTCCCTCACCCAACAAAAAAAACAGATTTTTTTCCTTTTTGTCAAGAAAAAAAAAGATAGAACTTAAAATGGAAGATTTTGAACTAAAAATAAGATTTTATTAAAATAATTTAAAAAAGGAAGAAATAAAAAAGAGAAGGAACAGCATCAGTAGCAGAGTGTCAGGCTTTTACAGATCTGACGATATTCTTGTTAACCAAAAGCGTAGAAGATGCTTTAGACCGCATGTTGTTTCTTGTTTCTGCCTCTCCTTTTTTTTTTAATTCCCATTATTTTAATTTTCTCTTTTATAAAACAACATACTTTATCTTATCACGAATATATTCACACATTTTATTAACAATTTCAAAGTTTTTTAAACGAATGCAACTTGATTTTATTTCAACCTTAAAATACAAAAACTCCTCTTTAGAAAATGGAAGTAAGTCTTAAATCTTGTTGCATATTCCACATTCCTTAGAAAAAAGAAAAAAAAAAACAGTAGTACGTAATTATTGAGACCAACCAGATATTTTGAGCAAGTCTCCAACGTGAATTTTACACATGGCAATTCACAGTACCACAGCTTTTTAATTCATTACATCATCTCTTTTCTCAAAAAACCACATCTTCTCAGAAACAATAATAAAGATTCGATGCTTTCAAAGTAAAATATCATTTGAATTTCTTCTTTTTGTACACATTTTTTTCTCATCTTCAGAACAGACTAATACAAAAAAAAAAAACTAAAACTAAGAGAAAATATCCAAAATAACCTTTTTTTTTTAGGTTTTCTATCACTCTCTTTCTGATTAGGTCCCAAACCTCTTCTTTACTTTACACAAAAGACCTTCCAAATATTTAATAATTTCTCCAAAACCTAACTTTTATTTCCCTCTCAACAAACTCATTTCTGCCTTAATACTTACAAAATGACCCCCAAAAAAAACAACCAGAAAATTGCTTCGTCACCTATTTACACTCTTAAAAAAAAAAAAAAAAAGGACCTCCAAAGGATCGAACTCTCGTACTCTTTAACTCTTTTACTCCTTTACCCCTCAAAAGATTTCACACATCTCCATATCCTTAACACATATATTTACGACGCACTAATTGCTTTTCTCCTTCTTGTGAGTTAATTCAAAAGAGTATGTATGAAATCCCAAATAAGTTTTTCTTTTTTTTGTTTGTTCTATGCCAAGGCAGGGATAGAGCAGTTTCTGCTATCCCTGTCGAGGCAATCGAACCCTTCGATCCTAACCGCTGGGCTATTACCAAAATTGCCTCTAGTACATCCTCCTTTCCTTCCAGAGGAAGAAGAAGGGGATGACGGAGGTAAGCCCAGCGGAGGATGCGGGATCGGTAAAGAAGAGACCGGTATGATATCGTCTCGGAATCGAGCATCCTGTGTTAATGGGTTAGAGACTCTGCTCGGCGGCGACCCACATAAAAACGGGGACGGCGAGTCTAATACTTGCTTATGAACTTGTTCCGTACCATAACCACCATCCTGTAAATAAACCACATCATCATCATCATCAAAGTTTCTATTAATAATACTATATAATAATAATTGAGTTTTTTTTTATGACTAAATCATACGCATATTTAAAAATAAAGGTTTAGAGAAATGGCCCACAACTATGTGCTGTAAACCGATTTAAGTCGAGACGAAACGTCTTATTCGATAAAGGTTTCAAACACAAACAAAATCACATGATTTTTTAAAAATTCAAGAATCGTACACGATTACTCTTATTTTTCTCAAAAAAAATAATATAAAAACAACTTTATTATTAGTATATGATAATTATTTGGTTTATTGATTGAGAGATCCCTACCAAGACGTAACCAGTTTCTGATAAACAAATTTCACCTACCAAAAATCTCAAAATAATAAAATTTTAAAATACCTTGGTGAGTATGATATCTAAAATATCAGTCTCTGCTTTGGATTCACATAGCTCCAATTGGTGGCTGTAGAAAAACAATTACGATTTCAAAAATTATTAATCAAATTAAACAAATCGAGATGAGAATTGAAACTTTAAGGAGTGGATTTTTTTATTTTTTTTTTAAACCTGAAGTAACATCGCAGAGACGGAGGTGGATGGGTATGGTTACGGAGACCAATACGACGTGGTTTTGGGCAAACGACGGTTTGATCTCTTTCAACAACTGAAACGGAGCTTCTTATCAAATCTCCACCGGAAGCGAAAGCGTTTGGTTGAACCGCCCAGTGATTCATCTTCGAACCGAGTAACCGAGAAAAAAAAAAAAAATTAATTAAAATTTTTTAACCTGTTTCATACAAAAAAAATTCAAAAAACAGATTAGTCAAAAAAAAACGATAATAATTAAAACTCAGATCTGAATCAAAACGAAGATCTAAATTCGAATCTGAAGAAAACAATCGATGAATCAGTAAAACCAAAATTAGATAGTTTCGTGAACAGATCCGTTAATTTTCGTGAAGAAATGATGAAACGAGATTTACAGATCTAAGAAAGAGGATCTATACAGAGGATTCGAGAGGAGTATTGTGGTTACCTTAAGCTTAACTGTACAGCTTGTGAAGAAAGGCGAAGCTATGGAGGAAAGCTAGAAGGACATAGATAAGAGAAAGAAGAAGATGAAGAAGAAGGAGATGATGAAAGGCGTGAGAGCGTGAAAGTGTGTGGTAGGGTGTTTTTAGGCTAATGAAAGAGAAGAGACGAGAGAAAGGCCAAGGGGAGAGGTCTCTTGTTCATTTATAGGGCCATATACTATACCTTATAATAATCCAGTGAGGCATTTTTCAAAAAATTTAAATTTTTTATTTTTTATTTTTTAATAAATATATCAATTAGAAAAAATGCGATTACGTATTTAGCCGCAAGGGAACTTGCAAGAGACTATAGGTTCGGGATATGCCGTGAAAGTTTTTATTGTTTTTTTCTTTTCTTTATTTAAAAAAAAATTAGATATGTTTTAGTTAAATATAGAAAGGATATAGTATGTATGGACTATGAAGTATCTTTAGGGATTTTAGTTAGAGTATGACGATTTGTTCAGGTTTGTTTTTTTTTTTTTTTTTTTTTTAACATACTAATTATACATTTTGTTTTTTTTTTTTTTTTTTAACATACTAATTATACATTTTATTTTCATTCTATATCATTCATTATAAAGTATAATTTTATTTTTCTGTTATTATAAGATTATACAGTGTTATTTACTATAACTATAAATCTTTTTAACTAAATGCGTATAAAAATATATTTTAGTTTGCACTAAATTATTATTCTTTCCAAATATCAAATGATCTAGTTCGCAAATATATTAGTTTGTCAAATTCATTCGTTATATTTATCTAAAGCAAAAATCTTAATAGAAATTTTTTTTTAATTAAAAGCTTTGTATCATCACATTTAGAAAAGATCAACAAAAATTGTTGTTTTAATAGACCGACAAATAAACGGTAATTTTAAAAAATTTATAAACATAATCTTCAAAATGATTTTGTAATGCTAATGGTAAGATATTTTGATATTATTTTTGGTCATTCCTTTTTTAAAATTATAGAACTATTTTATTATAGTTGCTTTTCTTATCTGATTTTTCAATAAATTTATCTAAAAAAGATGAATTTTTGTAACTTGTGCGATGACAACTCAAATCAGCTTAATAAGAGAATCGACAAGATTAAAGAACTTACCCACTTCAACAAAATCAATATGATTAAGCTTCTGAGAGCATATTAATCAACTATTACATCTCAAATGGTTATTTGGAATTCATATAATGAATTATTTACTACATTAAAATTTAAAATACTAATACACTTTTATATCTTACGTTACAAAAAGAATAAAAAAAATTCTAATATACTCGGTTTTTCATTTTAAAATCGAATAATGAACAGTGATTTCAAATGTGAAGTAATACTGTTCATTATTTAGTTTTGGATTTGCTAAATTTTATTTACATAATTATTCTTCAAAGATTAATGAAAAAAATATAGGTTAGAAAAAATAAACTGCGTTTTCATTAATTTTAAAGATATGGGTAAAAAGTGGTCTCACTAATTTTACTTATTAAAGTATAAATCTTGTAGATCTGAAAAAAAAAAAAAAAAAAAGTCAGATCAGTTAACTGTAATAAGCTACGTGTCGTCCGTTTACCTACTTAAAAAATAATAGTCATAAAACTACCGCATTCTTGGCAAACAATCATAAAAAATTATTGCCATGTGCATATGCTTAATATTTTTTAAATAATAGATCTTGTGTAAGAATGAATAAATTTTAAATTAGACCATAGCTCCCCACTATCTTTACATTTCCAATCACTCATAGGTCCCACCACTGAAACAAATTAAAGATATGAAAAAAAAAAATCCAGAAAATGTTTAATTATAAGATTTTGATTTATGAAGGAGTGTGGGAGGCACCTTACAGTAGATCTTAAAACCATATTATAATTATAATTTTTTTCTGCCTCATAAAGTATTATAATATAATTTATTTTTATTAAATAATTATTTCATTTTGTTATCATCTACCCACGTTAGCGGTCCCCCCTTTGCTCCCGTGAGAAATCTCATCGGTATTAGCGATTTTTCCGAAATATTGTAATAAATTTTTAATGTTCTTTTATTTTTTTTAATCCCAAATTTTTCTGTGTGTTTTACTTTTTAACAAAAATATCTCAACTGGTGAAGACAATAAAATATCAGGGAAGCTAGACCGCCTCAAACGCGAAAATGCTTTGCTTCAATCCAACGCGAGCTCGTCAAACTACTAATCCACGTGTACGGTGGAAAACGCTTGTTTGGACTACGTTCACATGATTGTGCATTTGCGTGTTCCTTTTAGCGTTTGGCGATTCACGTTTAGTAGTTTACCGTTAACGAGCTTTATGTATCTTTCTTTAAACTTTTTTGCGGAAAAGAAGTTTGCAAATTAGCAAATTATATTCCTAGACCACCAAATCGATATGCTTCGCATCGTTTACTAAGTTCAAATACAATAAGACTTTTTGAGCTTAGTGTTGTCAAGATCAAGATTTCAATTTTGTTGCACCATCATACAAGTATACTCAACTATATACATATCTAAAAATTATAATCACAAAAAAAAAACATGATTACAACCACATCAATTCTAGGAAAAAAATATTCTCATAACATCTCACATGACTGGATTAAATCGATTTATGTCATTTGATATGCTACTATATTAAAGTTCTAACTTCTAACGTAATAGGAGAATCGACTTCTTCTTCTTATCGAGAATAATCTTTCATCTAAGGGTAGATACATATTGAATATCTTTTTTCTTTTTCTTTTTCTTATTCATATTCATTGAATATCTTGAAATTTATAAAAATTGTAGTTTAGTTCCCTAACTTTTTCTGATAATATAGTATATTTAATAAAATATCATAATTATGTGTAATACCAGAGATGTTTTGGCCGAACTCAACTTTTTTATATTTAGTTTTGCCATTTAGTTATGGGACAATGAGTTATATGGTATGAAATAACATGAAAATAGTGATTTGGTATTAGTATTTTTAAAATTAATTTTCTCTTTTCCACATAAAAATCTGGACAAAAATATATCTATCACAATTTTAGTAGGATAACTATTTTGTTAACAATCAAATTTTTTGAAATATATCAGCAATAATTTTAGCGGATAATTATTTTGTTTTAAAAAAAATTATATCATGTGACATATAAGAATTCACATCTAAATTATTATTTAGCGTTTTATCCAACGGCTGGTGAATAAAGTTTTTACCGATAATTTATTTTTTACTATTATAACTATGTTTATCAGTATATCCTAATATATATCATGTTAATAAAAAAGTTATCCCTAAAAGTTTTATCTCTTACCCGTTGAATAAATACATTATTATGTTTACAACATATTTAATACCACATTAATTAATAACTTATATGATAATACATAAATATCACATGATATGATGTTATTTAACGTGTTAACAAAATAATTATCGTTAAAATTAAAGCTGTCTTCTTCCATATATTGTGAGTTTAATAAAAAAATTATTACGATAAAATTATGATAAAAATAATATTATTCAAATTTGGACAAAAATTATGTACAATAGCATGAAAGAGAAAATATGTGAAAGTTTAACTATCTAATGATTTGTTACCATTTTTTCGTGTAACCCTTTAATTATTTACCTAAAACAAATAAAAGTTGATAACTATTTTAGCTAATTTACCTTTTAAAAATCGAGTTATTCCTATCCCCATCTGACGCGGCACTTGTTAAGTGTACCAGTTTAGGACCAACCATCAGATATTTTAACAAAAAAATTAAAAGTATAATTTGGTTATAAGCCTTTTTGTAATGAAATATCGTCAGCGTATATTGCCTTTGATTTATGGGTCCCCATAGTATCACACCCCCCCACTTGATGAGCATATCTACTTTCATAAATACCCGTACAAATACGTTTTCCAGAATATACCATAACAGCGCAGGAAAAAAAACCCATAACAATTTAATCATAAATGGCCAACAAAATATATTAAATCATAAATCATAAAAATAAAAAAATAAAAAATTGTTTCTTCCAGCAGCCCAGTGGGCTTTGTACTCACACTTTAAGAAAATTAATACCCAGGATCAAAGTGTAAACCATATACAGTAGATGGATGAGATCACTAGCCCATTTGTGTTTCTCATTTTTACAAATCAACTTCACCTTTTTCTTTTTATTTATTCACTAAGTAAGAGTCTCTGCTATGCATCCACAAATTTTATGTTCTTTCATTTTATTTATAGTTTTACTATATTATTTTTGATTAATATTATAAATTTTAAATACATTTGAAGCTAACAAAGGTATTGTTAGGAAAATATAATAAATATAGTTAAAAAAAATTAATTAGTTTTTTTTAATTAAAAAAATTTAATTAGTTAAATAAAAATTATTGAGAAAATGGTGTATTTGACACATCATCACCAATGTTTCTTTTTAATATATAAACTTTTAGACTTTTAGTGTATTATATTATATACTAATATGAATCCTAACAATAAATCATTGAGTGTATCTTGAAGCATCATTTTATTGACATATAAGGCCCATTAACTGATACATAGCTTACTGCGTAGCAGGACCTTTTAGGCTGTTTAGTCCCTTTTGTACAACAAATCCAACAGATGTTGCCACATAATTGTTGGATTATGGAGGGTCAGAATTTCTATGGAGACAGAAGTTGTGTCATAGGAAAAATTATCTCATATAATGCAACCACGAAATGTTTAGGAGATTAGAATTTGGAACTCAAGTTACTTTTTCTGTGGTGTAAAATCAATTACAATGTAATGTGTTTCATTTATAATGTTGATAACATCAATTTTTTGACAATAGGCAAAATTCAAGAAGCCAAGGTAACTTCGGTATGTGGTCAGGAGGTTTTCGGGTTAGTTCATTGTTACATTTCGTCTATATCGTTGAGTAGAGAGTCGAGAGTAGCATATTT
Organism: Barbarea vulgaris; assembly: GCA_963667165.1. NCBI lineage: Eukaryota > Viridiplantae > Streptophyta > Magnoliopsida > Brassicales > Brassicaceae > Barbarea > Barbarea vulgaris. Next base: position 5,957,106 of record OY763887.1, read on the forward strand.
GCAATTAAAAGAGAACTCAAGGGACAGCTGAGGAGAAAATATGTTAGTTGTTTTTCACACTCGTAGTCCGTAGATCAATTACTCTGTTTTAGTGTCGAAAAAATTCAGAAATTTTAACTTTTATTGTCGCATTCATTATACAAACATTTTTTGGGTGAATATAATTTTACCTTCATACCAAAAAAAAAATATATATATATATGTTAGTTATGATTGACTATGTTTTTAAACATTACATATTTGCATCATTAATTTGCTCTAACTTTTCTACTCCCCCTTTGTCAATCTTTCTTGCCTTCTTGGAACTCAAGAACAAGCCGATATGGATTACTCAAGATCGTCGAAGATCTTGAAAACATCGTAAATGTGTTTGTGTGCTATGTTATTATCGTATGATTTGTGAGGCATCCGAGCAAATTTGGTCAGGTAAATTTTGATAGTTTACATTTGCAACAAGTGGTATGAGATTCCATTTTAGAACACACAATAAAGAGGTTAGAAGATAATAAAATGGAGTGTTTATTTATTCCTTCCTTTTTTCCGTAATTATTTTCTAAAATTCTTGATAGTTATAGAGTAAATTTTACTATGTCGATTCGCTACAAAAATTTGTATCTGTGGCAGCAAATTTTTAATAACCGGGTAAGCTTAATTATTTTGTATCCAATATAACCAATTAAAGTATCTATATCATGAAATTTCAAAGTATATATATATATATATATGATCCTCATTCACATTCGAACTAATTTCCAGTGAAATAGTGCTTCAAAATACAAGTACGCATGCATGGAACCATATGTACTTATTACCTTATAGGTGTACGCATGCTCGTCTAAATAAATTTCTCTCAAAAATCATATTATTTGGTCACTTTAAATGATACAAATTAGTTAATTAGTCATTTTTCTACCGTTTTAACTCGAATTTAACATTTAATCATATTATTTGGTCCGCTTATTTTGCATATATTCAACTTGTTTTACATTTGATCATGCCGATTATTATATTGTTCCTTTTTTAAAAAAAATATAAAGTTTCCGGGCTAAACCTATAATTTCCTTTGATCAGCAAGCAGCTTTTGACTATACCAATTTTCTTTTATTTTTTTTGGTGTAAATCAATTCTATCAAAAGGGTTCGAACTAAACTAAAAAACGTTCAACTATTACTTGGTTACTAATACTGTTACATATTTTGCAAAATATAGTAACCAAGTGAATAGTAGATTAGTAGCGGTAAATTCCCTCTCTACGTGTGAAAACTTCAACTAGTCAGTACAGATTCAAATACAAAATAATAATGATAATGACGAAACAAAATTAATTGATTATTATTATACTCGTAAGAGTATATTGAAGTATTAATATACAAACTAAAATGTTCTCATCAGCTTATTAGTCTCTTTTTATGAGCATATACAAACTACAAATTACATTGTTCCCATCTCAAACCATTAGAGTGTTCTTCATTAGCTAGCTTCATCTCTTTTGAACCATGAGACTAGAGTTAAACAATAAAAACCACATTGTTCTCTTCCAAATTTACATGATTCATATTACAAAAAAAAAGGGAAAAAAGACAAGAAAAATGTAAAAAAAAAAAGGTGAAAAAGAAAAAGAAGGGGAGGACCACGTAAGAGAAAGGAGTAAAAAGTATGATTGTCCGAAAGAGAGTTGCAGATGTTACATGAAGAGGGAGAGATTGGAAGTCCTAGCTTACTAGCCGTGACAGTCTTGGAGTAGTAGTGTGGTCCTTCTCTCACCTGATCCCTTCTCTTTGTACTCTCTCCAACTCATAACTTATGCAAATCATTAACCCTCCCATACCAAAAAAAAAAACAAAAAAAAACAATATTTTACATGATTAATACAAAATTAAGTCGATCTAATGAACTAAGTGACCAATATCACGACAATGAACAGATGTTCCTAGCTTTGCATTGGTTTTGATTTGATGAACTCGAAATTATCAATCTTTTTCCCGTCACCATTCATACCGATTAACATGACGCCGTGAAATAACGGTGGTAGGCTTGACTTTCTAGACAAATATTATTTTTTTATTTTTTGTAGGTCGGCACGAGCACACCTTTGTCTTCGAGTTTTGAAGTTTTTGACCTTCAAGATTCGGAAAAAAAGACCTTCAAGATTCGGAAAAAAAGACCTTCAAACCACTTGGCACGTGACTCGCACGCTTCCGGGACTGTGAAATGTGAACCTATAGTCTCTAGATGTTAATTATTCTCACCAAAGTAAAAATGTCTATTAAACAGATACTAATTTGTCTATAGGTTCATATATGGATGAAGTTTTACATTTCCTTCATAAATATAGTAAGTATTTCCATACGCACTATAGCATTTCCATGCGCACAATTAAACGGTCACAAACGTAAGGAACCGAGTCCTTTTCTAAGCAAAAATGGTTTGAAATCCCTTTTTATAGCAATAAAAGTTACAGTCTCCTTGGAAAACTTTGTATACTTTAAGCTTCATAACAATATTCTAACCAAAAAAAAAAACGTTATAGATCTCTAACACAGTTTGCTGTAAAAAGATGCAGAGAGTTGTATATATATACTTATATATGAATCCAAAACAGTTTAATATATATTGGAATGAGGACAGTGTTATAGATCTTACATTTTATTGATCTTATGCGACTTCTGTAAGATATGTCTACAACATAAATAGTGCGAGGACTGGAGGGACCTTGATAGGCGTTCACATGTTTTTACTTTTGATTGCATGGATTAGAGTAATTGGTATAATTTTCAAGAAGAATAACTAGCTAATGTTGAGGAGTAAAAACAAGTAATGGAAAGATATAAGGATAATATAGAAGACATGCATATCCAACTTAGATCACAAAGGACCTAATAATTAGTTACATGTGATAGCAACACTTGCATGTCCCATTTGCAAAACCCTAGGGTACAAAAAACAATTTGAAAGATAAGAAAAATTGATGTGGATGCCCCAGGGGAGGCCTAGCTATAGCATTACATTACATCTATATATGGGGGACCATTACTAGCTAACAATTTTCATACATTTATATACAAATATTTATTGTAAAACTTCTCAAAACGTAATGTTCAAAGCAGGCAGGACCATAGAACTAGCCATGTCTCGGATTGTCCTTAAAAGTATAAAATCTATTCTCTTTTAGTTACTTGGTTCTTTCCTCTGTGTGTTTAAGTGAGGATCACAAGTCCATCAAGGACGATCTTGAAGCTGCAAACTATTCATGAAAGATTCTTTATCAAGAGACAATGATTCGCTAGATGTGTCTTTCCACATTTAATTCATTGTTGACAAAGTACGTACTACTCTTGTTTCTTTTAAGACTCCTTTTTATTAAATTAAACCTAATCATATACAAACGTTTTATCATTTTTTTATAGTTTATTCTTGCTAGTGCACCTTACACTTAGCGCTTCCTTAATTTCAATATGTAAGCAATTTTGAGGTTGAAAATCTTACTAATGAGAACAAGCTAGACATGACTTTTTCGAATTCTCTAAAGACTTAATATAAAAATTTTGCTCTAGTCCCGACCGGAATCGGATGAGATTATGAACTTAAATTTCAGAATTTTTTTTTTATCATAGATACACTACAATAAATATGGGCATTGATAGCACACGAATACTGTCATTATAGGGGTATGATAGCGTTTTCATAAACGCTATGTTTGCCACAGTTATAATAGGATCACCCCTTACGATAGCGTTTTTATGGTGCTATTAAAGGCTCATCTATCATAGCTTTAGTTAAATGCTGTGAAATATGCTTTCATAACTCTAGAAAATTGCTGTTGTAATTTATGTTATACCTTATTTATACCGCTAAAATATATTATTTTTATAGCAATTTTCATAGGCTATAATTTATTGTTTAGTAACTCTATTTTATTTCATTTATTTGAACCGTATTTTGCACAATATATTAAATTTCTGTATTATTATATATTGCAAAAAGTATCCAAAAAATTCATAAAACTTTTATATTGCATAAATTTATCTCAAGTCTTACATAATATCAAACCAAACCTTAGACTAACAATATTACATATCATCAAACCAACTCTTAGACTAACACTATCTAGATAATATAGAAGCAAACATAATGTCCTCCATTGCGAAGACCAATCAATTTCCAGGTTTTTCCAGATTTCTTCCTTTCCACAACTCGAGAGTCTCTTGTAAAAAAATCAGCTGAAACATATAGAAGATGCACGAAATAGGATCAAGATGAAGACCAATCAATTTTACATACATGAATACACACATACGGGCTATCAAATGGAAACACAAATCAAACAATACATATACATGCAAGGAAGTATGCAAGTATTACCTTTAAGATATTGGAGCTGATGAAGGTTCTCATGATGATTTTAATCCTCTGATAAGATCATGCAATTTCCTTACTTCATCTTCTAGATAATTGACTCAGTTCCTCAAGTTAGTTAATTCTGTTTCAACTGTTGTTGCTGCTGTTGTTGTTGTTGTTGTTGTTGTATTAAGACTCTGAAAAATATTGAAGGAAGAATTCGATCAGATTCAAGAATATATCAGTCATACTTGATATGTTCTCATTCAATTGAAGAAAATTCAAAGTGTTAATAAGAAAGAGAACTTACCTTGTCTCAGTCAAAAACTAACATCAGGGAGCTCATTCCAATTGCTCACTTTTACGAATTCATAAAGAAAACAAAAGAACTTACATTTTTGTATCTTGAAAAAATCCAATGAATAGCTGCAGGCCAACCACATAACCAAGAATAACTTGTATCCATTGCAGCTAAAACCTCATTCATAAGGCCAATTCGCATCTCAGTACGCTGCAGACCTTCCTTAGTAAGTTTCTGCATTTTGCTTATGATAACAATCAGTTTCAAGAAAACAGAGAACAAGTTCAGGAGAAGAAGCGGTAGCCTTTAGGAACGAATGAACAAGTGAACAATGGAGAGCAAAATAAAAAAACAAAGGAAAAAAAGTGAGGAGATGTAAAAGGTACATGGACCTATAAAATAGTAAGTGGGTTGTCGTTCAACTGCAAACTTAAGAAAGATTCAGCCTTATATAAAGCCATGATAAGGAAATTTCTTCATATCGAAAACTAATGTGATTATGAGATATTACCAGAGGTTGAAGCATCATGCTCTGCTTCTTCATTCTCTGCATCCTCTTTAGCTTCTCCATCTTCACTTTCCTCATCATGACCCGCATTAGCTCTTCCAGTTTCCTCTGCAAAGCTCAAATACCAGATTTAGAAAAATACGAAATCAGACGAGAGCTCAAGGCCAACAATCAAAATACACATAACGCAAATGATTGAAAATTAATCAACGTTCATCACCCTAAAACCATTATAAGCTCAATATCTCAGTCTTTAAGCCAGTTTATATATCAATACAAAGAGAGAATAAGCATCATAACATAAATCTAAACTCCATGAAGCCATAGGCTAATAGAAACAAGCAGATTACGAAATCAAAGTCAAGAACCTAAAACTCATCTCTTCCATTAACAAAGCTACCAATGAATTCACAGATGAACCGTCACTAAATCCTGAAACAGATATGATTTCTTACTCAGATTTATTACTTCTCTGAAATACTCGAAAAGTCCCTTTAACTCTTGATTCAAGGATGAGAACCAAATTTCTTTCTCCTCAGTTTAGATTCTCATCTCTCTTCTGCTTCTTTGACTTCTCCTGACCGTTCTTCGTCTTCCAATTTTCAAATTTCTCCATCGCAAAACCCTAGAACTTTTGGGAAATCTAGAAAATACAGGAGAAATGAAGTAGATCTAGAAAACTCCCAGGAACAAGATCGATAGAAGCAGAAATTTGTGGTTCTTTGATTTTTGATTTATCGAATTTTATTTAATTTTCTGAGTTTTTAGGTCTGAGAAGAAGAAGAGGAGGGGAAGATGATGAGTTTTGTTAAAAAAAATTGAACAAAAAAAAAAGTAGATGATTCACTAAAAAGAAGGAGCGATTGATTTTTTTTAGGTTTGTTGCGACGCTTAAGTGAATTTTTTTGGCTAAGTGTTGGTATTTTACATTTCCGCTTTGTGATTTTTTTTTTTTAATAAATTTTAATCATAGCGATTTTTAAATGCTATCAAAATTTTAGCGTTTTTCAAACGTTATTATATAGTAAAAAAAATTATGAGTCATCATTAATAGCAGTTATGAAATATGTGCTATCCTAATATGCTATCAATGTCCATTTTTGTTGTAGTGATAAAGTACGATTAACTTAACTAGTTGAAAAGGAGATTTATACAATCTATTTTGATTTTCGGTATGAATATATACACAAAATGTCCAAAACAAAACTCATTGATCTTTTTTTCTAAAAAGTAGTTCATAAAAATATTAAGAGTTTGTCTCTTTTTAACTTGAATTAATTGAAGAGTAATAGAGTTATAGGGTAGTAGCCCTAGCATCTCCTTTCACTCAGGAAATGTCCCTCTCATCTCTCTCTTTCCTCACACTCACACATACATGCACACACACAAACACAAACACAAACACTTTCTCTCTGGTTTAATTAAACCCCTTAAACCCACATGACCAAACCTCTCTATCCTTTTAAGGTCACGAGACCCACTTTGTTAATTTAGTTTCCACACGGAGAGAAAGAGAGAGATAAATAGAGACATGGGAGGGTTTGTGGCAGATAAACTGATAGAAAACTTTCGAACCTCTCTTCTTTAACTTTTACTACTACTCTACGGTTTTTATCTTCCTTTTGTGGTGCAGCCTCCAACTGAAAGTCTTCTAAGATATATTCTCAATTATTATAGCTCTTCGGGAGAAGTCTTATCTCACGCCAATCTTTCATTTTTTCCCACTATGTATATGCCCCACAAAACACAAAACCACTTTCTTAATCTTCTAATTTCCAAATCTTTAAATATTTTTTTTTTTTTTTTTTTTTTTGGCAGGAGGCATGAGGAGAATTACTTAGACCTCAACAATCTTCCTGATGAATTTTCTAAAGATGGCAATAAGCAAGCCCTCGAGGAAGGTTCTTCCTCCTCTGGTATGTATATATACCATGAGAAAACCCTAACTCTTCTAACGTTATATATACATATATGAAACGTATATATGTTGTTGGAATTATGAATCTTTAAGCTTATTTAATTGTTACTAGTATTAGTGTGTACGTATAAAAGTAGAGGTTTGTTTTGTTGGTAATTAGGTCAAAGAAAGAAGAAAGGAAGTAAAGAAGGGAAAGATGAGAGCGGGAAGGTGTACGAATGTCGATTTTGTTCACTCAAGTTCTGCAAATCCCAAGCTCTTGGTGGCCACATGAATCGCCACCGACAAGGTATGTCCATTTATATACATATATATACACACTCTCCTTCAATCTATTTTTTTTTAACTCTCATAATCCACATTTCATATTCACACTATTTAATTAGTTCGTGCAAATAAACCCAAAATTTTCAAAAAAAATCTTTCTCTTTTTGATAAATGATTGATGTCACATCCATGTTTTGACTACAAACTAAACACGAGCTAGTAGATGTAGCTAGTTCCATTTAAGACCAAAATTAATTTGATGTCCTTTTTTTTTTTTTGGGTTCTATAAACTTTAAAGAGAGGGAGACCGAGACATTAAACCAAGCTCGTCAGTTGGTCTATCGTAACGATACCTTAACCCCACCTGGAATTTCGCCTTTTGGGTATCTTTCTCTTCCTCTATAATCTTTAAATTATAAAACTAAAGTTACAAAAATATGCCTATTATCATATGATTAGGGTTAATGATAAGTGGAGTTATTGGCAGTTATCATACCGGAGATCCAACAATATACCGGTCGGTTTATTCATCACCAATGTTATACCCCGGAAGCTCATCAACAAACATGGTTCCGCCACAACCGATGCCGCCGCCGCCGTCTCCGCCTCCGCCATATCCATACTCTTCAAACCAATACCCTCCTCACAATCACATGAACGACTACTACTTAAGTCAATCTTATCGAGGCAGTAGAAGTATCTCTCCAAACCCTAACCTCCCCACCACCACCGTTAACTACATGCCCGATGGTCCCGTAGAAGCGAGCTACACTTGCGTTGGTGCACCCATCGGTCAGACAGGTTTCCCTAGCCGTGGCTCTGCCACCGTCCGTGCGCCGCTCGAACCGCCACAAGGTCGTGACGGCGATGCTTCACGGCAGCGTTTGGATCACTCTCTTCGGTTTCCCATCAATCGGTTTCAAGATCATCACTCGCTCTGAATTCTAACATATTTTCTCTGCCTTTCTTTTCATTTATTTTATTTTTCTTTTTTTTGGGGAATTTTCTTGTTTTCTTATTTTGTAATTTTGTTAAGTCTTGGTGAATGTAGCGATCTTGAATTGTCTAAACGACAAGAATCCTACTTGTGAAATTAGCAATTTATCATAATGACCGGTTTGTCGTTTTTAATTGTTTTAGTCGTAACTAAGTTGAAATAACGAATTGGGATCGATCTAGTTAATTAATGTCGACCGGACTTTTTAATTTTATTTTATTTTTAACATTATGATGATTTGTGTTGTGCTCGATTTTAGTGCGCGGAATAAATACAAAATATAAAAATTATCGTACTGAATCGCAGATGCAAAATGATGTTAAATCAATTCATTTAAGAGAAAAGTTAAACTAGTTAGAAGATGAGAGAGGGACCATCATATTATTGGATATAAATTAAAAGGTGAACGTTTAACAAAGTTTCCATTTATGGATACACAATGGAAGTGATTACTATAAGCAAAAAAAATAAATAAAGCTTTTGCTCTATATATTATTATATAGAGAACAATGAGAGGACAGAGAAACCGGACATATGGGTCAGAGAAATAGAGAGAGAGTCTTGATAATATATAGGGATGATATATACAATATGTAGTGAGATTGGAACAGCCTTTTTATCTGAGCTCATCTACAACTCTCAGCTACTTTGGCCTGAAGCTAGCTGTGAGGATTGGGGATTGGAGGGAGAATTGATTTATGGGTTTTGGTGGTTGGTTTGTTTCAAAATCAAATTAAAAAAAAGGATGTTCCAAATATGTACAACATTTTATTTATTATATATAAAGTTATAAAAGTGTAAGAAGGAAGTAACTAGATCCAGATGGAGACCGTTAGATGCCAGCTGAATTCCCCTAACTAGTAAAAATTTCCCCTTTGCATTTTGCAGCTTCACTCTAGTTTCTATCAAAAATTAATATTACTTCCATTTTCTTTTTTCTTTAAAAAAAAAAAAAACACCCTATAAAAAATCTAACTCGACTCGTGGTTATTTTGTTGTAAAAGCTTCATTCTTGCATAGACTGACCAACATTTATGCCCCGGCCACTTCACATGCCAAAATTTTATATATTTGTTATCCATAATCAGCTGATTTATCTATTAATCTCGAATATTGTACTATTTTGATTTAAATAATATAAATAAATTGTAATTTTTTTTTTTGTCTACATTGTATAGTGGTTTTTTTTTTTATTGGCAATTGACAAAAAGAAGGGATCTTTTGGAAACTTTGAAGGAATCAGATACCGACAATAATCAAGTATGAGCAAACTGTAGCAAAATAATTAAATGTTGGACGGCACATCGATAATGGCATAGTGCATGTACCCTGGAATCGTTTAAAGAAATTGCAGTAAACTTTTTCTAAACATTTTTTCCCTTTTTTTGGTTTGTTAAAGTCAACTATTACTTTTCCTTTGGATAATAGAATAGACAAGTGATGATTTCTTGAAATTAAATTAACTAATATATGCATGTTTAGCAGAGACATTTTATATATGGTTAGGGTGCTGCTAATATATGCATTTTTAACTAATATTCTTTCCGTTTCAAATTAATTGTCGTTTTAGGAGTTAAATTTTATTTCAAATTAGTTATCGTTTTAGGTTTTCAATGCAGATGTTTGGTAGAATTTTCCAGTTATGTTCCTTTTATTTTAATGTTTGACCAATAAAATTAAATCAAATAAACATTAATTAAGGGTAAAAGAGAAAAATCAATTATTTTCTTAATCTACGTAAAATAACCTAGAACGACAACTAATATGAAACGGATGGAGTAAATGCTTATGGCCTCGACCAATACATTTATCGTTGCTTCTAATTTAAACTGACCCTAAATTATTACTGTAAAGAGAAATTATATATAAATATATAGAGAGATAGGTGAGGTAGCCATGGGCGAATCTCTAACTTGATCTGCATTGATATATATACATAACATGTTTCAATTTGGTTTTATGATGTCATGAGTTTAGCTAGCATAAGCATTGTTTTATCGTACGGGCACTGGCCTATTTGAAGAAGCATATGTAAGTAATCGAAACGACAAAGATGGGTGGGTCTTTACGTTCGAAGCAACGTGTGCTGGGTACGACTCACTGTTTACGTATATGCATGTATACATATACACTGATACACATGCGCATATACATATTGAAATTAATTTAGTATATATACTACACGTACTATATACGTAAATATTCTAGTGATGGAGTCATTTTTATATTTAGTGTAGTGATTAAAGTTATACAATCTCAGACTGTTTTATGAATTATGAATCATGATCTGGTGCAAAAAGTGCAATTCTGAAAGTTTTCTGTTTAATCAAGTTTTCTAAAGAACTTATTTCATTACATGACTACATTTTGCATTTTTCATGATTCTACTATTCTATATCAAAACATATTTACATAATTAAATAAAGTAATAAAATTGGATGTGATTTGAGATAGAAGGTATTATCACATTAATCAGCCCCCAGTTTTAAATCTTTGTCTCGCTATAAATAGTTAACTCAAACCGGTATAACAGTAGACCGACCTGATTGGACATTTTTCTTATGTAGCTTCGGCCAATCCTAGCTACTTATGAATTTATTTTAATTGTTATATCGTTTGTTTTATGATCTTATTCTCTCGGGTGATGTCAACTCAAAAGTATGTTGACCAAATAATATAAATTTTGATATTATTAATATTGGACGAAAGAGCCGTAAATAATTCCATGGCAGAGCCGTATAGCAACTAGCAAGGCACTATTTACACTTTTAGGTTGTCTTGTTGAAATGCTTGAGACTTTGAGTGCAGATTGAAATATAAGATTTCAACCGATATATATATATATATATAATGTTAATTTTTTCACTATATATCTTAACTATTTAGTCACAAATTTGCCAGTAACTACACTAGCTGCGAATTAGGCCATTAATTACTAGCAATGCAAATGAACAACAAGGGGTCACATTGGTTAATCATGCCGATTTAATCTATAAATATTCCATAGCTAAAGTGAATTAATTTTAATTAAATACGATTTTGTAATGGATAATTCAGATGTCATATCATATTGTTAACATTATGGTGGCCACCAATTTATATGGTCATTCGTGACTATCTTCTTACATCTACTCACATTTTTTTGTTGGTTTTATACAAACTAAATTTTCAACTCTGTAATAAAATAGATATTAAAAAATTCAATCATGTGTGAAATCGTTCATCTGATGAAATTTTTGATAAATTTAAACTTTTTTTTTTCAGTTTTGCACACGGACCCAAAAGTAAACATATTTTATTGAATAGAGATATTTGTTGTGACCTGTATGCGAATGCGAAATATAAGAATATAAAAGTTTATGATGCAAATATCAAAATTTAAAATTTAAAATTTATCATTTATATTAGTTTATGATTAACGTGTCATATAAACAAAATTTAAGCAGCAAGTTCCGAACCATCAAAACTTGAAACATCAGCTGTAAATGAGGATAAAGGAGACTGTAACCTTTCTTTAGAATTCCGTAAACCATCTCATACAGTATTTTGATCCAAATTTTGCAGTTAGCATCAATGGTTAACTCAACTTAATTAAACCTAAACAATGGGTTCAAACCTAATTAAACATTTTTAAGATGTGATATATTATAATATCACATTAATCCCTCAAGACACAATCTACCACGTTGTTGTATCGCTTAGTTGTATTACACATTTACTATTAGACATAATGTTCACATCGGAAGTTGGACATGGATCTTAAGTAATATATAAAGGATATGGACCTCTACATTAATTGTCAATTGGTTTTGAGTTGGAAGTCTATGGTTTAATATGGTATCAGAGTCTGATCCACACATGTCCAACCCAATCCACAATTGGCCCGATCCAATAGTTGGTCCGCTGATTCTTGCCCGAAAATACCAAGATCTATGGCTAGAAAAACCATCATCTCGAGAGGACATATTAAACACAATATCCCACATCGGAAGTTGGACAGAAATGTTAAGTAATATATAAAGGATATTGACCTCTCTACTCATTGTCAATTGGTTTTGAATTGAAAGCCCATAGTTTAATATTTACACTTTTCTCATAAAGTCTATGTTTTTGAAAACCCTTTAACATATATAAAACAAAATTTCTTGTTTATCTGCTCATAACAAAAATAAAACGGTGATTACACCAAAAATAATAAGAAAAAAATGGTTGTGTGATAATATGATAACATATCAATTATTAAAAAAAATAAAAAAATAGAAAGCTAAAAAAACTAGAAGCACGAACAAAAGATGTGAACAAGACACGGTTAAGACAAAGAAAAAGAGAGAGAGAAAGCAATGTGAAGACAACTTTAACTAATTACAAATCTTTTCGTATCGCTAAAAGCCAACATCACACACGCAGAGACAGATCCGTCAAGCAAAAACGTTTTCGTCCCGTACCTTTCTTCCGATTTATCTCGGGATTCTACGTCCGAAATCTCATCACATCTACATGCATGTATAGATTAATACATATACGCACATATGCAACATATAATATGTATAGAAGTAGGTTATGATATGTGCCTGCCTAGTGTGGCTAAGACAGATAGGCTCAGAACTACACTAAAAATGTTGTAGCTAACTGTTAAATAGCAATCAATCTACACTGCCATCGATTCAAACACTCTGGACCGTCGTGCAGTCCAAGATACAGAAGAATGTTTAAAGTTGCTGCCCTTAATATTTGATTTCTCATTTGCATTTGCATTGCATTGCATGCATGCTCTTTTCTCTTTTATCTATTCTTTATTCGTTTGTTTACTTATTCAATTTTTGCACCTCCCCAAAAAAAAAAACCTTTAAATTCATTCATCGTTTTATTGTTTCTTGTGTTTAAGTCATTTATGTCTATCTTATTTACTTAATTAACTATAAAAATCTCTAGTTGCAACTTGTGTGGTCACATGGGACTTGATCTTAACTGCAGTTTTAGTTGACAATATCAAATATTTTACCCCATTCAATATTTTATTCATAAATATATTTATCTTTGAGTTAAAGTTCAAATTTTTTAAAAAGACCGAGTTGTTGTTATCATTGTGAGTGAAAATATTATTTTTGTAACTCAAGATTTTGTATCTTTCTGCTTCTACTAAAGCTATGACTAGAGGTCTAGTAGGAACTATAGGTTATGTGTGTGTATATATATACGTCCTCGTCAAACCGTACTCTATATATGCATGCGTTGTAGCGAAGCTTCTAGTGATAAATTAGTTTTATGTTGATTTTGGAAGTATCGAAAAATTAGAGTAAATCGTAGTGCTATTTGTTTAATCTTAATTTTAATAAGATTCTTTATAAACTTAAGAAAAAACAAATTAAAAATTTTAAACCCAACAAAGCTAAAAGTTTTCAAAACCTATGTATATGTTTATCCTAAATTTATATTGTTTGAGCTTAATTTTATGCTATTTACATATACGTATGTAAAAAAAAAATGCTAAAAATAATAAAGTGGTGAGGACGTTTAATTTGTAGATAATTTATATGAGTTATATCAGTTGCAGTAACAAATGATGTTATTTACCTCTATACCTATGAATTATGATGAAAATAGGAAAGAAGAAAATTTCCTTTTTCATATCTGAAAATCTGAAACAGTTATTATAATAGACCTATGCTAGCTAGGCTTGCCGCATGCAACCATGCTAGTCTATTTACCATTAATTAGCCTCATTGTTTTTATTCTCCCTCATTTGTTTTCTTCTGAACCACACCGAAGTACTCTCATAAAATATTTTCCTCCATTTTTTAATATAGCAATACAATACCATAAATATATGAAAATAAGTATTCGAGTTTTACTTGCATCATACATCAATAATCGAAACCAAAACAACAAAGATAGTCAAAATATCTATAAAATTTGGTTATATGACATGTAATTTATATGATTCAGTTTGAATCAATTAGTGATAAAAAAATTCAGAATACTCATTCATTTTAAAAATTTTTTGATAACTTCGAAATCAAGGTCGAAGAATATTCCGTGCACCAATAACCAAACGGTTGATAAGCCAAATAAATAATGATGTTTAAGCTTGAGTATTGAACATAAACTATATATAGTGTATGACCCATTTTGTATTAATTTTTTTTTTTATCAAATAGCAAAAGTACTACTCTATGGTAATGGAAGATGTATAGCAAAAGCTGAAAAGCCTCAAATGATGTGGGCGGAATATATTAATCAGTATGGGTCTTATCAACTTATTAAGGCCCCAATTGAAAACATTTCATTATTAAGGGCCTCATATTTTCGAAACCGCAGAAGAATGGGCTTTTATTTGTTAAGACATTTCCATTCTTCCTTGGTGCTTTTCTATTCGACGTAGACAAACAAAAAAGAGGAAAACCAACTTATCAAAAAAGCCCACGAGATCCTAATTTTATTTTTGGTCGATTATTTACCAATGAAGATTAACAAAATTAATTCAAAGGAGAAATTCGTAATAATTGAATGCAACCAAATAATGACAAAAAGACAGGTGTCAAAAAAATTAATGACATAAAGACAATAATATTCTTAGAACATGTGTAGTGGAGGTTCTTAAGGAGTCTCTCAGTAATAAAAAAATAAAATAAAAAATAAGAAAGAGAATGGAGAATCGGTTTTCAAATGAGAACTCTTGAGAACCTTTCTAGAGATTCTCTATATATATGTCAATATATAATTGGTTTAAAACTTTATTTATTATTTAAATTTTAATTAAATAATTTAATTATTACAAAATTATTAAAATAATATATCTAAAAAACTTTCAAAGTCGCTCTTACTTACTTGTGTAGTTTCCCAGGGTCCGGAGAAGACCATGTGAATGTTCTTGACCAAATGAAAATGATTAATGTTTTTACACTTGAGGGAAATCGATCTCTGACCTACACAAACATGACGACTACCTTCCTCAAATGAAAGCCACAAGACCAAGACCACTTAGTTGCTTATTTCTTTCATGTGATGTTGTGATCTCTTTTTCTCCTTCTTCTCTCACACTCTTTGATCTTATCTTTTTTTCCACTTATTTTCTCATCTTTCTATACTTAGTTGTTTATCAAACTCTTTACTTAAAAATCTCATCATTCAAGATCCAAGCATTGTAACAATTCCTTACTTATGTTCAAATTTTGTTTCATATATGTAATTAGTAACCTCATTATCTCTACAAATCGTTAGTTAAAAGTGGTTGCATTTGATGCAGTTAAACATTATGCACACAAAAAAAGAGCTAAAGATTTGTCTCACTTCAATCTAAAATTTTCAATCGTCTTCATTGCTAATCTCTCTCTAGTCTTGCAAAAAGTCAATATTCATAACCTATCTTTTAATTATTTTCAGCTTTTTTTTATGGATATATAGCTAATTAACCTTTTTTGGACTTTCAAACTTATTAGTCAAAAAAAGAATATTATTTTCAATCAATGATTTGTAATGAAACTCAAAGAATATAGGGACATTAAAGGAGTTTTTCATCCATAAAAAAATATAAAATAATTAAAAATTTAGAAAGAGAACAAATTAAGCCTCTCATTTAAAAGACTATAAAAACTTGTTAAAAGACTCATTTGACATATGTCCCAATATAATTAGTTTTATATTTTATTTATAATTTAAATTTTAAATAAAAAAATAAAATTATATAAAAATTATTAAAATAATATATTTGAAAGATTAAGAGAAGTTTAATTCCAATTTGCATTTTTAAATTCTTATAATATCCAACAAATTTTCTTATCACTGTTTTTTTTTTCTTTTTTTTTTTGTAAGCAATATTCTCTATTTAGCACAATAACAAACAATTTAGATATTTGAAAATTTTACTATTTCCACGAATGAGCGTTTTCTTTCTCTATCACTCTTCATTTGACACTTTAAAGGTAAAATCCAAAAAAGGTGCATGCAACAAGAAATTTCAATACATGTTTTAATATTCCACATTTCACGTTCCACCGTCAAAAGTAAACTCTCTCTCTTTCATTATTTCACTATACTGCTTCTCTACCAACTCATCTTTCTCTGCCTCTCCCCATTTGCAATGTCTTACACTAAGAAGCACGTCAAGATCGATCAATGGCCAGAAAAGGAGAAATACAGTAAAAACAAAGAAACCCTCAAATTAACAATTCTCACATTTCTTCTCTTCTGTTCAATTTGTCTCCTCTTCTTAATTCTCAATTTCCCCTTCACAACTCCACCTCAAACGACGTCGTTTAAAGCCTCACTCCCCCGCAAGTGCCACCTCAATTTCACCGTCTACGTCTACGATCTTCCCAAAGAGTTCAACATCGGCCTCCTCCAAAACTGCCGACACTTGAACATCTACACCAACATGTGCCCTCACGTGACCAACAACGGTCTCGGCCAGCCTCTCCGCCGCAGCGGAAGAACGTCGTGGTTCGCTACACACCAGTTCATAGCCGAGATGATCTTCCACGCACGTGTGGAGAACCATCCGTGCCGGACTTTGGAGCCACACAATGCTGACATCTTCTACGTCCCTTTCTACGGTGGTCTCTACGCTTCAAGCGTCTTCCGAGAGCAAAACCTAACCAAGCGCGACGAGCTAGCCGTTAGATTAGTTGACTTTATTAGTGGTCAACGATGGTGGAAGAGAAGCAACGGTCGTGATCACTTCTTGGCTTTCGGAAGGACAGCTTGGGATTTCATGCGATCCAAATCCGACACTGACTTTGGAGCAAACATGCTCATGCAAATGCCACGTGTCAAGAACATGTCGGTGCTGACGGTAGAGAGGCAACCGTGGAAAGGTGACAACCACTTTGGTATACCGTATCCTTCTTATTTTCATCCGTACACGTCAGCAGAGATGGTGACGTGGCAAAACAAGATGAGACGAGTTGAGAGATCGAACTTGTTTAGCTTTGTCGGTGGGCAAAGGAAAGGGTTGGAGAAAGCTGTCATCAGAGACGAGCTGATCAAGCAGTGCGCTGAGTCAAGCCGTTGTGAGCTTCTCAAATGTGAAAATGGAGGGTCCAGGTTTTTTCTTTTTTTTTTCTTTTCTTTCACTTTATGAATTTAACAATTTCGTTTTCGCAAATTAATACAGTCACAACAATTTTTCATATTGGAGGGGTCCATAATCATCAACATTATTCAATTTTTATTGACAACTACTGCCACATTTTACTTTACATTTTCATTGGTTTAACTCTTTTAACTTATTTGACTAGTAGCACTAACAATAATTCAACTAGGAAAATTAATTACTTGTGAAACTATAGTCCAAGTGTTATGTGTATCTGTTTTTCTTTCTTTCTTTTTTGTCATGTTATTGATTCGAGTCACACATCTTACAATAAACATTTAAGTCAAGATTTTACCCCCAAAAAAAAAAACACTTAAGTCAATAACCATTTTTGTTGATTATAGCATAAGTGCCAAACTTAATAACCAGATTGGTCAATGTAGGTGTCATGACCCAATGACGGTATTAGGAGTAATGGCTCGGTCACGGTTTTGCCTACAAGCACCAGGAGACTCGTTCACGCGAAGGTCAACGTTCGATGCAATATTAGCCGGGTGTATACCGGTCTTTTTTTCACCCCACACTATGTATACACAGTACATGTGGTATCTTCCGGACGACAAAAGAAGTTACTCAGTGTTTATGGACAATAATAACAGTACTCAAATAGAAAAAGAGCTCTCGAGGATCTCGGAGAGCGAGGTGGTTCTAATGAGGGAAACAGTCATTGATTTGATCCCAAGATTGACTTATGCACACCCAAATGCTACTAACTATGGTTTGCTAGATGCGGTTGATGTAGCGTTAGAGGCACTAGCTAAGCAAGTTAGGGACAAGGTTGTGTATTCATTGTTGTAAGCCCTATATTTTGGTTTGCTTCGGATGTAATTAATCGCAAAATCTCAAAAAATATTGCAGAAGACTAAGAATAAAGATATGCATGTGGATATATAATGTCACTTTACTTGGGGGAGGAATGAGCATCGAGCCAACCATTTACTTCTGTATCACTATCACCTTCCAGAAAAAAAACAATATTTGATTTATTTATTTTTACCTTTTTTGGTAACATGTTAAGTATTTATACCAATTTTTAAATTTCTGACAGTGGTTACAGAAAAAAACGAAAAATACACAGAAATATCGAAAATCTACAACAAAGGTTAATTACGATTACAACAAAACAAGAACCTAATGTGTTCTTAATGTGTTCAACTCTACAACTAACATTATCAACATGCATCTCAATGTCTCTTGTCACATTTAGAAGTCACAACAGCGGTTTTAAAACACGTGTTGGTCATCGTAGCTAATCACATTGTAGTCAGCGTGGATCCACAGAGGAAGTCATCAAAACATGGGATGTGACCATGTAAACCATCTCAGAGGCCAAAACCATGATTATCTATAGCATAAACACCATAACTAAAACTGCAATTTTGCCTTGCTATGCCTAAAATAACTCAGAATATTAATATTATAGTAGATTCAAAGCCTTCAACTAATGATGCAATTTGAGATTGAGGAAGACGAAATAGTATAATTTTGTCCATTTGTCACAACTAAGTAGCATACAGAAACAGCCCATGATTATTTTTCAGGCCCAAGCCCAATATAGTTGAAGCTCATTTTATAAGTCTGAGGTTCTACAAGATAAAAAATTTAATCTTCTATTGACGATGATGATACAATTATATGTGAACTCGGAACAGAACTGCTACAATCTCACGAACTTATAAGTTCAAAATTTACCCGAACTTATAAAAATCAGTCTATTAACTATCAAACTGGTTGGAAAATATCAGACAGTTGTATAAATCTATAATCAATCAACATTGTGCAAGAACATATTATTTTTAATGTCATTTGCTTGTTTTATAAATTTATAAAAGTAAACTAATATTTTACATAAATGCTTTTAAATGGAAAGTGAAAACTAGTTGTAAGAATTTAGAAGTTGAGTTTAATAAATTCTGCTAAGTGCTAACAAATAATCTAACAAATAATTGATATTTGGCTTTGCGAAAAATAAATCATCAAAACTTGAAAACAATTAAGATTTGATTATGATGATATATTCATATTAAACCGGGCAAGCAGTCTAAATCCATGTAATTTTCAGATATTTTTTTAAATCCATATAACTTTTTTTTTTGGATAAAATAAATCCGTAAAGTTTTGACCAAAAAAATAAATAATGATGAGAAGAGGGTGTTTTAGTTTGAGTTGAACATATACTAATTAAATAGGGTTATGTATTATTAATTAGACTAAGCTGTACTTTTGTTTGGGTCTCAATACGGTTTGTTTAGGGACACGCGTGTGTGGAGAGGCAGAGCATGACAGCATGTGGATGCTCAAATTGCAGAGAAGATTAATTATTTGTTTTTATTTACTACATTTAATTAAAATAGTATAATTTCACATTTTAATGGACATCATCATAATGTTGTGTTTCCTTTGTAAATTTTTGAAGAATGCAATATATTTTTTACTAACATTTTTGTTTTGTTTTTTTCTGATCTATTGATTACGTCACTATGTACCTAAACCTCGTTCTCTTATTTTTTAAATTACAAGACCCGACAACATACCGTTCCATTCAACTTAATACATAGCAGCTTGTCCTATATAGATGGTAGTATGGTACTATACATTATAAGCAGCTTGTCGTATATAGATGGTACTATAAACTTATATCTATTTTGAAGCAGCTTGTCGTCTATTTCAGCGTGCAACAAAGTTTGGTAGAGTTTCAAAAATAGTCGTTATTGTTTTGGTGCTATTGCTAGTGGTGATCCTATTTCTTATCAACTTGACTGGATTTATGTTTTTTGATGAAGCTTTAACCACTTAACGTGGTCTCATCATTAGGATAAGTAGTGTTTAAGAAAGCGGCCAAAATGACCGCTTAGATCATCTTCAACTTTATTCTATTTTTTATTCTAAACTCTATTTTAGAATAGATTTTGCTTCAATTATATTCTATTTTCAACTCCAAAATGGAGTAAAAAAAATGAGATTACTCCAAATATGGAGTAATTTTACTTATTACTCTATTTTTTTACTCATCACTTCATTTTCAACTCCATTTTGGAGTAGGGTTAGAGTAGAATCCAACTCCATTTTAAAGTAAAAAATAAAGTAATACATTAGAGATGCTCTTAAGCGTTAAGCTCTCTTAAAACGCTTAGATTTTATGAAAATTGGTTATATTAGACGGACAGTTAAATTTAGCGTATTATGCGTTTATTAAATAGAATAAGCATCTCTACGCGAACTAAACGTCATTAGGCGAACTAATACGGATTTAATAAATTTATCTATAGTTTATTTTTAAGATGTGATATGCATGTTACTTATTGGTTAAGCGGACGGTAACCATGCGCCTAACATCTACAACACCTAGTCGGGCTTAGGCGATGTATATATATATCAATAAAATATAATATAACATAATGAAATTATTTAATATAATAACATAAATTTTTCATATTTAATGTAAATTGAAGAATAAATTTAAAATTCATTGTTTTTCTTTTGAAAATGATGAATCATAATTTTTATTTTAGAATAACAATGAATTCTATATTTTTACTGTAAAATTCTCAAAACTTAAAAAAAAAAAGATTCTCAAATTTTGCTTTATGATTTTTAAGTTTTCTTTTTTTTAAATGACACATTTTAAAATTAATTTTTTTTTTTAAGAAAGCTTAACTATTCTCAACTTATTAATTTTTTCTTCTAGTGGTTATGCTTATTTTAAAGAGTGAAAATGACTTTTCTCGCTAGTTCTCTAACCAACCATTACCAGGACAACATCACCTTCGAGTTGTTTCTACAATAAAAAGAAGTTTAGTATATTTTTTGAAGTTTTTTTAAAAATAATTTTTATTTTATTTTAAAATGAGTTTGGTTTTCCTTGTTTACTTTTGATTCACTTCTATCTTTCAAAATTTTAAGTTAGTGAAACAAATTATTTACTTATAGGTTTATAAAACTTATATATTATTATTAAAAGTTTGAGTATATTAGTAAAAAGTAAATAAACAACTACGTAAGTGCTTAATGCCTAGACTCTGACTAAAATCCGATTAGTCGTTTTATGCGCTAAACCTATATTGAACGCTTGATATGCCCTTAGTGATTTTTTGAATTTTGTTTCTTACTACATATGGTGAAATCGACAACGACAGAAAATTGATATACTTTTCATAATGTGAAAGGTGGTGGATAAACATAAGGTTCAAATTGACAGAAAAATTAATGTCACATATGAATTTTAGAATTTTGAAAAAGAGCCTGTGTTTTCTTTTTTTAAGACCAGTTTTGTGTCTACATTGTTTTAATTGGATTACATGGATGTTCAAGTCGTTGAATACGAAACCGATAAACCTTTGTCGAAATTAAAGTCACCTCTTTTCTTTTTCTTTTTTGACTTAGAAATTAAAGTCAGCTGAAGACTAATCTGTTTATATAATTCGATTTTGTCAGATAGCTAACTATTAATTAATATATATGCAATATTGCCATGATTATTCTATAATTCAGTTCTAGCGCTACAATTTTCTGGACGCATATATAATGTTTTAAGTATTATTATCTTTTAATTATTATATCAAACGAAGTTAAAGACTAAATAATGCTAGTATATATTTTCCATAAGAGACAAGATCTACGGCACTTAATCATGATTAGAGGCAAAGGTTAACATTAATTAGATACAGATACAATACAGGTCCGGATGATGAATGTACCGTTGAGTTGTGACGAAGCCAAGTTGAGGTTTTGTCTAATTTTTCTTTTGTCATTCATCTCAAATTATTTCTAATAGGGATGCTTTCTAATAATTAATTTCTCTCAGTTTCTACTATATGATCTGCGTGCTGTTAAATCATATAAGTGTATCAAAAGTGAAGGAAATAATATGGTTCTATTATATTAAATTGAACAATGTTGATAATATCTCGTATAATGCTCTATCATGCATGAATTCAACTAAAATTTTAATATTTGAAATTCAAGAAGAAATATAATATACTATAACATAAAATAAAAGAATATATACTAGTACTAACAATCCAACGGTAGAAAAGTTTCAAAAGACATTATTTTCAATATTTTAATATCATTTACATTATAATTAAATCAAAATTGTAAGAAGTTTTATTTATACGTGCATATCCGTAGTACGTATGTCCTTTAAACTCTCTTATTTTTAACAAAATAATTCACATACAAGATCATTAACATATCCCCGTGTGGATTTAGCCACGCATGCATGTGGGCTTACGAATTTTAAACTCCTTTCGATATTCAACCACAGATTAATCTCATAGATGGATCTGTGTGTTTGCAGTGAATATGGTTTTAAATTGCTCAAATCCATTTGGTGTTTATGTAAATTATATATGTATATTGAATCGGTTGACATAAAGAAGACCCAATTTGGACCATTATTTCATATAATTTATAAACCAGAAACATTTTGAATCTTAGTTTAGTTGTACTTAGTGTCGGTATATATATCTTATAATAATTGATGATAATGTGGATGAAAGGGAAAGTTTTAGTTAGTTAAATATATGGACAAGAAAACCTGATTAGCGTTAACAAATATTATAATTTCTCGTATTGGATTAGAGAAGCCGTTGACTTTGCAAAAATACTGGTATATACTTTATAGTTTATAAAATACTCCAAATATTTTATATTTAATAGTTAATCCACAAGGAGTAGCTAGCTAGATGATAGTAGTATACGTCAACATCATAAGCCTATACGACCGAACAAAAGGAAACCCACCTTGGTTCAACGTAAGCACGTATAGATTATTCCCATCGGCTACGTCTTTCTTGCATAGAATAAGCTTAATAAAGGATTAATTCAAATAACTTTTTGTTTAAGAAAATGTGTTGTACGTACGAGGAATACAACAACATGCAGTTCATATGTTTTTTTTTTTTTTTTTTTTGGATAAAATAGTTCATATGATCTTATGTATTATGAGGTAGTTTGGCATATATATGGTAACGTATGATAAGCTAGATAGTTCCGAGGTTGTTCATAATCTATATGCTCTATGTCCAAATGTTGTTGATTTGGATGTCGAATTGAATATATATAAAAAAAATTCACCCAAATATCCAAATCTGTAAGCTATGTGGTTGATATAATCAAAGTTTAAACACAATTTTATAAAATTATGGTTGACAAAAAGACTACATAAACGGGTAATCAATCCACAATGTTGCTATAACAAACAGATTTTTCAGTCTCACAGACACAAAAAAAAAAAAAAAGAACACTATCACATAAGAAAACTAGAGATCCAGCAAACGCAAATTTAAACATGTTATTATCTTTGAAAAGAACTATACACAAATTAGATTAAATAGTCATATATATGACATTTTAAAAAAATTTCCATAAGAAACATACGAACTTGGGAGATATTATAACTCTTCGGTTTAGAGAAATGTAAAGGATTTGGATCATCATTGCTTGTAAGTTAGTAGTATTAGTACTAATACTTATATAAAGATTATATAGGTGCGTCTAGAGTTTAACAAAATGGGAAACACAATTAAGAGTTTGTTAAGAAGCATGTGATATTGTAATTTTCTCTCAAATCGTAATGCCCAATAAATCTTCCCACGCGTCTCTCTTTTGCCACACCTCTTCACTTGTTTTACTCCCATTCTCCCTATACACTCCCTAGTTACTTACACGTGGCATAAACATGTCATCTACGTTTTATAACCCAAGTTATTATTCCCTTTTTTGCCATTTGGATGATCTATCTATTTTATTTTTTCCTCAATTAAAATAGCTTCACTTCGTCCTTCTTCCTATTTTATATGATAAACACACACATAAGTGTCTCCCATTGAAAGTCCAAAACAAAACAAAAACACATTTATTATTTGTTATTCTCTTTAAAAAAATGTCAGAAAAAAACAAATTAATCTCAAGGACTAAAAGGTAGTAGTCTATATATACCTGAAAATAGCGATGTTTTTTTTTTTTTTCTTTTCTCCGTCATCGATTGTTATTTTCTAGGTTCTGTTATTCACGTCTATAAACAAATGGTCCTTTAAAAAAACATACAAAAAACTCTCTAAATTAATCATGCAACTATATATGTTATTTTAACAATTTGTAAATCAAAATTTCATGATTTTTATTTCTCCTCTAAAACCCTCTCCCAAACCCAGAAAAAATAAAAAAAGTAGTGACACATTTGAGGTCAGCCACACCTCCATTGAAGTGAAGCTTTTTAACCAAAAGAGAGAAAGAGAGAGATTGTAGTGTTTAAAGCACCGTTTCAAAAAAACATAACAACAAAAGAGAAAGAAAAAAAACGTACAAAACACAAATTTTATTTTTGTCTCTTTCCGTATTGTTACTAATGACAGAACTCAACTTCTTCCTCCTCCCAATAATCTCCGATCGCCTCACGACAACGTCACCGTCACCGTCATTTTCACCACATTCTTCTTCTTCTTCTTCTTCTTCTTCGTCTCTTCTCTCTTTCAGACGAAGACAACACAAACCTGTATCCATACGCATGGAGCAGTACTACTCACAGCCAAAGAATCGAAAAGACAAAGTCGTCGTCATTTTAGGAGCCACCGGCGCCGGAAAATCAAGACTTTCCGTCGATCTCGCTACTCGTTTCCCTTCAGAGATCATAAACTCCGATAAAATCCAAGTTTACGATGGATTAGAGATCACAACGAATCAGATTACATTACCGGAGCGACGCGGCGTTCCTCATCATCTTCTCGGTCAGCTTAATCCCGACGACGGCGAACTAACCGCAGCTGAGTTTCGCTCCGTCGCTTCAAATGTCGTCACGGATATCACTCGTCGAAAAAAGCTTCCGATAATCGCCGGCGGATCTAACTCGTTCGTTCACGCACTCTTAGCTGAACGGTTCGACCCAAAGATCGATCCTTTTGGTTCCGGTTCCGGTTCCGGTTTAATCAGCCGTGATTTGCGTTACGAGTGTTGTCTCCTTTGGGTCGATGTATCGGAGATTGTACTTTACGATTACCTTATGAAACGAGTCGACGAAATGATGGATTCGGGTATGTTCGAAGAGCTATCGATATTCTACGACCCGGTTAAATCAGGTTTAACCCGGTTTGGGATTCGGAAGGCTATAGGTGTACCGGAGTTTGACGGTTACTTCAAAGCGTACCCACCGGAAGAGAAGGAGAAGAGAAAATGGGATGATGGTTTAAGAAAAGCGGCGTACGATAAGGCGGTGGAGGATATCAAAAGGAACACGTGGACGTTAGCGAAGAGACAAGTGAGGAAGATAGAGAAGCTAAGAAACGCAGGTTGGGAAATAAAAAGAGTAGATGCAACGGCGTCGTTTAGAGCGGTGATGAGTTCATCGGAGAAGTGGAGAGAGGTTTGGGAAAAACAAGTGTTGGAGCCAAGCGTAAAGATTGTGAAGCGGCTGTTGGTGGAAGATTAGGTTTTTTTTTTTTTTTTTTTTTCTTTCTTTTGTTTCCAGCCATTTTACAGCTCATTTTTGGGGAAATAATTTTTTGAATTTAATTTTAAGAAATGGGAAAGAATGATATTTTTAATTTTTTTTTTTGTTTGGGTTTATTTTAGGAAAAAAACATATATAATTTATATGATCTCTCCGCCATTTTTGGTCCTTAAAAACCTCCGTTTTTCTCTGAATCAATAGGACAAAATTTTAAAAAGAAGTGAGAAAAAGGTTTCTTACTTTTTTTGTTATGTTTTTTCTGTAATGTGTAGCGATTTTTTTTTGTTTTTTCAAAAGTTGAATAGTGTAATTTTGATATTTTTAAAGTTTTGATCTTTAGAAAATTTAAGAGCTTTGTTGTAAGTTTCACTGGACAAATGTGTGTGGGTATGAATTAGCGTGACGGCATGGAGAGAGGAGCTAAAACTGCTTACATTTAGCGTCGGAACAAAAAAAACCTTTTTGTATTTTTGTTTTTTTTTTTTTGTAATTTGTAAAGCTCTTTCTTATAAACGTTTTTTCTCATTATTTCGTCTAACATTTATTGACAACAAATTTAATCGTAATTGACTACTAAATGTTGCTAATCATAGACTCATAGTTACTGATTTCACTAATAATTTGCGTAAGTTTATAACAGCAACTCGAATGGTGAAGGTGGAAGATATTTTAAAAACATATTTGAAGTATTAAAAACAACTATATCTTTTAACAAAAAAAAAAAAAGAGTATTAAAAACAACTTAAATTTCTTCCAGTCCAAATATTTTTGAATGCTGATAATAGATGTATGTATATAAACTAGAAAAATGAGAGTAACACAACAATAACAAAAGCATTTTGGGATAGATAGAAACAATTCATGATTCATGTATCATGCGACAGACCAATCATTTGTGAATTGAAAATAATAAATTATTCTCTTGATGAAGGAAGATCGTAAATAAATATATAAAATTTATGCCGAAACTGTGTGAAAACATATATGTACCGGATAATACTATAGTATCCGAAGAATAATTACTTATGATCATCATTCATATCAATCATAATCAAGAAAATATATGAATTTTCTTGAAACAGCATTGTCATTTGTTGACAATATTGTCATCATATCGATCATAATCAAGAAAATGGTTGAGACTTGAGATTGTCATAGATAAATTTCGTGAACAACATTGACATTTGTTGACAATATTGTCAAATAACCCATGTTGTGAATCTTGCACTTGCTCCAATTTGTACGTAGAAACTTTTTATCTATTTAACAAATTTGATCTAATGATTTTATACAAATAATTAAAATTATACATTAGTGTAAATCGATTTATTTAATTGTTGACCATAAAATTAGTCTTTAGTAACTATATGTTAAATCGTAAATAGTATCACTTACATAGATAGCCAATTTTTTTTTATTAATTAGTATATTAGAAACTAGCACAATGGATTAATATACTTTTGCATTATCTTAATTTGCAACCAGATGAGCCGCGAGGAGTTATCAGATTTAGACAATCCACGAACTTATTTGAAGTCAGATATAAAAATTAATATTTATCCAAACGAAATCCTCCAAATCTTAAAAGAAATCTTAGAAGACTTAGATAGATTTTATTCGACTGGTTTTTCAATGATCTCTGTAATGATTTGTTTGGACTTTAAATTAAAAGCCTTCTTTTTGGTCCAAGTTATTATAAAAATATTTTAGGTTCAATGAAATCTTGATCATAATATACATAAAAGAACTGATGGATTCTTATACAACTCCCACACGATATTTTGTTCCACATCTAGTTAGCCGTGGATCTAATCTCTCGTCACAAGATATATATTGATTGTTGAGTTTTAAGTGCATGCACCACGTATTACAATTTGTAATTAAAATATAAACAATCCACTATATGAAATTACTTAGCACAATATATGGAATGAAACCGTAACAAAGAGAACATTGTTAGTAACCACTGTGCACGTGGTGGTACGGTTGTTATATTTTGTTGG
Organism: Barbarea vulgaris; assembly: GCA_963667165.1. Taxonomy (NCBI): domain Eukaryota; kingdom Viridiplantae; phylum Streptophyta; class Magnoliopsida; order Brassicales; family Brassicaceae; genus Barbarea; species Barbarea vulgaris. Next base: position 5,984,978 of record OY763887.1, read on the forward strand.
TTCGATTTTAGAGTATGCAGATGGAATATTTTACTTAGCACAATATATCGTTGTTACTTGTATTGGTTTAAGGAGTGGGAACGCAAATTTGTTATATTTTGTTGGTTCGATTTTACCGTATGCAAATGGAATATTTGGTCATTTTAGACTTTGGTTGAACGTTTTACATGTGGTGAGTTTGTGGAAAATTTCTTACCAACAAATTTTCTCTATCCTAACTTTATAGAGCATCTCGTGAGAGACTCTTTCAAGTCTTTATAATATTAATATTTTTTTTTTTTATTTAACTGTAATTAAATTTAAATTATAAAAACAAATTGAACCAAACTACGAAAATCAAAGCAAAGAAAGGATACTCAATGCTCTATCTATGAGTAAATTGCATCACAAATCATATTTCCTCCACTGATATCTATATTTCCATCGATATCTATCACTCATTTATCGTTCTCTCTTTGTTCACAATTGTTCTTAACAATTTCGTAAAATTGTCATCATTTGTTGTAGTGCTTGATCAGAAACCTAGACAATAATATTGGCACGTAAACTGTAGACTGCAGGGGTTGCTATCAAAACTTTTTAAACAATTGATATATAGCTTTGGTCAACAACACACTTTATATGCAATTATTTCTTTCATTCCAATCCAAGAAATGAACTATGTACCTAGCTAACTCATAGATACCTCCTCTCATGTACAATCGGGTGTTAAATTGTGTATTGCCCATAGTGTAAAATTAGAATAAGTGGTCCCATACTCCCACATATAGATATATATATATATATTTAAATTGGTTTACGTTATATATTTCAATTGGCATATATATATATATATATAATATCTATTTATTAACCAATAAAACTGCAAATAGTGTTTAAAGAAAAAAGAATGTTGCTACGATGAAAGAATAAATTAGGAAACGTAAAAGAAAATTTGAAATTAAAGAAGCAGGAAGTGAGACACATTCAAAAGTTCATACTAAACTAGAGACGTGATAAGCTTGTCACTGATAGATTATTTGATGGAGGAAATTACAAGGTCATGGGATTTTGGGGGATTTTTTCATGGCATCTTTGGCTTAGCTAACGCTAAATAGTAAAGTCTACTTTGGATAGCAAATATCTCCTAGTGACATTCTAATGTTGTTTTCTTATGAGCGTATGCGTGCAGGTCCGGTTCTAGGCATGTGGGAAAGGTGTTACAGGCCTAAATACAAATAAATAACATAGTCCAAAAATATAATATTTGAGACGGGTTTGTATGCGTGTAGTATAATGGTTTGAAGTTTGAACTAATGTTTCTATCGTGTTATGATTTGGTCGGTAGTTTGCATTTGTAAGCTGCATGTGAAAAAATTATATTTTCATTTTTTACTATTTTTAGAAATAACGATATAAGTATGTTTTATATTTACGTTTTTTTAATGTATACCAATTAAACTATAAAAAAAATATGAAAGATTTGGTGGCTCCACATTAGATTTATTTTGCTGTCCAAAGATGAAAAAAAAATTGACATGATATGTAGGCGATTTTCCATGCATACGCACGCCACAACAAAGTTTTTACCTAACTACTAATTATTTTAATAGTGTTTCTTTTATTTATTTTTATTTTTTATTAATAGTGTTTCTAACTTGGTATTAAATATTTTTGTCACAACCGTTATGTTAAAATGATTATTTGAAAATACTACTAATAAAAATGATTTTATATATTATTATTGATTTATGAGCGAACATAAAGAAAGAAAAAAAAAACTAGTCTGGACTTCAGTTGTTGAACAAAAAATAATTTCCCTTGGTTAACCAAAAAAGGGGAAAAAGATATACAAAGTAACGTAACACACTCATACTCCATTCTCCGAATTAAAGTGGAAATTTTAATTTAAAATAACCAATTTATGCCTTAAAATAACCAATTTACGCCTTTAGTGTAATAACTTTTTTTTAGTAAAAAAATTTTAAAATGAAAATAATTTGAAAAAAAAGAGAGAGTTAAATTTCCATTTGATTATAACTGTGATCATATTATAGCCCGAGCGACAACTAGAGTAGCTTAAAATTGGTAGCTTTCGAAGCATTGTAGCAACAGAAGGCTAAATCCATTATGATGTCTCTATCAGACATAATAGCACATCGATCCATCTGAATTGATTTAAATGCATGTGGGAGAATGAGAACCTGTCTTCTTCTCTGAGAGTTTATTTAAATTTAAGCTTTACGTACCTTGTCTTTTGATTCGTTTTCCATGGGATGAAACGAAGTTTTGTGCATTATTTTATATGGTTTTAAATTTGATGTATTATTATTAAAATTTTAAAATCGTCATATCATCTCCTCATAACAAATTTAAATTTTTTTTTAAAAGATTAGGGGCACAAAATCGTTTATGCTATAAGAATTTATACAAAAGGTTGAAGAAAATATAATATATACAAAAGACAATCTGATCTAAATTGCTGGCATCCCACAAATGGTAAAATAAAAACTCATTTAAGATTTAAATAAACTATCTCAATCCGCAAAGTTGTTATACAAAAATACATGAAAGTTTTATAAAATATAAAGAAAATAAATAGTTTATATATATTAGTAGAAAGATACCGTTCGGGGTTCGAGTGCTTTGCCTGATCTCAACGTATTTACTTCCCAAATCCGATTAGCCTCTCCCTTGATCGGAAAGGAAGCTTCTATTTAATCCGAAATTGTCTAAATACATGCAGATGACAGCTTTACATCAAATGGAAATATAATTATCAGAGTCTATATCAGATTATTCGATCTTTGTTCATATATACAATTAATAAGGTCCACGATCAAAGGACGGACTTGTTTGTACTTTGTCAAAAAGATAAAGCCAAATTAATTAGAAAGTCAAAACACTTTTGTCAAAAGTATAAAATAACAAAAGTCAAACTTTTAACACATGCTATAATTAAATGAATTTAATGACAAATAATTATGGCATGCATGGTATAGTTACGACTTGCGAGTTGCGACTTGGTCGAAATGTTTTGTATACAAAAGGGTGTGTGTATCTTCATCAAAATGTTAACAATCCGAAGAAAAAATTATTTCAGTCCACTTGTCAAGTCTTGTGTTCAATTCTTGTAAACAGTAATGGGCTCGTGTGTAGCATGAAAAATAAAAGAAATGTTTTTTTTTTATTGGAAATAGGTAAGAAGACTATATAGTAGGGAGAAATGATTGTGTAGACATTGGGGCTATCTATTCTTTCTGTTTCTCCCCTTCGCAAATTTTCATGAATTGGACCGCATGTCTTTTAATATGAAAACTGGGTATTTATTGGTATTTAATGAGTACCGGTAATAAATTTTCTTCTTAATTTTTATGTCGAATACCTTTTAGAAATACTATGATCGAAGTTGAATCGTGAAATGACCTATTAAAAACCATTAATATTCTTACATTTGCAAAAAGAAAAAAAAAAATGAAACAATGGTTTATGGTTTATGATTTCAATGAATTGACATGGAATTATGAGAAACAAGAAGGACATATAGCTTTCATACTACATTTTTATCTTATGACCCAAAACTATGGCTTTCTTTGTTCTGGCGATACGATGACTCAGAAAGAGTTAGAAACGGATAAATTATTTGTTGCATAATAGATCGAGCATTTGAATGGAAGAATTTTTTTCCCCCACTCTTATGTAGAGTACTACTACCTTCTCAAGGTAGGATCAATCAAACCATCATGTTACACTATTCATCCGCAAGATTAGGGGTTTGGGAACTTCTCAACGCCTATTTGCATTTTTTTCTAATATTTTCAAAATCAATGTTTAATTTTCCAAATATTCACGATATTGAACGATTTAAAAGTTGTAGATTTTCCAAAAACATATATACTGACTTATTTAGATAGAGCTTTTAACCCAAAAAAAAAAAAAAAAAAAAACTGATATTTATAAAGTGAACCTGAAATCACCTCAAGAGTATATGTTAAAGTCTAACCAAACATCCTCAAATATTTTGATTATATAGTTTTACAAAGACAACTGAATTAAATACAATTGTATATCTTGAAACAAGAAAATGACATGCGTGATCACATGTTCCTAATGACGAAAGGGGAATGAATGCTGTTGCTTGAAGCAAGTTAAAGAAGTTTAACGAATAAGTTAGTTATATAAGTAAATGCATACTACATAATACAATTACAAAGAATTGTAACTTGTAAGTATATATCTAATGTAAGGGACAACGAACAGACAAAAAAAAAAAAGGGAAGAAAGAACAGTAGGTGGGAGAGATCCGAGGTATGTAATAAATAAGACCAAAATTATCGAAAATTGAATCATTTTCTTTCCCGAAGCACACTATAATTTGCTTCCATTAAATATGACAGGACCTAAACAATACTAGCACACTTAGATCCAAATGTTTAGCTAGCTACATGATGCGATAGTGCGCGTGCGGTATGTTTGCGCGTGATCCTATAATACCGAGGCCTCAGCTTTTTCCAATTTATAATTCTATATTATACGTTCCAAGTTTTAAGTTTTGGCTCGTGACTTGTTGCTCTTTGCTTCGGGCTTCAGTCCTACCTGATCTTTGGGCTTACCAATCTTATTAATAGCATCTGGACCTAATGCTAGTTAGATTAGAAATTTATAACCCATTAAAATGGAAACAGAAAACATAAACTAATAGAAAAACATAATTTCGTATCTGTCCTGTATATCGGAATATTAAAAGTAAAAATAAAATTTCACATCTATGTCCTCTGTACGCTCATAATTGTAGGTTTATGTAGAAAAAAGGTTGAAAATATATATATAAGAAACTGAAACTGATGAGAAATGGTCTAAGATCAGTGTCAAAGTGGATGGCATGGGAAGATTAAAAAAAAAACAGTTGAAGCTGCTGGGAAATTCAGACTGTTTAGTATGTGTTGTTGTTCTGATTACGAAAGTAGTGTTTTCAAAAGACATTTATTAAATTACCGATGTGAATATTGTTGAATATATAAAAAAATAAAATATTGTTGAATATAGTTCTTAGTTCAAAGTTGGTAGGTATCATTGTGAGGGAAAAAAACTAGTCTTAGAAATTAAGCACATGCAAGACAACAATATGACAATATCAAAGTTGGAATTATTAGGCATTACATCGCACACGACAGAAACTCACGGTTTGGAGAGAACAAGTAAACTGAAATATAAGCTCAAGGAAGGATGGCAAGAGGCTTTAATTTTGACTTTTGACAAACAATTATGTTCTATATAAGTCGTCTCCGAATTCTCATGGCACATGTACACATTATATCTATATATCATACTATACTTTAATTAGTTAAAATTGTCATTGAGCATACAATCGTTGATTTTATTTATAATTACAATATGTAAAAGACAAGGTCGCAAACTATTTTTACTTCATATTTCTCTTCCTTGTCTTCAATGAAACATGAGACAAGTATGGTCTATGTGAGTATACTCTTTTAAAATAAATGTACAGATAGCTCAACTGGCCTATAGAGCAAACGTGAAATTACTGTATGTTTAAAATTGATTCCCTAATAAGATAAGAAAACCATCTGTTATTTATTATTTTCTCACAGGTGTACGTATTTAATTTTTGTTAAACAGTATGATTTGATAGATAAAACAAAACAATGTCAACGATATAATCATTATAATACCCAGCAATTTGGGAAGAACAAACAGATTAATGGTTTCCGCTGCCTGTAAGTGGGTTTAATTAAAGAGAGCCGATAGTTTTGAACATTTTAAAATTTTCTTATGACGTTAAATTAAGAAGAGAAGTGAAGCCGTTTCAACTTATCCGCAGCCAACCATTGCGCATGGTAACAGTCAGTAATATTCAAAGATGAACAAATATACCAAATTAAATATTAAAAATCTTTTATTCACTAGCTACAATTCCTTAAAAAAATCAAATGAGATCTTGGAAATATTACAAAAGTTTTTATGTACAAGCTAGTTAGGTGATAATTTGTGTATATATGATATGGATCTATATATACATATATACTACCTTTGAAAGATAAAATTTTCATAAATAATGTACAAAATGTTATTTCGACAAAAATAAAAAAAATACACAAAATTCTAAAAAAGTGTTAATTATGCACAAAATTCTAAAGAAAACAAACAAACTAATGCCGTGAGGAAAAAAAAGAAAACTAAATAATAAGCAGGATATACCTGAGCTATGTTACGTACTATTCCAAAAATAAAGACAACGATCGTCTTTACTTACAAAACTACAATCTTATGTTAAAGTCAACGGTCAGAATCGTTGGCTATAATATAATATGATTTCTTTTAACCATACAAACACGCATATACTATAATTCTACATATATACGTATTATATCAATAAGAACTTCGTTTATTTTCAAAGCTCATCTTTGCTTCCATCTCTATTTACCCATTCTCTTGATTTATAATTTTTTTTCTTAACAAATTCTCTTGGTATATTACTTACCATGAATCCTACAAGAAGCCATGAGATCAACGGCTCACGTCCTCCGTCGCTAAAACTCGCCGGAGAATCCCACTCCATCAGGAAAACGGCGCCGTGTAGAGTCATGAACTATCGTCAGCCACAGCCACGGAGACATGGACAGGCAGGTCCAGTAATCATCTACACACACTCTCCGAAAGTGATCCACACGCGTGCCGAAGACTTTATGGCCTTGGTTCAAAGGCTTACGGGTCTCGACGAGATTATTAGACGGAACCCTAACGACGTCAGCGAATCCTCTTCTGTTTTGACGGAAGAGGTCAACGTCGGTGATGATGACACAGCGGCGAGACAACAACGACAAAGGTTAGCTGATATTCCGTTGTTCACGCCGAGCTCGATGACCATGTTTGGTTCTCCAACTCAACTTCTATATATGTCACCGAACCGGATCGATTCGGTTTCACCTTCGGTTTTCAAGTTCATAAAAGACCTCCCATAAAATAATCCTATGATTTTGTTTAATATGTATACTTTGGTTTGTTCATTTCGATCGTTTATAAGTTGTTTCACTTAGTCGTGATTAGTTGGTGTGTAAATGTAACTTAATTCATAAACAAACAAAAAAATGTCACTTCATTTCTGTATTTGGTAAATTTTTAAATGTGACAGGTTAACAAAAATTGAGCCTGCTTGGTGATATAAAACACGATTATGAGTTTTGGAGGTAAGAGATAATGGTTTTTCAATCTTTTTTTTTTTTCCTTCATCTTATTTGTTTTTCCAAGTCGTTTGATTGACACCATTCAATCGGTGCATCCTTAATCTCTAGAACATAATAAATTTCACTATATAAAAAACTGATCAGTTGTGAAAGAATATTGTATGTTACAAAAGGACAATGTGATGTCACAAAATTAATTTTACTACATAATGATCCAACGTCTATCGCTCATCTATATAGAAAATTCAAATCTGCTGCAAAATCTTCCTTATTTGAGATATATTAGTAATGACGTTTGGAGATGGAATTGCGACGGCAATATAGCAAATGAATAACTGTGACTACGTCACGTTGACTTTCTTAGCGTATCTACGACCAAGTTCACTTGCAGCTGAACCATACATCAATACGTAACATCTTAAATCAATTGCAAAATTTTGTGTTTGATTTTAGACAAAATCAAAAATTTGCGATGGATCCACTGCATTATGTTTTAAATTATTATAAAATTGATAAGGAGATTCCATCACAGTATCTTTAAAACATTTATGTTTTGATTTAACAAGATGCTTTCATGATTAGCATCTTGTAGAAGAATCATTTGAACAATGCTATGCACGAACATAAAATAATAGTAGAAAATAATTTGTCATCTTTTATCTCATTTTTTTTTTTTGAAATTTCCTGATTCAAATTATAAATTTAGGACGACCAAGAACAAAATTAACCAGCAAATTAACTTAGTTTGAGAGAGCCAACACGATTTGTCTGATTTGCCGTAATAACCTACTTTATTTTTGAAATAGCCAAAATAGCTTATCAAAAAATTTAAAGTTTCAAATGTTATAATTTTCAAAATATTCTTAGTGACATATTTGGCAGATTTTGCGAATATTTGGCAAACTCAACGAGTATTTGACGAAAACTGCAAGCATTTGACAAATTCTGCGAGTATCTGGCAGACTCTGCACTCGGCGGAGTACATGGTAGACTCTGTGGAATAACTGGCAAACTCTGATTTAAGTTTAATGCTCATGATCTTGTAATTGGATTTGATAATTAGTAGTTGATCTAACGATATTTGTCAGTTGATTGAAGTTTAATGTTCATGAATCTTGAAATGATACAAAATGTCCAAGTTGATACGATATATAGTTTTTCTTATTGTTAAGTAGTACGTTCTGTAGTGGTATTTTTGAGATGATTGAGATGTTTGTAACATTATCTCGAATAGCCAAACTATAATGTTAGAATATTTTATTGAAAATGAGACATTTCTAAAATAATATAAAACAAGATTTTGAGCCAACCTACTCATCCTTAATTATTTTTGAGTTGACGAATCATTATTATTATCATTAATTTACCCTCTATACACTTAATTTGCATACATTTTGTTTTCTTTTCTGAAAATGTTTTGCGAATGATCTATAAGTAGCTCAACAAAATGATAGTTCATCACACCATTAGGAGAGCCAAAAATACTACTTGTCATTTATTTTGAAATGTGTACAGGGCCTTCTTGTTGAAGCCCAAATGACAATTTTTTTTTTGTTATAGATCCTGGGCCGGTTATCAAAATCTACTACACTGCATTTAATTTTAAATTCTTATTGGAAAAAGTTATTTTTGCCCACTATGTAATATTTTTGTACACTTTGTGATTATGTTATTGATGTATTTTAAGAGCTCCTTGATTTTTTTTTAAAAATTGACCACAATGTATTGAAGCACACATAAATCCCAAAACCAAAACCAATTTTATGACCCAAAAAAAGTTTGCAAACCTATATAAATTAGAGTTTCATATCATTGTCAAGTTTAGATTAGTGTAAATATGCATTATAGTAGAAAATTGAATGAATCCTAGAAAGTTGTCATTTGGAACACTGAATAATAAAAAATGAAAATAAAAATATTAAACCGTAAAATAAATAAGTATGCAGATTAAAAAGTTACATAATGAAATAAGCTTTTAAATATCCAATAATTCACCAACTGAAATTTTACTAGTATTTTTATTAATGTCAAAATGAAAATTTTTCGTTTTTGAGGTTTGTGTATCATTATGCAACTTTTTTAGATTTGTAAAATACTTGAGAAATTAGTATATTATATTAGAAAACATTATTTTGTCACTATGCGAGTTACCAATTGAAGTCTGAATTCTTCATATATATTTACATTTTTTGTTGACGATTCCAGTTTTGCATTCCAATATCATATTCCCTCTTCAAATCTTTAATAAATTTTGACTCTAACCTATGTGTTTTACCTACATGGCTACATTCAACATTCTATAAAGAAATTTAGTACGAAAAATAGAGTACAAGTATAAGATAAAAAACGATAAGCCTTTTAACTTGGTCAATTAGTTGGCCATCTATATTTCGGTAATCCCTTGGATTACGAAGATGTTTTATGTATTTATATCAATGAAAATTTGGAAGCGTATTTGGATTTGGTTTAGTAGTTGATCTAACGATTATTGTTTTTACGTTTTGTGTCGAGTTCGTTTTTACAAAATGTAATCTTTTGCTAATGTGGAAACATTTTTTCAGAAAGATGTACTAGCATGATGCATATTAAATGACCACACTACAATATAAAATTTTAGTTGTGTTTAGTCTGTTTTATAAGGATTCTGTATATCTATAATTTGTAGATAATTAAGTGCGTCGATTATAAAAATATGTTTTATAAGGATTTTGTATATAATGTACACTATCTACAATACTCGGCTCACCTCTGCATGTACGTGTTATAGTTAGTATGTTTGTATTAGAAAATAATTTGTTATTTGTAATTTGTTAATATTTTATGTTCAGTATCGATCATAAACAACATGTAATGGACATCAAATAAAAAATATACTTTATCCATTTTAATATAATGTTGCTTTGACAATTTTTATGCAAATTAAAAATAAGTTAAATGTTCTATTATACCTTTTTTTAAATTGACTCTTGGACTCCTATTTTATTTTATAATTATGATTAATTTTAAATTAGGATTAATTTGATGTTTTGTAACCAAATTTATAATATAGTAAAACTATACTACGTAGTACGTATAAAAAAGGTAGACTTTAATCCTTATATAAAAAAGTAGAATTTAAGATAACACATAATTATTATGAACAGGAAAGAATACTCTAATTTATCAAAATCCCTTACTTTAAGTTCATGGAATACGAAACATACGAGTTTATCACATTATTATTTAAATAGCAATCGGGTGTAACTAAAATGTAAAACTAAAGCCTATTTTGTTAAATGCTTGAAGATAATTGTTTGCGTAAAAATGTGAACCACACGAATTGAGAAACGTGACTTCCAAAATCAAAGAATTGTTCAACTCAAAGCGATCAACAAGTTTCACTCACAAAATAAATATTATCCTCTATATCGATATTTTTAACGAATCTTATGATCGTATTGAAATTCGAACGATAATAATAATTTATAGACCGAGATTTGAAGCAATATTATCATTGTAGTATAATGAAATGAGATGTTGTCTCTACCTGTGACAAAATAAAATAATTTTTAAAACTTATTATTTGACAAAGTCTGTTTCTATTTTATTAGTACTAATAATATTCTTATATTTCACGACATTATCTTCAAAATTGTTTTTATCTTTTGTGGTCTCTCTGGCCTATTATAATGCCGTCATATCTATTAGAAAATCTATAAGAAAACTCGTAACCGGCCACATTAGGTTCGCACTGAGCTAGAGAAGTAACCGTCCAAACACACGAACACTTTAGTAATCTGAGGCTGATTATTTTTAATGCAAAATTTAATTTAAAATGAAATTAAAGAGAACTTGCTCTCAAAAAAAAAAAAAAAAAGAGAACCAAACAGACAGATTATTTACAAATTTTTTTTTATTATCACTTGAGTAGAATGGAACGTGAGGTTTTCAACTGGGTATAAAAGTGTAAAATAAAATAAAACTTTTACTTATTATTTGGCATGAGTCTTGATTTGTTGATTTTTTTCAAGTTTCTATTTTATTAGTACTAATATATAATTACATCTTTTTTTTTTTTATCTGCTATATATTTACATCTTCAAAATTGTTTTTACCTTTTGTGGTTTTCTGTCTTTCTGCCATATTTATTTATTTGAAAACCTATCAGAAAACTCGTAATCTGCCACAATTGGGTTCGCATAGTGCCACAGAACAAGTGAAGTAACCGTCCAAACACACGACCACTTTATTAATTTGAGACTTATTTTAATTTAACGAAAAATTAAATTTAAAATAAAATTAAAGAGAAGCAAACAGACAAATTATTTACAAAATATTCGTCGTTCTCGTTTAACATTTTGCGTTGTTGAATCATTCGTCCTTTTTAACTTTACAAGACGGAACCGTCCCTATAATAATTTATATTATTATTACTATTCAATGCATCTTTTCGTCCGCCGTGATAACGACGTCAGCGTCCCACCAAATCTCAGCATCAGATTCCGTCAAGTCCGTCAACGCACCGTTAAACCTCCTCAAATCTCCCACGGCGACTTTTCCGCTAACATCATCCCTGACATAGATCTTCTCAACGCCGCCGGCGTCAACTCCGATTATATTCCCGAGCAACTTCCCCGGTTGCCTCCACTCAGCAAGCAACGCCGGCATTCTAAAACCAGCGCGTGGATCACACGCTTTCACTTTAACACCGTCAATACCTTTCTTCTCCGCCGCTAAAACAACCGGTGAAGACGACGACGACGGTGACGTAAAGCAGCTTTTCCTAAGAAACGACGCCACAACATTCTCATCATCATAATCATCATCATCCCCACCATCAATATCTAAATGATCCCAAAGCTTCACAACTCCACTCGAACCAATCCCACCAAGATCCGGCCACGTGAACAAGTCTCCGAAGCTTCCCTTACGACATGTGAAATTCCCATTTTGCCCTTCGTCATCAACATTATTATTATTATCATCATAATAATCAGATCCTCTCACGCGGAAACAAGCGTTGACCCATTTCTGACTAAAGACCGAGTCTTCATCGTCGTCATCATCATCATCATCATCATCATCATCATCATCTTCATCTTCTTGTTCTTCATCGTCGGAAGAGACCGTCGACGACGAACAAGAAACATCGGAGTCGGTATCGTAATCATCAAAAAGAGGTGGAGCTGATATAGACACATCTATTTTTCTTAACCTAATAACTAAAATCTTTAATCTACTAATAAAGTTTGTGAAATAAGCAAGAAATGCAATAATCAAAGCTCCCCATTTCCAAAAACCGTAAGCTTGATGAAGCTTTCCGATTCCAGCAGAAACAGCAACAGATCTTGAAAGAAACGTTGGATCGTTTATTGAGTTTATACCAACTTCGAAATCCCTTATTCTATTTATCACCGGAACCTCCATTATAGATTGTAGAAGAAGAAGAAAAAAAAAAACTATTTAGGGTTTGTTTTTGTTTTGAGAAAAAAAAAACAATTTTTTTTGGGAGAGAAAGAGAAGAGAGATTTGGATGTAAAGACTTAAAGCCGTCTTTAAAAAGACCAAAGTGAAGGGTTAAGACTACACGTGGCGAATAATTAGTGGATGAGGATTAGAGTTTTATGGGAACACGTAGGAAAAAAAGGTTTGAGGAAATGGGAGAGATAAGATACAGTGACTCAGCTTCTGCCAGATGTATTCTCTGTGTCTACCATTTAATTATATAACTAATCTATTTAGAAAAAAATAAAAATAAATAGTTTTTTTTTTTCCTGGCTGTTATTATCATAAATATTTGAGTGGTTCGAACCACCTACCACAATATAGCTTTATTATATAATTTTGCCTTTTTTCTCACAATTATTGGAATAAGGTTTGGATTTGAGGCGTCCAAAATAATTGTGTTGGTGGGTTACTTCTGTGAGGCGGATCATTTGATCATAAAAGATTTTTTTGTTTTCTTAAGAATAATACTCTATATAATAATACTATGACAACTAATATATATATTATTGACCAATATATATTATATCTATATATTTAATATGACAACTCATATTATATTACTTTTTGGTAGGTTTACATTTATTTTCATATAACTGTATATAAAAGGATAATTTTAAGATATATATATATATATATATACATGAGTTTTACAAATATACTTTAAAAAGTTTACAAATAAGTAAAATAGACTATGATTTCCACATAAAATATATGTGTTAATAAAAAAACCTACAAACTTTATATCATGATTTCTCTTTAAATTTTGTTGAAAATTAAAGTAAACTATTGTTCAATTTAAAAATTTGTAATTGAGTTTTTGGAATACTAGGACCTGACCCACGGTGTGCACCGTGGGAATTTATTTTTATTTATTGAATCAGAAATTTTGATTAAAATGTTAAATTTGTTACATATGTAAGTTTTACTTATTTGTGAAGTATGTAGGTTTGTAATTTGGTTGAAATTATTTTTGTTTTTTTGTTTTTTTTGATCCATAAGTTGGACAGAGAATAAAATAAGTATTATAATTATCATTTAAAGTTGTGGTTTTTTCATCATATTGAAATCTCAGAAGAATTTAGAGATATTGATTTACAATTTTTAAAGAGTACCAAATGAAATTTCATCAAATGTTTCATTTCATAACTTCTCTTATCACTGCAAACAACACTTACCACTATCATATTTAATCGGCTTGGCTTTTGAATACATGTACCATATTAGCCTCGCTTATGGCCTATTAAAATATCTTGTGACTTGCTTCTCATTATTCACTATAATTCCAAAATATTTTTTAAAAATTTTAAAGAAAATTTTTATAAGCAATTTTTTATAATTCTTTTTGTTATAATTAGTACTATACGACTATTTATAGATCAAAATATATTTCATTTTAAAGATCCTTATTAGATTACTTAACATCAAGTGGCATACTTTTCAGCTCTTCCTCATTGATATGTTTCTAACTCTCCAAAATAATCTATATTCATGGGTTAAGGTATAATATTTTTTGCTTGAAAGATAGGCATACAATAACCAATTCAATATGTGTTCAAAGAAGGATTATTTTCAAACAATTTGAAGTAAAGAAGGATTATGATTGATAAATTTCCTTCTCATCCTCTTTAGATCTGGAGAGTGCCAATAAGAAAAATAGAGTAAGAGTTTCACTAATATATATTCATGGGTTAAGCTATAACATTTTTTGCTTGAAAGATAGCCATACAATAACCAATTCAATATGTGTTCAAAAAAAGATTATTTTCAAACAATTTGAAGTAAAGAAGGATTATGATTGATGAATTTCCTTCTCATCCTCTCCTCATATTCAAACAATTTTATTATTTTTAACAGTAATTTTGCAAAACAATATTATTGTGTTCAAGTTAAATTTCATATTAGAAAATCAGATTTAGTAAACAATAAAATCTGTAATATTTTGAGGATCTTCTTATTGATTTCATAATTCGTTTTAGAAAGTTAAACATTAAGTAACTCAATTTTAGATATTTTGTTAAATGTACCGCTAAATTGCATGTTAAAATCTTTATTGAAATCAGATAATCATACTTCTATACTCTCATCTGTATGTTTCAGTCATTATACTTGAGTCGCTGGATATATATGAAAATCAATTATCTGTTTCACAACCACATAAAAGTAAAATTGTGAAGTAAAGCAAAGTATGTTCTTTCTAGTCACCAAATGGGGAACAATAATACAATGTTTCATAAACCAAAACAAAATGTGAAGCTTAGAATCTCAAAATATCTATTCTTTTACAGTCAATAAAAAGTTTACATATGATCTATGGAGGAGACAAAGACAACGTTTCAAGTTTTCAAGAGAAATTAAAGCAATGCAAAATATTATAAAGAGAGACTTGAGGTGAGTGAACTTCTCCTCATTAGCAACTACCATATATCGCTTGTCATGAACCCATTCAGCTAAGAACCCAAGCAGCCATCACTTGAGATTTCATATGGTGGCATTTGTCACGAACCCATTCAGCTAAGAACGGAACTTTCATATATCGCTTGTCCTTTCCAATTTTTTAGCAGTTTTTCTTATGTAAATGTAACCAATTGCATGACTCACAACCTCGCCAAAACCTCAAACAATAAAAGCAATGGATACATTTTCTGTTTATGAAATGTGTAACTTTCTTATTTTAAAGGAGCCAAAAGACTTTACCCGAAAGAAAAAAGTTGTGTTGCCTCTTAGTTTGCCTATTTGACAAATTTGAAAGGGTCTTTTCCCACAAACGGTTCAAGTTTACTCATTTTAATTTTTAAGAATTTTAGTAACTAGTAAAAGTTTAAATGTGTCATCGTTTCAAATTTCTTGTTGGTTTTGATCAATAAAATTTACACCATTTTTAGTTTTCTTATCGATAAAATTTTCGATGGTTGATGATTTTTAAATGAGATTTTGTATCTTCTATTATTAGATTGATTTTTTTTATTTGGTACTTATTCTACGATAAACAAAAGATTATTTAGTCCATGTTTATTCATTTTCAGTTATTCTATGTATTTTGGACAGTATCAGAACACATACAATTCAAATAAAACTCTGATTACAATCAATAGTGTTGACCGTTATTCTATATTTTTATATTATGTTGCATGTCAAAATAATACTTGCCAAGTTATGGAGTTAAAATGTTGAAAGATTGTTTAAACATTTTAACACTAAAGACTAATACCTTAACGATTAACATAAAACATATGGAGCTAAACTGCTTATGTCTTGGAACTAAGTTCAAGAGAATGATGATGTGTTAATAGTAAAAGATATCACCACATCAAATGGTTTTGGACCATACTCGATAATAATTTTCAGTAGACGCACTTCTGCAACCAACTAACTACAAAAACCCAAGGGTATGTGTTATGTTGAGAGCAAGGTAAATTTTCAAAAAAAAAATGAAAATAATTTAATTAGCAACGATTACGTTGATTGTTATGATTTTAATTAGTAACAAATAAAATTTTAAAGAATACTATATTTGCATAAATCGAGATTTAAAAGATTTTGAATATTCCACCGAAATTTCATATTTGGAAATCATATATATTATATATGCCTAAATCTCCGTTAATTTGTTTCACAATTTTGAAATCAGATATTATTTTCCAATAAATCGGTTGATAATATTTAAACCAGATTTTAGGCATTTATGATTCAAATTCAAATTTAGAATATTCCAATCAGATATCATATTTAAAACTAATTGATTGGAAGAATAAAAACAATTTCCATATAATTGAAGATTTCCGATAATTTTTTTTAGGAAATCTTGTATTCATCCAATATTTTGAGTATATGCTTTTAATTCGTTGGATATTTAAAATCTTACCCACCCGGACAATCCGACTGTCCATTGTTAAAGACGCGGATCTTGTTATGTTTTAAAACTTTTAATTGTAATTAATTTTGGATTAACTATTCCTTAAGGATTAGTCTAACCATCTCAAAATATCTTTACCGTGGCATAATTTTAATACAATTTTACTCTCTCCGATTTGAGAAATCATTTTAGAAAGTAACTAATTGAGTGGCAATTGGTGTAAATAAATGGTTAATTTCGATTTATTTCTTAAATGTACTCCTTAAATGTTATAATACTGATTTTGAGTGAACTATTCCCTAAGGATTAGTCGAAACATAGCAAAATTAATTACCGTGAAATTTTATTAATACTAAATTATCCTCCCTAATTTGGGATTTTGAGTTAACAAATCGATTATGTTATTTCAAAATTTAAATTTTATGTTTCGAAACATTATAAATGCATGAGAAACTTTCATAATATTTTTTTTTTAACTATATATATGGTAAGAAACCCACAATTGATTCATATTCACTTTTTATTCCAATAATTTTAGTTTTGATTTTAAATTTAGAAAGATATTAGTGTTTACAAAAATAAAATTGATTCATTTAAAATTATAGATTTTTAAAGAATAATATTCTTCTTACCTTGTTACCAAAGTTTTAATGTTATAATATATATTTTTGATAATTAAAAACGTGAACAGTAATTCTAAAACTAAATATTGAATATTTAATGCGTAAATTATGTTTGATTTAGTCACTAATTTGAATTTGAATTTAGAAAAATTCGTATTAAAATATTTAAAGTAATATTTGTTGTGTAGATATTCTGAATTTTTAAAATCTGATTTTTGAATGATTTCAATAAGTTCAGTTGAAATTATTTTCCAAATTTTTTAAAAAATCTGATTACAATTAATACATTTTTGATCATACATATAAGTTTGTGTACATACATATAAGCATATATGCCTTGGTTTTTTTAAAATCGAGATTAAGTGGGACATACCTACAATCACAATATTACAAATTGAGTATAACAAATACTCTATTTGTTAATATTGGATATTTTAGATTTTTTAATGTTACGTTCTTTCGGTGTCATATTTGTTAATAATTTCAGTTAAAATTACTTTTCAAAAAACAAAATTATATAGAAAGCAATGAAATTTTAATATTAATATTATGTTTGTAGTGGTTTATAGTATTCTTATTAAATTTATTTGATTTGTAACCGTGTAAATATATAGTAGTTAATCATTTAAAATATAATGATATTGGTTTAGAGAAGAAAAAGATAAAATAACCTTTAAACCACGAATATGAACTTCATCGATCAACCATAATTAATTTGTTACTTTCAAAGCAATGACCACTTCTCCTCGTTTGTCAAACTGTAAAAAAATATCTATCAACATTGGTCATTATAATTATTAAATATATAAAAATATTCTACTATAAATTTGCAGAAAAATATAAGTTAGTGTTAGTATAAAAAACGATGAGGACATATGTAAGTTAGTGTTAGTAAATTAGTGTTAGTAACAAATCAAAAAAAAAACACAAATATAACATAATATATTGAATTGGAAAATGTAAATCAATAATAAGTAACAACACAATATTGTTCGAGTCGAATGATCTTAACTTTGATCTTCCACATGTCCTTAAAATATTTCAGATCAGAAACATTTAAAAAGAAGGCATGAAAAATCAAAGATAGATCATTAGATTGGAAACAAAAATTGCTCTTGATGATGGGTAAAGATCTCGAGTCTCACTCTATTTATAGAGAAATGTGAAATTAGGAATTTTTAGAGAAGAATATTCTTCTTAACTTGCTACCAAAGTTTTAATGTTATAATATATATATTTAATAATTAAAAACGTGAACAGTAATTCTAAAACATAATATTGAATATTTAATGCGTAGATTTTATTTGATTAAGTCAATAATTTGAATTTGAATTTAGAAAAATCTGCACTATAATATTTAAGGTAATATTTATTGTTTGGATATTCTGAATCTTTGAATATGATTTTTGAATGATATACCGATTTCAGTTAAAATTACTTTCCAAAATATGTTTAAAAATTAAAAACGTAAACAGTAATTCTCAAACAGATTATTGAATATTTAATGCGTAGAAAATATACTACCAATCAACTTAGATATGAAAATTTAATTCTGCTATATTTAAGGGATCCTATCAAAGTTTTTAATTTAAATTAATAAATTAATAGATGTTTAGCGTAGGTTTACCTAACAATAAGTTGAAACAGACCAAAAATTATTACCGTGGCATCTTTTTCAGACAAATTTGCCCTCTTCGATTTGAGAAATCATTTTAGAAAGTGAATAATTGAGTGGCAATTGCTGTAAATATAGGATCAATTTCGATTTATTTCTTAAATGTACTGCTTAAATGTTATAGTACTGATATGAATATTCCTAGGAAAATAGTTGTATCTATCCATGAATTTTATAGAATTATTTTTAAATAAGCACGGAATAGGGAAAGGTGCTAGAAACTCATGTGGTCCGGTCTGTGACAATTTTTCGTATTGTAAGAATAGCGACTGTTAACCATAGAATCACTGCCACGTGTCTCTCCTGGATGAGCGGGAAAACAAAATAGCATTTTTAGCCTTTAGATTCCCACCAGAATGACCTGGAAGTAGATTTGGTCCAAATCCAAATCCAAATCCCATAAGAAAAAAAATTCTGGTTTAGATGCACGCCACGAAATCTTCTATGACAAGGCACAATCCGATTAAATCTTCTAGTTACGTTTCTTATTTTGACTCTAAAAACTAGTATGTTCTACAAGACTTCAAAGCAAATCTAACTTGCTTTTTTTTAGCTTAGGTAAATTTTAATTAAAAATGAATCTTAACATTTCAAATTTTAACACGTACACAACAATTATGCCGTAATTAAGATTCATTTTATTTCTCCATCACAAAAATCTTGAGGATGTTGTAATAATGATGTGATGATGGTGATTTTGGATTATTTATTTCATGGAAATAAAGTGGAATCAACAAGTTGGAAACACATGTTGGACAGTGGAATTAATGGTTTTATTATCTTATGATTGAGATATGAGAAAAAGGAGGGCCAGTAATTTGACAGCCGGAAGAGGTTTTCGAGTTGGGCCAATCGAGTTTAATAGGACGCTTAAAATTCAACTATATAATTTGTTTTAATTATTGAGCCCACCACAAATTGACTTCCGAACTATACGTAAATAGACACATTAATTAGCTGAGACACTCGAACTAAACAAGCCCTGCCAAAATCAACACTAAGGCCCGTTTATTTTGTAAGGGTGGGTTTATGTCCAACATCCAAGTGCAAAATGAACATTGTGTATATGTTAATTATTGAGGTCACAGGCCCATAGCTCCGTCCTCCGTATATGTTTTTCTACCTGAATTAGCAGTTCAAAGTATCTCCCAAACATCGTTGAAAGTTGAAACTCTAAACTGTTTCAACTTATTTTATATTTTTGTTTTTACATTTTTTTTCTTGAAAAATGTTTTCTTTTATATCCAATAAATTCTAGAAAATTTGGTACCTCTTCTCTTTCGATCATTGAGTGCTACCATCAGAGCTATCATTGTCTGTAAAAATATTTTGAGCCTTAAGCAACTTAAGTTTGCAGGGCCATTTTTTTTAGGACTATTTTCACAAGATTTTATTTTTTGAGTTGTTTTTTTGTTTAAAGATTTTTTTTTTAATTTTTGTATAGGCTCTAGGCAATTGCCTATTGTTGCCATAGACCAGAGACGGGTCTGGAGCTATCGGTAAAACTTCTACTACCAAATCTCCAAAATTCCCAATTTCCTCGAACTTCCTCTTCAAATGTCCAATAAAGTTAACACTAACAGACTGATGACAGTATTGATTCATTCTAAACACGACAAGAACTCTAATGCTATGATTATAAGAATCTATGACCAAAAACACGTGTCTCATCTCAGTTCTCACATTATTTCTTCTGTCATTTCTTTCAAAAAAGAAGTAACAACTAAAAAAAACTTGAGCAAATGATTCTTCCTTCTATGCACATTTCGGAAAGCAAAAGAGCCAAAACAACATGAGAAAAAAGAAAAAGGAATCGAATAAATAAACACTTTTTCTTTTTCAAAATCTCACCAATAATGACACATTTGGAATTTATACATTGGAAACTACGCTCTTACGGTCCACAAAAAATTCATATTCAAAGCACGCACTTTTGTGACAATAGACTTGCTTCGAAAGAATAAAAAGAAACAAAGTTGTTGCCAAGTTTTGATCCTTTTATATATATAATCTCACTTGAAAACAAGTTTCCAAATTTCCAATATCCCATGGCAACACTGCAGAGATTTAAGTTCTTGGCAACACAGTGCGGAGTGCCACAGAGCCCGACACGAAGTCCAAGCCCGAGAACAAGTCCGTTAGTACAACTTCGGCGAAAGAAGACAACAACGTTAAAGATGCTTCTAAGTCTTAGATCACCGAGCCGCCGAGAGCAGCAGCCATTGATTCATCATAACAAAGAAGTACCTGGACGCAAACTAAGAGATCTATTCGTCTCTTCGTCTTCTGTAAAGGAAGAAGAAGAAGAAGAAGATGAAGCAGAGTTAGAGAAGGAGAGAAGGAAAGGGAAATCAAAAGAAGAAGTTCTTGCAGCCATGGCAGCTAGATTGAATGCAGCTAATAGTTTCCAATGTGAGTCTGACGCAGCACCGGTTTGGTTTGGATTTAGTAAGCGGCTTCTCCAGCGAGCATGGCGACCTAAGCTCGGTACCATTCCAGAGTAATGTAATCGATTTTCTTATATGTGACATTGGAAACCATTAGTTTCCCATATAAAAGATATGTTTTCTTATTAAACCTCTTCTTATCTTTATGTTTGAACTCCAAACAATGGCGAACAAATCTTTACATTTCCCTAATCATCAAGTGCCCTAAACACATTATTTGTAAAAGAAAGAGTAGAATTTTTTTTTTTTTTTTTTTTTTTTTTTGTTCTAAAGGTGTGGTAGACTAGTGGTTTAGCATTTCGAAGAGTTCTATTGTGTTTCAATTCCCGTTGACAGGAGAGATATTCCAAAAAAAAAAAGAGACTAAATGGTGTCTTCTTATCTATGAAAATTAGTGTTTTAACTCGAACTTGAAGTTATCCACATGAGTCATGACCCTATATTCACACCTCGAGCATCTCGATGGTACCAATGGATAAGAGAATTCAACATTGCTTTTTTTTCCTCTTGGTGCAGTAAACTTCATGGTTTTCGGCAACTCTTTAGAAAAGTAAGCATTAACAAACACCTTAACGACCTGAAAGCTCAGACATTGAGAAGTTTCTGGTTAAGTCTAACAAAGCTCTCCTACTACAATTGTTACAAAGCTAAGTCCCTCCCATGAATACATATCCATAGGAAAATCCTTTAGATGAGCCCATAGAGGGATTGACTTCACCTCCACTAACCCCTCTTTCACAAAAGGCTCCCACTTCGACATCACCAATGGTATATCCGCCAAATTTCACATACTTCTATGTAAAAACCTGTTTTTGATTACTGGATTAGTAATCTAAAATTTTGTTGTGGTTAAATTGCCTTCATAAACCTCAATCATCTAAGAATTATCTCCAATAGCCCAAACTTTATTGAACGCTTGCATGAATCTTAGCAACATGAGGAGGAGCAATAGCTAGAATTTCTCATTTCTCCCAATCAGAGAAATCTTCCCATAGTGGAAAAGAGTCCTTAAACACTTCATCAGGAACCATCACATAATTCACATCATCTTTATTCAAAACATTAAGATCATAAGTTTTTAGAGCTTTCTTTGCTTGAACAACGTTCCAACTACTTATTGGGTGAATACTGTTTGTTTGATATTGAAAACTTAAGTGGAGATAGTCTAATGGCAATAGCAGCTCTGCATGCCTCGACGAGCCCCAATCGACCGGCCGCCGACGAGGTTTATTCACCAATACGCGGCAAACCCCGGTTCACCTTCCTTGTCACCTCCATAGAAAAACACAGTGTTTCTATCAATCCTTTTTTTGGAATTAATGCTAAAATTGTAGAGTTATAACCTATAGAAAGAAACCCCTTCTCGAAAAACGATTGAATCGATACAACAAGATTCTTCTTAATCACCAGCCATGCTTTTTTGAAGAATTCTATTGTATATCCATTCGGTTCCGAAGCCTTGTTACTCGTCATTACAAACAACACCTATTTTATCGATAGTATATATTTTCACATGTTAGCTGATTATATCTGAATTTTTGTCACCAATTTTATTCTTCTTCTAAACAATAATAACTAATACAAAGCTCTAAATGATAATATCATATAAAAAAAAATATGATAATATCATACTATAAAAAGATCACTAATTAAAATTAAATTACATATATATATAAGTTCTATGGTGATTTGCCACGATGACT
Organism: Barbarea vulgaris; assembly: GCA_963667165.1. Classification (NCBI taxonomy): domain Eukaryota; kingdom Viridiplantae; phylum Streptophyta; class Magnoliopsida; order Brassicales; family Brassicaceae; genus Barbarea; species Barbarea vulgaris. The sequence continues at coordinate 6,007,950 of OY763887.1, forward strand.
CACTTCATTTTTTAAATAGGTAAAATAACTTATTAAAGCTTTTAAATTTCGAGATACATTTTTTTTTTAAAAATACTCTTGATAACAAATTTAGCAGAATCTGCGAGGATTTAACAGACTCTGCTAGCATCCATCATGTCTGTGCATATTTGGCAGATTATACAAGTATCTAACAGACTTTGCACATATTTGACAGACTTTGTAAATATTTTGTAGACTTTTAGAGTAACTGTCAGACTCTACAAGAATCTAACCGACTTTTTTGGATATTTGACAGATTATACGAGCATCTAACAGACTTTGAACACATTTGACATACTTTGAAACATTTTGGAGAGTCTGTGGAGTAACTATTAGACTCTACGAGAATCTGATTGACTTTTGCAGATATTTGACAGATTTTGCAGAATAGCTTACAAACTTTTCAAAATGTTGGCACACTTTGCACGAAGAGCTAGCAGACTTTGCAAACTCTGCAAAATAGTAAGTAGACTTTATGGGTATTTGGCAGACTTTGCAAGTATTTGACAAGTTTTGCGAATATTTTTGCAGATTCTGTGGGCATTTGATAGACTTTGCAAGTATTTGACAAATTTTGCGAATATTTGGCTACAAATATTTAGCAGACTCTGCGAACATTTGGCAGACTTTAAGAATATTTTACATATTTGGTGAGGAGTAGACTTTACAAGCATTTAGTAGACTTTGAGAACCTATGATATATTTTGTGAACATATAACAAATTTTGCAAATATAAATATGGTTTAATTATAAATATGAATTAAAAAAATAGTTAATCAAATAAAATAATATTTTTTAAAATAATATTTTTGACTTAGAAAATATAATTTGTTATTATTAAAAATATATATGCAACGTTGTTCATTTTAACAAAAAAAAAATGAAAAAGGTTATTCTATCTATTTTTCTTTTAAATAGTAGATTAATTTAGACAAATTGTGTTTAGTTTTTAAATAACAAAAAAAATTAAGAATCTATGTCACCAATCATAGTGTGGGGTTTTAGGACAGCTTGCTTTCTCACATTTGGTCAAGCATAGCCATTTTCTCACCGGCATACGTACTTAAACAAACATATCATGTTTTTTTTTTTTTTTTTTCTCTTAATCTTAATCCAATTTTTGTCCTTGCAAAACCCAACCTTCTTCTTCCGTGTTTGGTAAAGAGGAAGATGTTGAGAAACCGACTTGAGTTCTTCTCTTCTTCTACTCATTAAACAAGAAAAAAAGAAAAAAGTTTCAATCTTTTTCCTGGATTCTTGTTTGCAACCTAATCTACCTTATAATTCTGGCTATTTTCTTATTCAGATTCCATAAAAGTTTTCTTTTTTTTTTCTCTTTCCTTGTGGATTTGGATTATTGGTGTTTGATTTACAGTTCATTTCTACTCACCTTTACGCGTTTTTTTTTCCTACTTCCTTTAATAATTTCTCCTTTCTCTATTGCCCTTTTCTGTGTGTTTGCTTTAATCAGATCTGTACTTTGTTGTTGTCCAAAACAAACATTCTCTTGGCTTGCTTGCTTGCTTAACAAAGAAAGGTCAAGAAGAAAGAACAACAACAAATCCCTAAGTTAGTTTTGCTTACTACCCATTTCTCATTTAGTAAAAAAAAAAAAAAAGCTACTTCCTTCATTTAATCTTTTACTCAAATGATTCAGATTTGCTCTTCTTCAATGTTATTTGCAGGTCAAGTTTGTAACTTGAAGTTCATTTTCGAGTAAATCAGATTGCTTTGGAGGTTTCTTGGTTACAAATTTTCATGAATTGGCTTAGAAAGATTGTATTTTAGTCAAAGGTTATTAAGGTTTTGAGAGCTGTAATGGCGTCTAGAGATGGAAAGAGGCGTAATCATGAGAAGCTTGTGCCTTTAGCTGCTCTGTTAAGTAGAGAGACGAAAGCTGCTAAGATGGAGAAACCGATTGTGAGATTTGGTCAAGCTGCTCAATCTAGGAAAGGAGAAGATTATTTCTTGATCAAGACTGATAGTTTGCGAGTTCATTCCAATTCTTCAACTGCTTTCTCTGTTTTTGCGGTAATCATTTTGCTAAACCTGAAACTTTTTTGCATTTAGACACTCCTGTGTTGAGTATTCTTGAGTCTCAGGACTATAGAAATGAAAAGTCTTGGATCATCACTGTTTGATTGTTCTCTGAGATGGTTTGTGTGGAGAATGGTAATACCATTACTTTGATTTGTTTCTGTGTTGTGACTGTCTATAGTTTTGTTTTTCTGTACTGTTCAGATATTTGATGGACATAATGGAAAAGCTGCAGCGGTTTTTACAAGAGAGAATCTGTTGAACCATGTCATTAGTGCTCTTCCCAGGGGGCTTAGCCGTGATGAATGGCTTCAAGCGTTACCTCGTGCATTAGTTTCTGGATTTGTGAAGACCGATAAGGAGTTTCAGAGCAGAGGTATGTGTTGTAGAATTCATCATTACGCTCTTCACTTGTTGGCTGATTGAGTCAATGGATGATGTGTTGTTTATTCATCTCTTGATACCAGGTGAAACTTCTGGAACAACAGCTACATTTGTGATAGTAGATGGATGGACTGTGACTGTTGCTTGCGTTGGGGACTCGCGTTGCATCTTGGATACTTCAGGTGGTTCAGTTTCAAACCTCACTGTGGATCACAGGCTTGAAGATAATACAGAAGAGTATGTACCTTAAATGATCTATCTTTCTAAGCTTTTGTTTTTGGATCTTAAAGCACAATCTCAATCTGAACCGTTTCATCGTGATTCAGGAGGGAACGGGTTACTGCTAGTGGTGGAGAAGTTGGCAGGCTAAGCATTGTTGGAGGTGTTGAGGTGTGTTGTGTTCTACTTTATTAAAATTCTATGTTTCCCATTAAGCGGCTCACTTCTGAGCCTTGAACTGCAGATTGGTCCTCTACGGTGTTGGCCTGGAGGTCTCTGCCTTTCAAGGTCTATCGGGGATATGGATGTTGGCGAGTTCATTGTTCCAGTTCCCTTTGTAAAGCAAGTGAAGGTACATGTTTATATATTCGATGTTTCCTTATAGATTGTTTGGTCATCACACTGTTCTTGAAAACTGGTATATATATGTATAAAGCTATCAAACCTTGGTGGAAGGCTTATTATTGCCTCGGATGGTATATGGGACGCACTTCCCTCAGAAGTCGCTGCCAAAACTTGCCGTGGATTATCTGCTGAACTCGCTGCTAGACAAGTAGTTAAGGTAAATTTAATTTTCATAAACCCGATTTCAAATTTGTGTAAATCTTGCTTGTAAAGAAAGTGATTTGAAGAGTGTAAACGTTTGTATTGTAGGAAGCATTGAGAAGAAGGGGACTTAAAGATGACACAACCTGCATTGTAGTCGATATAATTCCACCCGATAACTCGCAAGAACCACCGCCTTCACCTCCTAAGAAACACAACAACTTCTTTAGATCATTGCTTTTCAGAAAGAAATCAAACTCATCTAACAAACTCTCCAAGAAACTCTCAACTGTTGGTATCGTTGAAGAGCTCTTCGAAGAAGGCTCAGCAATGCTCGCTGAAAGGTCACTCCTTTTACCTTCAAGACTACATATAATTGTTGCGGTTTTGCGTCCTCTCTAACAACTTTTTCTGTTATTTTCTCGCAGATTAGGATCAGGTGACTGTTCTAAGGACTCAACAACAGGAGGAGGGATATTCACATGTGCAATATGTCAACTAGACTTGGCTCCAAGCGAGGGGATATCAGTTCACGCGGGTTCGATCTTCTCGACGAGTCTAAAACCGTGGCAAGGACCGTTCTTATGCACAGATTGTCGTGACAAAAAGGACGCGATGGAAGGTAAACGACCAAGCGGAGTTAAAGTCATATAGAATGAAGATATGGTATCTCTGCTTCTTCTCACACACACACACACTCTCACACTCTCTATTTGTTCATTATAATTCTTTCTTCTTTGGTTCTTTTGTTATTACATCCATTCGAATAAAAAGTTTGAGTTAACCTGATTCTTTGTGGATCTGAGAATCAGGTTCATTTTGAGATATACAATGTGTAAAAGCTTGTGTTCATACCGAAACAAAAACAGATAGTAGATGAAAAGTTCTCTGTCTTCTCTTTTTCTCATTCTTTCAAATAAATGATGTTCGGTTCAATAATTCCGAACCGGTTCAAATGTTGTCGATTTCTCCGAACCAGACCGGTTCATGTCTGAAAAATTGCGGAAGGATCGGTTGTATTGTGGAGCCGAGGAAGACACGAGATTGGTATGATTTTGGATTTCAGTACTTACTTGTAGGACCTACTTTTTAAAGCGTACGCTCCATTTTGTTCTCTTTGGCATATTTCCTTATTACTCAATCAACTTATGTTTTCGAAAAAGGTCAAAAGATTATTCTATATTAGGCCTTTTTTTTTTTACTTTTTCCAAAACATATTTTGAAATAATTATAAGCTTTTCAAAATTTATCACAAAATAAAAATTATAATTATAATTATAAAATTATAAGCTTTTTTCATGAAATTATGGGACTCCCATTACATTTTATTATACATTTACCAAATTAGATTTGTGATATTAGTTAAATCAAAAGAAAACAGTATTGTGACTTATGTTTTGATGGGGAACAATTATGCATGAAACAAGCAAAGACATAGCATCATCATCTGCTTTTTATTCTGAATAAAGCAAAAAGGCTCAGCTTCTGCAGGTATAAATCAAACAAGGGAAAAAAAAAGGAAAGCCCCACAATTTTCGCTTTATTTACAAAATTATCCCTTCTTTGAAAATAAGGCAAAAAAAGAAATAAAGAAAACAGGTTTTGGAATTTGTTTAGATTTGATTGACAGAGTTAATTATGAGCATTAATCTTCTTTCACATGGAGAGATCAAACTAGGATTTACTGGCACGTGAGAGATTTACTGGCGCACGCGTGTGGAGCTACACATGAAATCCCAAAAATTTTATCATTACTATTACTTAACCGTTACGGGGAAAACCAAAATACGACCTCGAATACACTTTGACTATCATGAACTCCCTTTTTACGCCGGTCAAATCTGAAACGATCGTACGGTCAATAAACAAATAAGGGTAAATTTGTCATTTCACAAATATTAAGTTTATGCGTTACTGTGATTTGTCTTAATTACGACCATACCACTTTCCTTCGCTTCTGTCTTGAAATCCTCAACGCTTGTTTCTATTCTCTTTCACTTTCTTTCTCTCTTGTCTGCAAAATTTCGCAGAGAGCAACAACAATGCCGAAAAGTACTTTCTTCAACGTCTCTCTGCTTCTTCTTCTCTCTTTTCTTCACTGTTGTCTCTTTTCTTCTTCTTCTTCTTCAGATTTAGAAGCTCTCTTGAACTTCAAATCCACCGCTGATTCCACCGGAAAACTCAACTCATGGAACTCAACCACCGACCCGTGTAAATGGACCGGAGTCTCCTGCATCAAAGACCGAGTAACACGACTCGTTCTAGAGAACATCGAACTCACTGGGTCAATCGAACAACTCGGTTCACTCACTGAGCTTCGAGTTCTCAGCCTCAAACATAACCATCTCTCTGGTTCAATCCCAAACCTCTCAAAGCTCACAGCTTTAAAGCTTCTCTTCTTATCACACAACCAATTCTCCGGCGAGTTTCCGGTGACAGTCACTTCACTCTCTCGTCTATACCGTCTTGATCTCTCTTTCAACAACTTCTCCGGTGAGATTCCACCGTTATTAACTCATTTAACTCATCTCCTCACTCTCCGGTTAGAGTCAAACCGGTTTACCGGTCAAATACCAAACATCAATCTCTCCGATCTCCAAGATTTCAACGTCTCCGGTAACAACTTAAACGGTCAGATACCAAACTCCTTATCGGAATTTCCCGAATCCGTCTTCACTCAAAACCCATCTCTCTGTGGAGCTCCATTGCTAAAATGCACAAAACTCTCTAGTGACCCAACTAAACCGGGTCAAACCGATGGAGCAAAAGCTTCTCCTTTAAACAACAATCCAGAAACCGTAACTTCATCTCCAACCTCAATTCGCGGCAACAAAAGCACCACCAACAACAACAACACGACAAGAATCAGCACCGTCGCACTCGTAGCTATCATCCTCGGAGATGTCATTATCTTAACCTTCGTCTCTCTTCTTCTCTACTGTTGCTTCTGGAAACAATACGCTGAGAAAGCAAAGAAGAGCTCAAAGGTTCTTGAAGGAGAAAAAATAGTCTACTCGTCAAGTCCTTACCCAACAAACAACAACCAGAATCAACAAGGTGGAGAGAAGGGTAAAATGGTCTTTTTCGAAGGAACTAGAAGGTTTGAGTTAGAAGATCTTCTTCGAGCTTCAGCGGAGATGCTTGGGAAAGGAGGATTTGGGACGGCGTACAAAGCTTTGCTTGAAGATGGTAACGAGGTTGCTGTGAAACGTTTGAAAGATGCTGTGACGGTGGCCGGAAAAAAAGAGTTTGAGCAACAAATGGAGGTTCTGGGAAGGCTTCGTCATAGTAATCTTGTGAGCTTAAAAGCTTATTACTTTGCTAGAGAAGAGAAGCTTCTTGTTTATGAATACATGCCTAATGGTAGTCTCTTCTGGCTTCTTCATGGTACGTCGTCGTTTTTACTTATTTTGCAAAATTTTAATCACTAATTTAGATTTTTAGATTTAGGATTTTACTAATATAGTTTAGCTTAAGGTTTTATGTTTCCATAGAAGGAGAAAATTATGAAAATTGGTAGGGTCGAAGCAGGTGATTCCTAATTCCTGGTACATGTAGCGAAATGACGTTAGTGTAACGGCAGGGTTTATATTTTTGGAGTTAGTGAAATTTTTAATATTTTGATATTTAAAATTTTTGTTGGGAAATCACTTTCAATGCGGCATTTATTTATTACTACTAAATAGATAATGAGAATTTAACTCTATGGATAGACATATTATACTATTGGCAACAACTTGGACTAATAAAGTTCTGATCTGTCTCATTTAAATCGCTCTTTAAGATCTTTTTTCCTTTTTGTTCAGTTTTTTAGAGTTTTGTCTTTACCATTTAATTTATTTATTCATTTCATTCATTGTTTTTAGTAACTAATACAGCGACTAATTACATTTTTCGAGGTAAGTGGCAAATTTGTAATATTAATGTTTGATTGGGTTTTTGGACAGGAAACCGTGGACCGGGTCGGACTCCATTGGATTGGACCACGCGCCTCAAGATAGCAGCAGGAGCGGCGCGTGGCGTAGCTTATATACACAACTCATGTAAAACCTTAAAACTCACACATGGTGACATAAAATCCACCAACGTCCTCCTCGACAGATCAGGCAACGCTCGTGTCTCCGATTTCGGGCTCTCTATCTTCGCACCGGCCCAAACCGTCGCAAAATCGAACGGCTATCGTGCGCCGGAGCTGATCGATGGCCGAAAACACACTCAAAAATCCGATGTTTACTCATTTGGAGTGCTTCTTTTGGAGATACTCACCGGAAAATGTCCTAACTTGGTGGAGACGGGTCACTCGGGCAATGCGGTTGATTTACCGAGATGGGTTCAATCTGTGGTGAGAGAGGAGTGGACGGCTGAAGTGTTTGATCTTGAGCTGATGAGGTATAAGAATATAGAGGAGGAGATGGTAGGGCTGCTTCAGATTGCTATGGCGTGTACTGCGGCGGTGGCGGATCACCGTCCGAAGATGGGTCATGTGGTGAAGATGATAGAGGAGATACGTAGCGGTGGTGGTGGTTCTGAGTCTTCGCCGTGCAATGATGGGATCAATTCTGTTGTGGACTCGCCGTGCTTGTCTGAGGACATGTGTGGTGGGACTATAAGTCAGTAGTAGTAAGATTTGTTTCTTTAAGTTTAATGTAAATGACGTGTGACTGAATCTTTAACTTTTGTCATTCTTATGAAATCTTTTGGGTCATAACACTTGAGTCGTAGGCTTTTTTTTTTTTTTTTTTTGCTTTAGTTTGTTAACTTTGGTTTATAATTTTGTTGTTTCTTTTTAAATGTAATCCGTGAATTATGTAAGTCTCGAGTGTTTTGGATTAGGGGTAAACAGAATTTGCAAAATTTCCTATATAAAAAAAAAAGAATTTGCAAATTTGTGTTCAAAGAAGAGTCGTGCCTAACGGAGACCATAGGCGATTTAAATGAATATACACACTAATACAAAATCTAACAAAAAAAGCTAGCTACTACAATATCGTGTACTATTGTTAAGAGAAATGAAAAATTAATATCCACATTAATTATCATTTTAATATTTCATTTCCTTTTTACTTTTAACTTGTTTTTATTTTTGAAAAATATTAGAATTCTATTGGCTATGTTGTATACTAAAATGGTCTCACAGTTACATAAATATACACCTAATCATTTTGTCAATAAAAGACATAGGCCAATGTTTCTAACTTTTGCACTAAGGCACGGCCCTCTGTTCAATCCAAATAAACCGAAAAAAACCGAGGTACCTATCAAGTTGAGTTTGGACTGTTTTACTAATCTTGGAGTAGAGATCAGTCGGCCATGTGTTTACCTTCCGTGTGAACTATGTGGCTCGTAGGTAGGTTCGGCGGTTATTAGAGTAAAGATGCCTGATAAGTCAGAGAGATGATGTTGGCATACTGTTTTGATAAGCGCTTTTATCGAAATCGTGCACATGTTTCACGTTAGAAACTCATGCGTATGCATGTCAGATTAGATATGAGGTCTTATGAATGAAATTGACACATGTAGGGTTCTGTTTTTGGAAGGTCCCATACAAGTTTGACATAACACATGTAGGGTTCTGTTTTTGGAAGGTCCCATACAAGTTTGACATAAACGATCTGAGTCACTGCTACTACGTTATCAAATTTTTTCACTATACCAACATTAGTTTTACTATATAGTTTTATTGAAAATAGGATAAACAAGAATTCCTACACTGTTGCTCTTTTTCTTTCTTTATTTTTTTCACTATTCCCATCCCAATTTTTAAAATTTTAGTGGGGCCAAAATGACATAAGATTTACTTAAGGTAACATGGATTTTTTACCAAATAGCATCAAGTAACTGGACAAGTAACATGACAAGTATATATTAAAATGATTATGAACAAGTAAGAGAAATAGCTTATTTGTTACCCGATTTGATTATAATGGATATTTGAGCTTTTATGCCGTATAAAGACCGAATAGCATGTATAAGTCGGATAATAAGTAATATATCATGCTCGACAAAAAAAAAGAAAAAAGAAAAAAAACAAGTAAACATGCTCATGAACTAAAAAGATTCATTCATCTATTAAAATTAGTGTTTAGCGTTTTGTATTTGACCGACAAAGAAAACCTTGGAACTCAAATGTTTCTACTATTTTTATACATCCTTTATTTCATCATTCAATTATCATCATAGAACTTAAAAAAACAAAAAACAAAAAAATCATCTAACAATCATATGACATACCAATCATCAGCCTAGTCTAGGTAACAACTAAGGATGTGCGAACTCTAAAAAGTCGAGGCCTAAATGAATGAAACGAACGCCCACTAGAGATGCCATAAATTCCGGTCCATTAGTCTGACTTCTCGGACGATAGAAACTAAAAGGGTACTTTGTATAGAGTTATGTGGGAAGCATGTGCGCATGTTATCGTAATATTGTCGCCTTCTTCTTTATAGCATACATAGAGTTACACCATAGTCAACTAAATAAACTTAAAATATCTAATATATCTTACTATGTTAGTCGTTGAAGCTTGTTTCGTCGGCTGATATTACGGAATTAAAAAAAAAATGGAATGTGTAGATGAATCATGCACCCAAATAAAGTACTCTTCATTTACGAATAATCAAAAGATTATATAACATAATGTTGAAAAAAATGAAAAATTAAAAAAATAATGAAAGAAGAATATAAAATCAGAAATGTAAAACAGTAGGTGCTAGCCTGAGCAACCTATCAAGAGCAGTAGACAAAAACTTGCGAGCAAATAAATGACAAATATTCGTCTTCTTTCCATTGTGTAAGCACTCACCACTACTCCTCAGCCTCTCTAAGAACTCCGGAGTCACCTCATGTCTGATAAACCGGTTCGGATGAGGCCCACCTAGTGACCAGTCGACCCACGTGAGAGTCCGGTTCGAGTTGCGGCGACCTAGGCTTGGTTTGATGTTGAGAAGCGTAGGGATGTAGTGCTCGTCGGCGTAGCAGCCGTGGTGACAATAACTATAGAAGAGAGGCCAATAGGTTCTGTCGGAGATGATCTCGAGAGCCATGGCACGGTCCACCTCCAACCACTGGGAGCCTTTGCGCCAGTGGCGTAGGTGGACATGTGGCTGCATTAGAGGGCTGTATCGGCCACGTCCAACGCCACCGAGTTGGTCATAGGACTCGACGTGAGTTTGAGTTGAGTTAATGAGGTAAGAGTAAACAGTGGTGAAGTTGAAGAGAGGGATGCATGTATCAGAGAGAAGTACGAATCGTTCGTTGGATATGTCTAATAAAGCATTTGCTAGTAATCTTTGTTCTGCTTCCACCATATTCACATATCCCCAATCCACTCTCTGCATTATCAATAAAAATAATTAGAAAAGTTCAAAATTAGGTTGTTATTCTTTTGTTAAGTATGTAAAACATTTGCATATATATATTTTTAAGAAAAAAATGTTCAAAACGGAGTGGATGATCCTTTGAACCATTTTATGATAAGAATGTCCAACGTTGCAATGGTTCTTAATAAAAATACAAATTTAATTTGAAGGATATGGTGACGCCATATTTTATGTCAAGAATTTAAATTATATAGGGGTGGACAATACTGGACATAGTATCCCAAAACATGATTCGATTTTTTGCTCATTCCTATTTGACCCGATGTTTTGGAGGTTTTAATTATGGATGTTTTGATATCGACCATAATTATATCATATCTGTATGTATAGATATTAAAGATGTGGTGTTCAATTATAGCATCGAATCAACTATATAATTTTATTTTAAAAATAATATTCTATATAATTTACTTTTAAATATTACTTTTAAAAATATCTTAATATATATTTTCATTTTTGAAAATAAATAAGTTTTTTTTTTTACTTTTCTATATATTTAATTGAAATAAATAATTAATAGGTTTTATTAACCAAGCATATTTTATTTAAAATATTCGGATCGGATTTACGTACTACTGGCAAACTTCTAAATCAAATCGACTAGTGTAATGATTTTTCAACTCACTTATCGATCAAATACTATTTGCCTAAAATAAAAGTTTATTCAAATGACCGCGTGTAACAATGGACCAAGAAAAAAAGAATCGGTATCGATTGACTAAGAAAAAACAATTCTAAATTGTTAACTAACTATCTTTCTCAGATATTTCCTTGTATTAACAAGTTCTAAAGAGACACACTAGCCGCCATTAACAAAAGTCACATCGTAAGAGAAGATTTTTGAATCTCACCTTGAGAAAGTTAGGGAAATAATTAAATTGGGATTTGATTTTTTTTTTAATTTTATTTTAGATACATGCGTTTGTGCCAACTAAAGTTTAAGTAAGGACTACTACATCTGTTTTCTTTTGACGGGTACATGCGTTTATGCCTCCAAGACTTGTCGGCAAAAACGAAATGTTAACTAATAAAGAACCCATGCAATAATTAACCCAAAAAAGATAACGAAACCATGCAGTTTATTGTATTATAATCTGATAGCAATGGCACCGACGACGGACCACAAACAATTGCTTAATTAAAGGAATAATAATAATAATTTATTTTAACAAAAAGCAACCGTATTGTGCAAGATAATCTACATTCCCTTCACATTTTCTTATGAGTTTTATTCTTTTTAGTATGAGATTTTTGTTTGATCATTACTCAATCACAGTCAGAGCATGTTTACAACAAGAGCACACCATTTTCGAGATAGAGTATAAGATTTTTTGGCATTTATTTTCTTTAAGCTTTTTGATAAATGTGTTAGCACAAAATGTCAAATTTCACATTTTGATATTTGTTAGGACTATACTAAGATCACGTAATTATCTACTATTGTATAATTCTTCAGTTTTAAATTAGTTATCGTTTTATGAGTTAATTTTCGTTTTAAATTAGTTGTCGTTTTAGGTTTTTAATGCAGATGTTTGGTAAAATTTCCAAATTTATTCATATTATATTAATATTTTGACCAATAAAATAAAATTAAATATAAACTAATTAAAGGTAAAATAGAAAAATCAATTATTTTTTTCATTTACGTAAAACAACCTAGAACGATAACTAATATGAAACACAGAGATTATAATTTTTGTTCTCCAATGAAATTTCACACAAAAAAATTGAAAAAGGAAAAAAAAATGTGTTTTTATAGGAAACTGACCTTGCTAGGAATGTGCCGGCCATGGAAGACGGAATCTTCGGGATCGGATTGGTTGTAAGGAGGATAGGAGTGAACGTAGATACTGAAAAGACCTTCATGCCCTCGAAAGAATCTCTCCCATAAACGAGCCAAAGGTAAATGACCCTTTGTCATGAACATGAAAGCAACCTTTGGTGTTCGAGGAAAAGGATAATTCTCAATCTTGGGCGACATTGAAGCTCTCCATAGAAGCTCTTCGTCTTCCATGTCATGCATGAGGTTCTCTGGTGGCCTCAGAAACCGTTTGAGCCCATCGTGCTCGGGCTTAGAAGGAGGAGGAAGAGGAGAAGGAGGTGAAGGAGGAGAAGAGACGATGAAGAGTTGAGAGATGCGTTGGATGCTGAGTGAAGAAGTTGAAGAAAAGTTTTGTAGAGAGGAATGGAGAAGGATGCCAATGATAATGCCACAGCAGAGAATAAAAGAATATGAAAGGAAACTGAGGAAATTATGGTATTGAGCATTGAGAAGCTTTGCTGCTAAAGATGGTGATGATGAGTTTTGCTCCTTTTGGTTCTTCATCGAGAGAGAGTTTTGTGTTTTTTTTTTTTTTTGTTGTTGTTTCAAAAGAGAACTGAATGGGATATACAAAGTTTGAATGGAAGAAGGAGAGACAAGTTCTTTGCTTTAAGGGCAAGAGATACGATACCGCTTTTACAAGTGGAGAATTCTATGTATATTTGTGTTAAGTCTTTTTTTTTTTTTTTTTTTTGGTTCAAAGTATGATTATTTTTGTTGGACTGACACCATGGAATTTTCTTGTCGTCAAAAAAGAGAAAAAACTTTGCAGGATGGTAAATACTAACAGTGAAATCTGGTATAAACTTTAATCTTGGCGGATTTTCATGGATAATTAGTGTTGGTTTGTTTTAAATTTTGGAATTTTGTTTTATTAGCAGAATAACTGATATGATTTGGTAAATAACTAAAATTCATTGAAGGGATTATGATGTCCTAGTGAAATATATTTAGAATTTTGAACATTACAAATTAGATATTTATCAAAATGACAGAATTTTACTATTCTAAAGAAAGCAAAAAAAGAAAGCTGCCAAAATAAATGTAATAAAAAGGCATAATAAATTATCATGTGACTTTTCTTTAGAAAAAAAACATGTAGATGTAAAAGAAAAAGGAAAAACGCCAATATGTTGCATGAAGTTTTTTCGTACAATATTTAATTATGAAAATAAATGCTAATCCGCCAGTTTTGATAAGTTTATATATAGGAAAATAACGCCGGAAAACTTAAATGAGGTGACGTTATTTTCACACATCATTTGTAGTAATTTTTCAAACCTTTTAAATGAAAACATGTGTTACCGTTATAGAAAATAAATAAAACTGACAACTATTTTTTTTGAGTCAAAACTGAATTTTTTTATGTTTGCATAATAAGATATATGTTGGTATAAATCAACCTTTCTACACTTGTTTCAAAACTTAATTAAAATAAATATATGTTTATTATCACATCATAGTAATAAATCTATAGCATATGTTCCTAGACGTATTAAAGTAGTAGTATACTGTGCATTAGAGCTATAAAGGTAAAACTAGTTCTTGTCGGTAGCAATTTTCCTAATTTTTTATAATCGTTAACTTTCATCACAAATTTTCAATGGAACAAATAAACCTAGAATCCTATCCAAATTTACGTATAAACTGATATTATTTGCCATGAGAATATCGATGGCTATTAAATATTATATACATATAGTGAAAAAATGAAGTCTTAAACTTGTTATGAAAAGCTGTGCCACAAACTTGCAGCCATCAGGCCCATCACTATTCTCCGTCAGTTCGTCTAATCTGACGGTTCTCAACTGATTATATTAATTATGCTAACATTAGACTAATATTTTTGTTTCATTTCTTAGGAAAATGGCAAAATCTTTATGTCTCAAGTCTCAACTGGGATGAAATTTCCAATTATACGTCATGACTTTTCCGGGATTGATGCTACGTGTTACACAATTATTGTCTCTTCATTCTACGTACGTCTTTCAAACAATGAGCAACCAAACTTTACACGTAAATTGACCAATCAATTTCATCGTTAGTATATAATGCAACAAGTATTTGATTTCAGTTTAGAATTCGTATGGTTGACTTCCATAAACAAAACAAAAACTTATTTTTCTTAATGATAAATTATATATGCATTCTGTGTTTATAGATAAAGTTTAAATATTACGATGGCTTGTTCTAATTTGATAAAATTGTCCGTCGGATATCTTTTTCTTAATTAAAAACACATGGTAGAATTTCAATTTAATAAAAATTTCAAAATTTTAGTTAATGTATTTGATACAGTAATGCTAATTTTCTATGAGATAAACTTTTTTCTATGTATTTGTTTTTTTTTTTTTTTTTTTTTTTTTTTTGTTTACCATGCATGTTCTTGTTAGACTTAATATACAAACCATATAATTCAGTTACATGAGATTGACTTTCTCAGAAAAGTTTTAAGACCAAACAGTATTTGTTACCTTCATTTGAATAAAAACAAAAACAAAAGAGACTTTTGGGTCCAAAGAGAAAGACATAAAAGACCAAAAATCTGAGTAAAAATATATATATGTTGGCAAATACTTTTTCATGGTCCTAGTGGTTTATTAACTTATTATTATTGTGCCCACTATCGATTTTGTTTCTTCAGTTTACCTCTTGATTTTATCTAATTGGTGAAAAGTTGTTCATGAGAGTTGGTATCATGTCTAAATATTGCATACTATAAACGTCGAGTAAATGAAATTCACATCTTTATCAATAAACATTAAAAGTTATTGGTTTTTAATATATACTAGTAATCTGCACAACCCTGCTTTTATCGCCGCGTCATTTTCATTCTCCTAATAAACTCACTTCAACACTTATAAGAAATCTCAGTTCAGGTTTAACTTGTATTGCTAAGTTTCATAGTATATTGTTTTCATTACTATCTCATTTAAATTTAATACAATATGAATTGTTGCAAACGTTAAGCAATTTAAACATGGGACGTTTTTAAGAATGTGTTGTGGAAGATTACCAGAAAACATTAATAACTTTGGGATTGATTATTGAATAATACATCAGTCACAATATCTTATGGGCAAAAAAATAAAATAAAGAAACCATGTAGATATGTAATACGTAAAAACAATAAACTGAAACGTGCGACAAAAAAAAAGACTATATATCGAAACTACAAGTGAAACATTCATATCGCCATTAAGTTTTAATTTCCACTTATAACAAAGAAAGATGTTTTTTTGCGAAACTGAACTGTTAAAAAAAAAAATTGCATGGAAATACATAAAATAGAGGAAGGGCTACAAAGATTGATTAGTCAACTTTTATCCCATCAATTTTCTAAAGCAGATTAATATTTATGAAACTAAACTATGTTTTGAGTTTAGTTTAAAGAATTATTGCAAGTAAAAAGAGTAATAGTAAGATGCTGCGTACATAACCAATGGATTTTGCTTGGATTGTTTAAAAATTGTCTCAAAATGTTAGTACTACATTGCGTATGTAGTTTTTTTTTTTTTACGTCTTAACCATTCATGCCATAAAGATCTTAATTATTATTTACTTGCTCTTAACCATTTTTTCACCTCATTCTAACCAAGAATATAATGAAGATCCAAGAGTTCTCTTAATCCCTTAAAAACATTGAAAAACAAGAGCTCTCGTACACATGTATCGATCTCTACTCGGAGATGCCGACCCAAGAGGACAAAAACTCATCATCTTTGTCATCATATCTACTAATAAA
Source organism: Barbarea vulgaris (assembly GCA_963667165.1). NCBI lineage: Eukaryota > Viridiplantae > Streptophyta > Magnoliopsida > Brassicales > Brassicaceae > Barbarea > Barbarea vulgaris. The sequence continues at coordinate 6,024,103 of OY763887.1, forward strand.
GCTTCTCAATGCACTACTGGACCATTTTCTCAGTCTCCTATTGTATTTCCTCATCTTCTGCTTTGGCGTGATTGTTGGTATCATTGTTCGTTCCTCTCTACAAGCAGTATCTCCTCCTTCGGTATGCATCCAAAGTGTCTCCCAACTCTTCCTCGTAACTTCCCCTCCTCCTCCTCCTCTTCCTCCTCCTCGTTCTCCTCCTCCTTGTTCTCCTCCTCCTCCTTCTCCTTGTCTTTCATCTGAGGCCAATGTGCTCGAAATGTTTCTGAGGCCACCAAAGAACATCACCCACAATATGGAAGACAAAGAGCTCATGTGGAGAGCTTCAATGGTTCCCAAGATCAGGAGTTACCCTTTTCCTAGAACTCCAAAAGTTGCTTTCATGTTCTTGTCAAGGGGGCCTTTACCTTTGGCTCCTCTATGGGAAAGGTTCTTTCGAGGGTATGAAGGTCTTTTCAATATCTACGTTCACCTCGATCCGTCGTACAAGGAGTCCATGCCCCAAGGCTCTGTGTTTCATGGCCGTCGCATTCCAGGCAAGGTCAGTCACCTTCCCACACCATATATTATCATTTATCCTTTCTGTATATTTCTTTTCCATTATAACGTTTAAAATTACAGCAACCTAGGTTCGGAGAAAAGACAAATAACGTTATGACCGTGTTAACCAAAAAAAAACAAGAAATCATATTATATAATCTCATTATACATGCTTAACCAAATAAAACTTGTTATACATGCTTAACCAAATAAAACTTGTCATACATGCTCATCTTGCATATAATATTATATTTTCTTTATTTGAGACACAGCTTTGTATTTTTTTTTCTACATCTTTAACGGTTTGGGTTTTCAAAATGACATGTGATATGAATCACTGATTTCTGATGATGATCGCCGTTTTTTTTTTTTTGGATCGACACATGTATGATCCATATCCGTGACTAGCCCGATACATTATGCATATGTATATCAAAATATATTAAGATTTTGAAAAAATGATCAGTAATAAGATTATAATCTTTATAGTGCAACGATTTATGTCGGTTCGGGTAGAATTTAGGTTTTTAAGTTCAAACTCTCACATCAACTTTTTCTGATTTTTAAAATAAATTTTGGACCAAATTTAGTTTTTTTAGGCAATCCACCACTCAGCGTCTCAGCCCTATGTTTACAAATATGCTTCCTACATTAATATATCCATTTAAGACTCACTTTTAAGTTGTGTATATTATTTTAATTTTTTTGTAATAGTTTAAAAATTAATTTGATAAATAATTTCTTTAAAAATAAACATACAGTTTATATATGTATATATTTTATATAAAAATACACAATATGCATATATTTATATATTTGGAGCATAGTAGATCCGTAGCTTAAAAACTTAGTATTTGTGATATAACTCCACTTGTGCCTGATTTTGCCCATCTTTTAGCTAAATTGGTTTGTAAATAGCTAGATTAATTCCAAAATTCATAATTTATGAAAATGCATGCAGGCAGTGTATTGGGGAAACGCAAACATGGTCGAAGCAGAGCTAAGGTTACTAGCAAACGCTTTATTAGACATCAACAACGAACGTTTCGTTCTTCTCTCCGAATCATGCATCCCTCTTTTCAACTTCACCATTATCTACTCTTACCTCATTAACTCCACTCTAACTCATGTCAACTCCTATGACCTCCCCGTCGCCCGCCACCGCTACGACAGCCGCATGTATCCCCAAATCCACATTGACCAGTTTCGCAAAGGCTCTCAGTGGTTCGAGCTAGACCGAGCCATGGCTCTCGAGGTCGTCTCCGATACGTTCTACTGGCCTATCTTCAACGCTTACTGTCGTTGCCCCGATGAGCATTACATCCAGACGCTTCTCATCGTGAGGCCAAGCCTCGGGTCGCGTAACTCGAACCGGACGCTGACGTATGCTGACTGGAGCATGAATGGGGCACATCCTAGATCTTTTGGTGAGTCGGAGGTGAATGTGGAGTTCTTGGAAGGGCTAAGGAGTAGGAGTTGTGGTAGTGATAGTGAACAAAATGGAGAAAATAAGAGGAGTTTTTGCTTTCTATTTGCTCGCAAGTTTTTGCCAAGTGCTTTGAAAAAGTTGATCCGGTTTGCATCTACCGTCATGCATTTTTAATCACACACATTTCTTTTTTTTTTGGTATAGACGTATAGGGTGTGGAAAGTTTAATACTTAAATATGTAAAATAAGAATAAATTGTACTAATTTTTTTGAAGATTCCCAAATAAACGTTCGATTTATATATGAACGTGATCGATTAAGGAAAATGATGATAGCTAACGATTTGAACGCATCTTCCAAGAAAGATAAGAAATCAGACTCGACCGAGTAAAATTGGTGATGTGATCAAAGGAACTTATATATATATATATATATATATTGTCTGACCGTTTTATATTTACGACCAGTTATTTTGGATTTATCGGAAATCGGTAAAAAAATCACTATTTCAAGCCAATAAAATGATCGGAATGGATGATCTTTCTTATAGTGATGTTTTAACTCTTTTTTTACTTTTTATTTTTGTAATACCTATTAGAACATAAAGAATCCCTCCCAAGTGGTGTATGGAACAAAGACTCAACCCCTCCAAAAAAAAAAACTCCTTGAAACCAAGTTATAAATATCCAAACCAAAAATGAACTGATATGGACAAATAAAGCATTTAAATACTCTTCAAATTACAAATATCCTTTTAAAGCATTCAACCTATTTATCACCAAAGAATGTCATTGCAAGTAAATCCTATTAATCATCCATCTCCCAATGTAAGTGTTCTTATACTATATACTTTTCACAGTTTTACTATCTTGTATCATCTTTGTGTCAATTTTGTTTCTTTTTATGCAGTTTTGGATAATAAACTTGCTGACAAAAGAAACACAAAGACGCCAAAGTTTTTTTCTTTCTAAGTGGGATATTAGATATGAAAAATCACTCATGTTTTGACAATATATCAAACGAGTCATCCATGAAAACTTAATTATGTTCCTTCATCCACAAGCAACGTACCAATCTTACAATATTTATCAACGTAAATGTTCGTATACTATATACCTTCTGCATTTCTATTATGTTGTATCATCTTTGTGTCAATTTTGCTTCTTTTATGTAGTTTCAGTTAAAAAAAATCACTTATTGAAAAAAAAGAGTATGAAGACGGGATATTTGATTTGGAAAATCACTCATTTTTGGGTAATATATATATATCCAATATGTAAGTTCATCATGTTGCTTCACCCACAAACAACAACAAACCTTACAATATTTCTCATGCTAATGTTGATAACCAAAGTGGTATAGTTTCAGCTGACTTAAGTAGTAACAACCTTCCTATCATCAGGTTTCTAGTTTATTTATACCATCAAGTGTTCATGCATCATACACATATCCATTTCAGATGCCTCAGTCTAATCCTAATCCATTCGAACCAAATAAACTTAAACCCTACTTTTGTACTAGATGAATATGTTCTTCAAGTTGTTCTATGCCATATGGGGATAACTTATAATGTTTTTCCAAACCATAGCATGAACTGGATTTCTTCATCATAAGGTTATGATTTTCTCTAAAGCTCAAGAAAGTTTATGAAGCTCTGAAACCAATATGCATATATCTCTACCTTTTTTTTTTTTGCTATTTAAAAATTAAAAAATACATTGAAAACTAGTGTAATTTATTTACTCACATCATCGATGTGACAGAAGCTCTAAACCTGTAATCTTATTGAATCAAATAAATATGGGAAATTTTTTGAGCAACCAATCATATCAGACTACTACTTGGAATAATAATGTAAATGATTCTTATTTAGCTAAAATCAGTAAATAAATAAAGAAATGGGAAACTAGAGATTTCGAATAATCCATATAGATGTTGGAAAAAAGCAAAAAACCAAAAAAAAAAAAAAAAAAAGCAATCAAGGAGATATTATTACGTCACGTAACACGAATTAATTAAAAAACAAAAAAAAAAAACAAATTGACTTGTCGAGGAAACCCTTTGTTTCGTTTTATCTTTCTCGATCTTCTTCTTCTTCTTCCCCAAATTCTTCTTTATTTGGTGAGCTTTTTTAGATCCTCGTTTCTGCCAACTTCTTTCCGAGGTTTCAATTCCATTAAAATTAGATTCAAAATTCCCTCTTCTCAAATCGTGTTTGTTCTAGTTTCAATTGTAAATTGAAATTAAGTAAGCCTAAGATTTGATCGGAGAAAGATGAGTACGAAGAAAGTGGAAGGTTCTTCAGCTCCGGAGATTCGAAGAGACCCATACGAAGTACTCTCTGTTTCAAGAGACGCTAATGATCAAGAAATCAAATCTGCCTACAGAAAATTAGCTCTTAAGTAAACCTTCCAAATTATAATCATTTTCCAATTTCATGGCTTTCTAATGCAATTTGTTTCTTATTTGCTATATTAAAAATTTGTGCTTTATTTGGATTCAAACAATGGCTGATAGGTATCATCCGGACAAGAATGCGAATAATCCAGATGCTTCTGAGCTTTTCAAAGAAGTTGCTTATTCCTATAGCATTTTGTCTGATCCAGAAAAGAGAAGGCAATATGACAATGCTGGATTTGAGGTGATTGATGATGATGATGATACTTGTTTCTTATTATTATCATCCAAGAAGAGATTAACAAGTTTCTTAATTCATTATAGTGTCTATTGTCAAGTACTCTATTTCATTTTTTTCATTCATATGTTCTTGTAGCTTCAATTAGAGTTGTTTTAATGATATTTTAGGCCATTGATGCTGATGGAATGGACATGGAAATTGACTTGTCAAACCTAGGAACCGTAAATACCATGTTTGCAGCATTATTCAGGTGCAGTTTCTTGGTTCACTTAAGAATTCAATTTGTTTTTAATCCACTTTATTAGACTTTTGTTCACCTTAAAAATGTCAAATTTTCAGCAAACTAGGTGTGCCTATCAAAACTACTGTATCTGCCAATGTTCTTGAAGAGGCTATGAATGGAACCGTTACAGTTAGGCCCCTTCCTATTGGAACATCAGTTAGTGGGAAGGTGTGAACTTCTGTTTTTACCACTTTATTCTTACCGCATTTCCTTTGTGTATTTGGAGTTGGAGTTATCTAATCTAATATATCTCATATCAGGTTGACAAGCAATGCGCTCATTTTTTTGGAGTTACGATAAGTGAACAACAAGCTGAATCAGGGGTTGTTGTTAGAGTAACTTCTACAGCACAAAGTAAATTTAAGGTATGCTCGGATTGACATTACTGACCATCCTGATAGTGTTCGGTGTATTCGCTTGTCCTTTGCCACTAATTTGTTAGCTCTTTTCACCTAATTAATGCTATGATTAACATCTAAAGCTGTCCTTCTGCAGTTACTTTATTTTGAGCAAGATTCAAGTGGTGGCTATGGATTGGCCTTACAGGTATAAATAATGTTGCTCTTAGTATCTAATGAATAGTGTTCTTAGTATTACTCTATTACTAAATTGTCTTAAGATGAGAAAAGGAGCACAATGTTCTAGATCTTTTTATGTTTTAGACCTGGGAAATTTTCGTGCTAGTTCTTCAAAAAGGTGGTTTCATAACAGCATTAAGCTACTGTTTGTTTATGCAGGAAGAGAGTGAGAAAACAGGCAAGGTAACATCAGCAGGAATGTATTTCTTACATTTTCAAGTGTACAGAATGGATTCAACTGTCAACGCGGTATGCAAGTTCTGAGCTCTATTCCTTCCATAATTAGCTGACATCTTAGAATATGTAGAGGTATTAAAGCAATCAACATTGTGGTTACTGTGCAGTTAGCTGCAGCCAAGGACCCTGAATCTGCATTCTTTAAGCGATTGGAAGGTCTTCAACCTTGTGAGGTCTCGGAACTGAAAGCTGGCACGCATATATTTGCTGTTTATGGTATGAATTATTACTTTATTTATGATAGCTGGAGCACTTTTTGAGACCTAGGTTTAACTGGTCTCTAGTTACTTTCCAGGTGATAACTTCTTTAAGACTGCATCCTACACGATTGAGGCACTCTGTGCCAAGACCTATGAGGATACAACAGAGAAGTTGAAGGAGATTGAAGCTCACATATTAAGAAAGAGAAACGAGTTGCGGCAGTTTGAAACAGAGTACCGAAAAGTAATTTTCTAATATTTAGAGGTTAGCCAGTATCTACTATTTAGGTAGACATGTAAGCTGATGACTTGCTATATTATTCTTTTTGCAAGGCTTTGGCGCGCTTTCAAGAAGTTACCAACAGATATACCCAGGAGAAGCAAACTGTGCGTTTTTTTCCTCTATATTACAATTTATTCCTCCACAGTACTTTTCTGCTTTGAAAGAAGAGCTCTTGCAGATCTTTACTGACATATTATACTTTTGATAATTCTCAGTGTTTGATTTGTCTATTTTTGATGATGGTGTAGGTGGATGATCTGTTGAAGCAACGGGATACAATCCATTCGTCCTTCTCAGTCGTGAAGACACCAAGCGGAAACAACTTAAGCAATGGAAGTAGCAGCAAAGCTCAGGGAGAGATCGATACAGATAGTGCGGGAGAAGAAGGTGGAACAGAGAGTAAAGACAAATCCAAGAGGAAATGGTTTAACTTGAACCTAAAAGGATCTGATAAGAAGCTTGGTTGACCAAAATGCAGATTTGGTTTGTGGGTCATTCGTTAGACAAAATCTCTGGGGTGATTTATGTTAGGCAATATACATGGGAATGGTTTTGAGAGAGATGGTGGAAGGATTTGTATGCATAGGAGATTTTCTCAAAATTTAGTGTTTTTTTTTTATATGTATGCACATGCATAATTGATTCATTGTTTGTTATATTTTATATATTAAGAAATTTGTCATTGTTTCTAAGTTGGTGATGCTCTCCCAAGTAGTCTTGAAAAAATATACATAAATTTGCAGTATGTTGTAACTTTGAAACCTTGTGATCGTGGACTTCTTCGATTACATATTCATCAAAATCCAAATTGAAAATTGTGGTCCAGTGGTGTTTTCAAGTGGGTTGAAGAGTCAAGAATATGCAATTTATCAATGTAAATCAACCAAAGAGCAAGAGATGAATGAGAGTTATGAGACCAAATGCTTATAACAATAAGTTTTGTTTTGTGCCAAACACAAATCCCACGAGACGTTAATGACAAATAATAACACCAAATCTAAAAGAACAGGAGATAAAACTAAATAATAACACCAAATCTAAAAGAACAGGAGACAAAACTAAAGTTTGGAATTCAATTTGTTATTATATCAAAGAACCGAGCTGGTTCTCTCAACACTCTCTACTCATCATCTTCATCGTCTTCAATGTCGTCAAACTCAGAATCATTAGCAGACTCGCTCTCAGAATCACTCAACACATACGTCATTTTCCTCCGATTTGCTCTCTGAGGCCTCGACTTTGCAGAAACTTCTCCTGATTTCTCCGACGACGAGTTTCCCACAACACTCTCATTGCTCTCCTCTTCCTTGTTACTAGTAGTAGCTAACCTTCCCATCATTGAACCACTCTTCTTGTTAAACGGAGATGATCTCATCTTCCTCACTTTCTTCTCCGGCGACACACCTATAGCCACAACCTCCGCCGGCTGCTGCTTCTTGGTCGCTGCTCCCCCTCGTTTTCTCGGTGCTGCTGGTGGCTTTGCCGCCGCTTTTCTTCCTCCCTTTGCTGGTGGTTTAACCTCAACTACCACATCTTCATCATCATCGTCATCTAAAGATATTGCTTTCATTGCTGCTTCAGTTGTCTCTGTTTAATAAAAACCACAGTAAAGTCAAAGATTTTTAAACATATAAAGGACTTTTAAAATAAAATAAAAATTAACAACTTACTGCTTGAATCAGAGCCGAAATTGTATTGAGCAAGCCGTTGAGCTAGATCCAACATATCATCTTCCTCCTCAACCTTCTGCATAACAGAAACAACCACACACACGTTTCAGTTTTCATCACTTTAAATGTTTTTTTTTTTCATCTGAAATGAAAGAAAGATCAAATCACCTTTGCAGCTGGAGCTTTCTTTTTTGCTGCTTGTCTGCCTTTAGGCTTCACCACTTCCGCTACGACGTTATCTTTAAAGAATCAAGAAAAAAGGTTTTTTATTAGATCCCATACAAGAAAACAGAGAACGCAATGTAAGTAAGTGTGTGTCAGAAGACGAAAAAAACTAACCTGTGTCCATTGTTGAATTAGAAGACTCTGGTTCAGTGGCTTTCTTTGTGGTCTTCTTTGGTGCCACTGCTTTCTTTGCTGGCGGCTTTCGACCTTTTGTTGCTCCAGCGTTTCTTTTTCCGCCTTGTTTTGCCTTTCTCTGTTCTTCAGCTTCAGCATCGAGCATATCAAGGTTCTGCATGAAAAAAAAGATGCATCAATGTTGACAAATTTTACCAAAATTTTCTATGTGAAGCGTTAGTGAGAAAAAACCATACATCAAGTTCGTTGTCAAGAGACTCAAGGTCTCTATGCCAAAGTGATCTCGGTGTGGTTTTTCCCAAGTCTACAACAGCCTGATTCATTTTATCTCTCTCAGCGAGTAACTCCTGGGCTTTCTCGTAAGTCAGCGTAGCTATGGACATTGCCAACAAGTAGTCATATTCTGAGCCAGATATAAACGCCTCGGAGCTAGGTGCAGGAGCCATTGAGCTCTCTTCAGTTGCATCGTCGATTGCTCCAGCAACTGCAGCTTCGACAGGCATGGCTTTCTTTGGGAATGGTGTGAACCCTTTCTCTCTCAACTCCTGAACAAGTTCACTTTTCTTCCTATTGTTCACTACGATTTCTCCACTGAGAACTCCGAGAATAAACCTCACTTTGTTCTCTAGTTTTAGCAGCGCAAGTTCCAGATTTTGCAGCATAATTTTCTGTATACATCAGAACAGTTAGAACATTGCCTTTATATAATATAACTAAAACTGAAAGAATGAATCATAGTTTAAGATTTTCTAACCTTCCTCAGCTCATAGTATTCAAGCCTAAGGTCAAAGAACTCTTGAAGGACTGCAACATGGGATGTGAGAAATGAGAAGAGAAGAGAAGTAAACAAATAAAATAAACAGACTGAACATTTTGGATTTTTTCTTACTTTGTTCTGGAGTTGCGTATTTCTTGATCACACCTTTCTTATCAAAGAGATGCATATTGCTTGTAGAGAGTGTCGTGGTGAGTTTGAATGTTTTCTGAAAGCCTTCTTTCCGAGCCACCGCCATGTTTTCTTCACTCAATATGAGTTCAAATTCCACACATTTATTGTCGCTATGGTTCTTGTAGTCCTGCAGAAAGAATTGAATCAGCAAAGAAACATACAAGAATATCACAGTACTTTCCTATTAAAGAAGTCATTTTACCTGGAGTAAGGATAATGAAGTCACGAATTCCTTATAATCATCAGTCCACTTTCTGATTGGCAGTTCCGTGATACGAATATGTGTGTCATCAACCTCCTCATATAGACCAGTAACTGTATAAGTACACCCACCTTCCTTGGACGCAGTTTTCTCAATTGTTCCTTTGAAACCTCTATACCAAGGATCCATAGGCACCATACTTTCATCATTGAGCAGACGCCTTACATTGGCAACAATATCTCTCGGGTTATAGTTTGGTATGAAAGTACTCCACCCAGTTCCTATTCCTTCACTGCCATTGACAAGTACAGTTGGAATTATGGGCATGTACCTGAAAAGCATTCACATATTATTAAGTTAGCTTGTCCTAATAGATAAATTTTAAAGAAAAAAACAAATGCTACAGCATGCATGAGATAGGATCATAGGAAAAGAATTACCAAGTTGGCTCTATTTTCTGCCCATCTTCATTCAAGTAATTAAGGAGGACATCATCATCCTTGGAAAACAAGACCCTTGTTATTGGTGAGAGCCTAGTGTAAATGTATCTTGCACTGGCTGCATCTTTCCCACCCTATGACCACAATCATGTATACCATGATTAGTGCATAGATAAATGAGAACAGTTGATCCATAATAAACTATACTTACCGAACATCGTGTACCAAATTGACCTCCTGGCACAAGCAGGTTGATATTGTTACTGCCAACGTAATCCTGTGCCATGCCGACGATGGTACTAGCAAGACTCTGCTCACCATGATGGTAAGCTGATTGTTCTGATACATAACCAGAGAATTGGGCAACCTTGAGTTCCTTAACCAAGTTTTTCTTGAATGCAGAGAACAGTATCTTTCTCTGACCCGGTTTGAGTCCATCAACCATTGAGGGAATTGATCTTTGAAGATCCGCCATGGAGAACAAGATAAGTTCTTTGTTCACGAAGTCACTGTACGTTATTTTCGGTTCCTTCTGGTCAAGATGTGTGCCAGGCTGAATGCAAAAAAGAAAAATGACATCAGACCAAGCCGATATAATAAGCAAAGATCTGATATCTTAAAGATAATTCAGTTATTCTCCATACCTCAAAGTTTGAAAGCCAGTTCTTTCGGGCCTCAATCTTCTTTTTACTAAATGCAAGTTCAATGGCTTCTCCATCTTGTTCATCCTCCCAAACAAATTCCTTTTTGTGAAGATCAAGTCTTTCAAAGTATTCTTCGCCCTCCTTAGAATCACTTGTACCCAACCCCTGGAAAGACGCAAGGACAATTAGTATGCAGAGAACATGAGTGAAGTGCTCTCTTCATAATTACAACAGAAATCAAACCTTGTAGTATTTGATAGTCCATCCGGTTGCATTCCCCTTCAGACTTTCTTTCCAGTCTTCGTACTCAGGCATTGAGTAAAACCACAGATCTCCTTTAGTCTTGTGCTTAGCCTGTTCAGGGCAGTTAACATTTTTTATCAGATGACTATAAGATGAAGTAATATTTTGCAATGATGAAGTAGTTCTCCTTACCTTCACAATGGGTGTGATGAACTCTACTAGGAATGATGGAACCTTGAGTAATGTGGGCCAGAAAGAGTGGATAAAATTAATCAAGAGCCCCTTTATATGTGAACCATCATGATCCTGAACAAGGTGAAAAGAAAGATTTCGTCAAAGACATATAAATTCTCTTGCACACCCACATATATTTTTACATAATACACTGAGGGCAACGATAGGAAGTAGACAGTAAACTTACTTGATCAGTCATGATCATCATATGCCCATATCTCAGTGAATTAACGTTCTCGTACTTCATATTTTGCTTCAGTCCAAGAATCTTCTTGAGATTCTCGATTTCCTTATTGTTTGTAATCTGAGTTGTACTGGCTTCCCTTACATTCAACAACTTTCCTCGAAGGGGAAACACACCGTAATGGTTACGACCCACGACAGACAGACCCGCCATCTGACCATGATTGAGTATTAATTAAGAGTGTTGAGGTAGAAAAAGAGAGGTAATTGAATCTGTGCATGGTAAAAGCAGACTGACTATAGAGAAAACCCACTTACCGCTAGAGCCTTAGCTGAATCTCCTTCAGTCAAAATCAACGTACACATGTTAGAGTTCCTCCCTCCAGCTTCGTTTGCATCTTCTAGCTTCTCAACTTGAACCTTCCCTGTTTTGGCTCCATCAGTTTTCTTTAGATCTTTGCTCTGCTTGAAAGTGGCCCATGAAAGCAAATTCTCCACTACGCCAGATTTCGCCACTACAAACAAATATTGTATAGAAAACAGATCAAGCACTCTTCTAGAAATCAATTACATCACTTATCCAAAAAGAGAGGTCAAGCAAACCATACCTTTCTTCAGAATATCTTCAGAAAGTTCACATTTCGACCCAAAACTGCTGTGTCGCAGAGTCAGTGTTTCTTTTGTTTGAGAATCAAAAGCAGGATTGTCAATCAGTGCGTTGACAAATACCCACAGATGGTTCTTCACATTGTGAGCCTTCACATTAGCGGTTTTATTCTTTTTGTTCACAATACCCACAATGTAGTTTGTGATCTGACTGGTCACATAATCAACATGTGTACCACCCTTGATTGTTGCTATAGAGTTGACAAAGCTGACCTGGTAGCAGAAAACCAAACATTGTCAAAACTTTACTCAATAGTCATGAGAAGAAAGTAATATCAAGTCAAATACATACCTGCTGAAACTGTCCATCACTTAAACTCACACAAACCTCCCATCTATCATTAACTTTCTCAACCATCCTAAATCACACAAAACTCAAAACAAATCAGAATCCATTCTCCTCTAATACACAATTTTAATAGATGAGTAATAACAATCATATCACAAACCTTGGGAGAGGATCATCCCTTGATTTATTGGCAGCTTTTAGGTAAAGATCAACATAATCAGTAAATGACTTTACTGGAACACGTTTACCATTCAGCTCAACCTTCACACTCTTTCCCAAACAACCAGCAATATCAAAGACACGCTTACTCATCAAAGCAACCACATCATTTTCTAACTCAGTCATATTAAACTTCTTCAGATCAGGTCTAAAAGTAACCTTCGTCCAATTCTCACTCTTATTGCATTTGGTTATAACCGGTTCAGACTTCTTCCCCATATTGTTCTCAAACACCTACAACATCACCAGAAAAATCTCAGTTCCTAAAATTACTCAAATCAATCCAAAATCAAATCATATAAACGAATCATTTCATTCATACCTGCTTGTACTTCTTCATCCTCTTGCCATCTGCAGTCTCAATGGTGAATTCAGTAGAGAAAATATTAGTAAGCTTAGCACCATAACCATTTCTTCCACCAGTCGTCTTCTTCACATCATCATCGTAATTACTACTTGTCAACAAGTGACCAAAAATCATCTCAGGCACATAAACACCTTCCTCCTGATGAATCTCTACAGGAACTCCATCACCACTGTTACAAACACTAATCAGATTCTGCTCAACATCGATCACAACTTTCACAGAATCCATCGACGGATCTCTCTGTTTGTTGTCAGCTGCATTCACGAGAATCTCATCGAAGATCTTGTAAAGTCCAGGGACGTAAGTTACAGGACGGTTCACCATCTCTTCATCCTCGTATACCCATAGCGTTTGGGTATGCTTCTCGATTGATCCGATGTATGTATCGGGACGGAGTAAGATGTGTTCCAGCTGCGATTTCTTCTGGTACATCTCTTCGATCGTCTTCCCTACTCGCGATGACGGAGCCTTGCCGACATTGACGTTGTTGCTGGTTTGCAACGGGAGTTTGGTAGCCATTGGAGAGGAACGGAGCGAGTTTCTGAGGGAGAAACTAATCTAGATCTGGAATTTGAAGATCTAGAAGGAGAGAAACGCGATTAGCAGAGAAATGGATCTAGAAAATTAGGGTTTCTGGAAAGTTCAGAGAGAAAGGAGAGTGTATCGTTTGGGGGGTTTTTGAAATAATGAATTTGTGAGTGAGAGAATAAATGGAATTGTTGAACAGAGATTACAACGGTTGGGTTAGTGTTTGACCGAATCAAATTTTGAAATTTGAAATTGGGATAGGAGCGGGAGAAGATATTTTTTTTCCGTATTTGGAAAATCGTGATGGGAGATCTGACGGCTGTAGTTAAACGTAGCTTGAAATCTCGAGGCTCTTCTAATCTGACGGCTGCAATTTACATCTTAACCCCAGTCCAATAGTACATCAGAAGAGAAATCAATTTTTTTTTTTTTTTTGAATTTTGTTAATATGTCATCTCAAATATCATTTTACCATGTTTACAAGGTTGTTTGATATTTTCAATTACTTTTAAAATTACATGTAATCGTATCAAACAGTGTGTGGTTTGAACAGATCAAGTGATTTAAATGGAATAAGTGAGGATCAGGCAGATTAAATGGAATAAGTGTGAATCAGACATATCAAACGGTCTAGATTATATATTAAATGGTGAATAAAAGTAAATGGTGTTAAACAAATTTTTAATTGATAAAAGATATTAAAAAATAACTTATTAAAAATTAAAATTTATATAAACTGTTTTACTTAATAAAAATATATTATTATTTTTAACATGTAATCTTTGTAAATTAGTATACTCATATTATATTAAATTTGTATAAAATGGTACAAATAAAAATAAAGATAAAATATTTTACAAAATTATATCGTTTTTTGTTACATACTTTATTAAATTTAAAATTGTATACTATTGTGTAACAACATTATTTAGTGTTAATAGTTGACCTACTTTCCAAATAAAAAATAACTTTACAAATTTTAATTTTTTTGAACTAAAATTAAATAAAAACAAAACACTGTACAAACAATTTATAATAGAATAAATCTTGAATGCTAATAACAATAAGTAAAGTAAAAATATAAAAATAGTATAAATCAATGACACAATTTCAAAAGTTTTAGAATGGTGAGTATAATGAATAAATACAAATGTATAAGTTGTCAAAATCTAACTATTGTAAATTTGTAATACTTTTAGTTCTTCAAATAGTGAAACAATTTGTTTCATGATATATCTAAATTAATAGATCAAGTTAACTAATATATTTTCAAAAAATTTGGAATTAAAAAAAAAACAAGTGAACCGTTTGAAACACACTAATTATGATGTGTCTAGCTAATTATTATGATCAATAGATTTCTTCACGTACAGTATTTGGAACACTTACCGTATACCTTCCTAATTTTTATTTTTATTTAGTATTTTATATTGTTTGAACCGCATGTGTTTTACCAAAATGTTAAATGGTGACACTTAAATGTTTTTTCAAGATCACATAGTTACATGATTCTTATGTAAAAAGAATTCTCAATATTTGCTACGCCAAACATAATTGAAGTATTTTAGGATTCTTTGTTCCAAGTTTTTCTTTTGATGTAGAACTGAAAATTAAACGGACAAATTACATGAAGATATACGATACCGCAAAAGTTGATCCATATGATTCTCGTAATTCAAGCAAAATATTTTGCTAACATGGGAATGCTTTTCAAATTTAAATACGAAAACCGTACAAAATCCAATAATTCAGAACCCTATATGTAAAGCAAAGTGTCAGGATCCTCCACAGCCTCAGTCAAAGTTATACATGATTCATGTGATATTTTCTAAATCATGATTGGATTTTAAATTTTTGGACGAAAAATATCTAGAAAATTAATAATCCTAATCAAATTATAAATTAAGTCTTAAACAACATAGATTGCAAAACCCTCTTTACATATAATACACATGACCTTCCTCTATAAAAACACAACTATAATCGAAAGAAACTAAAACAAACATTTTTTTGTACTAAGCGATGATGATGAAGACCAAACAAACAATTTTTTATTTTTTTTTACAACTAATCAAATATATTGATATCAAAAAGAGTTTACAAGATACAAAAAGATTCTCATTACAACCGTTAGCACAAATAAAAGAAAATGAAAATAATTTTGATGAAAGAGTGGATATAACCAAGCTATTATAACAATAAGTTTATGGATCAAAAGATGTTATGTCAAACAAGCAAATAGTTTTTTTCTTATTAACCTGTATTTTTTAAATAGAAAAGAGTTTATCGGAGAAAAATTAAGTCCATCAAAACTCAGGCAATACATAGACTTAATGAAATTTTTTAGATCTTGGCGTATAGAAGAAGACAAAAATATAAGGTTTATTATAAATCAGTTTAAAGAAGACTAGTGTCTTTCTCAAATATTCAAAGAACTTGTGGAATAAGAGATTTGAGAACTAAAGAAATGAAATTCAAGAACCGATAGCTAGTATTGAAGGAGCAAAGAGAGAGAGGAAGTGAAAAATGAGTAAATCAAAGAATAGTGATGAGGTTGAAGAAGATGAAATTCGAGAAGAACATTATCAATGTCATGAGATTGGTCGAAAAGAAACAGATAAACCCATTAAGGAAAAAAAGTGAATATAGACTTGAACCTACTCGACATGTGTTGAGGTCTGGCCAATTTAGATCAGAAGTAAATCAAAATTATGATAAAGTTAAAAATTTAAATCTTTTATGTATTAATTGTTGATTAGGCTTGACAAACATTGTGTTATTTAATTTTATTTATAGTTGATTGAACATGTATTTTAATATCAGCGAAATGAAAATCATGATATGCAAATAAAGCTGATTTTTTTTTTTTTTGTGAAATAGTTTTTGTCCCACTTCGATTAGACAATTAAGGTGTTATTGGTTTGTGTATTTATATAGAGTTTTAAAGATTTAAATGTTATGAAGATTATATTGTTATTCAATTAAACTTAGAAGATTTTAATGGATTTAACAAGTTTATGTTGATTTTTATCAAATATTTTTTTTATGGATTTTCATTAACTATCATGGATTTGCATCAGAGTCTCTCTTTTTTCTCAAAGTTCTCTTTATAAGGTTATATGATTAATGTCTATGATATTCTAGAAAATTTTCAAATATTATAGATACAAACTTTATGTAAGTTATTATTTATTATTGAGTATCATAAGTTATTGTCTCTTGCTTCATAAGATCTTCATACATTGAATCTGAAACCTTTTACTTCAAGTGTCATGAATCTGAAATCTCTTGTAAAATTCAGGATGTACAATAGAATTTTCACAACATTTAAAGCTATAAAAATTCATCTAAATACACAAACCAAATAACATCTCTAAATAGTATGAAATACTTCACAAGTTTTGTTATATATAGTTACGTTTTTATGAAATTTAGGTCAAACCAAACTTATAAATACTAGAGTTTTCATAGTTTTGTTTACTGTACAATAACATTATTTTTTATTTTTTATAAACAAACTTAGAGCATCATCATTGGAAAAAACTCAATGGGTTTCTCGGCAATAAAGAAAAGAATAAAAAAAAGTAAGAGAGTTGGAGAATTACTTAGTACTCATTTAAAAAAAAACACTTTATTTACATTTACACAAATAATAAAACAAATGTTTATGTAAATAAATGTGATTGAATAAAAGTTTTTTTTTTTTTTTTTTTTTTTTTGGGCAAATGTGATTGAAATAAAAAGTAAGGGAAGATTTGGTCGGAGGAGCTGTAAAGAAAATTGAAAGGATGAATTCAAAAAAGGAAGAAGGGTCATCGTCTCCGGCGATTCGACGGGATCCGTACGAGGTACTCTCTGTATCAAGAGACGCTAATGATCAAGAAATCAAATCCGCTTATAGAAAATTAGCTCTCAAGTAAAGCTTCTTCGCGCAGATTTTATCATTATAAATGTGTGATTTTGTTTTATCTGATATCTCTTCTCTCAGAAAGATCTGAGCTTTTCTTGAAAATTCAATTTATTAGGGTTTCTGGTTTTGTTATTATTGGCAATTTCAATTTGAATTTTATGAATTCCATGTTTTTGGATACCAGTAATGACTTGTGTTGTGTATATGGTATAAGCCTTGTGTTAGTCTAGAGAGCAGAAGCATTGTAGTTAGCAGTATTTAGTTGAGTGAGTTAGCTAGAGAGCTAACACTTTCACTAGGAGGTTTTAGGATGGAGGTTACAGATTCTGGATGGGTCTATGATCTTTGTTAGAGAATTGGTTGAAAGTTAGAGACTGTTCTCGTTAGTTAAGTTTCTTCTGTGGTGAGTTGAGTAAATAAAGTGTCTAGTGGTTCGAATCGTATCAGTATAATGCATCAACCCAGTCATTGTCTTTAATATGATGAGAATCTATCTCATGCTTTTGACTTTGTTGAAAACTAACCACGGTGTTTTGGACTCGATTTGATCCTTCTTCTTTATTTTGTTCACCTGTTGTGTCCTAATGCCTTTATTCTTGGATGGTGCTTTACATTATATTTCCTTGGATTCAAACTATGGATAGGTATCATCCGGACAAGAATGCAAACAATCCTGAGGCTTCTGAACTTTTCAAGGAAGTTGCATTTTCCTATAGCATTTTGTCTGACCCGGAAAAGAGAAGGCAATATGACAATGCTGGATTTGAGGTGATACTTGTTTCTTGTCGATCTTTATAGAATTAATAGAAAGAGAATTGACAAGCAAACTCTCACTCCCCCTTCTCATACTTAATGGCCCCGAATAAGTGTCTTTCTAGGATAACAGATAACACCTGGTCTTATAATGTCTCAGTGTGCCCGTAGTTTGTTAAAATCATCCAATAAGTGAACATCGAGTCATCGACCATGTCTTGTATGGTCTTTTCACTTTATGCTTAGTGTCACTTGTCTTGTAGCTATAATAAGATGTTTCATGATATTAGGCCATTGATGCTGATGGAATGGACATGGAAATTGACTTGTCAAACCTCGGAACTGTAAATACCATGTTTGCAGCGTTATTCAGGTGCACTTATTTGCCTCTTTTCTTGGTTCACTTAAGAATTCAATTTGTTTGAATCCACTATATTAAACTTTTGTTCACCTTAAAAATGTCAACATTCAGCAAACTAGGTGTGCCCATCAAAACTACTGTATCTGCCAATGTTCTTGAAGAGGCTATGAATGGAACTGTTACCGTTAGGCCACTTCCTATTGGAACATCAGTTAGTGGAAAGGTGTGAACTCAGTTTTTACAACTTTCTTCTTACCGCATTTCCATGTGTATTTGGAACTGGAATTATCTAATCTAATATCTCATGTCAGGTTGAGAAACAGTGCGCTCATTTTTTTGGAGTTACGATAAGTGAACAACAAGCTGAATCAGGGGTTGTTGTTAGAGTAACTTCAACAGCACAAAGTAAATTTAAGGTATGCTTGGAATGCTCTTTCTTACTAACTCGAAAATTGTTTTCACCAAATTAATGCTGTGGCTAACTTTGAAATCTGTCTATCTCCAGTTGCTTTATTTTGAGCAAGATTCAAGTGGTGGCTATGGATTGGCCTTACAGGTACAAAATAAATTTGCTCTTATTATAAAAAGATTATTGTTCGTAATATTACCCTGTTACTGAACTGTCTTTAGATGAAAAAAAGGCACAATATTTTCTTTTTCTTTTTTTAATACCTGGGAAAACTTTCAGCTAGTTCTAAAAAAGGTTTTCATATTACTCTGGATTCCATAACAGCATGAGCCTCCTATTTTTTTCTTGTAGGAAGAGAGTGAGAAAACAGGCAAGGTAACATCAGCTGGCATGTATTTTTTGCATTTTCAAGTATACCGAATGGATTCTACAGTCAATGCGGTATGAAAGTGCTGAACATTTATCCTATCATAATTAGCTGACATCTTAGAATATGCAGAGGTATTGAAGCAATCCGTGTATTGGTTTTTGTGCAGTTAGCCGCAGCCAAGGACCCTGAATCTGCTTTCTTTAAGCGATTGGAAGGTCTTCAACCGTGTGAGGTTTCTGAACTGAAAGCTGGCACTCATATATTTGCAGTTTATGGTATGAAACTATGAATTATTATTCTTTTTGCAATAGTTGGAGCTTTTGTGAGACCTTAGTTTAACTGGTCTCTAGTTACTTTTCAGGTGACAACTTCTTTAAGACTGCATCCTACACGATTGAGGCTTTATGTGCCAAGACCTACGAGGATACAACAGAGAAGTTGAAGGAGATTGAAGCTCATATTTTAAGAAAGAGAAATGAATTGCGGCAGTTCGAGACAGAGTACCGAAAAGTAATTTTCTTTTATTGAGCTCAGTCAATATTTAGGGAGACATGTAACCTGATGATTTGCTATATTTGTGTGCAGGCTTTGGCGCGCTTTCAAGAAGTTACCAACAGATATACCCAGGAGAAGCAAACTGTACGTTGATGAATCTCTTATATATTTTTATAAAAGTTTATTCTTCATTTGCATTTTCTGCTGTAATCACACAATGTTCTAAAGTCAGTATGCATTAAATTAGAGTACAGAATATGAGATGTCTGATACACGGATGAAGAATCAGGAATAGTGTAAATAGGTGGTAGGGAGCACAGATTTGGGGCCTTCAGATCAATATTGTTTGGAAGCCTCTTGGCTTTGGATAGAGTTTGTTGGTTGTTCTTGGTTTTCTATGTTGGTTTGCTCTTTGTTCATAGGTTGCGTATAGAGTAGTTTAAAGAATTAGAGTTGAGAAACTAAGGAAAACCTTGTCGATTCTACTATTCTCGTATTTGATCTTAACAGCACATGGACCATAGATACAAATCCAAGAGCTCTTGCAAGATCTTCCCTGACGTAGTTTTTCATCATTCTAAAAGTTTATGATTTGTCTTTTACGGATGACGGTGGTGTAGGTGGATGAACTGCTAAAGCAACGGGATTCAATCCATTCGTCTTTCTCTGTCGTGAAGATAAGCAGCAACAACTTGAGCAATGGAAGTAGCAGCAAAGCTCAGGGAGAGGGTGATACAGATAGTGCGGGAGAAGAAGGCGGAACAGAGAGTAAAGACAAATCCAAAAGGAAATGGTTCAACTTGAACCTCAAAGGATCTGATAGTAAGAAGCTTGGTTGACCAAAAGGTGGATATGTTCCTATACCGGTACCTCAAATCTCATCCCGACCATCGATATATTGCTCATTCATTTCACAGAACTGATCTGTGGTCACTTGAGATCTGTATGTGCTGTTCTAATAGACAAATATGTTCATTGGAATGATATGAGAAAGAGAGAAAGATCCATGTGCTCATTTTTGGATTGTTGTTGTCATAGGAAAGTTTTTTTCAATTTTGGGTGTTTCAGTTCAGTTTCACTCTTATAATATATGCAACATTAATTCATTTTAAGTTTTTTTTAAAAAAGAGTATGAGATTTTGTTACTTGCAGAATTTGGCCCTATAAACTAGAAGTCTAGAACAGTAGACAAGTTATGAATGGTTTGCCTGGAAGAAAAAATAATCAATTAAAAGACATTTCAGCAATTTTTAAATGAGTTTACTATTTGCAATTTTTATATTTTTAAAGTTTTTTTCATGTTTATTAAGAAAATAATTGATTTTAGTTTTATTTAGTCAAAAACAATGAAAAAAATAAAAATAAAACTAAAAAGTTTACTAAACATTTTCATTGAAAACATAAAACAATAAATAATATAAAATAAATTTTAATTTTAAAACAATAAATAATATGACACGGAGAGAGTATTTGGTTTTTGTATTAAATTTATTCGATAAGAAATTATATATTATTAAGTGTAATAGAGAGGAAAGTCGGAGATATATGTTTTATATGATTCTCAAACTTTAGTCTTTATGCTTATGCATGAAGTTACTTACCTTTTTCTTATTGAAAGTATTTTTAAATTTAGTGTAATGTCAAATGACTAGATTTCAACTAATATCGTCAAATATGTAGTAAGGATGTCAAATTATATTAAAATCAACGCAGAAAGTAAAGTGATTATTGGGTTATGTCAATATTTATTAAATATTAAAAGGCCGACCATTAAAAATGGTAAACCTGTTTTGACTTTTGAAGCCTTTGGATTAAGTTAACAACAATGTGATCATGTATAATAATAAGTGACCACATTTGAGTGGTCATGAAAACATAAAAAGCTGAAGCAAGCAGCAAAGCATTTATTTATTTTTTATATTTTTAATCAACCACTAGATAGATTAAAAAAAAAAAAAAAAAAAAAAAAAAAAAAAAAAAAAAAAAGCTACCAAGTTTCGTCAAATTTTAGAAAACTGATCGAACATGATCTATCCCTTAAAATGAACTGATGAAAATCACATGCAAGATATCATAAATTATATTTACAAAAAGAAAATCGCTTAGTATAAAATTGAAATCCAAAGAACATTTACTGACCCGTTAAAGTTATAATTAATTTTCTTTAAGTGTTGATACAAACATATAAATGTATCTTTTCTTATAAACATAAGTAATTTCAAGGAAAATAAAATAAAATTTATAAAGGCAATTCTATTAAATAGCACAAGGTAAAATTTTGTGATATATTTAGCATATATTTTCATTTAAGACACAAATAACATTTTTATTAAAGGATAATTTTTTTATATAGCACAAATTTCATAATCTCACATTTTTAGGATTTATTAGGGTTTAGAAAACCGTAAACCCGAAATCATATCTCCTAAAAATTATATCATAAATTCTAATATAGTTAATCCAAATAAAAATAAAATTATGAATTTTATAAAATGTTATTTTTATTCTAAATAAAAATGTATACTAAATATGGAAAAAAAACTTATTTGGTGTTATTTGAAGAAATTTCTCAATTCCGTAATCGAAATTAATTTAAGACATGATATACTCAAGGAAAAATTTAAAATCAGGATTAAGTAGAGAAGAGAGCGACCAAAGATCTTAGCACTGCACAGACACGATTCACGCCACGGTGCCACCAGTCACGACCCAAATCACAGGCTATGATCTGACATCTTAGATAATTTTTTTTGGTTGTGACGGCAGCCAACGATAGCAACTTAGGATTCATGATATTACTATTAGTCAATCTGAAGCCCAAAATAACTATAAACAAATTACTAGTAGATGTATTTGAAATTATAATTAACAAATTAAATTTGTTTCAGAAAGAACAAATTATTTTGTTTATTTTAAAAAATTATGCAGTGAGTGTAAAAATAAATACAAATAAATAAAATAATTAGTCGTGGCGGAATATGAATGGATTAATTGGATACTTAATTAAAATTAGTGCAATGGTATTTTTTTTTTTTTGGATGTGATCGTTGTTACATATATTTGAGATTAATCATGTCTAGTAAATTTGTCAATATCGATAATTAACCATTCGTATAGAATTACGTTGCTGACAACAACAACAACAAAAAAAGGAGAAAATAAAATACAAAAATTATAGCCATTTTCTGATTTGTGATAAAATCATGTGACTCGCACTTGTGGCTTGTTTACCTCTTCATCTAAACCAAAACGGCAAAACCTAAAATTTCATTAAAAAAATTAAAAAAAAAATTCAGCTTTCGATGGTTGCTTCTAGGCCTGATAATTTAATCAAAAACTTGCGGATCCCGCTCCGTTAGATCCACCGCGGGATGGATGCGGGTTAAATTTTTTTTTTTCAAAGTACGGGTCACGGGTGCAGATCGAAATATTTTTTTATCAAATTTTTTAAAATGAATTTGCGGATACCCGTATTTTCAAAAAAAAATTAATTAATTAATTAATATTATTTTATTTATTTTAGTAGTTAAAATTTAAAAAATATTATAAAAATAGATATTTTTATCTAAATTATTATTTTATTTTATTTTTAAATTAGAAATTTATGTTTTTAATACAAAAAATTATTAATAAATATTAATTTTACAAAAAAAAATTTAAAAGTTAAATTTTTATTTTTATTTAATTATTTGCGGATTATCCGTGGGTATCCGCAAATTTAAGCAGGAGTGAATAAGATTTTTTTGTTCGGTGAATCGCAGGTTGTGAGTTGATGCGGGTCAAAAGTTTATTAAAACCCGCTGTAAGATGGGTCACGGATCGCGGATCAGAGATTACAGATTGACCCGCTTGACAGGGCTAGTTGTTTCCTCGATGTGAGGCATAAAATATGGATGCTTATTTTAACAAAAACAAATATGTGGCGGCTTATATCTGGAAATCACGGATCACATGTACCGTTTATACTTTATACAATGCAATTATTTGATCATATTAATTGTTTATCTATACTTAAAAGTAAATGGTGAAGCACATGTATCAGTGCCTTTAGCAGAGAACATTGTAGAAATGAGAGTACTTAGGCAAAACTTGGATATAAATGAAAACGCTAATTTTTAAACCAAAAAACAAAACATTAATTTTTTTATCAACATCGTTTTTTGATGTACAACTGAAGTATTCGCATAACCAAAACATATAATTAGTGTTTTTGCTATGTTACCTCCCAGATTTAAAGGTGCATAATACATA
Organism: Barbarea vulgaris; assembly: GCA_963667165.1. Classification (NCBI taxonomy): domain Eukaryota; kingdom Viridiplantae; phylum Streptophyta; class Magnoliopsida; order Brassicales; family Brassicaceae; genus Barbarea; species Barbarea vulgaris. The sequence goes on from OY763887.1 coordinate 6,047,834, forward strand.
TTGTTAATGAAAACAAGAAATATTTCCATAGAACTTCCAACCACATATTTTTATTTTATAAATTCTTAAATATGTTTATGAACTATTTATTTTGTAATATTGATTTATTTTAAATTTAATATAGTTTAAAGCAGTTAAGCTTTTTTTGTGTCCGTAGCAGATGCTTCCTAATCCTAGCTAATATTATAATTTCTCAACTTTCCTAGCGAATATTAAGTGGCATGTAGAGTTTAGATGTATGTGTATATGTGTTAATGTAACCACTTGGCGTGTCCCACTTGGATTAATGTGTAACCTAAAGCCCCTCTGCTTTAATAAAAATATAAATATAAATTTAATGTAATTAAAGATTTAATTTGCTCAATTAGGTGTCACTTGGAACTCATAATGGGACTTTGTGATGGATCATCACACCCCACCATCTTTGGCTGGCTTCAGAAAAATGCTTAGGAGATACCCATTAAAGGAGATTAGGACTTGAAAAATAAAAATGTCTAATTTTGGTTTTCTTCTTCAGTATTCTGAAATTTAATAATAGTAGTCTAGTCTTCCTGATGTGTGGGTTAAGACTAAACAAATCGCATTGGTGAACCAAAAGCTAACATTATAGTTTTATAATTTAATTATCCCTTTTGTGGGAGCGACTTTATTTATTATAATCCCCATTGGTTGAATTTCTCTACTAATCAAAAATTGGTGGGGCACAAATTTGATCTTGGAGATCTTATAATGATAATGTAAAACATCATTTCTATCAAAAAATTTTGATAGACTTGACATGGATACCTAAATGGTGCTAGACAAGAGCATTGAGAGATAAACAGCTCTATTTGTCAAATAATAACACTTTTGCCGGAAAGTGTTTTATATAAATTTTAAGAAGAGATTAATTATGAGTTTTATAAGATTAAAACACCACTATTTTCAGATTGTCAAACTTTTTGGTTATTGGTAATGGATTATTCTATGAGTTAGTGTGCTGCCACTTCTTTTTACTGGAAAAAAAAAAAACTGATTATTATTAACTTTGATTTATGGTCTTCATAACATGTACTAAGAGATTTTTATTTTGAAGGTCATATTTTCGAATCGAATAATCGTGAAAAGAAAATATGGAATGAAATGATAAAGTCGTGAGCAAATTTTGTTTATTGCAGTTAAATTATTTGCATAAAAATAAAAATTTCCTTTTTTATTATATTTTTTTCACGAAATAATGGAAGACCGTAACAACAACATAATTCAAAATTTTAAAATATTTTATGATAGTAAAAACTAGTAAAATTATTAAATCAATTTAGCATTCGGGTGCTATGTGTTTGATCTATTAGAACCATCCATAATTTTATCAAATAATTGAAAGGAAAATTATATATAATCCACATTCCATTTGGATAACAGTTACATTGGACTAATCCACGGAAACAAGAACACAAAACAAACAAAAAAATTATATGATATTTGTTCACATGGACTAATGTTTTTACTTCAATCGATTTTACATTTAAATTTTAAATATTTTAACATCATCTAATATTCTAATATTCGAAAAGATGACAAAACTCATCAATGTATATATTTTATACTCAAATCAAATTTGGCCAATACTTCCCAATTTCATAAGTGCTTAAGTCTTAGCCTAAAGTAGTTTTATTTTTATATATGTCATTATGTCATATGACTCATATGCTAAAGTTGTTATTTGAAGATCTAAAGAAAGTAAAGTTAAGCCATAATTCTTTGGTCATTATTATATCGACAATTCCTGGTGAAACCGGTTCTGAACTGTCCAAGACTAAAGATTATTAAGTCTGTGTCTCCCATCCCTAGAAGATGTAAGTTTGTTTAGAAAATCTGGAAATTTTGCAGTGGTTCTACAAAGTGGGACCAACATGGGTAATAGTCCCTAATTCCTAAGATAATAAAAATAAAAGAGCAATAAAAAAATAAATTTCGGTTTTATCAAAAAAGTAGCAAGAGATAGACAATATGGATTCATATTTACATGTGTAATATATCCTTCATTAGTGGAAGAAACCTAAGTGCCCATGTCCACCCACTTTATCACATTTACCACCTTTCCCATAGCCTCTCTTTTCCTTTGTCACTTTATTAGTTTCCAAACTTGCTCCTTTTAAATTGGCAAACTTCAATTTCTTTTATTTCTCATATAGCTGAATCCATCTCAATTTATTATTTTTTGAAATTATCTACGAAAAAATCGATGAGATATTCTATTTTGGAAAGAACTTCATGCTTTAGGCTATGAACATCTAGATCCATAGAATTGAGATCCCAGGATTCATGCATAATAGGTGACTAATTTTCCGACGGATTAATCATTATATGAAAGTAGATTGGTATCAAAATATGCGTTATTTCGAGATTGGACGATAAAAACTGTAATTAGAAGAACCATAGTAAAATTGTACAATTTAAGTTAGAAAAAAAATATGAAAGACTATAAAAAATATTACTCAATCCACTAATTTTAAATTAGTTTTGAATATTAGCCTATAAAACTTTAACCTATTCATTAAACGCTAAAAAACAAATCTGACAAATTTTGTATTACAACACATGGGGACAATGATTCAACGAATACCATAGAACCTTAGCAAGCAATCTACAAGTTTTTGTCCCAAAAAACGAGAGATAGAGAGAAATAAAAAGGTATAATGAAACCAAGAATAAGAACTAAATGATCATGTCAAGTTTGGGAAAAAAATGACTTATATGTCAAGTGGTCACAAGAAGATATATATGGTCCCCCTGCAAGAAAAAACCTATGACTTATAATTGAACTCTTAGATTACATTTAAAAATTAATTTGAGAATAGGCCAATCCTTGTTTTCCTAGTCATAGGATAGACCAATCTTTGTTTTATTTAGTCCAGGATAGGCCAATATGTATGCTTGCATGTGTTTTTAAGTAAATATCCTTACATACAAAATCCCCTATTATTAGAGTCCTTGAGTTCCACCAGGAAACTATATAGAAAGGAACATATTACTCGAGCACAAAACATTATTAACAAAAGTCAAAAACACAGTTTCATTGGATCCTCTAAAGAAAAAAAAAAGTAGAAAGTTAATTGCATGTTGGACATCTTTTTGCTTTAAGTTATTTCTAATAAGAAAACATTTATATAACATGATTACCATAATATTCCCCCAAACAAGTGACAAAATAATCTACCTAGCTACATAAATTAATCGTACGCATAAATAAGTTTAGGTCTTCTCTGTGCGAAGTCCACATGACATGTATATTGCATGTCGAGGAGCGTATGGTTAGAAAAAAACTATTATATTCATTCAATACAATTAGGTCTACTCTACAAATTTTAGATTACGTAAATACTAGTTGATCTGTTTTGAGATGATTATTATACTTGTTATGTTAACATACAATTTGAAGCACCTACTGATTTACACCAAAAAAAAAAAAAAAAAAAAATTACATCAAAAGTATAATAATGGGATCTGAAGTAGTATATAAATGATATTAGTTAATCTACTTATTAATTGGTTTTGTTGAAATTCTATAAAACTTAATATGGTATTATAATTTAGTAATTTGCTAATCCAAATGAGATGGTTCAAATAGAATTTATTGCAGTCCTATAATGAGATATGGTTCGAAATATAGTCATCATTTTAAATATAAGTACTAGGAATTCCGATGTATCGAAGCAAAATCGAAGTTTGAGAACACTAGGATAAATGTTATAGCAAAGCCGAATTCTATGATCATGTGCTCCATTAAAGAGAGATCTCAATTTTTTTTTAAATAATATCATCTTCAACATACTTTTGAATGAACTTTATAGTAATATCATGCCACCCTATATATGCTAAATCAATTAAATTTATTGTATAATTAGTACTATGATATAATACAACATAGAGTACCATCGACTAAAATAACATGATATTTAGTAAAAACTAAAAACACACATAAAATCTTTACTATTTTAATATTAACATGCGCAATAAATGGTGTAACTTGTTTACAATATTACCGTTTATCGTAGATTGTTGGTGTAATTAAAAGAAGATACCTGGAAGCAACCAAATGAAACGTATAATTAAAAGGGAGACAAGATGGGACATTTCTCCAGCCCCAAACAATGACTTTAAAGTTTAAATGATCAAGGTTTATACAATTATTACTTTTTTTTTTTTTTTAGTTTTGGAACAAAGAAAAGAAAAGCCTTAATCAAATCTGAAACCACCCAATTAGCTTTTTAATCAAATCTGAGTCCTCTATATATAAATCATTATATGTATAAGTATGATAATTAATTTCAAAAAGTGATATATACTCCGCGTGTGTGTGTGTATGAATCTTGAATCTTGACGTCAATCACGCAAACATACTCGTGAAACAAGGATTTCTCATTTGGCACGTAATTTGTGGGGAACATGTTAACATCTGAGACTTTTTTTTGGTCGTTCGTCTTTTTTTTGTTTTCCCTCTTAAGTCTTAACAAACCCAACTTTTAATTGACCTAGTTAGTATTCACATTACTTAAGCTTTGTCTTCAAATGCAATTTCCCCCCCAAGCTATCTTACTTATTCATCGACTAAACTGAACATCCTTTTAAAACTACGTTTCAAAATTATTGTTATTACTTTTAGCAAAAAAAAAAAAATATTGGTATTAGAGATTATTATTTTTTTCCCTGGAAATATAGTATTTTATTACAAGTTTACAATTTTAAAAAGTGGTATGCGATAAAAGAAAATCATAATATAAATTTCAGAATTAAATATGGATAACATATTTTCAATTAGAATTATAAATTCATTTTTTTTTATATATTAAACATAAAAGATACTTTTTATCCAAAGAAAAAAAAACACATAAAAGATCATTTTTATCAAAAGAAAAAAAAACATAAAAGATGTCTAACATGAGAAATGAATTTCAAATGATGTTAAAAATTAAATATACACAAGATTAGTAAATTTCAGTTGAGAATTTATCTGGTTTAAATGACAAAAAAATCTGGTCATCTATAGGTTTTACTATTAAGATGAACTTCGGTTAATGAATTACTGGTTCAATATTTCAATATATAAATAAAATGGAATTAAAACCATAACTCAATTTTGAATGCAAGCAGAATTATGATTAATTTTCCTATTGACATTTTTTTCCTTAATACTTTAAAGTGTATATGTAAACATTCTTAACTTAGAGTCATAAGTAAAGAAAACGGTACTAGATATATATATTTTTTTTGTCATCTAAGATATATTACCGATGAAACGAAAGAATATTACAATCATCAGTTTTAGCCGAAAAAAAAAAGAAACGGTGGATTACCATTTGCCCAAAACGGTACTAGATATAAGAAAGAAATTGTAATAGTATTCCATAAGTTTAAGTTATTTGACTTTGAAAAACTGTGAATTCGTATCTGAATATAGATACGCACAATAATGCAACGGGGACACATGGGCCACGCAGAAGTGAGATGTGGGACTTTTGTTCCTTTATTTTTCTCACATCTTCGTTTAGATTCTCATGTTTCTTTCTCACACATTTCAAACTTTTGGCTTCAGGGTCTCTTCAGATCACATCCCACATTAATGTTATATGCTTTGTATTCTTTTTCAATAAACAAAAACTATGTTATGTTATCTACATCATGTTGACGTTACTGATCACTTTCCGTCTGTCGGCATCTTTTAACCAAAATGCTCTTAAAAAAAAAAAAAAAAAAGTCTTTTACAAACTTTTTTACAAACTTTTAAAATTACTATAAAATTTTATGTTCTAATTAGAGGAAATTGGAGAATATGGTAGTTTCTAAGTTTTAATTAGAGAATATGATAGTTTTAAGTTTTAATTAGGAAAATGTGTAGTTTTTAAGTTTCTATATGTACTTTAAAAATTAATTTTAACTAGACACACAATTTAATATTGATATAAAAACATTTTTCATGGTTTTCTATATTCATACATAGTAAATTATATTTTCACAAAATCATTTTTACAGGTTTCTTCTTGTTGTAAATTAATATTCAAAAGCTTACTTATAATTGTTTTAGACTAACTACTAGGCACATAGCTTAAAGATAAGACTTATATATCTTTTCGAGATTGTTGGGTTTGTATTGGTTGCTCAGACCGTAAAGTACACAACGTGAAACACTTGTTTTACAAAACATTGAAAACTATTACGAACATGATTATTCATTTTCTAACAACTAAGGCTCAACAACAACAACAACAACAACAAGTATATGTATGAAGCTTTGAAGAATATTGAGAACTTGTTCAGTGAATTCTGATTATCTCAGTATTTTGTAACCAAGACATGTATTATTATTAAAAGAGTGATAAAAAAAAAAGACATGTATTATTAAATCCTTAAAACAAGCAAAGGCGTACAATACGTACTGTAATGTGATTACGTAATCATACATATTTCATGTCTAATGAAATTAAGCTTCCGTAAATACTGAACTCTTTGACACTTAACTCGTTGTTACTATCTAAGCAAGTATGATCTAAATGGTTTCTTGTTTTACAAGTAATAGTTTTTTTTCATCTACTTGTAGATTGAATTTATTGCCATATCTCAATTTATTTTTCCAACTTAGCTATAGCCTATAGGTATCACGGTGCTCTCTTGATTAGTGTTACAATTTGTCCCATTGTATTCGTAGGTCAATAATAATTAAATTAACGTCATATTCTAGAGAGTAGAGTACATCAACTAATTCTACGAAATAACGATATATTCTGTCGTAATTAACTTCAACATTTACATAAAGAAAATTTACTTAAATCATTTTATAATATAAATAAATAATATTCCTAGTAATTTTGAAGCATGTATACTATTTGAGACATTAACAGTTTTTTTCTCACATCTTTTAAAAAAGTAAGTGAAAACGTAAGATTTTTACCCGAAGAGAACAAGTAAGAATAAACACATAAAAGTGGAACCGAACTGGAGACTTCCTAAAACTAAAAAGAAATAAAAAAAAAATAAAAAAGAAATCAAACAAAATAAAATAAAAAAGACAAATGAAATCCAAGTGGGTCCCATTATCCATGTCGTCTTGGTTCGTGTGTTCTTCAAACTACCATTTTCACTGTTCTTTTTTTTTTTTTTAACTTCATTTTCTTTCTAATTCTTGGGATGTCCGATAAATAAAACAACACCGAAAAAAAAACAAAAAACCCAGAAGTAAAAAAAAAAAAAAAATCTCATATCTTTCACACACACTTGCACAGTGTCTCCCATGTTACTGTACAAAGTCCACATCTCTCAGTTTCGTCCACTCTTCTTCTTATATATATATATATATTATATATACCTCTCAGCTCATTCACATCCTCTTATTAAAAAACCTCATTCAACATTTTTCTTTCTCTCTAAAGACTTCTAAAAACATACATATATAATGGAGGAAATAGATTGTCGTTCAAAGACATCAACTTCTCGGTTAAAGCTATTTGGATTCAGCGTCGACGGAGAAGAAGATTTCTCCGATCAATCTGCCAAAACTAACCAATCATCCGTATCACCGGAGCCTGGTGAGTTTCCGTCGGGATCCTCCGGAAGAAGTGGTGGTAGTGTACGAAGCCGAGGCGGCGGCGGTGGCGGCGGAGGAGGAGGAGGAGAACGTAAGTATGAGTGTCAGTACTGTTGTAGAGAGTTTGGTAACTCTCAAGCTTTAGGCGGTCACCAAAACGCTCACAAGAAAGAGCGTCAACAACTCAAACGCGCTCAGCTTCAAGCTTCAAGAAACGCAGCCGCGAATTTCTCAAACGCTGGATCAGCGTCTCCGTTTTTACGGAATCCTATAGTCTCTGCCTTTGCTCCTCCGCCTCATCTCTTATCATCGGCCATGTCTCCTCCGCCTGTGGGAGGAGGTCCTTGGATGTATCTTCCACGTGTCTCTCCTTCTCAGCTCCACGTGTCGCATGGTTGCGTGATTCAGGATGGTTCGGGTGGGTTCTCGTACGAGTGCGGGGCTCGTGACTCTGGATTTGGGATTGTTGGGTCTCAGATGAGACAAGTTCAGGCCCATGGGCCGAGACCATCGGTTAATGGGTTTTCAAGAGAGGTGGGACCCACTTTTGATGATGGCTTGGGGTTGGATTTGCATCTCAGTCTTGCACCAGCTGGTCATTGACGTTTTGTTTATGCCCCTTTTAGCTTCTGTATATTTTTCTACATTTTAATTAATTTATTTAATTTTAGTGATTTTTTTTCCCTTTTTTTTTCCAACATTCCTTAGTGACTTTAAATTCCTGTAACTGTTTCTGATCTTTGTTCTGGAGTATTTGTTGAGATTCCAAGAAAATAATATAAATTAAACTATACGACCGCAGACTAAAATAAGAAAAACAATGGGACATATATATATATCTCTAGAACTAGGTTCTCAGATCAAACTGAGGGTAGTATAACTGTTGTTAAATTAAAACATTATTATTGGAAAAAAAAAAATATAGCAGTGGAAGAACATGGAGCATAGAAAACAAGATCTTAAAAGAAATATCCAAATCATTAAACAATATTTTCTGAAACATAACAATAATTTTCTGGAATATTAAATTATATTTTATTTTTGCTACTATTTTGCGGTATGGTAGATGGTTAAAAAAGAACAACTGGTTTCACAGAATGTGTATAATCAGTATTAACTTACAAAATTATAGAAACATAATCACTCCACTATTCAGATCCATTGGATCATAATCCTTTTTATAACATTTTACCCACCATTTATAGTATAGCTAATAGATTTCAGAGGTGAGTATGAAAACTCTAAAAACTTTTGTTACAAGTTTGCTGCAAAGTTGAGCTTAAAATTAGTCAAAAGGGCCACATTACAAACTTTTCAGATTGTGTTTGAAATTGATACGCCCCCAAAGCTGATTCGGAAGTCTATGCACAATATATTTTATATTGGTGTCTTTAGTACTTTTAGAGTTCTCACATGTGACTTATTGGATCATTTTTTTTGGAACCAAAGTGTGTATTATGTTTATGTTTCAAAATATTGCAATTTGTTAGGCCTCTATTTTACAACATTGAAAGTAAGAACTTGTATTTTCTAAATATTGCAAATTTTGTTAATATATAAAATATAAAATATTTTCTTGTTTTAGAAACCCTTCGAGACCATGTGAAATATATATAGGATGATCGATGGGTATAAGCTAGTAACTCTACTTAGTGAGAAATGAAAGTCTATTAGAATCTCGATTTACCACTTTGATAGGATGTGAAACTAGGTGATCGTTGTAATTAGTCATCTATGTCCATGAATCCATCTTACACATTAATTTCAAAACATATAACAAAATCACGATACTATTTTGTTTTTTCTCATGCCCATCACCTAGTTTCGTAATAATTCTAGAGTAGATTTGCCACTATATAAAAAATAAACTCAATTTAAATGGTATCGTCGTAATTAAGTATGGCTTTAGTCAGTTTGGTCCATGGTCTTGTTAGTTTCAATTTGGTTAGAATAAAATAGTCGATTACCCAATTTGGTTAGAATAAATTTAGCTAATCTAACACATCTTGGTTAGAATTATAAGGAATTTCATATCTAGGGATTGTAGAACCATTAAATATTTTGTTCGATGATGTTCATTAGATATGATTCAACTCCAAGTTATCAAAGTCAGTTCCTCTCAATTCTTAAGTTTATTCTCTTTAAGAACATGGATATATATATATATATATATACACACACTTGCAACGAATCTAAAAGAGACGAAGAGTTTATCATAGACTTAAATTTTCCTTTTCGGAAGTTACAGAATCTGCAAACCACGGTGAATCCTTAATTACGAATATAATGCGAATCAAAGTTTAATTTTTTTTTTTTAATGGTTTGAAGTATTAAACTTGTATATACCATAAGTTATGTGTGCTGGTGTGCGCAATACGCATGCATAAAACATACATGGGTCGGATAAAACCAATTTGTTAAATGATTGTGTGATCACTAGACGTGATACGTTTGTGCGACTTTAAAGTTTAAATAATACCAAGCTCCCATGAGATATATATACATTTGAGGCTATGATACAAGCACTATGCTGGTATTTAAAAAAAAAAAAAATCAAATAGTTTCTTATCAATGTGGATGTGGATGTGTATTGCTAAAAGAAGAAAACTTGTTTAATTACAAAATGTCTATTGGTGTAACATTTAGAAAAATGTTATATGTCACAAGCTAGGGAGAAAATATATTCTAAACTACACTATGCTTTATTAATATTTAGGGGGTAGGCCATCGCATTTCGTGTTTAACACATGAAATGGGATCCAAGTCACCATGACCAGTAAAATGTATGTATGCATGACATAAAGTGTCTTTGTTTTAGATATTTAATAATGCAATTGGCAATTATATAATAATGTGTATATGTGCAGCTGGGCACTGCGATTTTTGTGCTCAAACTTAAACAAAAGTTTAGAAAGCACTTTAGAACATTGATTGGGTTAGACACTTAAAGGTTGTGATGGGATGCATTTTCAGTTTGGTATTGCGACATTCCACTTAAATCACTTTTTAACCGGTTGGGGAAAATGGCGTTTCCATAGTAGCTAAGGAGCTTCTGACTATCACAAAACAAGTTGTAAGGAAAAATATTTGATCGTATTGTATTGATATATTGGTTAGTACTGTCGTATATATACATTTAAAAAAAAAAAAAAATACTGTACTTTTTCATTAAATAAAAAAGGATAACTTAAAATCTAATTAAATTAGAAAAATGTTTACTATCCGCATTTGATAAAGTTTTCTTTAACCGTGTATTCTCATTCGGCTACCAAGAAGGACCGGTTCAAAGTTATCATGGGTTCTATCTACGACAAAAAGTTTTTTCTTTGGGTCCTTGAAGTTCAATTTTTTGCTAAATAAAAATTCTAAAGTTTTATGTGTGAACATTTTTTTTATGTATAAATTTTATGAGCCTTTTTCAACTTTTAAAAAAATCTATTGTTAAGTATCTAATTATTGAGATACGGGATTTGCTCCGGACCGTTGCACCCCATGTCCCACTCTTAAGCCGGTCCTGCTACCAATAGTCGAGCAAATACGGAGATCGTTAAAGGTTTTTCCTAAACATTCTTCTATTATTTTCTACTACTCTTAGGGACAATAATCTTCAAATCTTATGTTTTTTGCAACGATTTTTGCTTTTGTAAGTAACATTTGTTTTCTTGATCAAGAAAATTAACATTAAAAATAAGAAAGAGTGTATGTGCGTACATATAAAAGGTACCCTTTTGGAGGGAAAGCTTTCTTTAGAGTCCCAAAACGTGCTCTTTTGCTGCATCATGTGTCCTTTTTAAGGAATCATCAAAGTCCCTATCACATAACCAATCATGCAATATATATACCCTAATCTAAAAGACACACTGAATTATAACTCTTGTTTTTGCTTTTGCTTTACCACTCTGACACAATTACACATAATACATTGCATATACTCTCGTTTTCGTTAATATCAAGAAAATCGTTTCTTCAATAATGTATCATGCATGATGCTTGCACATCTGCATCCCCACCGAACACAAAAACTAATATAGTAGAAAACAATGATTTCTACTTTATATTACTCTTAGGCTGCAGTAGTCTAGACTTTTAACCTAGCGATAGCAGATTCTCTAATTAAAAAGCTATATAGCAATGTAATATTTTTTTTATTGAAAAGTATAAACGCAAATACGGAAACAAAAACTTTCTTCCACTTGTATTTTTTTTTTTCGTTTGTAAACTATACATGAATGATGTTTGATAAAAACTCTCGAAATCTTACATCCTCTGTCAGAGATTAACATAATACACTAACACACAAAAACAATAAGACTCGTAGGAGTTGAATAATCATTGTTTTGTTAATGGTAGATTAGCGAGAGCATGCGAGAGGGCCGAGGCCATTGTGTTGATACAAGTTCTTTAACATATGTTTTGTTTCCTTTCCCATCCTCTTAGACACGAAGAAAATATTTCTGAGTTTCGGAGTAACTAATGTGGAGATAAGTTAGTGGTCAAAGTACATATATTGTGGTAGGTTAGGGACAAGCACTAAGATGGCAATTCAGATTACATCTATGAAAACATGATAGGGCTTACGTGGAAAGTGAATTAAGATATGAAAGAAGGACAATCCCTAGGATTTGGCTTTTGTTGACATGAAATATAGAAAAAGAAGAAAGATGCTGTTGGTGTGTGTCGAGTTCTCGTTGGTTCCTAGTAAGTCTATGGCTTAAGTATATTCGAAGAAAGTTCTTTTCTCTCTAAATGTTTTGCAATTATGATGTTGATAGAGGAATTCCATATAGGATAAGAATAAAGTACTAGATCTTGTCGGGATACTCCTTTTTCCCACCTTTTTTTAATATACGATTCTCGTTAGTTAGAAGATTTGATTTAACAAATGTGGAAGTTACATGTACTATGTATATGAATCAACTCAAATGTAACGTTTTATTAACTTAATTGAAGTGTATATGGATTTGAACAGGACATGCTAAATTTTTTTAAAAAAAACCCAAGAAAATAACTTCATGTGGCCTAACTAATTATAAGAATTTTTTTAATGGACCCACAACTGTATCAGATTGATCTTGGTGACCTAGTAATCCAAAACATATTCCTTTTTTTCCCTGTTTGAGTTATAAAAACATTGATTGCTTGTATTTAGACACAATCCAAGAAGAATCTATAACTTTAACTCACATGGGGCGAGCAGTAATGTGTGTTCGTTTTAGTTCATTGCTTTTATCGTCGGTCCACAAAAAGATTTATTTTTGGAATCGGAGTGACCTGAGGACCCAAAGAAAAGTAAAAAAAAAAACAAAGTTCAAGTACGTATGCGTTGGATACATACATGATAAAAAAGGGTTAATTATAAAGACACTTGAAGTGGACTAGCGTACGAGACTGTACTACTTAGTTTCAGAACACATTACGAAGCAAAAGTGGTTAAGAGACATGTCTGACTCTTGTCGATCTCTCATTCGTTGCTTCATCACCTCGTATCTAAAAATTTCTAACCTGTGTCCTGGTAATATATCTATGACCTACATGCGAACATGTAACTCTTGGTCGGCCCAATTGAGCAGCTAATGAGAAAACATCAATTTCAAAATAGGGCCCAATTAGATGCAAAACTTCCAAAGAATTAAAAAAATGTCAGTAGTGTAAGCCCAATGTTAATTCTATAGAATCCGGCTATTACCATATTTCAAAGGGTTCTTTAATTTCTTCATTGAATCTTGTGTCTGACCTTAGTGGGTTTGTATTTCCCTATTTGTAGGATGTCTTCTATACTTTTATTATGGGCCTTTTTTTTAAGTAATACAGTAAAACCTCTATAAATTAATAATGTTGGGACCGGAGAATTTTATTAATTTACAAAGGTTATTAATTTATAGAGAGTTTTTTTGAATTTAAAAAATGTTATATAAAAAGTATAAAAATAAAGACAATATCATATAAATTTTTAATGCATTTACACATTAGATTATAATAATTGCATATATAATTTTTTTTAATAATTTATGATGACGATAATATTATATATTTTTGATATTTAAAGAAAAATAGAGATAAACTCTAACAAAATAACAAATTTACGAATAGATAAACAACATTAGAATCATATTTCACTAAAATATCTTATATATATATATATTAAATTTATATGATTATTAATTTATGTTATTAATGGGACCATATATTTACATAGAGATTTCAAAAAAATTATTATTTTATTATCTTATCGAAATGTGTTAATTATTACACCGGCCCAACTCGGGACTGACATAATTTATTAATTTAGAGAGGTTATTAATTTATCGAGTCTTAATTTATAGCGGTTCCACTGTAAATAGTTTTCTTTTGGCGATTATATATAAAATAATTATAGAATCAAGAAGTGAGAAACCAAAATTTGGCCAACTACCTAACTAAACCAATTCATAAAGTAAACTGATAGAATCGAAAACACAATATAATGAAATAATAGTGTCTCCAAGATCTCAAATATGATGCGGAGAATAATATACCAATACCAATTACGAGTAAAACCAAAACTAACACATAAAAAAAATTAAGGAATTCAAAAATCAAAAAGTAATTAACACTTGACGTTTTGTCAATCAAACAAATTCCCGCGCCTGCATCCTAATCTCATGGTAGAACTTTTCGATGAATCTTTCGGCCTTTAGGTCAATCGAATCATCATCTTCGCTGAAGTAATCAAAAGATTGTGGAAGCTCCCTTGTAGGAGAAGCAACTCCAAGGACACAATGTAGAGGCTCCATCTCCATCCAACTTTGCGTTATTGTATCATCATTGGACCGTCCGATGCACCAAGAAAGAAACAATAGTCGATAAATGCGTTTAAGACTCGATTTCGATATCCGAATGCTCTTCCTACGGCATTGGATAAGTGATGTTCGTGAAGGTGAGAATTGATACTCTTGGAGAAACTTATAGTTGTATTGGTGAAGGAGCTTGACCCTGTTGGCTGATCTTCTTGGTTTTATGGGAATTAGTTTGAGTCTTGGGATGATGCGTCTTCTCAAGATTGAGACTTTTAGAAGTTTCGAGACTTTTTGGAAAATGGGCCTTCTTCTTTGAGACATTTTTGATAATGATTTTGGGGTTTAATATTTAGAAGTGACATTAGTTTTGGAGATTTATAAACGATGAAAAGTTTTTGAGTTTTTAGATCTAATGAGGAGCGCCAAGCCAACCTGTGAAAAGTCGTGGTCGGTTGTCTACTTTTTCAATCATGTGTGTAAGACTACTTAGTAGCCGTTGGTGGTTCCTTTGCAATATAATTTTTTATACCATATATTTAAATAAAGGTAAATTATACTTACCTTTTCATACACCTTTTTCTTTTTCTGTACACATTTTTTCTTCCACATATTTTTTTTTTGGGGTAAAATGTTAATCTTCCACATATTTATTAAGCAACGTACCATCACATACTTATAGTGACTATTGAAAAAAAAATCAGAATTTGTTCCAAAAGATTTATAATATGGCTCTTTCTTATCATGTACTATGACATTTTTGT
Organism: Barbarea vulgaris; assembly: GCA_963667165.1. Lineage (NCBI taxonomy): Eukaryota > Viridiplantae > Streptophyta > Magnoliopsida > Brassicales > Brassicaceae > Barbarea > Barbarea vulgaris. The sequence continues at coordinate 6,062,932 of OY763887.1, forward strand.
TCAACTCCTCATCTACATTCATTATTCTTCGTTTTTCTATTCAAGTCATATATTTTTTTGCTCTTTTTTTTTTTTTCGTTTTCATTGTTCATCTAGTGGTCACCAATTGAATTTCAAGTAAATTTGAACTTTTTCCTAAAATGCAATCTACGAACCAACCCCAACAATGTTGACTCGTAAATAATTAATCTATGTTGCAACTTGCAACCTTTATATAGCTGCTGTAAATGTTCAAAAAAAGAAAAGAAGAAATAATAGCTGCTCATATGAGGGAAATATAGCTAGAAATGAGTTTTCTAAAAAATATATTTAATTATATGGGAAAAGTTTCTTCAGTTTGAAAAAAAAAAAAATAATAATATGAGATATTTTATCGAATAGTATTTCTGATGAAGTTTTTTTTTTTTTTTTTCTTTTTTATAATGCCAGTAAACTAAACATTTTCATAACTTCAGAAAACAGAACAGTGGTGTACCAAAACTATCTTTCATAAGAGTAGTAACTAAAAATTAATGAAATAGTTTATGGAAATCTTGCGTATATATTTGACATTCATAGAGATTGGTATCTATATATGTAATGTAGACAAGAATAGAAGTCCTAAAGAAATAGAGATTAGGTTATGTACATCATTATCCAATCCTAATTAGGATTTATCTCCAAATTAATAAACTGTTTCTGCTCACATTCGATTGCCTTTCTTTTTCTCCATCAGTTATACATGTTTAATTATGTCAAATGTTTATTTGCTGCTTATGTTTTCAACCAATTTGCTTAGTTCCTTTTTAATTTTTTTTTGGCTTTTTTTTTTTTTTGGGCCATCACAATTTATTTATGTATAACCATATTCAAAAATTAGAGAATTACGCTTTGGTAAAGACATATTTGGAAACTAAATTCTCGCTTCGTATTTTATTAAAATTTAACCCAAGCTTTACCAGAATTTGAAAATTTAGCTTAGTTAGTAAGTCATGCTGTGCAAACTGTATTAGTCTTAAATTATTATTTGGATAAGAATGTGTAATAGCGTCTCTATTTTAGAAAAATACCTTGAAATCGTTATAAATCCTAATAAAACTAATAAAATCTGAATTCAAATCCATCGAAAATTCGGAATGCCATTAACAAATCATCAACCATAAAATACCAATTATTTGAAATTAAAAATGATATTTAATTACTGAACCTCCAAAAAAAAAGGTAATATAGATAAAATTCCATAAGTAACACTGTAACAGTACCCAAACCTAGAAATTGGAAACGGTGACGTCGGTGAGGCCCAAAAGACTCTAAAATGGAAACAGTAAGGCCCAATAAAAACCCTCGACTTCTTAAGTAGTTCTAGATCGCATCAGAGCGGGTGGGTTAAGATCTACGGATACAATAACAAGTCAAACAAATCAAACGGTCATTAAATCAATCTCACTTAAACAAAACAACATCTGAAACCTATACATACTCACGGCGCATTTTAGCAACTCTCGTAAAATAACGAATTCTCGAAACTACCCTTCGATCCCCCACGTTAAAACGACCCTTCTTCCCCCAAAACACTTCCGTCCGTATATAAACAAACTCTTCCTCTGTTTCTCTCTTGCAGCATCCAAACCCAAACAAAAAACAAATTCGACAGAGAAAACTAAAAAAATCGAATATTCCGATTATCATTCTCTGTGAGTTTTATCATCGGAGAAAAGGTTTTGTTTTTAGGTTTTCTGAAAAAAAATCAATGGCGTTACCTAGTGAAATAGCAAATACGGTTACCAATTTCTCTTTACCAAAGGTATGGGGGACTCAACGACATCTAAGGTGTGTGAGGATCGATTCTAACGGTGACGGTGAACAACAACGACGACTCCTCCGACGTTTCCGATCTTCGGAATTGAACAATCAGAATCGACGATTGAAGGTTGAACCGTTGAAAGAAGAAGAAGAAGAAGGAATTAAAAAGTTTACGGATAAGCTTATGTCGGATTTTAGAACTGTTACTGATAGGATGAAGGAATCGATAATTAGGAAACATTACGACGAAGAAGAAGAAGAAGAGGAGGAGGAGAAACCACCGGAGATTGAGGTTTCTCCGCCGGGAGAAGCGGTGGAGGTTCGGCCATGGAATTTGAGAAAGAGAAGAGCAGCTTGTAAAGCTCCGATTTCAGGAAACGATCAGAGTAAGGGATTAGGGATTGAAGAGAAGAAGAAACGAGTGGTGATGATGAAAATTGAAGAATCGGCGAAATCGAAATCGAAATCGAGTAAGCTTGTTTATACGTTGACGAAGAAAGAGATTGAAGATGATTATATGAATATGATTGGTCAGCGACCTCCTCGTCGTCCCAAGAAACGATCTAGAACTCTTCAGAAACAGATCGATGTAAGTTTTTTGGATTTTTTTTTTTTTTTTTTGCTTCTTTGTTGATTTTTTTTTTTTTTTTGCGAATTTTGTTAATTTTTTGTTTTTGTGTTTCTTGTTACAGTTGTTGAATCCAGCTTCGTATATTACTGAAATTACTGAAGATCTCTATGAAGTTTCAGATACCACTGCTAATGGAAAGGTATAATATTTTTTACAATCCCTAAATTTTTTTTTTTTTTTTTTTTTTTTGGTGTGTGTGAGACCAATTTTGCTAATTTGTGTTTTACTAATTCTGCAGAGATGATGATGATGATGATGAAGAAGTTTTCACAGCCTTTATTTGTTGACTTGTGGAATCTTCTAGAAGTTGGAGTTTAGATCAAAATCAGAATGGAAGTTGGGAAATTACTCAATTTTTTTTTTTAAAATTATTATTCTTTTTGTTAGTGTTTTTTTTTTTTCTTCTGTTCATTTGGCTGAGAATAAACATGTACAAGTTTAGGTTCTGTTTCATTACAACATATAAACTCTTTAGCCAATGATAAATAAATAAATAGGATTTAACATATTCACCAAATCTTGCCTTTTGTATGACGATCCAAAAGCTCAATAGATTTGGACTGTTCCTCTATCGTCTCCTCATTCAATTACTACAAAAGCTTCCCTATATCGTCCATGATCGATTCAAATATCAACCTTTAAATTAAGAATCAGTCATTTTTTTCACTTGATCGTATTCGTGACAAGAAAATGTTAGTGTAAGAATGTGTCATGGATCTTTAGGTGCATTTGTATATAAGAGAATGTGCAGCATTATCTTTGCTAGTAGCGTGAACGGTCAATGATTCAAGAAGAGTGTGCGCTATATACAAAAAAAAAGTATAGACTATAAATTATTCATTGTGGGGCTTTCTTTTTCCCGCGTTGGATATGTTCCCTCGTTCTCTACCGGTTTACTTTTTTTAGGTGTTGGACAATTCAGTTAACCAATGGCTATTGTAAGACTTTTCCATTTTTTTTTATTGTAAATAATAAAAGAATGAAAAACTATTATAAAACAAAATATTTTTATGTATTTATTGTGATACATAACTTAATCAAATTTAGTAAAGATATGTAAATTATTTTTTTGATTATATAATCGTTGAAAAGAAATATCCATAACAGTTTTAGAGGATAAAAGTAAATATTTGTTGTAACATTTTGACTATGTGCTATTTTGACCAATATATCCGCTATTTGGTTGTAATGTCATGACACTAAGGAGAACGAAATATTGGTAAATTTATCCATCCAACTGTCGATATCAACAAAAAGTGGATCAAGTAAAGCATTTAAACGTCGAGAATGGAGTAAATCATCTAAAACTTTACCGTAGTCTTCCATAATAACATTCTTAAAAACCTCTACACCAGAGAGATTGAAGAGCGTGGAGTAATGCCTATACCTTCTGCTTCTAGAGAATTGGTGCCTTGTGTTAGTTGAGTGGCTGCCACCAATTTATATGATTCATGGTGGTCTCCCGTCTATTTTATTAGCACTATATCGATAACTAGCATCCATGTTGCATTTATACCAGTCTGGGGGTGGGGGAGACCATTGGCTTCTCGTGTCTCTTGTGGTATTTTGTCGAGCTATATAAAATATGTAAAATTATTTATAGTTAAGAGAAAAAAACTTGTTAGGAAATTATGGTAAATTTAGTATTTTATTTTGTAACAAAAAAGAAATACTACTATAGGCTTTTTGTCCAAAAAAAAATGTTATATCCTCATATCCCAAACTCGTATGATCTGTCTAGCCAACCCCGTGGACTGGATTTAAGTCATTTGATGATTTTTCTGGGATATTAGAAACTTTTAGGAAATTATGGTATTTGATTAGGACAATTTTTTTATATAAATTATGTAGAATTGAGAATGTGTGTTATAAGCAATGACACACGGCTTTTGCGTGTCCGCTTGATTTTATTAAATTGTTTTGAGTTGTGTCACGATTTTTCCTGCATATTCGGTTTGAGACCAAATTTGACATAATTAAAGAAATTAGAATGACAGGGTGATATTTGGCCAACGGTGATTGGATCAACCGATTGTATTGTATGGCTTGAGATTAGCCCAAACTCTTAAACTTGCATGGAAAGTTTAGTTGGCTCAGTCTCTATCTATCTGCCTTCTTCTCTATGATTTCACCGAAATTATCTCCACCGCTATGCAAAAATAAAAATAAAAAATTTAAATGTGTTGAGGATCAAATTCTAAGTCAGGTGATTTGCTTTTAAATTCTGATGAATTTTTTTTATTTATATCCATTTTTTTTTCTTTCTAAAATCAATTCTTGATCACCATTCATATTTTTCCGATTTTGATTTAAGGATTTGAAGAAAGTTGTAAAATCTTCTCGATTTAGTTAAACCTCGTCAAAGTCAACTCATTGATGTGGCATGCAAAGCATTCGTAACAGTACTATATGAAATAGATTTACCTAACAGTGTTGGAATAAATTTCTGTTTTAGTCAAAATAGATTAATTCGTGTAAGAATTTACACAGAACTATATGAAATGTCAGGTTTGCAACCGTAAATAAATCATAAATTTTGTATGAATTAGCCGTTTTTTGAAAATATAATATGGGGTTTTAAGATAATTGTTCAAAAAAATCCATAATGACAGAGCATCAAGAGGATTAGCCCATTTAAACTTTTAAATAGTTTTAGAGCTTTTAATAGTTCGATCTTGTTTAATTGTTTCAATGAGTTTGTTTTACGGCATATTTTCCGTATATTTTTGAATTTTAAAACTGATGATTTAACTTTTCTAACTTTTTTTTTTTTTTTTTTTTTTTTTTTTTGTCTAACTTCGTGTTTATTAGTCAGTCATTTTACTCCAAATTGGTTGGATGATACCGATACGTTGAAAAGAAAAAGAAATAAAAAAAACATAGAACAAATACATACAGTATAAATTTTGACTCGTGGCTAATTACTGAACCCGAGTCTAATAAGCCTAGCTAGCTCCGGCCCAGCTCTATTACGACCACTAGAGCGACGAAAAATGCCAAGTCAAAGTCAACCCAAGAACATGCATGGTCATTGAAATATTCTACTATATAGTGATCTTTATTCTTTAATCATCAGTTTTCACCACGACGAACCATTTTAAAATCATAAGTTACATATATATATATATATATATATATATATATATATCTTATTTTTGATAAATTTATTTACACGTGTTAGTAATGTTAATCTAATTTTACCCCAAATATTCCAATCAACGAAGCGTTCCTATTCTTCTGCTACACCTAGTTTGTGAATTATTCTTGTTTTTTTGATTTTTGAAATTACAGACAAAACCCACATGCTGTCTAATCTTCACATGTGCTGTCGATATAATATTCCATCATTTATACAAAACAGTAAGAACAAAAATAATAAAGACATTTTATGTTTGAAATATTTTTTTACAGTCCGGCCACAAAAAAACAAAAGATGTTTTCATAATCTTGTCTTTCTATTGGTCTTACCATTACACAGTGACCCAATACTAAAGAATCCGTCGGCAACGTTGGAGATAAACGTCGGCGGTGGGAAATTCAGAACCGGACTGACTCTAATGCCACCGTTTCCGTTTCCGAAACTGTTTCTTCCGAGTGGCTTCTTAGAATGATGATAAGGGATTGATGAAGCTGAGAGCGAAGATGATCTTCTTAAAAGAGACGTGTGTTTAGGAAGATTGTGATGAGTTTTGTGAGGGTGATGTGTTTCCTTGGGGAGCAAGTTAAGTTTAGGGTTTGGTTCAGATCCTGTTGAGTTACTCCGTGAAAGGAAATGAAGAGATCTGATTAGCCCTTTGCTGTTTCGGCTCTTGTCATAGTTGAGACTTATGCTTCTCTTGAACTGCAAGAAGAGTCCTCTTGGCTTGTCTTCGAAATCAGATTCAGGATTCAATAGAAGCTCTTTGAGTCTCATGATCTTCTTTTCTGGTGCTCTCGATGAAGAAGAAGATGAAGAAGACGAAGAAGATGATGATGATGATGAAAGAGAAGCGGATCTTTGAACCCGAAAAGTTGTTGTTTGAGAAAAAGATTCGTCTTTCTTGATCTGGACGGGAAGAATCTTGCCATTGGAGAAGATTTCATCAGCCGGAGACACTTCTTGAACAGAGCAACTCGAGCCAAAGCAGAAGTCAAACTCCGAACCTGAATCAAGAAGTGTTGAGTCTAATCTAACTTCACCATCGTCCGTTGAGTCTAGATCGTAGGAGAAAGAGATTCTTGGACTGATTCCAGAACCAGAAGCCTCCGAACAACAAACATCAATAGCCATAATCTCTCCTCTTCACTCTCTTTCTCGTCTGATATAATTCAAGAACCAAAGCCCGGGAAAAAGAATAAAGAGACTTGAAGATTTGAAGATTTGAATAAAAGGTTATAAAGAATGCAAAATGAAGAAGATTTTGTCAAAGTAAAGGAAGAAAAAATGAAGATTCTCAAGTCAAAAATGGCAGCTTCAGCTTTTTTTCTTTCTTTTGTAGATTGTCTTACGAAGGAGACAATATAAGATGGAGGGATTAATCAGCTGTTGTGTCTTTGTTATAGGTTTTCACAAGAAAACAAAAAGAAAAAGAAAAATAAAGGACGAGGGAAAGAACAAATTAATAAATAGAAAAGTAATGTTGGGATTTCAATCTATTTGTCAAAATCAATATAAAAAGATAGAGATACCCAATATATTTTTCTTCGTTAGTAAAAAGATGCTTTAATAGTTAAACGTATGTAGATGGGCAGTTTTATGCAACTAAACTATTGTTGATGTGTTCAGCATAATCCATATAAGACAAATAATATATATAATCAAAATGTTAATGATGGGTTGAATCTAACCAACTTTAATTATTTTTTTAACTGTTTGAAAGATGCAAAATTATTTAATCAAGAATGTGTCTTACAACTATGCTACAAGTCGCACGAATACACTGAATGGTGATCGCTTTGAGGACCTCGACTTGCAAACTAACACATTAAAATAAAATAAACATTTGAATTGGGTAAATAACAAGTTTTTCTTAAGAAAATGAAAATTAATTGCAACTAGAAAACAGCAAAAAGATACTGATAAAAAAATTGGCTGAAATTTGATATGATGTTCTATTGAATGTGCCTCTAAATGTTTATTTGCTAGTATATATATAATGTGCTAGATAGAATTTCAAAATACTATATCACATGTTTATATAACGAGAGTAGACATCATTTTGGTAAATTAGATGGTCATATAGAAAAAATAATATGGTACTAATTACAGAAAATAATCACTCATCTTGTAACAATTAAAATGATATGTGTAAAATCGTCCAAAATGGTGGAGACTCACTCTTGGTGTCAAAAGTTATATTGTTGTTTTCTTTTGAATACTGTGTTTTTCATTATCATAAAGAGCAAATATATACTCTCAAAACAAAAAGAGCATTCATTTTATTTTCTTTTAAACTTTTACTTTTGCAAACACTGTTAATTTCTTCTTTGGCAGTATAATATTAAGAAAAGTAATACTACTATATCACCAAAGTGATTCCTTCTGTTTATCTTTACCTTTTTGTTGGAAATAGCATATGATAATAGTGTCTGTATTTGAATCTACATAGTACAATAATTATTAATAACCGAGGGTATCATTTGATACATTGTACTTGATCATTGCCATATCTTATCTCTCAGTATATATATATACATATTACATAGACGTGCAGTAATAATATCCACTAAGAAAAGATGAACTCTATTGTTATTGTATACTGATTCAGTTTCTATTGGTTTTAATCGATGACTTGATTAAACCGGTACAAGTTGGTTCAGTGGCTGATTTTCGGGTTTGGGAATTGCTGAGTAAACCAAGTGAGAGAGGAAGCAGAGTAAAGACTCTAACTGCAGTGGAGGTTTCACTTATTATTAGAATCAGATTTGTTATTAATCTGTTTTCATCGTTTCTTTTCTTCTTCACTTGTTACAGTCTTCTTCTTGAGAGAGAGAGAGATTGAGTTCGCCACCATTGTTGTAAGCTCGGATTGAGCTCAAACTTCTTCTTGTTTTCTAGTGGATTGCCGAGTTGATTCGGCCCCAGACGTAGGCTTGATCACACCGATCTTGCCGAACTGGGTAAACAAATTGTTTCTTGTGTTTTGTGTGATTCTTTGTTAATTCGTTCATTCTTATTCTGAAATCAAACGAGTGTGAGAGTGAATGTGAGATTGTGAGATTCAGAGAACCAAATTTCGTAGAGATTCCGTAACAAAAGTGGTATCAGAGCTCTTGGGGTTTCTTTGAATCAAATCGATCGATGACGACGACATCAAGAGTTGAGATTAAGGTGTTTAATGGTGATAGTGATTTCTCACTATGGAAGATCAGAATCATGGCGCATCTTGGAGTTCTTGGGTTAAAGAAAAGTTTATTTGATTCTTCGTTGACGAAGACGGTGCCGTTGAATAAAAGCGAAGGAAAACAATCGGCATCAGAAGAAGCATCAGAGAAAGAGTCTAGTCAAACCAAGGAGATTCCAGATCAAGTGAAGATTGATCAATCAGAACAAGCGAAGAACATTATCATAAATCATATTAGTGATACAGTTCTGAGAAAGGTAAACCACTGTGAGACTGCTGCTGATATGTGGGATCTTTTGAATAAACTGTACATGGAAACCTCATTACCAAATCGGATCTATGTTCAGTCAAAGCTTTATTCATTCAAGATGGTTGAAACTCAGACTATTGATCAAAACGTCGATGATTTCTTGAAGATAATTGCTGAGTTAGGTAGCTTAGAGATTCAGATTGATGAAGAAGTACAAGCAATCTTGATTCTAAACTCGCTACCATTGAGTTTTAGTCAATTGAAGCACACTCTTAAGTACAGTAACAAGACACTGTCACTTCAAGGTATTGTGTCATCTGCCAAATCTCTTGAACGAGAAGTAGCTGAGCTTAAAGAGTCTGAGAAGAGCTCATCTACAGTGTTATACACTACAGAGAGGGGGAGACCACCTATGAGGACTCAGCAAAAGGGTTCAAAGGGGAAAGGCAGGAGCAGGTCAAATTCGAAATCGAAACTCACATGCTGGTTCTGTAAAAAGGAAGGACACGTTAAAAAGGATTGTTATGCGAGAAAAAGGAAACAAGAGAATGAAGGTCCTGGAGAGGCTGGTGTCATTACTGAGAAGTTGATATTTTCTGAAGCTCTTAGTGTCAATGATCAGCTGGTTAAAGATTTGTGGGTATTGGACTCTGGATGTACATCACACATGACATCTAGAAGGGACTGGTTCTGTAGTTTTGAAGAGAATGAGAAAACGACGATTCTTCTAGGTGATGATCATTCTGTTGAGTCACAGGGACAAGGATCCATCAGAGTTAGCACTCACGGTGGGTCTATTAAAATTCTGAATAATGTCAAGTATGTCCCTAACCTTAGAAGAAACCTTATATCAACTGGAACCCTTGATAGATTGGGATATAATCATGAAGGTGGAGCTGGTAGAGTGAGGTATTTTAAGAACAACACTACAGCACTATGTGGAAATCTGATCTCTGGACTGTATATTCTGGATGGTGAAACAGTTTTGAGTGAAGTTTGCAATGTGGAAAAGGTAAAAGATGACACAGGTTTGTGGCATAGCAGGCTCGGTCACATGAGTCTGAACAGTATGAAGGTCTTGACTGGTAAAGGATTATTGGATAAGAAGCATGTTAAGGATTTAGCCTTCTGTGAGCACTGTGTAATGGGTAAAGCAAAGAAGTTGAGTTTTAATGTTGGGAAACACAACACAGAGGATGTTCTAGGCTATATACATGCAGATCTATGGGGTTCATCAAACGTGACTCCATCATTATCGGGTAAACAATATTTTCTGTCAATAATTGATGATAAAACCAGAAAAGTTTGGTTAATGTTTCTAAAGACCAAAGATGAAACTTTTGAGAAGTTCTGTGAGTGGAAGGATCTAGTTGAAAACCAGATAGGGAAGAAGGTTAAGGTTCTAAGAACTGATAATGGCTTGGAGTTTTGTAATTCAAGATTTGATGAATATTGCAAGAAGCATGGTATTGAGAGGCATCGTACATGTACCTATACTCCACAGCAAAATGGAGTTGCTGAAAGGATGAACATAACTTTAATGGAAAAGGTGAGATGCCTGTTAAATGAATCAGGTCTTGAAGAAGCTTTCTGGGCTGAAGCAGCATCTACTGCAGCATATTTGGTAAACAGATCACCTAGCTCTGCGATTGATCACAATGTCCCTGAAGAGTTATGGCTGGACAGAAAGCCAGGATATAAGCATTTGAGAAAGTTTGGTTCTGTAGCCTATGTGCACCAGAGTCAAGGAAAATTAAAGCCAAGGGCTTTGAAAGGAGTCTTCTTGGGGTATCCACAGGGCACAAAAGGTTATAAAGTTTGGCTGCTGGATGAGAAGAAATGTGTGATTAGTCGTAATGTGGTGTTTAATGAAGAATTAGTCTATAAAGACTTGATGAAGACAGTTGAGAAACAGGTTCAACCAGAGGAAACTGATCAGTCTAAAGAAGTGATTTCTGTGGTGAATAATAAGACTAAGCTGGTTGAGGAAAGTTCTAAGCAAGGTGGAGAAAGTTCTAAGCAAGGTGGAGAAAGTTCTAAAGAAGGTGGAGTTATTCTAGTTGACTCCAGTGAATCTGAGGATGAATATTCAGAAACAGATGAAGCTCCTGTTGCTGGTGAGGATTTGAGTAATTACCAACTTGCAAGAGACAGAGTAAGGAGGGCAACAAAAGCACCTGTCAAGCTCTCAGATTATTCACAATTTGCTTTTGCATTATATACTGCAGAAGACATTGAAAGTGAAGAGCCTCAATGTTTCCATGATGCTAAGAAAGACAAAGATTGGATTAAATGGAATGGAGGCATGACTGAGGAGATGGATTCTTTGATAAAGAATTATACTTGGGATATAGTTGACAGGCCTATGAAACAGAAGGTTATTAGTTGCAGGTGGCTCTATAAGAAGAAACCTGGAATTCCTGGTGTAGAGGATGAAAGGTATAAGGCAAGGTTAGTTGCAAGGGGTTTCTCACAAAGGAAAGGAATTGACTATGAAGAAGTGTTTGCTCCAGTGGTTAAACATGTATCAATCAGGATTCTCATGTCTCTAGTAGTTGACAAAGATTTAGAGTTAGAGCAGATGGATGTGAAAACCGCTTTTCTGCATGGTGAACTTGATCGTGAGCTTTACATGGAACAGCCAGAGGGGTTTGAGGTAAATCCGGATAAGGATCAAGTCTGTTTGCTTAAAAAGTCTCTTTATGGCTTGAAACAAGCACCTCGCCAATGGAATAAGAAGTTTAACACTTTCATGATTGATCAGAACTTTACAAGAAGTGGTCATGATTCTTGTGTATATGTTAAAGAGATAAGTCATGAGGATTTCATCTACTTGCTATTGTATGTGGATGACATGTTGCTGGCAGCTAAGGATATGGCAGAAATTAACAAGCTAAAGGCTGCTCTGAGTTCAGAGTTTGAGATGAAAGATATGGGAGCTGCAAGCCGTATTTTAGGCATTGACATCAAGCGTGACAGAGAACAAGGAGTCTTGTATTTGTCTCAGTCACGGTATCTTGAGAAAGTCTTACACCGATTCAACATGAGTGAAGCAAAACCTGTAAGTACTCCCATTGGTGCACATTTCAAGTTAAGCTCTGTTGAGAATGATGAGGAATGTGTAGATACAGATAAAGTTCCTTATTCAAGTGCTGTGGGTAGTGTTATGTATGCAATGATAGGTACTAGACCAGATGTTGCTCATGCTATTGGTCTTGTGAGTAGGTTTATGAGTAAACCTGGAAGCATGCATTGGGAAGCTGTTAAGTGGTTATTGAGATATTTGAGAGGGTCAGCTGATTTGAATCTGGTTTTTACAAAGAGCAAGGATTTTGTTGTGCAAGGGTATTGTGATTCAGATTTTGCTGGAGATCTTGATAGGAGAAGATCCATTAGTGGCTATGTGTTTACTGTGGGAGGAAATACTGTAAGTTGGAAATCAAGTCTACAACAGATTGTAGCTCTGTCAACGACTGAAGCTGAATATATAGCACTTACAGAAGCAGTGAAGGAAGCTATGTGGATCAGGGGTCTTTTAGAAGACATGGGACTTAAGCCTGAAAGAGCTTCTGTTTGGAGTGATTCACAATCTGCTATATGTTTATCGAAGAATAATGCTTTTCATGAAAGAACAAAGCATGTGGCAGTAAAGTATTACTTCATAAGAGATGTGATTGAAACAGGTGAAGTTGAGGTTAAGAAGATACATACTTCCAGGAATCCAGCAGACATGCTTACAAAAGGCATACCTGTGCATAAGTTTGAAGCAGCTTTAGATCTTCTAAAGTTGCTCAGGTGAGTCAACAAGTGACTTGGCTGAAGGTTAAACTCATGTTAGTGCAGTCCGTTAGTGAAGAAGGAAACTTGAATCAAGGTGGAGTGTTATTGTATACTGATTCAGTTTCTATTGGTTTTAATCGATGACTTGATTAAACCGGTACAAGTTGGTTCAGTGGCTGATTTTCGGGTTTGGGAATTGCTGAGTAAACCAAGTGAGAGAGGAAGCAGAGTAAAGACTCTAACTGCAGTGGAGGCTTCACTTATTATTAGAATCAGATTTGTTATTAATCTGTTTTCATCGTTTCTTTTCTTCTTCACTTGTTACAGTCTTCTTCTTGAGAGAGAGAGAGATTGAGTTCGCCACCATTGTTGTAAGCTCGGATTGAGCTCAAACTTCTTCTTGTTTTCTAGTGGATTGCCGAGTTGATTCGGCCCCAGACGTAGGCTTGATCACACCGATCTTGCCGAACTGGGTAAACAAATTGTTTCTTGTGTTTTGTGTGATTCTTTGTTAATTCGTTCATTCTTATTCTGAAATCAAACGAGTGTGAGAGTGAATGTGAGATTGTGAGATTCAGAGAACCAAATTTCGTAGAGATTCCGTAACATCTATGTTAAAAAGAGGATTTAATCAGGGCCAGTGCATGTTTTCTGGTTTGAAACATTGCAGCTACAAATTCGCTCAATGGTCTGAGTTTGTATTGAATTAATATAAGTCAATCGTTGGATCAATAATACTTTACATCTATGTATAACTATATATATATATTATTTATTTTTTTTGATAAAAAATAAATTGATACTTACTTCTGGCGAACACCATAATAGATATATAAATGAAGAGACATGAAATGTTTCTGTGAATTAATTGAAGTCATTTGCTCAAATCATGTGAAGAGAACATCGACCACGTCAGTCACTAGAATATATCCTAATCTTTAGCAGTTTTTATTATATAAACGCAACTAGGGAGCATGTGTTTTGGAGTTTGATCCGATCTCAAACCCAAATGATTTGAGAACATCGTACAAGATCCAGAGAGTAGCATCTTCAGTTTTTGTTATATTTTTATTTATTAAATGGTAATCATTCACTAATCATGCTAGCGTTCGTGTTCAGGTGTACTAGTTCCATTATACAAAATAAATTGATACGTACTTGTATGGTTAATGTATTTGTTACGTCCGGCCCATTTTATTTTTCCGGTTGTTCAACGAATCAGTTCCGCATAAGGCCAGATCAATGAATTAGAAACCTAAAAAAAGGTTTGAAATCATTATTTGTTCAAATTTCAAATTCAGATGATTTCCATTTTCCAACCCCATCTTTTGTTTCTGAGTTGCAAGATTTCAATGAGTTAAAATCTTCCATTTTCCACACAAACACGAAGTTCTATTTTTTCATAAAAAAAAGAAAAAAAGAAAAAAGGTTCTATTTTTCCATGTAAACTTTGATCCCTTGGTATGGTTTTCTTTAGTGGAAAGCCATTCTATTTTTAGCTTAAATGGATGAAGTTTCTTTCCGATAAAAAAAAAAAAAAAAAAAAAAATCTACAATAAATTGGTTTATAAAGTGAATGACAAAATAAGATAATAAATTTTTCGTTTGTTGTTTGAGTATATATATATATATATATATTTAAATTCACAAGCTCAGTTCTTGTAATGTGAACTACTTGTGTTGTGCGTTCGAATAGTGGATTTTCGTTAAAATCAAGCGGAGACGTAACTTTTGTGTCATGTTTTACATTTCTGATTTCATAATTCCATTTAAGTTCTTGATCTAGTGAGCTAAGAGTTGTGTTTCAAGAGTGTGCACTTATCGCGAAGATCAAGTTCATGATCCTGGTCCCAACAAAATTATATCAGAGCTTAAGAAAATGCAATGAACATATAAATTAAAGATAATAGTTAGGATTTAACTTCTCAAAGACCCAAGCTTTACAACTAAGCCTAGAAAAAACGATTTTAAAGATGTTTAAACAGAGAAACAGAGAAGAGACAAGAGGATGAAGATGTTGCAGAGCAAAAGGAAAGTAAATGTCACAATAGAGTTCACGAGTTCAGGTAAACCAAGGTGGCCGAGAATGAATCTTGGAATCCACCAGATCTTGGAGATTACAAAAGATTGTAATTTCAGACTGGAGAAGAGATAAAAGAGTATAGAGAGAAGAAAACGAATAGCTCTTGTGTAACATCCCGATTTCTGATATATGGTGATGCATGATGAGAGGTTTAAGAGAATTGATTTGGCTATCTATGCCATTAAAGTCTACTTATCTTTTCCGTCAACCATCCGGTCAGAACTCCAGATTTAAGCGTGTTTGGCCTGGAGTAGCACTAGGATGGGTGACCTACCGGGAAGTGATTGTTGGTACCGTGTGCGTGAGACCAAAACACGAGAAAAGATCATGTGGTGATTTGTAGGGACAGTAAACAAGTCTTTAGAGTCTCTCGAGATAACAAACCATCATCGGACGAGGGTGGAGTCCATGGGCCTAGAGAGGGCATGGGGCTCACGGGCCTAGAGAGGATGTGGGGGCCCACAGAAGGTGACGGTCGAGGCGTTATAAGTGGTATCAGAGCCCTAGGTTATGTTAAACTGGTTCTGACCAGGGAGGCAGTCCTGAGGGCGCAACGAGGACGTTGCGCTCTGTGAGTGGGGGTGATTGTAACATCCCGGTTTCTAATATATGGTGGTGCATGATGAGAGGTTTAAGAGAATTGATTTGGCTATCTATGTCACCAAAGTGCATTTATTTGTTCCGTCAACTATCCGGTCAGAACTCCAGAGTTAAGCGTGCTTGGCCTGGAGTAGTACTAGGATGAGTGACCTACCGGGAAGTGATTGTCGGTACCGTGTGAGTGAGGCCAAAACACGGGAAAAAATCATGTGGTAATTTGTTAGGATAGTAAACAAGTCTTTAGAGCCTCTCGAGATAACAAACCGGCCGTCGGAAGAGAGTGTGGGAACCCACAAACGATGATGGTCGGGACGTTATATCTTGGAGTTGGAGGGACAGGTCTATTGAAGAATCTCTTAAACTTCTCGAAGAAATGAAACGAGGAATTGTCGAAGAAGGGAAGGCCACATTAAGAATGATAACTGTAATATGATGTATGACCTTGTTGCATAATTAAGATTCCATTTTCATGTTTTTGGGTTTGATCTGATCTGTTCATTATGTTCATCCACATGCTGATGACAAATGGTACATCTATCCAAGCTATGATTATATGCTCACTGCATTGTTGATTCTCTTGAAAACATTACATATTGGGTTCATTTATGTGGCTAGTTGTGACCTTCAACTTCATTATTTTGGGTTACTAAGACATTAGTTGTATATATTGCAGTGATGGTAGTATGATAAATATGAGTTGTCTTGAGTATCATATTAGAGAGGAACTTAAATAGAACAGGTCATCGAACCATGGTGGTGCTTGATCCTCTTCAAATGGTCATCACCAATCTTGAAACCGATAAGGTCACTGAACTTGATGCAAAAAAAGTGGCCTGATGCTCAAAATTACTAACACTCCTCCCTTATACAAGGTGAGAACTCTGTTTTAATAACGTTTATCTAGACATGATGTTAAATGCTGTTGTATATTAATTTGGCTCTTGATGTAGATTCCCTTTCACTAGAGTTGTATACATCAAACGGGACAATTTCCGAATGAAACATTCAAGTGATTACCATAGTCCCGCCCTTGGTAAAAAAGTAATTAATTCTAAGGTAAAAATACAAGGCAACAACACATAGATTATTAAAATGCAGCTTTCATTAAGTAACTAATCAGAACTAGAGAAATGGCTAGATGACACTAACATAAACACCTGAGTGGTGGTTTAAAATGCTTTTACTGTACCCAACCCTTAAAGAAGCTGTGCTTGGGACAGATTCCAGTTCGAGAGAAAAGGTTTAGACATCAAAACATCTCAAAGTGTTTTTGTTTTGTTTTGTTTTTTTTTTTGAAATCAAGAGATTGATGAAAATATGGTTGTTTCTTGACAGATTATTTTGCGGAAAGATTCTACCCCGGAAAAGCTTGTGCTCAACCGGACAGTCACACTGAAGGACAGCTACGTTAAAGTTGGGAAGTGATTACAATTAAAAAGTTTATGGGGTGGGCCAAATTAAGTTTTGGGTTGGGTTGCTTAGAGGTTTTGGATTGGGTTTAGGTTATGAAATACTTGTACCAAAAGGTCCAAAACCAATCCAAATAAAATTTGTTGTTGAAAAAAATTTAAAAAAATTGAATAATGATTTTTATGTTATAGATTGGATTTAAGTTGTTTGTTGGATCATGAATAGTTTGACCAAAATTTCAACTAATTTTTGTTTGGAAGATCGATATACTAAAACAGTAGCTATATTATGATTGGAAGGATTCATAATATATATATATATATATATATTTGAATGGTTTTCAGAAATTATACATTTATCTTTAATAATATAGTAGTTTACAACTTTGGTTTAGGTAATTTTTGTTTTTTATATAACTTTTATCTTTAATACTATAATTTTAGTAAACAATTTGGGTTTATTTTGGGTAAACAACAGTCCAAATCATTCAAATTTAAATTTATATATATTACTAAACCTAATTGAGTTATTATAGAAATCTATATCCAAACTAATTTGGGGTTTTTGGATTGGCTATCCCTAATTAAAATATTTTGACTTGATATGCACGTAACGCAACAACTTTTTTGTTGTTCATCTTGAATTGAAGTCAGTTGGAGAGTTTGTGAAAGTCTTTGGTCAAAAATTTAAGCTACTCAACATACGAGCCATAACCATTGGATCTTCTCTTTCTCTATCTGCTATAGTGTGATGTTGATACTTACTGTACAAAGTGACCGAAAGTTCTATGGTAGAGACTAAAGAGAGTTTAGTCTTTCCACGCATGTGATTTTGATTGACTCAAAAAATTGAAAGTGATCGTCGTGCTTTTTTTTTTTTACTCTGCTTTTCCTCAACATCATTCAATCTTTTTATCTCCCTCTTACATTGCTCAAAAGTTTAATAATTAGTTCGACGAATGTGGAATTTTTTTTGTATATGAATATTCTATAGAGAAGCATAGAGCCACATGGGAAATATTACTGATTTAGGAAGGAATAAGGTGCCCTTAGCCTTTGGGATTTAAGGATAATACTGCTGACGTTATATAGTACTTCACTAGACCCGGTTCTATGCTCTCTACATGTGAGTAATAGTGCATATGGCATCACTTATCCTTTTATACTTTTGTTCCCTTTTTTTTTTTCTTTTTTTTTTCTTTTGAGATGGGACTATGATTTTTTCACATGATGATATCAAAACAACTAAACCCAAAAGAATATATTATTCGCAAATCGGCCTTATATGAAAGAATTACTACCTCGGTTTCAAATTATTTGTCGTTTTAGGAGTTAATTTTTGTTTTACATTAGTTGTCGTTTTAGGTTTTCAATGCAAATGGTTGGTAGAATTTCTAAATTTATCCCTATTATATTAATGTTTTGACCAATAAAATAAAATCAAATATAAATTAATTAAGGGTAAAACAGAAAAATCAATTATTTTCTTAATTTACGTAAAATAACCTAAAACAACAACTAATATGAAACAGATGTAGTATAATAATAATAAAAAAAAAGTTTGATATCACATATTTAAAAAATATATTTGATCAAAGGTTTTGTCAGAGTACTCCAAATATTAGATTAAGTGAGATAAACTTAAAAAATACTTCTTTTTTTTTTTTTTTTTTTTGTCAATCAACTTACTACCATCATATTGAAATCATCATCGAGTTACAAATGGAGGGCTCTTTGCCAAAGAGTGAGACTCACTTGCTACATAAACTAAAGTACAAAGCAAATATAAGATAGAGTAACGGTAATCATCGTAGATAAAAACCGGAAACTTTTGCCAAAAAGTTTCAGAAATGATCGATTTGAAATCGAAATCCAATTCTTCTGCCATTATAGGCGATCGGACGACACAAATAGCTCGCAATATCTTCAAGACCTTTGAGCGTTTAACAACGATCTCCGTAACGGAGAAAGGTGGTGGGACGATTCTCTCCAAAATGGAGGAAGGTGAGAGGGTTCTCTCCTTAAGAAAGGAGGGTGAAAGCGATCTCTCCCAATGGGAGAAAATTGGTATTCTTCTCTTGAAAGAGTGATTTGACAATGAGAGCACATAAACTCTTGAAGTATAATAGTTGACTAGACCTTGTATCCCTATCCACACTAGCTTTGAAAGGAGTCTTCGACCAAACACAGCATTATGTCGACTTAGATATACAAAAGGATTAGCCAACTTACTTTTATGAACAAATATGGCCCTAACGGGGATTATTAGAGTGCCGCCATTATTGGAAATCGGCCAAAAGGAGAAATATCTTTGTTCCGTTGGAGTCAAAAGAACCGGCGTCGTACAACTTGATTGAAATCTTAAAATAGTTCCGGATTGATTTGACAAGTGAGGCAAGGTACTCAACAAATAATTCGATATCAACATAACAGAATCACCTGTAGTGTTGCATATCTCTGGAAATGGAGGCTGGAGTACCGACAAAGAGAGTCGAAGGTGAAGAAGGGAGTCGGAGAAACCGGTGATGATCAGAGATGGCCAAACTGGCTTATGTCGTTTAGGGTCTGCCACACGTAGAGAAAGACTAAAGCAACTGGGCTTTAAGTCCAAATGATATAATGGATCAGCAACACCACAACTTAAAGGAATAATGGGCCTGGCCCATAATGAGAACTGAACCCCTTTCTCGCCTCTTTGACCTAACCCGAGAGGAACAATGTCGCGGCGGCGGTTGACGGTGATGAGAGATTCTTCGGTAATGGCGGCCGAGAAAGGGAGAAGGGGAATCACCCGTGGCGAGCAGCTGCTCAGAACTGGAAGCACCGCCAGAGGTTGTGGTCTCGGAGAAGTCTTTACCACCGTCTTCACCACCGGTTCGAACAATGCTTTCTGGTGAGCTCGAATGTCGACAAGGCAAGCAAATCCTCTGGGCTCCGTAGATCTACAATCGGGTGTGCAATTAATCTTCGATTTATGGATTGAGGCAGATTTGGAATTGTGGGATCTCGCCAAACACAGATCGGAGGAAAGCTCATCGGCGGCGACCATTTTAGAGGACCAGAGGGGCGATGAAACTCTGGGATGCAAGGTTAAAGGCTCTCCGACCACCATAAACGAAGTCAGAGTAGGAGCGCGGTGGTGGTCGGGACAGTAACAAAAGTAAACAGACAGAATGTAAAAAACCTTAAAAGGAGAAGAGAGTTCGAGAAGAATGGAGATCTCCCGACGCCGGTGAGCAAAGGCTCCACCGGCGCCGGAAACAATGTTCAGACGATGGCTCTTAATAATGGCTCTTTTGTTTTTGAGTATTTTTTTTTTTTTTTTTTTTTTTCCTCCGTTTTGAAATTATACTTCTTTTATATAATGCAGAAAAATTCAATCGTCGTGATTTTGTATATTAAATGTATATAATTGCTTGGCGGGTAAATGGTCCATATGTGAATTTATTCGTTGAATCGAACGTAGTATTTTTAAATAGTTTACCAAATATTAAATTTACTTATCATTAATAATAATCTCATTATTTGTAATAGATTGAATTAAAAATATTTTAAAGGTAGTGTAGTATAAGGAAAAACACAAAAATATTATCAATCACGAGTTAGTTTTAAATGGAATCATGTAAATCTTCACAAAACCCACGTGCGCCAATACATACTCGACATGTTCAACCTCGAATTCTTTTTTTTTTCTTTAACAAAAAAAAAATACGAGGTTACTTTACTGTTCACCGAGACCAGTTTCTTCATGTCTTAGGTTTGACTAAATTTGATTTTGAATAAAAACTATTGAAGTGAGAGATATATGGATTATTGTTTGAAGAATGTGAACAAGATGAACTCGGAAACACGGGGCAAGATATTGAACAAGATATAAGTAGGACGATATATATATGGAATACACATATATATATATAACGTGTGGCTGTGTAGGATTTGGTGCCAAGATTACACTGTACTAGTCATAGATTTTGTAGTAAATGTCTAGTCTCATGAACCGAACCAGCTAGTATTTTAAGTCGGTGTCTCATCTTCAAATAATTAAGCATCATGACTTTTGACTTCTCTAGTATTTTATATACTAACCTATACCTAAGTACCTAACCATACAAGTAAGTACCAACATTAACATACCACACAACGACACTACTTTACCATCATTTATTTATTCTTAAAGTATTGGATTTAAGACTAGAGCATGGTTCAACTGTTTGAACTATCAAGTTGAGTTTCGTAACTTCCGACACCTCATTGTTTGCGTCTCTCGGAAAAATAAAATTAAGCTATATCAGTTTTCCAATAAAATAATTATTACGGTAGGAATGTTATTTGGTTTATATCCACTTTTACTGGTCATATCATATGGTTTTACAACGGTCTTCATTTACGCCTGATTATTTGAAGATTTAGGTTTGATCTGACAGTGTGTAGTTTGTATACTTGTATGGACCAAGCAGATAACTATTCATAAAAAATAAAAATAAAAAGATTAAGGATTTGGCATTTCCCTTGCTAGTCCAAACAGGACTTCATCTTATTTATTTCCAAAAACTTAAAAAGGGGTTTGATGATACTCTAAAAATGTTTAGACAGGTCGACCAAAATAAATGTAAGTAACCAATTCATAGTAGTTCAATAGTTGAAATATGCATTATAAGATTGTGAACTAGGGTTTAAGTTATTTTAGTTTAGACTTTGGCATGTGATGTCATCTATACGAATGTAGGTGTTAAGTTGGATAAATATGATTTTATGGGATAAAAATTCCAATAACATAGAGGAATAAATTGTAAGATCGATCCAATTGATTTTTGCCACTTGAATTATATATTTATAAATTAATTTCAACTACCATACATCCTCAATTAATGAAAATTTGACTTATACAGTAATGTTTCTGTTTAAATTGGGTCCACCTTACTTATGTCTTTTCTAAAGTTTAACTTTAACCTCTGCTGAATTTTATTTGAGGTTAGTCCACGAGTTTTGGATAGTAATCATTCGTGCCTACATTTCAAAATGTAAAATATATTGCTTTCGTTGCATAGCCTCTATGTTTTGGGTTCGATTATAACGTTTTAAAAACATTCTGAAATACTTAAAAAATTGTTCATTGATTTAAAAGATCACAAGAAATATAAGGTGACAAAAAATAATATATATAACATTTTACATACATGCACAATGACTCAATGAGTGTGATCTTTCGTTCTTGACCTCTCAAAAGTGCATCAATGTTTGTTTCAACTTTTAGTGGTACCTTTGTGTTCAAATCATTGTGGAGTTTCCATGTACTTATGAAAGGCTTCTGAAGTGACCTCCAATAATTCCATCCCATTACCAAGACTTCTCCAAAGCCACCTTTCTCTACCATTTGGTTGAATCTCTTTTGAGATAAATAATAAGAAATAATAAATGGGTCCTTTATCTCTATTATCTTATCGAACCCACTTCGAGTACTGCTGGTTCTCAAAGGCATAAGGCATCGGGAAAAAATATCTAATAATTTTTATTCTTTTGAATTTTGATTAACCCTTCAAGTGTAGTCCAAATCCATCATATGAAAGACATTTTTTTGTCTATGTATGTATTAAAGCTCTTTATCAAATGAAAGTGCATCAAACTTTTTCTATGATTACACGAAAACGAGTTATGTCAATCAAGCTAACTCCTGTAACATCGTCAACGTTGCACCAAGATATTTCAAAGAAAATATCAAATTGGTGAAGATACGACAGATTATTTATGTCCTTGAGTTATCACCTATCCCAATCATTATATTTTAATGGATATAGAGTCCTTCCTAGCTTTTGGATTTTTTCACCTATTGAGGTGAGATTAAATATGTTCTCCTCTCACAAAAAATCCACTTAAGTCGCAATACATTCAAGATTCGTTCATAAATTCCATACTATCATTATAATTCCAAACAAGATTTCATGAATTCAAAGACTTAATTATATAACAACAAACTATCATTATAAATATTTATCTAGTGACTTCGATTATAAACTAAAATGAAAAGTATAGTACTTAGTATTCGAGTACTGACCACAAAGATAAACAAATTAAAATTTAACATGCTCTACTCTTAGACCCAAGAATAATACGGTCTAAAGTTTTGAACTTTTTTGGTTACTTAAAAAACTAAAATTATCGTATAAAATAAAACCATGGTGGTGGGCTCCATCCTCTCATCTCTTGACGACTTAATTACTACTCCCTAAACTGCCAAATGTCATCCATGTTCCACATGGGATCTTGTGTGACATCCTCGTACGCTGAATAACCACTTGACACGTGGCATTCCATTGAGATGTCCGAGTTTCTCAAGTAATAATCCTCCATGCCAGGGACATATCCGCCAAATTCTTGACCATAGCCATCATGGGAAGACATTAATGAACTATCCATGATATTATTGTTGTTGTGGTCCATAAAAGGTGGAGCTGTCATGAGATCAGACATGAAAGTTGAAGTTGAAGTAGAACCGTCCATGTTGCTGAAACCCGGGTTCTGACCCGAGACCGTATCATTTTGTATACTCATCATCATGGAGTCGTGAGATTGAGAAGGAAGAAGAAGAGGAGAGTCATTGTTATAGTTATTGTTGTTGTTTTGGGGACAACAATAAGTAGTAGTAGTAGTAGTGGATGAGTTTTGTTCCATCTTCTCGATCAATCTAGGGACCCAGAAACTACGAACAGCATCAAAGAACTTGTCGCTGTTAGATTCTATGTTGAGTTGTCGAGCTTGTTTCTGAACTCTTGTTCTCCAATAGTTCTTGATCTCATTGTCCGTTCTTCCCGGTAAATATTGTGCAATCTTGGACCACCTTGGAAAACAAAAATCCGATTAGAAATTAAATAAACCAAAAAATAAATAATAATTAAAGACACACTTAAAGATATAATGAGAGTGACTCATGACTCTTACCTATTACCCCATTTAGAGTGAAGCTCAAGGATTAAAAGCTGTTCTTGAGGAGTTAGATTCCCTCGTCTTATGTCCGGTTTCAAATAGTTTAACCATCTCAATCTACAACTTTTTCCGGTTCTCTTTAACCCTGTTTTCATTAAAAAAAATAAAAAAAAAGATAATAAAGATGGTGATTATAGTAAAGTGAGATTAGAGAATCTAATTAAATAAATCAAAATCATGTTTTGAGAATAATTACCGGCACATTTGGCGACGTAATTCCAACGGCCTTCACCGTTATGGAGAATGTAATTGGTGAGAAGAGTGTCTTCTTCAAGAGTCCAAGGCCCTCTTCTTAGCTCTTCATCTTCACTTTCTTTGATGAAGCTCTTCTTCGTCTTCTTCACAGAATTTTCCATCCTTACTAATTAATGTTATTTGTTTTGTGGGGTTTGGTATCTTTTAAGCTCTATGCATGCATGAGTGTATAGAGAGAGACTTCAATAATTAGTGCTTTGACAAGTGAAAGTGAATCCATAGGTTCTTGGGAATTTTAATTTATAGACTCGTGGTATTGGAAAATGTTCATACTTTAGCCATCAGCGTGCTTTTTTCCAATGCAAATTTAAATCTCACACGTTTTTAAAGTAAATTAGAAATATTTCTTAATTAGCTTCTCGTTTTAACTTTTAACTCATAAAAGAATAATATTAACATTGTTAAGCAAACACATTAAAAAAAATATATTTATAGATCTTAAAATGAACCAGACATCTACTCCATTTAACAAATAAAAATGTATAATGAAAAAATGATAGTATAAACTTACATATATTTTAATATTTTTTACATAAAACCTTATTTAGTATTTAAATAAAAAATTCAACAAATATAAAAACACTGCATAATACAAATGATCACAAAACATCACATCAAATTTTGCTTCAAAATTAGAAAAAATTAAGAAAAAAATTGAGCATTTAAATTATCTCACAAATTGAGCAGAGTGTGTTACGATGAAACGGAAATGAATTTTGGTCACAAAAATTGCGGGTGTGTTATGCAATTAAAAATATTGAAAATTTGCTAACAAAACAACACATACATGAAGACTTTTTTTTTTTTTTTTTTTTTTGGTTCTAGTAAAATAATAATACATCTAAATATGACTTATTCAAATATATAATTGAGTATATGCACTAAATACCCTTTAAACAAAAAGTATTTAGGGAAATACCCTTTTCTAAATAGTGTATGTCAGAAGGCGAAAGAAAATGACGCATGAGACCTTACGCGTACTGAGCTGCGTACCGACAGCCCTATCACATGTAAGTTTCTCTGTCTCTTTTTCCAATAGACGCAACAAATCTTATAGAAATATTTGAAGAAATTTTTTTGGAAAAAGTGATATTTAATTTTTCTGCGCCTAACCCCAAAAAATAACTTTCTTTCACTTTCACGAATTTAACATCTTCTCCTCTGTAACGTAGTGTACTGTTCATCTTCCACATGCGACTACTAATCCGTTTGAAGACATGCCAAACTGGAAATCGTTGCCGGTAAATCATTCATACTCATTCTCCTCTATCACTGTCTCCGTTCTGGGTTTTCTCTGTCACCGCTTACCCCCGCTTCTCAATATGACATGTTCTTATAATACTTGCTTATGTTAGTATATCTTGCAATATTGTTAAATGACGTGTTATTCTTTATTATTAAGTGTAATTTCCCAAAATGAATGTCATATTATTTTGTATCAATACTTTATTTCACTTTCACGAATTTAACATCTTCTCCTCTGTAACATAGTGTATTGTTCATCTTCCACATGCGACTAATAATCCGTTTGAAGACATGCCAAACTAAAAATCGTTGCCGGTAAATCATTCATACTCATTCTCATCTATCACTGTCTCCGTTCTGGGTTTTCTCCGTCACCGCTTACCCCTGCTTCTCAATATGACATGTTCTTATAAGACTTGCTTATGTTAGTATATCTTGCAATCTTGTTAAATGACATGTTTTTCTTTATTATTAAGTGTAATTTTCCAAAATGAATGTCATATTATTTTGTATCAATACTTTATTCCATTTTACACGTATATATTCATTTCGCCACTTGTTTTCTCGTCTCCAGTGCGTAGTTCGCCCCATAGTTACACCTTAAACCTCTGATGGCGATAATGACGGAATAGCTACTTGGGCTGATGCAGTTGATGATCCTCGGGTTGGTCGTATACTGCAACTCCTAGAAAATAACCACAACTTTACTGCTTCCATGTTTTCTGGAGGACTCTTTCCGACTTGAAGCACATTACTTGGAAGGGCTTCGGTATGTGTGTTTGGAAGCGGATCTCGAGAAAGGTAAAATGCACATATTTAAAGGCATAAACCATCTACCAGACGCGACATTTATGATGGTGATGGTGGCTACTTGCGGTGGTGAGATTCAGGTCATAGATTTTTTCACAAAGCAATTACACCGTCTTCCGTGGTGAGAAGCTCTACGCATCGGTGATTGGTTGTTCAATCTTGTCCACCGTATGGGCTCCCTAAATAACTCCACCTACGATGCTACCGGTTGCGCGATTGTGGCCATAGCCACCGCATCGAGAGCACCGTGTCATCTGTCGTGGTTTCTTATAATACATTTTATGTTAGAATACCTCGCAATTTCGAAAAATGCCATGTTATATATATTATTAAGTGTATTTTCTCATGATATATGTTATGATAATACTTGTTTATATTAGTATATCTTGCAATCTTTTTAAATTACATGTTATATATATTATTAAGTGTATTTTCTTATAATACTTTTAAACGTTGACTTGGTTTTATCACACTAATTCTTCTTCTTCAGGAATATTCAACATGGCGTAGATAAAAATTACAATTCATTTATTTATAATGGTGACAATTTTAAAAATGCTGCATGTAGCCGACAACGTTTATTTTGTTGTCGCTTACACACCTACGCCTTTTTGTCGGAACCTATACATCGCGCGCCTCAGTCCGGGACAGTTTCGTCTTTTCATTACACCCAAAAGGGTATTTCCCAAAAGTTTCTGCACAAAGGTTATTTACCTAATAAACTTTTTTTCTAAGGGTATTTACCTAGTTAACTCTATATAATTTTTGAAGAAACTATTTATTTGAATTAGTCGAATCCAACAATGGTCCAGGTATATGATAGATAAGAAGTACAGAATATATCGATACAGTTTTTATTAACTTTTTTTGTGACGATGAAAAAAAATGGAATTTGGTGATTTAACTATATGGATTAGATGTTCACATGGAAAGAATATGGAACAAAATTTTGGAAGAGGAAAGTACATTTATATTCTTAAATAAATTAACTTTACTGGGGAAGCTTATAATAGTCACTCATAATATGCCAAAGAACTAACCTCTTACATCTGTAAATTGTTTTTTTTTTTATTTTTTTTATTTTTTCTTTTTCTTATAGAGTTTGCCTTTCGTTTTCTCTTACAAATTTACAATGATTCAGTTCTAACGATGTTTTCAAAGATGTTAGTCTAGATAAATCATACAGGTCCGATTCTAGCCAAAACAAATAATACCAAAACCTAATAAATCATGCATTGTCCCATAAATTAATGATTGAAGTTTTTAACAAAAAAAAAAATTAATGATTGAAGTAGGAAAAACCTCTATCTTCCAAAAAAAAAGCTGAAAACGAATACAAACTGACAAAAATGGTAAGAAATCAAAGCTCAAAATTATATTTGTTGTTAAATTAAAAGTATATTCATTGAATATCACGCAAATGCGAATAGAAACCAAAACCTATCTCTATTAAGTTTAATTTTGAATCAACCATATTATTATTTATTTTCTCTTCTTTTTTTGGTTTACAAACCATATTATTTTTAAGTCAAGGTAACTCAAAAATATAAACGAGAAAAATAAAAAGGTAATTAACTCAGGATTTTTTTTTTATTATTTCACCCAAACTATTTGAAACTCGGAACAAACACCTCAAATGTTTCCACCTATTGAAGATTATTATGAGTTTAATCCATCTATTAGAGAATTTTATTGTGGAAACCCCATTATATGATCATGGACATATATTGAATTTTATTTTAACAAAAAAATATACTCTCTCCGTTTCAAATTAGTCATCGTTTTAAAAGTAAATTTGTTTCAAATTAGTTGTTGTTTTAAGTTTTCAATACAAATATTTGGTAGATTTTTCAAATTTGTCCATATTATTTTAATATTTTGACTAATAAAATTAAATTAAATATAAATTAATTAAAAATAAAATAAAAAATCAATTATTTTTTTAATCTATGTAAAACAACGTAAAATAATAATTAATATGAAATGGAGAGAATATATATTTGGACATGACACAAATTATATAAAATTGCAACGTTGATGTAAATGGTAAAGCTAGAAGACAGCTATTTTTAACGACAATTTCTAGAAGCCAGCTAATTTATCCGGACTTCTATAGAATCGCATATATCCTTCAAACTTTGAATATTCAAAGAGTCTTACTGTATATCAGTTTTCGTTAGCTCATATTGTATTATATATATATTATTTTGTTAAACAAATAATAATTTTTGAAAAATAAGAAAGGGCCGTGTCGCTTTAGGAAGCCAAAAACTGTCTATGTGCATGTATTAAAAAACTTATGGTATTTGCTAATGACTCTCTCGTACTGTTCAAACCCAATCTTTTGAACATGATAACTCACAAAACTTGTAAATAAAGCCTAAAGACCAGGAATAAAGAAAATAAAGTCGATTTGACATTTGTGTCCTCATTATCATCTTATCAAATAAACCAACAATGACATTTTAATATATTGTTAGTATAGTATTAGTAACACTTATTGTTGGTTATAGAATAGATGTAAATGTAAATGGTTCATCAAAGAAAATTATTGTCGATAACTCACACATTCACAATCTCAGATTTAAATCCGAACTGCACCACGACGACAACACCAATACAAATGATATACTGTTTATTAAGATTATGAAAAATAATTTTTCTAATACTTAATTACAACATTTGCCATTACAAATTAGTTACAAAATATTTATTTATTATGAATTGTTGAAAGATATATTCGTCAAAATACATTATAAAAGTTATTTACAATCTTAACTACATTTTTACCATATATATGCCATATATTTAATGATAATAATAACTTCAAAAAATCGTTTGTTTATAATTCCTAACAAAATACGTTCAATATTACAATAAATTAAATTTTATTATCACTAAATCATCTTCCAATCTTCGAAACCATTAGAGCATCTGCACTGTGAGTCTCTAATTGAGTCTCTCACCAGCAAAAAAATTTAAAATATTGAAAAAGCAAGAAAGAGAATAAAGTGAGTCTCTCAAATCAGAGAATCTGGTTTTGAATTTTATTTATAGTTTAAATTTTATATAAAAAATTAAATTATACAAAAACTCTTAAAATAATATATTTGAGAGATTATGAGAGATTCTCCCCACTGCACATGCTCTTAAAATCTCTTATTTCCTTTTACCTCTAATTAATCGATTGTTAACTATAAACTCAAATAAAATCATACCAAAACTAGTAAAAATTATTTAAATGCTTAATTAATTCCACCCTATCATCATCAAGTAAGTAGTGTAAGATAGACTGATTCTTTTCGAGTCTCAAAGTCCACAGAGATTTAAAAGAACCAATGAAAACATTTTTCACCAGATCAATGTAAAGAATCAATAGGATCATGCAATTAGGTTGATCTTGAGACCAAGTTGCTATACAGATTCTTGTTAAAGTAGAGTTCGAGTGCGGACATTATACAAGTCATATATTCTGTATAATCATAATCAAAGATAAGTTGGGACAGCATTATCACAAAAAAAAAAAAAAAACAAGTCGGTAACAAATTTAAATATCCTTTTTAATAATATATACATGTCCTTATCGTAGTTTCCTTTTTAGGATAGCATAAGGCTCAAGAAGAAGAGGATCAAAACAAATATCTCATTCTCTGGATAAATTCTTTTTGCTTCGTAACAAGTTGCTTGACTCTGTAGTAATGCATTTAGATTCAGAGGTGAAGTACACAACTTGGTGTAATGGATGTTGTAATCAAACTTGTCGTAACAGTTCAACTTTTGTTTTCTTTATAGTTGTTTTTTTTAGACTGTATTGATATAAATGAGAACAAACTTGAAAACAAAAGTGAATATTACAAAGTTAAGTCCTAGTAGATAGTGATAGATCAAAAATAAAACACAGAGACATGTATGATAGTGTAAGCCTCAGACTACCAAGGCTTTGTACTAACTTACTCAGAAGAAGAGGAAGAAAAACAACATTCACTCATCTGACGGAACCAAGCATTCGTCGACCATTTCCACGAGGTTTGGATTCTCTAGCGCAGCCGCTACACGTTCTTTATCGTTTAGTTGTTTATTCACTGCATTTTACGAGCAAGAAACCAGAGATGTATAAAACTTGTACTAGTGCTTCAAACAAAATATGGATCTGCTAATATAAGAATCAATTGAAACTTGCTCTGTCTCTCTATTTCATTGGGGACCAGGTCGATCTAAACCACAACACGTATATTAAGGAGATGGGTAGATATCGAAAAGATGACTTACGTGCATCTTCTGTTGCGTGAGAACCAGGTGCTACCCTTATATCAATCTGAAACATGAAGAGCTTTTTTAGCATATAAACATTTGTGGCAGTCGTAATAACATATAGTAGAGGCTAAAGCTATATTCTCTTCGCAGGCATCACAACAGTTGCTTAAGAATGAAACAAAAAAAAAGCTTCTTTCTGTCACATATCACAAGGAGAATATGAGTTAGTGAACTTTTATATAGTGCAACACTTCATGAATACAACTCTCGCCAAATGTTCTTGCTTCGATTATGTTCAAACCAGTATCAGTAATGCGTAAGTCAGATACGCAGGAAACAAGAATTAAGAACCGGTAATATCAGAAAGCTTGTACCTTGTATCGAGGAGGAAGGCTTCGCATAAGTTTCACACGGACACAAAGACCGATAATGGTTGCCATACTACAATGTTCCACAGTTGGAGTGAACGTAACCCTGAAAAGGAATAGCAGAGCTCAGCAAATTGGCTCCAATGCAAACTAAAAACTTCATAAAAAAAGTTCAATACCAAAGATTTACCTAACATGACTATTCGGATCATCCACTTCGACTGAGTCTTCAGTAACTACTTTGAGTTCTTCCAGCGAATAAGGATGCTCTGGATCTTTGATATCTCTTATATGATGTGTCGATCGTTAAGTTAAAAAAATAAAAAGATGATCCAATATCCTTCTATATCAACTAAACACATACTTATGAGAAATTAAGTATACGAGAACAAACTCCTAATAGCATAAAGAAGCAGGCTTTAAGCTTAAGAAACATGCCAAGTTGTTCCATAACTTAACGAAAACATATCTATATGCATACAGACAAGCTACTGCTAATTTCAGTAGTAGATGATGAAACAGTGGTAATAGCAAAGGATATCAAAAATCTCAAGTTGATCAATTGCTTCAGCTGCAAACTCATCTGTATTGCTCGAATCAGTTCGAACACGCCTCTCTTTTTTCGCGTATATGATTGGGTTCTCATTAATTAACCCAGAAACCATTTTTTTTTTTGTTCCCTGCCAAAGTATTAAAAAACAATGATCCTTAAACACAGATATAAAGACTCGTCAAATTCTAAATTTTGTTTGGGTGTTAGAGAAGAATGTAAATGTTAGTAGAGTGATTGATTTAAGTTATGCAAGTGTTTAAGGTATCTTTTAGCTTTTTAAATTAAGAACATTTTGCATCACTATGAAAACCATAAATAGAAATTAAGATGTGTGCTAGTGTCCGAGATAACTAAAGCTTATGCTGATGATTCAATGAGAAGAATCAAGCATTCAAGCCCAAGAAAAACCATTAGGCCATCATCTACAAAAATTAATAAAATATAAACAATATTCTAACAAAATTTATAATCGAATTTCCTTGAAAACTCAAGCAGAAACGTTGGCTAATTGAAGATACACATCTAGGGTTGTAAAAAAAAATTGAAATTCTGAATTCATTTGAGCAATATTTGAAACAAAAAATCAAAACTTGTCAAGAATCAAACACAGTTTCTGATACTACTCAATTACTGGAAGGTTCAACATCGAATCAATGATTTTTCAATATAGAAGAAAAGAGATAACATAATCTCACCAAACAGCGACGGTTCCGAGACGGAAGCGGCGAGGCCTCTTAACACCACTGATGTACGGTCTCTCTGTTTTCCTTGCCGCCTGAAAAAGACTCGTAAACCTTAGAAATCGATTCTCAAATGAAATTAACCCTAACATAATCTCAATATTCACAGCGATTAAAAGGATTAGAAATCTATAATCTTCGTATCGCGAGTTGCTCACTTGGAGTGAATAAGTAACTTGATTTCTGCGATGGACTAGAGCAAAACCCTAGGCGATAATCAAACAGAAACTTGAGCTAAGTTGGACTAGAGCAAAACCCTAGGCGAGAATCAAACAGAAACTTGAACTAAATTGGACTAGAGCAAAACCCTAGGCTAGAATCAGCCAGCAAACAGCGATGAACAAAGTTACGGAGTGAGAAGACGAACTTAGCGTGGAGAGAGCGAGATGCGGTGCGCGAGGTAGATGAGAGAAAGAGGATGTGCACAAGCCAGAGGCGGCTTAAACCAGTTGAGAATGTGATGGGAACAGGAGGATTGGCTCGGCGATGGGGTTTGTAGCTAGCGACTGGGTTCGAGTCTTTCCGAGACTCTCAGACTGCTGTGATGAACGGAGCCATCGATGAAGGAATAAGAGATTTTAGATTTAGGTTTTAGATTGCAAAGACTCTCTATGTATCAGAGAGTTTAGTTTTTCTTTTCCTTTTCCTTTTTCTTGTATTTTACAATCTATATTATATAAAAGTTGAAGCTATAGTGTTTTGAATGCGTACACATAGGATTTTAAAAACGCGATACTATTGGTCCACGTCAATATTTAACATAAATTCTCGTAGTAACTTAACAAAATCTTAAAAAAAGGAAAAATCGATATCTGCCAAAAACTGAAAAAGTAAAATCATCGCCAAAAGAGGAAACAAAATAATATAAATTACTCAAAATATTAAATTTAGTATATAATAAATATTATGCCTTAATTTCTTATTAAGCAACAATATAAAAGAAACTACTCAAAATAATAAGTTTCCTTAATTTTTTATTAATGAATAATTAAGAATAATATTTTTCATAACTTCATATTTTCATGATAATTAATATAGAAATTATTTAATATGAAAATACTAAAGAAAAAAAATAAATATGTGCCTTTAAAATAAAGACAATTGGTCGCATAATAGTTTTGAATCTTTATTTTATTCTTAATCTATACTATATAAAAGTTGAAGCTATAGTGTTTTTAACGCGTCCACCTAAGATTTAAGAAACGTGATGCTATTGGTCCACGTCAATGTCCATGTCAATTTTTAACATTAATTTTCACGATAACTTACCAAAATTTAAAAAAAAAAAATCGATATCTGCCAAAAACTTAAAAAGTAAATTATAACCAAAATAGGCAAAAAAGTAATATAAATTATTCAAAATAATAAATTTAATATATAAAGAAATTGAGCCTTAATTTCTTATTAAGAAACAAAATAATAGAAACTACTCAAAATAATAAGTTTAGTATCTAAGAAAATTATGCATTAATTATTTGTTAATGAATTATTAAAACTATATTTTGTTTATTATAACATCATATTTTCTGATAATTAATTAAGAAGTTATTCAATATTAAAATATTATAAAAGAAAAAGAAATATGTCACTTCTCGAATAATAGTTTTGAATCTCTATTTAATCTTAGATAGCATATTGTATATAGATGGAGGAGAAAAACAGAAAAAAAAATAAACCCTACAGTAAATCTATACTAAAAAAGAAGGAAGAAAACAGTTGTAATTGTAAAAAAAATTCAGATGTTAATTAAAATGAATAATGTGCTAAATTAATTTGGAAAAATTAAAAAAAAAAAAATGCTAGAAGAATAAGTGATAGCTTAAGAAAAACTATCATCACAAAAAAAAAAGAAATATTAGCATATTTTACGTACATATATATTCGTATTTAAAAATATTGAAAAGAAAAAGTAAATAACACTTATTTAAAAAACAAATAAAAAGTATAAAACATAAAGTTTTTGGAATGGTCATTTACAAATAAAAGAAAAAGATAATAAAAATGTTAGAGGAATAATTGATGCTTAAGAAAAAGATCATCACATCACTCACAAAAGAAATAATAAAATATATTATGTATATGTCTATTTGTAGTTGAGAATGGAGAAAAGAAAAAACATTTAGATAATTTTGAAAGAAAAAAAATTATTGTACATGCTATTTGTAAACTTTAAAAACCAAATACATGAATTAGAAAATCTCGCATATGTAAATATATTTGAATTGGAAAAATAAAATGAAATTTAAATACCCAAAAAAAACCAAAATCATATGTAAATAAATTAAGAATTTAAAAAGAAAGGAAATAAGGAAAGCAAACTCAAAAAATGAAAAATAAAAAATACCCTACTAAATGGAAAACAAGAAGAAGAACAAAATATTACATGATTAAATATATTGAATGCATAAAATATCATATACATACTTATGATAAATTTTAGAAAAGAGATTAGTTAAAAAAATATGAAAATAGTTAAAAGTATGGCACAATATCTATGCTTAAAATTATGTTTATAATTGAAAAAGGATCTTATAATATATATGATCTTACCAAAAATGAATTTTTTTTTTTTTAAATTACACATTAAAAACATAGCATAAATTATCAAAAAATTTAAAACATACTAATATATCAGATAGTAATAATTGACTATTTATTATCAATTTATTTTCTCAATTTACATTACTATACTCACTAAAAATTTGCTTTCAAATAGTTAATATATATTATTATCATCTCCTATATAAATATTATAAGTTGCATATAATTTTGTGAAATATATACTAAAATATCCACGCGTAGCGTGGATCCAAAACCTAGTTCAGTTAAAAGTCTACTAGATTATTAACCCGTGCTACGCCCGGGTGCTATATTTTATAATATTTAATTTGATAATTTTGTGGATTTATTTAATTTTGACTACTGATTTGTTTACAGATTGTAGTAGATGTGAATTGTTAATAATGTTCAGTACAGACTCAAATAAGGGGGCAAGAGGCGCGATCGTCAGGAACCCCATCTTGTATCCTCTGCTTATGAGGCATGAGTTTTTTTTTCTTTATAAAAAGATATAATATTTAGATTTAAAGGGGCTCAAATTTTTTTTACATGTGTATATAAAAATATATATATACACATATATATATTTATTTAACAAAAAAATTTAGCAAACACCTAAAATAAATTTAAGGGGTTTAAATTTTTTTTCTCACCCCGAACCCTGAAAAATGTTGAGTCTTTACTATTAAATGGTGGAGAAAAAAATTACGAGCCATATAAACCGTTTTCACATATTTACGACAATTGCCACTCGGTTTTAGTTGTGAAAAAAAAAAAAAAAATTTTGGGCATTTCAGAGATTTTCCACGCGGATCCGAGCCGACACGAGCCAAATGTCAGTTTCTGACCCGGTTTGTGGGACGCGGATCCTAATCTCGGGTCAATTTCTTCCCGTTTGTGAACATTCGACTTAATCCAATAAAGTAACAAAATTAGATGAAGGAGCTGTTTAAGAATTATCCAATTTCCATCTGTTAGAAGACGACGACACACAATACTGGGCTCTTCCTTTTTCATCTTCTATGGGCTTTTAGTGGGCTAGGTACTAAATGGACTTATAACTAGTGGGTTTTTTTTGTCGACATAACTAGTGGATTTTAAACTATTGTTAAGTTTACTTGTGGTTATTTTTTTAATAACTAGAGTTTGTTGATTGTAATAAAAAAAAACTAGATTGATAACCCGTGCTGGCGCCCGGATGCAATTTTTTTTAGTTATATTTTGTGTTTTTTTGTGTGTGTATGTTAATTAAATTCTAAATTTTGTTTGGGTGTTAGAGAAGAATGTAAATGTTAGTAGAGTGATTGATTTAAGTTATGTAAGTGTTTAAGGTATCTTTTAGCTTTTTAAATTAAGAACATTTTGCATCACTATGAAAACCATAAATAGAAATTAAGATGTGTGCTAGTGTCCGAGATAACTAAAGCTTATGCTGATGATTCAATGAGAAGAATCAAGCATTCAAGCCCAAGAAAAACCATTAGGCCATCATCTACAAAAATTAATAAAATATAAACAATATTCTAACAAAATTTATAATCGAATTTCCTTGAAAACTCAAGCAGAAACGTTGGCTAATTGAAGATACACATCTAGGGTTGTAAAAAAAAATTGAAATTCTGAATTCATTTGAGCAATATTTGAAACAAAAAATCAAAACTTGTCAAGAATCAAACACAGTTTCTGATACTACTCAATTACTGGAAGGTTCAACATCGAATCAATGATTTTTCAATATAGAAGAAAAGAGATAACATAATCTCACCAAACAGCGACGGTTCCGAGACGGAAGCGGCGAGGCCTCTTAACACCACTGATGTACGGTCTCTCTGTTTTCCTTGCCGCCTGAAAAAGACTCGTAAACCTTAGAAATCGATTCTCAAATGAAATTAACCCTAACATAATCTCAATATTCACAGCGATTAAAAGGATTAGAAATCTATAATCTTCGTATCGCGAGTTGCTCACTTGGAGTGAATAAGTAACTTGATTTCTGCGATGGACTAGAGCAAAACCCTAGGCGATAATCAAACAGAAACTTGAGCTAAGTTGGACTAGAGCAAAACCCTAGGCGAGAATCAAACAGAAACTTGAACTAAATTGGACTAGAGCAAAACCCTAGGCTAGAATCAGCCAGCAAACAGCGATGAACAAAGTTACGGAGTGAGAAGACGAACTTAGCGTGGAGAGAGCGAGATGCGGTGCGCGAGGTAGATGAGAGAAAGAGGATGTGCACAAGCCAGAGGCGGCTTAAACCAGTTGAGAATGTGATGGGAACAGGAGGATTGGCTCGGCGATGGGGTTTGTAGCTAGCGACTGGGTTCGAGTCTTTCCGAGACTCTCAGACTGCTGTGATGAACGGAGCCATCGATGAAGGAATAAGAGATTTTAGATTTAGGTTTTAGATTGCAAAGACTCTCTATGTATCAGAGAGTTTAGTTTTTCTTTTCCTTTTCCTTTTTCTTGTATTTTACAATCTATATTATATAAAAGTTGAAGCTATAGTGTTTTGAATGCGTACACATAGGATTTTAAAAACGCGATACTATTGGTCCACGTCAATATTTAACATAAATTCTCGTAGTAACTTAACAAAATCTTAAAAAAAGGAAAAATCGATATCTGCCAAAAACTGAAAAAGTAAAATCATCGCCAAAAGAGGAAACAAAATAATATAAATTACTCAAAATATTAAATTTAGTATATAATAAATATTATGCCTTAATTTCTTATTAAGCAACAATATAAAAGAAACTACTCAAAATAATAAGTTTCCTTAATTTTTTATTAATGAATAATTAAGAATAATATTTTTCATAACTTCATATTTTCATGATAATTAATATAGAAATTATTTAATATGAAAATACTAAAGAAAAAAAATAAATATGTGCCTTTAAAATAAAGACAATTGGTCGCATAATAGTTTTGAATCTTTATTTTATTCTTAATCTATACTATATAAAAGTTGAAGCTATAGTGTTTTTAACGCGTCCACCTAAGATTTAAGAAACGTGATGCTATTGGTCCACGTCAATGTCCATGTCAATTTTTAACATTAATTTTCACGATAACTTACCAAAATTTAAAAAAGAAAAATCGATATCTGCCAAAAACTTAAAAAGTAAATTATAACCAAAATAGGCAAAAAAGTAATATAAATTATTCAAAATAATAAATTTAATATATAAAGAAATTGAGCCTTAATTTCTTATTAAGAAACAAAATAATAGAAACTACTCAAAATAATAAGTTTAGTATCTAAGAAAATTATGCATTAATTATTTGTTAATGAATTATTAAAACTATATTTTGTTTATTATAACATCATATTTTCTGATAATTAATTAAGAAGTTATTCAATATTAAAATATTATAAAAGAAAAAGAAATATGTCACTTCTCGAATAATAGTTTTGAATCTCTATTTAATCTTAGATAGCATATTGTATATAGATGGAGGAGAAAAACAGAAAAAAAAATAAACCCTACAGTAAATCTATACTAAAAAAGAAGGAAGAAAACAGTTGTAATTGTAAAAAAAATTCAGATGTTAATTAAAATGAATAATGTGCTAAATTAATTTGGAAAAATTAAAAAAAAAAAAATGCTAGAAGAATAAGTGATAGCTTAAGAAAAACTATCATCACAAAAAAAAAAGAAATATTAGCATATTTTACGTACATATATATTCGTATTTAAAAATATTGAAAAGAAAAAGTAAATAACACTTATTTAAAAAACAAATAAAAAGTATAAAACATAAAGTTTTTGGAATGGTCATTTACAAATAAAAGAAAAAGATAATAAAAATGTTAGAGGAATAATTGATGCTTAAGAAAAAGATCATCACATCACTCACAAAAGAAATAATAAAATATATTATGTATATGTCTATTTGTAGTTGAGAATGGAGAAAAGAAAAAACATTTAGATAATTTTGAAAGAAAAAAAATTATTGTACATGCTATTTGT
Source organism: Barbarea vulgaris (assembly GCA_963667165.1). NCBI lineage: Eukaryota > Viridiplantae > Streptophyta > Magnoliopsida > Brassicales > Brassicaceae > Barbarea > Barbarea vulgaris. The sequence continues at coordinate 6,101,529 of OY763887.1, forward strand.
AAACTTTAAAAACCAAATACATGAATTAGAAAATCTCGCATATGTAAATATATTTGAATTGGAAAAATAAAATGAAATTTAAATACCCAAAAAAAACCAAAATCATATGTAAATAAATTAAGAATTTAAAAAGAAAGGAAATAAGGAAAGCAAACTCAAAAAATGAAAAATAAAAAATACCCTACTAAATGGAAAACAAGAAGAAGAACAAAATATTACATGATTAAATATATTGAATGCATAAAATATCATATACATACTTATGATAAATTTTAGAAAAGAGATTAGTTAAAAAAATATGAAAATAGTTAAAAGTATGGCACAATATCTATGCTTAAAATTATGTTTATAATTGAAAAAGGATCTTATAATATATATGATCTTACCAAAAATGAATTTTTTTTTTTTTAAATTACACATTAAAAACATAGCATAAATTATCAAAAAATTTAAAACATACTAATATATCAGATAGTAATAATTGACTATTTATTATCAATTTATTTTCTCAATTTACATTACTATACTCACTAAAAATTTGCTTTCAAATAGTTAATATATATTATTATCATCTCCTATATAAATATTATAAGTTGCATATAATTTTGTGAAATATATACTAAAATATCCACGCGTAGCGTGGATCCAAAACCTAGTTCAGTTAAAAGTCTACTAGATTATTAACCCGTGCTACGCCCGGGTGCTATATTTTATAATATTTAATTTGATAATTTTGTGGATTTATTTAATTTTGACTACTGATTTGTTTACAGATTGTAGTAGATGTGAATTGTTAATAATGTTCAGTACAGACTCAAATAAGGGGGCAAGAGGCGCGATCGTCAGGAACCCCATCTTGTATCCTCTGCTTATGAGGCATGAGTTTTTTTTTCTTTATAAAAAGATATAATATTTAGATTTAAAGGGGCTCAAATTTTTTTTACATGTGTATATAAAAATATATATATACACATATATATATTTATTTAACAAAAAAATTTAGCAAACACCTAAAATAAATTTAAGGGGTTTAAATTTTTTTTCTCACCCCGAACCCTGAAAAATGTTGAGTCTTTACTATTAAATGGTGGAGAAAAAAATTACGAGCCATATAAACCGTTTTCACATATTTACGACAATTGCCACTCGGTTTTAGTTGTGAAAAAAAAAAAAAAAATTTTGGGCATTTCAGAGATTTTCCACGCGGATCCGAGCCGACACGAGCCAAATGTCAGTTTCTGACCCGGTTTGTGGGACGCGGATCCTAATCTCGGGTCAATTTCTTCCCGTTTGTGAACATTCGACTTAATCCAATAAAGTAACAAAATTAGATGAAGGAGCTGTTTAAGAATTATCCAATTTCCATCTGTTAGAAGACGACGACACACAATACTGGGCTCTTCCTTTTTCATCTTCTATGGGCTTTTAGTGGGCTAGGTACTAAATGGACTTATAACTAGTGGGTTTTTTTTGTCGACATAACTAGTGGATTTTAAACTATTGTTAAGTTTACTTGTGGTTATTTTTTTAATAACTAGAGTTTGTTGATTGTAATAAAAAAAAACTAGATTGATAACCCGTGCTGGCGCCCGGATGCAATTTTTTTTAGTTATATTTTGTGTTTTTTTGTGTGTGTATGTTAATTAAATTCTAAATTTTGTTTGGGTGTTAGAGAAGAATGTAAATGTTAGTAGAGTGATTGATTTAAGTTATGTAAGTGTTTAAGGTATCTTTTAGCTTTTTAAATTAAGAACATTTTGCATCACTATGAAAACCATAAATAGAAATTAAGATGTGTGCTAGTGTCCGAGATAACTAAAGCTTATGCTGATGATTCAATGAGAAGAATCAAGCATTCAAGCCCAAGAAAAACCATTAGGCCATCATCTACAAAAATTAATAAAATATAAACAATATTCTAACAAAATTTATAATCGAATTCCTTGAAAACTCAAGCAGAAACGTTGGCTAATTGAAGATACACATCTAGGGTTGTAAAAAAAAATTGAAATTCTGAATTCATTTGAGCAATATTTGAAACAAAAAAATCAAAACTTGTCAAGAATCAAACACAGTTTCTGATACTACTCAATTACTGGAAGGTTCAACATCGAATCAATGATTTTTCAATATAGAAGAAAAGAGATAACATAATCTCACCAAACAGCGACGGTTCCGAGACGGAAGCGGCGAGGCCTCTTAACACCACTGATGGACGGTCTCTCTGTTTTCCTTGCCGCCTGAAAAAGACTCGTAAACCTTAGAAATCGATTCTTAAATGAAATTAACCCTAACATAATCTCAATATTCACAGCGATAAAAAGGATTAGAAATCTATAATCTTTGTATCGCGAGTTGCTCACTTGGAGTGAATAAGTAACTCGATTTCTGCGATGGAGAGGAATAACACTATTGTCTTTTTACAATAGCTTCGGGTCAAAAAAGAATATGCGTCCCACAAAAATGGGTCAAAAAAATCCTCATGTTTATTTTCTTTGAGTTTTTTTTAGGATCCGCGCGTCTAACATCGGGTCGGATACATATTCGGCTTGGATCTAGAGTTGGTTTTTCCATTTTGTCCTTCATTATTAAGAAAAAAACAAACTTTAACACATGAAAATAATGGCATGAGCCGTAAATAAACAAAACCGGCTTAAACGGCTCCGGAAAAATGTTGTCCCTCCTTCTCAATTAATTGTATAGATGGTAGAACTCAAATGATTGATGTGGATCTTCCCTACAACCACATTTCAAACTAAAATTGGAAAGAGTTAACCAAAAAAAAAAATATATATATTTGGAAAGCTTCCCATGTTACTGAATGGGAACATCTCACAAAATTTTATTTCGAATAATTTCTATTAAACCTCTGTTTGCGAGCTTATAACGCGGGCCAGTCTCAAGTTTTGCCAATTGTTTGAACTATATGCTAAGAGTAAATGACATTTCACCACTCTCCCACGATAGTTTTCGACCGAGCATAACCGATATTACATTTAACAATTAACAAAACCCAAATCTAAGTATTTGTCACTCTCTATATCTCATATCTTATCATATAAACCTGGGTTACACTCACTAGAGCTCGACACGTGTCAAAATTATAATTAAAAAGATCATGACATGTGTCAGTTATAACATCAGATCTTAACACATGTCAAAATTGTTAATATAATAACAGAATTAACATAAATATAAAGATAAATATTTTTTCCTAATTATAAGCTATAAAAATAAATATTGTTTCCCATTAATTAACATAATTTAAGAAAACAGTTAGACAAATTACCTTATACTATTAGGAAAAAGAAGTTTAATAGAGAGTTTATTTTTACTATAAAATAAACTTTATCTTATTCTCTTTCGTCACAACTTTAACCAATAAGAAAACATTATATTAGATAAAGTTTTTCTAATAAGATATATTTATTGATTTATGATGGCTAACACCAAACGTTATTTGACATTGGATCAATTAGATCACAACCATTTCATGTTATGATATGTCGTCTTCAAAAGTCAGAATTCAGAAACTTCAAAAGATTAAATTATGACACATATAAAGAATTGTGTTATTTTTTGTTTTCCTTAAATTAAAAAGAAAACTAACAAAAAATAAATAAAGAATAAAAATATATACTTTTTACGTTCTATTTTTTAATATATGTTAAATCTTAATATATTAATGAAAACTAATTTTATTTTCTATTTTATAGAGATAATTTTGTTTTTCTTTTTTCTATTAGTTTTTGTTTTACGAATTATAAAATATTTTCTATAAATTCGCATATAGTAAATATAATAGAAATATACAGTAGAACCTCTATAAATTAATACTCTATAAATTAATAACCTCTCTAAATTAATAAATTTTTCCGGTCCCGAATTGGGCCGGTGTAAAAAATGACACAATTCGATAAAATAATAAGATAATAATTTATTTTAGATCCCTATGTAAATATATGATCCCATTAATAACATAAATTAATAATCATATAACATTAAAAATATAATTAAGATAATTTAGTAAAATATGACTCTAGTGTTGTTTGTTTATTCCTAAACTTGCATTCTTGTGCTCATTTCTAATCTTTCTTATTGCATCAAATTTTATGGTGCTGTCTTCTCGAACTGCATCCAAAAAATTATGAAGAGTTGGATGTGAAGTTTAGGCTCGATCAATAAATTAGGTAAAGAAATCAACTTTATTTAGTTTAATCAATGAAAAATAAGAATATGAAAACAACAATAACTTACGTAGATGGCGCTATTAATATTGTAGTGTTTCTATGTCTAACCACTAAACAAATTGGAAAATTAAAAGAAAAAAGAAATTTTACAAAAATTTGGAGATGAAAAAAAAATATATGTAAATTATAAGGTATAAGAAATTTTAGATAAAATAAATTTATAATAATGTGAAATTTATAAAAAAAAATCTTATTTTAAATAGATTTTTATAGGATTTATGAAAATTGAAAAATCTCTCTATAAATTAATAATTATTAATTTATCGATAAATTAATACCCTCTCTAAATTAATAAAATATCTTGGTCCCAATAGTATTAATTTATAGAGGTTTTAATAATTGGATAGGGCCCATCTAGTACAAATCTCCAGAACAGTCTCGTGATGGGCACGTTCTTCTACTACACTTGTCGTCACTGACTTTTCTTCTTCTATTTTTCTTTTTCTGAATTTTATAATTAACGAAAGGTAACAAATGTCATTTGTAATGTGGATAAGCAAGTTGGTTTATAAAAATCTAAAAAACTCGAAATAAAAAAAAATAAAACCAATTTGAGTTCCCCTGTTTTGCTAAAACTTAAAACAATGTACTGTACTGAGTCACCCAAAAAGTCTCTTACATAACAACAACAACAACAACTTCGATTTTTACACTTTTCAAAATCATCTAAACGATCACAAAACAAACAAACAAACAAAAAAAACCATGGCAGAAGAACAAAAAAGCACGAAGAAACAAGTTATGGTAGCCATTGATGAAAGCAAGTGTAGTAAACTCGCTCTCGAATGGACCCTTGACTATCTCAAAGATAGTATTGCTGATTCTGATATCATCCTCTTCACTGCTCAACCTCCTCTTGATCTTAGCTGTGTCTACGCTTCCTCTTATGGCGCCGCTCGTTAGTTTCTTCTTCAATCGATTTCATTTTTTTTTTATGATTTGATTTTTTTGAAACTTTTTTTGAGTTGAATCTTTGTCTCTCTGTTTTTGTAGCGTTTGAGTTGATTAACTCAATGCAAGAGAATTATAAGAACGCTGCTTTGAATCGTCTTGAAGAAGGGAACAAGATTTGTGCTGCGATTGGGGTTTGTTAATTTCCAATCTCAAAATCATTTCTTTTGTATGAGATTAGTGAGATAAATTAATTAATGGTTTGGTTTGTGTGTGTGTTTAGGTTACTCCAAGAAAGGTATTAGAATATGGGAATCCTAAAGAAGCTATATGTGATGCTGCTGAGAAGCTTGGTGTTGATTTACTTATAGTTGGTAGCAATGGTAAAGGAGCATTACAAAGGTGTGTTGTAGACCAAAAGACTTTTCAATGTTTTTAAGTTTTAACGAGTTGAGTTTTGAGATGATTATATTATGTTTCTTTATCTTCTGTCATTTTGGTGTTTGTCGACAGGACTTTTCTTGGAAGTGTTAGCAATTACTGTGTTAATCATGCTAAGTGTCCAGTTCTTGTGGTGAGGACTAAAGCTTGAAGACAAGAGTTTTGAGAACCTTGGCCTTGATGTGTGTGTGTGTGTTGTGTTGTAAAACATATTTATAATAATTGGTTTTATTGATTACTATTTGTTTGATGAAACTTTGTGAGTACATATAATATTTATTGTTGTTTGATTAAAGAAGGATCTTTGCAATCTGCAGTTTCTTTGTTTTCAGTATGCAGTTTTTTTTTTTTTTAAATCTGATATAGAAGACAGGCTTTTTATACTAATCAGGTGTTATAAACTTTAGCTTCAACCAAAAATCTTGTTTAGAGTAGCTGCTAGTCTTACTCCTCCTTGTGCTAAGCGCTGATACACTATCGGTAGACGCGAATAGAAGTATTCATCTGCAAAGAATACATTATGTTTGTTCTTTGTTAGCTTCTTTATTTTGTGAATCATTATAGTTTTTAGGGTGAAGTTTGTTTACCTTCTAGAGTGTCTCCTTCAGTTACTCCTTTGTATGCCCAATCACAAGCTGCTTTAATTCCTTCCGATGCGTATCTGTATGAAGTTTACAGGGGAAAAGATTAAATCTGGTTTCTTGGTAGCTTGAAGATCAATCATCACTTCTATTTTCAAAGGTATTGTAATCTTGTATATGACTTACATATCTGGACATGTTGTCTTCTTTGTGCAACTCTCCCATATCTTGACTTGATCTGCCCATTCTGTCTGCATTTTATTAGAATATATCAACAAGTCAGAAACAGTTTGAAACATATACACATAGAGAACAGTCTTTTCGATTCACGAGTTACCGTGATATTCTTCTTGATTGCATCCACCATTCCTTCTAGTTCAGCGTTGTAGAGATCTGCTTCAGCTGTTTCGATAATGTTGGAATCCCATATCTGTATGAATCTAAAGTTTAGAACTTTGTATTATGTGATGCTCAAACTATATATGTTTTTAGTAGTTCTTTCTTACATGGTGGAGGTTAGCTTTTCTCCTATACCAATGCACTTCAATGGTGTTCCCTCCTTTGTCTGAAGCAAAACTCACATGTAGAGGCTGCATTTTTACAACTATGCTATTTCAGACATAGCCAGAGAAGAAACCTTGTTATCTTGACTGAACTTGTAACTATACCTGATGTATATCACCCATGAAATGAGACAGGAAGAGCAAGGCCTCTGTTAAGTTGTCTGGTGACAAAAAAAAAAGGAAACATGTGAGGGAAATAGAAGATGAAGGAGTTAGTGTGGAAAAGTTTTGGTGGATACATTGTGAGTTAGATGAAGCTTCTGTGTTGTAAGTAAGAAGCTGTGTGGTGTAATTGTATATGGCTCCTGCAACACATCTATCTTTCACTCCATCTTCGTCCTTGCAGTCCCCTTTAGACCCAAAAGAAACAAAAACCAATAAGAGAATATACAGTTTTGGTATCTTCTCACTTAATGTTTTGATGATTTTGTTTAAAGAGCTTACTAGTGTATTGATAGGAACAGACATCAGGAGTGTTGATGTAATGAAGAGGAGCAGACCAGTGGTATCTAAACTTGACTTGATCAGCCCAAATACACAAACTAGACAAGTCTCCTTCTGCAGATGCAGGTAATAGCTCTTTCACTGCCTTCAATGCAGTTTCATCCAACCTAGTCTGTTCTTTTCCTTACTTATTAGTTTATTTACATACTTGTTTATAAACCGAAAGACGAAGAAGATGAGAGATCGAAACCTGAGCGATTTTACAGACGATTTCATGACCTTCTTTTCCCCAGCCATGGATTTTGGGTGCTGCATAAAGAAGCCAAACAGTGATGATCATTATCATTATATGTAACCCTCTTTGGTTTGCCATTTTAAGAGTTCTTTGAAATGTGTGTGTGTGTTCTTTTTATGAGAATGGTGAGTTTTCATTTTTGTTCTTGTGTTGTATATATGCTGATGAATAATGGAAACGTATAAGGAAACAAAATCCAGAGATTCATTGACAAAGATGTGTAGAGGGAAAAGTGTTGGTTTGTGAAAGCTTTTTCTTTTTTTTTTCTTTGTCAAGTATGTGAAAAGCTTTTAAAGTTCAAAATAGAGAAATGAATATATTATGATTTGGTAGATACGGTATCATTTTTTTCTGTTTAGGAAATAAATCATGTGTGAAAACAGATGTTACTTCTCTGTGTATATGTAGTCCAAATGCTTTTTACTTACGTTTATATCGATTTCACACTTCTAGTTTGAAACAAATTGGTATATACAAGATAGATATACAATGATTGTCTCCAAAAGATATTATACCAAATAAATTTGATTGTTAATTCATCCAGTTACTTCAAGGATTCTTAGGTCTAAACTTTGTAAGTGCTTCAAAGTATAACCACTAACCACTAGCTAGGTGTGTCTTGATGGATTCAACATTCAAGAGTCATGTCATGTGCATTGGGTCCAACATGGTAACTATAAAGCTTAATAAACTATTTGTATTTTGCATTACAATCTTGATCATCTATACTATTAAAAGGGAAGGACATTTTGATAGTAACCTTAAAAGTGTAAACAATTACATACATTGCCATTGGAATAAAATCAAACTAAGAAGAAGAAAAAAAAAATGATTTGGGCAATTTGGGAAACACACTTAATACAAACACGCGGATCCTATCAAATATGGGCATGGATCTTTTGGTTATTTGGGCGTGGATCTTTTCTAATTGTCGGATCCATAACTAACTGTTAAATTAAAAAAAAAATGTGGCCCAATTGAAAAATCGTGGCCGGTTAGTTTAAAAAAAAAAAAAAAAAAAATCAACAGAGTCACCGTTTTAGAAGAATATGCTCCAAATCTTAATACATGTGGATGTGGATCTTCCTTTGGTGGCGAATCTTGGGCCGGTTTAATATCCGGATCTTCTTCGAGTAGTTGTGAAGATTTCCTTGACAAACAAATATAGAAACACTCAATATACAAAATTAAATATTCAAATTAAATCAATTTGCCAAATATAATCTTACCTACATATATTCTAACTTCTAAGAGTAAAATCAGAATTATACCAGAAATCTTGGGTTCAAATTTTAAATTTTAAAATATCGTTTAATTCGGGATTAATAGATAAGTAAAAATCAGTTTACGAAATAATATCTTAAAAAATATTCGAGCATATACCACGAATATTTTCTTCAAACTTAGCCGACTTTCTTCACCCTATAAATATACATAACTGCGACTTGATCTTCAAAACTCACTAATCATTAAAAAATATTATTCATATTACGCTGTTATTTCCAAATTTCTAACAATGGTTGGAAAGTTTAAATAGAAATCTTATAGTATATGTTTTCGGTATTTAGGGTCAAGTCAAAATCAGGTTTTTCAAAACCCTAACTAGCTATGGGTTGTTGAAGTTGTGTTTAGCACCATGGTTATAACTACTTAACATTTTTCTTATCATTTGATTTCTAATATGTTTTGTTTAATTTATGGTAGACTAATGCTAAGCTATATTTATATCATGGAACCATTTTTCTTTATCATCTGATTTCTAATGTGTTTTGTTTAATTTATAGTAGAATAACGATGTTAAGCTGTTTTTATTTCATGGAACCATTTTTCTTATCATTTGATTTCTAATGTTTTGTCTAATTTATGGTAGACTAAACGAGGTTAAGCTATTCTCTGAAATAGCTAAAGGAGGAGAGTCTCAAGAAGAATAAAATGAATGTTGGAAGTGTTCTAGAACCTTTGGAGTTATATTTTTCAGATTATTCCGTCTATTTTTTTTTTGTCTAAATAATTTTTGGAATTTTGATTATTAAGATATTTATACGTCAAATCTATTCTGCTTAGAAAGCGAATGAAAAGTTAGAGGATTAACATTACTAACCTCTATTTTGCATAAAATGGCAAGAGCTTGCATATGCTTCTCTTCCTTTGCTTCATATTGCGATTTACACCAACAATTCTTCACAGTTTTAACTTCAATGTTAATCTGTCAGAAAGATAATAAACATGTTAAACCAATACATATGCGGTAAAAAAATTTGTTTTGTTACAGAATGAACTTTTACACTTGAAACTATACCTTTTACTTCAAAAACTTTCCCTTTGTACTGCTTGAGCTTCTAAAGCATCATGTTCCTACTGTAATTAATCTCAGAGAAAACCAGTTGCTACTCATGTTGTTGTCTTTGCCTTAGATTATGTTTAATTATTACAAGAAAACCGATACCATGAGATCATATCATCACAAACAAATTCCACATAAAGACAGAGAAAGCAATATCAGAGCTTGACGAAATACAGACATTCTAGAACATACTTAAAGAAATTCAGACTCAAATTCAGTTAAAAGCATAAACTAACACTTGCAATGTTTAATGGTAGACTATAAGCCATAACTTGATTATCAGTTTTATTCCGACAACAGAAAGCAACGAACTTTTCGGCGGAAAATCACGGAAACATCTTCAAGAAAAAAGATCTATAATTGAATTCATTGAAACACAATTAAAAAATGGCTTGCTTTCTCTTCGCTAGAGAACTCGAGAGATCCACAAATTAGAATCACATGTAATAATCAAGGACATAAGAGATAATAAAATTAATATTCGGATAAAAAAATAAGGCAAATTCATGTCTTTTTCAAATTAAATTATTGACTTGCATGGTAGGAATTCTGCAACTATAACTGACACGGTATATATGGTTGGGTATTTCTTGAATGCTTTTGTAAATAAATAACGGTTTCAAATGAATCAAACCTTTGAACTAGCTGGTATTTAGACTAGATCTGACATTGCATCTTTCCTGCAAAGATAAGATAATCCATGTAGAATAATTAGAAATCGATTCAGATTTTGTGTAGATGATTCTTCAGCAATTAAAGTTAAATTGAACTCTAAATGGTTCGGTATTCTGTACTTACCAATAATGAATGGCATCTTTCTTATGCTAAATTTACTACACTCTTTCTCAGGAACGAAGCATACTCACAAGCAGCTGGTTTTACCCTTTGGATGGAGATGAATAACCGGCGAATTGAATTGGCGATGCGTAACCCTATTACGCCAATGGTTTCAACACTAGATCACCTCAGCAAGAACGATGATCTGAATTTCTCTTTCAGAGGTAACATTGGATCTGCATGTCTCGATGATGTCCACGATGTTGGTTGTTGAAGATAACTTCTCTCCTCCCCGATCAAGCTTTCTTCTTTGGATTTAAAGGCTAACTGGACTTTACAATGGGCTTCGACTTTAACTTGGCCTTTTTGTAATATTTTCCTTCTCCAGCAATTCAAAATCATATGATATGACTCATTCGACTAACTTTTGATATACCCAAAAATAAATAAATTATATATATAGCACATCGATATGTCTAGCAATTCTGTTGATATTTAGTTTCGGCCTTGGAGTCAATATTATTACATTCGATGTCTATGTCTTACATCATACAGTATTTGTTTAAGGATAAAAAAAATATAAACCATATAGAGAAATTCAGTCTTATTTTCATATTAATTGATACCAAGCATCCTTAGCTCTTTCTAAAACCTAAATAATATAAACAGAAATGTTAGCTTTCATTTTTAAGAAGGTAGATTTCTAATTAATTAGCTAAAATTATAATTAGTCATTTCTGAACCTTAACAATATAAACCTTTTTTTCTGGTCAACAATATAAACCTATATCATAACCTCAATTTATACGAAAAAACAGATTATTTACTCATAAACTAAATTCAATAACAATCTCATGAACCTGAATTTATAAAATGAAATTATAGCTACAACTCAACAATTATTCTGAAAATTTCAATCGTACTTATTAATAAACCAGAAATATGATTTAATACTTAAAAGTTTGACGGAAATATTTATTAGATTTATACTAAAATAGGAGTTTTAAATAAAAAATATTAAATATATAATGAAATAAAAATATATGGAATATTTAAAACTTTACAAAATATTTCTGTAGTGAAATCTAATATCAAACCGGAGTCAGGCGGGTCGTTTAGGTCAACCAATTCACGAAATTTTAATCATTTTTTACGGATTCATATCTGATTTAATAGTTTACGAATTTAATATAAATCAAACCTACTATTAATCCGGTTTATGGTCGATCTCGGTCCGATTGTCGGACCCGTCCAAATTTCAAAATACTGGTGAAAACATTATTATTTCAAACACATTCATAAACCAGATTAAAACCAGATCGAATATCAAACCAGTATTATTCAAGTTGTGAATGCTATACAATATTTTTTTAACGAATATACGGATCTAATCCTAAATTTGCATATCTATATTTTAAGATTAATAATCAGATTAATATGTCTTACTATTATTACCCCGTGCATACGTAATTGTATTTCACGGAAGAAGAAAAAATCAAGATGGCAAAAATTCGAGGTTTATAAAATCACGTACATAATTTTGTTATATAGTGAAAAAGAAAACAAAATTGGTTGACATATGAAAATTTTAAAAATTACGTACGTGTGGAATTACAAAATCCAAATCTAACACAGTTCAATGTTACAAATTTAAAAAATCAAGATGGCAAAAATTCACCTCCTCCGATATAACATCTTCTAACTTAACCAGTCGAACAAAAAATTGATGATCTGTGTTGAATTTTATTTTTCGAAGACCAGAAGCAGAAAAAAAAACATGAAATCTGTTGAAAAAAAAACATGAGTTGTCGGTAGGTTCCTTTTACTTTAGACAAAATAAAGTCGTACATACAATAAATGTTTAAAATTTTTTGAATTAATACAAATAAATCTATACTACAAGGTTTGACCCAACAAATTTTTGAATCATTCATGGGCCAGCATCATAACAATTAATGACCACTTATGGACCTGTTAATAAAATTTGTAAATAAAATTTGAAGAATTAAATTATTAATTACATAAATAATAATTACAGATTTTTTGTAAATGAAAAGAAATACTACATAAAGCTATAATTTCATATTTTAAACGATAAATATTACATGAACATTACGTTGCAATTACGTAAAATCGTAAACTGATAAATGATGTAATATTGTTATTTTTTACATTCACAACCCGGATTAAAATAAATCAAATACTGATACAAATTAGGACAGGGAAAATGGGCATTCGGGACAAAATTTTACATGAACGGAAACGGGACGGGAATTCAGGAATAGAAAAAGATATCTCATATAAAATTTGGGTCGAGAATGGCATGGGACGGGATGAGTCCAGATTATAAATGATATACCGAGTACAAAAAAATATTTTTACAATTATAACCCAGCATGTACGTGCGGGTCCGATTTATTGTAAAAATATTTATTTTCGTCCAAAGGATAAGAGATTGGATAAGGGAATCAGACGTGATACCCATACTTGCATTTGAATTTCCAATTGATAGGGATGTAACTAGCCCTTTCAATTTGAGTCATTACATGCGGGTCCCGCCCCGTTAGAACCGGGTGCGGGTCAGAAGATTTTTTGGCGGAGCGGATGCGGATCATCATTTTATTCGTGTTTGAGGGTACCCACTTTTTTAAAAAAGATACTTATAATTATTTTATAAATTTTAGTAGGTAAATTTTAAAAATATAATAAAATATCCAAAAAAATTATTTAAAAAAAATATGCGGATCGCGGGTTTGACCCGCTTGACAGGTCTAAATGAAATTGGGTTTTATCTCGAAGTTGATATATCTATTATTAAATATTAAGAAATTTTGTATAGTTTTTCGATAACATTACGAAAACTATGTTCAAAAATTAGAAAAAATTAATTACTGAACTGGAATCTAACCGATTTGTTTAGGTCATCGGGTTTACGAAATTTTAATCCTTTTTAGCGGTTTATATCCGGTTTTATACTTTACAAGTTTAACTGAAATATAATCAACCACTAATCCAGTTCAAAGTCTATCCGAGTCCAACCGCCGAATCAGTCTGACTGGTGAAACCATTATTGTTTTAAACATTTATAAACATAACTAAAAACGACTCGAATACCAAACTGGTATGAGTTTAAGTTATGAATACTATACCAATAAATATGTATACAAATATAGCCTCAGATATATAATTTTGTAAACATTTCCCCGCACGTATGTGCGGGTCCGAATCTAGTAATTAATTAATATCGTAAACCTTTTTTAAACAATTGAAAAACATACACTAAACAATATTAATAAATAAAATGGTATATTATAATATAAAATCATATATACATAATAATAACACACAAGCCAGCCCAAAAAAATTACAAGTAAAATAACTAAAATTATTTTCATAATTCTATTGTATATATCAATCAACTCATTTTCATAATTATTTATTAAATACTTTTTTCATTTTTATATGTTAATTACAAGATAAAAACTTGTTGAAATCGGGTATTTTCCTTCATTGTCATTTTATCTGTTATTTTTGTCGCTAATTTTGTATTTTTAACGGTCTCATCTTCGAATGGTGCATTAAAATCATATCAATCATTAATTACCATATAACGTATTATAATTAAAATGGTCATTATATCATGCAATATATATTTCTTCCAATAAATATTAGTATTTGTTGTCGTATTTTAATTTGTGTAAAGTTTATGTAATTTTATTTTCTTGTGTTACTTAATTTTGTATTATATTTTCTTAATGTAATTGTATTGTTGTGTAATTTATTTGTTTTATATCATGTAATATTTATTTTATATTAGATTTTAAAAAAAAAAAAAAATTAATTCATGTGTAAAAGTTAAAAATTTTAAAAATATAGGTGAAAGACACATGAGGTATAATTTTGAATGGACTAATTTGATAAACAACAAAATTAGTAAGATTATGTATATAAAATATCATTATAGTGATTGAAATGCAAAAGGAAAAAAAAGAAACTTCAAAAAAATAGTAGTTTAACATAATGATGATATTTCAAATTTGGATTATCAATGTTCAATATTTAAAGTTTAAAAAAAGTTTTTAGTGGAAAGATATATCATATTTAAAGTTATAGTTACGACTTACGAGTATCCTTTAAAAATGATCTAATAATGTATTCCTTAAAGTATCTCTTAGAGATGCTCTAAAAATGTGATATCAAAACTTAATGATTAACGAATGGCATTATGTTAGTTTCTCTTTGAATTATGTGAGCTAATTATGATTTTCTCTTTTGTCCAAAACTGAGAATTGTTTCTTGTAAATTTTTTTTTTTTGTTGATGAAAAAATTTAACAGTTAATAAATAAAATTTAATATGAATCATTTAAATATTTCGCAAATAATTATTATTTTTAATGTTCCATTCTATTATGAATTATAAAAATGTCATATATATTTCAATTAAAAAAAAAAAACATATTCCCGTATTAAACCGGTCAAATATATTGGTCTAGTGTAGTAAACCAATTAAAAAAAAATTGTGATTTCAAAAGAGTTCACATTTGGGTATCGTAACTCGGAAAAAGTGAAATGTTTCAGGTTACCGGCACCGGCGCGGCGGTTGCTCCGGCAATGCCAGTGGTGTTTCCTAATTCATGGAGACGACCACTAATCCTTCCTCTCCGGAGCACAAAGACAATAAAGCCTCTCGCATTTCTCGATCTCAAAGGAGGCAAAGGGTACACACATTTCTCGAAATTTAGATGCCTTTGTGAAATTGTGTTATCGAAATTTTCTATATCTGATTCAGTTGATCTAAAATGTTTCTGATTTCAAAATCTTGAATTGAAAATTTTCGATATTGCAGAATGAGTGAGTTTCATGAGATTGAACTCAAAGTTCGAGACTATGAATTGGATCAGTTTGGTGTTGTGAACAATGCTGTTTATGCAAACTATTGCCAACATGGTTAGTTTCAGAGTTTTTTTTTTTTTTTTTTGAAACTGTTTCATATATTTTGTAAAATGTAGTTTTGAGTAAGAACTTGAGAGTATTGAATGAATGAAATAGACAATGATCTTGCTACTAAAGTTTAGATTTTGAACATATCTATTGTTTACAAGAGGAGTTTTAGATTCTATGCTTGACAGAATTTGGACTGCATGATCAAAATTTAATGAGCCTATAGAAATTGAGAGAGTATTGGAAGAATAAATGTGTCAAGATCTTGTTACAATAGTAAATTTGTAGTCTTGCTTCGGTTGCAATCTTGATTTGTGCACAATTTTATTGTCAAAAAGAAGTTTTAGATCGTATGCTTGACAGAATCTGGACTGCATGATCATAAAGTTGCTTGTTTTTCTAAGTCTAATTGGAACATTTTTGAATGTGGTTTAGTAAAACTTTAGAGTATTGGAAGAATAAATGTGACAAGATCTTGCTAGTAGTTCAGTTGCAGTTTTGCTGATTCAGATTGTGTATGTGTCTATTGTCAAATACGAGTTTCAGAATCGTATTCTTATCACTAGTTACTGCTTTTTCTGAGTCTAATTGGAATCCTTTTCATATATTTTCTGAAATGTGGTTGGAAGGATCTTGCTAGTTAAGTTTAGAGCCTTAGATTTTTTGCATTTATCTTCGGCATATCGTGTTGCGTCTTATGCTACATCCCTTTCTAACCACAGTTTTCTACTAAAAAGGTCGACACGAGTTTCTGGAGAGTATTGGTATCAACTGTGATGAAGTAGCCCGTTTTGGTGAAGCCTTAGCAATTTCTGAGTTAACAATGAAGTTCCTTGCACCTTTACGAGTAAATGTCCACTCTTCTCCTATACCTTAATAACCTTATATTATACCATGTCAATGTGTTGTTGTACATTCATTTCATTGCTTTGAGCAGAGTGGAGACAAGTTTGTGGTTAAAGCAAGAATCTCAGGGATATCAGCTGCGCGTATTTACTTCGATCATTTCATCTTTAAACTTCCAAATCAAGAGGTTGATTCTCATTATTATGTTTTTGGTTACTTAGTTTTTTTTTTTTACTGATTTGGATTTTTTGGAAGCAGCCTATATTGGAGGCAAAAGGAATAGCTGTGTGGCTTGACAACAAGTACCGTCCTGTTCGTATCCCACCTTTGATACGCTCTAAATTTGTTCAGTTCCTACGCCAAGACGACACCGTTTAATTCTTGTCCGCTGGAGCCTCATTAGCCCAATCAAAGTTACTTAATAGGCCTCTTATAATAAGCCCATAGATAAATAATATATTCGTATAAATGCAAACTTGGATTTCTCCCGCCGTTTAAGGCCGACGAACTTACGCGTACGCAACTGAGGAAGCGGTGCATGAGAAAACAAACAAAAACAAAATAAAATAACGAGAAAAAACTACGTAAGTATATTTAATTTATGTTAAATTCTTTTGGCTAATGTTGCGGTGAGTCACGAGGCACGTAAATTCGAGGCAAAATTGGTGTAGAGGTTTTTTTTTTTTTGAGTTTGTTCATATCTATTTTATTTTCTTAACATTGTCTAACTAGTCTAACTACACTTTTCAAGTAATCAAAATTCAAAAGTGTCCTTGAATATGTAATTTTTTTTTTTTAAATCACTAATTTGATTAAATGAAAAAAAGTTAGCAAAAAAAAATAAAGAAAGTCAAAAAGGAAAAATTGAAAATTGGATATACACCTTTCTTAAAAAATATATTAATTAGATTAATATATTTTTTAAGAAATACTAATAAGTTAATCACATCATAGCGTGGTCAAATCCAGAAATGCACCTTCCAACCGGTCATAAGCTTCCGGTGGAAAGTACTTAGTCGTAAACTCGCCACATAATATTTCCCATGAGCAGTTCGGTTCATCAAGCAGATCTGCTACACCCTGCCACCAAGTATGCGCATCCGCTTCCAGGTAATAGACCGCAATGTCTTTCTTGTACTGATCCGGACACTGAATTGATTCAAAGTTTTTCTCCAGTCTTGATCTCCACTCATCCGCCTCAATCGGCTTACAACCACCGGAGAAGTACTTTGTACCCAACTTCTGCATATGATCCATCACCTTAAGGTAAGATGGGATCCTCGGCACCGGTATCTCATCCTCAGCAACTAGCACATTCACCCTTGGCTGCACGTTCACCACATGCGGTGGTGCCACTGGTGCTGGCACCACAACCGGTAATTTTGCCAACACCTGAGCAAGCATACCCAAAACAGCTTCCAGACCAACAGGTGCCCCAGCAACACCCACGTTTCCAACGCGCTCGGCATTAACATCCGGATTCAGATTGTCGACATTTCCAGCAAATATCGCATTTTCATGATTCTGAACTTCAACATGCTCAGCATTCTCGTTCCTTGCTGCAGCATTTCCAGAGTTCTCATCAGTTACTCCAGCGTTCCTTCTCAGATTACGGTTACTCTTAGCCATATGCAAATGACCATATTAAATCACCAAGTTAGCCCCAGCACTAACTTAGTTTCCCCACAAAAATTAGACTTACCGTGAGACCTTGGCAATGGAAGGATGGTTTTACCCCTTAACCCATTTATGCTAAGACTGTCCTAGAACCGACCACGCTCTGATACTAAATTATTAGTCCTCATAATAACAAGGCATGATTTAGAATTACTTACTTCAACTTTAATTAAAAAAATATAATTAGTTATTTCAACAACAGCGTTATAAATTTAACCACTATATTAAAAATGACTGCAAAAGATTTTTATTGATTAGAACTTTCACCCATATTTTTTAATTAAAGTAAGGAAACAAAAAACATATCTTCACATAATTTGGACCAGAAAAACTGTAGAGGATGTTTATCAGATAAAGTAGAAGATATTTTTTTCTTATAATTATTGAATCTTCATATTTGATTTCTAAAATTTAATGGATTTTTTTTTCCCGTTGAAAACATATCTGTCTTGTTTCCTAGTGGAAATAATCTTTATATATTTATATTTAGTAGGCATTTTTGGAAGCTTTAAACTATCATCAGTAATACAATTTCGTTTAAAAACGAAAAATTAAAGTAGCTAAATCATGTGGAACGAAAATTAAAATACGTGAACAAAGTTCATGAAAAATGAAACTCGCACAGAGGAGTATATAATTTAAAATAGAAAAAAAGAACAAGAAAAGAATAACGAAAGGTTAATGTTCAGTTTAATTTTACCTGCTTACCGGTAGGGATGTCAAAATACTTTGATTGGGTTAACTCAACCCATTAACCCATTAACCCATTGAGTTTAGAGTTAAATGGGTAATGGGTCTCTAAACTCAATGGGTTAATGGTTAAATGGATAAATAAATAAATAAATAAATTATTTAATTTAATTAATTACTATAAATTTAGCTAATAAAAAATCATCATCATCATCATCATCATCATCATCATCATCATCATCATCATCATCATCATCATCATCATCATCATCATCATCATCATCATCATCATCATCATCATCATCATCATCATCATCATCATCATCATCATCATCATCATCATCATCATCATCATCATCATTATTTAATTTAATTAATTACTATAAATTTGGCTAATAAAAAATCATTATCACTACCATCATCATCATCACCATTACGGATTCGTTTTTGGCAGAAAAATTGCGGATCCGTTTTTGGCGGGAAAATTGTGGATCCGTTTTTGGCGGGAAAATTACGGATCCATTTTTGGCGGGAAAATTACGGATCCATTTTTGGCGGAAAAATTACGGGTCCGTTTTTAGCGGGAAAATTACGGATCTATTTTTGGTGGGAAAATGATTGATCCATTTTTGGCGGGAAAATTATGGATCCATTTTTTGGCGAGAAAATTACGAATCCGTTTTTGACGAAAAATTATGGATCCGTTTTTGGCGGAAAAAAATTACGGATCTGTTTTTATCGGGAAAATTACGGATCCTTTTTTTGGCGAAAAAATTATGGATCCATTTTTTGGCGGGAAAATTACGGATCCATTTTTGGCGAAAAAATTACGGATCCGTTTTTTGCAAGAAAAATTGCGGATCCATTTTTGCCGGGAAAATTTCATGTTTTCATTTTGGCGGAAAAATTATTGATTTGCATTTTTGGTGAAAAAATTATTGATTTGCATTTTTGGTGGGAAAATTATTGATTTGCATTTTTGGTGAGAAAATTGAGAGATGGTTAAAATTGGTTTGGTTCAATTGAATTAAATTAGATTGAAAATTGATTAACAAATTTAAATGGTTATAAATGGTTAAAATAAATGGTTAAATGGGTAACTCATCAACTCATCACAAACCAATCCATTTAACCTATTTAACCATTTATCCACCAACTTATTTGACCCATTAACCTATTAGGGTCAAAAATTTAAACCCATTAAGATTGATGGGTTGAATTGGGTTGGGTCAAACCATGAACTCATTACCCATTTTGACACCCCTACTTACCGATTATGTATAAGATCTAAATGCTTATATATACTAGTTTATAGTTATGAAATAATATTTAAAACATAATAATATATCAAATATAAAGAATCAGGTGTTTTGATTTTCTTCTTTCATAGTTTTATTTTTTGAAATTACATTCTTACAATTTGAATCAGTATAAAAGTCTAAACCGTTGAAGAAACAAACAGAACTGCATATTTATACTTTTTTCTATTAATACTATATCATAATAATTTTATACTTTCTCTACAAAAGATTAAGTACTCATTCCGTTTTGCAAAATGTGTCATTTTAGAATTTTAATTTTATTTTTAATGGTGATCAATGGGAGACACCAAGCAAACAAGGTGGCTGCTAACCTAAGAGAAAAGCAGAAGTCAGTTGCAATTATAATTGAAGAAGACGTGAAAATAGTTCACGCAAAATACTTGGTGATCAAGAGGACATCAAAAGGAAATGCGAAAAAACTCATCAAGTGAGTGTAAGAAGCTTGCAAGAACAGCCGTAGAAGACGTGGCGAAATATTGCGGAGGAGATGTGACGAAGCTTACGTAGAAAGCTCACCTAAGAGAAAGGGAGTGGAAGAAGGTTGCAAGAACATGTGAAGAAGACGTGACGGAAGATCACCGAGGAGACATGACGAAGCGCCGAGAAAGAAGACATTCCTATCATGACTAACAAAGGAAGAAGAGTGATGAAAGAAGGGAAGAAGTTGGAGTTTGATCAACAAATTCCAAATAATTAAGAAAGAAGTTTGGTGTGAGACCGAAACTCAATTAAGAGGGAGTGTTAGTTATTAATTAAGTTTATTAATAATTAAATATTTTCACTTTATTTATGTCAATTGTCATGACATTAAATTTGAGTAGTTATTGTATCAACAGTCACAAGTAGGAAGAGATACAATTCTTTGTGTTGTAGTGTCTGTTAGTTTTCTATATAAATCAGTTTTGTCCTGATGTAAATAATAAGTTTCAGTTTAAATAAAAAAATTTCTATTTTGTTATTTTCTACTTTAAAAGAGAAAATATATTTTTCTATCTCTTATTATGTTTCTACATTCTCTTAATTGATTGTAAAATCAATATTCCAACAACAGCTACTGCTAATTTCAAATTCGAGTAGTTGATAATGATAAAATTATAAGATGATAATGGCATACTAACAAACACACAAACATGAATATTACACAGCGATTTCCCATTTAAACTAAACAATTAGTAGTAGTAATTCTGTAATGCTAATAATACTTGATCAACAAATACACATACTCAAGAGATATTAAGTATACTTGTAACAGCGTAAAGAAGCAAGGTTTAAGCTTAAGAAACATGTAAAATTGTTCTAAAAACCTACTTATCGTAAAAATTTATCGATATACATAAACACTAGCTACTGCTAATTTTGAGATCACAATAGTTGATAATGATAAAAACTATAAGATGATCATGACATACCAACAAACACATAAAAATGATTTTTACATTTAAACTAACAATTAGTAGATGATGATGAAACAGTGGTAATAGCAAAGGATATCAAAAATCTCAAGTTGATCAATTGCTTCAGCTGCAAACTTATTAGTATTGCTCGTATCAGTTCGAACACGTCTTTCTTTTTTCGCGTATATGATTGGGTTCTCATTAATTAACCAATATACTTTTTTTTTTTGGTTCCTTGCCAAAGTATTAAAAAACAATGATCCTTAAACACAGATATAAAAACTCGTCAAATAACGAAAGTTTTCAAATGGAAATCGAAAACCCTAAAACAAGTTAATATAGAACAAATAAACCCTAAAATTTCCCAGGTGAGAAGCAAAGAAGAAGACATTCCACAATCCAAAATCAATCAGCAAAGTTTCTACACCTATTTTGGCGCAAGATTTTTGATTCGATTCGATTCGATTCGAGTGAGATAGGCAAAGTAACAAAATTAGATGAAGGGGCTGTTTAAGAATGATCCAATTTCCATCTGTTAGAAGACGACGACACACAATACTTGGCTCTTCCTTTTTCATCTTCTTTGGGCTTTTAGTGGGCTAGGTAACAAATGAGCTTATAACTAGTGGATTTTAAACTATTGTTAAGTTTACTTGTGGTTATTTTTTTAATAACTAGAGTTTGTTGATTGTAATAAAAAAATGGTAGAATTACATATCAATGTAAAATCAATATTCCACATCAATCATTTGAGTTCTACCAATTTTTTTTATTACAATCAACAAACTCTAGTTATTAAAAAAATGATTGAGGTGGAATAAGAGATACAATTTTTTGTGTTGTAATAAAAAAACACAAATCAATATTAAAAAATGATTGACAAGTTATTAAAAATGATTGATGTGGAATAAGAGATACAACTCTTTGTGTTGTAGTGTATGTTGGTTTTCTAAATAAATCAGTTTTGTCCTGATGTAAATAACAAGTTTCAATTTAAATAAAAAAATTTCTATTTTGTTATTTTCTACTATAAAAGAGAAAATATATTTCTCTATCTCTTATTATGTTTCTACATTCTCTTAATTGATTGTAAAATCAATATTTCAACATGGTATCAGAGCTTATCTTGATCTTGGAGCATGCCCAAGCAAAATAAGAATAGAAAGAAGTCCGCTGCGAGAAGAAGATAAAGATGGAGAAAACAAATCAACGGCAAGAAAACCGGAAAAAAAAAGAGGAAGAAGAGGAAGGAAAGAAATAGAAAAAGAAGAGGTGGTGACAAGAGAGAGTACCATCAACTTTCACAAACATATTCACAAGCAGTACCTTCAAGAAAGAAGACTCCAAAAGTGATGAAGCAGATATGGATCTTCTCAAAAGAAAATGGAGAAAACAGATGTGGAGTTGTTGTGGAAGAAGAATTCTGAAACTTTGTTCGACGATGCCGAAAGAAGATGTGGAGAAGATTCACGCACGACACGATAGGGAACCGGTTATAAAAATAACCGAAGAAGACGTGGAGAATATTCATGCACAAAACGGGGGCCGGTTATAGATATAACCGAAGAAGACGTGGAGAAAGTTCACGCACAATACGGGAACCGGTTACAGATATAACCGAACAAGACGTGAAGAAAATTCACGCAAAAGACGTCACAGAGATGTGATGGTGATCAAAGGGAGACACCAAGCAAAGAAGGTGGCTGCTAACCTAAGAGAAAAGCAGAAGTCGGTTGCAATTATAATTGAAGAAGACGTGAAAATAGTTCACGCAAAATACTTGGTGATCAAGAGGACATCAAAAGGAAATGCGAAAAAAACTCATCAAGGGAGTGTAAGAAGCTTGCAAGAACAGCCGTAGAAGACGTGGCGAAATATTGCGGAGGAGATGTGACGAAACTTACGTAGAAAGCTCACTTAAGAAAAAGGGAGTGGAAGAAGGTTGCAAGAACATGTGAAGAAGACGTGACGGAAGATCACCGAGGAGACATGACGAAGCGCCGAGAAAGAAGACATTCCTATCATGACTAACAAAGGAAGAAGAATGATGAAAGAAGGGAAGAAGTTGGAGTTTGATCAACAAATTCCAAAGAATTAAGAAAAAAGTTTGGTGTGAGACCGAAACTCAATTAAGAGGGAGTGTTAGTTATTAATTAAGTTTATTAATAATTAAATATTTTCACTTTATTTATGTCAATTGTCGTGACATTAAATTTGGGTAGTTATTGTATCAACAGTCACAATTAGGAAGAGATACAACTCTTTGTGTTGTAGTGTATGTTGGTTTTCTATATAAATCAGTTTTGTCCTGATGTAAATAACAAGTTTCAATTTAAATAAAAAAATTTATATTTTGTTCTTTTCTACTTTAGAAGAGAAAATATATTTCTCTATCTCTTATTATGTTTCTACATTCTCTTAATTGATTGTAAAATCAATATTTCAACAACAGCTACTGCTAATTTCAAATTCGAGTAGTTGATAATGATAAAATTATAAGATGATAATGGCATACTAACAAACACACAAACATGAATATTACACAACGATTTCCCATTTAAACTAAACAATTAGTAGTAGTAGTTCTGTAATGCTAATAATACTTGATCAACTAAAACACATACTCAAGAGATATTAAGTATACTTGTAACAGCGTAAAGAAGCAAGGTTTAAGCTTAAGAAACATGTAAAGTTGTTCCAAAAACCTACTTATCGGAAAAATTTATCGATATACATAAACACTAGCTACTGCTAATTTTGAGATCACAATAGTTGATAATGATAAAAACTATAAGATGATCATAACATACCAACAAACACATAAAAATGATTTTTACATTTAAACTAATAATTAGTATATGATGATGAAACAGTGGTAATAGCAAAGGATATCAAAAATCTCAAGTTGATCAATTGCTTCAGCTGCAAACTCATCAGTATTGCTCGTATCAGTTCGAATACGTCTCTCTTTTTTCACGTATATGATTGGGTTCTCATTATTTATCCCATATACCATTTTTTTGTTTGGTTCCCTGCCAAAGTATTAAAAAACAATGATCCTTAAACACAGATATAAAGACTCGTCAAATAACGAAACTTTTCTAATGGAAATCGAAAACACTAAAACAAGTTAACATAGAACAAGTAAACCCTAAAATTTCCCAGGTCAGAAGCAAAGAAGAAGACATACCACAATCCAAAATCAATCAGCAAAGTTTCTACACCTATTTTGGCGCAAGATTTTTGATTCGATTCGATTCGATTCGAGAGAGATAGGCAAAGTAACAAAATTAGATGAAGGGGTTGTTTAAGAATGATCCAATTTCCATCTGTTAGAAGACGACGACACACAATACTTGGCTCTTCCTTTTTCATCTTCTTTGGGCTTTTAGTGGGCTAGGTAATAAATGGGCTTATAACTAGTGGGTTTTAAACTATTGTTAAGTTTACTTGTGGTTATTTTTCTAATAACTAGAGTTTGTTGATTGTAATAAAAAAAATGGTAGAATTACACATCAATGTAAAATCAATATTCCACATCAATCATTTGAGCTCTACCATTTGTTTTTATTACAATCAACAAACTCTAGTTATTAAAAAATGATTGATGTGGAATAAGAGATACAATTTTTTATGTTGTAATAAAAAAACACAAATCAATATTAAAAAATGATTGACAAGTTATTAAAAATGATTGATGTGGAATAAGAGATACAACTCTTTGTGTTGTAGTGTATGTTGGTTTTCTATATAAATCAGTTTTGTCGTGATATAAATAACAAGTTTCAATTTAAATAAAAAAATTTCTATTTTGTTCTTTTCTACTTTAAAAGAGAAAATATATTTCTCTATCTCTTATTATGTTTCTACATTCTCTTAATTGATTGTAAAATCAATATTGCAACATGGTATCAGAGCTTATCTTGATCTTGGAGCATGTCCAAGCAAAATAAGAATAGAAAGAAATCCGCTGCGAGAAGAAGATAAAGATGGAGAAAACAAATCAACGGCAAGAAAACCGGAAAAAAAGAGGAAGAAGAGGAAGAAAAGAAATAGAAAAAGAAGAGGTGGTGACAAGAGAGAGTACCATCAACTTTCACAAACATATTCACAAGCAGTACCTTCAAGAAAGAAGACTCCAAAAGTGATGAAGGAGATATGGATCTTCTCAAAAGAAAATGGAGAAAACAGATGTGGAGTTGTTGTGGAAGAAGAATTCTGAAACTTTGTTCGACGATGCCGAAAGAAGATGTGGAGAAGATTCACGCACGGCACGATAGGGAATCGGTTATAAAAATAACCGAAGAAGACATGGAGAATATTCATGCACAAAACGGGGGCCGGTTATAGATATTACCGAAGAAGACGTGGAGAAAGTTCACGCACGATACGGGAACCGGTTACAGAGATAACCGAAGAAGACGTGAAGAAAATTCATGCACAAGACGTCACAGAGATGTGATGGTGATCAAAGAGAGACACCAAGCAATGAAGGTGGCTGCTAACCTAAGAGAAAAGCAGAAGTCGGTTGCAATTATAATTGAAGAAGACGCGAAAATAGTTCACGCAAAATACTTGGTGATCAAGAGAACATCAAAAGGAAATGCGAAAAAACTTATCAAGGGAGTGTAAGAAGCTTGCAAGAACAGCCGTAGAAGACAAGGCGAAATATTACGGAGGAGATGTGACGAAGCTTACGAAGAAAGCTCACCTAAGAGAAAGGGAGTGGAAGAAGGTTGCAAGAACATGTGAAGAAGACGTGACGGAAGATCACCGAGGAGACATGACGAAGCGCCGAGAAAGAAGACATTCCTATCATGACTAACAAAGGAAGAAGAGTGATGAAAGAAGGGAAGAAGTTGGAGTTTGATCAACAAATTCCAAATAATTAAGAAAGAAGTTTGGTGTGAGACCGAAACTCAATTAAGAGGGAGTGTTAGTTATTAATTAAGTTTATTAATAATTAAATATTTTCACTTTATTTATGTCAATTGTCATGACATTAAATTTGAGTAGTTATTGTATCAACAGTCACAAGTAGGAAGAGATACAATTCTTTGTGTTGTAGTGTCTGTTAGTTTTCTATATAAATCAGTTTTGTCCTGATGTAAATAATAAGTTTCAGTTTAAATAAAAAAATTTCTATTTTGTTATTTTCTACTTTAAAAGAGAAAATATATTTTTCTATCTCTTATTATGTTTCTACATTCTCTTAATTGATTGTAAAATCAATATTCCAACAACAGCTACTGCTAATTTCAAATTCGAGTAGTTGATAATGATAAAATTATAAGATGATAATGGCATACTAACAAACACACAAACATGAATATTACACAGCGATTTCCCATTTAAACTAAACAATTAGTAGTAGTAATTCTGTAATGCTAATAATACTTGATCAACAAATACACATACTCAAGAGATATTAAGTATACTTGTAACAGCGTAAAGAAGCAAGGTTTAAGCTTAAGAAACATGTAAAATTGTTCCAAAAACCTACTTATCGGAAAAATTTATCGATATACATAAACACTAGCTACTGCTAATTTTGAGATCACAATAGTTGATAATGATAAAAACTATAAGATGATCATGACATACCAACAAACACATAAAAATGATTTTTACATTTAAACTAACAATTAGTAGATGATGATGAAACAGTGGTAATAGCAAAGGATATCAAAAATCTCAAGTTGATCAATTGCTTCAGCTGCAAACTTATTAGTATTGCTCGTATCAGTTCGAACACGTCTCTCTTTTTTCGCGTATATGATTGGGTTCTCATTAATTAACCCATATACTTTTTTTTTTTGGTTCCTTGCCAAAGTATTAAAAAACAATGATCCTTAAACACAGATATAAAAACTCGTCAAATAACGAAAGTTTTCAAATGGAAATCGAAAACCCTAAAACAAGTTAACATAGAACAAATAAACCCTAAAATTTCCCAGGTGAGAAGCAAAGAAGAAGACATTCCACAATCCAAAATCAATCAGCAAAGTTTCTACACCTATTTTGGCGCAAGATTTTTGATTCGATTCGATTCGATTCGAGTGAGATCGGCAAAGTAACAAAATTAGATGAAGGGGCTGTTTAAGAATGATCCAATTTCCATATGTTAGAAGACGACGACACACAATACTTGGCTCTTCCTTTTTCATCTTCTTTGGGCTTTTAGTGGGCTAGGTAACAAATGAGCTTATAACTAGTGGGTTTTAAACTATTGTTAAGTTTACTTGTGGTTATTTTTTTAATAACTAGAGTTTGTTGATTGTAATAAAAAAATGGTAGAATTACATATCAATGTAAAATCAATATTCCACATCAATCATTTGAGTTCTACCAATTTTTTTTTATTACAATCAACAAACTCTAGTTATTAAAAAAATGATTGATGTGGAATAAGAGATACAATTTTTTGTGTTGTAATAAAAAAACACAAATCAATATTAAAAAATGATTGACAAGTTATTAAAAATGATTGATGTGGAATAAGAGATACAACTCTTTGTGTTGTAGTGTATGTTGGTTTTCTAAATAAATCAGTTTTGTCCTGATGTAAATAATAAGTTTCAATTTAAATAAAAAAATTTCTATTTTGTTATTTTCTACTATAAAAGAGAAAATATATTTCTCTATCTCTTATTATGTTTCTACATTCTCTTAATTGATTGTAAAATCAATATTTCAACATGGTATCAGAGCTTATCTTGATCTTGGAGCATGTCCAAGCAAAATAAGAATAGAAAGAAGTCCGCTGCGAGAAGAAGATAAAGATGGAGAAAACAAATCAACGGCAAGAAAACCGGAAAAAAAAGAGGAAGAAGAGGAAGAAAAGAAATAGAAAAAGAAGAGGTGGTGACAAGAGAGAGTACCATCAACTTTCACAAACATATTCACAAGCAGTACCTTCAAGAAAGAAGACTCCAAAAGTGATGAAGGAGATATGGATCTTCTCAAAAGAAAATGGAGAAAACAGATGTGGAGTTGTTGTGGAAGAAGAATTCTGAAATTTTGTTCGACGATGCCGAAAGAAGATGTGAAGAAGATTCACGCACGGCACGATAGGGAACCGGTTATGAAAATAACCGAAGAAGACGTGGAGAATATTCATGCACAAAACGGGGGGCCGGTTATAGATATAACGAAGAAGACGTGGAGAAAGTTCACGCACAATACGGGAACCGGTTACAGAGATAACCGAACAAGACGTGAAGAAAATTCACGCAAAAGATGTCACAGAGATGTGATGGTGATCAAAGGGAGACACCAAACAAAGAAGGTGGCTGCTAACCTAAGAGAAAAGCAGAAGTCGGTTGCAATTATAATTGAAGAAGACGTGAAAATAATTCACGCAAAATACTTGGTGATCAAGAGGACATCAAAAGGAAATGCGAAAAAAACTCATCAAGGGAGTGTAAGAAGCTTGCAAGAACAGCCGTAGAAGACGTGGCGAAATATTGCGGAGGAGATGTGACGAAACTTACGTAGAAAGCTCACTTAAGAAAAAGGGAGTGGAAGAAGGTTGCAAGAACATGTGAAGAAGACGTGACGGAAGATCACCGAGGAGACATGACGAAGCGCCGAGAAAGAAGACATTCCTATCATGACTAACAAAGGAAGAAGAATGATGAAAGAAGGGAAGAAGTTGGAGTTTGATCAACAAATTCCAAAGAATTAAGAAAAAAGTTTGGTGTGAGACCGAAACTCAATTAAGAGGGAGTGTTAGTTATTAATTAAGTTTATTAATAATTAAATATTTTCACTTTATTTATGTCAATTGTCGTGATATTAAATTTGGGTAGTTATTGTATAAACAGTCACAAGTAGGAAGAGATACAACTCTTTATGTTGTAGTGTATGTTGGTTTTCTATATAAATCAGTTTTGTCCTGATGTAAATAACAAGTTTCAATTTAAATAAAAAAATTTCTATTTTGTTCTTTTCTACTTTAAAAGAGAAAATATATTTCTCTATCTCTTATTATGTTTCTACATTCTCTTAATTGATTGTAAAATCAATATTTCAACAACAGCTACTGCTAATTTCAAATTGGAGTAGTTGATAATGATAAAATTATAAGATGATAATGACATACTAACAAACACACAAACATGAATATTACACAACGATTTCCTATTTAAACTAAACAATTAGTAGTAGTAGTTCTGTAATGCTAATAATACTTGATCAACTAAAACACATACTCAAGAGATATTAAGTATACTTGTAACAGCGTAAAGAAGCAGGCTTTAAGCTTAAGAAACATGTAAAGTTGTTCCAAAAACCTACTTATCGGAAAAATTTATCGATATACATAAATACTAGCTACTGCTAATTTTGAGATCACAATAGTTGATAATGATAAAAACTATAAGATGATCATGACATACCAACAAACACATAAAAATGATTTTTACATTTAAACTAATAATTAGTATATGATGATGAAACAGTGGTAATAGCAAAGGATATCAAAAGTCTCAAGTTGATCAATTGCTTCAGCTGCAAACTCATCAGTATTGCTCGTATCAGTTCGAATACGTCTCTCTTTTTTCACGTATATGATTGGGTTCTCATTATTTATCCCATATACTATTTTTTTGTTTGGTTCCCTGCCAAAGTATTAAAAAACAATGATCCTTAAACACAGATATAAAGACTCGTCAAATAACGAAACTTTTCTAATGGAAATCGAAAACACTAAAACAATTTAACATAGAACAAGTAAACCCTAAAATTTCCCAGGTCAGAAGCAAAGAAGAAGACA
Source organism: Barbarea vulgaris (assembly GCA_963667165.1). Taxonomy (NCBI): domain Eukaryota; kingdom Viridiplantae; phylum Streptophyta; class Magnoliopsida; order Brassicales; family Brassicaceae; genus Barbarea; species Barbarea vulgaris. The sequence goes on from OY763887.1 coordinate 6,131,762, forward strand.
TACCACAATCCAAAATCAATCAGCAAAGTTTCTACACCTATTTTGGCGCAAGATTTTTGATTCGATTCGATTCGATTCGAGAGAGATAGGCAAAGTAACAAAATTAGATGAAGGGGCTGTTTAAGAATGATCCAATTTCCATATGTTAGAAGACGACGACACACAATACTTGGCTCTTCCTTTTTCATCTTCTTTGGGCTTTTAGTGGGCTAGGTAATAAATGGGCTTATAACTAGTGGGTTTTAAACTATTGTTAAGTTTACTTGTGGTTATTTTTTTAATAACTAGAGTTTGTTGATTGTAATAAAAAAAATGGTAGAATTACACATCAATGTAAAATCAATATTCCACATCAATCATTTGAGCTCTACCATTTGTTTTTATTACAATCAACAAACTCTAGTTATTAAAAAATATGATTGATGTGGAATAAGAGATACAATTTTTTATGTTGTAATAAAAAAACACAAATCAATATTAAAAAATGATTGACAAGTTATTAAAAATGATTGATGTGGAATAAGAGATACAACTCTTTGTGTTGTAGTGTATGTTGGTTTTCTATATAAATCAGTTTTGTCGTGATATAAATAACAAGTTTCAATTTAAATAAAAAAATTTCTATTTTGTTCTTTTCTACTTTAAAAGAGAAAATATATTTCTCTATCTCTTATTATGTTTCTACATTCTCTTAATTGATTGTAAAATCAATATTGCAACATGGTATCAGAGCTTATCTTGATCTTGGAGCATGTCCAAGCAAAATAAGAATAGAAAGAAATCCGCTGCGAGAAGAAGATAAAGATGGAGAAAACAAATCAACGGCAAGAAAACCGGAAAAAAAGAGGAAGAAGAGGAAGAAAAGAAATAGAAAAAGAAGAGGTGGTGACAAGAGAGAGTACCATCAACTTTCACAAACATATTCACAAGCAGTACCTTCAAGAAAGAAGACTCCAAAAGTGATGAAGGAGATATGGATCTTCTCAAAAGAAAATGGAGAAAACAGATGTGGAGTTGTTGTGGAAGAAGAATTCTGAAACTTTGTTCGACGATGCCGAAAGAAGATGTGGAGAAGATTCACGCACGGCACGATAGGGAATCGGTTATAAAAATAACCGAAGAAGACATGGAGAATATTCATGCACAAAACGGGGGCCGGTTATAGATATAACCGAAGAAGACGTGGAGAAAGTTCACGCACGATACGGGAACCGGTTACAGAGATAACCGAAGAAGACGTGAAGAAAATTCATGCACAAGACGTCACAGAGATGTGATGGTGATCAAAGAGAGACACCAATCAATGAAGGTGGCTGCTAACCTAAGAGAAAAGCAGAAGTCGGTTGCAATTATAATTGAAGAAGACGCGAAAATAGTTCACGCAAAATACTTGGTGATCAAGAAGACATCAAAAGGAAATGCGAAAAAAAAACTTATCAAAGGAGTGTAAGAAGCTTGCAAGAACAGCCGTAGAAGACGTGGCGAAATATTACGGAGGAGATGTGACGAAGCTTACGAAGAAAGCTCACCTAAGAGAAAGGGAGTGGAAGAAGGTTGCAAGAACATGTGAAGAAGATGTGACGGAAGATCACCGAGGAGACATGACGAAGCGCCGAGAAAGAAGACATTCCTATCATGACTAACAAAGGAAGAAGAGTGATGAAAGAAGGGAAGAAGTTGGAGTTTGATCAACAAATTCCAAAGAATTAAGAAAGAAGTTTGGTGTGAGACCGAAACTCAATTAAGAGGGAGTGTTAGTTATTAATTAAGTTTATTAATAATTAAATATTTTCACTTTATTTATGTTAATTGTTGTGACATTAAATTTGGGTAGTTATTGTATCAACAATCACATGTAGGAAGAGATACAATTATTTATCTTGTAGTGTCTGTTGGTTTTCTATATAAATCAGTTTTGTCTTGATGTAAATAACAAGTTTCAGTTTAAATAAAAAAATTTCTATTTTGTTCTTTTCTACTTTAAAAGAGAAAATATATTTCTCTATCTCTTATTATGTTTCTACATTCTCTTAATTGATTGTAAAATCAATATTCCAACAATAGCTACTGCTAATTTCAAATTCGAGTAGTTGATAATGATAAAATTATAAGATGAAAATGGCATACTAACAAACACACAAACGTGAATATTACACAGCGATTTCCCATTTAAACTAAACAATTAGTAGTAGTAATTCTGTAATGCTAATAATACTTGATCAACTAAAACACATACTCAAGAGATATTAAGTATACTTGTGAAACAACCCGACCCAATTTTTTTTTTTAACTTTAATAGATAACAATATTCCCATAAATATTAAAATCTCCCAACACAAATTAATTAATTCAGCTTTAAACAATACCAGCAATAACATAAATAAACAACAATCCCCGGTATGTCATCATTTTCCTCAGCCTTGGTCCCACGAGCTCCAGCTAAGACTCCTTTTCTTTTCCTTTACCTGCGTCATTACGAATAGACGCAGTCAGTATTTAATAAATACTGAGGAGGCGATTAATCCGTCTACTAGGTCAATACGGACAGAAAATACAAAATATTTCCAGCATAAATTTATGTTCGGAATTGAACACAACCAACACAAATAATCAACCCAGAAATTTCGGCAATAATTATTAGCGATAAATAATTATTTTCAGCTATTAAATAATTCATTTATACTCCAAATGAAATTATTTAAATTCAGCAAATTAATAATTAATTAAAAAAATATTATTTGTTTATACAAATAAAATGCAACAAACATCAAAGTCACTCCAGAAATTTCAGCAATAATTATTAGCGATAAATAATTATTTTCAGCAATTAAATAACTCATTTATACTCCAAATAAAATTATTTAATTCAGCAAATTAATAATTAATTAAAAATTATTATTATACCGGAATAATTAAATAAAATTCAGCAAATCAACCATTTAATTACGACATTAACAGCTCAAACACCAAGGAATTTTATAACAGCTCAAACACCAAGGAATAAAATTAAATCACGCAACCACGTAAATTAATTCCTAACGCAAAATTTACGCCGAGAACTCTCGTAAGTCCAGTCCGACCACGGTACTGCACTCACCTTTGCCAAACGCAGAAACTTTCACGACTAAATTCTGCAAAATTATGGAACTCCTCGGGATGAATACACCCTAAATTTCCCAAACGCGAGACCTAAATTAATAAAATAATCAAAACTTAACTTCACCACCATTTGATAATTACTACACGACAACAACAACAACACAATACCACTTAAGTCATCTTCTACCTCTCCTACGACTCTGCAACACACCACCCACAACTTTGATCAACAACAACAACAACTCACGCTCGACACACACACCCTCCTCGCCAAACTCCATCACACTTCCCAACTCCAACTTCACCTCCTAGCAACGCCACCGTCGTTCACGCACTCCCACTCTGATCACCAACGACCACAAGAACGACTAATGAGAGGGAGAGGTCCTTACCGTGAGAGATGAGATGGAGAAAAGAATTGAAGCTTCTTCCTCACCGCAACGCCCACCGTCGGCACAGCTCGGAGCTAACAATGATCACTCATACTTTGGCGATCACACCACACCACACCGCTCCATTCACTCTTCCTCTCCTCACGATGCCAACAACTCTCATCTCTCTGTCTCTTCTCTCGCCAACTCACACAGCCTCTCCTCTATTTTTTTTAATGGAGGCGTAAGAAGAAGGAGGAGAAGGAAAGAAGTTGCCGACAAAAAAAATTGTTTTAGTGAGGATTAGGTGCTGCTCCTTTTTTTTCAACCAATAGGACATTAGGCTTTCTTTTAATCTCCTTCAGAATTGCCACTAAGTCCCCAAATTTTGTTATCTTTGCAAAGCAATCCCATAACTTTTGATTGAATCAATTAAATCCACAAATTTCTGATCTAACAGAAATGATCCCAAACTTTCCGATTCTCCATTTCAACACCTCAGATCATTATTTGCTTCAAATAAAATCTGAAAAATTAATCAGCTCCTTAATCTGAAAATAAATTCACTTTCCGTTTCAGAAATACGAATGTTACAATTCTCCCCCACTAATATAGATTCGTCCCCGAATCTAATAATTCCGACCAAACACACCACACAACATAGCCCTTATGGCTATTTCTGACACAGTCATGCGACCAACAACACTCCACAGCATTGCCTTTCGGCTATCAATATCACATGGTCGTCTATACTCCGCTCATATACCCCCGGAATCTGACAACTCCAAATCCCTTACAAAAAAGGATTGATCCACCAACCTTACATCAATTTTCTTCTTTCTTGGCAACCACCGGCCTACACAGCTCAACCACTAGATCAACTTACCAGCGACCTCACTTAGTTCACATCCAAGTTTCTTATCTCAAGATTCGTATCCTCACTCTCAGAACCAACTATCTTTCGAGTGACGAAGAATCCATCCTCCAAGGAAAACATATATATATATATATATATATATATATATATATATATATATTTTTTTAGCAGCTAAGAACCATTCCAGCCTTCGAATTCCCAACAACCTAACCTCTCAAGGTTACACGACGACACTGATTATTCTCCAAAATATCAGCGACAACCAACACCAACTTTAAGTAGGTCGATCCTAATAGGATTAATCGTTCTCTTCGGCTCAACATGATTTCGGCTACTAACCCAATCAACAGCTTATCACACTCCACAACTAACAGTTCAACTCCACATAACTCCACAGCCTCAACACGACCCAGTAAATTCTATGTCAACGACACGGTTCAGCATATACCACAACAAACAACACGGCTTAACTGTAACTCCACAGTTAACAGCACGACTCAGCATAGCCTTCACGGCTAATAACATAACAAAACATAGCCTTCAGGCTATCAGTATACCACAGCATAGCTTCTCGGCTATTAACACAACAAGCATAGCCTTTCGGCTATCAGCACATCACAGCATAGCCTTTCGGCTATCAGCACAACACATCATTGTCTATAATCGGTTGATATACCCCCGGAATCTGACACCACATGACCCCACTTGGTTTGAATAAAAATACGCCTACCGGATCCCCGGAACAGCTCAGCGCAGTAAGAATGACTAACATCTCGGAGTCCAGCGTGACCCGATCAGCTAAGTCCAGCAAGATCCTAAGATCTCAAGTGGCTTACCGAAACAGCATAAGGAATCACACAGAAACCCGACCGGTAAACACCACACATCAATGAGTTCTGTAGGACAGAACCTCATCAAACAGCATTAGGACAGTGTCCTAATCAGCCAAACTAAGTATTAGGATCAACACGTCATGATCCCCACAGCCAAACCAAGTATAAACAACCACGATGTGCACATCATATTCAATAAAACTCCATCTTATTATTGAATAAAAAAAGAAGAAGAAAGTACATCGTTAAAACTCCAACAATAAAACGAGTACAACACCTTAAACGACAAGAAAAAGGACAACAACCCTGCTAACAACAACATTGGGACTACAGCTAAGTCGCCAGCTTGCCAAACCACTTGGAAAACTTCTGCATCATCTTAGCTTCAGGTTCCCAAGTTTCCTCCTCAGCCCCATTGCAATCCCATAAGGATTTCACCTCTGGAACCTTTTTCCTCATGATCATCCTGACCCTGCGCTCTAACACCTCTAGAGGCCTCGCCTTAACAACCATACTCGACAACAGATCAGTTGGAATCTCCGCCATCACCTGATCATCCTTATTCAGACATTTTCTTCAGCAATACATGAAATACTTATGACATGCATGCATCACATCCGATAACACCAGCTTATAATCAAGCAGCCCAACTTGATCGATAATCCTAAACGGAAACATGTATCTCGGACTCAGCTTAGTCTCAGTAATGAACCGATTAGGACCCCTCAACATGGCCATCTTCATATAGACCATATCCCCAACTGCAAACTCTAATTCCTTTCTACGCTTATCAGCTTGGCTTTTCTGCCCGTCGTGTGCTTCTTCCATAATCAGCTTTACAACACGGATATTCTCCGTAGTCTTTTGCACAAAATCGACTCCCAAAAAACTCATCTCCCCCACTTGAGTCCAGCTCAACAGTGTTCTGCATGGCCTACCATAGAGAGCCTAAATGGCGCCATACCGATACTAGCATGGTACCTATTATTGTATGCGAACTCTGCTAAACTCAAGTAACCAAACCAATGGTCACTCCAAAACAGCACACACAACCTCAGCAAAACTTTCCACGAAACTATCATGCTCAAGTCTCATTCCCACACAGGAATAAACAACTTCCCAGCAAACCATTCGAACATGATGTTCCGCACTCCCCAGTTTGGCATGTATCACAACCTCATATCAAACTGACGACATCCTCTTCATCCCTACCCACATATAGTAGTACCTTTTTATATCTTGGTACACTTGGTAGTTCCTGGACGAAGAGAACATTCTCCCAAAATTTCTAACTCATCAGACACATCGCACAACCGCATGGCACGACCCATGCTCACAAGGATCTCAACATCCTCTTCTAAATCTCCAGTTGCACGCATTCGGCTTAAAGCGTCAACAACGAGATTAGCCTTTTCGAAATGATAAGCTATCTCAGATCACAACCAGCCACCAACTTCAACTACCTCAAGAGCCTCGAATTCAGCTCGGTATAAGCTTTCAGAATTCAGCTTGTTCCTCAAGCTTACAACCTAGGTCACTCATTATCTCTTCCTTTTGAGTACTTAGAGCACCGCTAGCTCGCACAACAAGCATACTCCCCAACAACAACTTTGGTTAAATTTAATAAAAGCTCTGCTCGATTATTGAGCAACTTTCCTTTTCAGGCAACTTTCCTTTTTAGGAAACTTTCTTTTTTTAGGAAAGTCACAACACGCTTCGCTTAAGCATGTAGAGTACTCCCCACCATTAAAAATACTTTAAAACCATTGGCAAAAGTCCCGCTTGATTCGCAAGCCTGCAATCACAACCCCTCTCCACTGTGATTGATCTCACAACTACAACGCAAACCTTCCTATGATAACTAAAACATGGCAAATCTCAAAACTTCCAACTCCCTATTCACTACACATCCCGGTGATCTATAACATCTCAGCTCACCAGCTTTAATCTTTACCAAAAATCAACTCGGCCGGTTTGCAACCCCGAACTAAACCACTTATAGTTCACACTCCCAAATTTCTCTAACTCATCTAGAATACTCTGGAACACTCAAGGTCTCTTCCAATCTCTTCCAGAACCTATCCTAGAAACCCATCAGCTCTTGGTGGTGCCATATGAGCTGGAGTCGGTACCACAATAGATAACCGCTCCAACAGTTTAGCCAACAAACCCAGCACCGCCCCTAATTGGTGTTGATCTACTTGTCGGGTGGAACATTTTCTGGTGCTGCTCCATCAACAACATATGCGCTAACACCAATACAACACACACAACTCTACTTAAATCTCCACAACCGGGCTCTTAACTCCCACTTGCTCAACCATCTCACTTCCAGCCACTCTCTCCATAGGTTCTCCAACCACACCGACATCAACTCTACCAACGCACTTCCAACAACCACAATTTTGCCACACTGGAACCCTTGCGTGGTTGGGATCGATCAATCCACGATGGATCGATCGGTCTAAAACCAAACCAAAAATGCTTAAGTTCCAGCTTAGATCGTACGATCCAGCTTGGATCGAATGATCCCATCAGCTACATCGATCTCTTGATTGCAACTTGATCATACTACTCCCAGCAACACAGTAACTCCTTAGCCATCTCCCATGACTTAAACTTCCAGCACCACCATAAATAATCCTGTAACACGGAATCCACCAATCCCCTCAGCACAACTTAGTCCTTGATCGCGACATCAATAAGAACTCTTTTAGTCACATCAGCAACACCAACATAACTACCTACAACAAGGTCTACAACAAGACCTACGGCAAGATCAATCAGTAATGATCAACAACGCTCCTACAGCTAAATCCACCAATAAGGTCCTACAAGAGTCCTACATCAAGACCCACCAGCAAACATCTACAACACTACTATGACAAGATCCCCAGCAAGGATCTACAACACCCTTACAACTCTCCACTGCTACAACTTCCGAAATCCTCGAAACAACAATCCCTGGCAAAGCAGCAACTCCATGTGGCGTAGGCGGTACCACAGCTAGTAACCGCTCCAAAAGATGGGTCAACAACCCCACCATATCCCCCGATTGGTTATGATCTGCCTCCTACGGAGACACTCCCTGCACTGGCACAGCGTTGCTAGCCACAAAAACAGCCTGATCATCACCATTGGGGTGCTCACTCCCACCTGCTCCTCACGGAACTCTCCCCAAGTCAACACCGCAGCCCCCCTCCGTGCTAACACACTCTCCCACCAGGTGTGGGCATCACCATCAAGATAGTGAACCGCCAAGTCGACTCGATACTCCTAAGGGCATCGGATCGAATGGAAATTCCTCTCCTGCCTGAACCTCCACTCGTCTGCCTCAACCGGCTTGGCACCACCAGCAAAGTACTTGGTGCCTAACCTCTGCATGTGCTCCATCGCCCTGAGATAGGATGGAACAGCCGATTCAACAACAGCATCCGGAACACCCGGAACAACTCATCCAGGCAAGGCATCAACCCCATGTGGCGCCACCGGAGCATGAGCCGGTACCGCAGCCGGAAACCGCTCCAAAAGTTGGGCCAACATCCCAAGTACAGTTCCCATCGGGTTTGGATATGCCCTTTGCGGAGCAACTCCATGTGCCGGCACAACATAGCCAACAACAAATCCAGCCTGATCAACCTCGATGGAATACTCTACTTCCACCTGCTCCATCGTGATACTATGCGCCACACTTCCCTCAGGAACCACCTCTGCCATGCTAGTCCTGCCAGCTCTGGCCCCTCGACCAACACGGCCAGCTCGGCCACCATGGCCACCTCTGTGAGGCCTACCAACTCTTCCAGAATCAACCATTCTTAAGGAACAACAACAACGGATTAATAAACTTTACTACAAAATTAACCAGCAACACAACGAGCGAGTCTTACCGTGGAACCTCTTTACCGGCAGAGAAGGATGACATACCCCGTAACCCCAACAAGGGAAAATAAAGCAACGACTAACAACCATCGAACGACTCTCAATTTACCACAGACAACCATTTCAGCACAACAGGAAATCTAACAGTCCTAGAAACAACTCCGCTCTGATACCAAATTGAAACAACCCGACCCAATTTTTTTTTTTAACTTTAATAGATAACAATATTCCCATAAATATTAAAATCTCCCAACACAAATTAATTAATTCAGCTTTAAACAATACCAGCAATAACATAAATAAACAACAACCCCCGGTATGTCATCATTTTCCCCAGCCTTGGTCCCACGAGCTCCAGCTAAGACTCCTTTTCTTTTCCTTTACCTGCGTCATTACGAATAGACGCAGTCAGTATTTAATAAATACTGAGGAGGCGATTAATCCGTCTACTAGGTCAATACGGACAGAAAATACAAAATATTTCCAGCATAAATTTATGTTCGGAATTGAACACAACCAACACAAATAATCAACCCAGAAATTTCGGCAATAATTATTAGCGATAAATAATTATTTTCAGCTATTAAATAATTCATTTATACTCCAAATGAAATTATTTAAATTCAGCAAATTAATAATTAATTAAAAAAATATTATTTGTTTATACAAATAAAATGCAACAAACATCAAAGTCACTCCAGAAATTTCAGCAATAATTATTAGCGATAAATAATTATTTTCAGCAATTAAATAACTCATTTATACTCCAAATAAAATTATTTAATTCAGCAAATTAATAATTAATTAAAAATTATTATTATACCGGAATAATTAAATAAAATTCAGCAAATCAACCATTTAATTACGACATTAACAGCTCAAACACCAAGGAATTTTATAACAGCTCAAACACCAAGGAATAAAATTAAATCACCCAACCACGTAAATTAATTCCTAACGCAAAATTTACGCCGAGAACTCTCGTAAGTCCAGTCCGACCACGGTACTGCACTCACCTTTGCCAAACGCAGAAACTTTCACGACTAAATTCTGCAAAATTATGGAACTCCTCGGGATGAATACACCCTAAATTTCCCAAACGCGAGACCTAAATTAATAAAATAATCAAAACTTAACTTCACCACCATTTGATAATTACTACACGACAACAACAACAACACAATACCACTTAAGTCATCTTCTACCTCTCCTACGACTCTGCAACACACCACCCACAACTTTGATCAACAACAACAACAACTCACGCTCGACACACACACCCTCCTCGCCAAACTCCATCACACTTCCCAACTCCAACTTCACCTCCTAGCAACGCCACCATCGTTCACGCACTCCCACTCTGATCACCAACGACCACAAGAACGACTAATGAGAGGGAGAGGTCCTTACCGTGAGAGATGAGATGGAGAAAAGAATTGAAGCTTCTTCCTCACCGCAACGCCCAACGTCGGCACAGCTCGGAGCTAACAATGATCACTCCTACTTTGGCGATCACACCACACAACACCGCTCCATTCACTCTTCCTCTCCTCACGATGCCAACAACTCTCATCTCTCTGTCTCTTCTCTCGCCAACTCACACAGCCTCTCCTCTATTTTTTTTTAATGGAGGCGTAAGAAGAAGAAGGAGGAGAAGGAAAGAAGTTGCCGACAAAAAAAATTGTTTTAGTGAGGATTAGGTGCTGCTCCTTTTTTTTCAACCAATAGGACATTAGGCTTTCTTTTAATCTCCTTCAGAATTGCCACTAAGTCCCCAAATTTTGTTATCTTTGCAAAGCAATCCCATAACTTTTGATTGAATCAATTAAATCCACAAATTTCTGATCTAACAGAAATGATCCCAAACTTTCCGATTCTCCATTTCAACACCTCAGATCATTATTTGCTTCAAATAAAATCTGAAAAATTAATCAGCTCCTTAATCTGAAAATAAATTCACTTTCCGTTTCAGAAATACGGATGTTACAACTTGTAACAGCGTAAAGAAGCAAGCTTTAAGCTTAAGAAACATGTAAAGTTGTTCCAAAAACCTACTTATCGATACATAAACACTAGCTACTGCTAATTTTGAGATCACAATAGTTGATAATGATAAAAACTATAAGATGATCATGACATACCAACAAACACATAAAATGATTTTTACATTTAAAGTAACAATTAGTAGATGATGATGAAACAGTGGTAATACCAAAGGATATCAAAAATCTCAAGTTGATCAATTGCTTCATCTGCAAACTCATCAATATTGCCCATATCAGTTCGAACACGCCTCTCTTTTTCGCGTATATGATTGGGTTCTCATTAATTAACCCAGAAACCATTTTTTTTTGTTTGTTCCTGCCAAAGTATTTTAAAAAAAAAAACAATGATCCTTAAATCATAAATATAAAGACTCGGCAAAGAACAAAGCTTTTCTATAGGAATTACAAAAAAAAAAACCCTAAAATAGTCCAACACAGAACAAATAAATAACCCTAATTCCAAAATCAATCATCAAATTTTGTACACCAGCGCAAAATTTAATTCGATTAAATAAACAGATAGAAAAATATATTGAAATTTGAAATTTTATAAGATGGTTTCAAACCTCGCCGTGAGTTTTAGAATCCCATCACAGTATTCCAGAAAGCAACCGCATCGAGCTGAGCCCATCCTTTTTGATGCTTTAAAAAAAAAAAAAAGTAAAATAATATTTACTGGGCCTGATGTAGGAAAAACCATAATTGGATCAGGCTCATTTAATTCAAGTCCTATCCAGAAGAATCTCGTGACCGGCATGTTCTTTCTTCCACACTAATCGTTTACTTTTCTTTTATTTTTTTTGTTAATTTTTTTTTAAAAAATGAGAGATAAACTTTGAAACATGTCATCGTACGAAAATTTATCGATATACATAAACACTAGATACTGCTAATTTTGAGATCATAATAGTTGATTATGATAAAAACTATAAGATGATCATGACATACCAACAAACACATAAAAATAATTTTTACATTTAAACTAACAATTAGTAGATGATGATGAAACAGTGGTAATAGCAAAGGATATCAAAAATCTCAAGTTGATCAATTGCTTCAGCTGCAAACTCATCAGTATTGCTCGTATCAGTTCGAACACGCCTCTCTTTTTTCGCGTATATGATTGGGTTCTCATTAATTAACCCAGAAAACATTTTTTTTTTTTGTTCCTGCCAAAGTATTTAAAAAAAAAACAATGATCCTTAAATCATAAATATTAAGACTCGGCAAAGAACAAAGCTTTTCTATTGGAAATCCAAAAAAAAAAAAAAAAACCTAAAATAGTCCAACACAGAACAAATCAAATAACCTAATTCCTAAATCAATCATCAAATTTTGTACACCAGCGCAAAATTTAATTCGATCAAATAAACAGATAGAAAAATATATTGAAATTGGAAATTTTATAAGATAGTTTCAAACCTCGCCGCGAGTTTTAGAATCCAATCACAGTATTCCAGAAAGCAACCGCATCGAGCTGATATTTACTGGGCCTGATGCGGTGAAGAGAAATTAACAGATCGTAAACCGATGTTCCGGTTGCCGGAAGAAGGTTGGGTTGACCGGATTCAGGTGCCGATGCGGTGACCTTTTCTGCTCCGAACACCGTTACTCGGATCGTCACGATTGTAGCTACGACTACAAAACCGCCGGTCGTGAGGCGATCGCTAGGGAAAACCCGGTGGTCAAGGTGGCTAAGATGGTCAAAGTGTAAATTAATAGGAAAAAAATCTCAACCGTTGAAACTTTGTGCTAGTTCATGCTCGATCCTTTTTGATGCTTTAAAAAAAAAAAGTAAAATGATATTTACTGGGCCTGATGTAGGAAAAACCAAAATTGGATCAGGCCCATTTAATTCAAGTCCTATCCAGAAGAATCTCGTGATCAGCACGTTCTTTCTTCCACACTAATCGTTTACTTTTCTTTTATTTTTTTTGTTAATTTTTTTAAAAAAATGAGAGATAAACATTGAAACATGTCATTGTACGAAAATTTATCGATATACATAAACACTAGCTACTGCTAATTTTGAGATCACAATAGTTGATAATGATAAAAACTATAAGATGATCATGACATACCAACAAACACATAAAAATGATTTTTACATTTAAACTAACAATTAGTAGATGATGATGAAACAGTGGTAATAGCAAAGGATATCAAAAATCTCAAGTTGATCAATTGCTTCAGCTGCAAACTCATCAGTTGTAACACCCGTGCTCCGAAAATGAGTTTTCGAAAATTAAAACCGGGATTTATGCGTAGATTTTTCTGGAAAATTAATTCCGGGAATTTCTGAGGTAATTTGGAAGTTACACGCATTTTTCCCGTAAGGGGGTGTTCAGAGTTAATTTAGGAGTTTGAGGTCAGTTTGTGAATTTTGGAAATTCAGGGATCCAAATCCTAAATTAACGCCCGTGTTCCGGAAATTGGGATTTTCGGAGTTACATCCGGGATTTATGCGGAGAATCTCTGGAAAATATTTCCGGGAATTTTTGGAGTAATTGGAAAATTACGCCGCATTTTTCCCGTAGGGGTGTGCGGGATCGATTTAGGAAGTTGGGGTCCTTTTTGTGAACTTGTGGAAGTTCAAGGGCTAGTTCCTAAATAAGTTTAATCTGAATTTAATCAGTTGCACCAACCATTCTCCACCTGCAACCTCACGTTTCTTTTTAGGAGTCACCCATTTTTCTTCCACCTAGAAAGCACCCTACAAAGCTAGACTTGTAGAGTTCCCCACCCTCCACCTTCTTTTGTTAGAGCAGCTCCACCTTCTCCATTGAATTTGCCGACACTTCACTTCCATCTGCAGCAAGAGAAAAGAAAAGAGGTAAGAGAGAGGTTTGGCTGAGGAAAAGGAGGAAGTGTTGTGTGGTTTTCAGAGAGAGGGAGAGAGTGAGAGGCTTGGTTGTCTTGAATCAAAGAAGAGGGTGGGCTTGTGTTGGTGTGGGTGTGGTGAGCTAGTGAAGGGAAGTCTTGTGGCTGTGTGTGGGCGTGGAGAGCAAGAGTGGGTGAGTCCCTGAGGCTGAGTGGGCGTGTGAGTCTCGGGGAAAAGGAGTCGGAGGTTGCTGTGGTGGTGTGCAAAAGAAGAGTAAGTGGGAGAGCTGTTTCGGAGGTGAGAAGGAAACAGAAGTTTGACCTAGAAAATCTTTTGCAAAGGTAGCGAATTTTTGTGGTGTTGTAGTTAAGTCTTTTATCTAGATGTACCAATTTTCGGAATTGGATTTGAGTTAATATTCTGAAAGTTATTCACGTTTCCGTGAGGCGCTCTGTTTCAGACGCGAACCGGACCAACGTGGATTCAAAGGGCAATCGCGAGTTCGTCTGTGGACGGATCATCTTGAAACTTTGTAGTTAGCTTCAGGACATGTGGGGGTTGAGTTTAAACTGTGGGATTGAGCTTTCAACGGTTAGTTGTTGATTTATTCATGTTTTGTTTCGAGGCGCGTAAGTGGTGAATGTGATCGGGTTGGTCGATCGGGTGTAGATCGATCGATCTGGTCAGGATCGATCGATCTGGCCAGGATCGATCGATCTAGCCTTGTTTGGTCGATCTGAGAAGTTCACGCAAGTTGGGATCGATCGATCTAAGCCAAGATCGATCGATCTGGTGTTTTTCGTGTTCGTTTCTTGTGTTTTAAGTTTCGTTTTGGTTTAATTGTTAGGCACGCGTTTGGGGGATTGAAGTCTTTTCTTTCCGGGAAGTTTTGGGAATTTCCGTGCATGTCTAAAGGTGAGTGCAAGACCGTAAGCTTCTGAACGGTTTGAGTTATTTGATGTGTTTGCATGATTGTAGGTCGTATGATCTCATGGTGGATCTAGATCGAGTGTTTCTTGAGATGGTTGATTTATTGCGGTATTTCGTGTTTAATATGTTGAATAATTTAAATCGTTTGTGTGTATAGCTTGTAGACGGGAGGATTGCCTCACTAAGTATTTGTTGAAATACTTATGCATCTCATTTTTGTTGATGCAGGAAAAGTTTAGTGGTGACCGTGGAATTATGGCGAAGAAGAGGGGATGATCTAGGAACTCGTTGTGTGTTTAAGAGTCTTCCGTTATATAACAGAATTGTGTTGTTTGGTATTTGTGGATAAATGATTGATCGATCTCAAGTCTGGTTTCTCGTTTATCAAGAACCGTTGTAGACAACAGAAATTGTCTATGGAAGCCAAGGTGGCTATACAGACCAACTTCGACTCTCAACTCAAGTCGTCGTATTCTGGAAAGATCGTTGGATCGAATATTCTTTCGGTTATTTTAAAAAGGGTATTTTATTGTTGAAGTGAGTGAATATTATTCATGTGTAGTTGAATAATATTTGTTTGGGGTGGTAATTAATATTTATGGGAATGTTAATTATTGTTGGTTTAAAAAAAAAAACGAGTGCGGTCGTTTCAATTTGGTATCAGAGCAATTACGGCTCTAGGACGGGTTAGAAAAATTAAATTGGAATTAATTTAATTTTTGTGGTACGGTAATGCATGGGCAAACCGTAGTTGAATTGATTATGGGAGTTAGTCAATTGTTTGAGTATGAAGTTCTAGATCATCCTCTTCGAGCCTTTAAAGAGATTCACGGTAAGTTATTTTGGGTTTCTGTTTGGTGTCCGGTTTGGGTTTGGTTTAACCAGCAAACCGGATTGAGTTTCTGTAATTGGGGAATTACGGTTGTTAGTTTAACTCAAGACCATGGAATTGGTTGAGTTAGGAGATTAACCATTATTTAATTTTGGGAATTAAATATAGATTAATCTTGTTCGGTTAGTCTTAACCGTGGAAGTTCGAGTCTGTTGTTGAGCCGGCTTCTGAGGTTGTTAAGGTTTGATCAAAGAGTCAACTATTGGGTATAGATGGCTAAAAGAGGTAGAGGTCGCAATCGGAGGAACGCGAGGACTCCGGTGGTGGAGGAGAGTGTGACACAAAGTGTTACCTTTGAGCGGGTCGGGAACTTTAATGAGGATCAGGATGGGACGGAGGGTGTGGCCGGTGTTGGCGCCGGTGTTGCTGGAGTTCCAGTGGGTGCTGCAGGTGTTGCAGCGGGTGTGGCTCCGGTCCCAGAGGATCCCATTGCGAACTTCTTGGCCTTGTTGTTGGAGCGGTTACCGGAAAGGGTACCAGTTCAGGCTCCAGTGGTACCACCGGTAGTTGTGGTCCAACCAAGGGTTGTGGTTGCGGAAGAGCGTCCATCATACCTTAAGATGATGGAGCTGTTGCAAAGTGTAGGCACGAGTTTCTTTCAGGGTGGTGCCGAGCCGGAAGAGGCAGATGAGTGGAGGATGCGGATGGAACGGAATTTCCATTCGATCAGGTGTCCAGCGGGATATCGAGTGGATCTCGCACTCCACTATCTGGAGGGTGACACACATCTCTGGTGGAGAGGTGTTGCGGCCAGGAGGATCCAAGCAGAGTTGTCTTGGGAGGAAATTACGGTGGAGTTTAACTCCAAGTACTTTCCCCACGAGGCTTTGGACCGGTTGGAGAGTCGGTTTCTTGGGTTGACTCAAGGGAACCGGCCGGTCGAGAGATCCTGAGTGCGGCCCGTGCGTGTATGTTTCGATTCATCCAGAGGCGACCAAGATGTACCGGGCCTGTAAATGGTATTATCTTTTGGGTCGGGATGAAGAAAGTTGCAGCTAACTGGGTCGCGGCTTGCGATGTGTGCCTGCTAGTGAAGGATGAGCATCAGGTTCCGAGCGGGTTGTTGCGGAGTTTACCCATTCCAGAGTGGAAGTGGGATATGATTACGATGGATTTCGTGGTTGGCTTACCCGTCTCGCGGATCAAGGATGTTTTTGGGTCATTGTTGATCGTTTGACCAAGTCAGCACATTTCCTGGCCATTAAGAAAACCGATGGAGCTGCGGTATTGGCTAGGAAGTATGTCAATGAGATAGTGAGGCTTCATGGGGTACCTGTGAGTATAATCTCAGACCGTGATTCCAAGTTCACTTCGGTGTTCTGAAAGGCTTTTCAGGCTGAGATGAGTACTAAGGTACACATGAGTACAACCTATCACCCTCAGACAGATGGGCAATCCGAGAGTACCATCCAGACTCTCTAGGATTGCTGAGGATGTGTGTGCTTGACTGGGGTGGTCATTGGGTGGACCACTTGAGCTTGGCAGAGTTTGCTTACAATAATAGCTACCAGGCAAGCATTGGGATGGCCCCATACGAAACACTCTATGGGAGGCCATGTCGTACACCCTTGTGTTGGACCCAGGTGGGGGAGAGGAGTATGTTGGGTGCAGATTTTGTTCAGGAAACTACGGAGAAAATTCGAGTTCTGAAACTGAACATGAAGGAAGCCCAAGATCAGCAAAAGAGTTATGCCGATAGAAGGAGAAAAGATCTCGAGTTTGAAGTGGGAGATAGGGTATATCTCAAGATGGCATTGTTGCGGGGTCCGAACAGATCCATTACTGAGACTAAGTTGTGTCCGAGGTATTTGGGTCCGTTCAAGATAGTTGTGAGAGTTGGCCCGGTTGCATATCGGTTGGAGTTACCGGAGGTTATGCGAGCAGTTCACAAGGTCTTCCATGTGTCGATGCTGAAGAAATGCCTACATAAGGATGATGAGGTATTGGAAGAGATTCCGACAGATCTTCAGCCTAATATGACCGTTGAGGCGAGACCCTTGAGGATTCTCGAGAGGAGGGTCAAAGAGCCTCGTCGGAAGAAGATTGAAATGATGAGGGTGTTATGGGATTGTGATGGTGTCTAGGAGGAGACTTGGGAACCAGAGGCAAGGATGGAAATGAGATTTAAAAAGTGGTTCGAGAAGCAAGCTGAGGCTTGAGTTTCCATCGATGGGTTCTAATTTCACATTTTGAGTTGTATGTCATGTTGTATACGATGAATATTATGTGAAATTGAATAAGAGGAGTATTCTTATGAGTTTATGACTTGTGATGTCATGAGAATAAAGGAAAGTTTATTAGAGTATAAACCAAAAATATCCTTCGAACAAAGATAAATGGAATACCCTGAGTAAGTAGATATACCTTAAGATAACCTGTGTAGTGGTTATAGGATAGGTTGATATTCCGGGATGGGAATATGGTTGGTGAGTGTCACCATGTGATGTGGCGTGTGGACTCTGTGAGATAGATTCGGCCGGACATGTTTATAGACGTTAGACTTGCTTGCTCCAGGGACTGGTGGGTCCTGTACGACTCATGGGAGATGGATTTCTCCAGAGGCGGGGATGAGGATTTCCCCGGATACCCAAAGCTCGAAGGGCTGACGAGTCCTGAGAGTGGGAGTGGTATAGGTTGGATGCCGATAACTTGCAGGACTTTGTGGCCTGTAAGTGAGAGTGGCATGAGGTACCCAGAGCCCAGAGTGCCTTGCACAGAGGGTGGGAGTGGTACGAGTATGAGTTGGGAGCAGTGTATGTCTATAACGTGAGTATAAGCATAATGGCTGAATAGAGATCTCGAGAGTGTTTGGGTTGTGACTTGGGAATAGAGTCGTGTTTCTAGTTAAACTTGTTAAGGGAAAATGAGATATTGGGAATAGAGTCGTGTTTCTAGTTAAACTTGTTAAGGGAAAATGAGATAAGTGGTTTGATCGGATGGCTCATGAGCATTCTATGCGGTAGATCCGATTCTCGAACGTATGGTACTTGTTTGTTTTATTACGTTCGTCATGAGGAATCGCTAAAAAGAATGGCTAAGTTAAAAGCTATCTTATCTAACTCTTGTCAAAAGTTCTCTGAAGCAAGTTGACACTAGAGGGTTCACGGGGTTGTGGGATAGGTGGAGTTGTATGGTCGGGTTGACCATGAGAGGGTAGGAATCGTTGCGATGAAGGTGTGTTGAGTTCATAGCGGATTGAACTATGTCTAAGGATTCGAGGACGAATCCAGTTTGGTGGGGGGGGGAATTGTAACACCCGTGCTCCGAAAATGAGTTTTCGAAAATTAAAACCGGGATTTATGCGTAGATTTTTCTGGAAAATTAATTCTGGGAATTTCTGAGGTAATTTGGAAGTTACACGCATTTTTCCCGTAAGGGGGTGTTCGGAGTTAATTTAGGAGTTTGAGGTCAGTTTGTGAATTTTGGAAATTCAGGGATCCAAATCCTAAATTAACGCCCGTGTTCCGGAAATTGGGATTTTCGGAGTTACATCCGGGATTTATGCGGAGAATCTCTGGAAAATATTTCCGGGAATTTTTGGAGTAATTGGAAAATTACGCCGCATTTTTCCCGTAGGGGTGTGCGGGATCGATTTAGGAAGTTGGGGTCCTTTTTGTGAACTTGTGGAAGTTCAAGGGCTAGTTCCTAAATAAGTTTAATCTGAATTTAATCAGTTGCACCAACCATTCTCCACCTGCAACCTCACATTTCTTTTTAGGAGTCACCCATTTTTCTTCCACCTAGAAAGCACCCTACAAAGCTAGACTTGTAGAGTTCCCCACCCTCCACCTTCTTTTGTTAGAGCAGCTCCACCTTCTCCATTGAATTTGTCAACACTTCACTTCCATCTGCAGCAAGAGAAAAGAAAAGATGTAAGAGAGAGGTTTGGCTGAGGAAAAGGAGGAAGTGTTGTGTGGTTTTCAGAGAGAGGGAGAGAGTGAGAGGCTTGGTTGTCTTGAATCAAAGAAGAGGGTGGGCTTGTGTTGGTGTGGGTGTGGTGAGCTAGTGAAGGGAAGTCTTGTGGCTGTGTGTGGGCGTGGAGAGCAAGAGTGGGTGAGTCTCTGAGGCTGAGTGGGCGTGTGAGTCTTGGGGAAAAGGAGTCGGAGGTTGCTGTGGTGGTGTGCAAAAGAAGAGTAAGTGGGAGAGCTGTTTCGGGGGTGAGAAGGAAACATGAGTTTGACCTAGAAAATCGTTTGCAAAGGTAGCGAATTTTTGTGGCGTTGTAGTTAAGTCTTTTATCTAGATGTACCAATTTTCGGAATTGGATTTGAGTTAATATTCTGAAAGTTATTCACGTTTCCGTGAGGCGCACTGTTTCAGACGCGAACCGGACCAACGTGGATTCAAAGGGCAATCGCGAGTTCGTCTGTGGACGGATCATCTTGAAACTTTGTAGTTAGCTTCAGGACATGTGGGGGTTGAGTTTTAACTGTGGGATTGAGCTTTCAACGGTTAGTTGTTGATTTATTCATGTTTTGTTTCGAGGCGCGTAAGTGGTGAAGGTGATCGGGTTGGTCGATCGGGTGTAGATCGATCGATCTGGTCAGGATTGATCGATCTGGCCAGGATCGATCGATCTAGCCTTGTTTGGTCGATCTGAGAAGTTCACGCAAGTTGGGATCGATCGATCTAAGCCAAGATCGATCGATCTGGTGTTTTTCGTGTTCGTTTCTTGTGTTTTAAGTTTTGTTTTGGTTTAATTGTTAGGCACGCATTTGGGGGATTGAAGTCTTTTCTTTCCGGGAAGTTTTGGGAATTTCCGTGCATGTCTAAAGGTGAGTGCAAGACCGTAAGCTTCTGAACGGTTTGAGTTATTTAATGTGTTTGCATGATTGTAGGTCGTATGATCTCATGGTGGATCTAGATCGAGTGTTTCTTGAGATGGTTGATTTATTGCGGTATTTCGTGTTTAATATGTTGAATAATTTAAATCGTTTGTGTGTATAGCTTGTAGACGGGAGGATTGCCTCACTAAGTATTTGTTGAAATACTTATGCATCTCATTTTTGTTGATGCAGGAAAAGTTTAGTGGTGACCGTGGAATTATGGCGAAGAAGAGGGGATGATCTAGGAACTCGTTGTGTGTTTAAGAGTCTTCCGCTATATAACAGAATTGTGTTGTTTGGTATTTGTGGATAAATGATTGATCGATCTCAAGTCTGGTTTCTCGTTTATCAAGAACCGTTGTAGACAACAGAAATTGTCTATGGAAGCCAAGGTGGCTATACAGACCAACTTCGACTCTCAACTCAAGTCGTCGTATTCTGGAAAGATCGTTGGATCGAATATCTTTTCGGTTATTTTAAAAGGGTATTTTATTGTTGAAGTGAGTGAATATTATTCATGTGTAGTTGAATAATATTTGTTTGGGGTGGTAATTAATATTTATGAGAATGTTAATTATTGTTGGTTAAAAAAAAAAAACGAGTGCGGTCGTTTCAATTTGGTATCAGAGCAATTACGGCTCTAGGACGGGTTAGAAAAATTAAATTAGAATTAATTTAATTTTTGTGGTACGGTAATGCATGGGCAAACCGTAGTTGAATTGATTATGGGAGTTAGTCAATTGTTTGAGTATGAAGTTCTAGATCATCCTCTTCGAGCCTTTAAAGAGATTCCACGGTAAGTTATTTTGGGTTTTCTGTTTGGTGTCCGGTTTGGGTTTGGTTTAACCAGCAAACCGGATTGAGTTTCTGTAATTGGGGAATTACGGTTGTTAGTTTAACTCAAGACCATGGAATTGGTTGAGTTAGGAGATTAACCATTATTTAATTTTGGGAATTAAATATAGATTAATCTTGTTCGGTTAGTCTTAACCGTGGAAGTTCGAGTCTGTTGTTGAGCCGGCTTCTGAGGTTGTTACGGTTTGATCAAAGAGTCAACTATTGGGTATAGATGGCTAAAAGAGGTAGAGGTCGCAATCGGAGGAACGCGAGGACTCCGGTGGTGGAGGAGAGTGTGACACAAAGTGTTACCTTTGAGCGGGTCGGGAACTTTAATGAGGATCAGGATGGGACGGAGGGTGTGGCCGGTGTTGGCGCCGGTGTTGCTGGAGTTCCAGCGGGTGCTGCAGGTGTTGCAGCGGGTGTGGCTCCGGTCCCAGAGGATCCCATTGCGAACTTCTTGGCCTTGTTGTTGGAGCGGTTACCGGAAAGGGTACCAGTTCAGGCTCCAGTGGTACCACCGGTAGTTGTGGTCCAACCAAGGGTTGTGGTTGCGGAAGAGCGTCCATCATACCTTAAGATGATGTAGCTGTTGCAAAGTGTAGGCACGAGTTTCTTTCAGGGTGGTGCCGAGCCGGAAGAGGCAGATGAGTGGAGGATACGGATGGAACGGAATTTCCATTCGATCAGGTGTCCAGCGGGATATCGAGTGGATCTCGCACTCCACTATCTGGAGGGTGACGGACATCTCTGGTGGAGAGGTGTTGCGGCCAGGAGGATCCAACCAGAGTTGTCTTGGGAGGAAATTACGGTGGAGTTTAACTCCAAGTACTTTCCCCACGAGGCTTTGGACCGGTTGGAGAGTCGGTTTCTTGGGTTGACTCAAGGGAACCGGCCGGTCGAGAGATCCTGAGTGCGGCCCGTGCGTGTATGTTTCGATTCATCCAGAGGCGACCAAGATGTACCGGGCCTGTAAACGGTATTATCTTTTGGGTCGGGATGAAGAAAGTTGCGGCTAACTGGGTCGCGGCTTGCGATGTGTGCCTGCTAGTGAAAGCTGAGCATCAGGTTCCGAGCGGGTTGTTGCGGAGTTTACCCATTCCAAAGTGGAAGTGGGATATGATTACGATCGATTTCGTGGTTGGCTTACCCGTCTCGCGGATCAAGGATGTTTTTTGGGTCATTGTTGATCGTTTGACCAAGTCAGCACATTTCCTGGCCATTAAGAAAACCGATGGAGCTGCGGTATTGGCTAGGAAGTATGTCAATGAGATAGTGAGGCTTCATGGGGTACCTGTGAGTATAATCTCAGACCGTGATTCCAAGTTCACTTCGGTGTTCTGGAAGGCTTTTCAGGCTGAGATGAGTACTAAGGTACACATGAGTACAGCCTATCACCCTCAGACAGATGGGCAATCCGAGAGGACCATCCAGACTCTCTAGGATTGCTGAGGATGTGTGTGCTTGACTGGGGTGGTCATTGGGTGGACCACTTGAGCTTGGCAGAGTTTGCTTACAATAATAGCTACCAGGCAAGCATTGGGATGGCCCCATACGAAACACTCTATGGGAGCTAGGCCATGTCGTACACCCTTGTGTTGGACCCAGGTGGGGGAGAGGAGTATGTTGGGTGAAGATTTTGTTCAGGAAACTACGGAGAAAATTCAAGTTCTGAAACTGAACATGAAGGAAGCCCAAGATCAGCAAAAGAATTATGCCGATAGAAGGAGAAAAGATCTCGAGTTTGAAGTGGGAGATAGGGTATATCTCAAGATGGCATTGTTGCGGGGTCCGAATAGATGCATTACTGAGACTAAGTTGAGTCCGAGGTATTTGGGTCCGTTCAAGATAGTTGTGAGAGTTGGCCCGGTTGCATATCGGTTGGAGTTACCGGAGGTTATGCGAGCAGTTCACAAGGTCTTCCATGTGTCGATGCTGAAGAAATGCCTACATAAGGATGATGAGGTATTGGAAGAGATTCCGACAGATCTTCAGCCTAATATGACCGTTGAGGCGAGACCCTTGAGGATTCTCGAGAGGAGGGTCAAAGAGCCTCGTCGGAAGAAGATTGCAATGATGAGGGTGTTATGGGATTGTGATGGTGTCCAGGAGGAGACTTGGGAACCAGAGGCAAGGATGGAAATGAGATTTAAAAAGTGGTTCGAGAAGCAAGCTGAGGCTTGAGTTTCCATCGATGGGTTCTAATTTCACATTTTGTTTCGAGGCGCGTAAGTGGTGAAGGTGATCGGATTGGTCGATCGGGTGTAGATCGATCGTTCTGGTCAGGATCGATCGATCTGGCCAGGATCGATTGATCTAGCCTTGTTTGGTCGATCTGAGAAGTTCACGCAAGTTGGGATCGATCGATCTAAGCCAAGATCGATCGATCTGGTATTTTTCGTGTTCGTTTCTTGTGTTTTAAGTTTCGTTTTGGTTTAATTGTTAGGCACGCGTTTGGGGGATTGAAGTCTTTTCTTTCCGAAAAGTTTTGGAAATTTTCGTGCGTGTCTAAAGGTGAGTGCAGGACCGTAAGCTTCTGAACGGTTTGAGTTATTTGATGTGTTTGCATGATTGTAGGTCGTATGATCTCATGGTGGATCTAGATCGAGTGTTTCTTGAGATGGTTGATTTATTGCGGTATTTCGTGTTTAATATGTTGAATAATTTAAATCGTTTGTGTGTATACCTTGTAGACGGGAGGATTGCCTCACTAAGTATTTGTTGAAATACTTATGCATCTCATTTTTGTTGATGCAGGAAAAGTTTAGTGGTGACCGTGGAATTATGGCGAAGAAGAGGGGATGATCTAGGAACTCGTTGTGTGTTTAAGAGTCTTCCGCTATATAACATAATTGTGTTGTTTGGTATTTGTGGATAAATGATTGATCGATCTCGAGTCCAGTTTCTCGTTTATCGAGAACCGTTGTAGACAACAGAAATTGTCTATGGAAGCCAAGGTGGCTATACAGACCAACTTCGACTCTCAACTCAAGTCGTCGTATTCTGGAAAGATCGTTGGATCGAATATCCTTTCGGTTATTTTAAAAAGGGTATTTTATTGTTGAAGTGAGTGAATATTATTCATGTGTAGTTGAATAATATTTGTTTGGGGTGGTAATTAATATTTATGGGAATGTTAATTATAGTTGGTTTTAAAAAAAAAAAAACAAGTGCGGTCGTTTCATCAGTATTGCTCGTATCAGTTCGAACACGCCTCTCTTTTTTCGCGTATATGATTGGGTTCTTATTAATTAACCCAGAAACCATTTTTTTTTTTTTGTTCCTGCCAAAGTATTTAAAAAAAAAAAAAACAATGATCCTTAAATCATAAATATAAAGACTCGGCAAAGAACAAAGCTTTTCTATTGGAAATCCAAAAAAAAGAAAAAACCTAAAACAGTCCAACACAGAACAAATCAAATAACCCTAATTCCAAAATCAATCATCAAATTTTGTACACAAGCGCAAAATTTAATTCGATCAAATAAACAGATAGAAAAATATATTGAAATTGGAAATTTTATAAGATAGTTTCAAACCTCGCCGCGAGTTTTAGAATCCAATCACAGTATTCCAGAAAGCAACCGCATCGAACTGATATTTACTGGGCCTGATGCGGTGAAGAGAGATCAACAGATCGTAAACCGATGTTCCGGTTGCCGGAAGAAGGTTGGGTTGATCGGATTCAGGTGCCGATGCGGTGACCTTTTCTGCTCCGAGCACCGTTACTCGGATCGTCACGATTGTAGCTACGACTACAAAACCGCCGGTCGTGAGGCGATCGCTAGGGAAAACCCGGTGGTCAAGGCGGCTAAGATGGTCAAAGTGTAAATTAATCGGAAAAAAATCTCAACCGTTGAAACTTTGTGCTGGTTCAAGCTCGACCCTTTTTGATGCTTTAAAAAAAGAAAAAAAAAGTAAAATGATATTTACTGGGCCTGATGTAGGAAAAAACAAAATTGGATCAGACCCATTTAATTCAAGTCCTATCCAGAAGAATCTTGTGATCAGCACGTTCTTTCTTCCACACTAATCGTTTACTTTTCTTTTATTTTTTTTGTTAATTTTTTTTTAAAAATGAGAGATAAACATTGAAACATGTCATTGTACGAAAATTTATCGATATACATAAACACTAGCTACTGCTAATTTTGAGATCACAATAGTTGATAATGATAAAAACTAGAAGATGATCATGACATACCAACAAACACATAAAAATGATTTTTACATTTAAACTAACAATTAGTAGATGATGATGAAACAGTGGTAATAACAAAGGATAACAAAAATCTCAAGTTGATCAATTGCTTCAGCAGCAAACTCATCAGTATTGCTCGTATCAGTTTGAACACGCCTCTCTTTTTTCGCGTAGATGATTGGGTTCTCATTAATTAACCCAGAAACCATTTTTTTTTTGTTCCTGCCAAAGTATTTAAAAAAAAAAAACAATGATCCTTAAATCATAAATATAAAGACTCGGCAAAGAACAAAGCTTTTCTATTGGAAATCCAAAAAAAAAAAAAAAATACCTAAAACAGTCCAACACAGAATAAATCAAATAACCCTAATTCCAAAATGAATCATCAAATTTTGTACACCAGCGCAAAATTTAATTCGATCAAATAAACAGATAGAAAAATATATTGAAATTGGAATTTTATAAGATAGTTTCAAACTTCGCCGCGAGTTTTAGAATCCAATCACAGTATTCCAGAAAGCAACCGCATCGAGCTGATATTTTCTGGGCCTGATACGATGAAGAGAGATCAATAGATCGTAAACCGATATTCCGGTTGCCGGAAGAAGGTTGGGTTGACCGGATTCAGGTGCCGATGCGTTGACCTTTTCTGCAATTTGAATCAGTATAAAAGTCTACAAAAGATTAAATACTCATTCCGTTTTGCAAAGTGTGTCATTTTAGAATTTTAATTTTATTTTTAATGGTGATCAAAGGGAGACACCAAGCAAAGAAGGTGGCTGCTAACCTAAGAGAAAAGCAGAAGTCGGTTGCAATTATAACTGAAGAAGACGTGAAAATAGTTTACGCAAAATACTTGGTGATCAAGAGGACATCAAAAGGAAATGTGAAAAAAACTCATCAAGGGAGTGTAAGAAGCTTGCAAGAACAGCCGTAGAAGACGTGGCGAAATATTGCGGAGGAGATGTGACGAAGCTTACGTAGAAAGCTCACCTAAGAGAAATGGAGTGGAAGAAGGTTGCAAGAACATGTGAAGAAGACGTGACGGAAGATCACCGAGGAGACATGACGAAGCGCCGAGAAAGAAGACATTCCTATCATGACTAACAAAGGAAGAAGAGTGATGAAAGAAGGGAAGAAGTTAGAGTTTGATCAACAAATTCCAAAGAATTAAGAAAGAAGTTTGGTGTGAGACCGAAACTCAATTAAGAGGGAGTGTTAGTTATTAATTAAGTTTATTAATAATTAAATATTTTCACTTTATTTATGTCAATTGTCGTAAAATTAAATTTGGGTAGTTATTGTATCAACAGTCACAAGTAGGAAGAGATACAATTCTTTGTGTTGTAGTGTCTGTTGGTTTTCTATATAAATCAGTTTTGTCCTGATGTAAATAACAAGTTTCAGTTTAAATAA
Organism: Barbarea vulgaris; assembly: GCA_963667165.1. NCBI lineage: Eukaryota > Viridiplantae > Streptophyta > Magnoliopsida > Brassicales > Brassicaceae > Barbarea > Barbarea vulgaris. Next base: position 6,158,789 of record OY763887.1, read on the forward strand.
AAAAATTTCTATTTTGTTCTTTTCTACTTTAAAAGAGAAAATATATTTCTCTATCTCTTATTATGTTTCTACATTCTCTTACTTGATTGTAAAATCAATATTCCAACAACAGCTACTGCTAATTTCAAATTCGAGTAGTTGATAATGATAAAATTATAAGATGATAATGGCATACTAACAAACACACAAACATGAATATTACACAGCGATTTCCCATTTAAACTAAACAATTAGTAGTAGTAATTCTGTAATGCTAATAATACTTGATCAACTAAAACACATACTCAAGAGATATTAAGTATACTTGTAACAGCGTAAAGAAGCAAGGTTTAAGCTTAAGAAACATGTAAAGTTGTTCCAAAAACCTACTTATCGGAAAAATTTATCGATATACATAAACACTAGCTACTGCTAATTTTGAGATCACAATAGTTGATAATGATAAAAAACTATAAGATGATCATGACATAACAACAAACACATAAAAATGATTTTTACATTTAAACTAACAATTAGTAGATGATGATGAAACAGTGGTAATAGCAAAGGATATCAAAAATCTCAAGTTGATCAATTGCTTCAGCTGCAAACTCATCAGTATTTCTCGTATCAGTTCGAACACGCTTCTCTTTTTTCGCGTATATGATTGGGTTCTCATTAATTAACCCAGAAACTATTTTTTTTTTTTTTTGTTCCTGCCAAAGTATTAAAAAACAATGATCCTTAAACACAGATATAAAAACTCGTCAAATAACAAAACTTTTCAAATGGAAATCGAAAACCCTAAAACAAGTTAACATAGAACAAATAAACCCTAAAATTTCTCAGGTGAGAAGCAAAGAAGAAGACATACCACAATCCAAAATCAATCAGCAAAGTTTCTACACCTATTTTGGCGCAAGATTTTTTATTCAATTTGATTCGATTCGAGAGAGATAGGCAAAGTAACAAAATTAGATGAAGGGGCTGTTGAAGAATGATCCAATTTCCATCTGTTAGAAGACGACGACACACAATACTTGGCTATTCCTTTTTCATCTTCTTTGGGCTTTTAGTGGGCTAGGTAATAAATGGGCTTATAACTAGTGGGTTTTAAACTATTGTTAAGTTTACTTGTGGTTATTTTTCTAATAACTAGAGTTTGTTGATTGTAATAAAAGAAAATGGTAGAATTACACATCAATGTAAAATAAATATTCCACATTAATCATTTGAGTTCTACCATTTTTTTTTATTACAATCAATAAACTCTAGTTATTAAAAAAATGATTGATGTGGAATAAGAGATACAATTTTTTGTGTTGTAATAAAAAACACAAATCAATATTAAACAATGATTGACAAGTTATTAAAAATGATTGATGTGGAATAAGATATACAACTCTTTGTGTTGTAGTGTATGTTGGTTTTCTATATAAATCAGTTTTGTCCTCATATAAATAACAAGTTTCTATTTAAATAAAAAAATTTCTATTTTGTTCTTTTCTACTTTAAAAGAGAAAATATATTTCTCTATCTCTTATTATGTTTCTACATTCTCTTAATTGATTGTAAAATCAATATTCCAACATGGTATCAGAGCTTATCTTGATCTTGGAGCATGTCCAAGCAAAATAAGAATAGAAAGAAGTCCGCTGCGAGAAGAAGATAAAGATGGAGAAAACAAATCAACGGCAAGAAAACCGGAAAAAAAAGAGGAAGAAGAGGAAGAAAAGAAATAGATAAAGAAGAGGTGGTGACAAGAGAGAGCACCATCAACTTTCACAAACATATTCACAAGCAGTACCTTCAAGAAAGAAGACTCCAAAAGTGATGAAGGAGATATGGATCTTCTCAAAAGAAAATGGAGAAAACAGATGTGGAGTTGTTATGGAAGAAGAATTCTGAAACTTTGTTCGACGATGCCAAAAGAAGATGTGGAGAAGATTGCACGGCACGATAGGGAACCGGTTATAAAAATAACCGAAGAAGACGTGGAGAATATTCATGCACAAAACGGGGGCCGGTTATAGATATAACCGAAGAAGACGTGGAGAAAGTTCACGCACGATACGGGAACCGATTACAGAGATAACCGAAGAAGACGTGAAGAAAATTCACGCACAAGACGTCACAGAGATGTGATGGTGATCAAAGGGAGGCACCAAGCAATGAAGGTGGCTGCTAACCTAAGAGAAAAGCAGAAGTCGGTTGCAATTATAATTGAAGAAGACGTGAAAATAGTTCACGCAAAATACTTGGTGATCAAGAGGACATCAAAAGGAAATGCGAAAAAATAACTTATCAAGGGAGTGTAAGAAGCTTGCAAGAACAGCCGTAGAAGACGTGGCGAAATATTGCGGAGGAGATGTGACGAAGCTTACGTAGAAAGCTCACCTAAGAGAAAGGGAGTGGAAGAAGGTTGCAAGAACATGTGAAGAAGACGTGACGGAAGATCACCGAGGAGACATGACGAAGCGCCGAGAAAGAAGACATTCCTATCATGACTAACAAAGGAAGAAGAGTGATGAAAGAAGGGAAGAAGTTGGAGTTTGATCAACAAATGCCAAAGAATTAAGAAAGAAGTTTGGTGTGAGACCGAAACTCAATTAAGAGGGAGTGTTAGTTATTAATTAAGTTTATTAATAATTAAATATTTTCACTTTATTTATGTCAATTGTTGTGACATTAAATTTGGGTAGTTATTGTATCAACAGTCACAAGTAGGAAGATATACAATTATTTGTCTTGTAGTGTCTGTTGGTTTTCTATATAAATCAGTTTTGTCCTGATGTAAATAACAAGTTTCAGTTTAAATAAAAAAATTTCTATTTTGTTCTTTTCTACTTTAAAAGAGAAAATATATTTCTCTATCTCTTATTATGTTTCTACATTCTCTTAATTGATTGTAAAATCAATATTCCAACAACAGCTACTGCTAATTTCAAATTCGAGTAGTTGATAATGATAAAATTATAAGATGATAATGGCATACTAACAAACACACAAACATGAATATTACACAGCGATTTCCCATTTAAACTAAACAATTAGTAGTAGTTATTCTGTAATGCTAATAATACTTGATCAACTAAAACACATACTCAAGAGATATTAAGTATACTTGTAACAGCGTAAAGAAGCAAGGTTTAAGCTTAAGAAACATGTAAAGTTGTTCCAAAAACCTACTTATCGGAAAAATTTATCGATATACATAAACACTAGCTACTGCTAATTTTGAGATCACAATAGTTGATAATGATAAAAAAACTATAAGATGATCATGACATAACAACAAACACATAAAAATGATTTTTACATTTAAACTAACAATTAGTAGATGATGATGAAACAGTGGTAATAGCAAAGGATATCAAAAATCTCAAGTTGATCAATTGCTTCAGCTGCAAACTCATCAGTATTTCTCGTATCAGTTCGAACACGCCTCTCTTTTTTCGCGTATATGATTGGGTTCTCATTAATTAACCCAGAAACTATTTTTTTTTTTTTTTGTTCCTGCCAAAGTATTAAAAAACAATGATCCTTAAACACAGATATAAAAACTCGTCAAATAACAAAACTTTTCAAATGGAAATCGAAAACCCTAAAACAAGTTAACATAGAATAAATAAACCCTAAAATTTCCCAGGTGAGAAGCAAAGAAGAAGACATACCACAATCCAAAATCGATCAGCAAAGTTTCTACACCTATTTTGGCGCAAGATTTTTTATTCAATTTGATTCGATTCGAGAGAGATAGGCAAAGTAACAAAATTAGATGAAGGGGCTGTTGAAGAATGATCCAATTTCCATCTGTTAGAAGACGACGACACACAATACTTGGCTATTCCTTTTTCATCTTCTTTGGGCTTTTAGTGGGCTAGGTAATAAATGGGCTTATAACTAGTGGGTTTTAAACTATTGTTAAGTTTACTTGTGGTTATTTTTCTAATAACTAGAGTTTGTTGATTGTAATAAAAAAAATGGTAGAATTACACATCAATGTAAAATAAATATTCCACATCAATCATTTGAGTTCTACCATTTTTTTTTTATTACAATCAATAAACTCTAGTTATTAAAAAAATGATTGATGTGGAATAAGAGATACAATTTTTTGTGTTATAATAAAAAAACACAAATCAATATTAAAAAATGATTGACAAGTTATTAAAAATGATTAATGTGGAATAAGAGATACAACTCTTTGTGTTGTAGTGTATGTTGGTTTTCTATATAAATCAGTTTTCTCCTCATATAAATAACAAGTTTCTATTTAAATAAAAAAATTTCTATTTTGTTCTTTTCTACTTTAAAAGAGAAAATATATTTCTCTATCTCTTATTATGTTTCTACATTCTCTTAATTGATTGTAAAATCAATATTCCAACATGGTATCAGAGCTTATATTGATCTTGGAACATGTCCAAGCAAAATAAGAATAGAAAGAAGTCCGCTGCGAGAAGAAGATAAAGATGGAGAAAACAAATCAACGGCAAGAAAACCGGAAAAAAAAAGGAAGAAGAGGAAGAAAAGAAATAGATAAAGAAGAGGTGGTGACAAGAGAGAGTACCATCAACTTTCACAAACATATTCACAAGCAGTACCTTCAAGAAAGAAGACTCCAAAAGTGATGAAGGAGATATGGATCTTCTCAAAAGAAAATGGAGAAAATAGATGTGGAGTTGTTATGGAAGAAGAATTCTGAAACTTTGTTCGACGATGCCAAAAGAAGATGTGGAGAAGATTGCACGGCACGATAGGGAACCGGTTATAAAAATAACCGAAGAAGACGTGGAGAATATTCATGCACAAAACGGGGGCCGGTTATAGATATAACCGAAGAAGACGTGGAGAAAGTTAACGCACGATACGGGAACCGGTTACAGAGATAACCGAAGAAGACGTGAAGAAAATTCACGCACAAGACGTCACAGAGATGTAATGGTGATCAAAGGTAGGCATCAAGCAATGAAGGTGGCTGCTAACCTAAGAGAAAAGCAGAAGTCGGTTGCAATTATAATCGAAGAAGACGTGAAAATAGTTCACGCAAAATACTTGGTGATCAAGAGGACATCAAAAGGAAATGCGAAAAAATAACTTATCAAGGGAGTGTAAGAAGCTTGCAAGAACAGCCGTAGAAAACGTGGCGAAATATTGCGGAGGAGATGTGACGAAGCTTACGTAGAAAGCTCACCTAAGAGAAAGGGAGTGGAAGAAGGTTGCAAGAACATGTGAAGAAGACGTGACGGAAGATCACCGAGGAGACATGACGAAGCGCCGAGAAAGAAGACATTCCTATCATGACTAACAAAGGAAGAAGAGTGATGAAAGAAGGGAAGAAGTTGGAGTTTGATCAACAAATTCCAAAGAATTAAGAAAGAAGTTTGGTGTGAGACCGAAACTCAATTAAGAGGGAGTGTTAGTTATTAATTAAGTTTATTAATAATTAAATATTTTCACTTTATTTATGTCAATTGTTGTGACATTAAATTTGGGTAGTTATTGTATCAACAGTCACAAGTAGGAAGATATACAATTATTTGTCTTGTAGTGTCTGTTGGTTTTCTATATAAATCAGTTTTGTCCTGATGTAAATAACAAGTTTCAGTTTAAATAAAAAATTTTCTATTTTGTTCTTTTCTACTTTAAAAGAGAAAATATATTTCTCTATCTCTTATTATGTTTCTACATTCTCTTAATTGATTGTAAAATCAATATTCCAACAACAGCTACTGCTAATTTCAAATTCGAGTAGTTGATAATGATAAAATTATAAGATGATAATGGCATACTAACAAACACACAAACATGAATATTACACAGCGATTTCCCATTTAAACTAAACAATTAGTAGTAGTAATTCTGTAATGCTAATAATACTTGATCAACTAAAACACATACTCAAGAGATATTAAGTATACTTGTAACAGCGTAAAGAAGCAAGGTTTAAGCTTAAGAAACATGTAAAGTTGTTCCAAAAACCTACTTATCGGAAAAATTTATCGAAATACATAAACACTAGCTACTGCTAATTTTGAGATCACAATAGTTGATAATGATAAAAAACTATAAGATGATCATGACATAACAACAAACACATAAAAATGATTTTTACATTTAAACTAACAATTAGTAGATGATGATGAAACAGTGGTAATAGCAAAGGATATCAAAAATCTCAAGTTGATCAATTGCTTCAGCTGCAAACTCATCAGTATTGCTCGTATCAGTTCGAACACGCCTCTCTTTTTTCGCGTATATGATTGGGTTCTCATTAATTAACCCAGAAACCATTTTTTTTTGTTCCTGCCAAAGTATTTTAAAAAAAAACAATGATCCTTAAATCATAAATATAAAGACTCGGCAAAGAACAAAGCTTTTCTATTGGAAATCCAAAAAAAAAAAAAAAAACCTAAAACAGTCCAACACAGAACAAATCAAATAACCCTAATTCCAAAATCAATCATCAAATTTTGTACACCAGCGCAAAATTTAATTCGATCAAATAAACAGATAGAAAAATATATTGAAATTGGAAATTTTATAAGATTGTTTCAAACCTCGCCGCAAGTTTTAGAATCCAATCACAGTATTCCAGAAAGCAACCGCATCGAGCTGATATTTACTGGGCCTGATGCGGTGAAGAGAGATCAATAGATCGTAAACCGATGTTCTGGTTGCCGGAAGAAGGTTGGGTTGACCGGATTCAGGTGCCGATGCGGTGACCTTTTTGATGCAGAGAGATATTTGGATATCTTCCAAATATCTTTGTTATTTATTTCATTATTATTTAGATAATTTCCTTATTTATATTTATATTTTAATGTTTATCTTTTAGAGCTTTCTAGAATATTTTAAGTATTTAGGGTTTTATGTTTTATTATAAATAGCCTTCTTAGGCCTCCAGTTGTATTCAGTTTATTGATATTGATTAATCGAAACATTTTAAAGAGGTTTTATCAAACCACTGTGAAGAGTATTCACAAACCCTAAGAGCTTTTGCGAAAGCCCTGAGAGGAGGACTCTCAAACCCTAGTTATCCGGTATTCTGAGGAATCAACGGATCTCTAGTTCTATCCTAGAAGCTTCCGCTACATCAGTTGGTATCAGAGCTGCGTCTCTTTGGTTTCTCAATCAAAGACCGATTCTGGAAGTCATGGTGAGTGACAGCATCTACCCTATCACAGGCGAAAGTCTGTTTGTCGAGAAAGAAGAAGCCCATGAGATTTGCAGAGAGATCTATGGTGATCCCATCTATGATATCTATGAAGATGATGTCATAGTTATTGATATCGTTTTTGAAGAGGATGCTTTTCAGATTCCGCTTCGTGCAAAATTTGTACAAAGCTACGTCTTTACAGATTCAGTGCGGAATCGGATATGTACAAAATTTGTACGAAATCTAGTCGGTGCAAAATCTGTGCAAAATCTATTATCTGCAGATTCCGTGCAAAATTCGGTTCGTGCGAAGATCTCAGAATATATGTTTGGTGCAAATTTCGTTCATGTCCAAACTATATTTGAAGACCGATTTTTGAAGATCTCTTTGCTGCCAAGAAAACGGTTAAAGATTCGAGGACGAATCTTCTTCAACCCGGAGAGAATGATGCAGAGAGATATTTGGATATCTTCCAAATATCTTTATTATTTATTTCATTATTATTTAGATAATTTCCTTATTTATATTTATATTTTAATGTTTATCTTTTAGAGCTTTCTAGAATATTCTAAGTATTTAGGGTTTTATGTTTTATTATAAATAGCCTTCTTAGGCCTCCAGTTGTATTCAGTTTATTGATATTGATTAATCGAAAGATTTTAAAGAGGTTTTATCAAACCACTGTGAAGAGTATTCACAAACCCTAAGAGCTTTTGCGAAAGCCCTGAGAGGAGGACTCTCAAACCCTAGTTATCCGGTATTCTGAGGAATCAACGGATCTCTAGTTCTATCCTAGAAGCTTCCGCTACATCACTTTTCTGCAATTTGAATCAGTATAAAAGTCTACAAAAGAATAAATACTCATTCCGTTTTGCAAAGTGTGTCATTTTAGAATTTTAATTTTATTTTTAATGGTGATCAAAGGGAGACACCAAGCAAAGAAGGTGGCTGCTAACCTAAGAAAAAAGCAGAAGTCGGTTGCAATTATAATTGAAGAAGACGTGAAAATAGTTCACGCAAAATACTTGGTGATCAAGAGGACATCAAAAGGAAATGCGAAAAAAACTCATCAAGGGAGTGTAAGAAGCTTGCAAGAACAGCCGTAGAAGACGTGGCGAAATATTGCGGAGGAGATGTGACGAAGCTTACGTAGAAAGCTCACCTAAGAAAAAAGGAAGTGGAAGAAGGTTGCAAGAACATGTGAAGAAGACGTGACGGACGATCACCGAGGAGACATGACGAAGCGCCGAGAAAGAAGACATTCCTATCATGACTAACAAAGGAAGAAGAGTGATGAAAGAAGGGAAGAAGTTGGAGTTTGATCAACAAATTCCAAAGAATTAAGAAAGAAGTTTGGTGTGAGACCGAAACTCAATTAAGAGGGAGTGTTAGTTATTAATTAAGTTTATTAATAATTAAATATTTTCACTTTATTTATGTCAATTGTTGTGACATTAAATTTGGGTAGTTATTGTATCAACAGTCACAAGTAGGAAGAGATACAATTATTTGTCTTGTAGTGTCTGTTGGTTTTCTATATAAATCAGTTTTGTCCTAATGTAAATAACAAGTTTCAGTTTAAATAAAAAAATTTATATTTTGTTCTTTTCTACTTTAAAAGAGAAAATATATTTCTCTATCTCTTATTATGTTTCTACATTCTCTTAATTGATTGTAAAATCAATATTCCAACAATAGCTACTGCTAATTTCAAATTCGAGTAGTTGATAATGATAAAATTATAAGATGAAAATGTCATACTAACAAACACACAAACGTGAATATTACACAGCGATTTCCCATTTAAACTAAACAATTAGTAGTAGTAATTCTGTAATGCTAATAATACTTGATCAACTAAAACACATACTCAAGAGATATTAAGTATACTTGTAACAGCTTAAAGAAGCAAGCTTTAAGCTTAAGAAACATGTAAAGTTGTTCCAAAAACTTACTTATCGATACATAAACACTAGTTACTGCTAATTTTGAGATCACAATAGTTGATAATGATAAAAAACTATAAGATGATCATGACATACCAACAAACACATAAAATGATTTTTACATTTAAACTAACAATTAGTAGATGATGATGAAACAGTGGTAATAGCAAAGGATATCAAAAATCTCAAATTGATCAATTGCTTCAGCTGCAAACTCATCAATATTGCTCATATCAGTTCGAACACGCCTCTCTTTTTCGCGTATATGATTGGGTTCTCATTAATTAACCCAGAAACCATTTTTTTTTGTTCCTGCCAAAGTATTTAAAAAAAAAACCAATGATCCTTAAATCATAAATATAAAGACTCGGCAAAGAACAAAGCTTTTCTATTGGAAATCCAAAAAAAAAAACCTAAAACAGTCCAACATAGAACAAATAAATAACCCTAATTCCAAAATCAATCATCAAATTTTGTACACCAGCGCAAAATTTAATTCGATTAAATAAACAGATAGAAAAATATATTAAAATTTGAAATTTTATAAGATGGTTTCAAACCTCGCCGCGACTTTTAGAATCCCATCACAGTATTCCAGAAAGCAATTGCATCGAGCTGAGCCGATCCTTTTTGATGCTTTAAACAAAAAAAAAAAAGTAAAATAATATTTACTGGGCCTGATGTAGGAAAAACCAAAATTGGATCAGGCTCATTTAATTCAAGTCCTATCCAGAAGAATCTTGTGATCGGCACGTTCTTTCTTCCACACTAATCGTTTACTTTTCTTTTATTTTTTTTGTTAATTTTTTTTAAAAAATGAGAGATAAACATTGAAACATGTCATTGTACGAAAATTTATCGATATACATAAACACTAGCTACTGCTAATTTTGAGATCATAATTGTTGATAGTGATAAAAACTATAAGATGATCATGACATACCAACAAACACATCAAAATGATTTTTACATTTAAACTAACAATTAGTAGATGATGATGAAACAGTGGTAATAGCAAAGGATATCAAAAATCTCAAGTTGATCAATTGCTTCAGCTGCAAACTCATCAGTATTGCTCGTATCAGTTCGAACACGCCTATCTTTTTTCGCGTATATGATTGGGTTCTCATTAATTAACCCAGAAACCTTTTTTTTTTTCGTTCCTGCCAAAGTATTTAAAAAAAAAAAACAATGATCCTTAAATCATAAATATAAAGACTCGGCAAAGAACAAAGTTTTTCTATTGGAAATCCAAAAAAAAAAAAAAAAAACCTAAAACAGTCCAACACATAACAAATCAAATAACCCTAATTCCAAAATCAATCATCAAATTTTGTACACCAGCGTAAAATTTAATTCGATCAAATAAACAGATAGAAAAATATATTGAAATTGGAAATTTTATAAGATACTTTCAAACCTCGCCGCGAGTTTTAGAATCCAATCACAGTATTCCGGAAAGCAACCGCATCGAGCTGATATTTACTGGGCCTGATGCGGTGAAGAGAGATCAACAGATCGTAAACCGATGTTCCGGTTACCGGAAGAAGGTTGGGTTGACCGGATTCAGATGCCGATGCGGTGACCTTTTCTGCTCCGAGCACCGTTACTCGGATCGTCACGATTGTAGCTACGACTACAAAACCGCCGGTCGTGAGGCGATCGCTAGGGAAAACCCGGTGGTCAAGGCGGCTAAGATGGTCAAAGTGTAAATTAATAGGAAAAAAATCTCATCCGTTGAAACTTTGTGCTGGTTCAAGCTCGATCCTTTTTTATGCTTTAAAAAAAAAAAGTAAAATGATATTTACTGGGCCTAATTTAGGAAAAACCAAAATTGGATCAGGCCCATTTAATTCAAATCCTATCCACAAGAATCTCGTGATCAGCACGTTCTTTCTTCCACACTAATCGTTTACTTTTCTTATATTTTTTTGTTAATTTTTTTTAAAAAATGAGAGATAAACATTGAAACATGTCATTGTACGAAAATTTATCGATATACATAAACACTAGCTACTGCTAATTTTGAGATCACAATAGTTGATAATGATAAAAACTATAAGATGATCATGACATACCAACAAACACATAAAAATGATTTTTACATTTAAACTAACAATTAGTAGATGATGATGAAACAGTGGTAATAGCAAAGGATATCAAAAATCTCAAGTTGATCAATTGCTTAAGCTGCAAACTCATCAGTATTGCTCGTATCAGTTCGAACACGCCTCTCTTTTTTCGCGTATATGATTGGGTTCTCATTAATTAACCCAGAAACCATTTTTTTTTTTGTTCCTGCCAAAGTATTTAAAAAAAAACAATGATCCTTAAATCATAAATATAAAGACTCGACAAAGAACAAAGCTTTTCTATTGGAAATCCAAAAAAAAAAAAAAAAACCTAAAACAGTCCAACACAGAACAAATCAAATAACCCTAATTCCAAAATCAATCATCAAATTTTGTACACCAGCGCAAAATTTAATTCGATCAAATAAACAGATAGAAAAATATATTGAAATTGGAAATTTTATAAGATAGTTTCAAACCTCGCCGCGAGTTTTAGAATCCAATCACAGTATTCCAGAAAGCAACCGCATCGAGCTGATATTTACTGGGCCTGATGCGGTGAAGAGAGATCAACAGATCGTAAACCGATGTTCCGGTTACCGGAAGAAGGTTGGGTTGACCGGATTCAGGTGCCGATGCGGTGACCTTTTCTGCTCCGAGCACCGTTACTCGGATCGTCACGATTGTAGCTACGACTACAAAACCGCCGGTCGTGAGGCGATCGCTAGGGAAAACCCGGTGGTCAAGGCGGCTAAGATGGTCAAAGTGTAAATTAATCAGAAAAAAATCTCAACCGTTGAAACTTTGGGCTGGTTCAAGCTCGATCCTTTTTGATGCTTTAAAAAAAAAAAAAATGATATTTACTGGGCCTGATGTTGGAAAAACCAAAATTGGATCAGGCCCATTTAATTCAAATCCTATCCAGAAGAATCTCGTGATCAGCACGTTCTTTCTTCCACACTAATCGTTTACTTTTCTTTTATTTTTTTTGTTAATTTTTTAAAAAAAATGAGAGATAAACATTGAAACATGTCATTGTACGAAAATTTATCGATATACATAAACACTAGCTACTGCTAATTTTGAGATCACAATAGTTGATAATGATAAAAACTATAAGATGATCATGACATAACAACAAACACATAAAATGATTTTTACATTTAAACTAACAATTAGTAGATGATGATGAAACAGTGGTAATAGCAAAGGATATCAAAAATCTCAAGTTGATCAATTGCTTCAGCTGCAAACTCATCAGTATTGCTCGTATCAGTTCGAACACGCCTCTCTTTTTTCGCGTATATGATTGGGTTCTCATTAATTAACCCAGAAACCATTTTTTTTTGTACCTGCCAAAGTATTTAAAAAAAAAACAATGATCCTTAAATCATAAATATAAAGACTCGGCAAAGAACAAAGCTTTTCTATTGGAAATCCAAAAAAAAAAAAAAAAACCTAAAACAGTCCAACACATAACAAATCAAATAACCCTAATTCCAAAATCAATCATCAAATTTTGTACACCAGCGCAAAATTTAATTCGATCAAATAAACAGATAGAAAAATATATTGAAATTGGAAATTTTATAAGATAGTTTCAAACCTCGCCGCGAGTTTTAGAATCCAATCACAGTATTCCAGAAAACAACCGCATCGAGCTGATATTTACTGGGCCTGATGCGGTGAAGAGAGATCAACAGATCGTAAACCGATGTTCTGGTTGCCGGAAGAAGGTTGGGTTGACCGGATTCAGGTGCCGATGCGGTGACCTTTTCTGCAATTTGAATCAGTATAAAAGTCTACAAAAGAATAAATACTCATTCCGTTTTGCAAAGTTTGTCATTTTAGAATTTTAATTTTATTTTTAATGGTGATCAAAGGGAGACACCAAGCAAAGAAGGTGGCTGCTAACCTAAGAGAAAAGTTGAAGTCGGTTGCAATTATAATTGAAGAAGACGTGAAAATAGTTCACGCAAAATACTTGGTGATCAAGAGGACATCAAAAGGAAATGCGAAAAAAAAACTCATCAAGGGAGTGTAAGAAGCTTGCAAGAACAGCCGTAGAAGACGTGGCGAAATATTGCGGAGGAGATGTGACGAAGCTTACGTAGAAAGCTCACCTAAGAGAAAGGGAGTGGAAGAAGGTTGCAAGAACATGTGAAGAAGACGTGACGGAAGATCACCGAGGAGACATGACGAAGCGCCGAGAAAGAAGACATTCCTATCATGACTAACAAAGGAACAAGAGTGATGAAAGAAGGGAAGAAGTTGGAGTTTGATCAACAAATTCCAAAGAATTAAGAAAGAAGTTTGGTGTGAGACCGACACTCAATTAAGTTTATTAATAATTAAATATTTTCACTTTATTTATGTCAATTGTCGTGATATTAAATTTGGGTAGTTATTATATCAACAGTCACAAGTGGGAAGAGATACAATTCTTTGTGTTGTAGCGTCTGTTGGTTTTCTATATAAATCAGTTTTGTCCTGATGTACATAACAAGTTTCAGTTTAAATAAAAAAAATCTATTTTGTTCTTTTCTACTTTAAAAGAGAAAATATATTTCTCTATCTCTTATTATGTTTCTACATTCTCTTAATTGATTGTAAAATCAATATTCCAACAACAGCTACTGCTAATTTCAAATTCGAGTAGTTGATAATGATAAAATTATAAGATGATAATGGCATACTAACAAACACACAAACATGAATATTACACAGCGATTTCCCATTTAAACTAAACAATTAGTAGTAGTAATTCTGTAATGCTAATAATACTTGATTAACTAAAACACATACTCAAGAGATATTAAGTATACTTGTAACAGCGTAAAGAAGCAAGGTTTAAGCTTAAGAAACATGTAAAGTTGTTCCAAAAACCTACTTATCGGAAAAATTTATCGATATACATAAACACTAGCTACTGCTAATTTTGAGATCACAATAGTTGATAATGATAAAAACTATAAGATGATCATGACATACCAACAAACACATAAAAATGATTTTTACATTTAAACTAACAATTAGTAGATGATGATGAAACAGTGGTAATAGCAAAGGATATCAAAAATCTCAAGTTGATCAATTGCTTCAGCTGCAAACTCATCAGTATTGCTCGTATCAGTTCGAATACGTCTCTCTTTTTTTGCGTATATGATTGGGTTCTCATTAATTAACCCAGATACTATTTTTTTTTTGTTTCCTGCCAAAGTATTAAAAAAAAATGATCCTTAAACACAGATATAAAGAATCGTCAAATAACGAAACTTTTCAAATGGAAATCCAAAACCCTAAAACAAGTTAACATAGAACAAATAAACCCTAAAATTTCCCAGGTCAGAAGCAAAGAAGAAGACATACCACAATCCAAAATCAATCAGCAAAGTTTCTACACCTATTTTGGCGCAAGATTTTTGATTCGATTCGATTCGAGAGAGATAGGCAAAGTAACAAAATTAGATGAAGGGGATGTTTAAGAATTATCCAATTTCCATCTGTTAGAAGACGACGACACACAATACTTGGCTCTTCCTTTTTCATCTTCTTTGGGCTTTTAGTGGGCTAGGTAATAAATGGGCATATAACTAGTGGGTTTTAAACTATTGTTAAGTTTACTTGTGGTTATTTTTTTAATAACTAGAGTTTGTTGATTGTAATAAAAAAATGGTAGAATTACACATCAATGTAAAATAAATATTCCACATCAATCATTTGAGTTCTACCATTTTTTTTATTACAATCAACAAACTCTAGTTATTAAAAAAATGATTGATGTGGAATAAGAGATACAATTTTTTGTGTTGTAATAAAAAAACACAAATCAATATTAAAAAATGATTGACAAGTTATTAAAAATGATTGATGTGGAATAAGAGATACAACTCTTTGTGTTGTAGTGTATGTTGGTTTTCTATATAAATCAGTTTTGTCCTTATATAAATAACAAGTTTCAATTTAAATAAAAAAAATTTCTATTTTGTTCTTTTCTACTTTAAAAGAGAAAATATATTTCTCTATCTCTTATTATGTTTCTACATTCTCTTAATTGATTGTAAAATCAATATTCCAACATGGTATCAGAGCTTATCTTGATCTTGGAGCATGTCCAAGCAAAATAAGAATAGAGAGAAGTCCGCTGCGAGAAGAAGATAAAGATGGAGAAAACAAATCAACGGCAAGAAAACCGGAAAAAAAAAGAGGAAGAAGAGGAAGAAAAGAAATAGAAAAAGAAGAGGTGGTGACAAAAACAGATTATCCAACATCCTTCTCTATCAACTACTAACACATAAATATAAGTTTTTTTAATAAGGGCTTCGGATATCATGCGTACTTTGACAAATTCAGTATATGAAACAAAACATTCATAACTTCTAATAGCGTAAAGAGGCAGACTCTAAGCGTAAGCATAAAGATTCATAACTTCTAATAGCATAAAGAAGCAGGCTTTAAGCATAAGAAACATGTCAAATTGTTCCAAAATCTTACTTAACGAAAAATATATCGATATGCATACACACTAGCTACTGCTAATTTCAAATTCGAGTAGTTGATAATGATAAAATTATAAGATGATAATGGCATACTAACAAACACACAAACATGAATATTACACATCGATTTCCCATTTAAACTAAACAATTAGTAGTAATAATTCTGTAATGCTAATAATACTTGATCAACTAAAACACATACTCAAGAGATATTAAGTATACTTGTAACAGTGTAAAGAAGCAAGGTTTAAGCTTAAGAAATATGTAAAGTTGTTCCAAAAACCTACTTATCGGAAAAATTTATCGATATACATAAACACTAGCTACTGCTAATTTTGAGATCACAATAGTTGATAATGATAAAAACTATAAGATGATCATGACATACCAACAAACACATAAAAATGATTTTTACATTTAAACTAACAATTAGTAGATGATGATGAAACAGTGGTAATAGCAAAGGATATCAAAAATCTCAAGTTGATCAATTGCTTCAGCTACAAACTCATCAGTATTGCTCGTATCAGTTCGAATACGTCTCTCTTTTTCGCATATATGATTGGATTCTCATTAATTAATCCAGATACCATTTTTTTTTTTTGGTTCCCTGCCAAAATATTAAAAAACGATGATCCTTAAACACAGATATAAAGACTCGTCAAATAACAAAACTTTTCAAATGGAAATCGAAAACCCTAAAACAAGTTAACATAGAACAAATAAACCCTAAAATTTCCCAGGTCAGAAGCAAAGAAGAAGACATACCACAATCCAAAATCAATCAGCAAAGTTTCTACACCTATTTTGGCGCAAAATTTTTGATTCGATTCGATTCGATTCGAGAGAGATAGGCAAAGTAACAAAATTAGATGAAGGTGATGTTTAAGAATGATCCAATTTCCATCTGTTAGAAGACGACGACACACAATACTTGGCTCTTCCTTTTTCATCTTCTTTGGGCTTTTAGTGGGCTAGGTAATAAATGGGCATATAACTAGTGGGTTTTAAACTATTG
Source organism: Barbarea vulgaris (assembly GCA_963667165.1). Classification (NCBI taxonomy): domain Eukaryota; kingdom Viridiplantae; phylum Streptophyta; class Magnoliopsida; order Brassicales; family Brassicaceae; genus Barbarea; species Barbarea vulgaris. The sequence continues at coordinate 6,175,465 of OY763887.1, forward strand.
TTAAGTTTACTTGTGGTTATTTTTTTAATAACTAGAGTTTGTTGATTGTAATAAAAAAATGGTAGAATTACACATCAATGTAAAATAAATATTCCACATCAATCATTTGAGTTCTACCATTTTTTTTTATTACAATCAACAAACTATAGTTATTAAAAAAATGATTGATGTGGAATAAGAGATACAATTTTTTGTGTTGTAATAAAAAAACACAAATCAATATTAAAAAATGATTGACAAGTTATTAAAAATGATTGATGTGGAATAAGAGATACAACTCTTTGTGTTGTAGTGTATGTTGGTTTTCTATATAAATCAGTTTTGTCCTTATATAAATAACAAGTTTCAATTTAAATAAAAAAATTTCTATTTTGTTCTTTTCTACTTTAAAAGAGAAAATATATTTCTCTATCTCTTATTATATTTCTACATTCTCTTAATTGATTGTAAAATTAATATTCCAACATGGTATCAGAGCTTATCTTGATCTTGGAGCATGTCCAAGCAAAATAAGAATAGAAAGAAGTCCGCTGCGAGAAGAAGATAAAGATGGAGAAAACAAATCAACGGCAAGAAAACCGGAAAAAAAAGAGGAAGAAGAGGAAGAAAAGAAATAGAAAAAGAGGAGGTGGTGACAAGAGAGAGTACCATCAACGTTCACAAACATATTCACAAGCAGTACCTTCAAGAAAGAAGACTCCAAAAGTGATGAAGGAGATATGGATCTTCTCAAAAGAAAATGGAGAAAACAGATGTGGAGTTGTTGTGGAAGAAGAATTCTGAAACTTTGTTCGACGATGCCAAAAGAAGATGTGGAGAAGATTCACGCACGGCACGATAGGGAACCGGTTATAAAAATAACCGAAGAAGACGTGGAGAATATTCATGCACAAAACGGGGGCCGGTTATAGATATAACCGAAGAAGACGTGGAGAAAGTTCACGCACGATACGGGAACCGGTTACAGAGATAACCGAAGAAGACGTGAAGAAAATTCACGCACAAGACGTCACAGAGATGTGATTGTGATCAAAGGGAGACACCAAGCGAAGAAGGTGGCTGCTAACCTAAGAGAAAAGCAGAAGTCGGTTGCAATTATAATTGAAGAAGACGTGAAAATAGTTCACGCAAAATACTTGGTGATCAAGAGGACATCAAAAGGAAATGCGAAAAAAAAACTTATCAAGGGAGTGTAAGAAGCTTGCAAGAACAGCCGTAGAAAACGTGGCGAAATATTGCGGAGGAGATGTGACGAAGCTTACGTAGAAAGCTCACCTAAGAGAAAGGGAGTGGAAGAAGGTTGCAAGAACATGTGAAGAAGATGTGACGGAAGATCACCGAGGAGACATGACGAAGCGCCGAGAAAGAAGACATTCCTATCATGACTAACAAAGGAAGAAGAGTGATGAAAGAAGGGAAGAAGTTGGAGTTTGATCAACAAATTCCAAAGAATTAAGAAAGAAGTTTGGTGTGAGACCGAAACTCAATTAAGAGGGAGTGTTAGTTATTAATTAAGTTTATTAATAATTAAATATTTTCACTTTATTTATGTCAATTGTTGTGACATTAAATTTGGGTAGTTATTGTATCAACAGTCACAAGTAGGAAGAGATACAATTCTTTGTGTTGTAGTGTCTGTTGGTTTTCTATATAAATCAGTTTTGTCCTGATGTAAATAACAAGTTTCAGTTTAAATAAAAAAAATTTTATTTTGTTATTTTCTACTTTAAAAGAGAAAATATATTTTTTATCTCTTATTATGTTTCTACATTCTCTTAATTGATTGTAAAATCAATATTCCAACAATAGCTACTGCTAATTTCAAATTCGAGTAGTTGATAATGATAAAATTATAAGATGATAATGGCATACTAACAAACACACAAACGTAAATATTACACAGCGATTTCCCATTTAAACTAAACAATTAGTAGTAGTAAATCTGTAATGCTAATAATACTTGATCAACTAAAACACATACTCAAGAGATATTAAGTATACTTGTAACAGCGTAAAGAAGCAAGCTTTAAGCTTAAGAAACATGTAAAATTGTTCCAAAAACCTACTTATCGGAAAAATTTATCGATATACATAAACACTAGCTACTGCTAATTTTGAGATCACAATAGTTGATAATGATAAAAACTATAAGATGATCATGACATACCAACAAACACATAAAAATGATTTTTACATTTAAACTAACAATTAGTAGATGATGATGAAACAGTGGTTATAGCAAAAGATATCAAAAATCTCAAGTTGATCAATTGCTTCAGCTGCAAACTCATCAGTATTGCTCGTATCAGTTCAAACACGCCTCTCTTTTTTCGCGTATATGATTGGGTTCTCATTAATTAACTCAGAAATTATTATTTTTTTTGTTCCTGCCAAAGTATTTAAAAAAAAAAACAATGATCCTTAAATCATAAATATAAAGACTCGGCAAAGAACAAAACTTTTCTATTGAAAATCCAAAAAAAAAAAAAAAACCTAAAACAGTCCAACACAGAACAAATCAAATAACCCTAATTCCAAAATCAATCATCAAATTTTGTACACCAGCGCAAAATTTAATTCGATCAAATAAACAGATAAAAAAATATATTGAAATTGGAAATTCTATAAGATAGTTTCAAATCTCGCCGCGAGTTTTAGAATCCCATCATAGTATTCCAGAAAGCAACCGCATCGAGCTGATATTTACTGGGCCTGATGCGGTGAAGAGAGATCAACAGATCGTAAACCGATGTTCCGGTTGCCGGAAGAAGGTTGGGTTGACCGGATTCAGGTGCCGATGCGGTGACCTTTTCTGCTCCGAGCACCGTTACTCGGATCGTCACGATTGTAGCTACGACTACAAAACCGCCGGTCGTGAGGCGATCGCTAGGGAAAACCCGGTGGTCAAGGCGGCTAAGATGGTCAAAGTGTAAATTAATCGGAAAAAAATTTCAACCGTTGAAACTTTGTGCTGGTTCAAGCTCGATCATTTTTGATGCTTTAAAAAAAAAAAAAGTAAAATGATATTTACTGACCTGATGTAGGAAAAACCAAAATTGGATCAGGCTCATTTAATTCAAGTCCTATCCAGAAGAATCTCGTGATCGGCACGTTCTTTCTTCCGTTTACTTTTTCTTTTATTTTTTTTTGTTAATTTTTTTAAAAAAATGAGAGATAAACATTGAAATTGAAATATGTTACGAAAATAGCTAATCAAGTTGGTTTACTAAAACAAACCAATTGGAGTTATCCAGTTTTTGCTAAAACAATGTACTGAGTCACCCAAATCGAAGTCTTACATAAACAAGAAGTTCGATTTTTACACTTTCCAAAATCATCTAAACGATCACAAAACAAACAAATAAACAAAAAAAACCATGGCAGAAGAACAAAAAAGCACGAAGAAACAAGTTATGGTAGCCATTGATGAAAGCAAGTGTAGTAAACTCGCTCTCGAATGGACCCTTGACTATCTCAAAGATAGTATTGCTGATTCTGATATCATCCTCTTCACTGCTCAACCTCCTCTTGATCTTAGCTGTGTCTACGCTTCCTCTTATGGCGCCGCTCGTTAGTTTCTTCTTCAATCGATTTCATTTTTTTTTTATGATTTGATTTTTTTGAAACTTTTTTTGAGTTGAATCTTTGTCTCTCTGTTTTTGTAGCGTTTGAGTTGATTAACTCAATGCAAGAGAATTATAAGAACGCTGCTTTGAATCGTCTTGAAGAAGGGAACAAGATTTGTGCTGCGATTGGGGTTTGTTAATTTCCAATCTCAAAATCATTTCTTTTGTATGAGATTAGTGAGATAAATTAATTAATGGTTTGGTTTGTGTGTGTGTTTAGGTTACTCCAAGAAAGGTATTAGAATATGGGAATCCTAAAGAAGCTATATGTGATGCTGCTGAGAAGCTTGGTGTTGATTTACTTATAGTTGGTAGCAATGGTAAAGGAGCATTACAAAGGTGTGTTGTAGACCAAAAGACTTTTCAATGTTTTTAAGTTTTAACGAGTTGAGTTTTGAGATGATTATATTATGTTTCTTTATCTTCTGTCATTTTGGTGTTTGTCGACAGGACTTTTCTTGGAAGTGTTAGCAATTACTGTGTTAATCATGCTAAGTGTCCAGTTCTTGTGGTGAGGACTAAAGCTTGAAGACAAGAGTTTTGAGAACCTTGGCCTTGATGTGTGTGTGTGTGTTGTGTTGTAAAACATATTTATAATAATTGGTTTTATTGATTACTATTTGTTTGATGAAACTTTGTGAGTACATATAATATTTATTGTTGTTTGATTAAAGAAGGATCTTTGCAATCTGCAGTTTCTTTGTTTTCAGTATGCAGTTTTTTTTTTTTTTAAATCTGATATAGAAGACAGGCTTTTTATACTAATCAGGTGTTATAAACTTTAGCTTCAACCAAAAATCTTGTTTAGAGTAGCTGCTAGTCTTACTCCTCCTTGTGCTAAGCGCTGATACACTATCGGTAGACGCGAATAGAAGTATTCATCTGCAAAGAATACATTATGTTTGTTCTTTGTTAGCTTCTTTATTTTGTGAATCATTATAGTTTTTAGGGTGAAGTTTGTTTACCTTCTAGAGTGTCTCCTTCAGTTACTCCTTTGTATGCCCAATCACAAGCTGCTTTAATTCCTTCCGATGCGTATCTGTATGAAGTTTACAGGGGAAAAGATTAAATCTGGTTTCTTGGTAGCTTGAAGATCAATCATCACTTCTATTTTCAAAGGTATTGTAATCTTGTATATGACTTACATATCTGGACATGTTGTCTTCTTTGTGCAACTCTCCCATATCTTGACTTGATCTGCCCATTCTGTCTGCATTTTATTAGAATATATCAACAAGTCAGAAACAGTTTGAAACATATACACATAGAGAACAGTCTTTTCGATTCACGAGTTACCGTGATATTCTTCTTGATTGCATCCACCATTCCTTCTAGTTCAGCGTTGTAGAGATCTGCTTCAGCTGTTTCGATAATGTTGGAATCCCATATCTGTATGAATCTAAAGTTTAGAACTTTGTATTATGTGATGCTCAAACTATATATGTTTTTAGTAGTTCTTTCTTACATGGTGGAGGTTAGCTTTTCTCCTATACCAATGCACTTCAATGGTGTTCCCTCCTTTGTCTGAAGCAAAACTCACATGTAGAGGCTGCATTTTTACAACTATGCTATTTCAGACATATCCAGATAAGAAACCTTGTTATCTTGATGGAGTTTAAAACTCTACCTGATGTATATCACCCATGAAATGAGACAGGAAGAGTAAGGCCTCTGTTAAGTTGTCTGATGACAAAAGAAAGGGAACATGTGAGGGAAATAGAAGATGAAGGAGTTAGTGTGGAAAAGTTTTGGTGGATACATTGTGACTTAGATGAAGCTTCTGTGTTGTAAGTAAGAAGCTGTGTGGTGTAATTGTATATGGCTCCTGCAACACATCTATCTTTCACTCCATCTTCGTCCTTGCAGTCTCCTTTAGACCCAAAAAAAACAAACAACCAATAAGAGAATATACAGTTTTGCTTATCTTCTCACTTAATGTTTTGATGATTTTGTTTAAAGAGCTTACTAGTGTATTGATAGGAACAGACATCAGGAGTGTTGATGTAATGAAGAGGAGCAGACCAGTGGTATCTAAACTTGACTTGATCAGCCCAAATACACAAACTAGACAAGTCTCCTTCTGCAGATGCAGGTAATAGCTCTTTCACTGCCTTCAATGCAGTTTCATCCAACCTAGCCTGTTCTTTTCCTTAATTAGTTTATTTACATACTTTTGTTTATAAACCGAAAGACGAAGAAGATGAGAGATCGAAACCTGAGCGATTTTACAGACGATTTCATGACCTTCTTTTCCCCAGCCATGGATTTTGGGTGCTGCATAAAGAAACCAAACAGTGATGATCATTATCATTATATGTAACCCTCTTTGGTTTGCCATTTTAAGAGTTCTTTGAAATGTGTGTGTGTTCTTTTTATGAGAATGGTGAGTTTTCATTTTTGTTCTTGTGTTGTATATATGCTGATGAAGAATGGAAACGTATAAGGAAACAAAATCCAAAGATTCACTCACAAAGATGTGTAGAGGGAAAAGTGTTGGTGTGTGAAAGCTTTTTTTTTTTCTTTGCTAAGTGTGTGAAAAGCTTTTAATGTTCAAAATAGAGAAATGAATATATTATGATTTGGTAGATACGGTATCATTTTTTGTCTGTTTAGGAAATAAATCATGTGTGAAAACAGATGTTACTTCTCTGTGTATACGTAGTCCAAATGCTTTTCACTTACGTTTATATCGATTTCACATTTCTAGTTTGAAACAAATTGGTATATACAAGATAGATACACAATGATTGTCTCCAAAAGATATTATACCAAATAAATTTGATTGTTAATTCATCCAGTTACTTCAAGGATTCTTTTAGGTCTAAACTTTGTAAGTGCTTTAAAGAATAACCACTAGCTAGGTGTGTCTTGATGGATTCATCATTCAAGAGTCATGTCATGTGCATTGGGTCCAACATGGTAACTATAAAGCTTAATAAACTATTTGTATTTTGCATTACGATCTTGATCATAATTAATTAATATCGTAAACCTTTTTTAAATAACTTAAAAACATACACTAAACAATATTAATAAATAAAATGGTATATTATAATATAAAATCATATATAAATAATAATAACACACAAGCTAAGAAAAAAAATTACAAGTAAAATAACTAAAATTATTTTCATAATTCTATTGTATATATCAATCAACTCATTTTCATAATTATTTATTAAATGCTTTTTTCATTTTTATCTGTTATTTACAAGATAAAAACTTGTTGAAACCAATCATTTTATCTGTTACTTTTGTCGCTAATCTTGTATTTTTAACGGTCTCATCTTCGAATGGTGCGTTAAAATCATATCAATCATTACTTACCATATACCGCATTATAATTAAAATGGTCATTATATCATGCAATATATATTTCTTCCAATAAATATTAGTATTTGTTGTCGTATTTTAATTTGTGTAAAGTTTATGTAATTTTATTTTCTTCTGTTACTTAATTTTGTATTATATTTTCTTAATGTAATTGCATTGTTGTGTAATTTTTGTTTTTTATATCATGTAATATTTATTTTATATTAGATTTAAAAAATATATAATTTAAATTCATGTGTAAAAGTTAAAAATTTTAAAAATATAGGTGAAAGACACATGAGGTATAATTTTGAATGGACTAATTTGATAAACAACAAAATTAGTAAGATTATGTATATAAAATATCATTATAGTGATTGAAATGCAAAAGGAAAAAAATGAAACTTCAAAAATAGAAGTTTAACATAATGATGATATTTCAAATTTGGATTATCAATGTTCAATATTTAAAGTTTAAAAAAGTTTTTAGTGGAAAGATATATCATATTTAAAGTTATAGTTACGAGTATCCTTTAAAAATGATATAATAATGTATTCCTTAAAGTATCTCTTAGAGATGCTCTAAAAATGTGATATCAAAACTTAATGATTAATTCTTAACAAAAAAAAAACTTAATGATTAACGAATGGCATTATGTTAGTTTCTCTTTGAATTATGTGAGCTAATTATGATTTTCTCTTTTGTCCAAAACTGAGAATTGTTTCTTGTAAATTTTTTTTTTTTGTTGATGAATAAATTTAACAGTTAATAAATAAAATTTACTATGAATCATTTAAACATTTCGCAAATAATTATTATTTTTAATGTTCCATTCTATTATGAATTATAAAAATGTCATATATTTCAATTTTTTAAAAAACATATTCCCGTATTAAACCGGTCAAATATATTTATTGGTCTAGTGTAATAAACCAACAAAAAAAACTGTGATTTCAAAAAAGTTCACATTTGGGCATCGTAACTCGGAAAAAGTGAAATGTTTCAGGTTACCGGCACCGGCGCGGCGGCTCCGGCAATGCCAGTGGTATTTCCCAAATCATGGAGACGACCACTAATCCTTCCTCTCCGGAGCGCAAAGACATTAAAGCCTCTCGCATTTCTCGATCTCAAAGGAGGCAAAGGGTACACACATTTCTCGAAATTAGATGCCTAATTGTGAAATTGTGCTCTTGCAATTCAATGATTCAGTTGATCTAAAATGTTTCTGATTTCAAAATCTTTAATTGAAAATTTTCGATATTGCAGAATGAGTGAGTTTCATGAGATTGAACTCAAAGTTCGAGACTATGAATTGGATCAGTTTGGTGTTGTGAACAATGCTGTTTATGCAAACTATTGCCAACATGGTTAGTTTCAGAATTTTTTTTTTTTTTGAAAACTGTTTCATACATTTTGTGAAATGTTGTTTTTGAGTAAGAACTTGAGAGTATTGAATGAATGAAATAGTCAGTGATCTTGCTACTAAAGTTTAGATTTGAACATTTCTATTGTTTAAAAGATGAGTTTTAGATTCTATGCTTGACAGAATTTGGACTGCATGATCAAAATTTAATGAGCCTATAGAAATTGAGAGAGTATTGGAAGAATAAATGTGTCAAGATCTTGTTACAATAGTAAATTTGTAGTCTTGCTTCGGTTGCAATCTTGATTTGTGCACAATTTTATTGTCAAAAAGAAGTTTTAGATCGTATGCTTGACAGAATCTGGACTGCATGATCATAAAGTTGCTTCTTTTTCTAAGTCTAATTGGAACATTTTTGAATGTGGTTTAGTAAAACTTTAGAGTATTGCAAGAATAAATGTGACAAGATCTTGCTAGTAGTTCAGTTGCAGTTTTGCTGATTCAGATTGTGTATGTGTCTATTGTCAAATACGAGTTTCAGAATCGTATTCTTATCACTAGTTACTGCTTTTTCTGAGTCTAATTGGAATCCTTTTCATATATTTTCTGAAATGTGGTTGGAAGGATCTAGCTAGTTAAGTTTAGAGCCTTAGATTTTTTGCATTTATCTTCGGCATATCGTGTTGAGTCTTATGCTACATCCCTTTCTAACCACAGTTTTTTACTAAAGGTCGACACGAGTTTCTGGAGAGTATTGGTATCAACTGTGATGAAGTAGCCCGTTCTGGTGAAGCCTTAGCAATTTCTGAGTTAACAATGAAGTTCCTTGCACCTTTACGCGTAAATGTCCACTCTTCTCCTATACCTTAATAACCTTATATTATACCATGTCAATGTGTTGTTGTACATTCATTTCATTGCTTTGAGCAGAGTGGAGACAAGTTTGTGGTTAAAGCAAGAATCTCAGGGACATCTGCTGCGCGTATTTACTTCGATCATTTCATCTTTAAACTTCCAAATCAAGAGGTTGATTCTCATTATTATGTTTTTAGATACTTAGTTTTTTTTTTTTTTCCTGATTTGGATTTTTTGGAAGCAGCCTATATTGGAGGCAAAAGGAATAGCTGTGTGGCTTGACAACAAGTACCGTCCTGTTCGTATCCCACCTTTGATACGCTCTAAATTTGTTCAGTTCCTACGCCAAGACGACACCGTTTAATTCTTGTCCGCGTGAGCCTCATTAGCCCAATCAAAGTTACTTAATGGGCCTCTTATAATAAGCCCATAGATAAATAATATATTCGTATAAATGCAAACTTGGATTTCTCCCGCCGTTTAAGGCCAACGAACTTACGCGTACGCAACTGAGGAGTGCATGAGAAAACAAACAAAAACAAAATAAAATAACAAGAAAAAACTACATAAGTATATTTAATTTATGTTAAATTCTTGTGGCTAATGTTGGGGTGAGTCACGAGGCACGTAAATTCGAGGCAAAGTTGGTGTAGAGGATATTTTTTTTTGAGTTTGTTCATATACATTTTATTTTTTTAACATTGTCTAACTAGTCTAACTACACTTTTCAAGTAATCAAAATCCAAAAGTGTCTTTGAATATGTAATTTTTTTTAAAAATCACTAATTTGATTAAATGAAAAAAAGTTAGCAAAAAAAATAAAGAAAGTCAAAAAGGAAAAAATGAAAATTAGATATACACCTTTCTTAAAAAATTATTAATCTAATTAATATTTTTTTTTAAGAAATACTAATAAGTTAATCACATCTTTTCCTTCATCAATCACAAATCTCCACTCTTTATTGTCAAACATCTCTATACATCACATACTACATAAATCTGCAGCATATTTATCTTTACAATACAAGAAATCAATCTAAAACGTAACCAACTTATAAAACAAACGATTTTATCTTAAAAAACGTAATCAACTTATTTTATACTAAAATTAATTATAAACTAAGTAGAATACATATTCTAAATTTCATAGAACATAATCTTAGTAAATATTCAATTTATTTATAATAGATTTATACATTTATGTTAAAGATTTAATAAATATTCGGTTTACATAAATATATGCAATTCAATTTCTTTATTTTACGAAATTTTGAATTATGCAGAATTCATCTTCTAAATTTGGTAGAACATGAACAAACCGTAAAATATATATTCTAACATTCGTAAAAAATAAAGTAAAGTTTAGAATATGTATTCTAAAATTTGTGAATATAGAGTAATCTTCAGAATACGTATTCTAAACTTTGTACAATATAGAATAATATGCAGAATACGTATTCTAAACTTCGTAAAACATATAGCTAATCTGAATTCTAAATAGCATAGAATAGAGATGAATTCTAAATTACGTAAAACATGAAAAGTGTATAGAATGCGAAATCTAAATTTTCTAGAGATTTGTCTTTTTTAACTTACGACTTACCTTTTTTTTTAAAAAATTTATTAAAACTATTTGAAAATGTAGTTTTGGCATAATTGACAATTAATAGAAAAAAAAGTGTATATGGACAAATTCCAGAAAAATTATCTTATATATACAATTCATTCTATAATCTTTTATGTAAGTTTATATTAGAGATTATGAAATTAATTATTAAGAAAATAAAAGACACGTATTGTTGCATGCAGTATGGTATACCCTAGAACCTTGATGTCGAACACTGACACCACGTGACCACATAGAACATAATCTTTGTTGTTTTATTAGGAAACCAAAACAATAAATTCTTTAACAAAAAACATGTGGATGAGATATGTCGCTGTTTGTCTTCTTTAGGTGTTTGGATGATCATAAGAAATAAATAATAATAGAGATAATATTGGAACTTGAAGCATTTCAGGTTTTTGGTTTCATCAGGTAATGATTTTTTGCACTAATGATTATTTAGAAAATTATTTTTTACCAACCAGAAAAAAGGTATCCCCTTTATTCTCGGGGCCTCAACAATCGTTTTGAGATATTTTTATTAACTATGAAATGCAGCACTAAATCATCGGTGTATAGAAAAGTTAATCAATAAAGAAGAGATAATTATGTTTCGATTAAAGGAAAACAAGGCATGATTTAGAATTACTTACTTCAACTTTAATTACAAAAATATAATTAGTTATTTCAACAACAGCGTTATAAATTTAACCACTATATTAAAAATGACTGCAAAAGATTTTTATTGGTTAGAAGTTTCACCCAAATTTTTTAATTAAAGTAAGGAAACAAAAAACATATCTTCACATAATTTGGACCAAAAAAAACTGTAGAGGATGTTTAGCAGATAGAGTAGAAGATAATTTTTTCTTATAATTATTGAATCTTCATATTTGATTTCTAAAATTTAATGGATTTTTTTTCCCGTTGAAAACATATCTGTCTTGTTTCTTAGTGGAAATAATCTTTATATATTTATATATAGTAGGCATTTTTGGAAGCTTTAAACTATCATCAGTAATACAATTTCGTTTAAAAACGAAAAATTAAAGTAGCTAAATCATGTGGAACGAAAATTAAAATACGTGAACAAAGTTCATGATAAAATGAAACTCGCACAGAGGAGTATATAATTTGAAATAGAAAAAAAAGAAGAAGAAAAGAATAACGAAAGGTTAATGTTCAGTATAAGATCTAAATGCTTATATATACTAGTTTATAGTTATGAAATAATATTTAATACATAACATGATAACAATATATCAAATAAAAAGAATTAGGTGTTTTGATTTTCTTCTTTCATAGTTTTATTTTTTGAAATTACATTCTTACAATTTGAATCAGTATAAAAGTCTAAACCGTTGAAGAAAAAAATAGAACTGCATATTTATACTTTTTTTCTATTAATACTATATCATAATAATTTTATACTTTCTCTACAAAAGATTAAATACTCATTCAGTTTTGCAAAGCGTGTCATTTTAGAATTTTAATTTTATTTTTCAATATAAATTTTCAATCCAATTTCTTAATTTATCCTTAACTCATAGCTATTATATTTGAATACAAATCATTAACCATTTATTAGATAAACGTATAAAAATATAAATTAAATATTTTTTAATTTCTATGAAAAGTATAAGAATGATATTTTTGTGAAACGGAAAAAGTAATATAATAATTATAGTAAACATCAGTGGACAGTGGGAAACCTAGATTTTATCTTCCAACATTTTTATCACACATATAATATAATATAGCTAGTAATTATAGTTAACATCAGTGAAAAACCTAGATTGCGATAAAAACTGGAACTACAAAACTTTATTGATATGGCAATGAGAAAACTAACATTTAATAAAAAGATTTTCAACCAAAAAAAGAAACTAAAACATAAAACAAGCTTACATTTGAGAAAAAAAGAAAGAAAAAAAAAAAAGATAGATAAAGTTCGGACCGAAGCTTGAGTAAAAGCCAACCGTCTTTGCCTGCTCTTATTCCTTCTCCAAGCTCTTCTCTTATAAATAGCTCTTCTTTACTGGCACATCCTCTTCATCAGTCATCACTCTTTAGTAACTTTCTATCATAAATATGGACAACGATCAAGCAAACGCTCAGTTTTGGAACTCACTTCTCCAACCCACGGCTGATTCAAACCTTAAAGATGATCTCTATCCTGAGATCCGTAGCCCGATAATTATTGATGAGCCAGGTGAGCCTTCAAAAGTTCTTGAAGATGGAGATAAAGAGGATGATGCATTGAAGAAGGTAAATAACTTTTCCATCGTTTTCTCAGTAGAATTTTCTCCAACCTAAAAATAGAATGGTGATAAACTCTAACTAGTTTGTTTTCTTGGATATATAGATACATGAGTTACGTCTTAATACAAATATATTTCTTCTTTAGGGTAAGGAAAAGGAAGAAGGTGATACAGAAGATACGAAGACTCTTAATAAGAGACCACGCGATAAAGAAGATCATAGAATCAACGACAAAGTGAGGACATGTGTTCGTTTGTTTGTTTGATGCATGTCACTACAAAAACAAGTTTTTTTACTCACTCTTTTCTTATTTTGATTTCAAAATGTAGAGGATACGAACCGAGATAAGGAGCAAAGTTGATGAGTTGAAGGAGTTGACACGTTGTCACTCAAAGGTTCACCCCCAACTTTTAGCCTCTATTTTTTTTTTTTTCATCTAATTGTTGTCAACACAAACTAATATGTTTGATTACCTTTACTAATACTTGCTTTTTAAAATTTGTTATGCGTATGAATATACAGAATGACCTACTCTCGACCCTTGACGCTATCGTTGACAGAGTAAGGGAGATGACGTCTCAAGTAGAAGTAAGTAACTTTGTTGTTATATCGCTGGTTATGTTTAGTTCGATTTATCATATATGTTTTATACCAAAATACAAAACTGTATGTACGTATAAGTGAATGTTTACATGAACCACAGTTGTCAAAACCTATGTAATAAAAAAAAAACTAGTGGCAGGTGGTGTTTTAGTACTTTAATTAGAACGGTTCTCTCAAGTTTTGAGAATGTAGTTTGCTGTTTAATTAGTATTACGAGAGTTGTTCTCTCCAGTTGTTTTTGAGACTCTCTGGCTTGCTCTTTTGTTGGTTCGTTGCGGTTTAGTCCTTTTGTAACTTTATTTTCTTCATCGTCAACTTGTATATAGATATGTTCAAGTGCACAAACTTCATATTTAATTCACATAATCACATTAATTACCGAGAAATCTCTATTATGGAACCAAAGATTAGTTTTGTGTTAAAGAGAACCAAAGATTTTTTTTTATTTTTTTGGTGAAAGAAGCAAATATTAGTTGTTCCCATTCTTCCGAAGACAAACGAAAATGTGCTAAAATATTAAATTTATATCTAAAATAAAATATTGTTTTCTTAAAGAAAAAATTAACTGTATTTTTTTTTTTTGGTGATAACTCAGGCATTTTATGGAAAGGGTTACACTAATTTATGGAAGAGCTGCAGCGATGGATAGACTCTTTCTTTAAATATTTAAATGGGTCGTAAGCAATGATTCATATCTATGTGAGTGTTAAAAATAATGTATTAGAGTTTTACATAGTAGATAGATCAAATTTAAAATATGATGGTGTTTTAAAATATGATGGTGTTTTAAGCCGTTTTTTTACCATTCCACCACAAAATTCTTAACAAATTTACTGCAATTACAGTGAAACATAAGTAATATTTCATTATCACGTTAACGTTTGTAAGTTTCTTAAAATGTTTCATAAGAGATAAAATAAATCTCCATAGATATAGAAATACTAGTATGTATTTTTCTGAGATTTGTGGAGTAAAAGAAATTATGATACCTGTAGACACTAAATATCTAAATTTCATAGTCATGTGCATTTTCTTACAATAATAAATTTAATATTCTTAATAAAAAATGGGATGGTACTATCTACTAAAAATTTTAAAATTGTTCAGTAATTTTACAATAATATTACGCAATTTCATAGTTTTTTTTTTTTTGGATACATAGATATATGAGTGACGACGTCTTAATATGAAATTTTGTCTACTCGGTAAAGGAAAGGAAGCAGGTGTATTAGAGAGAGGGGGGGGCCTAAAGGGCTAATTTCAATATTAATTTTGTCTGATATTTTTGTATACCAACTAAGATTTATTATGTTTTTTAACTTCAAATTACAAAAAAATTTAAAATCTACATGAATTTTTATATATGTGCTAAAATCAATTTTGACTAAAAATCAATTTTGACTGAAACATTGTTAGTCAAACTGCTGAATCAGATGTCATGTATCATATTTCTGCCAAATCAAGTGTCACATATTTAGTTTTTTTGCTGAATCAGATGTCAAGTATATTTTTCAAAAAATAAAAATAAAAATAAAGTTACAAGACTTTTGAAGTTTTATGTATATGTGATCTAAAATTTTTTAACATTAATTAAAAAAACATAAACACCATAATTAGTTCAGCCATTTTATCGATTTTTTTTATTTTTTACCGTAATAACCGTAAATTTAAGATCATTAGATAGTACATTTTAGAATAATTATAAATCAGTACATATATATTTACTATTATAGAAATATTTAATAATGTACCGTCTAGTGGTAAAATATCTACAATTATTATGACTATAAAAGAGATAAAATTTTTGATAAAGTGACTTAACTGATAACATATTTATATTTTGCAGTTATTAGTGTTAAAAAAATTTTAAATCCAATAAATTGCATAAAAGTTCAATAAAATTTAAAAATTTGATTTAAAAAAAAGTACAAGTGACATCTTACAGTAAAAATCTAAACAAATTAAATGGCACCTGACTCAACATAAATAAGTTACATGTTAGTGATTTGATTATCACTATTTGGATGAAAAATGATTTTAACACATATATGAAAGAGTTTTTTTAAAAAATTTGTATGCTAAAATTAAAAAAACTTATTGTATCGTAATTGGTATATGAAAAAAATCCAGGCGATTGGCCTTTTCCTCGTTAGAAAAGACACTAGGATTCTTAGTAAGAGACAACGTGGTAAAAAAGCTCGTAGTATCAACCACAAAGTTAAGACATGTGTTTGTTTTGTTAAATGCGTGTCACTAAAAGAACAAGTTGCTGAATCCTTTGTTATTTTGATTTTAATATGTAGAGGACACGAAACGATATAAAAAACAAAGTTGATAAGCTGAAGATTCAAATCAGCCTCTATTTTTTTCATATAATTGTTATCAATACAAATTAATAGTTTTGATTGCTTTTATTGTTTAAAATACTCTGTATGTATATAAGTATGTCACGAAGACGTTTCTTCTGTTTGAAAATTATAATTTATGTCTGAAGCTTTCATTTTCTGATTTTCATACGTTATCAACCATAGCCTCAAGGAGGAATATAAACATAAAAGCAAATGCTAACGGAAAAGAAGATCGGGTCTGATGTTACTAATACTTGTTTTTAGTTGTTTATGCGTGTGAATATGCAGAAAGATTTATTCTTGATTCTTGAGGCTATATCATTGATAACGTTTAAGAATTGAAGTTTCAAGTAGAAGTAAATAACCTTGTTTTTTTTCCTTTTTTTTTTTAAACCGCGGGAGTTTCCGACGTTTCGCCCGTAATCTCTCTCGGTACCCGAAGCTAGCCTTTAGTCCATTCCTATTTAAAAAATGCCTCTCCATACCAATGAAAGTTTGAATCCAGAGCACAAAAGAACAAACCCCTAGTGTTACTACTAGGCCACCACACCTTTGGTAATAACCTCGTTGTTACATCGTTCGTTTGATTTAGTTCAGTTTATTATGTGTATATGTATAAGTAAATAAATGTTCACATGCTGGAGTAGACAGAGACAATAACAAAACTCATTTTCCATGACTAAAACTACTATAATATGTAACAATATAATGCATTGCCGTAGCTTAGGTCCATGATGTCATTGGGTATATGGAGATGGATTTACATAGAGCTATGGATTTATTCTTATGTCCTTCCTAACGTCGTCTCTCCTAACTATTTCGTGCTTTTCAATCATTTTACATCAAGAGAAACTAGCGGTTCCAGCAACCAAATTGTACCCTATATACCACTAAAGTTTTAACTTGTTTTACTTATTCTTTATGATATATATTATTTTTAAACGAATAATTTAATATAGTCAGTCATCAACTCAGCTATCATAGTTTCAATTACCATCTCAGCCATCACATTTTCAACCACCATCTCATCCATGACAGTTTCAGCTATAATTTCAACCACCGTTTCAGCTACCTTCTCGGCCACAATATCAGCTAGAATCTCAACCACATTATAAGTCACAGTCCTAAAAAACCTATGAAATAGAAATATTCGTGGTATTTTAGTATTTAAGAACAGTTCTCTCAAATTGTTTTTGAGCTTCTCTGGCTTGCTCTTTTTGTTTATTTGTTGCCGTGTACTCGTCATGCATGTTGTAATTTTGTATTGTCCATCGTCAACTTGTATATAAATATGTTGGCTGTTCGAAAAAAAAAAAAGTGTTTTTTTGTTTTCCGTTCAAATGCACAAACATCATACATAATTCATATAATCACATTAATTACCGATAAATCTATTTTATGAAACAAAAAATCGTTGTTCCAAAAACATATGAAAATGTGCTAAAATATTATGTTTATAACTAAAATAAAATACAATTGGTTTTAAACAAAACATAAATTGCAATTACACTGAAACATAAGTGAGATTTTACTATCTCGTTGACGTTTGTAGTTTTCTTAAAATGTTTGATACAAATAAATAACTTTGCATAAATATTTAAATACTAGCTATTTGCAACATGCATGATTCTAGAGTAATTTTGAAGATCTTACATTTAGCCATCTTTCTTCTTGTACAACTTTTTGCATAACTCTGACGAAACTATTCTAGAGTTCTTAAGCATTTTATCAAAGAAAAGAAAACTATTTTAGAATTCAATATCTACCTGGACACATGTTTTTATTAAAAATTTTGTCACTTTGTTGACTTAATATATCTATGAGTATTGAAGTGGCATGTAACTGAACAAATACATAGTTTTTTTTTTTTTTTTTTTTTTTGATATTACGCACTAATTATATCAAGTGACCATATCAAAATTAGAAATACATATATGTGTTTATTAAACTATATATGTATTTCTAATTTTTAGTGATAATACTAAACTATATACAACTATATAGTTGTGTGAGCATAAATACGCACTAATTACCATATTAGAAGTTAGAGTGCTTAGTGTTAAGCCGGTCATATATAGCATAACTCTGCCACGAATGACGAAACTATTCTAGAGTTCAAGATCTATCTAACACATGTTTCTATGAAATATTTTGTCATTTTGGTGAATCCACACGTGTTTCTAATTTTCTGAGTATTGAAGTGGCATGTAAACTGAACAAGTACATATATAGTTTGTATATGCATGAATACGCTCTAGGTTCCATATTAGTGTTAAACCGGTCAATATATCTCTTGACTAGAAGGATCGTTTTGCCTTTGCATGTGGTGGTTGATAGACGGAATTATTATTGTTATTTTTTGTTATTTTTCCACTGAGTTTATGTAACAATTCCGCTAATTATGAAACATGCTGCTATGTTCCAGGCGATCGAGTGCTATCATAGCCTCAAAAACCATCACCATATGCTTGATACCAAATTTCCATTAAGAACCTCAAATTCGATGTAAGTTGTGGAATTATCCCCAGATTAACATAGTTTATATTGCGTAAGACGATAAAAATTGAAAAACTCATATATATTTAGGAATTAAACGCACGTTAAATAAAAGAGATTCACGATAACGAGGAATGATGATATTTTACACGATTTTGAGAATTTTTTAAATCGATATTAGTGACTTTTGAAAATTTATATTGTTTTTCTAAAAGCCTGCCACCTTGTTTTAAATCTTAAAAGAAACACGTAAGTCGTCTTTTAAGTAAGTAATAACGTATAATATTGAGTTCGACACGTATCAAAATTCTAATTAACAAGAACGTAATACGTGTACTTTAATCGATGAGATTTTGACACGTATAAAAATATTATGTTATTTTTGTGTTTCTTAATAAAAAAGAAAAACCAACAAAAAAGAAATTAAATAATGAAATAGATAATTTTTACTTTCCATTTTTTAAAAATAGGTTAAACTTTATTATCTCAGTAATATTAAATTTTCTTTTTCAAATTTAGATTTTTATATTATTTAAGTTCCAATAAATTTTTTTATTAAAAAATAAAATAATAAAACATATAATTTTTACTTTCCAAATTTCTAATATAGATTAATTTTCTTATCTCAATAAAATTTAAAATTTCTTTTTCAAATTTAGATTTTAGATTTTTATATTATTTAAAATCTAATAATTTTTTTATTATATATACAATAATTAACCTCTTTAAAATTATAACTAACAGAATTGACATTTCAAAATTACAAAGATTTATGCAGCTATTGGTTTACATTTTTATCTAATCTGGAAATAAAATCAGATTTACCAAAAAGTTATTAAATCGTATTGATACACAAGATTGTAGGTTGTTAATCAGAATCCAAATCAAATCAAATTAATTTGATATATTTGTTTTACCCGTGGGATCCTAATTAATATATATATATATATATATATATATATAACAATATATGTTTAGTTGAAAGTTGAAACTATAAACGTAAGAGATTTTTCTCATTTGAGATTTTTTTTACTATAATTATTTGAAGGTTTTAATAAAACTGGCCAATATTTAGAAGAAGTTTTCATAAAAGCTTTTATTAAGAATATTTTTCATTAACAATTGAATTGAGTGTTTAAAATAAATCATCGGATACATAAAAAAAAAACTTTTTCATAAGAATTTTTATTCGGAATTTCGGATAACTCAAACTTGGATTTCTCTCGCCGTTACAGGCCAACGACGAAAACAAAAGCATAATAAAATAACAAGAAAAACTACGAATAGACATCTTAATAGTATATCAATTTTATGTTAAATTCTTGTGGCTAATGTTACGGTAAGTCATGAGACTCGTAAGTTTATAATCTTATGTGTACGTTCCATAGACTCCAAAATATATTAGAGATTATATATGAACTTAATAATTATGAAAATAAAAGACACGTATTGGTTCATGGTATACCCTAGAACCTTAGATATCGAACACTGACACCATCATAGAACATAATCTTTGTTGTTTATTTGGAAACCAAAACAATAAATTCTTAAACAAAAAACATGTGGATGAGAATATGTCGCTGTTTGTCTTCTTTAGGTGTTTGGATGATCATAAGAAAAAATAATAATAGAGATAATATTGGACATTGAAACATTTCAGGTTTTGTGGTTTCATCAGGCGAAAACTCAGCTGCTATTCGCAGTTTGCCTCTATACATATTTTTCACTAAATGATTAGAAAAAATATTTCCAGAACTTTTAACCAATAGAAATTTGGAAATAAAGATGTTTTTCATCTATTTTGACTATCTATACTTTTAAAAAAATTATTTTGGTAAAATATGTTTTTAAATAATATAAATTTCATTATACCCTTAATTTTAAATTCTTTGAATATATTCCAAAACCTCAACCTCATAATTTTTTTTCTTTTTATAAATAATATTGTGTGAAAAAGAAAGTTTGAAAGAAGAAGAAAGCGTTCAAAGACAAACTAAAATTTATAAATCGCAAAAAAATATAAATTCTAGAGATATTATTTTCAAAAGAAAATATATATATATATATATATATATATATATATTTAATTTTATGTATAATCGGTTTTTAACAAAATATTTCAAAAATATTTATTTTCCTTATTTTTATATTCAGTTTCTATTTCTAATAAATTTTCAAAAAAATTCAGAATGTGTATTCTGATCTTTACTAGAATGCATATTCTAAATATTTTAGATCATAACCAATCACTAGAATACATATACTAAATATTTTATAACATGTACAAGTAGTAGAATGTGCATTTTAAATTTTGTAAAACATGATCAATCCCTAATTAAATCATCGGAGTATAAAAAAGTTAATCAATAAAAAGAGACAATTATGCTTCAATTAAAAGAAAACAAGACATGATCAATAAAACAATGGATGATCAAGTAGACAAGTACTATATTCTATATATAAACTAGATAATAACCCACGCTGCACAGCGTGGGAAAATATCTGCTTAGATTATTATACATTGTTTAGATTATATTTATTTTATATTTTCAACTTTCTATTTATCTTATTTATTTTTATTATATATGGTTTGTATTGTGTTAATTAAAATTATTAATATATATATATATATTATGTATAATATGATTTACTATTAAAATATATATATAACAACGATATTGTAGTTTGCATTAACAGTAGTAATATGATACACATTTAAAAAATTTAAACAAATTGATTGCATATCCCAAAGAGTGTACTTGATTTTTATTAATTGTCATTCCAAAAAGCAATATATAATGGATATTGTCTTCTCTTCATCTAAGGTCAATCTTAAGAAGCATTATACATCTTTTTTTTTGTTCTTCTAAAAATTCTTTTCAAAATCCACGCCTTGCATAGATAAATATTTATTAATTTTTTCTTATATTAAACATGTTACTGGATACATGTTATTACTTTTCTTTTTATCATTAAACATGTTATTAAAGATTATAACAACCTATATATAATATTATATGTTACTTAATACTAATAATATAACAATGTTATTATGGACTGAAACTAATTTAATCTGGGATTAAGTATATATAAAAAATAAATTTATATTCAGATCATAGTATGTATCACAAATATATGTAGTTGATTTGTATAAAATATAAATGTGACATTTGGTTAATGACATTTTAAGTTGTTAAATTATGAATATAAATCAATCACAGTAATTTTATTTATATAGTATTTTTTTCTTCTTATATTTTTTGTTTCATCATTTTAAGATGAAACATATAATTTTATAACACATTAGGTGAATGTCATATAAAACTGGGAAATTTAAATAATTTTTTTTATTAAATAAAAACTATAAATATAGACATAAATCATTGCTAATAAATTATAATTTTTTAAAAAAATTTAAATTGTATATTATTATATATAATTAATTATAAATATATTTATATATATAATTAATCACTTATTTCTTGTATTTAAAATTATATTTGATTTTAATATATTTATAATTAACCCTACAAATTACAAATATAATGAACATGTTTTAATAATTTTACTTGCATATTAGTGTTTTTAATCTCAAACTTTATATGCGAATATCCATAAAAATCATAAATATGGAAAAATATTTTTACTTTGCGTATTTAATAAATATTATAATCTTTTATTAAAACTACTATATAGAATACATGTTCATCCATAAATTAAGGGAACTGATTTGGTTTGTTGTGTGAATTTTATATTAATAATTAAATTTTAATGTGAATTATGGTATTTTTTCTTTGAGTAATAAAAATAAATTAAGTGGGACCTACATAGTTTTTTCAACCAATCAAATAGAAGCATGAAAGTCAGACTGAATTTGTTGTGACGAAATTATCCTTAATGACATATTAATATTTGCTTAGAAAATAATTATAATCTAATGGCAATTTTTGTAATATACCACATGACTATTGGTTAAACTTCTTTTAACATTGCTCAAATAATAGTATAGAGATATTATTTTCCATCGAAACACCAAAAATATTAGTCTTTACTTTTTAAAATTAGTTATTCCAAATTTAACAAAAAAAATAATACTTATTTCAATAAATTTAACCATTATGTCAAAAAATATTTTGCAAATATTTTTTTTGTTTAGAAGTATCACCCAAATTTTTTAATTAAAGTAAGAACACAAAAAGCATATCTTTACACATTTTGGACCAAATCAACTGATAAGATTTTTTATATATACTGGATTATGTAAAATTTTAAATATATATTTTTTTGAGATATTCAATATCTACTACTTTGGCTGCCAAAATTTCTCTACATTTTGTTTACTTTTTTTTTTTTTTTAACATTGAATCTTCATATTTGATTTAAAATTTAGTGCAAACTTTTGTTCCCGGTTTAAACATATCTGTCTTGTTTCAGTTTCCCTAAATTAATATTCTTTCGTTTTGATTTTCTTAGTGAAATAATTTTATATAGTAGTTATAATAAATAATTTATTCGGATAATGCAAACTTGGATTTCTCCCGCCGTTACATGCCAACGAACTTGCGCGTGAGCAACTGAGGAAGCGGTACATGAGAAACAAAAACATAATAAAATACAAAAAAAATTCAAGTAAAAACCTTAATAGTATATCAAATTTATGTTAAATTCCTGTGGCTAATGTTGCGGTGAGTCATGAGGCTCGTAATTCCATAATCTTATGTGTACGTTACATAGACTCCGAAATATATTAGTGATTTGAAACTTACAAATTAAGAAAATAAAAGACACGTATTGTTGCATGGTATACCCTAGAACCTTAGATGTCGAACACTGACACTATCATAGAACATAATCTTTGGTTTTTTTTGAAACCAACACAGTAGATTTTTAAATAAATAACATGTAGATGCATGCGTTACTATTTGTCTTCTTTATGTGTTTGGATGATCATAACTCATAAGATATAAATCATAATATTGGAAGTTAAAACATTTCAGGTTGGTAAGGTTGGTATAGAACTAAATTATCCGAGTAGTTATACTATTAAAAGGGAAGATAGTTTTAAAGTAAGATTTATTTTATAAAATATTATATGAAATACTATTAGGTTTTAGTGTTTTAAAATAAAATCATTAAGGATACAATAATAATTACAAATTTAATAAAATAAAATTAAAAATCATAAAATATATGTGATATAATTATTAGTTTCCAAAAGTTAAAATCATTTTCCCTCTCTTATTAATTATGGACAAAAATTTTAATTATTTTTAAAAAATTGTTAACCAATCAAAATTAAAAACTAAAATTTGATATCTAACTTTACCATATTACTTAGCTATACTATTAAAAAGGAATGACAATTTGAAAGTAACCTTTGTTTTGGTAAAATATGACATGAAATGTCATTGGTTTTTAGTGTTTTTAAATAAAATCATTAAGGGTATAATAATAATCACAAACCTAATATAACTAAATTGAAAATCATAAAATATTTTTTGATATAATTATTAGTTTTGAAAAAGTTAAACTCATTTTATCTCTCTTATTAACTATGGACGAAAATTTAAATTTATTTTTTAAAAATTGTTAACCAATCAAAATTAAAAACTAAGATTTGATATCTAACATTACCATATTACTTATTTTAAGTTATTTAATTTCAAAAATTTTGTTAAAATTGAAAATTATGATTTCTCTACCATCTTTGTTTGATCTATTTTCAAACAAATATTTTTGTCCCACTTTTATAAAATAATGTGTACAATGTCCCACCTCAAAAAAAAAAATGTGTACAATGTCCCACTTCGATAAAATATTTTTGGATATAGTTCAATATATATTATAAATATGAAAAAAATGAATCCAAATCCAAATAAACAGGAATATTAACAAGCATCCAAATTTTAAATTTTGTATTCGATTTAATTCAGTTTTTAGTTAAACTTTTTAATCGTACCAGATATAATCAAAATTAACTATAAATTTTTTTTATAAAATTTTAAATATATATATATATATATATATAAACATGAGATTTTTTAAATATTACTAATATTTAAGTTTTTTGAAATTTTAAAATATTACGAATATTTAAACTTTCTAAAAAGTTTAAGATATTAAGAATATTTAAATTTTATATATAATATTTTTAAAATATTTAAATTATCAGAGATTAGATTTTAAGTTCATAAAAATTTAAGATGTTATAAATTTTAAAGTAAAAAAGATCTAATCAATTTTGGTGGAATCATCAAATTTTTTGAATTTGACAATGTAAATATATTGAACAATGTCATAAGTTTGATAAATAAACATAAATGTAGCTCTTGACAAACAAACAAAAAACATGAATGCCCATGCAAATTCACTTTAAATATATTATACCAGTTTTTTAAGTAATTCATTTTATTAAGTACATATACTTTTAAAAATGATAATTAATTTTTGATTACTCTAATACCATTATTCAATGAAATCAATATGTTATTTTAAATGTGAGTCTATTTTTGGTATTGGAAGAAAAAATTATGGATATGGGACGGAAATATATAATTCGGGTAACAACAACAAATTACTCTAACGATTTTCAATAAAAAACGAGATAAAATTTTGGATAACTGTACAGAATCGGAAAACTTGGATAGATAAATTCAATTCTCAAATTATCACTAATTATGGTAAGAGATAATTACGAAACGGGTAAGAATCCACATCGAGACATGTATTTTAGAAATTTTGAGTAACTTTTCGAAACACTTAAAGAACTTTTGAGGGTTATACATTTTTTGGATAATTTCCACTAATTTTATAAAAAATCAAATATTTAAACATGAATACAATGTATCTATATAAAATCATTACCCAATTTCTTATGATAAATATTGTCGAGCAGATGATTTTTTTTTTTACTTTTTGTTAAAATTGATGTATGGATAATTATTTTTTAAAAAATATTTATGGAACGTAAGATTTTTAATACATTCTGGTCGATATAGTTTTTGGTTCCAAAATAAATGTACATGCGAGTCCGATTCTAGTAAGCTAATAAAGATCATCACAAATTTCTTCAATCTGAATTTATTTTTAATTATTTATTTATTTTTATTTTTTTGTTAAAGATTATTCGGTCAGTCTGATTTTAAAAATCCAAACTTAAACATAAAACAAGTTTACAATTAAAGAAAAAATAAAAATAAAAAGATATATATAAGAGTATCATTAATGGTAGAGTATAAATTTCTTAAAAAGAATTAATAACTAATGGGCCAAAAGAAAATTTATGCTTGAGGCCCGTATAATGTCAGGACCGGCTCTGGTTATAATGCAGGGTTATAGCTTAGGTCGTCCCATGATGCTACTGGGTGGGGATCAATCACAGCCACAGTCGTCAAAGCCTATGTAACTAAAAAGCCGGTGGTGTTTTAGTATTTTAGTCCTTTCAAGTTCTTATGAAAATGTGGTTTGTTGTTTAATTAGTATTCTTGAGCTGTTCTCCCAAGTTGTTATTTGATGAGACACTGGAATTGCTCTTTTAATTGTTCGTTCGATGTAGACTTGCAGTGTAGGTAGTCCTGTTGTAAATTGTAACTTCATTTACTCTCCATCCGTTTATAAAGAAGTATTTAAAGTTTTTTTACACATAAAAAACAGTAGGAATAAAATTGAAACCATTACCAAAATATTTGCCATGAAATCTAAGATGACATTGATCTAAAACAAAATATTAATCTTAAACGACATTTATTTATAAACGAATCGTCAACTTGGATTAGATATGTAGGTTGTTCAATAAATAAATAAAAATACCAAATCCCCTAATTTCTCTAAGTAACATAGCAAATTACTGCTACCCCAAAGTACTTGTTTTTTCTATAGTTGGCTACGCACAATAGACTATCCACGGAAGATCGAATGCTTATTTGTAATAGGAGAGTGGTAGCATCTTGTGTTTTATGACGTGATCCAATGGAGTCTCGAGATCACTTATTCTTCGACTAAACCTTATCTGCTTGGACATAGGAGGAGTTAACGCGCAAGCTGTTCCACCATCACTACACTATTTTCCTTTAGTGAGATCCTCACTTCTATCCGATTTAGCATTCCAAAAATCAACTTGCTTTGATCTTGTGTTATGTTTTTCAAGCAACGGTTCATACGATCTAGCGTGAAAGGAATAGACGTAGACATGGTGAAATTACACACTCATCTGGTCAACTCATTGCTTTACTTTCATTGATCGTATGGTTTGTAACAAGATCTCTTCCATTCAACTGCTCGGTTCAGCAAAGCTAGAAAGACGGTCTCCGTGTGAAACTCTGTCATCTAAGTTGACACTTTATTCTTTTAGTTTGAAACTATGTCATCTAAAACATTCTAGACAAGGATGCATATATTGTAACACTTACTTTGTTTGAATAAATTTAACATTCATTCCCAAAAATAAACAATTTATAAAAAAAATTCATACATTTTAGATTTTTTTTTCTTCTAACAAATCAAGAATTTTTACAAATTTAATTTCTTATATCCTCTTTTTGAATAAAATCTCTAAAAAATGTACATTCATCTCTAGTTAAAATAATTTTTTATATAAACTCAGTAAATATGCATTTACCAACTGTTGTTTGTTGACATTTTTCTACGAAAGGTCTCCACGAGTTTTTGGAGAATATCAGTATCAAACTGTGATGAAGTAGCCTATTCTGGTGAAGCCTTAGTGATATAGGAACAATAAACGTGATGATAAGAGATGAAATCTAATCAGCTGGTCGTATGACACTCTCTACTAAACAGATGGATGAAATGAACAACGGACAAGATGATGGATTGAAGAACGCCACACAAGGGATGACAACATTATGATAAGCACAAATCACTCTTAAATAAGAGACACACTCGACTAGACAAAAAGAGTTAAAACACAAAGCAGTTCTAATTTAGAGACTCTTATTGAAAAAAAAAATTAAGAAAAGGAAGAAAGATGTTAGATACGTTTTTTTTCTCTTTATGAAAAGGAGAGACGTTTTTGAGATTCATAAAGCATTTGTCTTTTAATGATTGATTTATATTTTTTAAATAAATAAAAATTTAATTACATAATAAAATTATATAAAAAATATTTTTATTTTATTGTCAAAAGACTCTAAGAGTATCTTAACGATGTACATGCTCTAAAGACTCTTTTATAGAGCTCTAAAACTTGGTAATCAAGCAAAATAATTATAGATACACATAAGCTAAATAAACTAAATTAAAAATACTTAAATGAGAGGAATTAATAGGATTAATTGGAATTTGTAAAGTTTTGAGTCATGGGATCACATCATTGATCCAATTTGAATGAGAATAATCCAACTATGGTCACATGCTCTGAAGATTTTGGGACCGCATCACTTAGCAATTTTTGAGTTAATAATGAAGTTTCTTGCATTGCACCTTTACGTGTAAATGTCCACTCTTCTCCTAGACTTAATACCTCATACAATACCAAATCCATGTGTTGTTGTATATTCATTTCTTTGAGCTGAGCGGACAAAAGTTTGTGGTTAAAGCAATGATCTGGAGGACAAGTATTTACTTCGATCGTTTCAACTTTAAACTTCCAAATCAAGAGGTTAATTCTCATTAAGCCTTTATGTGTGCTATATTGATTATTTCTATGTTTACTGATTTGGATTTTATATATATATATACAACAAAGCAGCTAATTTTATCGGAGGTAAAAGAAATAGCTGTTTGTGGCTTGACAACAAGTACCGTACTGTTCGTATTCCATCTCTGATACGCTCTAAATTTGTTAGTACCTACACCTAGACCACACCGTTTGATGAGTCGAGCCTGATCAGGCCAAGTGTAGTTATTCAGTGGGTCTATTATAAGCACATATAAATGTAGAAATAAATATATATTTGGATAATGCAAACTTGGATTTCTCCAGCCGTTACATGCCAACGAACTTGCGCGTAAGCAACTGAGGAAGCGGTACATAAGAAAACAAAAAAAATATCAAGAAAAACTACAAATAAACATCCTAAAACTATATCAAATTTATGTCAAAATTCTTGTGGCTAATGTTGCGGTGAGACATGAGGCACATAAGTTCATAATCCTATATCACGTACGTTTCAAAGACTCCAAAATATATTAGAGATTAGAAAAATAAAAAAAATTAAAGACACGTATTGCTTCATGGTTAACCCTATGACCTTAGATGTCGAACACTGACACCAACATAGAACATAATCTTTGTTTTTTTATATGGAAACCAAAACAGTTAATTCTTAAACAAAAAATATGTGGATGAGAATTAAGGCGTCACTATTGTCCGTCTTTGGATGATCATAAGAAATAAACAATACTAATAGAGATGATATTGGAACTTGAAACATTTCAGGGTTTCATCTAGCGAAAATTCAGCTACTATATATTCGCAATTTGAAAAATAATATGCGCAATTAAAGGACAACAAAGCATGATCTGAAAAACTATGGATGATCAAGAATTATACAAATAAATTTCCATGGAAAATCATATCAAACAAAAATTTCCATGGAAACGCCGGAATATTAGTTCTTACGTCTTAGCATTAAAACAAATGCGTTTTAAATTAAATCACGATGTTAAAAAATGTCTACAAAAGATTTTTAAATAACTTTTACATTTAAATTTTAACGCAAAACTTTTAAAGTAAAGATAGAAAAAAAAAAAAAATCTTCCGATATCGTGAATCAAATCAATTGATAAGACTTTCTATATACATTGGATTAAGTAATTTTAAAAAAAAACTATTTTTGAGATATTGAATATTTACTAATTTAGCTGCTAATTTTTCTCTCTATTTTTTTCTTTTTAATCCTTTCTAAAATTTTAATGGAAAATTTTGTTCCCGTTGAAAACATATCTGCCTTGTTTCAGTACCCTAAAATTAATTTTCTTTCGTTTTGATTTTTTAGTTACATAAATTTTATATATTTAAATTTAGTATGTATTTTTGTATCTTAGTTAAATAAATTCAGTTTCCCTAAAAAATCAGGTACAGTACTTTCGTTTCTTTCTGAAAGTACAGTCTTAGAAAATAAATCTTTGAAGAAAAAATATCACACTTGACAGATTATCCCCTTAACTGGATTGAATAATTTTCAAATGTACTTTAAATTTTTTTTTTTTAATACTTATCCTACATCTAAATTTTTTTTTTTTTTATAAATATCAAATGGCTCTGCAATTCTTCTGAAAATTTTTAATTATACTTTTCATCGAAGTCTGTAGTACTATAGAAATCTTGTTTTCCATGGAAATAGCAAAAAAACAAACTGGTAATATTTACTATTTCATATTAGTATCCAACTAAATAAAGAATATAGTAAAAAAAATTTATTAATATTATTAAATATTAATTTTGTATTATCTCTGCAAAAGTTGAACAAAAATAATCATTAAAAAACAAACAAATCTCCACATATTTTGGATTAATCAACTGACAAGATTCTCCAAATATATTGGATTACGTAATCATTTAAAATCATTTTTTTTTTCTTTTCTAAAATATCTTTGCATATCTTTACAATTTGTTTCTACTAATTTAGAAAAAGAAAAATTGTTTTTAGTTGCAACTATATCTAATTCGTGTTAGAATTTTTATTACATATTCCCAATATCTACTACTTTGGTTTCCCACAGTATATTTATATATTTTTATAACATTTTAATCTAAACCCTTATTTTTACTTGAAACACATGTAGATCTACTTGTTTAATTTATTTCTAAAGTTTTTTTTTTTTTTTTTTTATCTCACTTCTACTTGTTTGATTATCTTCTAAAAGTCCTTAGCTCATAGGTCAATCATTGCATATTTATATTGAATAAAAGGTCAATGATTCTGGATTTCCAACTGAAATTGATATCCCTAATACTAAATAAAATTTATATTTCTTAATGCAATTTTTTGCAACCGAGAAAAGAAAAACACTAAAAATGGACTGCCGTTTATGAACAAGAATGACCGTTGATACATTTTTCATGACATATAGTTGAGTAGAACTTGAGAGTATTGAAAGATTTAAAGATTGTGTACGAAGTTTACAGTTTTGCTAGCAAATTCGATTGTCTCAAATTTCGATGTTGCTGCTTCAGAAGGTGAGTTTCAGATCATATGCTTGACAGAATCTGGACTGCGTGATCAAAATTACTAGTGAGCCTAAATTATGAATGTGGTTGAGTAGAACTTGAGAGTATTGTCAGAATAAATGTGACAAAATCTTGCTAGTAGTTCGGTTAGTAAAATTCGGTTGCTTCTTTTTTTTTGCTGCTTCAGATTGTGTGAACATTTCTATTGTCAAATAGGAGAGTATATTGGTATCAACTGTAATGAATTACCAATTTCTATGTTGACAATAAAGTTCATTCCTTGCAACTTTACGTGTAAATGTCCACTCTTATCCTAAACTTAATATATACTTCATATACATATACAATACCATGTCCATGCGTTGTATATTTCATTTCATTTCTTTGTGCAGAGCGGATACAAGTTTGTGGTTAAAGCAAGGATCTCAGGGACATCTGCTGTGCGTATTTACTTCGATCATTTCATCTTTAAACATCCAAATCAAGTGGTTAACTAAAATTTTTTCACTTGTTTACTCATCTGGACAAAGCAGCCTATCTTGGAGGCATAAAGAACAGCTGTGTGGCTTGATAACAAGTACATGCCAACAAACTTGCGCGTAAGCAACTGAGGAAGCCGTACATCAGAAAACGAAAAATATAAAAAAAAAAAATAACAAGAAAAACTACAATAAACATCCTCATACTGTATCAAATTTATGTCAAAATTCTTGTGGCTAATGTTGCGGTGAGTCATGAGGCACATAAGCTCATAATCCTATATCATGTACGTTTCAAAGACTCCAAAATATATTAGAGATTAGAAACTTAAAAATTAAGAAAAGAAAAAGCCACGTATTGTTTCATGGTTTACACTTGAACCTTACATGTCGAACACTGACGCCTTCATAGAACATAATCTTTGTCTTGTATTTGGAATCCAAAGCAGTAGATTCTTAAACAAATAACATGTGGATGAGAATGCGTCACTATTTGTCCTTCTTTAGGTGTTTGGATGATCATAAGAAATAAATAATGATAGAGATATTTTTGGAACTTGAAACATTTCAGGTTTATGGTTTCATCAGGCGAAAACTTAGCTGCTATTTGCAATTTGTCCTCTTTACAAAAATTTTCACTAATGATTAGAAAAACATATATATTTTACCACAACTTTTCACCAACTAAAAAATGTAGCCCTTTTTCCCCGGGGCCTCAACAATATATCGTTTCAAGATATTTTTTTGGGGCCATGAAATGCAGAACTAAATTACCGAAGTGTTAAAAAAATAATAATCAATAAAGAAGATAAAGTAAAGCTTCGATTAAAGGAAAAAACAAGGCATGGTCTGGAAAACAATGGATGTCAAGTACTATATAAGTATTGTTTTCCATGGAAACACCGAAATATTAGTTTTTACGTCTTATATTAGTTTTTACTTTTTAGCATTAGGTATTTCAACTACTGCGTTTAAAATTTAACCACTATGTTAAAAAAAATGTATGCAGACGATTTTTAAATGATTTTTTTTTTTAAGTTTCCACCCAAAGATTTAAATAAAATAAAGATAAAACAAATCACATTTCCACATATCTCGGACAAAATTAACTGATAAAAATCTCCATATGTTTTTTAATATTTTTGTTTTTTGTTTTTCAGATACTAAATATCTCAAGATAAATATTTTAATGGAAAATTGTGTTCCCATTGAAAACATATCTGCCTTGTTTCTTTTAGATTTTCTTGGTGAAATAAATATTAAATATTAAGTTTAGTATGTACTTTCGGAAGCTTTAAACTATCATAAATTATAATTCTAGTTCATTTATAACCATCACGTTAATAGGCTAAAACTAGATCAAACTTACAATTGAAAAAAAAAAAAAAATGGTTCAAGGCCAATGTTTATTTTTAGTAACTAAGGCACGGCCCTGAGTGATTTAAGACATAAAATGGCTCGGCAAATTTAATTTGTTCTGAAATATTTTAATGACAAAAGCACCCATATCTGGTTTCTTTTATTTTCTTTATGGTTAATTTTGTGGTTTCTTCTTGTCAATGAAATTTTTAGTATTTCTTTTCCCATGAAATACGAATATAAATTACTAGTGTTATAATTTTTAAATTTTAATCAAGAAAAAATAATTTTAGCAATATTATTATTACCATATAAATCTTGTTTTCCATGGAAATTGCAAAAAATCAGCTTGAAATATTTATTATTCCTTAGCATTAGTAATTTTTACCGTTACATAAAGAACACAGTAATAATTTAGTAATAATTTAATAATAATTTTATAATAATTTTATATTTTCTTTGCAAAAAGTTTAACTGAAATAAAGACAAATAAAACAAATCTCCACATATCTTGGATCAAATCAATAGATAAGACTCTCCAAATATATTGGATTACGTAATCTCTTAAAATATTTTGTTCCTTGCCAAACATCTCTGCATATTTTACTTTATTTTAATATGTCAATAAAAAAAAATTGTTTTCAGTTCCGACCATATCTCCTCTCCTATTCGATTCTTAGAAATTTTATTATATATCTTTTAATATCTACAACTTTGGTTACACATTTATCACTGTATATTTATATTTTGTTTATAGTATTTTAACATAAATGTTTGTTTTCACTTGAAATCACATCTACTTGTTTGATTTTTTGTCGAGAATTTTTATCTCACACACACATATATATATATATATATATTTATTATGAGATTATATTCAGAAAATTTTAGTATAAAGTCTAAAACCTTGAAGAATATCGATCACAGTTGGTACACTATCATTTATATCTGATTAAAACTTGTTTAAATGTATTGTTCTGTTTTTGTTCCTTATAAATATGTGTGTGTGGTATTTATTTTATAAATATATAATATCTCGGTAAAATTTTCACTAATAATTAAAAATAAATAAATCATGAACTAAAACCTTGGCCCTTTACTCTCCGGTGCCCTTCAACAATCGTTTCTAGCTATTTTTTCTTAACCATAAAATAATAAAATAAGTTTTTTTTTTTTGACACAGTTAAATAAGTTATACAAGCCGTAAAAACTTAATCAAGAAATAATAATGTTTCTATTATAGGAAAACAATGAATGATCTGAAAAAACATGGATGATCAAGAGCTGTATGAATATTTTTTCATTGAAACACCGAAATCAAATAACTGAACAAAGTTCATGATGATATGAATTCGCATAAAGAGATTATAATTTGAAACAGAAAAAAAAAAGAAAAAAAAAAAGAATACCCACAAATTAATACTTAGTTTTATTTTACTTACATACAGATTATGTTTAGTTAAATTAAGTGAAGATCTAAATGAGTACATACATGGGCGGATCCATGTGATAAGTAGGGTGGTCAACTGCACTACCTAAAATAACATAATTTAAAATTTTAAGCTTGTATTTGTAAGATCATTTGGCTAAATTGGTTGAAGTATTTAGCATTTGACCATCATAAACATGAGTTTAACTCCATCTAGTACTTTATTTCTATTTTATTCAAAATTTTGACCTATCTAAAAATATTTTCTCGGTCAGCCCCTGAGTGCATACTATATTTAGCTTAATTATGAAATAGCGTTTCTTTTCTGAAAATTGTATTTTAAAACATAAGAATATGTCAAGTAAAAAAAATATAGGGTAGTTTGTTTTTGTTCGTTCATATGTTTTCTGAAATGAGAGTCTTAGCGTTTTCATTTTACTAAAAAGTCTAAAGGCTAAAGCATTTCAAAATGTATTACTACTGTTGAACGTCGATGCCTTGTTTTGTTTCCCCCTGATTGTTATCCTAAATCTAAAAAAGTAATTGAAGAGAGAAACTTGAGAACCCAACCGGCCTCCATCCCCAATTTATTCTATTAACTAGTATTATTACTGTAGTTATATATATAGTATTTCTTTGGTAGAAATCGGAATTTAAAGTTACAAATACAGAATCAGAAATAACATATATATAAATTGAGGAAAAGTTACAAAACACTATAGAACCATTGGTCACCGGTCGGAAAGAAACATTTTAGAGTTCGTACATTTTTAGAGTTCAAAACAAGATTTTAGAAAATATCTAACATATGATCTAACATTGTACGATTGAGTTATCGTTAGCGCTAATATAAACATAAATTTGTATGGCTTGTGTTAAAGACTTAAAGTAATCAGATTTGGTGGTGGTTTAGTAGTTAAAACTTCAGAAACAAATCTGAATTTCTATAGATATCATGAGATAAGTCTAAAATTATAGAGTTCTCCTTCTTCTTTTTTTTTAATATATATTCGGTCACATGTTTGTTTTTCCAATTCCTATGATTTCTTTTTTCTTAACTATTGAACTAGGCTGAGCTTCTTAGATTTGTATATATATATATAGATCGACCTTGTAATTAATAAAAATCATCACAAATTTCTTCAATCTACCCATTAAACCAAAAAAAAAAAAAAAAAAAAAAAAATTCTTCATTTCGATTTTATACATCAACGTAATTTATGCTTTATCAGTTTAGTAGAAAACATTCATTTAAAACTATATATATATATATATATATATGATTCTCTAGTTTGGACTATATACTATACATATAACATAACGAAAACACTGGAATTACATAATCTATCGATACAGAAATGAAAAAATTAACATAAAAACAAGATTTTAACCCAGAAAACATAAAACAAGATTACATTTAAAAAAAAAAACATTAAAAAAAAAGATAGATAGAGTTCAGACAGAAGCTTGAGTCAAGCAACTGTCTTTCCCGCTCTTGTCCCTCTCCAAGATCTTCTCCTATAAATAGCTTTTAATTACTGGAACACCCTCTTCATCAGTCATCACTCTTTAGTAACTTCCCTATCATAAATATGGACAACTATGAAGAAAATGCTCAGTTTTGGGACTCACTTCTCCAATCTCTCACTGATTCAAGCCCTAAAGATGATCTCTATCCTGAGATCAGTAGGCAGATGCTGGCTATGTGTACACCGATGGCCATTGATGAGCCAGCTGAGCCTTGGAAAATTCTTGGAGATCATGGAGATAAGGAGATGGCTGCAGCCGAAAATGGAGATAAGAACATGAACGAGGTTGGAGAAACCTCAACTCAAAGAGCGGTGGAGAAGGTAACTGCTAGTTTGGTTTTCTTAGATTTATAGATATATGAGTTATGTCTTGTTAATATGAATTTTATGTCTTATTTAGGGCAAGGAAAAGGAAGAAGGTGCTGGAGAGGACACTAAGACTCATAGTAAGAGAGGACGTAGTAATGAAGCTCATCGTATCAACGAGAAGGTGAGGACAAGTGTTCGTTTCTTTGTTTGATTGGTGTCACCAAAAAAAGACAAGTTGCTCAATCTTTGTTATTTTGATTTCAAAATGCAGAAGAGACGAACCGATATAAAGAACAAAATTGATCAGCTCAAGGAGCTGACACGTTGTCCCTCAAAGGTTCACCCAAACTTTTTGCTTCTAATTGTTGTCAACACAAATGAATATTTTTTTTTTACCTTTATTAACTAAAATATTTTGTTTAAATACAAATGTGACCACGAAATGTCTTCTTCTATTTTTTCGTTTGAAAATGTTAATATATGTCCTTAATTTAAAAAGTAAACTAGTGTCTGTTTGTGTGTGTGACCGCTTTAGTTAAATACAAACAATTTAACATGTAAATGTAAACGTAAAAGTAAAAAAAATGCTAAGAAATCAAATAATTCGGGTATGTTGTTATCTTTTTTGGTTTTATGTTAAATAGGGTCTGATGTTACTAATACAACCTGCTTGTTTTTTTTATTTGTTATACGTGTGAATACACAGAAAAGGCTATCATCGATAAAGTACAGGAGTTGAAGTTTTATGTAGAAGTAAGTAACCTTGTTGTAATATCGTTGGTTTAGTTAGTTCAGTTTATCATATAACAATGCAGGGTCCTATGATGCCACTGGGCATGGGGAAGGATTATTCAGCATCATGGACTTACCTTTATGTCCCTCCTAATATATAACGTCCATCCTAATTATGTCTATCCCAACTACTTCATTCCTTTCGATCATTTTACACCAGGAGAAACTAGCAGTTCTGGCAACCAAATTATATCCTATACCAATCAGGTTTAACTTGTTTAATTTTTTTTTTTCTTTTTCTAATGTATATCATATATATGTTCTTTTTTAATAGTTCATGTTTATATTTTGTAATTTTTATTTGTTTAGTTAGTTATTATATTTTTTTAAACTAATAATTTACAACGTTTCAATAATCTCAGTCATTACAGTTTCAACCACAATATCAGCTAGCATCTCAGCCAGCATTGATGTCTACGCATTTTACATCATTTGTACATTGATTTTTATTCGTTTTCTTCGACATTTCACATACTATACTACTATAAATATGCATTTAGTCTTGCATTCGCGTTTGTCGCATTCTAGAAACATATAGTTCCATATCTATCATTTTGCATGCATTTTGAGTCCTTTTTAGGTGATCGTGAGACTTGGAACATGACGGAGGAGGCTCGAGAGGATCAAAGGAAGCTAGAGTCAAGTTTCGGGAACTTTCAGAGATCCTGGCGGTACCCCCTCGCCATAACACTACCGCCACACTTCGCATTCCAATCCTGGCGGCACCCCCTCGCCAAGAATAGCCCGCCAAGATCAATACCCCGTACTCACCATCTGGAGTGCATTCTAGCGGCCATTACACCGCCATGATTGGCCCGCCAGAATCATCCTAGCGGTACCCCACCGCCACCTAAGGCCCGCCAGAGACTCCGTAGCGACCCCCCCCCCCCTCCGCCATAAACCAAAGGGTCTGAAAGATCGTCTCCTAGGAAGCCTTTACCGTACGATTTAGCTCCATCTTCCTTCATCAAAGTTGTAGGAAATTGAGTTAGCTTTCGAATGGAAGTGATCCCGATTGATTTGGGTAAACGGTTAAGGAGATATGGCCCCCGCACCCCAGACCGCTATCGCAGGACCGCAAAGACGAAAATGAAGGCTCAGCTCTCAGGGGATGATCCTAGCGGCCATTTGGCCGCCACAAATGGACCGCCAGGATTCCATAGCGACACCCCACCGCCAGAAGACTACCGCTACCGACGCCAGCCGACTTCTTTCACTATTTTACCTGCTCCAATCCTCTTTTATGTATAAAAAGACTTATGTAATCAGAAAGAGGTGGGTGGTCTGACTGGAGAAAAACTTCATAAACACTCTGAAGAAACTCTATTTTCATCCTTTTAACTTCAAGATCTTGTTTGATTTAATAAAGTTTGCTTAAATCTTTTTACATATTTGTGTTCATCATGTTCCTAGCTTCAGTTTGTTCGGTTTATTTTTGTGAGATGATCATGTGTGAGTAGTCTTCTAGAGTTCTTGGGTGAAGTGTGATTAGGGTGATTATAGTTTAGTTCTAGGAGTGTTAGATGCTAAATTATCGGTTATCCTTGCTTATTGAGTGTTCGTAATGCTAGATTAGTCTTGATCAAGTTGATTTAGATCATTAGGAATTTATCACCCGAAAGGTGCTCGATAAAATTCCCGAGAGAATTTAATAAGCGCTTTTCACATCTTAACCGACTAATCATCGATGCTTAAGGTGAATTGTGGTTAGTTAGACTTGTACGCATTGCTTGTTAGCTATGATTCCGCGAACGAGAGTTGATGCCGGATAGTAGTCGACAAAGGGATTAGCGCCATTAACCTGGGTTAATCTTTAGTAGTGATCTAAGGCCTAAGGAGGCTTATGATTGAATGTCTAAGTTTTTCTAGAGCTGATTAGAAATCACCCGAGTCGGTAGCTTCACCCGAGAATTCGTTTGTTAAAATATCGATAAAAAGTTTAAGTCTTTCTTTGATTGTCATTTAGATTGTCTAGTCTTCTAAGTTGCTAAATTTGAATTGTGTTTAGTTCATTTAAATGCACTAGTCCTTAGTTTTAATCATATGAAATAATTTGTATGATTTGTTCATTTATAGGTTGTTGAATGTTTTATTTTGTATCGATACCATAAAAACCATCTTTTGATTTTCGCTTAGATTAAATAGATTCCTGCATTCTTAGTGTGTTATTCTTGATTTCCCTGTGGATCGATCCCTAAGTACTCAACGTACGAAAGGGTTTATTTGATAAACCCGAGCTTAAAAACCTCGCTTATCAAATTGGCGCCGTTGCCGGGGAAACTAGCAATAGCCATTAGGATTTGGACTCTGTTTGAGACTAAGTCTTATTTTTCGTGTTATCTAATAATTTGCTTGTTTATTCTCTTTCTTATAGGTGCATGAACTTGAGGAGTGGAGGACATCTAAATCTACTTCCTCTGGTTCCAGACATAAGACGTTTAGAAAGAGAGAACACGAGAGCAAGAAGAGACCGAGACAGAACGGATCAACCAGATCAAGTTGAGATGGATGATCGTATGCCACCAGCTGGTGGTGGTGGAGAGCAAGCAGAAGGAGAAGTACGAGGCGTCGGGGTTGGAGTGATCCCTCAACATCCTCCAAGACAACCTAGAGCTATTGGAGCGTTTGATGCACCTAACGCACATGGGCATCGAGCTGGAATTTTTCCACCAGCTGTGGAAAACAATAATTTCGAGATCAAAGCAAGCTTGATCTCAATGGTGCAAGGAAACAAGTTTCATGGGCTGCCTATGGAAGACCCATTGGATCACTTAGACCAATTCGACCAAGTGTGCGATATGGTGAAGATTAATGGCATCTCCGAAGATGCTTTGAAGCTGAGATTGTTCCCTTTCTCTCTAGGGGACAAAGCAAGACAATGGGAGAAGAATCTACCACAAGGTTCCATTACTTCATGGGACCAATGCAAGAAAGCTTTCTTGACCAAGTTCTTCTCTACAACAAGAACAGCGCGTTTGAGAAACGAGATCTCGAGCTTCACTCAAAAGAATCATGAAAGTTTTAGCGAGGCGTGGGAAAGATTTAAAGGATACACTTCGCAATGCCCACATCATGGGTTTTCCGATGAGTCGCTGCTAAGTACTCTATACCGTGGTGTTCTGCCCAAGTACCGGATGCTTCTCGACACAGCAAGCAACGAGAACTTTCTAGGAAAAGATGTTAATGACGGGATGGAGCTAGTAGAGAACTTGGCTCTGAGCGATGGAAACTATGGAGATGACTATGACCGGTCTTCAAGAGGAGGAAGTGATTATGATGATCACACTAAAAGGCAGATCAAGGCTTTGAATGAAAAGATGGATAAGCTTCTTAACGCCTCACACAAGACTGTTAGTTTTGTTGGAAACACTGATGAGGACCAAGGTTTTAGGCATGAAGGAGAAGAGGATAGTGCACAAGAAATGGTAAATTATGTAGGAAACCAAGGAGGATTTCAAAAGGGATTCAATCCAAACTACCGGAACCATCCTAACTTCTCCTACCGAAACCCTAATGTTGAGAATCCGCAAGACCAAGTCTATCCTAACCAAAACCCGCAAAACCAAGGACTACAACAAAAAGTTTATGGGAATTCTAATCAAGCTCAGATCTCAAACTTCCCGCAGCAAGGATATGTTCCAAGAAACAACTTCCAAGGGAACAACTTTCAAAGAAACCAAGGTGGTTTTCAGCCAAAGCAACCGTTCACGCCACCCGGTTTCACACAGCAAAAGCAGCCGATTAACCAAACAACTCAAGACAATGAGATGAAGAACATGTTCCAGCAAATCATGGAAGGACAAGCCAAAACTTCTTTGGAGATTAGCTCAAGAATAGACGGGGTTAATACAAGGATAGAAGGAATGAATTCGAAGATGGATGGAGCTTACAATGACCTAAATGCAAAGTTTGAGCATTTAGCATCTCAAGTGAGGACATTAGACAACCAAGTTTCTCAAGTATCGTCTTCATCTAAGCGACCAATGGGTTCCTTACCCGGAAAGCCAGAGCCTAACCCGAAAGAATATATCAATGCCATAACATTAAGGAGTGGTAAAGAGCTTCCTTCTAGAGAACTTCCAGCAACAAAAACTGATGAAAGCCCTGAGAATCAAGGAGAAGAAGTCTCCATTGAGATAGAAGATGAAGATAAGAAAGTGGAAGATGTTGAAGCCGGAGAGAAGAAGGACAAAGGCATTGTTGAAGAGAAGACAAAAAGAGTTTTGTTCCACCTCCCTATGAGCCCAAGCTCCCTTTCCCAGGCCGTTTCAAGAAGCAACTCATGGAGAAGTACAAAGCGATTTTTGATAGTCAAATGGACAAGGTTCAAGTGACTATGCCACTAGTTGATGCATTTCTCCTAGTCCCTCAATACAGCAAATTCCTTAAAGATGCGGTCAAAGATAGAACAAAGGAGTTGGAGGGAATGATAGTACTTACTCATGAGTGCAGTGCCATTATTCAAAAGAAGCTTGTGCCGAAAAAACTTGGAGATCCGGGGAGTTTTACTCTTCCATGCGCTTTAGGGCCCCTTGCATTCGACAAGTGTTTATGTGATCTTGGAGCAAGTGTAAGCTTGATGCCGCTATCGATTGCCAAGCGCCTCGGTTTCACAAGCTACAAAGCTTGTAGAATATCCCTCGTCCTAGCGGATAGATCGGTGAGACAACCAGTTGGCGTGCTTGAAGACTTACCGATTATGATTGGGAATTTCATAGTACCAACAGACTTTGTGGTTCTAGAGATGGATGAAGAACCCAAAGACCCTCTCATCTTTGGAAGACCGTTTTTGGCTACCGCCGGTGCAATCATAGACGTGAGAAGAGGAAAAATCGACCTTCATTTGGGCAAACACGATGTACTACGATTTGACATCAATGATGTGATGAAGAAGCCCACAATTGATGGTCAAGTCTTTTATGTAGAAGTTATGGATGAACTTGCGGATGAGCTATTGGAAGAGTTAGCCTTGGAGGACGAACTCCAAATTGCACTAACCAAGAAGCAAGGAGAGCATGGGTTTCTTTGTGAAGAAAGTGCAACATACACAAGAATTCTTGACTCGCGCGCAACACTTATTGGAGAGAGCTCGTTTTTAGAACTACAAAACAAAGAAACCGTCAACACAGGACATGCCAATGATGCTTTGGATGAGACTCTTAAAGACCAACAAGAAGTTAGCAATGGTGAGACTAACTTCGATGATGATTGGAGCGAGCTGAAAGCACCAAAGGTGGACCTAAAACCGCTCCCAATTGGGCTAAGGTACGCTTTCTTAGGTCCCAATGAGTCTTACCCGGTGATAGTTAATGAGAACCTTAGGGGAGATGAAATGTCAGCCCTCTTGAGAGAGTTGAGAAAATTCCGTAGAGCAATAGGCTATTCTTTAGAAGATATCAAAGGAATTTCTCCCTCTCTATGTACACACCGAATCCATTTAGAAGATGAATCTATGAGCTCTATTGAACATCAAAGACGGTTAAACCCGAATTTGAAAGAAGTTGTTAAGAAGGAGATTCTTAAGCTTCTAGATGCGGGGATAATATATCCCATTTCGGATAGTACATGGGTTTCGCCGGTTCATGTTGTTCCAAAGAAAGGTGGAATTACGGTTATAAAAAACGATAAAGATGAATTAATTCCCACTAGAACAATTACCGGGCATAGGGTATGCATAGACTATAGGAAATTGAACTCGGCAACTCGCAAAGATCACTTTCCTTTACCTTTCATCGATCAAATGTTGGAAAGACTAGCAAACCATTCTTTCTATTGCTTTCTAGATGGATATTCGGGTTTCTTTCAAATCCCTATCCACCCCAATGATCAAGAGAAAACGACCTTTACTTGCCCCTATGGTACCTTCGCATATCGGAGAATGCCATTTGGGCTTTGTAACGCACCAGCGACTTTTCAACGGTGTGTAATGTCTATTTTCTCGGACTTAATTGAGGACATGGTAGAAATCTTTATGGATGATTTTTCTGTATATGGCTCTTCGTTTGGTGTTTGTCTTGCTAATTTGTGCAGGGTGCTCCAGCGATGTGAAGACGCCAACCTCGTGCTGAATTGGGAAAAATGCCATTTCATGGTGCAAGAAGGAATTGTCCTCGGCCATAAGATTTCGAAGAAAGGAATTGAGGTAGACAAAGCCAAGATTGAGGTTATGCTGAGCTTAGAACCGCCATCCACGGTAAAAGGAATCAGAAGCTTCTTGGGACATGCCGGTTTTTATAGACGGTTCATTAAAGACTTCTCCAAGATAGCGAGACCCCTCACAAGGCTTCTCTGCAAGGAAGTCGAATTCAAGTTCGATGAAGACTGTCTTGAAGCATTTTTAGAAATCAAAAGAGCTCTCGTGAGTGCCCCAATAGTGCAAGCGCCAGATTGGGATCTTCCTTTTGAGATCATGTGCGACGCTAGTGATTTTGCTGTTAGCGCGGTATTGGGACAGAAGAAGGATAAGAAAACGCATGTGATTTACTATGCGAGCAGAACTCTAGACGATGCACAAACGAAGTATGCAACCACGGAGAAAGAACTCTTAGCGGTAGTGTTTGCATTCGAGAAATTCCGCTCATACCTGGTGGGATCAAAAGTTGTGGTATATACGGATCATGCTGCCCTGAGATATTTGTTGGCAAAGAAAGATGCTAAGCCAAGACTTCTCCGGTGGATACTTCTCTTGCAAGAGTTCGACATGGAAATCAGAGACAAGAAAGGCATTGAAAATGGAGTTGCGGATCACTTGTCTAGGCTAAGAATTGAAGAAACAATTCCAATAAATGATTCCTTACCTGAAGAGCAGATAATGGTGGTTAAAATCTTGAAAGAATGCTACCAAGCTGGAAAGAAATTGGAGGAAGTAAAGACTTTGAGCGATCTCGGTCTACCATGGTATACAGATTTTGTGAATTACCTAGCTTGCGGAAGAGAACCACCAAACCTGGAAGGATATGCAAAGAAGAAGTTCTACAGGGACATCACTCACTTCTATTGGGACGAACCGTACCTGTACAAAAGATGCTCGGATACTCTTTACCGAAGATGTATCCCCGAAGAAGAAGTGAATGGAGTATTGTATCATTGCCATGGCTCTGCCTATGGAGGGCACTTTGCATCCTTCAAAACAGCAACAAAGGTACTCCAATCCGGGTTTTGGTGGCCAAGCTTATTCAAAGATGCTCACGCTTTCGTCTCCAAATGCGATGCTTGCCAAAGAAAAAGGAACATAAGTAAGAGGGATGAGATGCCGCAAAACCCAATTCTGGAAGTAGAAGTGTTCGATGTATGGGGGATAGATTTTATGGGGCCATTCCTGTCATCTTACGGGAACAAATACATCTTGGTGGCAGTCGATTATGTTTCTAAATGGGTGGAAGCCGTTGCAAGCCCGACTAATGATGCCAAGGTGGTCATTAAACTTTTCAAAACAATCATTTTCCCTAGATTCGGAGTACCAAGAGTGGTGATCAGTGACGGTGGAAGCCATTTCATAAACAAAGTGTTCGAAAGCTTACTCAAGAAACACGGAGTTAAGCACAAGGTTGCCACGCCCTATCATCCTCAAACGAGTGGTCAAGTGGAAGTCTCGAACCGTCAAATCAAGGCAATACTGGAGAAGACTGTGGGTAGTTCGAGAAAAGATTGGGCGAAAAAGTTAGACGATGCTTTATGGGCGTATCGAACCGCATTCAAAACGCCAATTGGAACCACACCGTTCAATTTACTCTACGGGAAGTCGTGTCACCTGCCTGTCGAACT
Organism: Barbarea vulgaris; assembly: GCA_963667165.1. Classification (NCBI taxonomy): domain Eukaryota; kingdom Viridiplantae; phylum Streptophyta; class Magnoliopsida; order Brassicales; family Brassicaceae; genus Barbarea; species Barbarea vulgaris. Next base: position 6,219,728 of record OY763887.1, read on the forward strand.
CGAATACAAAGCATTGTGGGCAGTAAAACTACTCAACTTTGATATCAAAACAGCCTCTGAGAGACGCTTGATTCAACTGCATGAGCTTGATGAAGTACGCCTCGATGCATACGAAAGCTCACGGATCTATAAGGAAAGAACAAAAGTGTTTCATGACAAGAAGATCACAATAAAAGATGTCAAAGCTGGAGATCAAGTGCTGTTGTATAATTCTAGGCTGAAACTTTTTCCCGGGAAACTCAAATCGAGATGGACGGGACCATACCACGTGAAAGAGGTACAACCTTATGGAACTTTGACACTTCTGGACAAGAATGGTAATGAATTTACAGTGAATGGACAGAGAGTGAAACCATATTTGGCACAAGAGTTCAACAAAGAGAGGATTACGGTTTCTCTTTCAAACCCATCACCCGGATGAACGAGAATCACGTCGAGCTCACGACTTTAAACGAGCGCACTTGGGAGGCAATCCCATGATATCCTTTGTACATATTAGTTTTTATTTTGATTTTCATTATTACCTAGCCTTATATACTTATATGCATATTTATATAAATGTTTTTACAAAAATAAAAAAAAAATAAAAAAAAATAAAAAAAAAAATATCAGGTTCTAGCGGTACCCCCACGCTATAAACCATCCGCTACAATCATCAGCTGCACGTAGCGGTAGGGTACCGCCAGAAAGGTACCGCCAGAAACAAACAAGAAAACTCCCAATCTGGAACTGAACATAGCGGCCATTTGACCGCCACGAAGCTACCGCCATGAATTCCAGAACCAGCATAGCGGTAGGGTACCGCCAGAGAGGACCCGCCAAAAGCAACCTCGGCTGACTTGATCCCCGGACACATTCCTAGCGGTCCTTAGACCGCTAGAAGACACCCGCCACGCTCAACCTTCACTCCCACCCAAACCAATATCCACCGTCAAGCTAAAGCGACGTTAAACGAGCCATTGGGGACTCCCCCAATTCTATCCCTTGTATATATGTTTATTTGTTTGTTTAAGCGTGATTTTATTTTCGTGTGTTTTGATTTTACAGGGCGCTGATGAGTAGTTAAAAAAGATTCTGGGTGAGCAACCGGGAATAGAAGAAGGTCGTTCGAGCTATCAACGAGCTCATGCCGAGCAAGAGAGCTTTGGTGAGGATCAATACGACTACCAAGTTCGATATAGCTACCAAGGCGACTACGGGACCAGCCACTTCTATCCCGCTACATACGATTTAGGAGGCTCAACCTTCTTCCGCCATTGACACTCCAAGGTATCACCACTTCTTTTGTATATATTTTTCTCTTTTATTTTTATTTCTTTTTTTTATTGTCTCAAACTCAATTTATTTTCACACCGAGACTGTGTGAAATAAGTTTGGGGGAGAGACTAACCATTTTAACATTATGTTTTCTTTTGATTTTCTTTATTTGAGTCTTGCATTGTTAATAGATATATTTTTTAAGAAAGTAGTTTTGCATTAGCATTTGGCATTTATGATCGAGTCTAGAATCATTTTAGATTTGCATTCATTTGCATTAGGAGCAATGATGATTTTTCCTTGTAGAGTATCATTCTAAAGGATGCAGTGATTTTGAAATTAAGGACTCATCATGTTTTGAACTTATGCTTCATTGTTCTTGTCCTAGCTGAATCAAGTTGTGAATTAAATTCAACCCTATCAATAAGAACCTTAATTTGATTTATAATTATCATAATCATGCTTTGAAAAATGGACTCATGGATCACCATATACATATTTGGGTCTTCTTTTACCTTTTACCACTCTCTGTTGACCCAAATAGCCATATCCCATTGTTGGAATGGTTTCCGCACCTAGAACATTACGTCTTTTCAAGCCAAATCCTTTAGTGAGAGATTGTGAGGCATTATTTCCGAGCAAACTTGGCAAAAAGTGTTAAGTTTAGGGCGACAAGGATAGGTTTTCATGTAGATGTAGTTCCATCATCAAGGAACTATTTTTAGGATAGGCTAGATAGGTCGGGAAACTCTGGGACATTTGGTGTGAATAATTAAATAAAAGAAAGGTGAAGCAAAAAGAAATTTTTTTGGGAAAAGGATTAGGGGATTACAAAGTTTTACAAATCATTGGTGTCTAGATCAAGTATAGCCTCTAAGTGTTTAAAGTGAAATGATTAAAAGTCCAAGAGATGGCTAAAGCATCCAATTGATGAGGTTAGAGGCGAGATAAGAAAAATATAAAAAGCACTAAACCAATTTGAGAATAGAAAGATTTCCCCTAAGTGAGAATAAATTTGAGTGATGAAGGCAACATTGCCTTTAGAAAAATGGTGGTCTAGGGTGTAATTTCATTGGGTTTAGAAGCTAGAAGTTAAGTGCATTCGAAGCATTGGGTAGATGGAAATTTATCCTTGTATGCATCAGTTGCCTTTTACTTTTAGCATTTTGTCGAAGTTTGTTCGTTCATCGAGAGATCCCTAGCATTTGGAGCACCCCATGCATATGTTGAGATCATCTTTATCTCAAGACCTTGTCCCTTAACCAAATGAGTTTGTTTGATTTGCATGAGCATGATTCACTATATCGTTTAATGAACGTTAAAGGGTTGGACGCTAAGAATTCTTGTGTAGGTTGAGGCTTGAACTTGAATCATATAGGAATAGACATGATTGACTCCTTTTGACTCCTTGTTGATACTTGTGGATTTGAGCTCCTATTTTATTTTAAATCTCTCTTTCTTCTCTTGTTCTTTGATGTTTGCTTGAGGACAAGTAAAGGATAAGTTTGGGGGAGTTGATGTCTACGCATTTTACATCATTTGTACATTGATTTTTATTCGTTTTCTTCGACATTTCACATACTATACTACTATAAATATGCATTTAGTCTTGCTTTCGCGTTTGTCGCATTCTAGAAACATATAGTTCCATATCTATCATTTTGCATGCATTTTGAGTCCTTTTTAGGTGATCGTGAGACTTGGAACATGACGGAGGAGGCTCGAGAGGATCAAAGGAAGCTAGAGTCAAGTTTCGGGAACTTTCAGAGATCCTGGCGGTACCCCCTCGCCATAACACTACCGCCACACTTCGCATTCCAATCCTGGCGGCACCCCCTCGCCAAGAATAGCCCGCCAAGATCAATACCCCGTACTCACCATCTGGAGTGCATTCTAGCGGCCATTACACCGCCATGATTGGCCCGCCAGAATCATCCTAGCGGTACCCCACCGCCACCTAAGGCCCGCCAGAGACTCCGTAGCGACCCCCCCCCCTCCGCCATAAACCAAAGGGTCTGAAAGATCGTCTCCTAGGAAGCCTTTACCGTACGATTTAGCTCCATCTTCCTTCATCAAAGTTGTAGGAAATTGAGTTAGCTTTCGAATGGAAGTGATCCCGATTGATTTGGGTAAACGGTTAAGGAGATATGGCCCCCGCACCCCAGACCGCTATCGCAGGACCGCAAAGACGAAAATGAAGGCTCAGCTCTCAGGGGATGATCCTAGCGGCCATTTGGCCGCCACAAATGGACCGCCAGGATTCCATAGCGACACCCCACCGCCAGAGGACTACCGCTACCGACGCCAGCCGACTTCTTTCACTATTTTACCTGCTCCAATCCTCTTTTATGTATAAAAAGACTTATATAATCAGAAAGAGGTGGGTGGTCTGACTGGAGAAAAACTTCATAAACACTCTGAAGAAACTCTATTTTCATCCTTTTAACTTCAAGATCTTGTTTGATTTAATAAAGTTTGCTTAAATCTTTTTACATATTTGTGTTCATCATGTTCCTAGCTTCAGTTTGTTCGGTTTATTTTTGTGAGATGATCATGTGTGAGTAGTCTTCTAGAGTTCTTGGGTGAAGTGTGATTAGGGTGATTATAGTTTAGTTCTAGGAGTGTTAGATGCTAAATTATCGGTTATCCTTGCTTATTGAGTGTTCGTAATGCTAGATTAGTCTTGATCAAGTTGATTTAGATCATTAGGAATTTATCATCCGAAAGGTGCTCGATAAAATTCCCGAGAGAATTTAATAAGCGCTTTTCACATCTTAACCGACTAATCATCGATGCTTAAGGTGAATTGTGGTTAGTTAGACTTGTACGCATTGCTTGTTAGCTATGATTCCGCGAACGAGAGTTGATGCCGGATAGTAGTCGACAAAGGGATTAGCGCCATTAACCTGGGTTAATCTTTAGTAGTGATCTAAGGCCTAAGGAGGCTTATGATTGAATGTCTAAGTTTTTCTAGAGCTGATTAGAAATCACACGAGTCGGTAGCTTCACCCGAGAATTTGTTTGTTAAAATATCGATAAAAAGTTTAAGTCTTTCTTTGATTGTCATTTAGATTGTCTAGTCTTCTAAGTTGCTAAATTTGAATTGTGTTTAGTTCATTTAAATGCACTAGTCCTTAGTTTTAATCATATGAAATACTTTGTATGATTTGTTCATTTATAGGTTGTTGAATGTTTTATTTTGAATCGATACCATAAAAACCATCTTTTGATTTTCGCTTAGATTAAATAGATTCCTGCATTCTTAGTGTGTTATTCTTGATTTCCCTGTGGATCGATCCCTAAGTACTCAACGTACGAAAGGGTTTATTTGATAAACCCGAGCTTAAAAACCTCGCTTATCAAGCATCTCAACCACCGTCTCAACAACAATCTCAGCCACAGTATCATCTAACATCTCAGCTAGAGTCGTTAAAGCTAATGTAATAAAAAAAAAAAAAAACCGGTGGTGTTCTCTCAAGTTATTAATTATGAGAATGTGGTTTCGCTGTTTAATTAGTATACTAGAGCTGTTCTCCCAAGTTATTTTTGAGACTCTCTGACTTGCTCATATGTTCGTTCGTTGTAGACTTGCAGTGTACGTAGTCCTGTTGTAACTTGTAACTTCACATATTGTACAGTGTCACCTTAGATGTAGATAGGCTGGTTGATCCATAAATAATAAATTTTCGCTTTCAGTTCAAGTGCACAAGCACAACATCATATTTAATTCACATAATCACATTAATTATCAAGAAACCTATATTATGAAATTTAAGATTAGTTGTTCCGAACACAGACGAACATGTGCTGAAATATTATATTTATATCTAAAATAAAATATAAATGGTTTTTAAGGAAAGCATAAATTGCAATTGCATCGACAAAAAGAAAGTTATATTGCATTATCTCGTTAACTTTGCAATTTTCTTAAAATGTGTGATAAAACTAAAAAAACTATATATATATATATATATATATATATATATATATAATTATTAGGTATTTGCCATTTGGGAGAGTTAAAAAAAAAATACAAGGAATTAATTATATATATATATATATATATATATATATATATTCGATGATTAAACTATAAATAAATTTTGACAGCAAATAAACAGTTTATAATTTATGGTAAACATTATAGACACAAGCAATGTAAAATTTTAATTAATTATTTTTAACTAGACATCTAAATTTATTATTTGAATAGACAAAGTTGATAAATGAGAGAATTATCGATACTTAGTTATATACACGTTTTATATCTTATATATGTTGTGTCCTAAGTATTTAAAAATTTTCGATAAATTTATTATTTTTAAATATTATAGAGAATCTCAATGCTATAATATTTAATTATTATTTTTTCAAATTTGAGAAAAGTAAAAGTGTATTCTAAGTTGGTGTTATCGATTTAATTTTTATTCAAAATTTATTTAAAATATTGAATTGAGTAAATATTGGAAAGATACCATTTTAAATATATTAGTTATTTTATTTGTTCTAGTGGAGTAAATGTAAATTATTTTTTTAATTAGATGTTAGTTTTAAAAATACCAATGTAAAGACAAAGACTATATAAGTTTTAAATTTAAACGCTTGTGATATAAGTATAACACGTCAATCTTGTGATGCGTCGCAAACATCTTTTCACATTAAAGTAATCAGACGACGGTTCCGTCGACGGTCTTATAATCTTGGGTAATGATACTATTGGGCCATATGATTTTGGGTAATAATAGTATTGGCCAATATGATTTTGGTCTATTATTTATTTAATTAATTTAAGGGAGATTTCATTTTTTGCCATTAAAATTTATAAATTTTTAAATTTTGCCATTTTACTGTCTCAAAAATGAATTATAACAATAACTAAACTGGTCATGACAATTTTACTTTTATGGTCAAACAAAATTTTAGTACACAAAAACAAATGAATATATTTTTTATGCAAATTTTGTCTACCACTAAAACTAAACTCTATCCGACCATTAAAACTAAATCGTATATTATAAAATAGAAAACTCAAATTCAAAGCTAAATCTTAAAGTATAAATATAGAACCCAAACCCTAAACTAAACCCTAAATTATAAATATATAATCCAAACCTAAAATTAAACCCTAAATTATAAATAGAGACCCAAATATTATGTGTTACCTATCTAAATATAAAACTAAACTCTAAATTAGAAATATAAAACCCAAACAAAATGTCTTAATTATCCAAATATTATCGATCCGTGGACAAAAATATTACACAAATATGTACACGAAAACATATAGACCAAAAATAAAGTTTAACATAACCAAAGCCAAAAAAATCATTTTACTATAATTGAGTGGCAAAATCCGAACTTTAAACACTACAATGACAAAAACCGAATGTCATTGCTACAGTAATGATTTTTTTTTAATTAATTCTTAATTTAACTAATGTTGATATTTTTACCTACTTTTTCGTACGTACATGCTCAATTTGAATTGTTTCTAGTGAAGTTGGACACTGTTAATTTCCATGCTCCAAAGGGAGTACTGTGCCATATGATTTGGGTTTGTTATGTATCTAATTAGCTTATAACTAAATCTATTTTCTCTTTAAAGATTAGTCCTACGTTTAGTCAGTCATGTTCGTTACTTTAACTAGCAATTAAAACTTATTTTACAAATTCGTTGTTTGGAATGATAGATTATGGAAAGTACACCACGAGTGTTGATATCGGAGATGATGCGACTAATCAAAATGGTCACCCAAAAAATCAGCAACACCAAAAACAGTGTTAATTTTAAATAAAAGTCGTTGGAAACTGTCGTTGCTTGCTCGTCTCTATTACTCAAAGTGAAAATCGTGATACAAATTTCCGCATAACTCAGAAAATATGCTATTCTAGAGTTTAAGATCTATCTCAATACTTGTCTATATGAAATATTTTGGTGGGTTACAATATTTAGGAGTCTAACACAACAGATATATTAATGAGTCTAACATACCCCAATATTTACTTCCTTTCATTTTACTTTTTTTCTTTTTTTTGAAGATTAAAAAATTTTGTGTTTCATTTTACTTCTTTTTTTTTTTTTTTTTTTTTTTTCGATACCATTTTCATTTCATTTTCTTTTCCTCCCCAAAGGAAAAACTGTTTCCATTTTACTTCTTAGTCTAAACAAAAACCCAAAAAGTTATTTACTTAACATTAGTTTGAGATTTATAAATTTGAAGTTCAACTTAACTAATGGAACTTGACTTTCTATTGAAGTTATAATAGAGCATGTCAATCAGAACTTTAGATATATATTATCAGAGGTTAGCTTACTTATTAGCGTTAAGCCGGTTTAATTTGTTAATTGACTAGAATGATCGTCTTGCCCTTGCATATGGTTGATAGCCGGAAAGTATTTTTTGTTGTCGACGAACCCGACATTTTTTTCACTTTAGTTTCTGCAACATCCACGTTAAGTAATTAACCAAAAAAAAAAAAAAAAAAAAAAAATCATCTCGTTAAACAAGAGCATTGGTATGTATGCTAGCTGCTATTTTCTAGACGTGTGCTATTGCAGCCTGACAGAAACCATCACCATACACTTGATACCTTGTTGTCGTCGAGTACCAATCTCTTCTAGTAACCTCCATAATTTGGCCAATACCTAACCAAAGTGTAAAACCAGAAAAATATACACTCTTTTTTTTTAGTTTTTTTTTTTTTTTTTGTTAAAATACCCTTTTTCATTACGAACGAAGCTTAATTTGAACGAACATTATCCCAGAATTTTAAGAGTTTCCTTCGAATCTAAAAACTAATAGTAATATCCAACCAACCCAAAAATTAGCATATCGCGTTTATAAAGTATACATGAACTTTTACTATCTTATAAAAAAAAAACATTTCTAAAAGTAGCTCTAGTGTAGGAAAAACTTAACAACACACACTCTCTCTAACTTCTCAGATAATATTTAGGATACCATCAACAATTTTACAAACATTTTTTTCTTCTACTGGAAATCATAAAAATCAAGAACTTTTCAGTTATGATAATCTGTAAAATTTTACATTTATCTCTAGTTTAATTAAAGTTTTAGATAAACTCAATTACTATAATAGAAAAAATATTGAATAGTGAATAGTGAATACTACCCTTAAAATAAATAAATAAAATTTAAATATGCAAATATGTTATTTTATTATACTAAAAGTTTTTCAGTTCTCTTTTCTTGTTATGTCCTGGTCTCAGCTATATTAATATTATGTATCTTGATGGATGAAATTAATTTGTATGGCATATTATTCATCAAGTTCCCTAGCTAATATTTTGAATTAAATCTTTTTAAAATTTTATTTTTCTGTTTCATATGTTTTTTTCTGGTTTATTTTATTGCTTTTATGGTTAAATTGTGTAGTTTCTTTTTATCAACAAGTTTCGTAATATTTATTTTCCCATGTAATACGAGTATAAGTTATCAGTGTTATAAGATTTAATTAAGAAACTAAACTATGTCAGTAAAAGAATAACGTATTATCTAAAATTACTACTTTCTGTTATACTTATAAATCGAATTTGGAAGTAGTATATAAATATTGGTTTCCATAGAAACAGCAAAAAGTCATTATTATTTCCTAGCATTAATAAGTTTTACAATTAAATAAGGAACATAGTAATAATTTTCTATTAATATTATTAAATAATATATATATTTTTTCACTGCAAAATTTTAATTGAAATAAAGACAAAATAAATAAATCTCCACATATCTTGGATCAAATCAACTGATAAGACTCTCCAAATATATTGGATTACGTAATCAGTTAAAATATTGTTTTGTTTGTTTTTGCCAAATATATCTAGATATTTATAATTTATTCTAATATTTCAATTAAAAAAAATTGTTTACATTTGCAACCATATCTACTTGTTTGATTCGTGATAGAATTTTTATTACATATTTTTTAATGCCTACAATTTTGTTGCCCATATTTTTTTGTTATTTCTTATATTTTGTTTATTGTATTTTGATTTAAATATTTGTTTTCACTTCAGATCACATCTACTTGTTTGATTTGTCTTCTAGAACCTTTATCACACACACGCACACACTATATATATAGTTCTTATGAAATTATATTTTGGAAATTTTAGTGTGTAAAAGTCTAAAATCGTGAAGAATGTCGATTACAGTTGATAGATTATCATTTATTTTTAGATTAAATCTTTTTGAAAATATATGTTGTCTGGATATATTTTTTTTTTTTTATGGTTAAATTGTGTGATTTCTTTTTATCATCAAGTTTCGTAATATTTCTTTTCACATGTAATACGAGTATTATAAATCAGTGTTATAAGATTTAATTAATTAAGAAACAAAAATATTTTAATAAAAGAATAACGTATTATCTAAAAATAATATTTTCTATTACATTTTTAATCGAATCTGGAAGTATAGTATATAAATCTTTTTTTCCATATATAGAAATAGCGAAAGTCATTATTATTTCCAAGCATTAGTAATTTTTACAACTAAAAAAGGAACATAATAATAATTTTCAGTTAATATCATTAAATAATAGTTTTTTATTTTTTCTGCAAAAGTTTAATTGAAATAAAGACAAAGAAAACAAATCTCCACATATCTGGGATCAAATCAGCTGATAAGACTCTCCAAATATATTGGATTACGTAATCATTTAAAAAAAAATTTGTTTTTTTGTTTGTAAAATATATTGCATATATATACTTTATTTCTAATATTCCAATAAAAAGAAATTGTTTTCACTTGCAACCATATCTATTTGTTTGATTCGTGTTAGAATTTTTATTACATATTTTTTAGTTCATTACTTCCTTGTACATTTATTAGTTCATTACTTCCTTGTATATTTCATTTCGTATTGCAATTTATTGCAACCATAGCTAGCGTCACAAAAAAAAATTAAATAAAAAATAGACTGCCGTTTACGTACAAGAACGACACTATTTGTTTCCCTATCGTCATCAAACTGGGGATTAGAATTTCAAGAAAGAGTGAGATAGCATGGAAGAAAAAAACAAAACAAACAAATGTTTTCTTGTGTCCATGCATGCGTGTAAAATATAGAAAACATACATATAACAATATAATAAATTAAAGGGAATAGTAAAATAATAGGTTAGAGGAGAAAACCATCTGACGAAGTAAAATCATCTGTTTTCTTCCCGCTCAATTGATGTAACTTTCAAAAGCACCTCTTAGATCTCCCCTTATATAAAGCTTTTGGCTCCTCTGAGTTTTCTCCATCAGTCTCAACTTTTTCCACTCTCCCACAAACTCAAAAATCTTATAAATCTTCATTTATCATCAATGGAGATAAACAACATCAAGAAGGGTACTACTCCAGAACAAGAACTATGTTCGTTGTCTGAGGTCTTTGCTTCGTTTTGTACGCAAGATCATAACGATTTAAACCCTTTGCAAGAAATACTCGTTGCTCCCTCAGTTCATAATGAATTAAACCCTTTGCAAGAAATATTCGGTGCTCCCTCAGGTTCAAGGCCTCAGGATGTTACCGAGAACATTGATCAGAAACCCGAAGAAGAAGAAGAGCCAGAGAAGAAGGATGATGATGATGATGATGACCCTACGGTTAAACGACAACGTTACTTGGAATATCGTGTGGTGATGGAGAAGGTGAAGTTGATATTATTATATTCTTCTATTACGTGCTTCCCAAGCTAAATCATGTTTTTTTTTTTTTTGGCTTTCTAAACTTTTGCAGAAAAGACGACAGCTTATTCGAGATAAAGTAGAAACTTTGCAGGAGCTGACGCCTAATTGCGCAAAGGTTAATTTAATTACTTCACATATATTGGAGAGTCTAAATACGATATTCGAGTTTTCTAACGTTTCTTCTTTGTGTATTTTATCTAAAGTCGGATCTTGCAACAAGGCTTGAAAGCATCATAGAATACATCAGAAGTTTGCAACATCAGATAGATGTAAGCTATATATATCCGATTATTATTAATTACACAATATGAATTAATAAAAGTCTTATATATGTGTTATATATATGGTCCAGGTTATGTCTATGGCATACGCAGCAACTCCGATGTATGCGCCACCATATTATGCAGCTCAAGCACCATGTATGCCTCCATGGGGCTATTATACTCCAGGAATCCCAATGATGCCTCCTCAAAACATACCAATGATCCCTCCATTTCATCAGGTTTGACCTAAATTTAACTTTTATTTATATTTGAGTCATAACCGATTCTAATTTCTTCCATCAATCTATGTCACAGGTGCCTGACATGGCGGCCCCTGATCAAACTAAACCTTATATTACGAAGATTTAGCTTTGTGGCTTTTTAAGACCCTGCGGCTTTGGACTCTCGTTTCTTTTTATCTATATAGATACTACTGTCCTTGTAAAATAAGATATATACAAGATATAGATATAGATATCTATGTAGTTTTGAAATGAAGAATAAAGTTTCTTTAAGATGTGAGGTTTAAACTGCTATGTCACAATCTGTGACAAGAATACTATATATGTTCCTCTGTTTTGTTCTGTTTTGTCTAAACCTTTGTTCTCTTTGCCGTGTGCAAATAAAATTTTACTAAACAAAAATATTTGACCTAGACTCAATATTTTGAACCCGGAGCCGAGTTTTGGCAGAATCGGGACATGAGTTTACATCTACCATGCTCTTGTCTCCCGCATGAGGGGATGTACGAAACTCAGAATAAAAATTTCCGAATATATTAAAAAAATAAAATAAAAATCTGAATATAGGAAAAAACAAATATTTAACCTTGAATTGTTGAGAGCAAATTAGATCAATAAATTATTAAATTCAAGAACCTGATTTTATACATTCACTGGCTCCACATTATCTAAAAACACTTTAGTTTCTTATTAAAGCAAGAAACCAATATGGTCGGTCAATCTACAAATTCCATTACTGTGAACAAAAAAAAATGCCGCCGGTTCAACCTCCACAACCACCACCACATGCGGCGGCGCATGTTGAGCCATTGACGTCGTAGTTAGTTTGAGGTTTAGAAGCTCCGTCGCTACAAGAGAAAATGACGGCGGTTATGATGGAGATAGCCAAAACTACTGCCCAAATGTAAAATAAGATAACGGCGTTTTCGCCGTTACTTGCCGCCGCCGCCGCCGCCACCACCGCGAGTTCTCCTCCTCTCATCATCGAATAAGTTTTGTTTTTGTGCATTGCTCTAACAATTGTTTACTAGTTGATAAAGAGTGAGTGATTTTGCGACTTTTCACAATGTGTGGTTTTGCGTTTTCGAGTCAGAAGTCACCAAAAGATGCGACGACTCTTTATTACTCTGCCCTTTGGTTTAACTCTAAGGTCAAATTTTTTGTTACAAAACTGTGTGTTGCGGCCATTCGTCATATCTCACTACGTAAATGTCTTTTCTTTTTTTTTTTGTCGTCACTACTTAAATGTCTTTAGAAAAACAAAATTTCAAAAAAAAAAAAATTTGTTAAAATAATAATAATTAAAGAGTGAATTTGTAAAATGATCATAAAGTAGAATATATAATAATTTTAAAAAGTAACACGATAAGTGACCTAATTAGAGATGATTGTTTTGATATATGGAATTTTGAATTTATATAAAGACTCAGAAAAAGGATTTGAAATGATGATTTATTTCTCAATCTCACCGATAATCACTCATAAATTTTATTGAACATAAATCAAACAAGAATTAAATCAAGAACATATATAGATGAAGATGACATGATAATCTTACGAGTTCGGGTATAAATCCTATTACTCGCCGGAAGTTTTTCTCCGGATCGAGTCCACTAAATTTTTCAGGATTACAAATTTCTTTTCTTCACTTGATACAAGGGCGGATATAAGCATGAGTGAGATGTGCTTTTGCAAATATCATTTATAAATGGGAAAATTAGAAATAAAGGAGTTCTACCAAAAAATTTGTCCATTTATACCTTTATTTTTAATTTGTCACTCTTTCCTAAACTACACATACTACTAGATTAATATTAATTTTTTTTTAAAAACCAGATAAACATGTAGAAACACAATTTTGAAGAAGGTTTGAAGAAGAAATTTTTTTATTTTAGTCAGTTTTAAGTAGGTTTTTAGAGGTTTCAAAGTTGTTCTGAAAAATTTAGAATACGTTTTCTATCTTTCTGGAAATATTAGAATTCATATTCTAAAATTTATACATGTTCTGAAAATATTAGAATTCGTATTCTAAAATTTGTACATGGTCTGAAAATTTCAGATAAAAAATTTAGAATATGTATTCTAAACGTTTTAGAATACGAATTCTGAAAAATTTAGAATACATATTCTAGAATTTGTTCATGTTCTACGAAAATTAGAATATGCATTCTAACTTTTTTATATGTTATGAGTTTTTTAGAATACAAATTCTGAAAATTTTGGAATACATATTCTAGAATTTGTTCATGTTCTACGAGAATTAGATTACATATTCTGAAAAATTAAATTTCAGAAAATAAACTAACTAAATCTACAAATAAGGAAACTAAATTTTTTTAATAAGGGATAATTATAAAAAATAGATTTAATTTTTAAAAAATCGGTGATTAACTAAAAATCGAATTTAATTTAATTTTAATTTATTTAATAAAAATTGGATTAACATTAAAAAGGAAAAAATATAATTAATGTAAAAAAAAACATATTATTTTGAAAAAAAAACAAACATATTATTCGGAAGTCGTCAGCTATGAGGACTAAATTAGAAATTTTTTTTTTTGATAAAATCTGATTTTCTTATGTTAGATTTTTAATGAATTATATTAAAATTTAGAATACTTTTAATTTGATTATACTAAAAATGTTAAAAAAAAAAAAAAAAACTATAGTCTATTTGTAGTGAAGTCTTTTTTTGAATTAGAGTATTTAGATTTTATGATTTACTTGAAATTTTTTAAAAGATAAGGGTAAAATAGAATTTTATATTTCAAAAAGGTTAATACACCAAAAAATTAAAACAAAAGTATAGATGGACAAAAAATTTTAAAAAGTTCCTTTATTTCTAATTTTCCCTTTATAAATTAACAAAAATATTTGGTGTACAATTTTTTTTTTTTTTGAATCATGTAATTAAGATCCATATTTGAAATAAAGAACTGGTAAAAAAAAAAAAAATCATATTTTTGAGCCACCCCAGTCTCGATCTTATCTTTTCAATTAGCTTTTTTCTTTTCTTTTTTTTTTTTCAAAATCTTTTCATTGAGCTTAAGATTTTTGTTTTGTACTAGCAAAACAAAGTGAGCCAACGGTTGTTATATCACGTGACTTTGCAAGTGCTCGACTTAAAACCAACTCTAGCTGTGGGTCTTTAATTTCCGAGAGAGCCAGTGTGTTTTCACATAATTAATCAGATTTGTTTTTCCTAATTATTAATCAGATTTTGAGTTTCACGGCAGCGTCTTTTAGTTTTAAGTTTTTCAAAAGTAGACTACAAATTTATATTGGGGCTTATAACTTAAAACTATTTTTTGAAATATACATATAAATAGAGATTTAATTTTTTGAAAACAATATTAACTAATAAAACACACTCTCTTCGTTTTATATTATTTATCATTTTAGATGATTAAAATATTAAAATAATAAAAACAAATTTAAAAATTCTACCAAACATTTGCGTTGAAAATTTAAAACGATAACTAATTTAAAACAAAATATAACTTTTAAAACGATAACTAATTTGAAACTGAGACAATATTTTTTCAAAATTTTTTTGATTAAAGCCTCCCATACATTAGTTTGAGACGGCACTGCTGAGTGTCGACACAACTCTCTCGTTTAATGGAACTGAAAAAGATTTGGCTTCATAACTCCAGAGATATATATATAGTAACAAGTGACAAAGTAACTGATTTTAGATCTAACAATTTTTTTATATTATTAAGGAAGACGTAGTGAGAAAACTACATGAAAAAAAAAAAAATTATATGACGAGCTGAGATTGGTTTTATGGTATCTTAGCTGATGTGTTCAATTTGAAAATAATTCTAGCAGTTTTTAGCTTATATGTCGCGTGAAAGTAATTATATTTCAATTAACTTATTTATCCCTATATGTTTTTTCAAGTTAATATTTTTCTAAACTTATGAAATTTTATGTAAGTTAACTACAAACATGAAAGTCACAAAAGATTGGTTTACATACAAAAAAAAGCATGGATCAACTGTCGAATTTCCAATTGCTGTAACTAATATACAATTCCATCGGAAGAGTTAAAAACATTCCGGATCGAGACAAGGCAACTAGATAAGTCTGGCCGAGTACTTTGTCATTTTACTAAAAAAAAATAAATCAAGAGCTGATTGAATGTGAGCTGAAGGAACATCCCTAGTGACCTTGGCCATGGCCAAAGAGGTATTTGCATTTTCTCAGAGATATATAAAAAAAATTGATAACCTTAAGAGAATCCAATGAAGATGCTACAATTATCTGAAACTAAATTGAGTTTGAATCCAAAATATCTAATATATATACTATAAAATCTCCAAAATTATAGATTCTTTAAAAGAATTTATTTTCTTTCTTTTTAGAATTTATTTTTCTTTATGTTAATTATCATCAGAGATATTTAATTTTATTCAGTTACACATAATAATTTAACTATATAAAAAAATTTGTGATTACGATGAACAATTTCACGGACAAATCTTCAACAAATCCACAACGATCTTCTCTCGTTATATATACACTCGAACATATTACATGTGCACCACACAAAATTGATGGGCATATTTACTTGTAATATAGTAGATGACGATTGACAATTTATTGCAATCATGTTGAAATTTTCGATAAATTTTGCATCCATAATTTACAAAAAAGAAAACTATTTTCTAGAAACATTAAACTTCCGTTCAACCACTAAGTAAAGATTGTCTAGTTTTTTTTGTTTTTTTTTGTTTTTTTGTTCAACAGAGGTAGCCATTATATTTACAGGGGTTAATTTTTATTCGGAAGATAATTATAAAAAAATGGGTCAAATTTTTTTCTAAATTTTTCTTTCTCAAAATTCAAGTAAATAAGATTTTTATACAAACTCATAGGGTTCAACCGACTCCCCTAGTGACCATATAGCTCTGCCGCTGTCTCTGCCACCGCTTTAAACCATGGACAGTAATAAACTTCTCTCAAATATTATACTTATAGAGCATGTGCAGAAGAGAGAACCTCTCATAATCTCTCAAATATATTATTTTAATAGTTTTTAGATAATTTTTTATTTATTTAAAATTTATATTATAAATAAAATTCAAAATCATGTTGAAACATGTGTCAAATCGGTCACTCACCATTCTTAAAGTCTCTCAAATTATAAATGAGAGACTCAAATTATTCTCTTTTACTTTTTCATTTTTTAATATTTTTGTGTGGGTGAAAGATTTATTGAGAGATTCCTACTATACATGTTTTTTTTGTCCCGAAAAATATAAATGTATACTACAGTAGACCCTCTATAAATTAATACTCGATAAATTAATAACCTTTTTAAATTAATAAATTATTCCGGTTCCGAGTTGGGCCAGTGTAAAAATTGACACATTTCGATAAGATAATTAGATAATAATTCTTTTGAAATCTCTATGTAAATATATGATCCCATTAATAACATAAATTAATAATCATATAAATTTATTATATATATATATAAGATATTTTAGTGAAATATGATTCTAATATTGTTTATTTATTCATAAATTTATAATTTTGTTGGAGTTTATCTCTATTTTTCTTAAAATATCAAAAATATATGATATTATCTTCTCAAATTGCAACAAAAATTATTAAAAAAAATTTATATATGCAATTATTATTTTATAATGTGTAAATGCATTAAAACACATCGAAGTATTGTCTTCATTTTTATATTTTTTATATAATTTTTTTTGAAATTTAGAAAAACTCTGTATAAATTAATAATTATGTAACCTCTATAAATTTTTTTGAAACTCTGTATATCGATAAATTAATAATCTCTATAAATTAATAAAATTATGCGATCCCATCATTATTAATTTATAGAGCTTTTACTGTATTAAATATTTTTCTAATCACATAATTTTTGAGCCACCTTTAATACAAGGAAAATATAGTTAACTATACCCATTGAATATTGAATTCCTGATGAACATTCATAATTACATGAACAACGACTTATTATAAGCCAAGTGTTAATATGTAACAACATTTGCAGATCCACAGAATATTGATATACATAAAGTTACATAGCCCTCCTAGTTTTAGTTTGAGCTTTAGGGATCTTGTTAATGACTTTGGAGTTAAACTTGTTTAAGAGTTTCTTCACGTCTCTCCCGCTTTTACTTGCTGCATAAGATATCTCTTCTTCGTATTGCTCATATAACATCGGTATCGTCTCCAAACCCACAAATACTTCACCAAAACACCACACACACAAACATCTTTGTAATTTAAAACATACATTTAAAAAATTTAAATGTGTTAGATAAAATCATAAAGACTCACCGATGTATAAAAGAGTTAGAGAGCTGAAGTAGTTTCCGACCACTGATAATATCCATAGTGAAACAACGGCCTGAAACGAATTGAGACATATAAGTTTTAAAATCCAAACAATCTTGGGATAAAAAATTAATAAGTTAAGGTGTGTATATTATTTTTCACCAAAACTAGGAGTCTAAAGTCTTTGCCACTTGAGATATCATACAATTTGGTGATGAACCAATTAATCTTGGTGAACAAGAATCTCCAAGTTGATTCCGAAATCCTTAAATCATTGATACTCGGTGGTTTCCTACGCGAAATGTCGATTTTTGAGAGCTTGGTTGATTCATAAAAGAAGAAACAAGTGTGAATGTATTTTTACCTCTGGATTAGTTGTGAAGAGCCAACGTAAGACCAAATGAGGAATATAAAGATGGAGATCAAGAGGATCTGACATAGGAAAGTGATGAAAGGATATTCAACCACTTCGAACAAGAACCATATCAATGTGAACACGGCCAAGATTGTTCCTGATTCTTTCTTGTTCTTCCAGAATATTACATCAGCAACTACAAGATTTCAAGAGAAAATATCCTTCAGAAATGAAGATTTAATTAATGAACAATTAAACATTAATGTAAAAGAGAAAGAAATAATGTATGTTACAGTGTCCTCCTCCTAGATTGTGGTACAAAGATCTTCGTCTTCTCGACGAAGAAGCTCTATGTTCATCCATTTCGTATCCATAACTCGGCATTATTGTGTTTGGTTTTGTGTGTTTGAAACAACTGTAGCCTCTTTTTTTTTTGTGAGCTAAGGTCTATGATTCAATGTTTATTATATAGTTCCAAAACTTTAAGGATGAGAAAGTTTTGTTCTTGGATTCATAAAGAAGAAAGTGATTTGAGAAAAGGGAAAGGAATAACTTTAGCATCTTGCAAAACTCATCTCTTTATAATCATTTCTATATTATAGGAGAATCGTTTATAACTTGAGCTAATTATCGAAACTGTATTCCAAAAAAGTTATCAACATTTTGATCATAGCTCTTTTTAAACCCTTTCTCATGCAAGTATATTCTAAGTTGTTGAAACTTGGAATGTTATCTCATAGGCCTATTTTTGGGCCAAACGGATTAGGCCCAGTATGTTATGAGCCGGTACTATTTTTTCTGTTTGAACCGTGGATTGGTCCACGATTGGCCTCAATTCGGACCAGACCACACGGAACTGGCTCACAAGCAAATGATAACATTCCTAGTTGAGGTCAAGTGAGGAGATGATCATTGATCCAATCCAAGTTTCTCATAGATATAAATAAGCCAAGATTACATCTTACAAACTGAGAACACAAGTTTTTATATGAACAATTAACAAACAACTTTTAATATAGTTTTTTATCCTTTCTTAAAACCATAGTAGCTATCATAAGACAGGAACAGAAGTTTATTTAGACCTTGTTGAACTCGGTGTTCTGTTGCTTTGGAGCATCTGAAGGAGTAGTCATACCAATGCCATCACTCTGATGCTTCTCCCATCCACCAGTGTCAGCCTTAGAATGAGCCAAATAGTAAAGAATGGTTGCAATCAAAGACAAGAGAGTCAGAGCAGCCCCAGCAGCAAAGACCCCATGAGGTAAGACCGCACATGAAAGCTCTTTTTCTTTGTAGATGCCTTTACTTTTAGTGTGGTACGCGTTCCTCGCTGATCCCGCTAACAAACACGCTTCAGCTCCTAGAAAGCTTACCCTGAAGAAAAATTTTCCATCCATAAAAAATTCTGATAATAAGCACAACTTACACAATACAAATGATTAAAGACAAAACTACTCAAACATATAAATGAACAAACTAGCCATTATTGTTGTAACTTCTAAGGCACATGATTTGGTTAGATAATAAACAGTTGCAACCATATAAATTGGAGTAAGAATACATGACAAGTCTACAACTATGTAATCTATCTATTGAGATATTCACAACTCACAAGTTAAGAGTTAAGGACATAAAAGTGAAGAATTTAAGTTTGAAACAAAGTGACTTTTAAATCATTATCACATTACCAAACTTCAATACCCACAAACCTGAAAAATGTTCACTTTCAAGTTCAAAATACCAAAAAGAGTTGGAAAAAACTTTACTTTTCACTTCAAATTGAAAACCCATAAATATACAATCAAATTCACAAATTCTCATACCTCAGATTCAAAAAAAAGAGAGTAAAAATTAGCTCAGTTTCTAACCAAACTCAAAACCCCTAATCAGAAAATTTCAAATCATAGCTACCAAAAAACATCTGAATCCACTCAATTTCAAATCTTGTTACACAAAAAAACTTCAATAAGAGAGGAAAGGTTTAAACTTTACCAAGAGACAACGAAGAAGATAATAGCCCAAGCTGTATAAGAAGTACCAGTAACGAGACCCTTTCCGAAACAGAGACATTTAGTAACGCCGTTAACCACCGTTTGGCTAACAAGAAGCAACCCAAACGCCGACATACCGTACACCGTCGACGCCTCAGTTCCGTACTTGCAAAAGGTCTTATCATCGTACTGATCCGGCACCGGCACAGCCTGTAAAAAAAAACAATAAATAAATACAAATCGAAAAGATAAGACAAAAATAGAAAGATAGAGAGTGAGAGTGAAGTGATGGTACGGTGCTACGGCGACGTTCGGCGCCGAAGGCAAAGACGAAAGCAAGGAGGTGAAGAGCAGTGACGACGGCGAGAATAGGAACTGAAACCGCCATTGATTTCGTTCTCTGCTTTTTTTTTTTTTTTTTTATTGTCTTTACTCTTTTGTCTTTTTTCTTTAGAGGTTTGGTCAAGTGAAGAGACGTTAAAGTGTCTTAATATGAAGATATTTGTTTTTTCTTTTCCTTTTATTTTCAATTTTCGAACACTAATATTTATATTAGACTTAAATGTCAAAGTGTCTCCATCTAATCATTTCTAGTTTCTCTTATTTCAATGTAGTTTCCACTTTCCATATATGTTTGCAATTATGAAGAAATTTTGGTAGAGATTTTTAAGACCATTTGATGGGTTATTGATCTTAGATTTGTCGTATAGAGTTTTAATAGATTTTTAAAAATCAATAAACAAGAAAAGAAAAATAAAAAAAGATTCTTTGAGGTCGTTTAGGTACGGCGTAAGCTCTCTCTTTTTGAAAAGATCAATATGTTCTGCCGGAATAGCTGGATCACGGTGAACTTTGTCGGCCCCACCGCTTGTCTTTTAAGCGGTGATAGCATGTCCCGGTCGGCAATTATATTGTATCATCTCGCCAGAAATTAATAGTAGGCATTACAATTTAGTTTTAGAGATTAGCTTATTATAGGACACATAATAAAAACTCCATCAATTCCTAATTGAATGTATTTCTAGAATATTTTATTTTTTTAAAGATTATATTTTTAGATTTTCTACGCATGATTTATTAGTTATTGATGATAAATTATAAATTTGAAGAAAAATAATTAAATTTTATTAGTTTAGAGTTATAAAATATTGTTGATCACAAAAAATGATGCATTATTAATTAATTTTTAATGTGTTTTCTTAATATGTGTGAAAATTTTAAAAATACAATCAATTAGAAATGAATGAAATATATTTTAACACGATTTATCGACTTTTTTAGTAAATATATATTTCGTGTATAATTTTCTGCATACATTATTTGGATTCTGAATATTAGGCTTATGAGTAGGTTGGATTGGACTAGTACCAAATGAAAATTTGGCGGCTAGAAGTTTTGTAGAAGGTCAAGAGTTAATTACATTCTTTTAGAGTTTTTATAAAGTTTAATAATTTTTTGCATGATTTGTCGTAGTGATGAACTAATGATCAAAGTCCAAATGACCAAATATGGTGTTCATATAAACAGACTTCATACCATTTAAAGATATCCAGCACAAAAAGAAAAAAATATTTTTTTTTGTTTTGAGCTCTTAAAATTTAGCTCATATTTTTTTATTCAATTTCAAATCCATTTTTAATTTTTTAATTTTTTTTTAAATAAATATTTCAATTTCATGATTATGATAAGATTATTTTTAGGGCAATTCTCAAAAATAGCACAAATAATAGTTTTTGTGACATATTTAGCACATATTTTCATTTAGGACAAAAATAACATTTTTATTAAATAATATTTTTAAACTCACATTTTTAAGGTTTAGGATTTTAGGGTTTAGGGTTTTCTAAACCCTAAACCCTATGCCCTAAACCCTAAATCTTACCCCTACCCCCTAAAAACTATACCCTAAATACTAATATAATTAACCCAAACAAAAAATATTAAATTATGAACTTTATAAAATGCTATTTTTGTCCTAAATAAAAATATGTGTTAATTATGGAACAAAAAACATCATTTGGTGCTATTTGAGGGAATTTCTCTTATTTTTATTTTTTAGAAAACAAAATTTGCAACAAGAAAAGTTTTAAAAATAAATTCGCCGGATCTGGATATCCAGTTTTCTTACGGATATTTGAAATTTCCGGATACAAATACATATAGTAATATAATATATATGGTGGATACGAATATGGATGGATATCCTGAAAAAACTGGATGAACTATTTTAAACTTCCAGTTGAACAAGGTAAGAAGCTACATTGTATAGGTAATAGGATTTTCTCAATTATTAACATATTGAAACATAATACATTTTTCTCATTTTAGACATAATATCATGTCGTTTTAATGACTTTTTGGAAAATATAATGATGTGTCAAGGATCATTTAAAGATATATTTATTTTTATATAAAATAATATTTGTTGGAAAAAAAATATATCGAACACTGTGAAATAATAAAATCAATATTTGATTGTAAACTTGAAGGTAAAATATATTTTTAAATTATTAACCTTTATTGTTCTTTTAACTTTAAGATTAATATTAGAGGATTATTACTTGAGTGTAGGTTCTTAAAATAATTTGAATCTAATGAGAAGATTAGTTTTGGTCAAATTAAAAGCATTTGACCAATTTTTAATGTGAATATTAATTACTGAAAATGTATTAACAAAAATGGAATCTCAGCTACAAGAAAACACATGTTTTTAGACAGATAAATTGGTCAAAAACCATCCAAAACAGAAGTTGATGAATTTTTTACCAATTTTGATCGTCAAAACTTAGAATCCGTCAAAAATTAGTTGATACTTTCTGATGGATTATCAACGGATATATTTTTGGCGGATTTCTAACGGAATTTTTGATGCTTCATATGGTGGATTAAAGCGTCCAAAATACCAAAAAAGTAAATAAGAAGTAACTTATCATCTCGTCTTTGCGACTTAAGTAGCTTGTTGCACCCGTGTTGTGTACAACTGGCCCTTTACTATTCTTGTCGCTCTCACGATTCTTTGAGTTTATTTTCAAGTGGGAATCGGTCTCGAGCAATAACCAATACTGTTTGAGACCCTTCCAAACAGTCACGTTCAAGCCTTTTGGCTTGTCTTTGCCTTCTAAGCAGTTAGTCTTCCATACATGTATGTGGTTAGAGTATGAGCTTGCAGCAGTTTGGTGGAACTTTTCATGGACAAGGTTTGTAGATACAGTTCCATGTAAAATCTCGCAATAAAAAAAAAGGTGTAATGTTAGTATATATATATATATATATATATCAAATTATAAGATTGTGTAATATATTTACGTACTTACTGCAAATGACCAGAACCACATCTCTTGCTCGCTACTTGGCATATTTGTATACATCGGATATGAGTGTGTGAGGAGTCCATGCAACATGTTCAAAATAAACTTAGTGATCCTGTTTTTATACCCAAGCCTACGAACATGAAACATTACTAATAACAAAAAATCTATAACTGGAGATGGAGCACCCTGATATATGTTCGACCCGGTCGTTGCACTAGTTCCTCAACCATTATTTTTATGCGCGCTACAAAATTATGTGATTCTGGAACTTGTGATGACGACAAAGATGCTGTCGTAGATTCAGTTGAGGAATTTGAGACTCTCACATTATGAAATCTTGGTAAGACCTACAAACAAAAGATATTTACATCTTGTAAAATATTTTTTTAGAAGTTTAAATATTGCATATTCAAAATATGAAATATATATGTATTACATAAAAGTATTTTATAAATATTAACAAGAGTTGAATATAAAAGAGATAAGAAGATTTTATAAAGTCAATTAATATTAACAATAGTAAAATGGTTTTATAAATGAATCAAAAAAACTTCAATGATAATAAACTATCTTTCAAATATTAAAAATAAAATATTAAAAAAAATTATATAACTTTACAACAATATTAAAACTTTTTTACATGCTATAAATATATATATATATAGTAGTATGGTACAACCAAAAAAACTGAATAACTTATGGAATCTCTGGCTTTATTATTTATAACCAACATACATTATATGTAGGATATACATTGACATTATATAAAAAGAAAATATTATTACAAGAAAAAAAAAAGCATTATTTTTTTGAAATTTTCTTATTTTATGTTCTTCTCTTTTCCTTCATGCGTCTTTATTCATCATCTCCCCAGTCCAATCCATTCAATCAATATGATTTCCTCTTTCAATATTTTCTCTTTGATTCACCACTTCTATATTATGATTTTCGCAAGACTGCACCATATTATATTGCTGGCTTGTCGAATATCCTAAATTCATAGCAAGAAAATTATCATTGATTCTTCATAGTAATATGATTAGTCAATTCCATCAGATTATGGAAGATAAAGTCATGGGAGAGATAATTTGGCAACAAAGGCTTACCTCTCTCGATCGAACCATTATTTCCCAATTGCATATCCATCTTATTGACACCCATGTCTAAAGAAACCATGTTTTCAATTGGAATATCAAAACTTTCTAGATAAGGAACATCATTTGTATTGGTGTCCAAATGAAATATGGTTTTCAAAGCAACATCATTTGTTTCACAAGAAACCAAATTCATTTGGGTTTCAAATGGGTTAACGGTAGGCTGTGGAAGAAAATTGTAATTTTCTTCCATTGTGTAAAGATTAGGTAGAGGAACAATGGATTCTGGCAGAGTAGGGAGGTCTGAATTTATTTGGTTTCTGTCGGTTTCAAGAACAGAACTAGGTTGGTGAAATAGATTAGGATCAACCTGGGGAATGCAAACCCTAGTAGAGTACTCCATCTGAAATGTGTTTGTGTTGAATGCACCAATATGTGATGGTAAAGAAGATTGGACAGGAAGGTTATCACTACTTAAGGCAGTTGAAACCAGACCAATATGGTTAGCATTGTCGGTAGAAGGAATATTGTGAACATACTTGTCATCCAAGAATGAATTGTTTGTTATGCTACCAAAAAATGGGTGATTATTCTGCATGTCTTCCTTCCTCTCAGCACTAGGTTTCTTATATGAATCTGCAGTTAAAAAGATTATATTGACACAAAGATGAGATAAAATGATAAAATCATGAAAATATGTATTGTAAAAAAAAAAAAAAAACTTACATTGAGCTTTGGATGAAGATGATACTTTTTTCTCAAAGAAAACCACAAGGAGTGGCTTGCAATGATATTCTTCCTTACGTCTGATTCTTTTAAAGGATATTTGAATGTTTTATTTGTACATTCCCTTTCAATTATTGGTAATGTATTATCACATACTCGCTCAACTTGAGCTTTGTATTTCTGAAAAAAAATGTTTTAATAATTAATAAGAGTAGATCCAGAAACAATATTTGATGTTGAAGAAATATATATAACCTGAAGGTGGCTAGCGACTTGGCGTGAAGTCAAGTTTGGATCATTTATAATCTTCATAATGGCTTTGGGACGAGATTCTGCAGGATAAATAAATATAAGAAAATAATGGAGATAAAGAAGAATTAGTGAAAAGTGAAATATAAATCTTACTTTCGTCACCCAATATGCAGATAGCAGTTAAAAATTTCATGTGACGTTCAGAAGTCCATACATTACTCTTTTTGCCAACATTATTCTTCATATTAGTCTCTTCCTCTCTTTGATTCTCGATCTCAATGGGACAAATCGGTTTAGTTTTCCATTCAGCATTTGATATACTTCTTCTCTTTTGAGACGTTTCAGAAACGTTAAATGTATCAATGAACGATCGTCTTCCTAACAAAGAAGCTTGACCAATTTTCTGCCTCTTAAGGTTTTCCATGAAAGCTTCAATTTGGTCCTCATATGTTTCAGCTATGTTGATTTTGTTTAACTCCGGACTCTTCTTAGGTAACACATGTTGCCACATGGTTTCTATGGCATCCTTAGATATCGGCTTATCTAAGAAAAAACATGCTGCTTTTGTCAACAGATCTGATGTTTCCTTCGTCTTTATCTCTGGATTGATCACTTTAACATAGAAAACAAAACAAAAATTGTAAACTTGTAGAAAAAAAAAACACATGGTGAAATAAGTAAAACACAAGATAGATGTGTGAAAATGGACTTACATATGAGAGGAATATCTTTTTGAAGCAAAGCATCAAGGAATGAGTGTGAGTCTATGTGAGGCATTTCAATATTGGCTATGACAAGTTCGATGCCCTTCTTTTGTTTTTCAATTATAGATAAAGCTTTACTCGCCTCATCCACGCTTATCACTAGTACAATCATTTTTATATAAGATGTTTATAAATATCCAAAAAAATGTTTGAGAACAAATAATCACTTTTTTTATTCCTCTGGTTTTTCATTTATCAAAAAACTCAAAAAATGGAAATATATTAATTAACACGCATGTTATTAATTGAATTTCATAATCAGCCATTCTACAGATTAACTATATTATAATTTGAAAGAATTATCTTTTAAAAAGACCGAAGATACTTAAATCTTATTAACCGACAAAAAAATTATAGCTTATATTTAAAGCATAAAAAAAATTTGGATTACAAAGGATATGTACATATGAAAATTTTCAATAAACTGTTGTAACTCAAAAAAGTTTTTGGAATAGCAACAATAATATTATATAAGAAAATCAAATTTTTAAATAGAATTTTTAATAAAAATATTTTACAAGCAATTCATCTTTGAATAAATCATTTAGATCTAAGAGCAAGTAGCTTCCAACATATTTTTTTTTCTATAGTTAAAATAATGGTTTATACATATATATGTCATTTTAGGAATTCTTCAAATTATTTCAAAGATCTTGATCAATTCAAAAAAAAAAAAGAAACCACCAGATCCATATTTCATCATGAAAATTTTAACACAGATAAAATTTTAACATTATACAAAAACTTAAATGGAATAAATTGATATATAAATGGAAAAATGATTAGTCATTTATTTACCTTTATAGGAAAAAATTTCAAGCATTGAAGTAAGGGATGTGATTGATACTATGTCATGGTCGATTAGAATGATAGAATCACCATTGCGTTTAGGAACTATGCTTCCATCCAAATTCAAGCCTGAATCTTCTGCCATTTTTCTCAAGAAATTTTGCAAAAAAGTATATATATGAATTAGAATTTTGAGAAAACAACTCAATTGAGAGAGAAATAAATTACTGCATAGACACACACACACATATATATATTTATTTATTTTGGTAATATGTGAAGATAATTAATAGTTTAACAGTCAAATATTACTTACCAAATTTTAAGTGTATATATATATATTTATTTATTTATTTTGGTAATATGTGAAGATAATTAATAGTTTAACAGTCAAATATTAATTTAATTACCAAATTTTAAGTAAATTTGTATCTATCCAACTATGGTAATGATGTTAATATACATCACTTTAGAAATCGACAACTCATTTAGTTTTTTTCTTTTTCGAAAAAACCAATGAAAATATAACAAATAATACATATCAACTTGGTTTTTTCACAAAAAAAAAAAAAAGGGGTTTCAAGCTTTAATTTCAAGTATTTTACTTCATATATCAAGTAATTCCATTATAGTTTCAAGTAAATCCATTATAATTTATTAGTTTTTGATATTTCAACTTGGTTTTTTTTCCCAATTCCCCGAATCCAAACTATTGCTTCTTTTAACTCCCCCTCCTTCATGTCTCCTTTAAATTCATTGTTGCTTGGTTCTCATTTAAGAAGTAAGGAATCATCATGTGACACCATTTTAATCAAAGATTGGTAATTAATTCTGTTTATTTAGGTGCCACAAGTATTAGTAGTAGTACCTCTATAATTTTTCTTCGGGATGATTATCCTTCTTACTTGAAGGGAGATTGATTATGAATTGGTAGGTGATAGTTTCTATCATTCATGTGATAATTCTCTTCTCACCTTTTTAAGTAAGTGTTTCTAAGAGGGATTATTTTTTATCTAAATAATTTAAACTCACTTTTAACCAAATTGATTACAGAAACAAACTCTAACCATAAAGTTGTATATCTTTCCTTCAAGATTATCCGGCTCCTATCTATAAATTATTGTGTACTTCATTTTTAGAATGTGTGTTAGCTCAACTAGAGGCAGATGCCCTAAACAAATTAATCTTCCCTTAATAAATGCTTCTAAAGATGAAAGATCCACCAAAAGTTAATAATCTTGATGTCCTTTTTTATTTTCTCCATGATCGTTCAAGATTTTTACGTTAAAAATATAATTATTGGGGTTATTTGCACCTTCATTTGTTTTGTGCACATTGGTGTTTAAAATTTTATTTAAATGGCCACATGGCTTACATTAGGATATACATGTGTATTGCACACACAAAAAAAAATATGATCACAAAACAAAATAAATAAAATATTATGTTTATGACTTTCCTTATTTTTCTTTGCATGTTTCCTTCATGCTTATTTAGACAGTATCTTGTTGATCCAATCCATGCAAAACCTATAATTAAAAAAAAATTGTTTTCTCTCTCTAAATTTTCTCTTTGATTCGCAGCCTCATGATATTCAAAGGACTCCATCATATTATTTTTCTGGCATCTCGAACTTAAATTCATAGCAAGAACATGATCATGACCCTTCATAGTAATATGAGGGTTCAAGACCATTGGATTATTGAGGGTCGAGTCATAGTCGATATATCTTGGCAACAAAGAGTTATGTTTTTTAGAATAACCAATATTTTCCAACCAATACAGCATATGCAGCTCATTGACATCAGTGTTATCCAAACCAAGGGTTTATTTCAATTTCAAGAACAAAATTAGGTGGATGAAATGGATTAGGATCAAATTGTGGAATGTTAATTCTTGATTGTAAACCAAAAGGGACCACAAGATTAATTATTACTACTTAAGATATGACATGTGTTTGTGTTATATACACCAATTATTGATTATAAACTGAAAGAGACCAAAAGGTTATCTCTACTTAAGCTACTCAAAAGAAGAACAGTGTGATTATGGTCCTCCGTAGTAGTATAAGGGATGCAGTACATAAGATTATTGTAGGTAGAGTCATAGCAGAGGTGACTTGGCAACAAAGAATTATTTTTTCTTCTTTCAAAAGAACCGTTATTAGATCGACTTATTTGTATACAAAAGTGTGTTGCTTTACTCAAAAGACCTTGGTATTTATCTCTGGATTGATCATTTTAACATAGTCAACAAAACATGTCAACTTGTAGAAAAAACACATGCAAGAATTAGTAGACAAAATATAAATGTGTGAAATCTACATACACATGAAAGCAATATCATTGTGAAGCAAACCAGTAAGGAAGAAATGTGAGTCTATGTGAGGCATTTCCATGTTGGCTATGAAAAGTCCAATGTCTTTCTTTTGTTTCTCAATCATAGATAAAACTTTACTGGACACATCCACTCTCATCAATAGTACAATCATTTTTTTATTAGATGTTTCTAAAAATCAAAAAATATTTGAGAAAAAATAATCACATTTTATTTTCCTTTGATTTTTCATTTATTGGAAGAAAAAAAACTCAAAAAAGAAATTAGAGTAATTAGCATGCATATTGTTAATTAAATTTGATAATCGGCCAATCTATACACAATAAATTGACTATATCACTAAAGATCATGAAATCTTATTATCTGAAAAAAAAAACTATGGCTTATATTAAAAACTTAAAAAAAAATTTATTACAATGGATATGTACATAGGAAACAGTTGTAACTCAAAAGGTTTTTTTGGAATAACAATGATTATTATCCAACAAAATGTTGTAAATAGAATTTTTGATAAAATAATTTTACTATAAATTCATCTTTAAATAAATCATTGAGATCTGAACAGAATGTATATCCAGAAGTGGAGGGAGAAATTATAGAGGACTTATATGGGAAGTAATCTTCTTTAAACTTTCTATATTTTCATTCTTGATAACCCAAAGATTTATTCAATACTGTTTCCTATACAAAGCTATCCATAAATACAGTGATGAATTTGTAGATCTTGTGAAATCAAAATGGTAATGGAGAAAAATCTTACAAAGTATACCATCCTCTAATGTTACATAATATATATATATACATATATCACAACAATATATTCTTCACAACGTTATAAAAGCTTATTTCTTTTCTTGCATTAGATATTGTTGTGTAGACGTGGACATAGTATCCGAACCTGAACTAC
This sequence comes from Barbarea vulgaris, assembly GCA_963667165.1. Classification (NCBI taxonomy): domain Eukaryota; kingdom Viridiplantae; phylum Streptophyta; class Magnoliopsida; order Brassicales; family Brassicaceae; genus Barbarea; species Barbarea vulgaris. The sequence goes on from OY763887.1 coordinate 6,250,032, forward strand.
CGATCCAAATCTGACCCAAAATTTTGGGTTCGGATCAATTCGGATATATCATATTACCTGATCGGATAAAGATATAAGATGAGTTCGGATTCGGGTTTGGATCAGAAAAAAAAAACCTAAAACCTAAAACCTGTTCGGATTTCCGAAATGCTTACATATATATAATACGTATATACATGAGATACATAAACATATTTCGGATTTTTTGGATATGTTTACTGAATATTTCGGATTGTTTTCACTGAATATTTTGGACAGTATCGTATTTTCCGGGTCTGTTCGGCTTGTTCGGATAATTTTGGATGAAAAAACATGTCCCGAATCTGGATCCAAAATTTTCTAAACCCGAATACAATATCCGAACCAAACCCGATCCGAAAGGATTCCGAACCGAATTCAATATGAAATTATAAATTATCCGATCGGATACAAAACTATTAGTACCAAATTACCCGAAACCTAAAAAAGTGAACCCAATCTAAAATCTGAATGCCCAGATTTACTGTCGTGTAAAAAAGCTCTTAATTAATACACTGTAAGGTAAAAGGAAGAAACGAAGTGAGTATCCACATAAGAGATTAAAAAGAAAAGCCTTAAACAATAGCACCTTTTGGGAGTTAAAGTGTCATACATGGCTTGAGAACATGAGCCAATCAACGGCTCCTATCTATAATGATTTTGTACTTCATCTTTAGAGTGTGTGTTAGTTTCAAGTAGAACCAGATTCTCTAAACGGCTAAGCTCGATTTGGTTGAACTTATCTGCCCTTAATCCATGCTTCCCAAGAAGAAAGATCCACCAAATTATTGAACATGATCTTGAGAACGTAGGATATAATTCAGGTAAGTAATTCAACCAATTTTTTTTTATTTTATGTACTTACTCGCAACTCAAATAAATAATTCTCTGATTTAGGAAGCTCAATAAACAAATAATGAGCATTATTATGCAGTTATGATGTTAATAATCTTGATGTGTTTTTTTTTTTCTTTTTCTTTATGATCGTTCAAGATTGTTACGTTAAGAAAGATATTTTCGTGGTTATTTGTACATTCTTTTGTTTTGTGGACATTGTCATTCAGAAATTCACATAAGTGGCTATTGAAGTCACCACATTTGGATAACCAATGAACTGTTCTTGGTTTTTCGTCTCAGAATAACCGAGAAAAAAATCTCATACAACGACACAAGACTCAAAGAGTTTCTAGGACGAGTGCACATTATTCACTTTTTACCAAATCGTTTCAATAGCTATCAATATCATCATATATCTGTAGGTATTGTATACTAGCTGTCCAATAGTATGTAAGTTTTTGTCTTTTACCTTGGGCTGGTCATGTAAGCAGCTTGAGGGAGGAGGACTTGGGTTTGAAACCAGTAGCTATGAGCTTCTCTTGCTCGGAGAGTGAGTGGCGGAAGTGGCAACGGTGACCATAAGGACAGTTATCACCAGCAAGAACCATTCTGCAAACCTCAGTCTTGTAACGTGGATGACGGATCACTGGGCGGAGTTCCTTAATCCCATGAGCGAATTGACAATGGTCACCATATGGGCATGTACCTGTCTCTTGCCATTTGTTGCACAGCTCTGTCTTTGTCATCCCTTGATTGTACACTTCCACTTCTATTTCCTCTTCCTCATCTTCTTTCTTCCCTCCTCCTCCTCGCACATACACCTTTTGCTGCATTCATCCACCATTACTCATTACAAATTTATAGTTCAAACAAAACAGAGGAGTAGAAGATTGTGGTATTACAAAAAAACATCATATATGCAGGCTCAGTTTCAACACAGTTAACAAAGTCTATATAGCGTCACAATGATTACCAATTTCCCAAAACTAGTGAACCAAAATCGAACACCATTACTTTTTCCTGCATTTCATTCATTAATCCACCACCAATGCTCTTTACTACATCTTGACTTCAAAGAAGCAGAGGAATCAAACACTGTGGTATCATAAATTGCAGCTCAGATTCATCAGTTAACCAAGTCTAGAGTGTCTCAAATCTCAATGATTACCTATTTCCCAAAACACTAATACCAAAATCAACTCTAAACTAAAGCCTCCTCTCTCAACATACTATTTCCTCCATATCATTCATCCATCCATCACCATTACTCTTTACATCCATAGTTCAGACTTCAGAGAAAGTAAACAACAGTTCTTCTTTGTTTCTTTCTCCTGCTCAAGAACCTATAATCTAAACTTAAAGTTGAATGAGTAGTTTATAAAGAATGTTGTTTCTCAACAGATAAATCATTTTACCTACACCACCAAATAAACAAATGTTACAAGTAGCCATACATTCAGAACTGTCAAACATCACAGAGCAATACAGGTTTATAAAATCACATATGCAGGGTCAGATTCAACAGTTAAGCCAAGTCTATATAATCTCAACGATCACCTATTTCCCAAAACACTAAACCAAAATTATTCTAAGCAGATCAAGAAAACAAAGAAGAAACAGTTAGTTACCGTCGTGTTGAGTTGACCACAACTCTTAGGCTTAGGTATGGTTCCACGAGCTTTTCCACATTGAGCAGCAGCAGCAGCACCACCACCTCCTCCTTGGCTCGCCTTAGAGTAACCTTTAGATCTCACAGAGATGCTCTTAGGAAGCGAAGAACGGCTCAGATCCTCATTCTCCATAACACTCGTCGGACTCTCATCACTGACGTCATCACGATTAGCCACGCGGTTCTGATTCTCACCTTCGTCGACGTCATTTCCCCCAATCGAGAGATTGCTAAGCATCCGAAGCGGAACCCTATCGTAATCGAAGCGGCTCTGAATTGAGGATCTGATGAGGCTATTGAGCTCTGTCTTGAGGTGACGATTCATCGATCGGAGCTCGTTGTTCTCAAGACGAAGTGCTTCTGCTTCAAGCGAAGCCTCATGGAGGCGAGAGTAACACAACGCTTCGCGATTCACCATATCTTGGCGCTGCTGCATGATGTTGCGACTGGATTGGTAGAGTTGATCGGAGAAGAGAGAAGATGAAACGACGCCGCCGCCGCCGCCACCAGAGGACGGTTCTCCTTGGGATTTCTTGATTCCAACGACTCCGGCGGAGCTTCCGCTGTAACTAAACGGCGCGATCTCGTTTTCCATTGAAAATTTCGGCAGTTCGTCTGTAATCAAATTGAAAAGAGATTCAAAATTTCTGCATCTGTAACGGAATCGCGAAGCAACAAACAACCGTATTATTAAAATTTTCCGAGAAAAATGATGATCGGAAGTTCTAAATCCGTTCAAATCACGGAGAAACAACTCAAGAAAACCAGATCTAGTTCTGGAGAATGATAATTCTCATCTATAGTTTCACAGTGGAATCAAATTCATATGATACAATCAAGAATCGGAGACGAAATTGACATTAGAAGCAATTGAAATTTACCTGGACTTGGGAGAGAAACTGCCGAGAAAATTGTAAGTAACAACCAAGAAAATGGAGAGAAAATTTTCTCGGCAAGAGAGTGATTTCGAGTTAGAGAGAGAAAGTAGCTGGAGACTCGAGAGAGAAAGCTACAGAGTATTTATACACGCCTGGGTTTTTGCATTGCCTCTTTGGAGGGAAATTAGAAGGGATTTTATCATTTAAATAAATATTAAGAGGAAAATTTTGGTGGTTGTTACGGGTAAAAATGTTCTATAATCACGGTTATGCCACTATATATTCAGAAAAACTATATATTAAAATATTTGGAGGGTCAACAGTGTTTTTTTTTTTTGTTTTTACAATAATTAAAGTAGCTGGAAATACTAATAGCAAGGGCCAGTTGTGGTTAGAGAATCATTTGTTTCAACTAATTGCTTGATTTTGAAGATTAATTTCAAGGGATAAGATTGGTCTTTTTACAAAACTTGCAAGATAGTGGAACTTAAGCCAAACAAAAAAAAAAGAGGGTTTTGCTTACTTATCACAACTATAACTAACCCTTTTTAATGGTCTTGTCAAGTAGAATCATCAATTATGGTTTTTGTAAGTTGTAACACAAAAGTCTCCCAAATTCCACTATTCCAATCTTATCATTGTAGTATTTGTCAATGTCAGTGTTTGTTAAGTAACCTTGTGATTTTAACGTTACTGATTAAAAAGTTAATTTCTGGTGAAATTTGGTGAAACAAAATAATCAAGTGATGAATTTTCAAGATCGCTCGATTCACACAGTTACATGCAAGAAACTGAATCATGTAAAAAAAAATAGATGAAGAGCTTTAGATTAGTGTCTTCTTATGTACAAAGAAACAGATACAATCCAATAGAGCTATGCGTTGTGTATCTTCCATTTTCTTGGAACCAATACTAAGCTTGTTTCTCCTCCCTGAATCGAGAAAATGCAAATTACAATAATGAAAAAAAGTTAGGATATAGTTTTAATGAGAAAGATCATCTTTTGTTAAAGACTTACGTGCGTGCCCTCTTCTTCTCCTTGAGCCTTGAGATAGCATTTTGACGTGCATTGTTAGATAAAGGTGAACAAAAAGAGATTACTTCTGAGTGATTATGATTGGTTACATTACTTCCTCCTCCATTGGATCTTGAGAATGAGATAGATGATGAAGCAGGTTTAGGTGTAAATATGGACGATGAAAATGTATTCGTCTAAAACACATCAAAGATATAAAAAAGAGACCTTAGGTTATAACAAGAAAATATATAAATGTGTTATTAAACGAGAGATGGAAAGATTTCAAAACAAACCTCACTTGATTTGTCTAAGGAAGAAACAAATAAGACATTATTATTATCTGTAATTGGAGGATCTTGATCAGCTCCAAAAAGTTCTTCAAAGTTTCGAAAAGTGAGATCAATGTCAGGTATATGAAAGTCATCATCATCACAGACTGTTTCTTCACAAACTCCAATGTCTTGTAGATTTTGATACCATAACTGCAGAAAAAACAGCGCTAATCTCATGTTAAACTAAATGGTTCCACTAAGACTATGTATGGAATCTTTGAACCAAACCTGCTTATTCTTATTGTATGGACTTTTGCATTCCCAAAAGGATTCACCAAGTGTGGAAGATGAAGACAAGTGTGAAAAGTCAACAATCAGGTCTTTCCCGGTTTGCGGTTCTTCAGATTGCTGTGGAATCACCAACGGAGATGGATCAGTTTGTTCTGTCAAAGACGAACCATTGTTCTCTTCCCTTAGCTGAAGCTTCTCCAATTCAAGAATCTGTTCCAAGATTTCTCTTTGCACCTAAAAACCACCAAAATCATTAGCTACATAAAAAAGATCTATTCAAAAACAAACAAGAGTGTGTGGCCTAGTGGTTTTGTTCTAGTAGGTTGAGGACTCCACCATCTACAATTAATCGTATATATATACAAAAACAAGCATCAAACCTTGTTCATTTCGGATAGTCTCTTAGATGAAAAAGATTGCTCTAATGAAACATTATCATCCATAACTTGAAAACTCCACATAACCGCGAAATCTTTAGCGCGAGGACAACCAGTATAACAGCTCACATCTTGTCTTTGGTGCTCAGATAAGACACCATGATGGAGCTTGTCGTTACATCCAATGCAAAGAAACATTTTGTGATCCATACATTGAATAACACAAGGCTGATTCTTACATAAATCACATAAAAGTGTGCGTAAATGTCGTCCTGAGAGTGAATTAGCTGAATGAACCTTTGCATCACATGTTAAACAAAGATTTGCTGCATCAGCTATGCAATAAACCACAGCTCTATATGCTTTACAAAACTCACATACTCTTTCCATTCTCAAATTATTATTATTTTTTTTTTTTATATTCTTTTTACCCAAAATCTTTTGGATTTGTCCATAACATAAGCGAGATTCGTCCCTGTTTCATCAAAATATCAAAATTCTCAGAGATCACACAGATCGAACATAGTTAATAAAATGGACAGAAAAAAATAAAATAAAAAAAAAAGATTTACCGACAAGAGAAGAAGCGTAGAGTTATGTTTTCCTGAGAAAAAACTGAAATTAGAGAGATATTATTGTGACAGCTTCTTTGTTTTTAGAACTTCATATCTGATAAAAATCCGTCGGTTCTGGGTTTTTTTTTTGTTTGGTTAGGATGACGTGGCTTAAGCCACGTAGATATTTTGGTGGGACCTACATAATGGTGATTACGTTATCCTAATGCACGTGAGATATGGGGAAGCCACGGACGTATGGTTCCACTGTGACAGCTTCTTTCTCGACCCATCATCCTTAAGCTTACCTTTTCCTAACCAATAACAGTATGCCACGTGTCGTACCTAACCCCAGACCTATGACGGACCAAACAAAACTATAAATATCCGTTCCAGATTATGTGTCTTTTTAATATTTTTCACATTTATTAAATAAATAGATAATATATTATATAAAAATAAGTTAATTCTTAAAAGACATTTTTATTAATGACAAATGAGGTATCCTTTTAATCCCAAATTGTAATAAAATCATAAAACAATGAAGATAAATCTTTGTCTAAAAGACACTTCCAATATTTAGTTAAATTATTTAATTGGCAGCATACTCTCTTTGCACACTAGTTTTGAATTTGTTTTATATTTGTAATTTATACATTTTTTCACTTGCAAAACAAACCAAGCTTCATTTCAAATTATTTCCGATGGAGAGAAAGCATAAACGATTTCAACCAAACTAAAGTTCAGTTGGGTTTTTCAGAATTGGATTTCTTGGGTTTAGTTCCAATCAAAATGGTTTGGTTTATCTTATATATTATACATTCCTAAATAAAATGCTGAATCAACTATCCAACCAATGAAAGAAAATAAAATTCCGATAAAATGAGAAAGGTCACAGATACAACACCGGTGTTAGTAGAGATCTCCCTTTTATGCCCATCTTAATGTACAAACTCTGGTTTTCGCAACTCTGATGCAACCTGCAGACGCGTTCAGTCTACTAAGAGCTTCACTACCAAGTCCGATTAGATCCTGACTTGAATCCAATCGAAGATAATGAGCATCATCGTATAACAACAACAAGACCAGAAGAAAAAAGATGAGGAGGACTTCATGAGTTCACCTGTTAGTTATCTCTTTTTGGTGTGTACTTCAATCATATCATGATCCTCCATCTCAAGTTCAGAAGGAGTGGTTGATGGATCAATCTTATCACCGTCGAAAGTAAATACAAGATTTTGCTGGTCAAGCTTAACTTTATCCGCATACATTTTGAAAACCCGCTCAAACTTCTCATCCTACAAGATAATGATAAAACACCAAATCAACATCAGTATACAAAGATGTAGTATCATCTCTGCAAATCTAAGGGATTTGCAACTAAACTAAGAAGAGATAACAAAAGAAAGCATAATGTGCCACTCACTGAACATGACATACAGCAAAATATCTATTATGTGTGAAAGAGCACATAAAGAGTCACAAGCAGTGAAGAAACTTACCGCATACACACGGAATGGCTTCTGTCCATCTTTGTCCTGTATTGTAATGACAATCTTGGCCCTGTCATTCACAGGGGCTGGTGGTGCCTGAGGAGCAGCCTCTGATGATAGATTGCGAGATACTTCAATTTCCCTTTTAGCAGACTCCTCGACTTCCTGCATCACATCTGCTACAGTTTTTGTGAATGACATGAGCTCCATCTTCTTCGACCTACATTACATATTTCAATTGGGAATTTAGAATCAAAAGTGTAACAATAGCTACAATGTTATAAAAGGTTGGACAAAAACGCAGCTTCTAAAACAGCAACATGGGAAGCCTAGAGATGAGAAATACTCTGACATACAAAACTACCTCAATGCTTTAATGGTAGAATCTTCAGCAGACACTTTATTTTTGTCGAAGATAACCTTTGGCGGAGGAGGCAACCAATCGTCATCAGCCACCACTTGAATCACTTTCACATCTTCAACTGCCTTTTCAACCTATATAAAAGTAAATCAAAATATTTCAAAAACTGAAAGGAAAAATGTGATTTAGATAACATAAAATTCAAACTCCAAGAAGGACGATGATAGGTTGAAACTCTGAACTATCAAGAAAAGAATCGAATTGTTTCTTAACCAAAACTTAGAAGAAACATATAAAACAGAACTAAGAACAAACCCAAAAGTGAATCAAAGAATACACTTTCAACTCTTCACAAGTCACAAATTTTCCTAATCTGTTCACTATGCCTTGTGGATTTTCAAATTAACACAAAGAGCTCAGTGAGCAAAACCAATCAATCATAAAGATCAAATTCTTACTGTTTGGGAAATTTTTGCTTTCTTCGAAGCTGGCGTCTCCGTGACATCATCATCGTCGTCTACAAGATTCAAGCGATAAAGATGAATAAGAAACAATTTCATCTTCTTATTTCTCGCGCTTCGTTACCAAATTCAAAATAACTGAAACTCACCGTCAATGCAAACAAAATTCGATGGTTGAACACGACGATAATCAAAAAGTTGTTCTAGATCTTCTCCTTCACCTCCCTGATCAATCAGTGATACATTTTAGAAACGCAGAAACAATCCCACAGAGGCAGAAAAATAAAATAAAATACATGATTTTAAAATTAGGGTTTTGAAATTAGGAGATATGAAATTAAGAAAGTCTCACCATTGTTGAAATATTCTATCTTCTTCGCCTGTTTGTTAGAAACCCTAGATAAATTGGTGTTGGAGAAGAGATTGATGGTGGTGGTGAGCTTGAGGGACTCTTGAGTGATTTTGAATTTTGAGAAGAAAGTGGAAACGGCGATGCGATCGATATACGCGCGTGTGGTTCGGAAAGATGGGTTTATCTTAAGTTTGGGCCTTTATATGGGCCGGGCCGTATTATAGCAGTGCATTTTAAACAAAGTCAAAGACCGGTCCAGCTCTAATTTCGAAGTTTTTATTTATTTATTTAACTAGGAGGTGAAGAGTTGCAATCTCAACGATTTTATTTTTATTTTATTTTCAATCTTATTGTTTATGAAAACTTGGAACAATGAAATTAATCGGATTAGATTATCGACACGTATCAAATTTCTAATAACAGAAGTGAGACATGTGTAACTCATCAATTTTGTGACTGAAAAATGTTTTTAAAAAAATAACTTTATTTTCTTTTAACCAAATAAGAAAACTAACCAAAAGAAATTTCTTAGAATTTTCATATGAAATAACTTATTTACATATATCTTAGAATTTTAATATGAAAATGTTGATGAAATCATCATATATTTCTAATTGAAAAAAATATAATTTTAATAAATAATATATAAATTTAAATTGAATTATTGTATACATCAACATGATGTTGACAACATCTAATCAATTCATTGACAGGTGTTAATTAGAATTTCGCAAATGTTATAATTTTGTGGAAAAGTTACAAATTTTATATAATAAGATATGTTACAAATTACAAATGAATCAAAGATAATATGTAGGATCCTGTTAGTGCCAAAGTTTTGTTTCACGAAATATTCCATATACGCTTCTTAACTTTTTACCCTCTTCGCCTCTTTATATTTTTTCTCGTTTCCTAAATGCCTTAATTTTTTTTTTTTTTTTTTTTTACGCTAGTCACACTTAACATAATATGTAATAATAATAAAATATAGTCAACAAAAATGTTTATAGTTTCCTAAATTTTTATTCGCAACTCCTTTAATTTAAGATTGTTTATTTTATATATCTGCGATGCATTCTTAAGAGTTAAAAACTTATAATTAAAAAACATGAAAGCATAATAAGATAGCCATGAAAGTTAAATCAGGAGGAGGAATCTTACCGATGAGATTATGTACCCAATCAAACATCATTCGTAGAGGCCACAAAGAACAAACCCGACTCCTTAACCGATTTGATCGATCATCGTGAACATGGTGAGACCTTCCTTGGTCTACGTTACTTTCGGAAAAACCTAAGTCAACCTCAAAACGACAAATAGGACAAGTGTTGTGAATGTTCAACCAAGACACAATGCAACTTGAATGATACAAATGCATGCATTTCAACTCTTTTCCTTCATCTCCAACTTCAAACTCCTCCTTGCATATCGCACAAACCTTCTCTTTCACCAAGTCCTCTTCCGCGATTTTCACCGTCCTTATAGCCTCGATGGCGGATCGGGAGGCTGGTGGTGGACCGATCTGTGGAGAGGGCATGACATCAGCGAATACATCATCGGTGTTAACTAGATCATGATGATCATGATCGAACCGGTCGTCACTTCTTGGTGAGTTGATAAGATGGAGAGTGATCCAATCAGTATCGGTATCCCAATAAGGTCGGTTTGGCCTCATAATATCAAGCTCATCGTGAAGATTGATTTCTCTAGAACAGAAAGGACATAAAGGACCATATAGACCATAGTTTCTTAGCCTAATGGTACGGTTACAATGACGACAATAGAAGTAATGGAACGTTCTTGTTCTTCTTGTTCCATTCACAACAACTCTTGGAAAATACTGAGATGTCATATTTTTGACGTGGATTTCGAATCTTTTGCTCTCTCTTTTTTCATTGTTGGTAGGGTTGTAAAAGATATGCATTTATACATGAGTACGTGTACATGTTTTCAAGAAGAGGTAAGACAAAGCCTATACGAATGAGTTATTCTTTTCTGTGTCTTGGAGACGGTGTCGTATGGTCTCTGCTATGTTAACTTGCGAATCTTTTGGTGATTTGTCTTGTACGACGAATCAGATTAATATTCAAAAGGATGCTTCAAGAATCAATTACGACAAAGAGTGTAGGTTTAGCAGAGAAGGCAGTTCTTTAAACGGCCCATTTTTGGCCCAGTCTAATTTTTTAATCCGGATGTTAATTAAAAAGGGGGTTAAGGGAAACTTTTAAATACCATGACCAATTTTATTAATTTTAATCGAAGAGAACCAAGACAGAATTTAGAGAGAACTGATCTAAACAGTAAACACGAATCTTGATCTTGTTATATTATTTTTTAATTTTTTAATTATTCAATATTCACATCTATTATATCCAGTGAAATCGAACTAAAATATTAGAAAGTTAAAACATGGATGTTTTTCTGAGAGCACATGCAATTGGAGCATTGGGACTGTATTAACATCATTATCCTAATCTAACTTGGAGTTATCTCATTAGGGACAAGACTCCAATCTTTTTTTTTCTTTAAATAAAGAAAATATGTATATTAATTGAGATCCCTAAGTTTTAACGTATCAAATACAATAGAGCTTAAACGCCTCATAACTGAAAATTATCAAAAACATTTAAGATTTTACAATTTTGTATTGTTCTTAAAAAATAATCCAATATCTGAAAATTTAGAGTTTTTATGTGGTAGTGATTTAGTCATGTATGCACAACATAATTTACATAGGTTAAAGAAATCTTCTTCTTAGATAGAGTATTAATATTGATAACACTCACATGGTCGATATATAACGAGTCAAATTCTAAATCATAAATGATTGTTGATTAGTAATTAGATTTTTAAGGCCTAGACATTTGTATTTATTGTGGGTAGATTGTTGAGGGTGATGTCTTTGCTAGTCTTATTTGTTTCAATATGATCATCCGAGGTCGTAAAGATTTTCTTCATTTCCTTGTTTTTACCCCATAGCACAAGGTAAAGTCCTCCCATGATAATCACTGTACCAATTATGCTGTAATGTCGCCAAGTAAAAAAAAAAAAAAATCATTATAATACATACATACATCAAAATTCTTCTCCACAAAAAAAAAAGAATACATATATACATGAGTTTAATTTGTAGTACCTCCCCAAATGAAGTGTTTCATCTAGAACAAATGATGCAACAATGGCTACGATCACGAGTGATAGAGGGCTAAATACCGATACAAATAACGGTCCTCTAGCCTCGACGCACCATGTATTAACTGCTACCACCATCGCAGATACCACAATTGCCTACAAAAGGACAACATAAAATGAATATATTCCAAAGCCAACCTAAATCATGAATATTCTCTCTTAGACTAGTATATTATGAATGTGTTATATATATATATATATATACCAACAATATATCCTTAGTGATTGGATGGATTGATCTTTACCGCATAAGCAATCGTGAAAAGTCTTATATTCCATCCTAATTTCCATTCCTTTAAATTGCTGTTCCAGCAAAGAGCGACAAGCACAGCCACCATGCTTCCCATCATGTTCATTAGTGTCGCGTTCCAATAAGGCCCTCCAAATCGTTTGCTTATTTTAACCTGTGAACCAAAAACCGCAACCATAAACTCAATCATTTGTGATATGCATATATAACTTTAGATGATAAATATAAATAAGTCATGTCACCTTCATATTGTCTAGTCCTATAGATCACAAAGTAAAAACTTGTATGAAGTTTGCGAAATACTTTTGAAAATTTAGTTAATTCAAACCAAACTATACATGCCTTAGTATACACAAACATGACAATAAGGAGAAGAAAAATGAAAAAAGAAAAAAATAATAATAACTTGCCTGTAATAATAGCCAAACTGAGTAGGAAATGTTACCACCAAAAATTAGAAGAGCCCCGAGGATAGAGATGTGGTGGGTGGTAGCATCACGTGATTGGTTCACTAGGTTAATCTGAGTTGACCATAAATGAATCTCTTTTCCTCTGTACAATATAAAGACAAGAGCTCCACCAACGCCACTCACTGTCCCAAAAACTTTAGCCTTGCCTTCACTTGATCCAAGCCGTACACTCTCCATCCTATGGTGCCCATTAGACAATGGATTATTTTTTTTTCGTTTAAAGGTATAAAACATATTATAAAATGGATTTAATTTTGATTAATAATATTAGACTTGCCTAAGAAATGCAGCAAGAATGAAAGTGATCAATGGGGTGAGAACAGCAGCTGCAGAGGCGAATGTTGCTGACGTCAAAGCCAGACCAGTCACGGCTAGGAGAGTCGGTATTACCACACTGTTCAATTATCACAACATTATAATTAATAAACCCAATTAATGTATATATATTTGATAATTATCAACCGATAATGGAAGACGTCATGGGGACACCAAGCGTTTGGAACCGGCTAAGTACAATATCGGATTCATCCGAATATGAAGGAGGATTACGCTTTTGGTTTCAAACTCATAGCAATTAATTTCCTTTCAAGATATCGTATGTATCTATAGTTTGAAAAAATTTAGAATTCATGAAGCATTCATTATAAAACAGTTTTTTGTTAAATATAATTATACATTCATACCCAAAAAAAAAAAAAAAAAAAAAATTCAACCGATAGTTTCAGCCTAAACTTAAGTCTTATATGATTTTGGTACATGTTGGCTTTTAATTTGAAACCAGTTGTTGATAATATTGACTAAAAGGGCTATAACTACTAAGTACCACCCTGTTTAAAAATTAGTTGATAACATCGATTACGTTGAAACGTAATCATCTAGAGTCCTCTATGTTTTGCTACATTTTTATTTACTTTTTTTTGTAAAACCACTGGTTGATATAATATGGTTTTAACTAAATATGTAAGTCTAAACTCTAGACGATTACGTTGTAAAACCACAGTGTACTCTTGATATAGTGAATTTGTGATTGAACAGATTTTTGTAAGTAGTAATCCCCAACTCATGATGGCTAAGCTAAAATACCCAAGAACTTAATCATATACCTAGCTAGCTAGCGTTATTTTTTATAAAAATATCTTTAGAGAATTGAACATAGAATTATATGAATTTTAAACTGTACATAGATATTCTCAGTTTCAGTTTGAAACAAAATGGTTTTAGTTTGACAAAGTCACAAAGACATGAACATATATATAGAGAAAAGAAAGAAAAAAAACGAAAAAGCTTTGTGTGTGTGACAAAATCATCATACCCGAGTACCCCTGAGAGAAGTGCAAGTAACATCAGCCTCCATGTAAACTCTGGCCTCTTCTTCCTAATTCAATTACAGAAGTTTAAAAAAAAAAAAAAAAAACAAGACAATTAATTAGTCAAAAGTAATTAATATAAAATCATACAAACACAACTGAGCAAAACACAAACCTTTGAAAGATGAAGGACAAAGGAAGCATCAAAAGTGTAGCAAAGACTAGACGATAGGCGACAAGAACTCTAGGGTTCATACCATCTTCCATCACAAGCTTGAACAAAATGTTCAACCCTGCTGTAGCTATCTGAACCAATAACATTGCTGTTATACTCTTCATTTCTCTCCACATTTCACATATTCTTCCCACCATTTTTTTTTTATTATTTACTATTTTCCTATCCCACACTTAATTTACTTATCAATATCTCTCTCTCGAGAGAGAGATAGAGCACAAGTAGCTAAAATGAGTTAGGGAATCCTGACTCTCCTGATCGAGCCACTGAGCTTTATTTATATCACACTCATATATTTCTCTTTCATTCCTCGCTGTGGTCCACCAAAAATTACCTTAAATGAGTTTACGTGATGTTAATAGATGCCAAATTCAGGTTCCGGAATATTAATATTAGATTTGTCATATCCCACCACCATTTAGTCTAACTGTAAAAGTGGTGCTTCAAACACTATAATTTAATTATCCAGAGAATTAATAGAGACCAACAGTTTTGGATAATAAAAGATTTTTGGGATTATGGTCTTGAGATGTATAAAGATGTATATATATAAATAAATGAGACAATCAGGGGAGAATATATATTACAATGTGATCATGAATGTTAGCCAAATAGTTTTATCAACAAACAAACAAAAATGTTAATCAAATGATGGTTATTGATTAGTATCGTCCTCGTTTTCGTTATACGTATCGTTTATCTTTGGCTAGTGCAATTTAAGAATCGTTTTTTTTTTGTTTTAATTATAGTATAGTTCTCAGCCAGTCAGCCTCGTCCTGAAACTATTTTAATTAATGAAATGTGATAATAATATTTTAAATTTGTTGATAAAAAAAAAAAGGAATATATTTTAAAACTTAATTGAAATAAATTACTAGACCTACACAGGTATGATCTGTTGCACTCCACCTTATGCAGATAGTAAGCTGCTGATTTTGTTATTTCACAAGAGAAAGTTTTTAAATATATAAATAATATATAGTATATATATCTACCGGAATGAGTAGGAACAATAAAAAAAAAAAAAAAAAAAAAAAAAAATGAGAATCCAGCAACGTGTTCAGATGCTGTTGACACGTGCGAGGCATGCTTTCTGCTTTGTGGATTCTCCATTACGTACGTCCGCCAAAAATGTACAAAAGCTTGACAAGTTAAGTTTCATGTAGGCATGCATGTCAACAGAATTTACTTGTAAAAATTATGCTTCACCTTGGCCGTTGATTTATTATCCAGCTTTAAGGAATCTCATCTTTATTTCTATTCACGAACACAATTCTTATAACGTACGTCAGTTTTGTGCTATACCATCAGTATACACCGTTACTTTAAACTTACAATTTTGAGTTTTCCCTTTCTTCTCTTACGATATTACACTTTGTAGTTTTCTTTAGTGGAATAAAACTTTATATACATTTTCTTTTATTTTTAAAGAAACTTTATATATATATCTTCCGAAACGTTATTTTTTCTCTTTTCTTATTTGAAACTTTGTAATTTTCTTTTCTTATCAATTTAGCTAAGACTTGGTTACATGAGGGTCGAGATAAACATGACTTCTCCCAGCAGAAAAATAAAATAAAAAATTAAAATTGTTAAAGCCACTAGATACTTTCTTTGAGACTGCATCAAGTCCAACAATAATGTCATTCATTTTGCTATAGTTGGTCTCTTTTTGTGTGGTGTTTTCCTTTCTTGATTCTGAGTCATATAACAAGAAATAATGTTAATGGAGCAAGTGTAAATGTGCAGCCTCGATTCTTCGCCCATGATATTTTAGTAAACTTATCATATTTTAGAGCATCTCCAATGGTAATACATGTGTAGAGTGTCTTAATAAATTGTGATTTTAATTTTAAAAAAATTGATCAATCACAAATTGACACATGTGTGTAGAGTGTCTTAACAAATATTTTGAAGGTCTTATATAAGACACTTTTCCATTCTTTCTCTTTCAAAGTGTCTTAAGTTTATATTAAAATTATTAGTTAAAACACTCCATGTATAACCATTGGAGGTGGTCTTAGAACCCAAAATTTGAAAATTAATATTATATATTATATGCATAGAAAATTAAGCCATTAGGGTATATTATTGTAGATTCAATATATTAGTGAGCCGGGCCTAATAAAGTTTACTGTCCCCGTTAAATGATTTGAGTAACGTGTCCATGACTCCGGCGAGAAAAAAAAATATTTCTAACACGTTAAATGTCTTTCAAACAATAAATGAAATGCATCCATAAGAATGAATCATATCACAATTTGAGTTATAGAGTAATATTTTTTCGTTGCTGATGATAATTAAAGGTATTAAATGATACAATACTTCAGATATTTTACCACATAAAACACATGTTTGCGGTTTTCTCCAAACCTACATTGCATGCAAGTCAGTTTCGAACCGCCAACCATGTGATCTAAAACTGCTTTGAGCAAAAAAAATTGACCAAACCAAACAATCCTATTCCAGTGGACCTTTGGCAACAGAACCCACTAGGTGTTAGAACTTCGATGAGGCTAATTGTCCATGCAAAGTTTGACACATCATCATATACAGTAGCATCTAGAAGAATCTTAGTGTTCTTGGTCCACGACCACGAGTTCCTAGCTATCAAGCTATGTTAAGTGATATAACCAGTGGTCAAAAACCAAAAAGAAAGTCTTTTTGCTGTCACATAGTTCCAGAGTCGCAATTGTGTGGAGTTTCAACAACGTCTTCCATACCCAAAATCTAAGAGAGGTACTTGGAATATCCAAAAAACGAACGGTGATTGTAGTTTTGCAAACTTTGTCCATTGGATAATTTAACAATCAATGGTTATTTTGGAAAGGCTAATTTATTTTGGAAAATTTATCTTAACTAGTGATACTTTGAAAATGAAGATAGAATGATTGTGTTTTCGCAAACTATGTCTAGATTCTTTGTATTTGCAATTAAAGCCTTATAATATTTGTGGATATATCAAAAAGAAAACCTATAAATTATTTATGACGATAATATTTACCAAAACCTAGAAATTATTATTTCGTCATAAAAATTTCAACTGTAGACTATTAAATAATACTCCCTCCGTTTCAAAATATAAGTCGTTTTGGATCAAAGCACGCATATTAAGAAATTACTTTTTTTTTTAAAAGTTATTATTTAATATATAGAAAAAAAAACAATTCAACCAATTAAAAGAAAAACTGTAAATCATTATTGGTCACACAATATTCAATAAAGTAAAAAGTTACCTAGAAATATGAGAACGTCTTATATTTTGAAACAAAATAAAACTTCTAAAACGACTTATATTATGAAACAGAGGGAGTACTAATATTTTGTTTGAATCAGTTCAATAATTAATGTATCGATGTTTTATTATGACCGTGCAGGTTGGCTCAAAATAAATACCTATTTTTTTAATGTTATTCGTGCATAACTTCCAGCCAATGATTTTCATAGTCGCAGACGCATATAATTGCAAAAGCATTGTACGGACGGATATGTTTTATCAGTTTAGCCCATAATTATTGGAATGCTAAGATAAGTTTCCGTATAACAAAAAAAAAAACATGAATCTAATTTAAGTAATTTGAGATTTTGACAACGAGGACATTATTACTATTAAAAAAAAAAGTCTTGTCTAGTTGATAAAACAGCTTTGGGAATAAAAAAGTGAGGGTTGAAGAAAGGCATCAAATGCTTTGTTATTGGGATTCGCACTGTTGATGAATTCCACGATCTGCCAACCATATATTATTTTACTCTTTTTTTTTTTTTTTTTAATTTCCAAAAAATAATTAAGAAGAAAATAGACAAAACCAAATGAATATGTTCTTAATATTTAGTCTTTCCTCCCTTCAATTAGGAAGGGAATCTTTTTCTGATTCAAATTCTTGCTCACAGTCAATAAAATCCTTTTTTCCCATTTCAGATAATAATATTCCTTTAGATTAATCTTTGAATTTCAATTTGAGATTAATATTATTCCTTTAGTGTTGGAAAAATAAATATTTTTTTACATTTTGTTTTTTTACAGCTAGTGTTGGAAAATTATGAATATGAGATTTCAATTTGAGTTTATCTTTATATATCTTTTTTTTTCCATGATTATGGTGGAAAGTTATAAAGTATATATAATACTCAACAATACAATAGAGAGACATTACTTTTTCCATTATTTATTTGTCTAAAAATTCTCCATTGGCAAAGAGCTGTTGTCTAATACAGAGAGGAGAACAAAGATATAAAAAAAAAAGCCAAATAAAAAAAAGCAATTCCACAAACTAAAAAAAAAAAAAAAAAAAAAAAAGTTTGTGATTGGTAAAAACAAAATCAATTTGGTTTCTTCGTGACAAAATTCTCACCAAAAAAAAAAAAAAAAATGCTTCCTTTCTCTTCCATGGCGTAAGATGATTCATCTTCTCAAAGTTTGTATCTTTATCTCTAATCTCTGAAGATGAATTGAAAGGAGCTAGGATTTCAAGGGTTTGATTTTTTTCTGAAATAATTTTGATTCTTTAGTGTTAAAGTTTCAATCTTTTTTTTTTTAGCTGAGAGGAGATGGTGTGAAGGGGTTTTAGGGATTTGTTTCGATTATGTGGATGTCTACTCGATCTAATTCTGGGTTTTTTCAAGATGAGTCTTTGAGTTCTATGATGAGTCGTCACGCTATAAATTTCCAGTCTAATACATCTTCAGAGATGGTTTCAATGAGTCCTTACTTAGGGATTAGTATGATCAATGCTACTTCTCCTAGTTTAGTTCAAATTGGGAGTTCTTCGAATCCTATTGATTTGGTTTCTGGGGTCAAGCTTGATACTTCTTTGGCTAGTGAATGGTCAAATGAAGAACAATACAAATTAGAGGATGGACTTGAAAAGTGAGTATTTTTTGTTTGTTTCTGTTTTGTGATTTCTTCTCATTAATGAGGTTGAGATAAGTTTTATGTTGAGTTTGATATGATTTGATTGATTGTGTTTTTGTAGATATAAGGATAAGCCAAGTATCATGAAGTATATTAAAATTGCAGCTACTTTACCTGATAAAACTGTTCGAGATGTTGCTTTGCGTTGTAGATGGATGACTGTAAGCTCCTCTTCACCTAGCTGCTGAATTTTAAGTTTTTGTTTGGTGGTTTGTAACCATTTTGTAGTCATATAGTTCTAAGCTTATGCTATATGACTAAGAAAAGTGACACACAGGACACAGTCTCTATCTGTTCCGCATACAGAGCATATCGAGATTCCTAAACTATACAGAATGAAATGGTTTTGATTGAAATTTTTGTTTGCTATGGATATTTAGTCTTATTGTTGTCTGATGTTTTTTTCTATTGAGTTCTCGGGATGAGAATAGGGAGAAATACAGTCTTTGGGGTTGGAGTTTTTGAGCAAAATCTTCGCTTATCTGCAGAATGATAACTTTACATTTTTTTTCTTTATCCATTAAAATACTGAGTTTGTTTTCCACAGAGAAAGAGAAGAAAATCAGAAGAATTAAATTGTGGAAAAAGAATAATTTCTAGCAAGGTATGTTGTAGATTCTTGCCATTTCTTCAGTTTGATCTGCGACTCTTTTGAATAACAATTAAAAGCGACTCTTTTTGTTTGTTTTCGCGATTTGAGATCAATTGAGATTGAAAAATGCTACTAGGAATGCAATGGAAAATCTTTAATATCTTGATACCTTGAAGTTTTTGTCCTTTCTAAAAGATTTATATTTCTTCAGGACAAGCAGGTGGACTTATCGTCTAAGTCAAGCATAGCCTCTGCTTCGTACCCTTTCTCAATGCCCTCTACAAGCTCCAGTAAGCGTATTACATGTGAAGGTAAACACATCTTATCTATATCTAAGAGATTTCCATCCGAATTTACCAACTCCAGGTCTTTATTTTCATTGATATGCACACATTCATATCATATTTTGTTTTCAAAAGGAGGTACCACATTTCAAATATCATTTTGGTATATATCTGGTCTTCTTTTGTTAGATGAATAAGATCATAGGGGATTGCTGTAATTCAGAGAGACTTTTACTCTCTCGGGAGGGTGACTAAGATAACTGTGTCTGTCTCTCAAGTAGTTTAGTCTTGGAAGAAGCTTTACCGCATAGATAGTGAAATTGGTTAATTTTCTTAACTTCATTGTCCTCTAAAGTGCATTCTCGAGTACATCTAGTAAAGGAGTATAATGACTAATGTTTTATATTGTGAAACTTTATTGAAGTCCTCTTTTTGATCATGTCGCCTTGTGAAGATGATCCCTTTAAGCTATCTTTCATATGTAGTTTAGTTGAAGCCGCATTAATCTTTAGTCTTGCCTTTTTTTCTTCTAACTGATTCTTTCGGTTTCTGTCTCAGATTTAAATGGCCATGCAATACATCTCTTAGAACAGAACGTAAGAGCTTTTAGTCAAATTAGAGCCAATCTCTCCTCATATAATGTAAGTTCTAAATTACCTTGTTTAAATAAAATACAAATGCGTTGTTGCTAAAACCGCTCCTCCGTCCTGATAATTGCAAACAGGTAGAGGATAACCTAGATCTCTTTTATCAAGCAAGGAACAACCTTATTACCATCCAAAATGAGTAAGTTGATCCTTTCTAATGTTTCACATTTCGTATAAGTTTGGTGTAGTCAACTGATGTCTTTAATGTGGCAGCATGATTAATATGCCTGGCTTGATGAGCCAGATGCCACCATTGCCGGTTACAATCAATGATGATCTCTCGGTGAGTAATTCAACTCTCGTAACTTAATAGGCTGCTCATAGTTAGAGGAAGTTTACTTGGTTAGGATCGTGTACTCATGTTGTTAGTTTCACTTGGATCTCTTTGACTTATTAGCAATGACTTCGGTTTCCTCGATTTATACCAGGCGATGCCATTCAACACAATGCAAAATGGCAGCTTCAATATGAAGCAGGAGCCTTTGGGATGACTTAGAGAATCATTTGGTTTCCTTTAATTTACCTGTAAATTGTCATAAAGAAGCTGGAGGTTAAAAAAAAAAAAAAAAAGAGCTCATCACAAGTTGTGAAGTTTGTAGAAATGTGATTCTTTCGTAACATCGAAGATCATTCATTATGACCACACCTGGATGTTGAAACAGGACAATGGAGGAGGGATCTTGGTCCTGGCTTCAAACTTAAAAACCTTTCTTTCTTAACAAGGTCTATAGATCACAACTTAGTTTAATTATTTTCGTGGAGAAATTCTAAGCGATGTGTATAAAAAGGATTTCTATTGAAGTTAGAGAAGAGATTGTTGAGGTTTGCATCTGCAGTCTTTTGATTTTTTTTTTTTTTTTTTCGTCTTACTCTTTTGATCTTTTGGTGTGTTATTTTTGGTACCCATTTCTTTTTAGTTACCCTAGTTTTTAACAGATTAATTAAGTTTTAAGTCTCCGAGTTGGCTTTTGTTTTTCACCTTTCTTTTTTTTTTGTTAAATTTTTTCTTTTCACCTTACAAGAAAACCTTTATTTAGAGTACAGTAAAATCTCTATAAATTAATAATGCTGGGATCGCATAATTTTATTAATTTATAGAAGTTATTAATTTATCGATAAATTAATAATTATTAATTTATACAGAGTTTTTCTAAATTTCAAAAAAATTTATATAAAAAATATAAAAATGAAGACAATACTTCGATGTGTTTTAATGCATTTACACATTATAAAATAATAATTGCATATATAAATTTTTTTTAATAATTTTTGATGCAATTTGAGAAGATAATATCATATATTTTTGATATTTTAAGAAAAATAGAGATAAACTCCAACAAAATTACAAATTTATGAATAAATAAACAACATTAGAATCATATTTTACTAAAATATCTTATATATATACAATAAATTTATATGATTATTAATTTATGTTATTAATGAGACTATATATTTACATAGAGATTTTAAAAAAATTATTATCGTATTATCTTATCGAAATGTGTCTATTTTTACTCCGGCCCAACTCGGAACCGGAATAATTTATTAATTTAAAGAGGTTATTAATTTATAGAGTATTAATTTATAGAGGGTCTACTGTATTTACTAATTACTTACATAAGTTTATAGCCATTAGTTTACCCCAAAAAGAGTTAATTGCCATTAAATTTTATTAAATTAAATTAACAACGATGATTTTTTTGTTTTCATTTAATTGTGTTGGATAAAACAAATGGGTTTTGAAAAAAACAATAAAAAAAAAAACCAATAGCATGTTATTAGTTCAAACGATATGTTATTTATTACTATTAACACATTTTTCAAGGAACTAACACGCAAGTCATGTCATTTTATGCGATTGAACATGATTTTTTTTGTTTTTTCGTCGTCAAGCGATTGAACATGATTATGCCAAGTGCAAGAAGCATTTTGGTTATAAACCTGAAAAGTCTTACTATTCTTTAGATATAACAGTGTTTTATTAATTCACCCTTACCTTTGTAAATAAGTGAACATAAAAGGTGATAAAACAATCAGAAACCTTAAAATTTTATATATACTAAACACAAATGTTTGAAAACAAGAACAAGAAAGAAAAAAAATAGAAGAAGAAGAATCCATGGCAACTTCAATTAATACAAAAATAATGGGAACCAATAGGAACAGTAGAGTTTGAAAAGAGAGACAGTACTAAACACTCTCTCTACATCATCCAATTTAATCGGTTTTGAGAAGATGAAAAACATGATCTCCTTTAGATGGACCATCAAAGTTGAAGCTTCTTATGGTTGGAGGAGTTTGAAAATAGGAAGGATGAGAGAGGTTGTCGCTGGAATCGAGTAACAAGAATGGAGAAGTTGATGTAGTTGAAGCCATGGCTGTTGCTCCGACCGGAAGTGGATGGTTATGTGTTCCTTCGTAGGTTGTTATCAGTATCGACATGTCTTCTAAACACCTTTGCACCTTCACAATGCAACAACTCATAATTAAACTATATATATGCATAGTTGCATTAATGTATTAATAAGGAGAGCGTGCATAGAGTTTTGGAAGTCTAAAAAAATAAAAACAAAAAGAGATTATTTTTGTAATAAAATTGGCGTGGTAAGCAAATTAATTATTATTTTGTTAAATATTATAGACGATTAACGTTGATTTCTTAATCTATGAAGTAAAAGCGATACTAAAATATATATTTTACCAATGTATCAAATAAAAATTAGAAAATTTAGGACCTTGATATAATGTTAGGAGACCTAATGCAAATGTTTTTTTTTTTTCCTTTTTGTTCTTGGTTCATAAAATGAATCTCCGTCCAAAATAAGATAAGACCTAAGACATATGTAAGTTGTATTAGGCGAATCCACATTATAATTGATATTGAGTTAATATAGTCCATAAAATTTAAGATGTAACTTGATCTAAACTTAGCTAGCCGGCCCCAACATAAAACTATAAAAGTTTATCTTTGAATAAATGAATCTTAATACAAATAGATTTGAGGTTATGTGCATTTGCACTTCTCACACAGCTTACCTGTTTCCTCACGGGACATCCTTGAGCCACGGTGCATCGGTAATAAGCTCGCGGACATGGATTCCCTTTCGCGGTTTTCTGACCATACTTCCTCCATTGACATCCATCATTCATCTACACACACATATACATATAAATATATCTCATTCTAATTAAAAAGTTATGTTACCAATCTCCAAATTGAGTCTAAGATCGAATATATTAAGGAAACTCACCGTTGCGGTCTCACATCTCGCTCTCACAGACACCCTGGCCTTTCTATTCCCCTGAGAAGATGCAATAACACGTGGCACGTTCGTATCTACGCTGCTACTATTGTATCTTTGCTGATGAGACTGATGAACAGCTTCTTTGATCTCTTCTTGTTTCTGCTTTTTCTGTAGAGAAAGCGAAAGACCTAATTCTCTTTCCACGGAGGGAGATCTCTCAGCTCCTCTTTTTCTAGCCTTACTTGTTATATCTACACACCAGCTGCCTTGTGCTCTAAGGAATGTTTCAAGATCCTAGGTTAAAGACATCAATTAAGGTTCATGTTACATATATAAAAAAAAATTATCATCACTATGTAACATGTATGAAGATACAAGATTCTCTCACCATCTTCTTGGTTTGATCGATAATTGGGAATTTCATCTCCAGATGACGATAATCTTGAAGGGTCTTCTCTACAAGCTTCCTCAACCTCGTATTCTCTTCTTTAACATTTTCCATCTCTTTTTGCAGCTGCAAGAACTGATCTCGATCGATCCATAGATGGTAAACATATTTTCACAAAAAAAGTTGTGATGTATATAAACGTACGTATAAAGGTACCTCTTCACGTTCGTTTTCATCTTCTCGAGTTCTCGAACCTAAACAAGAATCTTTGTCTTCGTTTTCTTTCACATGTTCATCTTCATCACCACTAGCATCATCATCTTCTTCCTCTTTCTTCTCAAAGGTATGTTTTGATCCTTCTTCTTCATGATCTTTCTCTTTCTCCTCGGCCTCGAGCTTGAGAGAAAGATCGATGCCCATTAATGGAGATGCAAATTAAATCTAATCTCTGTGTTTGTTTGTTAGCTTTGGATTTTGAAGATCCAAAGTCAAATCCCATTTTCTCATCAGAATATGGTTTACTATTTGTATTATTCACTCTAGTACGCATCTAAAGCTAGCTTTGACTTTCTTTAAATAATCAGTTTATCTTTAAGAAGAAACTAATCCATGTTACTTAGTAAAGGCCTTTGAAGCAATTAAACCAAAGTTTACTATGATATCATGGATTTGGATAATTACCATCATAGCTAGTAGTTATAAAAAATGTATACATATATATACCCCCCTCTTCTGTTATAAAAAAAATTAGATCCGGTCTCTTTAACACAATTTTATAGCATTTTTAGTTTTTTAATTTTAATATGTATAGAGTCCGCGAAATGTTCCGTCACATGGATGGTATCATATGTGATATACAGAAGACCATCGATATATCATATATGTATATATTTTTTGGTGGTCATTGATATATGTTTATAACTTATAGATGAATTAATCTTATCGAATGAGAATTTATAGTTTGATAGTGTTTAAAATACCATGTTATATAATATATATAAATAACAAAAGGTTTAATTACGTATGCGAGCGCAGCCCTCATGCTACATATCCGCGCAAGGGAAGTAGGGAAATTCATTACGAACTTCTGATGTGTACATTTCTAGAACTATTTTCTAATTTTTGCATAAAAGTCAAAGTAAAGTTTGTTCAGAGGTGGTCAAAATGTCGTAGTTTTCATGGCACTAGTTGTGAAAGAAATAAAATATAATAATATATCGTTAATTATATGGTTTGAACCCTCTATAACACTTACCATATCATAACTTAGTGATTAATGTGAGTGAATTTGCAATCCATCTGATGCAATTTCAAAAACCATGTGAATTATAATCATCTTATTATATAAAAGTTATCAATAAATTGACGGCAAAATATAGATATGAACCGACTTGAACGGGTATATAAGATTGTTTCGAGAGTTGAGCAATTAATCTTCATTTCAAAACATACAACTATACAAGCTTTTATTGCTCATACTTCATGAAGTATATATGTTGATGGAAAAATCGTTCAATAGGTTTGTTCATTGAAAAGACAAGTCTCACGCGAACTAAAAACAGACACCGAGATGATGTTTTCTGAAAACTCGTGGACGTTTAATTTAGTGTCTATATCACAAGGCTACCAAGTACCAAGAATCATGGAAATGGCTACAAAATGTTCTTGGCCATCCCCTACCTCGAAATTTCGTGGCTTGTTGGTGGATTCTTTTAAGCTTTTTACGTGTCGCATAAGTAAATGTGCGATCTATTTTTTTTTTTTTTTTTGTCGCCTAAGCGATCTATTTAATCAAGAGACTATGGTTGGTTATATGTGGTGCACAAAAATACAAAAAATAAATCATGCTTCCCTTCTAAACATTTTGTTTTTAGATTAGTATCGAGTATTCGATCGTTGACTTTTCAAAACTAAATTTAAGAGTTAGTGCTAGTTAACTATTCTTAGGAAACAGGTCTTTTAACATGATTATTGTATATAGGTAAAGAAATTTTGGGTCTAGAAATCTATATTTTCTCAGCTCGGAAACCATGGCATATAAGAATATGGTTCATTTCTTTAGACCGAATATGAACAGGTTTTTGACAAAAAGATTTCGCAACCATACTATGAAGTTTATTAAACATTTCTAAATGCCCCAAATTAAATGATTTTTTTTCCTAATAAAAATCAAACTCAGACGCATTAATATCATAAACGAGCAGTTTACTTCTCCCAAACATTTAAAAACTGAAACCATGTCATTTTATATAGGGTGTTTTAAAAAAAAAACCTAGTATATTTTTATGTTATCTCTAACGTGAAATTCAAATAAACAATTAATAAACTCGTACGAAAAAGCCCAGAACAAGGATAGTTTTCCTTGGGATCGGATCTTAAAATAGTCAACTAGAAGACTTTCAATTTTTATTATTTTCATATTACCTCACGTTCATAATTCATTTTTATAAACTGTTTTTTCTTGTTTTCTTACAAAAATGTTTGAAGCTTTGTTCCTAATTCTGTGGGACTGCAAACTAGAGAACAAGTTAGATAGCCAACGCTCTACTTCCGAATCAAACTCGTGACCAATTGGTCGATTAGTGGTTTATATAAGGAATTGGCTCTTTTTTTCATCTAGATTTATTAATTATTGCAAATTATGATAACGGTTATATAGACGATTCTACCACGAACAATTTCTTCCGACATTTATTAGATCCACAAGAGATGACACTTCCTTCTCTATGCTCTTGATGGACACACTGACGAAGAATTTGTTTCTTTATACTACTAGATTTGTACCCGCGGTATACCGCGGGTCAATTATTTGAATATAAATTATATTTATTTTTATTTTTATTTTTAATAAATATTTTTATTTTGTTTGTATAATTTTAATTTGATTTTTATAATGTTTATAAATATTTTTATTTCTGTTAATATTTGTAGTTTTTATTTATTTATTTTTTATAATATATCTAACGTGCTTTCAACATCAAATTGTTTTATTTCTCTGTAACAATAGCAAATTTCTGTTATTTGAATCAAACATACGCCAAATGAATGATGTTCTATACTCTCATTCAAACAATTTAGACCAAATCATACCGAATTAAATATTTAATTAATCTGAACTAAAAAAAACAATACAATTGTAAATTATATGTAATTGTCAGTTATATCTAAACTCATTTTAATATTTGGTAATTAGTTCTAATATTGAAAATATTAAATTTACTTATTATATATTTTATGATAAGTTCTCTTTGTCTTAAACCTGCTCATTTTGGGACAAAAACCCGTATTGTCCCATTGTTGTCGGAAACTTTCCATTCCATTTCGGATTGATTATTTTAGAATTTTTAGTCTATTTATATTTAAAATAAGTTTTACTAAATAATTTATTATTATTATAAATAAGTAGTTATATATATTATTGATTAGTCGATATTAAACTTAATATTTTAATAGAGTTAAACCGAATAAATATTTAAAATATTAAATATTATTTTAAATTATTTCAATAAGTACCAAATTAAACCGGATATTTTTAAAAATATTTGTATTTAAAATAATTTTGGTCTTTTTTTATAATATGACTTTGAACTGTTGCACAAAAAAATTAATCGATGTGGGACTTTTAAATTATTTCAACTAATGAACTGGATAAAACTGAATAAGTTTTTTAAAAAAATTTGGACGCACGATAAATCAAGTTTCTTGCTCATTTGCATTTAAAATTATTTTTGTGTGTTTTATAATATTTCTGAACCATCCACCAAAATTTTAATCAATTTGAGATGTTGAACACATTTTTTTTCTTTAATTTAGTAATATATGTCCGTTTTTTAAATTTTGAATCATAATATATAGAGAAAAAAATTTAATTTTTTATTAATTATATGTATGATATAATAATTTTAAATAATTTGAAAATATGATCTAACAAATGTGATAGGAGAATTATAATTTATAGTATTAATATTGCAACATTAGATAAGGAAATAAATGATAAAGAGGAGAAAGAAAAAGATGCAAATAAAATGTTTAATTTAATTTTGGTGGAATTAATATTTCTTTTTATGGGTGTTTGGATATAGGATTAGCTATAAATTTTTTAATTTTATACTTATAAAGTGTTTGGAAACACCCTATAAGATTGAGTCTTTTTTAATAGTTTAGTAGATGTTTTAATTCTTTTTTAAATCAAACTGAAATATTTACAATCTAATTCCGTGCATTATTATTAAGAAATATTATGTAGTAAAGGTCCAGAATTGATATGGTATTAAAAGAAAACATGACAGTGTGATGTTCCATTCATTTATTTTATAAGTGGAAAGCCAGTTCGTTGTGCATGTTGTAAAAAAAATATGCATATGTTTTACTTATTTTCCCAAAAAAGAACTTTTTGTTGATAAGATATATATAGTAAAGAAATTAAAATTTTGGCAGAGAGGAGGCGTGGGACTAAGAGCAAACGGCGCCGCCGCCATATTTCCCGTTGGAATTTTTATAGTTATAAACAAAGAAAAAGGTCAAATGCAATTCCCTTGTCCCTTCGTATGACATGACATCTTGTTATTTATTCTCTCATTTTAACATCTGTCTTTGTGTCCCCTAAGTCAACCTCTTTCATCATACTTGTTTCCTCTTTCTTCTTACTGCCTATTCTATGAGTGTTCAACAATTTCGTTATTTTAAAATGTTTCGTGTTGTAACTTATATATAGATACAATACTTTTTAACTATTGGAACTAGAGACGGTGTTTCCTTAATTCATATTATAAGAATACTCTATATTTTACCCAAAATAATAATAATAATAATCTATAATCATTTTTATTTCTGACGAACAATCAGAGAGTTTTTACTCTACATTCTCTAGCAATCCAATAATGTTAAAAATTTAACCATCCGATAATCCGAAAATTCATCTAAAAAAATAAAAATAACTGACGAAATTAAAATTCTCAGAATTTTTCACAAACAAAAACTCGTGACTTCATACTCAAATCTTAAATTTTTAATTCTTAATATCACGAATCTTGAATCTTGATAGCTATTTTAGTAGTACTCTTGAATATTCCAAGCAAACTACGGGGAAAGTCGGCCAATTTATACCTCAACATCTTTATTAAGTCCAAATTATACCGAAATTTAAGTGATAGGCCAATTTATACTTAAAGATATCGAATTAGCAAAATTCATACACCAATTATAAAAATAAGGCTAATTTATAAAACAAAGAATGACTGTACATTTGAAGCTGATGACGTGTCATCTATGTCACAGTGAACATGTGACGTGTCGTCCACGTCATCGGTACACCTTTTTTTTTTTTTTTTTTTTTTTTTTTTTTTTTTTTTTTTTTACAAAATCTTGAGATGAAAATAAAGGGTGGACATTAGGCCTGGGCATAAAAACCGATATCCGAAATCCGATCCGAATCCGATCCGAAAAATCCGATCCGAATCAAATTCGGTTATGCCTTAAAATCCGATCGGTTTGCATTAGATTTAATTTTCGGGTTCGGATCGGGTTATACCCGAACCGAAATTAATTCGGATAACCGAACTAACCCGAAATTTTTCGGAATTTTTCGGATTTTTTCGGATTTTATGGTTAATTCGGTTTACTAATCCGAACCGAATCCGATATATAACAATTTCGGTTATTTTTTGGATTATAAATAATTTTACATAACCGATCCGAATCCGAATAAACCCGAACCGAATCCGATCCGAATACCATTCGGATTCAGTTCGGATTCTAAACCAACTAACCCGAATAATCAGAAACCCGATTAATCCGATCCGAACCCGAATCCGAATCCGAACGCCCAGACCTAGTGGACATCATATCCGTCTCATCTTGTCGGGATCTCATTTTGAATTCATAGTTTACATGTGAATGCATTCTCATATAGTACAAACTTTCAATTTACGTTTGAAAACAAAATTTCACTAAATAATATTATATATATATAATAAAAATATGTTCATATAGAATATTACACACAAAAATAATCTAAAATTTTTTAACTTTTCTAAGATGTACTTATTTGTTATTAAGACAAAAAAAAAATTTATAAAATTAGAAAATTTATAAGGTTTCCTAAGCTTTCAATTAAAATAAAATTATAAGCTTTCAATTTATATAAGACAAAAGTAGAATGTTAAATAAAATGAAATATAATAACAAATTAGTACATCTTAGAAAAGTTAGAAAATTTTATATTATATTTGTATGTAGTATTCGATATGACCATATTATTATGGTATATATATGTAAAAAATATTATTTAGTTTAAATTTTAATCTCAAATAGAATTTCGGGAATTTCTGTTTTCAAACGGAAAATGGAAGTTTGTACCATATGCAAATACATTTTCATGTAAAATATGAATTCGAAACTGGAAATGAAATAATACGGGATATGACTAGGCATGACGGATATGATGCACACCCTTAATTTTAATTCAAGATTTATAAAAAAAAATATCGATGACGTGGACGACACTTCATCAGTTTACTATGACGTGGATGACACGTAATCAGTTTACTATGACGTGGATGACACGTCATCAGCTTCAAATGTACAGTCATCCTTATTTGTATAAATTGGCCTTATTTTTATAATTGATGTATGAATTTGGATAATTCAATATCTTAAGTACAAATTGACCCATCACTGTAGTTGGTGTATGATTTCGACTTAATTAATATGGTCAGGTATAAATTGGCCGACTTTCCCAAACTACGGCATTACATATTTATTCTCGTGGCCAGGCCCAATAGTGAATAATCATAGGCCTTTTAAAAGGCCTTTTTAAAAACCAAGAGCCCGCGCGTCAGTCTTACGCATTCAATTGACGCGTGGAGGCTTTAACTCCATCACACGTGACGTGAGGAAAGAGAAACTCCGATTCCAGAGCTTGGTGGAGCCGTGGTGACGCTTCCACGCGAATCTCGCAACCCCACTCGCCTTCCTCGTCCCTCTCCTCCTCTACCTTCAACGTTACCTCTCTCGCTCGATTCAGGCCTCTCTTCTTCTTAACGCTGTTCTCGGAAACCCTAATCTTCAATCCCTAAAGGTAAAAACAAGTCTCTGTTTTTTTTTTTCTTCGTTTCTAACTCTTTTTCGTATAATTAGCGATCTGGGTTGGTGTGTTTTTGCACGAATTTTACTGGGTTCCTGTTAGATTATCGACATGCTGATATAAAATTAGGAACTTTTGGATTCGAACTCAAAAGGGTCGCTTGATTTTGAAATTTCGGAGCTATGACTTTTCCGATTTCAGTTAGGTCTAGACTTTTCCGATTTGGTTTCATGGGTCATTGAAAAGTTATTGAATTGTATAATAGAACTTGTCAGAATCCATCTGGGGCATTCTTAGTTTTTAGATTTCTGGGGAATAAGGATCGGTTTATCGATATCAGTTTTTTTTTTCCTTACATTTTATATAAATTTTTATGGATCTGAGATGTGTCAAAAGGTCTTCTTTACTCCATGTGGATTAGATTCTAAGGTTTAATAATTGATTCACTGTCATGTCGCGTGAGTTGTTCGGTGAAGCACGTTCCTTTTAGTTGTCTTGTAACACGTTGGCACATCTTTTGTTTTTATTAACTTGTATTTGATTAGTTATTCTTGATCCATACATATATTCTCTATCTGTTTTTGGTTACATGACTTTTGGATTTGATTGCTTATAGAGAGTCTAGGCATTGTGTGTTATCTTGAGAGTTTGAGTCACCTTCTAGGCTTCCAAACTAGTGAGGTATATTTGTTTGATCTCTTTTTTCGTTTTCGTATTCCCCTTAATGAAACTTCCTTGCTTTGATCTCACTTTTATTAGATTGCATTTGTACATGGAACACATCATGCAATTCCAATGATATATGGATTCAACTAGTTTCGTCTAGCCTTCCCTTTTTGTTTTGAGTGGGATATGTACTGAATTCATGTATGAACTTGTAATTCAGATGAATGGGTTGGTATTGTTTACTGCCTTTAACGTTAATGCCTGTTTTTTCGCTGTGATTCTGTAAAAATTTATGGTTTTTTGCTATTGATGCTTGATTGTGAAATATCTGTTATATATGCATATGTAGATGGCTATATTTGAGAAGCATACATATTTGGATACTGCTACTACTATGCATGTTGTATGTTGAATGCTCGACAGCAAATGATCTGCAGTATCCATTTAGAGATATCTACTTGTGTAATTGTGTTGTTACAAATTTTTATATGATTTGTTTTTTGTTTTGCGCTAATCGTATGAGTTCTTGTACAGGTTTGATTTTGAGATTATGGCTAAGGCTAGAAGGACAAGACGCAGGGTTGCTTCGCGACGCATCAGAGCAAGACCATATAAATTTCCATTTTCTAAACGACTTGTGGCAAGGAACATGTTTGCAGAAGATTGTCCAAAGTTTCTAGAGAAAAGGGACTGGGAGAATGTTATATGTTCGGTTTGCATGGAGTGTCCGCACAACGCTGTTCTTCTCCTCTGCTCTTCTCATGACAAGGGATGTCGTCCTTACATGTGTGGAACCAGTTTCCGATATTCCAATTGCTTGGATCAGTACAAGAAAGCGTCAGCTAAACTAAAGTCATCGAACCATCAACCGGTCAGTAAGTCTGAGTTTGGAAATCTCACATGCCCACTTTGTAGAGGCCAGGTGAAAGGTTGGACAATCGTGCAGCCTGCTCGGGAGTATCTGAATCTTAAGAGGAGGATCTGTATGCAGGAGAACTGTGTTTTTGCTGGATCATTCAAAGAGCTGAGGAAACACATGAAAATGGACCACCCTAGTGCGAAGCCACGTGAAGTGGATCCTGATGTGGAGCAGAACTGGAGAAGACTTGAGATAGAGCATGACCGAGATGATGTTATAAGTACGATTAGGTCAACAATGCCTGGTTCAATGGTGTATGGGGATTACGTTATAGAAACGAACAACGCCCACGGCTCAGATTCAGACGTGAGTGATGATCATTTTGGGATTGGTGCTGGACTTGGTAGGAATCTTGTGAATGTTTTCCTTCTGTTGCATGCTTTTGGGGCATCAGGGAATGAAGCACGACGCACTGATTCAGATTCGAATGATGTGGCAATCAACCGTGTAACAGTTGAGATGAACTCTTCCGGAGAGGAGGAGGAAGAGGAGGAAGATAGGCATAGTAACTCTCTGGCAAGTCGAATGAGGCGACAAGGACGGATTCTTCTGGGACGGTCAGGTAGGAGACGTAGAAATAGAGAAGCTAACGAGAACGAAGGTCCTCCTCATAGATGAGAGACATTGACACAAACTCAAAAAAAAAAAAACACAACCCTTTGAGTGATTATGGGTCCAGGTAAGTTTTTATGGTAATGTTTAGGTACAAATTGTAGTTTCCACAATTTCAAAAAGAAAACAAAAATCGATCCTTTCTGCTTTCACCATTGGAGAATTTGGGAATTTTGACTCAAATTTGTTATCATGCGCTCTTGATGGTTAAGAGAAGTGGAGTTTGCAAATCTCTTGTTTTAATTTTTTTTACTGTATTATGTATGATCCCTTGTGAATAAGCATGAATGATGATGACCACTTGACCAGTGAAGTCTATTTAAAAATCATGGAACTATGTCTCCTTCTGTTTATATAAATTAAATATGTCCTTTAAATTGAATGAAATCTGTCTGTTTTTGTTTGTTGGTTTCGAATCCACAGACTTGCCTTTGTATCATTGTGGCTAAGGTCAACAATAATCATTTGATTGTTTTTTTTGTTCCAATAGCATATAGTCTTAGACTCTTAGTGTATGATTTAGAAATCTCCAGTCCATAACAAATGATAATTTGTTACTCCATTAAAGGATCATTTGTTACTCCATAAAAGAAATATTCTAAGTATTATTTTTATTTATTTTCTCCATTCCTAATTGATTCATGAGACTGAATGGAAACCTTCTTTTTTCGATCAGAATACGAATAAGATTGTATTTCTATGATTTTCACACATATTAAGAAAACACATTTAAAACTAATTATAAATGCATTATTTTTTTGTGATCAACAATTTTTTATAACTCTAAACCAATAGTATTCAATAAAAATTTTTGAAATTTATAATTTATCATTAATAACTAATGAAACATGCATAGAAAACTTAAAAATATAATTTTTTTGAAATAATTTTTTTTCTAGAAATGCAATTAATTAGGAATGGAAAAAGTATTTAATTACTAATATTTATTATAATCTTATATTTTATAAAATTATAAATTATATTCTATCCATTTATTTTAAATTAAATAGTAAGTACAATAATTAAATATTATAAAATTATTTAAGTATTTAAAATAATAACAAATAGCTTTATCTAAGTATAATATATATATGTATATATATATATATATATATTAAATTTAAGGGATTAATTTGCAAATAAAAAATTTTAATTAAAATAGAGTCAAGATGTTGAAATATTTAAATATGAAATTAAAAATAGAGCTATCTATTTTGTAGTTGAAAATGAAAGTGGTTTGGAGATAGTTTTAGGCACAGTTCGACATTTGGATTTTTTTCATATTTTATTTCGGTTCAGTTTGAGTATAATATGGTTTTGGTTAATTTTATTGAACTTTCTGTTAATTCGGTTTGACAGGCTGCATAAAATTCTAGTTCGGTTTGGATATTTCGGAATTATAAAATTTTCTACCGTTCGGATTATAAAATTTTGGATAGGGTTTAGATTCGGTTTTAATTACACTTAGGTTTTCATTATGGTTGGAAATGTCAAACAAAATGGTGGGGGCCTTTACTCTTATTAACCATTTCCATCTATCCTTCTCTCATTTTTACTCGTCGCTATCGAGTTTTGTCTTGTCCCCATTTTTTGGGCAAATTACAGAATCAATAAATGGAGGAGCGGTGACTGTAGTTGTGAACAAATTGACAAAAAGAAAATTAAAATATAAAGAGATTTGGGTTTGAAGTAAGCCAAAAAATGGCATCCACCAAAAAAGCCAAAAAAAAAGGAAAAAAGATAAACAATTGGTCTATATAATGTTTAAGAAATAAGAGTCTCACTTCCCATTTGGATCAATATAAACCTTATCTCCATATGTTCTTTCAAAGACTCCCTACCTCAGCTTTTAATGGATATGCAAACAAAAAATTTAATCTTATTTCCTTTAACAATCAATTCACATTTCGAATCTAAAGATCTCAGCCGAAAGCGTTATCGAGAAGAGAGAGACAAAAAAAAACGTAAAAGGAAGAAATACATTTTGGCTTTTTAAAAGTTTGAGGTAGAATAAAGTTTTACTTTTATATATGTCGGTATCTTTAAGAAAATTTAGCATTATTGTCTTTTTTTTTTTTTCTTTTTTGCATCATTTAGCATT
Source organism: Barbarea vulgaris (assembly GCA_963667165.1). Classification (NCBI taxonomy): domain Eukaryota; kingdom Viridiplantae; phylum Streptophyta; class Magnoliopsida; order Brassicales; family Brassicaceae; genus Barbarea; species Barbarea vulgaris. Next base: position 6,285,520 of record OY763887.1, read on the forward strand.
ATCGTCTAATCGTATTATTATAAGAAAATTGTTTTTTTTTTTTTTTTTTTTTTGGTTCACGTATGTACGTTCTTCTTGGTAAACTCATATATATAGGAATATTTGCAATGCAGATCATATGCATGAGAAATAATGATAACTGCTTTTGTACTTTTATTATGTTTGCATCATGTGACATCTAAACGAACCAATCCATGAGATTGATGACACCACCAAATATATACATTATTCAACTACAATTTGACACCCAAAAGTAAGTTTGATAGACCACACTTTACTTTGAAAATGGATAACATAATTGATTTGTTTTATTAAAAGCAAATAGTTTATTTGATCGGTGAAAATTAACACCATCGTCTCTCTTTTTTTTTCTTAAGTTACAACATAGTCTCTTATCAATCAAAACTAGATACCGGAATTTGTTGTTTTTTTTTTTTACTGTAATTTTTTATCACGATCTTTTTATGCACTAATTGGGTCATATCTTATCAACTATACATCAAAAGCTTGAAAAGAAATAAAAGGCTGAGCAGAAAAGAAAATGAAATTATTTGATTGAAAAGAAAATTTAATAGGGCCAATGACAATGCTATAAATATATATATCTGTAACAAAAAATAAAGGAAAATGATAATAACAGTAACATATTAAAAATGCGTCGTCATGATGTGACATGACAAATAAAGATGAATCAAAAAGGAGAAAAGAGGCAGAAGAAGGAAATCATGGAAGTGAGTGAAGATGGTCTCTGGTGACAGAGAGAGACTGATGCCTGACTCTTAACCATTTCAAACTTTGGCACTGAAATTCATGGTTTTTGTTTCATCATCATATCTTTTTTTTTTTTTTTTTTTTTCGTGTAAAAGAAACGACACCAATTTCTTCTGCTTTGAAAACGACTTTTCTTCTCTTCTCTCCTTTGTTTCATTTACATTGATTTCACTTTACATGAATGGGTGAGCATTTTTTTAGTTTGTTCCTCCCATTTTATAGCCCATGGTCCCTCAAATTTTGTAGCTCTGCCCAAGAAAATTAAAATTCTTTGGATTTGGTGTGTTGAAAGAGCCTATTTCTATAGTTCCACCGCTCATCATTTATATCAAAGTTGTCCATTCTGAGTAAATGGTCGACTAATAGAAGAAACTATAAATGGATTAGCCGATTAGGTACATAGTATTAAACTATTGGTTTTGATGTTCATTAATTTAGTCTTTAATTAGCTACATTGGTTTAGTTTAACAAAAAAAAATGACAAGGAAAAAACCTACATTAGTTTAAAATGTTGATATAGGCTTTCATGCTGAAAATTTCTTATTTATACAATAATTTATATATTGTACATTTAAATGAAAAATATTTTTGTGCATATTAAGTATATATATCGAGTACATATGCAACAAATATCTAGTAGACTATAGAATAAAATATGAAGCTACAAAATGTCATTAAAATATGGTAGAAAGAAAAGAAAAGTAAAGGCATAGCTTTAGTTGAATCTGAACTAACCACACATATATGTGTCAAGCAGTAATGCTTCATCAGGAGCAGTCCTTTTCCTTATGTATTACACCCCGACATACATGCACACTTGACGCTGTATAAGCTTCTTTCTTCGAATTAATGACAAAAAAAAAAGAAAAAGAAAAAAACATATATATATATGTATATAATATATATATATGTATATAATATATACATTGTTTAAAAAGATTATATATATATATATATATATATATCTATAGTAACAAACTCACACACACACTCCAAGGTTATATAATATTCTTTCACCAACCCTCGTTTTCTAGCTTAGTCAATAATCCTACAACATTCACAAATAGCTAAGTCCCTTTCAGAGTAAAAATATATAAAAACAGCGACCCTGATATTCATGGTATATTTTAGTTATATAGTAAATTAATTAAAGCTTATGAACAATTCTTTCTTAAACTTATCCATACAATTAATCATGTCATATCTTCTTAGAAATTCTTTCCTACAAAGTTTCAAACAATATATATTTGTGTTTTTTTTTGTTAAAAGAAAGTAACACTTAATTAAGTAGTACTTTAATTCTTCGGTTTTCATAATGATTGTGTATAATTTTGGATTTTGTCGTTCTATGTAAATCCTTCCAAATCCGAGAAGATCGACCGTTAGGAAGTAAATGATACTATGCACTAGGAAAATTGCGACTAGAGTCGTTCGAACACCGAAAAAGTGAATTTTGAAGATTCTATAACACTCAAATAAAAAGATGACTGAACAAAATGGAAAATAATAATATAACAAACGCATAAAACCATATGTAGGTGGTACTAGTTTAGGTGTTTCAGGTGTTTGAATGTATTCATCATATTGTTTGCAAATTGCGATGCACATAAATGTTACTAATTAGTATTCCTAATACCATTATACTCCTAGGATATTGCTTATTAGTCGGTGAGAGGAGAAGAATAAGATCAATATTGCAGCGTAATAATGATTATAAGTCTTTTGTGAGAACACGACATTTATAATGTATATCATATAGTACATTTAGATACCATAGAGAGTGAGGCATAATTATAACCTTTGAGGAAGTTATTTATTTGAGTATTCAAGAAACCCACATGGCGACCATGCAAGCGTTTTATTTGTAATTATGACTCGCACCAAATAAATTTCGTCGTCCTTGCCATGTTATTTCTAACTTTTTCCATATTTTTGAAAGTTATTATTGATTCTAGTAATTATTGATTGTAAGATACGATTTTTTATCTTTACGTGGAATCAATTAAACTCTATAGTATTCTTTATTTTATTCTAGTGTCCAAGATTAAATATGCGCCTTGTAGGGTTGGCAGTATTTGTTTAGATTTTATTTCAAAAAACTAAATACTATTTGTAAGGGTTTAAAGCATTTGAAACATATAATATCCGTCTAAAACAACAGAATCGACAACACTTTGATGAGCCGGTTCAAACATTTTTACGGTCCGAAACGAAACTAAAATTTATAACTATATATATTAACAATTTTTTTTCAAGAAAATAACCATTACAAATTTACAATATTCTAATTATATATATGATCAGATATAGATATAAATTATAGTTTTAATTTGTAATATATAGTAACATTTTAAATATTATTTAAATAATAAACTATATATTATATATATATATATATACATATATATCAAGAATTACACAACAAATATTTTTATTTTTTTTGTTTAAACTATGTCATAAATTTACATCTGCTTTAAGATAAAATAGCGAACTCACGCAACTATTTAAAGAAAATATGTCTCAAAATTTAAACATAAAACAATTTGGAAGAATATAAAAAATAGAAAAACAAATTTTTTTTGTTAAAGGGTTAAAATAGAAAAACATTTACATATAAAATAATAAACACTACATTATAACTTGAATGAAATGGCTGCATCTCAAATATTACGTAATTGTAGTTTCATGCATTTGGAAAAGGGCATAAGAGCATCCCCATGAGGAGGGGTTCTCAGACCATCCACATTGCACCTTTTTCATGAGTATATCTAAATAAAAAAATAAAAAATAAAAAATTAATTGAAGGAATAGGAGAGATAAATATTTCTAAAATATTCATATCTACCCATGTCATTCATTGATTAATCAAAAAAATCAACAAATAAATAAATTATTAATTGATTAAATTATAAAAAAATATTATTATTTTATTGTTTAGACACCAAATTGAATATATAACTGATGTGGATGTTCTTAGACCATCTTCATTGGTGATACTATAAGAGTGTCTTTTTAAAAATAAAAATAAAATAAAAAATGTATCTTTAGATGTGTGAATAGTTAACATTGTGTCTATATAAAGATATTTTAGATCCCTAAAAGTTGTATAACCAACAATATAACCAATAATGGACATTTTAGACATTTTAGACATTATGACTAATTTATTTTTAAGACACTCATTATAATATAACCAATAATGGAGTCTCTTATATATATATTTTTATTAATATATTTTAATTATGTAATTGAAATTTAAATAAAAATTAAGCTAGACCACTCACATGCTGACACATAGAAAGAAAGTTTTTATTTTTATTTTGATGAGAACTAATTCTAACTACATTTTTCACTTTCTCTCTCTCACTTCTCTTTTTTTTAATTTTTAAATGGGGAGAATTACTAGAATAATACTAATTTTTGCTTTAATTGCTAATTTAACATAGAAAAAATTAGTGTTAAATGAGTTATTTTGATTACAAAAATACCCTTAAGCCCATGAGTAAAAAAAAAAAGGCTTTACGAAAATGCCATTATGAATTAATTCCACATCAGCATTTTTTCGCTGACATAAAAATCTACAGCATAAATTTACGATTCGACGTTGTCGCAGATTTTTTAGAATGGTAGATTTAAAGTTTTACCGCAGATTTACTTTGTAGATTTATTTTATTCCGTAGATTTGCTTCGAAGATTTAATTTGCACCGTACATTTATATGCCTTAGTTGTAGTAGATTTTTGAATTCATCGTAGATATTTTAGCTTCCGTAGATTTATTTTCTGAAACTCATAAAGAGGCAGTAGATTTTCCCATTTTCCAAAGTTGTTAGAATTTATACAGTAGATTTATTTTTTTACTGTAGATTTATTTTGCAGACTTTTATTTTCATTGTAGATTTTAAAATTTAGTTATAGCAGAGGTTTGTTTCACATATTAGTGGCCGCAGATTTTATGACCAAAGTTTAATTGCTAGATTAACCTTTTAGTTACTGCAGATTTTTTTTGCGTTATCGCAGAGTTATTGTTCCTGAAAACGTCAAAGATTAGATGCAATTCCCTTTACCGCAGATATTATTATTACTAGAATAGTATATTTAGTTACTGCAGAGTTATTGTGGTAGACTTATTGCAGTAATATTACCGCAGAGTTTAACCGTAGATTTGTTTAAATGACATCGCAGATTTTTATATTTTACTAATGACGAAAATTGGAAAAAAAATTCTAAAAAAACGCATACCCACGAAATAATTAGGGTTTTTACAGCCTCCTTCTTCTTCTTCCTCAATCATTCTTTCAGTTTTCTACCGTAATCTCAAAGTTATTCATTTTCCTGATATTTCATCTTATTCTTTCTCTATTTGCTTCTCATATATCTCATCCCTTCTTGTGATTCTCCCCTTCAAAGATTCTACTATGGAGAGGATAATCCTTGTATCTGGAAATTGGATGTTTAAAAATAAAAGATGATTGTTTGTTGTTGATAGCAAGAGTGGTTCTCGAATTCCACGACCAGTGCTCGGGGAGACGATTCGACGGCGACGGCGCTCGTGAACGGCGACGGCGAGATTTATATGGCGAAGAGGATTGAAGAAAATTCTTCAGCGGTGATGAGATTTTTTTTTATGTATGTGGGGTTAGGGTTTTTTTTTGGGAAATAAGGTTTAAGTTATCTGATTTTTTTTTAAAACAAATTTATTTTCCAAAATTTCAATTTTTATTTATTTTTTTCTAATTTTAATTCATAAATGGCAATCTTGTGAATAGTAGAATTCATATTGGTTTATTTGTATTTTTACGAAAGATTAGTATTATACTAGTAAACTTGTTTTTAGGGTGTTAGTGTAGTAATTAATTCAAAGAGTAGTATTATTCTAGGCAAATTTAAGTTTTAAATGAGTAGAGATTATGAGTAGAGACTCTCATAAGAATCCTAGTTTATGCCGACGGCTATATTATATACATATATGATATCATAAATTAATAAAGTTTATTTAAAAATAATTTATATTTATTTGATAAACAAATAAGGTTACAGGAAAAAAATTCGTACTCAAATAGATTTGAAAGTTCTTCTATAGAATTTTAAACACTGATAGGAAAAATATAAAAGGTTTGTACTATAATTTTTGTTAAGCACTTTGTTGTCATTGTTTTTCTCATTCAAGTATGAAACACTGTTTTCTCTTTCTACTGTCTTTATTTTTCACTTCTCTACTTCTTGAGAAAGAAACTAGATGGTCACATATTTATTCTTTATTTTGAATAATGTTCTTTTCCTTTAAAAAAATATTGTTTCTTAAGATTTTCAGTTTAATTAATTTTTCAAAAGGATGGCTTTTTAAATGCAGAGTGGGTCAAATGCAAATAGTTTTTAATATCTAGATTCTGTACTATTTATTTTTCAGAGCATAATCGATCATAAAATTTAAATATCTAGGAAAGAGAGCGAATCACACATACTATTTTCTTAGAGATATTGCTTTGTGTCTAATCCTACTAAGTAGACAATGATCTAGCATCTAATGCCTACTACAAAGAGAAATTTGTAAATGATATAGTATATAATAAAATAGCATAGTTTTTAAAAGATGAAATTTGTAAATAGTATGGTATATATAAAATCAATTTTTAGTTAAGAAATGAAATATTAACTATAACTCTAAATTTTCTATCATAATAAATTCTAATCAAAATTTTTGTTTTAGAAAATGAAAAGAAAAACTAAAGCTTTAAATTATACTGCGATAGATTTCATAATATATATGGCATAATTAATCAAGAAATTATTTTATGAATTACCAATATATGGCATAATTGTTTATGATAGTGTCATCATCACATTACTACGTTCTGAGTTCAAATTTACGTAGTAATTCATATTATTGATTATAAAAATAATTACGAGTACAAGCAATTGTATTAGAGCTTCTACATTGGGTAGATTCTCTCAAATATATAATTTTAATACTCTAATATAATTTAATAAATTTTTTAATTTAAAAATTATATAAAACAAAAAAAAATTAATCACATATTGATATGTACGAAAATAGTCTACAATTGTAATTTTAGCTCTTCTCTCTCACTTTTTATTATTAGTTTTATTATTTTATATTGTTAAGAGATTTGTTAAGACTCATTCAAATGCTGTGTTCAAGGACAATCAAAATATAATGGTCAAAAGATATCTTATGAGATTTTTGTCTTTATGTAAAAAGCTATGATTTCTTTTTTGGTCACATTGAGACCAAAAACCCACAAAATCCAGCCAAAATCTAAAGTTAATCAAAATAAAACTTACCACTCAATATACGATATATACAGTACGTCTACATAAACTTGAGATATGGAAAGAATGAATTCTACCTGAGAATCTTTACTCACGATTTGACCTAATCAGTAGTCACCATTTAAATTTAACCATGGATATACCCACTAATAAAGAAAAAAACAACTACATCAGTACTATTTGTATGAATTATCAGCTAACAAACACGATCATAATTTTTTTTTTTGATAAATTGATTAAATATATAAAATTTAAAATTAATACATATATTAGATTATTTTTATAGTAACCATTTTAAAATAAATTCATGTGTCTTTCGGTTTTAATGTTGAATTATATTTTTTCCATTCCTAATTGATTGTATTTTAAAAAAAAAAATTCCAAAATATTATATTTTTAGGTTTTTTTATGCATAATTTATTAATTATTGATGATAAATTGTAAATTTCAAGAAAATAATTAAATTTTATTGGTTTAGAGTTATAGAAAATTGTTGATCAATTTTTAATATATTTTTTAATATGTGTGAAAATCTTAGAAATAGAAAAAAATAGAGGGAGTATTAGTTAAGAGAAACAACATGTAATAAGTAGCTAGTTAAAACTATCCGTGCTTGGGTTATAACTTTTTTTTGTTAAACATATATCTATATAACCCGTTTATTACACTAACCAAGGTCCAAATTAAGTTACAAGCAACAGACCCAACACATTTCATATAATGAAACTCTAATCTTCTTTGGTTTTTGTTTGAGATAAAAAAAAAAAAACAAAAAACAAAAAACAAATCCCAGTGAATACCCAACCCTGGTTACCCACAAACCAAACTCTATATAAAAAAAAAACCAACGAATCATAAATTTGATCTTCATTTTCAATCAAAGAAAAGAACCAAAAAAAAAAAAAAAAAAAAAATAGAAGAAGAAGAATATTTGTTTTCTTTTGTGTCTCTTGGCTATGACGATGCTCTATCACTCGCCTTTTCCCCTTCGGTAGTCGTCGCCGAAGACACGTAGCTGACGGCGAGAGACGTGCTCTCATCGGTACAATGCGGCTGAGGAAGAGGAGGAACCAAAGCAGCCGGAGCTTGAAAATGTTGCTTGCAATTATAACAAGTGATTTGCATCATCGTTGCACTAATCCTCCTACTTGCTTCTTCTCTATAAAGCTGAGCCTTGTGAAGCTCAGCTCTCGCATGTTGCCTTATTCTCTTGGCTTCAGCAAACTCCAACTCCGCGATTTCGATCTGCCTCTTCGCTTCTCTTCTCGCTTCTTCTCTTTCTCCCAATAGGAAGCTTGTCTCTCCCTTCTCGTAGCTCTTCCTGATCTCAACTTCTGACATTGTCGTATGATCCAACGTCCCTATCGACAAACTAAGGCTGGTCTCATCAGCACTATTCCTCGTTGGAAGTAGCTGAAGCTCGATGCTTCCATTAGTACCGCATGAAGCAAAAGGATAGAGCAAAGCAGATGGTTGTTGATCAGACGGTGAGGGTTGTCTTTGTGAGGGTTGTCTTAACAAAGGATGTCCAGGCAATATAGGACCAGTAGAGAGATCTGCGTTATCGTTGTCGGCGGTGGAAGTGGTTTGTGTAGCGTTTGCGGTATTTTGCTGTTGCTGTTGTTGTAAACGGTGGTTGGAGGGTTGAGATCGGCGTACGGTGCAATTGTCTTGATGCTCTATGAAACTCTCCACTCTGATCAAAGAAGAAATTATTATATTAGTTGAGTAAAAATGTATAAAAAGCACAAAGGAATCTTTGTGTCTCGTGTCGTGTAGTACGTAATCAAAAACAGGTAAATAAAATACAAAATTTTATTAAGTTAGTGGAGTTAGGTATCTTTAATTAGATTACATATAATGAGTACGAGATGCAAGACTTCGAGGTTTGGTATGGTATATACTTAACAAAGTTCGATAATGTAATCTGTCATTGAGTCAACGTGAGTTCAAAATATAATCAAAACATATATACTTCTTAATTAAAAACCATAAAAACATTAAATTAATGAAAATATTTTCAGACACAAGTACAAACAAACCTCAACAGGTTCCATAGGTAAGGTTTTGTTTCAAGATCTGTGTGCATTATCTATAATCAAAACATGTACACGCCATACAAGAATAATAAAAAAAAACATTCTTTGATTTAGTTTAAGGATTGCGATAAATATCTTTCCTAAATATATAATTTAATTTTATAAAAAAAAAAAGATAAAATTAAAAAAAGCTAGGGTTTGTTACGAAGAATGAAACCTGGAGAAAACGCGACCGCAGTCACAGGAGTGGCCACGAGTGCCACAAGTCTTGAGATGAGCTTTATAATCAGATTGAACAGCGTAGCCTTTGGAGCATCGTTCGCAGATCCACTGCTTGTGATTGCTATGTTTCCTTCGGAAGTGTTTCTTGATTCCCACAAGATCACCGAGCGCGTGACAAGGGTTATGGTGGAGACAAGTCGGCTCCGGACAGACATAGACTCTCTTCCTCACTTCCTCGTTAGTTTCTCTCTTTAGAAGCTTCCATGGAACTTTATGTCTTCTCCTATGCATCTGTAGATTCTGATCTCTCTGAAAACCTTGGTTACAGATCTCACACACGTACCGATCGGACTCTAGTAGCGTTCTTGGAGATAAAGATACCACCTCCGCCTCTGGATCTGCCGCCGCAAAAAAAATAATATAAAATACCAAAACTTTATCCAAAATGAATATTTTTAACTGAATTAAACTTGGATACTCGGTGGTAAATCCAAAAAAATATAAAACTTGAACGGAATTGTTATATTACCCGGTGTCCCGGCGGGTCTTCGTTTCCTCTTTTGGGTCACGGTGGCTCCATTACCGTCGGGAAGAAGATCGGAGGAAGATGAAGACGGAGGAGGGTTCCGATGATGGTTGATGTTCTTAGTGTTATTGCTTCTCTCGTAGTCTATCATCGGATGAGGTTTTTAATCTGTCTTTTTTTTTTGTTTTTTTTTTTGTTTATCTTAAGACAGTGTGGTTTATAGTGAGAGAGGTACTGTGACTAAGGAAAAATAAGAACAAAATTGAGGAATCTTTTGTTTTTCGTGAGAAGAAAGAAGAAGAAGAGATTGTTTATTTATTTATTTATTTTGGTAGAGAGTACTCTCATCTTTGTTTACTAATAGAAGAAGAAAGTAAGATGATGAGTTAAAGAGAGAGAAACAAAGGGCTTTGTTTTCTGAAATCATCTTTATTTATTTTTGGTCACATAAAGGGAAAAGCTTTTCTATTCCCTTTTACTATCCATCTTTTTATAATTTTCTTGGAAAAGAAAAAAAAAAATGAAACTTTCAACTTTTTGTTAATTGTTTCATTGACCTCTCACCTTAGATGGAGAAATGCATTGTATGGTCTTTGGTGCTTCAATCTTCTTCAGAGTAGTTATGAACCTCTCTTTCTCTCTCTCTTCTCTATCTGTACACTGTTTGTTTACAAACACAACACATATATATATATTCAGAGAGATTTTTATACATATAAAGAGAGTGGGACAAGGAACTTGGAGCCCACATTAGCATCAAGACAAGAAACAAAAAAACATCCCCTTTCACAACAAAACAATTACAAGTCATTATTATTTCATATCATACAATATTCGATCAGATTGGGTTAGTTTTTTCTTTTATTTCTCCAAGATAAATAAAAGAAAGGATTGGTGAAATTTTTCAAATGGGAATCTTGGAAATTTGATGTTAAAGAGTACATGTTTTTTAGTGGTGACAAATGTATATATGTGTAGCCTTTTAGGGCTGGTATAAATAAAAGAATGGAGAATATTTGTTTGGAAATAAGACACATGCATATACCCAATTCATGTTTCCGTATATATACAAATATACAATCTGGTGCCATCATCTCAAATATTTTTATATAAGAAAATTCAATCAAATATGAATAATGTGTCCATTTAAGTGAGACTCAAATCAGAAACATTGCAGTAGAGTGGGCACAAACACAAACCCTAGAGTCAGATCTGGGGTTTTTAGTGTCAGCTGCGACCACTTCTATATAACATCTCAAACAAATTAAAAGAAAACTTATAGATCTGGAATATGTTCGAAAGAATTTTCTTTATAAAAAAAATATGTCTATAAAGTGTAAGTGTGTGTGTGTGTGTTGTGCGTATAACATATAAATACATAAAGTCCACCATCTCATTAAAGGGCATTTGTCTAACCAAGTGGAACTGTAAGAAAGTAGAAGTAAATACAAATTTTAAAAAGTTTACTTTTCATTTAAAAAAAATAAAAAATAAAAGAGAAACAAAAAGAAGATAATACTTTAATAGGAAGAGAAAGGAGAAGGTTGAGTTGGAAAGAATGGGTGGGAGGATGGGGGAGATGGATTCTCATCACATGCAATGCTTTTTTTTTCTTTTCTTCTAAAGTTGGATATATCAATCCTTCACAATCACATTCTTACTTAAGATATTATAATAAATTATTTATATATTTTTACATGCTTTTAAAAAATAATTCGGATTTTTTTATACATAACATGCGCTTTATATATAAATCATCTGCATAAAAACACACCGTTTATTATTTTTATTTTTTTTTTGTCATCACATGTGTTTTACAAATAAAAATTCCGGCATGGTTATCTAGCAAATTAATTTACCTTAATTTGTTTAAATTATTCGTTTACTAGTTTATTGCAGTAATTTATTTGACTGCATTAACTCAGTTCACTCCCTTAATTAGTTGTTGACTTGTACTTACTTTAAATCAATTGCGTTCTTTGGATTTTAGCATCTTATACCTCTTTCTTCTTCTTCTTCTTTTTTTTTTTTTTTTTTTTTTTTGTTAAACGAGTGTTATGGTAAAACTGTTAATATATATTAATAATATCGGAACTATAATATTTATTAATTTATAGAGTTACTAGTTTATAAAAGTATTAAATTGATAACAAACTCAGATTGAAACAAGAACAATTTATTATTATTATTTTGATAAAATGTATTTATTTATTGAGAGATGAATCTATGAGTATTAATTTATAAAGATTATATTGTACTATAAAACTACACAAAATAGCATTTTTATACATAAAAAAAAGTAACACCCGAAAATCCATTAGTGGAGGTCTGTACTGAAACCTGATGCATTTGTCTCGTTCGCTCTTGCTGCCATCTGAAAGTTGCAACTTAGAAAGTAAATTGACATTTATTTGGATTTCACTGAAACCCAAAACTGAGAGTAATGACTTTATGTAGCCTTTTACAGAAATTACATTCATGTAAAAGTAGTAAGTGTTCATGTGACGCGTAGGCACACGAGATATTAAATTTTCCTAACACTACAAATTTAACTAGTTTCAGTGATTATATCTTAATTTTTTAACCCACCCAAAATATTGAGATAATCTACAAAGTATAAACTAAATCTGCATGGAAAAATTCAAGCTGTAAAAGTTTTAGCCAAAAAAATCAATAAAATTTGAGGTATGAATTGAAAACCAACATATTTCAATGAATTTTTATGATATTATTTTTAATTTCTAGATTTTCTTTTAAAACTATGAAAATAATTGTTTACCAAGTGATAAGATAATCATGTTTTGTTTCATATATACGATTCAACATCGCGTTATCTTGTAGAAGGTTTTATTTGAATAATTGGAATATGTTGGGTTTTATTTTGCTTGTTGAAATATGCTAGATTTTAATTTACACATCACACTTTTTCTCTATTGTTTTTTTTTTCTTTTGATAAACCGCGGAAGTTCCGGATCATTGATCCGTACTCTCCCTCGGTATTCGGAATCGATATTTAATCCATTCCTATTTAATAAATTGTCTCTCCGTACCAATAGATGATTGAACCCCAAACACAAAAAAACAACCATTTATGTTATCACTAGACCACTCTTTTATTAGCTCCTTTGTTTTTCTAAGTTTTGTGGCAGTCTTAACGTATGAATCTATCCAACAAATTACTGGTAAGCAAATGTGTTTATATATCCAATGTTTTTCTTTTCGATTCCTATCAGATATAAATCTATGATCACTGCAAAAATTATACTATATTCTACTACCGCAAAAAAAAAACTTAAAAAATATGATTATATACTTACATTACCCATAATGTAATATGTATGTAGCCTATATATGAATCAATTACACTGATGCAAAAGAAAGCTGTTATTATATTAGATAGTTTAGGTACTTTAGCATGGTCGAAATAGAGGTATTCCACGAGATTTTAGTGATATTGATGTGATCATAAAAGCAAGATTTAGGAGGTAAGATTAGATGCGAGATTCGTTTAAAAAAAAAGGAGAAGTACGAATAAAGAAGAAGAGTACCAATAAAAAAAAAAAAAACAAAATAAAAGAGTACTATTGATTAATTAGGTTAATTAAGGGGAGGAGAATAGTGATGACAACATGGGAGTTGGACCCTTTGGCTTTTTGCTTTCCAAGCAGCAATGATGAATCGGTGAAAACTTCTATTGACAACGCATAAGACTAATTAAAAATAAAGAGTTATTTTGTATAATAATTATAGAGAGAAAAAAGTGACTTTGTCTCTATGTCATAATCTTCATAGAAAGCATTGCCAAATCTTATGGCCACATGGACGGTGTAAGCCTTTACCCTACTCGCTATACTCTCTATTGCCTTTGCAATTTCATCATTATTACATCTTATAGTATGTAACTTTTTTTTATAAATTGTCATCATTATGGGTTGTTCGTTTGTTCATAAAATAGGCTGAGCCTATTAATGCTCACGGATGAACATGACCCCTACTTTTATTTTCCTTTCCTGTCCACAAATTCGAATGCTTTGCGATGTTCATTTGGCGCAAAAGGGCTAGCTAGTCTCTAGTTCATTGGCTCGTTCAGAGAGCAATAGAATTTCTTTTTTTGCAAGTGATATAATATGGTTAAATAATTAATTAAAAAAAATTTCAATATACTACTTTTATGTTATGTTTTACAAAAATATATCAGATTTATAAAAGAATAAAAAAGTACCAATTAATTATAAGTCTTTTTAGTCTTTTAGGAAACCTTTGTAAACCTTGTTCTAAAGTTATCATACAATTTATCTTGAAAACTTCTCTAGATGTTTTCTAAACGATTGTCTGGTAGATATTTTTGAAAATAACACAAATTAGCATATTTGAGAATTTTCTGATGATAATTTTTAAAAAAAAAATCTGCAGAAAATGTTGTATTTGATGGAGACTGGATCAAGTGATTAATAGTAATATATGTTGGCATGTTTTCAGGCAGATATCAATTACTAATAAAATAGTGTGAATTAAGGGTGAAGAAAAGTCCATTATTCTATTTGTGTGTAGAATAAAAAATCGTTTTACTATTAATATGGTTTATCTGTCCAATCTGCTAGATAGGACTATAGTTTTAAATTATTTTATGTGGACAAATTCTAAAATTTTATAAGAATTGGATTAGAATGAAAAAAAAAACACATGAACGAACAAAATAATAGTGGATGTAAAGATTGTGAGTTTATTTTAGCTGCTTACCCACTATGGTTATTAAAATTTGAATGGAAAAATGCTAATTTTCGTTGTAAACTGTAAAGACTATAAAATAGTCGTGATCAATTTTCTTTTACTTAAACGTACACGCGCACATAAAAATAAATTTTATTGAATAATGTAAGTAATGAATGAACTGTGTTTTGTTTCATGTTTGAAGCAATTTACGGTCTTGATTGGAATATAGGATCGATGATTGTACAACATTGTAGAATATGTAAAATACTTTTACTTTTTTTGTCATCATATTATGAAATGTTAATATTTTTGTTTTGCTTAATAATAAATATACATGATCGGGGAAGTATTATGAGAAAGTACTAGTCTCTAAAAAGTTCGAAACTTATGGTACATCGTTAAAGTCTTTGCTTTGGCCATACCATTTTTATGATTGATAGTGATTTGCCATCGACCTTATTGCTTTCGTTACAAACATTTCATATCAAAAGAAGTCAACACACATATATATACATAGAAAAACATCATTAGCTTTCCTTAATCAAAACATAAAACAAAAATCTTAGAGTACATCTGTAACTATCATCATTATAGTATGCTTTTCAAGTAGATATATTAAAATAATTGGAAAGTTTAACTAAGAGCTTATTTACATAGAACGTTAGTTATATAAATCAAAATGGCAATTCTATGGAATTTGAGAACTCTTGGCTCAAATTTTGAAATCCAGCATTCTCAGCCAAGCCTCCTCATGACATCTTAAAAGATCATTATCAAATAAACGTTTGACAATTGCTTAAACATCTAATAGATAGATATACACTATAGAAAAAGAAGGATGATAATTTTTCTAATATGTGGACCATAATGCTTATAGAACAAACCCATGAGTTGACACATCTTAAGGAAATGCTAGGCCTTACACAGTTAGTTCAAAGTCCCATATAGAAAGGCCCATGACTTTATTTGGGATCAAAAGATCAATGCCAACATACACACTATGATTTTTTTTTTTTTTTTGCATTGTGGAGATACCTAATGTCAATAATAATATCCCCAAAATAGTTAAAAAAAAAAAAAGACAAACATCCATCGTGTTTATCTAAATAGCACACTGAGCTTGAAGAAACCAACTTGCAAATAAAAACACTTAAACATTTTTCATGTATTGAAGAAAATGGAACTAAAGACTTTAGTTGAGCATTCATTGTGTTAGCAAGATTCATTGGCAAGAAGAGATATGACATACCTGATACCAAAGCTCTACCAAAATATGAGATAATATTTATGAGATAATATTTTATAATTTAGCAGCAGTTTAATTTATTTTGTAATTTGAAACTAATATTTGCTACAAATGTTAGTACTAAAATATGTGGTAAATTTTTGTTGGTACGACTAAAAATATTGTCACCACAAATCTATTGATTATATTGTAGAGTTTTTTTTTAATATACATTACTTGGGTTGATAAGGTCCAACTCATAGTTTCAATTTATAACACAATTTGCTGGAACTGAATTTTAATAAAATGGTCAAACAGTTAATTACTTGACTAAAAGTATTTCCTATTGTAGAGAGTATATTGAGGAAATTAATATAGAGTTTATGGAGGTTATAATTATAATTATAGTGCAATTTTTTGTATATTATTAATATTTTTACCTTTGTCTTGTCTAAGTATTAATTTAATAAGTACTACGTATTTTCCTTTTGTCAACATATTAATTAATAAATATCTTTAAATTACTAAAATAGTATCAATCTCATCCTTTCACCATCTCCGACCGTCCCCTCCCTTTCTCTCTCAAAGGGAAAAAGCAAACAAAAAAAAAAAAAAAAAAAAAAAAAAGTCGAAAAGATCCAATTCACCATCCTCGGTAAGTTTCCTCTCTCCATTTTCTTAATATATTTCGTATTTGTACTCTTTCAAACCTTTCTCCATTGATGACGTATATATGTCTCTGTTCATATACTTTGTTCTGTACCTGTTAAAAATGTTAGATTTTGAAGCCCTAATTTAAAGTCCTGTTTACGGAATCTATCAAAATTTCTGGTCTTTTGTTGTTCAAACCCTTCAATTTTTGTTGGCTTTGATTTCAATTCCGCTATAGACCTAAGCCCTTTTGAAAAAGTTGTGTTCTTTTGAATTTTACTCGAACAGAGATGATTACATTGAGAACCCAGATGTAAAGGAACGATCTTTTTTTGACAAATAATGTGTTTTGTTTTTGTAGAAGTTTGATTATTATGGATGAAGATGGATTGAACAATCGAAATTGGGGATATTATGAGCCGTCTCAGTTCAGACCCAATTTAGGGTTTCAACTAATACCAAGTATCATAGACAGAAACGAGAAGCCATTTCTCACTTCTCAGAACCCAAACTTCATCACCCCTAATGGCTATAATGGTGGAAGCAGCAGTGTTATGTCGTTTCCGCGCGATTACTCTGTCTCTGATGCACCTTTCATGAGCTATAGTTGGTTAAACCAGCATAGAGATAGCAAGTTCTTTAGCAACTTACCTAATCCTTCAAATCATCACAACACTCTTCTTGTTCCAGAGACTTCTAGGGCTCATCCACCGATGCAGCTTTTGCAGACCGAGGTGTGCGAGGTTGATGAGTCTCTTAAGAGAAGGCATATCAGTGGTGGGCAGAGAGCTGGTGCTCCTAAGGCGAAGAAAGAGAAGAAGATGAAGGATAACAATGTCGCGAAAGTGCAGAGAGAGAGAAGTCCGTTGAGGAAGAGTATTGAGATGGTTATTAATGGGGTTTCTATGGATATTGGATGTTTACCAGTTCCCGTCTGCTCGTGTACCGGGACGCCTCAACCGTGCTACAGGTGGGGTTGCGGAGGATGGCAATCTGCGTGCTGTACTACCAATGTTTCGATGTATCCTTTGCCAATGAGCACTAAAAGGCGTGGTGCGAGGATTGCTGGAAGGAAAATGAGCCAAGGTGCTTTTAGGAAGGTTCTTGAGAAACTCTCTACTGATGGTTTCGATTTTTCGAATCCTATCGATTTGAAGTCTCATTGGGCTAAACATGGAACCAATAAGTTTGTCACCATCAGATAAACAAACAAAAAAAATCGAACCTTCCCTTTCGTTGTTGTGGGGTTTGTCCAACATTTTAGATCTTTGAATCAAATTTTTGCAATCTTAATGTTCAGTTTAGCTTCTATGATCTGAACTCGGAATCGAAAACTTGGTAATGTAATCTCAAAATGTACCTCTTTTTGAATTTTACGCAGATACAGGGTAAAAATGTGTGTTATGTACAGAACCAAAAAAACTCAAATCTCATCCAGATTGTTGTAAATGTCACTAGAAAGTAATCAAATCTGGCATCTTGTACTCAATATAAAGTGGTTGTGGTTGGTTCTTTACCATAAGAGGCATATGATTTTGATATTCATCTTCTTTACTATTGAAATACCGATAATCGTCTTCGAAAATCTCCCATTTCTCTGTGATGATCGTCTGCAGCTTCTTCGTGTTCTTCTCCAACACTACAATGGCTTTCTTTTCCTCTACTTCTTCTTCTTCTCCTTTCTTCGGCTTTGCCTTTTCTTCGATGTTACTGACGATTTTCTCGATTGCTTCTACTTCCTCCTCGGGTATCCTAACGAACTGAGGGGTTTCTCGCGCGTTAGAAACCCCAAAGTTCTTGCAGAACTCGAAATAGATGTCGAGATCTTCACCTTGAGACGTCGCCTTCTGGACGATCTTCAGAAGCGCGACGGCCTCTGTTTCGCCAGCTAATGGAAGGATTTTGAAAATGCAGCTGCAGATTCGACCGTAGATGTTAATACTCTCGATCACAATACAATCCATAGCTTCTAAGACCAACGTCTTCTTCATGTTATCAGCAATAGGACGGATCTGAAGAATCAAATCGAGAAGAGACTGAAGTTTCTGAATCCTATCAAGCTCTTGGATCACGGAATCGGCTTTCTCCGACGATCTCCTGTTTAAGCGGTGGCGGTGGATTTGATCTGATAAGAAGGAAGAGTAATGATGAAGGAAAGCGAAGTAAGCTCGGACGAAGATGTTGAATCCCCAAGTCTTGCTGAGACATGAATGACCATCGGTGAAATCAGAGAGATCAAAGGGAAGACGACGAATCTCTCCGCCGATGGAAGGAAGCTTACAACAGAGAACGCCGTGAAGAAGCATTAAGGATTTAAGGGCAACGATCCAGCTGCGCGTGTGGTTGACGCGAGAGGAGAGCGCGTTGACTAGAGTCTTGAGGTTGAGAGGAGAGGCACGGATCCATTTATAGACACGGTGAGCGTTTGAATAGTCGACGGAGGAAGAGTCGTGAGAGGTGGCGTGGATTATAGCTGCTTCGAGATCCGCGTTACGGTATGAGCTTCGCCGTGAGAATCCAACGGCTAATAAGCTTTTCCGGTCTTTTATTGCGGCGGCGGCTCGTTTCCACAGCTTCATCCTCCTCTTAGACCCTCTCTTCCTTCCTCTTCTCTCTCTCTCGCTCTTTTTTTCTTCTTCTCTGTGACTCTTTCTTCTTCTTCTTCCTCGAGAATCAAAAAAAGTCTTCGTCTTCTCTGTAAATCTTCTTTCTCTATTTTGAGTTCTTATTTCCTTTACCATCCGTTACAACCGTTGTAACCGCTTTGTTTTTCAAATTTTTTTTAATTAAATTAAAATAAAATAAAACCTGGCACGTTTGACATTCGTGTACCTCTCTGTGTTACACGGTGTCGTCACATGTGTGGATAGACCATCTAAACCGAACCGAAATCAAATAAAACATAGAAACAATAATCGAAAAGAACATAAACCGTTTGGTTTTGTTCTTTTTTTTTGTTTCATAATAACATAAAATCGTGCCTAAACCAGCCGAAATTTTATAAACCGGCTAGAGTAAAATTATATTCATTATCTAAAAAGCCAAATCCAATGCAAATCAAAAACACTATTTTAAAAATCAACTCAAAACCAGACCTTTAAGTAATAAAGGTCTTCATATCAAACCATTAAAATACAAATATCCGACCGAATCACTGGTTATTAACAAATTACCAATTATTGACAGTTTTTTTCCCGAATTTAACCGGTTTGATGATTGATTCGCGAGTTTTAGCATTGGAGCCGGACCACATTAATGACTGCGTCACAAGTTCACCTGTCTGACTAGATCGGTTCTTAAAACATTGCAAAAGCCGAAAAAACAAACAAACTGAAAACGGAACCAAAATCGGATTGAGCGTAAAAGGATTAAAATGTTGTGTGTTTATAAATGTGATTAATATCAATTCACATTTCTGTAGTCAAAAACAACAAAGAGTGAACTTGATTGAGACCTCTCTATATCGATTACGAAAACAAATTTGTTATGAGATCATTCTAAAAGTGAGATGCAAAGAGCAACACTCATGCCAAGCATCAACGATATCAAATGGCAAACACTGTTTTTAACCGTCGATTTCCCGGAGTTGTTCATTTCAGCAAGAACACCAGCAACAGCTATGTATATGAATCCTCCTGCTGTAAATCCCTGCAAAGTTTTCAAATCAAATATATTCAAAAATCATTTAGATGTGTTTAGTAGATTGAAGTAAATGCCAATATGTTTTTATTTACTACCTCAATCAACGATGACTGTCCCGGTTCATTTCCCCAGACCAAAACCTGTAGCGGCCGAGACAAAACATCACCAGAGTTAGTTCATTTTTCATTACTTATATAGAGTTTTTTCCAGGTTTTAAGATATTATAAAGACTTACCAATGCAGTTCCTGCAAGTGCGACGAGTGCAGAGAGGAAGTTGAAGAAGAGTGCTTTCGTTACAGTGAAGCCTGACCTCACTAGAATCCCAAAATCACCTATCTGCAAGTATGAATCTTTTAAGGGGTTAATTTGTTACTTTACACGTTTTCAAGTCTGTTTAGGAAATCGAGTAGGGACCTCTTGGGGAAGCTCGTGCGCAAGTAAGAACATGGTTCTTGACCATCCACCAACTGATCCATAGATGAGAAACGCACTTCCTAAAGCCATTCCATCAGTAAAATTGTGCTGCAACAACAAGAATAGCAAAAGTAAAACTAATCTTCTCAGATGAGGAATCTCATTATGCAGTCTTTCATAAGCCTGATCAAAGCTATTTCTTTGATAAATGACAAAGGAGCACGTACTTACAACACCATCAGAGAACAAGTTGAGGTAACCAAAGACTAGACTTGAATGCGGCTTCACTTGTTCTGGTTTGTCCAATTTTCCATCGGAAGTAATTTCCGCGCCTGAATCTGATTTATCAGCAGCATCACCAGCAGAAGTCTTTCTCTGCAATGAACAAACAAGTCAACAAGTCAAGAACCATAACAGGATGAATCCTACCTCGCGTTCAAGTAGCAGTTCACAGAACAGATGTTTGCATATAACAAACGAAATAGAAGCTTGTTGTTGAAAAAGGTGCCAAATTAAGTATGCTAAACCAAGCAAGAGACGGATTACATAGAACTTCTACCAATATTAATGTGTTCCAAGTTTTTATTCTTTGCTTGCTTCTTAAATTCAACTTAAACTCATCTGCCGCAAATAGAAATATTTACATAAAAGAGCTGGTTCTCACCTTACGGAGAGATCCATCTGAAGAGCCGCTAGAGACTTTCTCTGATAAATTTAAAATTTCATCAGAAGAACATTGTTGGTCTAAGTTGTTATCATCGACTTCATCCTTCAGTTTTTTACTGCCTGCATGGTTGTGGTGGTGATGGTGGCCCCATGTACTGGAACCAGACGAGTTTTCTTCGACATACCGCACCAACTTCTCCACAAGAAGGAAGATCACAATCCCAGCTGGACAATAAAGAATGATACTTAAAGTGTAAATTCTTTCAAACTATTTTGTTCAATAAACACAAGAGCCAGCGTTGTGATACTCACCGAGAACAGACAACCCAACAGACAAGTCTTGTATGGAATGTGAGTGCGACTGCGAATCCGAATGAGAATGATCATGATCATGATGGGCATGGTTCTCATGATGATCATTAGAGTGAGAGTGACCACCACCTGCCAAGTCATCAAAAATTCTGCACTTCAAAACATATCTCTTGGGTCCAGAATTGCAATCCACAATCGTAAATGAGAAGGTTTAAAACCAATTCATGGAACAATGCAGACAAAAAAGAAATGAGATAATGAGTGTCCATTACTGTACCAAAAGCATGAGGCAATTGGTGAAGAAAAGCATCCCCTAACATAGCTCCTGCCTGGTAAACAAATAAATAGAATTCATCAAGACAATTCGCAGTAATAACAGATCATATACACACATTTACAACTCATTAAATCGATAAAGTTGTGACGAAACGCTGTTTATAGAGATTGCTAAACCACCACCGCCAAAGAAAAGCAACTATAGTAACAAAAACAAATCACTTACCCCAAACAGAGCCAAGGCATCAACAAACCATTTTGATGGCTTCCCTTTAACTGTAAGTTGAAAACACAACAAATTACAAACGAAACAGCTAAAAAAGCTACTCTCATGAACACATTATAGCAAAATGAATCAACAAGAGAGATAATTTTTTCTCCATAGACAATCAAAAGCAAGGTTTTTTTTTTAAGTTCATAGGGATACAAAAATTGGCTTACCAAACATAACAGGAAGCAAAACAAGGCAGATGAGTGAAGCTAAGCTAACCAAAAGAGAGCATCCCAATGCATTGAGCCACAAAGCTACAAAATTAAGAAGCAAAACGATTTGCTAAGTAATAATAATTTGTAAAATCAAATTGATAAAAAAACATGAAGAATTTACCAAATCCAGAAAGACTTGAACTTGATTCGTGATCGTGATCATGATCATGATCATGAAGACAAGGCCCAAACCCACACAACCTCATATCTTCCTCCTCAGCTAATTCCTCCGGTAACTTCATCTCTTTTACAGTCGTTTTCACATGATGATGATGATGATCGTGATCGTGGTCGTGGTCATGGGAATGACTACATCCACCGCCATGATGATGCACGTGATTATCACGCGCCGGCGTTGACTGAGAAAACCCTGTTTCTACGCACAGATCCAGAAACAGTCCCAAAACCAGAATCGGAACAACGATTGTTCTAAGTAAGAATGACATCTGATTGATTGACCTAATGAAGAAATTGCTTCAAATGCAGTGAGACTGAGAGAGAGAATTGAGAGAGCTTAAGAGGAATTGCGATTTTTGCAGGTGCCTTCAATGGTGATGAAGCAGATGATGCAGAAGAAGAGAATTATAATTCCGACTATGATTCCGAAAGTGAGCACATCCATTTTTTTTTTGTGTAATTGTGAAAAATATTTTTTATAATTTGTGATTTTGGCCCTGTGTTTTGAAAATCATGTAGAAAAACCCTTTCCACTGGGATTTAGATTTAGCGAAGAAGACTCATCGCCGCCTTTTAGATGAAACCTTCCGGATGACCTGGAGGGTTCTCACTTTGGGTAACCAACAAACAACAACCAAAACCACTGGAAAGTGCCAAAATCGACATAAACTATTTTCACGGTGCTTTTTAATACATAAATTAAGATTCAGTGTGTTTTTCAACTTAAACTTATAAAATTTTCAAAAAATCAACATGAACTTTCATATGAGTGCTGAAATCAACTTTGACCAAAATAGTATTAGTCAAACTTTTGAGTCAGATGTCACATGGCATATTTCTGCTGAATTAGATGTCACGTGACATTTTTTCGCTGAGTCATCTGCCATATAGATTTTAAAAAGAATTTTTTTTTTTTTTGTTTGAAGTTTTATACAATGTTATGGATCTAATTTTTTTTTTTTACATTTATAATGGAGAATCGAAAACATCATTAACAGTTTAACCATCTTATCATTTATGTCGCCGCAATAAGCATAGGGTTAATAAGATGGTTAAACTGTTAATGATATTTTCGATTCTTTATTATAAATGTAAAAAAAAAATTAGATCCACAACATTGCGTAAAACTTTTTTTTAAAAAATATCACGTGGCATCTGACTCAGCAGAAATATGTCACTTAGCATCTGACTCAGCAGTTTGACTAATACTATTTTGGTCAAAGTTGATTTCAGCACTCATATGAAAGTTCAAGTTGATTTTTTGAAAATTTTGTAAGTTCAAGATGAAAAACGCACCGGATCTTAGTTCGTGTATAAAAAAAAACACCGTGAAAATAGTTCATGTTGATTTTGGTCATTTTTCACCAAAACAGCAAATGAGAATGACTAATTTTTTTTTTTTTTTTGTTAAGTAATCTCACGTTATTGAACTAATGATCTGTTAAATGTGTTCCTAAAACTCAGTGTTACTAAACATGAAATTTATGTAAAGTAAATTCAAAATTATTAAAAGTGTCAATGTTTAAGCCGACTTCCGAATTTCAAAAGTTTGCATAGTTTTTTTGTTTTGTTTTTTGTTTTGCAGCCATTTGCATAGTTTTTAAATTGGGAGAATTGGAAATAAAGGAGCTCTATCAATTTTATTGTCCATATATACCTTTTTTTTGTTCTAACAATTTTTTCCTAAACTACCCTTAATACTAAATAAATACCATTTAGAAAAAAAAAAACTCATACAAACATGCAGAAACACAACTTTAAAGAAGGTTTAAAGAATAAATTTTTTGATTTTATGCAGTTTTAAATAAGTTTTTAGAGGTTTTAAAGTTGTTCTGAAAAATTTAGAATATGTTTTCTAACGTTCTAAAAATATTAGATTGCATATTCTACCATTTGTACATATTCTGAAAAATTTAGAATATGTATTCTACCACTTGTACATGGTCTAGCAATTTTAGAATAGAATTTGTTCTAAAAGTTTTAGAATACGAAATTTTAAAAATTTTAGAATACATATTCTATCACTTGTACATGTTCTGCGGAAATTCTAAAAATTTTAGAATACATATTCTATCACTTATACATATTCTGCAAAAATTAGAATATGCATTCTATTATTTTTCTATTTTCTAAAAAATTTAGAATATACATTCTGGAAATATTAGATTATGTATTCTAGAAAATTTAGAATTTGGAAAAAATAAAGTAACTGCATTTAAAAATAAAGAAAGTAAATATTTAAATTTTAGAATATTATATATATTTGTTAGGTATTTAAAATTCGTATTAATTGAAAAAAAAAAATTGACGAAAAAAAAAAATTGACGAAAAAAAAATAAATGATCCGATTTTTTTTTTTTAAATAAAACATATTATTAAGTAAAAAACCTAATAATGTTGTCGTCTTCTTCTTCTTCTTCTCCTTGTCCATTATTGTGGTCGTCTTCTTCTTCTCTTTTGGACAGACTTCTAGAAAAGTTTTTTTTTCAAAGATTATGCTTCAAATTTACGTTACTTGTGGTTTATGGAGATTGTGTGATAAGAAGGAGTGGAGATTTATAGTTGATGAAGAAAAACGTGGAAGATTAGTTACTTTACAATCCACTACATCTCTTGAAGAGTTGAAGTTGATGGTTCGAGAAGACTATGGAATAGAACATAGTGTAGTTGATGTGGAATTCAGTTATTTATCCATAGATGTTAGTGTTGATGCCCCTCCTATTGTTATGATGAATGATAGACAGCTGAAAATTTTTGTTGCCTATTTGAAAAGGAACAATAACATACGGTTGTGTGTGACGTTCAAAGGTAGAGTTGATGATCCTAAAAGTAAAGGCCATTCTGATTTGAATAAGGAGCGAAGCTATGATGCTAAGGAGGCAAGTGATGATGGTAATGAGAGACACAATGATAGTAGGCATGAATATGGTGATGGTGATGTGCGTGGAAAACCAGCTGTTCTGGAGAAAGAAAATAAACCGACTTATCATGATGCTAAGGTCGTTGATGGTCTTGTAACCACGTTGGTAGAATCAATGGTAAATGAGGGGAACTATTTCAAAAGTAAGGAAGTTTTACAAGCAACTATGGAAATGTATGCGATGAAGTATAACTGTGACTACAGGGTTACAAAATCTGATACGAGATGGTGGTCAATACGCTGCATAGATCTTGTTTGCAGATGGAGTCTTCGTGCTCAATGTTTAGATCAGTCAACATATTTCAGAATCAACAAGTATGTGGGCGAGCATACATGTGCTCCTTCGAGAAAAAAAAAAATTTGTAGGACACCTTCAGCAAGAACAATTGGACATCTCATTATGCATAATTATGAGGGTGTCAAGGGAGGCCTAAACCGAACGATATCATTACTATCATTCACACACAGTGGGGATGCAAACTAACTTATTCCCAAGCTTGGGAGTCTCGTGAGTATGCAGTTAACGAAGTTAGAGGTATTCCGGAGAAAAGTTTTGCTAAGATACCGAAGTACTTGTATATGCTTAAAGCAGCAAATCCTGGTACGTTTACAAATTATGAAACTGATTGCAATGGTAGATTCAAATATCTATTTATTTCTTTTGGTCAATCAATAAGAGGATTCTACAAGTCAATTCGGAAAGTTATTGTAGTTGATGGAACGTTTTTGAAGAGCAAATACAAAGGAGTTCTACTAGTAGCTACATCTGTAGATGGTAACTCTAATTTATATCCGATTGCTTTTGGAATTGCTGATTCTGAGAATGATAGTTCGTGGGAGTGGTTTTTCTCGCAACTAAAGAATGTTATAGAGGATGATGAAGGTTTAGCATTTGTGTCAGATAGACATCTGTCGATTTGTAAATCAATTGAAAAAATCTATCCATTGGCTAGACATGGTATTTGCATCCACCACTTGATTACTAATGTGATTACATATTACAAGGGAAGTGGTGTGGCTGGTTTGGTTGCAAAAGCATCAAAAGCTTATAGAGTTGCAGAGTTTGAGAAAAAATTCAAGCAAATTTGCAACATCAGTCCTGCGATTGGAGATTATCTAGAGGATGCTAATGTGACACAATGGGCTCGATGTCATTTTCCTGGATACAAATACGACATTAACACCAACAATCCTGCTGAAGCTATCAATTCTGCTTTGAGATCACCTAGAGAGTATCCAGTAATTCCTTTGTTAGACACCATCAGAGAAATGTTAACACGATGGTTTTACGAGCGAAGAGTAAAAAGTGGGAAGCATAAAAATCCTTTAACCATTGACGTGGAGAAAAAGATTTCTAGAAGAATAGAGAAAGGTAAAACTTTTGAAAGTTATCCAATTACCAGAACCCGTTTACAGGTTAAAGGTAACGGAGTAGACTACGTTGTCGACTTAGAAGAAAGAACATGTTCTTGTGGAAAGTTTCAGATTGGAAAAATTCCTTGCCGACATGCTATAAAAGCGTCCCTTGATATAGGAAAGGATCTATATACATATGTTGATGATGTGTATACCACTACTGCATGGAGATCATTATACGAGGAATCTATTAATCCTATAGGTGTTCATGAAGAAGAATGGCGTGTCCCAGAAGATGTTGAAGCTGCAAAAGTTATACCACCTCAAACAAGAAGACAACCTGGAAGACCGAAAAAACGAAGACATGAAACAGTTGAAGACAAGATAAGATCATCACAAGGATCACAAGTATCAAAAAGACACAAGTGTAGCCGTTGTGGTAAAGAAGGACATAACATAACGACATGTGATATAGTGATATAGTATGGTTAGTGCAACTATATTTTTTTTAATTGCTTAACTTATTAATCCAATTTTATTTACTTTATTTTTTTTTCTTTCAGGATTGTGTTGCTACTATCATCATTCTGCGTTGAAGGATCATATTTCATGGATATGTTTACTTTCTACTTTCACTTGTTAAGACAAACAAGCACATTTTAGTCTTAAATTTCTTTCCATTTTATATTTTATTCCCGTTAGAGATGATGGAAGTTGTTGCACTATTTTAAGTTTTGTTTTTCTTGAATTCAAACTGTTAACTCTGGTGGAATTTCTTTTATATTCATGTTCTTTCATTGTTTTTTTGTTTAATTGTTATTGATATCTTGATTCGTTCTGAACTGTTCTGCTAATTTGGTCATAACTTTAAAACCAGAAACCTGAATCTTGATCTGCTTTTTTCTATGGCTTCGTATGGCTGTGGTTGATGTTTACACAAAATTTTAGAATTTTCTGGGTTGTTTTTCTATCACGTTGATCCTCTGCATCAAGACAGCAACGAGATGGTTCATGGTTTGGCTCTGTGTTGGGAGTCACATTTTAGTCTTCATTTTCTTTGGTTACAGACTTCCGATTTTAGCTCTGAAAGGTGTTCTGAAAACTTGAGAGTGAGATCTTTCCAAAGATATAAAAATCGTTATTTTTTTCCTTATGGTGTGATGGGAAATTTCTCTCAAAATTGACTGTTTGCAGCATTTTTATCGTTCTGAACTGTTCTGGTAATTTGGTCATAACTTTAAAACCAGAAACCTGATCTGCTTTTTTCTATGGCTTCGTATGGCTATTGTTAATGTTTACACAACATTTTAGAATTTTCTGGGTTGTTTTGCTATCACGTTGATCCTCTGCATCAAGACAGCTATGAGAACGTATGTGGTATACATCATTGCAAAAAAGATATCAAATACCAAAAAAAGTAAACTAAAAACTACAAATTCGGTGAAACCAGTAAAGAACAACCATTTAATGAAGAATCATAATGAAAACTAACACTAGGAGATAATCAAAATACGTGAGAAGATTTGAAAGAGAGTAAAAAATATCAGGCAAGGTCTACAAAATCGGAAGATAATTCTGGAGGTTCAAACTTCTTCATTCTTTCAATTAACACTGGATCGCTTGCTGCTTCCCAAAGACCAACTGCAAGCTTGTAACGCGCTTCATCATCTGTCCATTTCTCTATATCCGAACTGAAATCATCTTTGCAATTGAGCCCTGTAATCGCATGAAACTCTTGCATCAAAAATCTGAGTGGCTTCTTTCCAAACACAAACCACATCTCATCTTTTGTCTTTGTCACCAACTGCCTAGTCAACATGCTATGTATCAACCGACCCGAATACCCTAGACTATTTTCGTGGAGCGCAAATATAGGTGCAAAGACTGGATCTTTCTGCACTATAGCATATTCTAGAGGCAATGCTTCCTTCATTTTGGTGAGGATAGACATTCTGCATGAATTGTTTATCTTATCGACTTGTGGCTCATTTCCTTGTATGAAAAGACGTTGTGGATACTTCTTTTCCATGCATGCACAACTAATTGAAGATAAACAATATTACACATAGTCTGGTTTGTTACTGAGTGTGGTTATAAAAAATAACTAATCAAAGTGAAGCATTATATCATCACCTGAAAGTGTCGGATTTTATCTTCTTTGCTAACCAATTTCTGGATTTTCTTTTTGATGACTGATCCTATTAACAACAGACACACAAAGAAAGAAATAAGGACATGAAATATACAGGAGAACCATTCCTAAATGTTGTCACCAGCATCAGTCGTAGAATACCAAACTAATCAAAACCCAACAAGGGAAAAGAAATAAACATCAATCTGAAGATAAAAGTCATATCTTAGTAGTTACCTCCACTTCCAAAGGATAGGGCGCTGAAGGAGTGTAAAGAAAAGGATTACAAAGTCGTCAAAATCGAAACACACATACCTAATCCACCTCTGATTACATAACAAAGCTGTGAAGAGTTGAAAGCTTAATAGATACCAAAAATTTTCGCACCACACTCAAATACATCGAAATTGCTTTTAAGAGAAACCTATATTGCTCTTTACGAAGAAAGATGTTACTTACCGAACTCGAATGAAGGCGAGAGTGACAAAAAACTTGGTGTCGTTGCCTAAGAACTGGAACCCTAAAACCCATAGATTGATTCTAAGAATTGGTAATTTATCAATCAAAAGCTTCAATGAGGACAAGGAAGAAGGAAGAAGCTTCGATGAGGACAAGAAAGAAGGAAGAAGCTTCGATGAGGAGAAGAAAAAAAATTGAAGATAACAAAATTAATGATTTTCTGATTTTCTTATATAGATTTTTAATGAATTATATTAAAAAAGTGAAGTCTCTTTATGAATTAGAGGATTTAGATTTTATGATTTAATTGAAAGTTTTTAAAAAATGAGGGTAAAATAGGATTTTATATTTCAAAAAAATTAATACACTAAAAAATTAAAACAAAAGTATAGATGGACAAAAAAAATTTAAAAATTTCTTTATTTCTAATTTTCCCTTTTAAATTTTAATCGAGTTTCAAACAATGTAAAATTTTGGACGCTTAAAAAGTTGTGTTAAATTTTAATGTATGCATGAAAGCACCCATCGTCACACGAAGGAATCAGAGGATACAACTCCTAAAACCAAGGTCTAATGTCCATTTCCTTTGCATATTTCAAGGCAAAAACACAAATTCTCTTCTAACATCCACAAATCACTACCCACCAACAAAATAAAAAAAGAAACAAAACCCCAAAACAAGATCAAGAAAAAAAAAGAAAAAAAAAAAGACAAGAGTTGGTAATATCTTCTTTCTTTAGAGAAAGTAAGAAAGAAAAAAATGGCAACAATGAAAATACCAATGACGGTACCTTCACCTCGAGTCGATGCTGACCAGCTCTTTAAGGCCTTCAAAGGTATATATTATATTATACGTATTCACTTTTTATTGTTAACTTGTTTTGTTACATTTAATTATTTAAATTAAAAATCTTGAGCAATTTCTAGGACGAGGTTGCGATACTTCTGTGATCATTAACATCTTAGCTCATCGCAATGCAACACAACGAGCTCTAATCGAACAAGAATTCGAAACCAAATTCTCAGACGACCTACGTAAACGTCTCCAATCCGAGCTTCACGGTCATCTCAAGGTCTCAAATCCTTACCTATAACAAGAATCATTTATTCATGAACAAAATCTTAAAAACGTTTTTGGTTGATTTCAGAAAGCGGTTCTTCTATGGATGCCTGAAGCAGTGGAGCGAGACGCTTCAATACTGAAACATGCTTTAAGAGGAGCCGTGACTGATCACAAAGCCGTCGCTGAGATTATATGTACACGATCTGGCTCTCAGCTTCGACAGATCAAACAAGTTTATTATAACACTTTTGGTGCCAAACTCGAACAAGACATTGAATCTGAAGCTTCAGGCAATCACAAAAGAGTATTGTCTTTTTATCTCTATTTGATCAATGTTTTTTTTATTGAGATGATAATTAGTAATAGACATTGACATGTATCTATGTAATAATAATAGGTTTTGCTTGCGTATTTGAACACTACAAGATATGAAGGACCAGAGATTGATAATGTGAGTGTAGAGAACGATGTTAGGGTTCTCAAGAAAGCGGTTGCAAGGAAACATAAATCTGATGACCAGACGTTGATTCAGATATTTACAGACCGAAGCAGGACTCATTTAGTTGCTGTTAGATCTACTTACCGTTCCATGTTTGGCAAAGAACTTGGAAAGGTAATTAATAATCTAAGAATCAGAAACTTCTTGCTCAAGAAATTTATACGAAATTTTCTTCCAATCTTGAATAGGCTATAAGAGATGAGACCCGCGGGAACTTCGAGCATGTTCTTTTGACGATTCTACAATGTGCTGAGAACTCTTGTTTCTATTTCGCAAAGGTAAATGTAACTTGGATGTTTCTTATAACCACAAGGGAAAAGGGTTTTGATTTCGAGCTTATAAACTGAATGCGCAGGCGCTGAGAAAGTCGATGAAAGGATTAGGAACAGATGACACTGCGTTGATAAGACTAGTGGTGACGAGAGCAGAGGTGGATATGCATTTCATAACCTCAGAGTACCGCAAAAGATACAAGAAGACATTGTACAATGCTGTTCATTCTGATACAACTGGTCATTACAGGACTTTTCTCCTCTCTCTTTTAGGCCCTAACGTTTGATCTTCTACATGCATCCACTCACAAAGATACACTTTGATTCTACTAATATGTATCTGCATCTTGCAACAATCTTGAAGGGATATTATAATACGTTTATATGTAAATTTCAATCAAAAAGTTGAGGAATGAAACAGAAGATCAAAGGCAATTAAAACTATAAAAATCCAATAGCATATCAAACAAAGAAGTTGTGCTTTGAAGCCAAAAGATATTACATCAAAGTTGTTTAAAGTACTAAATATATCAGAAACTCATGATTATTTTTTAATCCGATTCGACTGTGTGTATAGTTTGATAAGTTTTCCATTGAGGCAAGGATGATAACAGCTCATTCATTAACTTACAGCTATATTCTTCCCAAGAGGTAATCGCGGTAGATATATCCGCCAAGTCGAGTGAATCCTTCCGATCCTCACTAGAGCAAGAATATCCAAAAATTGTGGTTACAAGGTCCTCATCTGCCAGGAAAACTGATTTCAGGGCATTGATAGTTTCCAACTGAGGTTGGGACATAGCTTTCACCTCTTCTACTGTGTCATTTTCGACATTTGATGTTTTGTGTTCAGAAGCTTTCCAATGGTTGAACTGAACAA
Organism: Barbarea vulgaris; assembly: GCA_963667165.1. Classification (NCBI taxonomy): domain Eukaryota; kingdom Viridiplantae; phylum Streptophyta; class Magnoliopsida; order Brassicales; family Brassicaceae; genus Barbarea; species Barbarea vulgaris. The sequence continues at coordinate 6,317,513 of OY763887.1, forward strand.
CCTATTATATATGATGAAGGAAAGCCAGTTTAACAGGAAATTAAGTATAGCTGAACACAGAGTTATGTAGATGAGTTACCAAAAACACTAATCAACGACCTGTGCAATGTAACTCAAGGCCTTGAAGAAACTCATGTAAAGGTCAGGTTAACATATGATAAGAGAAAGTACCTGAAGAGCATGAAGAATGTTGGCAAATTTTCGGGTAAGCAACTCTCCTCCTTTAGCTAATTGAAGTGGCCCCATGAGTTGTTCAGAGGCATCCGTAGATTGATCTTCGCCTTGTAAGTTATGTACGTCGAAACCAAGAAGATGTAACCTTGCAACACATATATCAAAACCTATGTTTTGATTAGCATCTTGATGAGGACAGAACCGATACATGTTAGTGGATGCAGGTAAAGGGAGGCAAAATCCATGTAATGTGCACTGAGAAAGACGGGAAAGAAGCTTGGAATCTTCGTCATGAGATGAATCGCGGCTAAACCAGAGTGCAAGAGTCAATCTTTCTCCATCTGTTACCTGTAAGCTTCCCATTAGTAACTTCTTTTAACTTACATCTACATGTGAAGCCTATATGAAGGAGGCAAACCTCATCAACGGAATGAATATTCCGGTCATCAGCTGTGTACATGATAACATCCTGGTCAAGACACACAAACTCATTATTCAATCTTAAGAGTAGTAACCATTGAGCCAACTCAAAAAGGACAATACTTACTCCAGCCGAGGGAGCCACGGTTGGTGGTTCCCCGCATTGAAAACGAAAAAGCCCGCCTTTGAAGTCTTTCTCGTAACTATTCAAGTAACAAACTGCCTTGAAAACAACTAAAAACCAAAGTCACATATATACATACACATAAACCTCAAATCAAAAATGAAGGTAGATTGCAAAATCACCAACCGCGAAATCCCGTTGTTTGAGATATGGTCTGTTATCATCACTATGCCACCCAATGCTAGCTCCTCTACACCAACTGATGATTCAAAACCAAACAAACAAAATTAAAAAAAAAAAAAAATCATTTTTTGCTAGCTTTTTCTAATTAGAAAGGGGGAAGAAACAAAAACTACAACTAACCTAATTAAACCAGTGAATTCAATAAAGAGCTCATACTCACACCCAAATGTTTCCTCCATTTTCTCCTTCAACCTTTCTGTTACTCAACACAACCAATTCAAATGTCACTTGTCATACGTAGCAACAGTGCGACAACAGAGACATAAAACAATAGTGGAATCTGGAAAATGTAAAGAGAAGTGACCTCGAATGGAGACGAAAGGGATGATAAGGTGAGGAGAATTAGTAGCGATAAGGTGAGAGAGCGTTGTAGAGAAGACATTGGGTCTGTACCCAACCGTACTACAACTCTTGTGTATGAACTCTAGATCCTACTTTATACCTCAAATCAAAACCACATGATTAGACCAATCTTCACGACCAGACACAAAATTAATCAATAAAAAGGAACAACCTTGCACTCTTCCGGCGATAGAAATGTTTGCAGAATCAGCCGAGGGTGCTCTCCCGACATGAGTCTAAGGTTTTTTTTTTTTTTTTTTTTTTTTTGAAGTTTGATTCCGACAAAACAAGATCTCTTGTCACTCGTCAGTTGTGCTGTATACCGAACATAAAATAAAAGACTTACAGTTTAATTTCGATAATAATTTTGGTTAAATTTACAAAAAAAAAAAAAAATTGGTTGTTCCGAACCGAACCGGTTACCGAATTAAATCTATATTTCAACCGACCGGTTTTCAACTCACTTTCCTACCGACTAGTCCAACAAACAGTTGACTACCTAAAATGTCTCTTAATCCAATGATCTAAAGTCTAAACACATTTCTTAAACAGTAATTAACAGTAATCACATTTGTCTCTATTTTGACTTTTGAGTGGTGTGTGAGAGAAAGAAACACAAACCCTAGATTTCATCTTACAACTTTCTTCTATCTCTCAGTCTTGGTACCGAACACTTCGGAATCAACGACGATGTCTTCACCTGAATCTCCCTCCGCCTCCGACTCAAGCACACCGCTTCTCCGTTCACGGCAAGCTTCACCACGTCGTCCTCCTCCTGTAATCGCGGTGTTGTTAGGTCGAGCTACGGGACAACGAGGACCTTCGATGTTGGTTAGAGAGACAGCTGCGCAAGAGCTTGAAGAGCGACGAGCTGATTGGGGTTACTCGAAACCTATTGTGGCTCTTGATATGCTTTGGAACACAGCTTTTGTGGTTGTTGCGATTGTGATGCTTTTGATTTCTAAAGAAGAGAAGCCTAATGTTCCGATTAGGATTTGGATCTGTGGTTATGCGATTCAGTGTCTTGTTCATGTGGTTCTTGTGTGGCTTGAGTTTAAGAAGAGGAACGCTAGCCGGAGAGCTGGAGATTTGGAAGCTCCTCAAGCTTCTGTTAGTCATGATAGTGAGGATGAGGATGGTGATGAGAGGATCTTGAGGTTAAGTCTCTTTACGTTTTGAATGAGATGTTTGATTGCAACAAATGTCTTAACAAAATTTGGTTTCTTGAATTTTGTGATTGAGGGTTTTGATTGCATTCTTGTTTTTTTTTATTTATTAGTTTTAGCATGATTACTTGCTTTTAGTGTATATGTCATAAGGGCAGATCCTAAAGAAGAACCAAATTCTGAACTTTTATCGTCAATTTGATGGAACTCTGATATGTGTTGTGATCAAGGAAGCTAGTGGGGAGAGGAAGGGCCAGGCCTGTTGTTTTCTATTATCTTGAAAGTCTTCAACTATTGTTCTGCATAAGTTATTTACTAATGATTTTTCACAATTGATTTTTTCAGCACTAAGACTTGTGAATCAATGAACACGATCATATCGTTTATCTGGTGGATTATTGGTTTCTACTGGCTTGTATCTGGTGGTGATATCCTTCTTCAATACGCATCGCATTTGTACTGGTATGGCTTTTGATCTGTGATCTTTATGTTTCCTTTTTTTCTTCTAGCTGAATGGCAAATGATATCATCATGTTTATTAATGCTTGCAGGTTAGCCTTTGTTTTCTTGGCATTCGATGTGTTCTTCGCTATCTTTTGCGTTGTGCTGGCATGTCTTATCGGAATCGCCCTCTGTTGCTGCCTCCCTTGTATTATTGCTCTTCTTTACGCTGTTGCCGGGCAGGTAATGCCGTTTTGGCTCAAATACAAATTGAGTTTACCTTTGGAAGAAATGAAATTAATAGACGGCCTTTATTTATGTGTGTTTCAGGAGGGTGCATCAGAAGCAGATCTTAGCATCCTTCCCAAGTACAGGTTTCAGATGATGAACAATGGTGACAAGCAAAGTGACGGTGGTGGGAAAATGATACCTGTCGAGGCAGGCACTGAGTATTCGGGAAACGAACGCGAGCTTCTTCCCGAAGATGCTGTAAGTTGTTGTTGTTATCATGTGGATGGTTTTAATTAGATGAAAATTCAGAGCTTTTATGTAATGGGGGATTTTTTTTTTTTTTTTTTTTGTGTAGGACTGTTGTATATGTCTGAGTTCATATGAAGATGGAACAGAGCTGGTCTCACTTCCTTGCAACCACCATTTTCATTCCACGTGCATCTCGAAATGGCTGAAAATGAATGCGACATGTCCACTGTGCAAGTTTAATATACTCAAAGGTAATGATCAGGAATGAAATAAAACAGAGGAAACTTTTTTCATCCTTTTATGTTGTTGTGTATAGAGAGAGTAGAGAAAAAGAAAAATGATTCTGTCGTTTTTGTAAGTCATAAAGACAAATTGTTTCTTTGTTGTCATTTCCTTAATTTTATTAAATATAATATATAAATATTCATTATGTCGCTAACCACGTCTAAGCTGTGACCATGGTCATGCCCTCCCAGGGCTCCCAAGGTTGGAGAATTGATGGTAATTTGGTGACTTTAGTGTATATTATTGCAAATGAGTACAAATTATGTAAGTATATTTTAACAAAATTCATTTGTTAATCGTAGACGTAAACTTTAAAAGGAAATAAAAAATTATTGTTTTGGATTTGGTGTTTACGTTTGCATTTTCCAAAAATGTTGTATAAGAAAACTATAGTATTAATACATAAAAAAAAATATGTATCATGTAAACAAACGTAAATGTAGAAAATATATATTCGAAGCAATCAATACCCATCTCTGGCATCTTGGTCCAGCATCAAATTGCATAGGTTGAAAACTTGGGTTCTCTCTCTGGACGTCAAAGACAAAAATAAAGAGCATCAGTTTTGGTTTTTGACGGTTGTCGGGAAAATAAGTATATTTGAATTTGGCCACTTGGACAAGTTTTATGCGAATCATAAGCAAATACGTGGAAGTCATCATGGAACACAAAAGAGGTGTTTTTGTGAGCAGGACAAATCTCTAAGCTGAAGCAGAAGTCTGTGGCTAGACAGACATCGACTTGAACGTTAGACCATACTTATGAACAGTTGAGGTAGACGCGTCATATTGTGATTGGATACTTAGGCTTCGAATGGATGCGGATAGAGCGGATAAAACTGTTTGTGGTTTGAACCGGTTTTAATTCACCATTCATTAGTTTGTCTATAATGGTGCGGTTGGAAAAAAAAAATGCGGACGTGAACCAACTACGAACTGCTTTTACAAAAAAAATAAAAAACTTAGGTTTTATCGGTAACAATGCATAATTGCTTAATAGCATAATTGCACAATAAAAAATTGCAGAATGCAGAATAAAAAATTGCATTAAATTTTTTTTATATGATTGGATAAAACTTGCAGAATGATATATTAGAATAAATCACTAAAAACATGCATATTTGCATAATGAATTTTTATTTGTATTTTTTTAGGCAAAAAATAAATCATGCGTTTTTGTCTAATTGTCTATTATTAGGCAATTTTTTGTGATTGGTAAAAAAGTTGCATAAACACATTAAAAAACGTAATTAGGCGATTATGCATTTTTTTACCAATCAAAGCCTAGTCTGCAACAAATAGTGATCCGTCCCAAAATTTAAATGGTCTAATTTGTCAATGGTTTAGTCCATTTCATCCGCACTATCCATTTAAAAATTTAGTAAAGTAAATAAATTAAAAATAAAAAGTCTAAAAGAGAAGATATAAAAAAGTAAAGCTTAATAAGAGTAAATGAGAGTAATTATTTTTCTACATGATAGAGTACATTAATCCTTTTTTTTTCAGCAGAAAGTTTTAATCTATGTTTATTATTTGATTGGTACAGAAAGAGAAGATGTGGAGTAATTATTTTTCTACCTTAGGTTGTTACTCTGACTTGTACGGTGTATCACATTCCTAATATTTTTGCTAGCATAAGATGTTACTGGAAGTGGGTCTTATACCATAGCTCACGTAGCCACTATGATCCTAGAGTCTTATAGTAGTAGAGCCACTACAAGTTCATGTATTTGTAGAAAACTTAATTTCAATTTAAATTATTTAAAATGATATCGTTATCGGAGAATAAAAAATAAAATAAAATCGGTTTCGTTGAAGAACAAAAAAAATTATATTATTTAATTCATTTCTTTTTGTATATACAATATTAATCAACATATGGTGATAAAACTGTATAGGAGTCAACGAGAACTGTTAGTCTACTGGCTTAACATGCCATGTCACCAATCCAGTAGTCTGGGTTTAAATCTGCTTATGTGGGAGTTAAAAATTCTTCTTCTAGTGAAGATTTGGGCTAAGTAGGCCGGTCCGTTGTGTCCTACAGGAAAAAAAAACAAAAAATCTAAAATTGTATAGAAGTCAAGTTAAAAAAATGGCAATAAAAATCCAAAAAAGAGAAAAACACAAATTATTTATTATATACCTTTAGAAAAGAAATCTCAACCCATTAGACAATGCACACGTATTTAACAAAAAAAAAAAAAACAATTAATAACACGTTCCCTCCAGCATCTCTTTGACTAAATCACACTTTTTCTCACTAATCACTTACCACTAAGCTTCTTAACCAAGTTAATTAAATTTAACTATATCCACCTATATGCATATATATATATATATCACCATTTTTACTATATAAACAACCAAAATAAACCAATGATACGTAATTAAGTGGTTAATCAAGTGAAAAGTTTATTAATTAACGTCTAATCCAAATCTTCTTCTCCCTTGTCTTGTCAAAATAGTATTGACTCAATAGAAAACAACAGTTTTTTCCATCATTATTATAAAAAAAAAAAAACGAAAGATCTCATTCTCTCTCTAGGCTACAATCACTCTCTGTATCTGTAAGACTCTGATTTGAAAACCAGAGAGAGAGAGAGAGAGCATTTGGATCCCGAAGAACACTCGCCGTTGTCTTCTCACTTCTCTTTACAAATCTGCATTATTAAGCTTTTTTTCCGGTGAGCGCATTTTGGATCTTGTGAGGAATTTGGATGTGTTGTTGTTGAAAGGATTCAGATCGGAGTCGGAGATGTCAGATGTTTCAACTGACGGTGGTTTGTTATCGTCGGAGCAAGCTAATACGACGGTTGCGATTCCAACGCCGTATCCGTCTTTAACGGTGTCGGCGTCTTATAAAGAGACTAGTAGTAGCGGTGGCGGTGGCGGTGGCGGAGGGAAAAACTCGGCGAGGAGGAAACCGATTAGGCCTAGCTTTGATGCTGCCGCCGATAATGAGTTTATAACTTTGCTTCATGGTTCGGATCCAGTGAAGGTTGAGCTTAATCGGCTTGAGAATGAAGTTAGAGGTTCGATTACAAAAAAAAAATAATGCTGCTGGATCTAGTGTTGATTCAGATCTGATTTTTTTTGGTTTCTTAACTTCGTTTTTCAATTCGTAGATAAGGATCGAGAATTAGGTGAAGCACTTGCTGAGATCAAAGCTTTGAGGTTATCTGAAAGGCAAAGAGAGAAAGCTGTTGAAGAGGTGTGTGTGTGTGTGTGTGTGTGTGTGTTGAGGATTCTAATTTTACTATTTTTGGAAGATTTGATTTAGGTTAAGATTAGTTTATGGCAATGTTATTAATAGAAAGATTCAGAGCTTTTAGTTTTTCATCAATGAAACTATATTAATATCATGTGTAGCTTCGAGTTCTTTTTTTTTAAGCTGACTTTGTTTACATTATTATGTTCTTTGGGAATTGTAGCTTACTGATGAGCTTACTAAGTTGGATGGGAAGCTCAAGTTAACTGAATCGCTTCTCGAAACCAAAGTAATGTGTCTAAATCTCCCTTTCTTAACTTCAATTTATGTTTCATTTTGTTGGAATATCTAATTTATCAATTACGGTTTCAGAATCTAGAAATCAGGAAGATTAATGAGGAAAAGAAAGCCTCTATGGCTGCTCAGTTTGCTGCTGAAGCGACTTTAAGAAGGGTTCATGCTGCTCAAAAAGATGATGATATGCCTCCTATTGAAGCTATTCTAGCTCCGTTAGAAGCTGAACTTAAGCTTGCGCGTTCTGAGGTATTTTTTTATCATTTTTGAAGTCCAATGTGCTTTCGACTTGTATATCAGAGATTTTGATCATTTGCAATGTTAATGCGATAGATTGGGAAGCTTCAAGAAGATAACAGAGCCTTGGATCGTCTTACTAAATCAAAAGAAGCGGCTTTACTTGATGCTGAGAGGACTGTTCAAACTGCTCTGGCAAAAGCTGCCTTAGTTGATGATCTTCAAAATAAGAACCAAGAGTTGATGAAACAAATAGAAATCTGTCAGGTGCTGTACTCACCATCCTAGTTAATCAGGCTTTGGGTCACGCATTGTTTGTCAACGATCTATTATCTCTGAACTATCTATTATATAATCTTTGGTTTTAGGAAGAAAACAAAATTCTGGACAAAATGCACAGGCAAAAGGTTGCTGAAGTTGAAAAGCTTACTCAGACTGTGCGGGAGCTGGAAGAGGCTGTTCTTGCTGGTGGTGCTGCTGCAAATGCCGTGAGGGATTACCAGCGAAAGTTTCAAGAGATGAATGTAATTAAATACACTTCATAAGATGACAGAAAAAGAAGATTAGCTTCTTTCTCACAGAATTCCGCACTGATAAAGGAATATTTCCTTGCTCTGCTTTCCAGGAAGAACGAAAAACTCTTGACCGGGAACTTGCGCGTGCAAAGGTCACAGCAAACAGAGTTGCGACGGTAGTTGCAAATGAATGGAAAGATGGTAATGATAAAGTGATGCCTGTGAAGCAATGGCTTGAAGAAAGAAGGTTTCTACAGGTTCACTTTGATATGATTGTCCTTCTCCAAAATTCTTGGAATGTAGATTCTTTGCAGTGAAAAGGGCACAACCTTACGTTCTTAACTCTTAACTCTCTTCTTGCAGGGAGAAATGCAGCAACTCCGTGATAAGCTTGCCATAGCAGATCGAGCTGCGAAATCTGAAGCACAACTAAAAGTATTTATCTTATTCATGCTTTAGTCATCTTCCTAAATTTGATCTTGTTTATCTGAACTAAAAAAGTAAACTATTTCTTTGTACAAATTCAAGGACAAGTTTCAACTACGCCTTAAAGTTCTTGAGGAAACACTGAGAGGCACCTCAAGCATCAGCATAAGGAACACACCCGAGGGAAGAAGCATAAGTAATGGACCCTCTCGCAGGCAGTCACTCGGTGGAGCAGATAATTTACAAAAGTTCACGTCGAATGGCTTTTTGTCAAAGAAAACTCCAATGAGAAATTCTTTTTCTTCTAATTCCACCTCGGTATTGAAGAATGCTAAAGGAACATCTAAGTCATTTGATGGAGGCACAAGATCATTGGATAGGGGCAAATCACTCTTAAACGGACCTGGGAATTATTCATTCAACAAGGCTTGTGACGAAACCAAAGAACCAGAGTCACCTGATGCCTGGAAAGACAATTCAGAGGAGAAGCCACCAAGTGAACTCCCTGCACCAACAACAGAAGACAATGTCCCAGGGGTTTTGTACGATTTACTACAGAAGGAAGTAGTAGCCTTGAGAAAATCTTCGCATGAGAAAGATCAAAGCCTCAAAGACAAGGATGATGCTATAGAGGTAAAAATTTCTGAATAATGCCATATAAAATGTTAGGAAAGAGACATGCTCGTAATCGAAGTATTGATAAATTACTTTTTTTTTTTGTAGATGTTAGCAAAAAAAGTTGAAACTTTAACAAAGGCAATGGAGGTTGAAGCGAAGAAGATGAGAAGGGAAGTAGCTGCAATGGAGAAAGAGGTTGCTGCGATGCGTGTGGATAAAGATCAAGATAACAGAGCTAGAAGATCTTCTTCAAACACCAAGCCCTCATCCAACACCGCTCAGATTCTTGCTGGAAGGTATTATCTAGCAATGTCGAATATCACTTTTGTCCATTTCTACAACCAGTTGTATAAAAAAACAGACTAAACTTGGTTCCTCTGAAATTTTGCAGAGCTGCTGGACGAAGTGGGTTAACGAGGAGTACACAATGAGATGAGGAAGGAGGAGACTGGTTCGTATGGTCGTATCAGTTTAAACAAGTAAAACCGCTATAGGCTGGTGTGCTTTTTTAAGCTCTTTTTTTTATTAACCTTATATCACTTTGCTTTCTTTACATCCTATGTGATTTATTGTATCACCGTAGAACTTATCAGCATGCAGTGGTTGGCACCAACTACAAAAAAAAAAAAAAATGAGTATGCTTTCTGACTTAGATCAAGCTTACACTGCTTAGCAATGACGACGAGAAACAAGAGTTGAGGGAGAAAGAGATGTTTGACATTTTGGCATAACATTTTCTGTCCTATGGAAGTAGTTTGTTTGGCTGTATAGGTTTTTAGCTTTGTATTGGAAGTTTTGTAAACTTCAATCACTTGTTTCGGTTTCTTCTTTCTACTTTGAGGTGTTTGTGTGATTATTTCTATTGTTGGTTTTGTTGATATAACTCTCTGTTCTATGCATGCAACTTTCGGTTTCTCAAGATATCGTCATGTATATTATAGGATCGTCATACACAATACAGCAAAATCTTAACAATACACAAATTTTCTAAAGTGTACAACAATCACTAGTTCACTATGTACACACTCTTTTTTAGCTCTTAAGATTTACAAAACCAGAGACCACAATGAAGAAGGAAAAAGAAAGCAGTCGCCTTTGAGGAAGATGAAGAGAAGCTTTTACAGATCTGAGTCCTGTCGGCTAGCTAAGCAGAGTTCATGTAACTCATTGAGTATCCATTCCTCACCAGTGTGACCACCAAGGACCAATACTCTAGTCCCTCCAACAACGCATGTGCTATGTCCCCAAGCGAACTTGGGCGGTTTCCCCGGGACATTCAGGATCCTCCATGACGGTTTCTCCTCCGCAGGATCTATTAAGAACAGCTGTGAAGGAGAGTGCAGCCCTCCAATAGACCCTCCAAAGATTATGACCCTACCACATGGCATGCTTACAGCCACGTGGTCCAGTCTTGGAGGCGGTACAACCGCGCCTGTGAATGCGCTACATTCAAGCTCTGTCCATCTCGGTTCTTCATCTTCCAAGTCTATAGTGTATGCCTCCCCTGATCTTAGCTTTAGATGACCGCTATTTGCAAGCCCGCCAAACATTAGGATTTTAGTCCGACCAAAGACTGATAGAGAATGCCCAAGTCTAGAAGGAGGAGCCCATGATGTCGGGATCTCTTTCCATGTCGGTTTATCTGTTGTTAGATCCAACAAGAAGGTGTCGCTGAGAAGTACTCCAGCGTCTGTGCAGCCACCTGAGACAACCAGTTTAGAGCCTTCTATGGTGCACGAGCTGTGCCAAGATCTCGGCAATGGAGGAGTTCCTCCGGCTACTTCTTTCCATGTGGGATTCTTAGCGTCTAGATCAAGCACAAACACATCATTGAGCAGCCCTTCTCTTCCACAACCTCCAAAGACTACTAACCATGACCCGTTGAGGCACGAGAGAGTGTGTCCCCAGCGTCCTGGAGGCGAAGACTTCACCCTCACATGTTGCCACTCAGGAAACTCTGCATCAAGATTGAGAACAAAAGTATCATCCAATGGCTGCATGTTAACTCCTTCTCCACCAAATAGCACAAGCCGGTTCCCAACAGCACAAGCACTGAAATTGCAGCGGGAAGGTTGTACAATCCCTCCAACAGTGAATTTACGCCAACACACAGCTTCAAGAGTGGTGAGTTCTCTAGCTAACCGACCCCATCCTAACTTCTTAGTCATGATCTCCAATGTTCCGGTTATCTCTTTTCCCCACGCGTTCTGACAAACCATCTTCCTCACACTCTCGTTTTTCGTCAACTGCCTCATCCTCCTACAAGCAGAACCAATAGAAGCAACATCCCTTGGAGTTAACCGAGATAAGATATTATGCGCCAAGACTTCATCAGAAAGCTGCAATATCCCACAAACATCTTGATTCTGCTCCTTAAACCTCGGACTTCCACTTGGAAACAAACACTCAGATGTCTCATCAAGCTCTTGTTTATGCTTAAAAACAGGATATGAAACACGGTCAAGGTCTATAGTCGTTTCAGAGAAGACTTGTATCCCAATTACATGTGTAATGGTTCCATCATCGTCACGTATTGGAGCAAGCCGTAGTCTATTAACCAATGGAGTACCGTCTTTTCTGAAATTCAGAATCTCTCCTTGGAATTCAATACCTTCTTCAAGACATCTCCTAATCTCAGATACAACCACAGGATCTACCAATGGATGACGCCTTTGTGCTCGAGGATCTCTATATTGTAAGAATCGGCTGAAATAAAAATAAAAAAATAAAGAAATTCTTATTAAGCAAATCTCTGAAGATCAAAGCCATTATGAACAATGTATTTCCAGTAATTTCTTCATCAATCAAGCTATAAAGACACATTTCAATTCAAAATTTGACGAAAATTCAAAAAAACGAAACAAGCAAAAGGGGGAAATCGGAGAAATTAGTACCAGTTTTGACCTAGAACTTCATCGGCGCGATAACCAGTGAAGACTTCGAAGACTCTGTTAACGTAGATCAAAGGAAAATCTGGTTCTAGAGCATCGGATACAATAAACGAAGGCGGTGTCATTGGATAATAGAAATTCCCAACTTCTAATGGAAGCTTCTCGTCTCCAGCGTCGATGTCTCTCTCTTCTTCTTCAACTCTGCTGCGTTTCTTTCGTTTTCCGGCGGCTTTACCGATCACTTCAGTCGCATGTTCCCACGCCATTTTTTCGCTTACAAAAAAAAATAAATATCTTTCTCTTCTGACTTCGCTGCGCCTTATGATATTTTATTTCCTTTTTCTTTTTGTAAAACTTTAAATTTAAAATATCTTCGCTGAGTTGGATTCTCATTGACCAAATTACCCTTTTCTTTTTAAAATCTACAGTGGAAGGACGAGAAACCATAACGCGCGCATGGTAGTGGTAATATCGTAATTAAAAAGGTATACAGGTGTAGTTATAACCGACCTTTCGATAAGAACACGTCACCCGAGGATATCCCCGAGAAAATATCTAGCCAACTCAACCACTACGCTTCTTCCACGTCATCATATATCTTGGCAAAGATATTTTGTTTTGCTTTTTTTTTTTATTTATTTTTTTTTTATTGAGAGAAAGATATTTTGTAAAGTGTTGAAACGCAATTTGGAATCAGATTCACGTTACTGTTGACTTTGGTCAGACATTAGATATTTTGTGAAATGCGATTGTTGTTTATAACTGTGTTCCACATTGAGATCAAGGAAAAAAAAAGTTTGCTGAGTTGATTAAAGTGTAAATTACGAAGTTCTTTTTTTTTTTTTTTTTAAGTCAATTGAATAAGTATAGTTAGTAAGATTTATGAAATTATACTTCAATTTAGCGTATAACCGTATCTTTAAATATTTATCAAGTATCCCGATCTTTTGGTATTCACTAAATTACCCCAAATCTTTTGGTATTTACCAAAATACCTTTGGGTTTTAGTATTTACCTAATTTCTCAGATCTTTTGGTAATTAAAAACATACCCTTGATCTATCATATTTACTATTGAACCCCATTTCTTTAGGTCTTTAACAAATTATCCCAAAGCTTTTGGTATTTTCTAATCGTCTCCAAATCTTTTGGTTTTTAACAGAGTAGCCCAAATAATTTCGAGGAGTTTTGAACAAATAACTCCTAACTTCTTTCTATTTACCAAAAGATTGTTTTACATGTCTTTTTTTGTGAAAAACATCTCCATGTCTTTTGCTATATACATATAAGAAATGTAGAACTTAAAATCCTTTCTTGTAAGTAATTTTGTTACTAATAAATTGTATAAACATTGTGCACAAAAAAACTCGAATTACTAGTAACCTAAAACTTTTTAAATCATTTATATGATACTGACCATTTTTAGTTTCGTACTTGTAATTTTAATGAGGTAACACATACCCTACAAAATATTACTAATTGTATACTTTAACCTTTTTTCCGTTAAAAAGGGTCATTTTTCTGGAAGGAATACGATGCATCGATAGCTCTGTCTCACTCTCTTTTCTAATTTTTCGATTAACAATCCTAGGTAGAGGTTCCACATCACTCAATTAGTCAATTACTAATACTTTTTATGGTCCAACGAAAGTGGTTGTCCCAATAAAAAAAACTTTGTGACTCTCTTTACATTTCTTATTCATAATCCTAAACAAAATTAGTTTCAAAATCCAAAAAAATAATTTATAAACAATAATTTTTTATTTTAAAAAATTGCGGCAAGTATATAATATTATTAAAAATTAATTTGGTAGCCATAAAAACATAAAATAAAATTGACAATTTTAAACGATTGTTTAACTCGCTTATCCCGTGGACCAAGCATATACATATATATATATATACGATTATTTGAACAATGTTGATAGAACTTTATGAAAAATTCATGTGGCATATTACAAAAAATACCATTAAAAATAATTATTTTGCAAGCAAATATTTATAAGTCATTAGTGGTAAATTAGTCATTCAAAACCAAATCAGAATCTTCCATAAATGTAGTCAATATTTTAGGAATATAAACTCACAATAATTTAGGAATGCAAAAATGTTTTAAATCGATAGATTTTTTATATTAAGTTAGTAATCAAAAACGAAAATTAAAATTAATTTTTAAAAATTATTAATCAATCAAAATTGAAAATTTAAGATTTAGTATTTAATTATATTTATTTTATGTTATTGTAAAATAAAGATTTTGTTAAGATTTAAAATTATGATTTTCTATCATCTTTGATCTTATTTTCAAATTATTTTGAATTATCATATAATACATATAGTTAATAAAAATGTAGCTTTTTTTGCATACGTTAGGAATATAATTTTTAGAAATGGAGATATATTACTCTGTCAATAAATATATTGTTTAATACTACTCTTTAATTGATTTGTTTAGTTTTATCATATATAATGTTTTAAATTTTTTAAAAGTCTAAAATATTATAAATAGATTTAAACTTTATAAAAAGTTTAGACGTATGCTTTTTTTTTTTGTATACGTTAAGAATATAATTTTTAGAAATAGAGATATATTAATCCGTCTATGAATAAACTGTTTAATACTACTCTTTAATTGAATTGTTTAGTTTTATCATATATAATTTTAAAAAAAAAATTTAAAGTCTAAAATATTATAAATAGATTTAAACTTTATAAAAAGTTTAGACGTTATGAAAACTTTAAAATATTACGAATAAACTTAAAGTATATACAAAGATTAAAATATTATAAATATAAAATTTATAATTTCATCGAGTATATAGTTTTTTTTTAACTCATATAATAGTTTATAATTTTACGTTTTATTTGGCTACTTCAAGTTGTAGATTTATCGGGTTCACACGACATCAAAAATTACGTTACATAATTAGTTATATTATTCATAATCATTTGAATAAAAGATTTATTGTTTCTGAATTCAAACTTGAGCTTTTGAGTTTTGAACACAAAAGATTGAAAAAGTATTCATCTTCTACTATATATGTTCTTCACATTAAAACCGAAAAAAAAGATTGAAAAAGTAACATTTTTTGTTGACAAGAAAACACATATTATTGAATAGTTTGAAATTAGAGAAAATAATAGTTAGCTAAAAGTTTGGGGGCATTATGTATTGCTAGTTAAAGTTTATATGATTGGGACCGCTTGGTTCATCGCGAAGATATAGACATGTTCGAAAACAATGGTAATCGCATCCGATCCTGTCACTAGAATAATAGCTACTAATTAATCCTAGTCTAACATAGGCCGGTCCCTTTTTTTATTAATAGTTTCGTGATTGTCATCATCTTAATTTGTCTTAAGTAAAGTTATGAGTGAATTAATGACGAAATAGAGCGACCAATAGTTTATTTTTAAAATGGTGATATCTCAACTGATCATCTCAAATGCAAAACATCAATATAGATCCTAATTATGTTTATATTAAAATTAAGATTCAATAGAAGTGAACTTCCTAATTATCAAATTAAAATATAAATTTTGAATGTTTATATTTAAAAAAAAAAACACGAAGAAAAACATATGTTCTGAATTTCGAATGATACAAAATCATGCTAAGCAAAACAATATAAATGGTTTTACAAAAAAAAAATGAAAAAAAAAATGAAAAAAAAAATGAAAAAAAAGAAGAAGAAATGGTTGTTGGTATACTGCATGTGCTTTAACGTGAGCAATTTAATGAGAATTAGGGTTTTCACATGTTAAGATAACTAAAATATGACTTTAACACGAAACATAGAAGGTAATTCACGTAACACAGTCCTAAAATCTAGCTCACAATTCCTAATTCAAAAAAATTTTAAGCTCACACGTTATTTAGATATCTCTACTTTTTTGCCTTTTTTTTTTTTTTTTTTAGCTTAGGAAAATATTGCTTTTTTTAAGCCCCAACACAAACATATCTCACTCACGTTTGCCACGTAATGGCATGATTGGTCAGTCAGCAAAGTAGTTAAGTTGAAGTAGCAGGACGATCAGGAATCGAGATCGTGTACTAGTCAGGCCAGTCAAGATGGTTGATCAGTAGGCTACTTCTTGACCTAATCAATTAACGACAACGCCAGAGCTGATCGATTTGGTACAAGTTTAGGCCACTCCACCTTACACATCGATCACCTCATCCAGTTAAAAGTGCGATGTAAAATGCGATGTATCTCGATGAATCTCACTTCCTAAAAAAAAAGAAAAAGATACATAAATTGGTTTGATCTTTTGGGATTTGATATTTAATGGGATACATATTTTGCTAGCGCACTTTTTAGTTTAGTATTTTGATTTTTATATAAAAAATTTGAGACCGTCCAACTAAACAAAAAATCTAAAAAATCTAAAAGAGCTATAAAGTGATATATATATATATATATATATATAGTATGATTTCGAAATTATACAATATAATAATAATATATCAAATTTTGTTATTTACTATATATTTATATGGGAAAACGTTTGTATATTATTTATTATTATTTTGTTTAAATGTGATTATATTTTTACTTTATTTTTTTTTCTGACTTGATTTATGGGGACAAGATTCCTTAAAAGGGACAAATCATATTTGTTAAAAAATGCCAAACATATAGTAATCAAACAAAACCCAAAGTTGACTCAAGTGTAATAGCTAGGCCTATGAGGCTAGATGTATCATGTATAATGCTCCTCACATCTTCTTTAGTCAATCTGGCATTCACATGTTTATATAATATAGAATTCAAATATAAACATATATATGTTTTGACTTATAATATCTGTTAAAATTGGTTGGAAATTTGGTACCTCTTAACTAAATCTAACCAACACAGCTGTTTTATTATGTGTACCAAGATCAACAATGGTCCTTATATTTCACCCAATAGCCATTATTTATCTCCACTCTAAGCGTTATTAACACTTTGACTAATTGTTTAATCAAATACGATGCATAATTATTCTCCTTACCTCTACCATTTTTTTTTATATATTAATTTGTAGACTATTGGTACATAATGATATATAATAGTCAACAATAAATATATTCTGGACCACCTAGAATTTTTTTCTTGCCACGGGACCACTTAGTATCTTGTTGGCACATTAACAACTTATACAAACACAATATCGAGTTTGAATCTAAATTATGTTAAGAGAGACAACATTACTACACCAATCCAGATCATTTATAAGTTTTTTTACGATCAGATAACTGATTAGTCGATTTCACTCAAAAATTTTGATTATTTTTAAAATGAATTTTCGTGAGTAAATGAACATGAAGGTACATCAATTTAGTTTAACAAATACAATACCTCTACAAATGAAACTTATAGGAATTGAAAAAAAAAAAAAAAATCACACATACAAAAAACTTGCCAAATAAAAATTCATTTTCGTTTCAGCGCAAAGAACAACATTGCCTTCTCACGGTAGCTAGATTCAATCTTCTCGGTGAGTCCAACAAGTTTTGCGGTGAGACGTTCGAAGATATCGTCGAGGAGATAATGACCGAAATGATTGATGAAAAGAGATCCCATTGTGGCCTTTATGCAAACCATCCATTGCTTCACATCCTCCACGTTCATTGGCCGTTTGAGCCAGGCCGTGGGGTCCATTAGCTCCATTGTTTCGATAGTGAAGCATCCATTTTTCTCTACCAAGACTGTTACCTCCTCAGGCGATGCCGAGTAGATAGGTATGTTGAAGGTATCAACTTGCTCCTCGCTGATCAAACCCTACATGCCATACTCACTAAACTCAACCAATCCAAAATTGGAAATAAAGTAGACAGATATAACTTCGGTGTAATTGTTAATTTTTAATATCCATGTTAGGACTATATATATCAATCAAATTAAGAAAATGAACAAAATAGTTAGAACTTTTTGGCAGAATAATCAACATTTTTTTCTTTTTCAGTTCGTAAATCTTGGATCGAAACTCAAACTAATCTCAGAAACATGTAGGAAGCCGGATATATTTTACGTTTGAAATGTCCTCAATACGTAGCCACAACCATAAGAGCACTCTCATCAGTGGAGAAACTCTAAATAATTCCAAAGTCTCTACAAACTCTTACCGTCTTTCACCAATTAATTATATTATTTTGTTATTAAATTAAATTTTAAATAATAAAAAAGAAAATAACAAATGATATTATGATACGTCTAAGAGACTAGTTCTCAAACTCTTTATCTTCTTTCTCTTCCTTTATGATTATTTATTATTTTTTTATTGAGGGTCTCTACTAATATTGTTGCTCTAAGCGGTCCATTTCCATAGATGGAAGCACTCATTCACTATCTTTGACCCATATAACAAGTTCTCTATTGATTAACACTTTTGGTATTGTGTATTGAGTAATTCTATAGTACCACTATGTTCATAATATTAAATTAATCTCATCTATAGAGTTTCCACATGTTTGGGATTACATTTTGTATAGAATTAATAAGAAGAATTATTTACCTGGGATTGCATTTGAATGAGAACATCAGCCATGGAAGTATACATGATGCTATCGGAAAGATTGGAGAAAGGCATTTCTTTAGGAATCCCACACATTCCAACAACCAAAAGACCTCCACTTACTATTTCTTTAGCCCTAGCTTCTAGAAACTTCTCCATGTCCCGACCAAACTGTTCTTCATAAGCCTTCACCACTTCCTCCGCCGCATTTGAGTAGTGAACCTTTCCTTTATTCCACGCTTTGGAGCTTTTGTCCAACATCTTCTTTGGAACATTCGATAGCCAGTGTGTGGCCCCCACCGTCACTACAATATGAACGGATGATTGAGGAAGGACACGGCCGTAGAAAGAACCTGGGACCCCGACCGCAAAGTAACTCCGGTCTTGAGGGAGAGAGGTAAAGAGAGTGTTGAAGTCGTTTTTGGGGAGGTCGTTGAAGAAGACAAGGAACTCTGGTTTTGTGGAGCTTGATTCTAAGCTGGTTTCAACGGATTTGATGATGTCTTCGATGAGAATGAATGTGTTTGGTCCAGTTGCACAACCAAGATCGGCTATGCGGAATGTGTTGGATTCACATATTAGGGTTTTTGCATTGAGTTTCTTCATTATCAATTTGTCTATTGTCTCTTTCAATAAACTTGCTGTTTTTTTCTGTCCACACCAAAAGCAGTCAAAAGATTCTTATAATTTCATGTCCCAATAAATATAAACCATACAAAAAAGAAACGGAAAACCTATGCTTAATCTTCAGTTCTTTTAATTTTATGCCAAAAAAATCTTCAAAAAAAAAAAAAAAAAACTGAATTTCGAAAAATTCTCACTTAAGTTTATATTTTTTTTTTTACTAAAAGTGGAACAACATCTTTCCAGACTAATACATAAGTAATTTTGCTGCACTATATGAGATGAGATGAGATCTCCAAACAAATATAACCGACGAAGTACCAAAAAAAATATAAATAGAAACCATCTTTTTCCACAAAAAAAAATATATTGATAATGTAATACTCGAACCTAGATTTAGCTTAATTTTTATGATTAGCTTTTCGTAAGACAATGAAGCCGCTTGGTAATCTTCAGTGTTTTTTTGTTTTTTGTGTGGCTCGATGAGTTTTGAACATTTTAATATCGTTATTGAAGTTTCTTTAAAATGGGCAAAACAAGGAACCACAATTTAATCTATTTTTTTAATTGAAAAAGGCTTCCAATTGATCCGAATAGCCATCCAAGTAAATATGTTATTAAAAACTCGTCTGGTGATATATTAATTCTTCGAAATAGTGATTTTTTTTTGTAGGTACATTTTCAATTTTATCGAATACTATTTTGTTTATTTTGGATGTGAATACAAATGACTCAACAGTATATATATATATCATTTGTATTCACATCCAAAATAAACAAAACTAATTATAATGTTAATTATATATAAATTATTTTTTTACAGTATCACTGGAGAACCTCTATTCCATCTCATTTTAATTAATTTTATATACTTTTTTTATTTATCAAAACTAATATATGATGAATTTGAAAAGGTTAACTATATTACTTGTTCATGCTATTCTTTTTTTTTTGTTTTTATCATTTATAACATTTATCAAGTTTTTACTTTTTCAAATAGTAAATTCGTTCTATATTATGGACGACATGTTAACATTATAATTACAAAAAAAAAAAGATTAAAAAAAATGAAACGTTGTTAATTCTACTCAAGTCAGTTGTTTCTTGTTTGACGTTCTATGATTAGTTTACGTAAAATTTAGTTAGCTAAAGCATTTTTGCTATTCAATCATTCTAGTATTAAACTATTTACTTTCTTTTTTTTTTTTTTTGACATTTTAAACTATTTACTATTGAAGACATATATACGCGTCAAATGCAACGTATTTATATCAATTCGTTGTAACATTCCTTATATTCGAAGTCGTTCTGAAGACGGAAAAAGGAATATGAAATTACGAAGAAGAAAAATAAAGATGAGAATTTTTTTTTAGAAAGATTAAATAAATAAATAAACTGAATATATATAGACCTGCAAATGAGAATTCTTTGAGTAGCTGTTTGGGCCTTCTCCTCCACTCATAGGAAGTGAATTAAGAACAATCTCTACTTTCCCCATTATAGTTTTGTGCTTTTCTTCTACAGTTTTGGGTGTGTGGCATATCGTTTATATAGGCCATGCTCTTAACACTTAGTGCTTATATTATATTCACTTAACAATAATTGAAACTCTCTTGAACTGAATAGCCACAGATATACACACCATTATATGCATATAAAAGTTAACAAGTTGGGTTGGGATCCTCTAAAAAAGATTTAGAGCCCTTTCTCCACTAATTCGATTTTCTTGGAAAGGAGGATATATGCTATAAATGAAGTATTGTTATAGAAGACCTATAATTTTCCGATTAACAAGAAAAAAAAAAATACAAGAATGTGATAGCACATCCGTCATGCTTGTTTTTATAACAAAGTAAACAAATATTGTATGGAAAACGATTAGGTAGGAAATCATTCCAATTTCTTCCCTAGCTTGAATCAGTTAAAATGGCCAATTTTTTTTAATAAATAAGCATATTATTATCTATATATATAGGTTATATAGACTAGGCAGAATCTACATTGAAGTGGAATTAATGTAGATGGTTTGAAACCAATTTTCTCTAGTAACACTATAGTTAATTTTGTAAATAATTTCATTGGTTTCATTTGCTCGACACTATCGTCTTTGTACATATTCAATTGAATTGAATACTTTAAATAGAGAAGTTTATACTGAATTATCACTCATTATTATTACAGTGGTCCTCCTACTACGTAGTTCGTACAAAACAATAATAATAAATTGTTTTCTTTTAAAGAAAGTCAATTATTTATTTGAACTTGAACTAATTATAAGTCTTGCATGAGAAAATTACGTAATCGTAGGGGCATCAAATGAATAAATAAATCATAGGTTAAACTTCGATATGCCCATTCGTTTCCAAAGGAGATGCTCTCTTATAGTGTCCAAGAATAAATCAAAAGATGCCAAAAATAATACATAAATACTTAAATCAGTTTGTTTATATCTCTATATATCAAAGTATCAATATGTCTTTCTTGATGCTTCCAAAATAAGTGATAGACTGATAGATATGAATAACTGTTAATATTTGATAAATATAAATAGTGGAATAAATGAATGATTGAATAACAAGTTTTTTAAACCAAAATAATTTATTTTTGTGAAATAATCATTAAGACTAATTAAAAGCTGACCTCTTTTTTCTTGCTTATATACTTTTAAATTTTAAGTTTTAAAATAGCAGAACCAAGGTGATACGAATATATGAAACTCACATTATTGAGAGTAACAGTTTTGGTTGGCAACAAAAATGTATAACCAAAAAAAAAAAAAAAAAAAAAAACTTTTGAAAGCGAACATAACAATTCAGACAAGAACGATGAAATCCACATGCCAGAGAGTGTGAACATGAAAGCCCTCAATTGTGATTGGACCGTTACAAATGTTTACTACTAAACTAAGCTATTTTAGTTTTGGATTTTTTCCTTTCTCTATTTCTTCAGATCAGCCTAAAGTTATGGGCCTAGTATTGGGCCTATGATCTTCCTGGGAAAATTCTCTATCTTTCTCTCTATACTTGACAATGGTGAAATTCTCACAGTGCTTAAATAAACCCTTCAATTTCGCGGTCTCACCATTTCTCCTCAACCAAAACTATTCTTCTTTCAGATTCTCCGTTGACCTCAAGAGGTACACTATGTTTCAATTTTCTCGGAAAATTAAGGATTGATCTGAGATTTTTTCACTAGGTTTGTTTTTTTTTTTTTGAACAGATATTTAACCTGTTGATAATGGAGACTCCGAATTTAGACAGTGTATGTGATCGATTTGTGACTGAGAATTCAGATCTTAATTACTGGATTTGGATTATTGAGTACTTTGCCAAATTCAAAACTGAGCTATGGATGCTTCATGGTACTAATTTGAACTTTCTTTTGATTGTAAGCATTTCAATTTCTGAGACTTTTTTTTATTTTTTAAATTAAATTGTTTATTTGCAGATGTCTTTGAAATGGCTCCTAAGCTACCAGATGATCTTGGTGAACATACCAATGAGATGGTAGCTTTCAGATGCTTAGCGTCTTTGTTTGATTCTGATGTTGTTTCTGTTTCTGATACTAACTCAAAGATCGAGTTTGATTCGTCCCAGAGCTGTGAACATGTACTTCAATGTATCTTGGATGAGGTAGTACAAATGAGAATGATCATCAATCTACATTTCCTTCTTCATGTGGTTCTTGATATTATACTTGGATTGCTCGATTCTTCGTTTCGTAGATACCCTTGTCAGAACTGAAACCAGGTGCACCGGGATTATCGAAATGGAATGTTCTACCTTTTATCAAAAGCAAACTTCTTCATCTCCCAAAATGTGAATTGGAACTGGTATTAGGCTTTTGCTTTAAAGTTCCCTTCATATGTGAGCAACTATATGGGTTTTAAGGTTTGTTTTGTTTTTTTTTATCAGATGATTGAACCATCCTCTTGTGAGAAGGATGCTCAAGTATTGCCTTGTAATGCGCAAGAGACTATGAGAAGTGATGGCAAAGAAACTGATCAAGTTACACCTCATATGACTGATCCAGATCTTATGAGGAGTAAAGAAGACGAACAATCGTTTAGCCGTAGCCCTGATGATGACAATGCGGTTTTTGAAAGAAGAAACGAGGGGTTCCAAAACGAAAGCGATGATCATGTTTCAAGTCCGTTAGAGAATATGTACAGATGCGTTAAATGCAAAGAGAGTGGGAAGCTTTTGCTTTGCTCGAGCGATGGCTGCGAAGTCATGGTTCATCAGAGATGTTTGGATTCACCACCTGCTTATGATGATGCTGGAAACTTTTACTGCTCTCTCTGTGCTTTTGCTTGTGCTTCAGCTGAGTATCTTCAATCCAAAGATGAAGTTGCCAAAGCAAAGAAGAAGCTAGTTTCGTTTCTTAGTCTGTTGTCAGAAGTTAACAAAAAGAAATCTATTGAAGGAACCTGAACTGAACACTTTTGTAGGATAAAGTCTTTGCTTATAAGATTGTCAACAAAAGGAAAATTACATTTGCACTCAGTATCTCTCTTGGTTACAATTTTCCGAGGTAATATACAAAACAGAAGATCTTTAGTCTCTGATATGTTTAAACAGGAGTGATCTGGTCTGAAACAGAAGCTAAACCATGCATTAACCTGACAATCTCAGTAGTGTCATCAAGGTAATACTTGGCTTTGCTAGGCTTTTGGCCGACAGTACAAGCAAAAATCTCAGCTCTCGGGGCAATCGAAGGGCCTTCAATGGAACTGCATATCACCTCAAACATGTCTTCATCAGATCGGTCATCTCCAATACATAAAACAAACTCGGGCGGTGTTCCTCTTTCTTGCATCATTGAAAGCATCCTTCTTGCTATAAGTCCTTTGCTCACGCCCTGCATTACAACAAAGAACAAAGAACAAAGAAGACTTTTGTGATGGTACAAGTGGAAACAAATGCTAAGATTTGTTAGGGACTGAACAGTGACACAAACCTGCGGCTTGACCTCAACATAGTCCTGTCCTCGCTTGACTGTTACAGGTTCATTGGCAAGGACACTTTCAAGATGATCTAGAAGTTCCTTAGCTTGACATGAGCCAAAATCAGGATCAGCATCTTCATAGCTCCACACCAAAGAAGTCTCTTTGTCTTCGATTGTTGATCCATCGGTTGTCTCGGTGTAGAGTTCCATCACAGGTTCTGCAATTTGCTTCCAAGAACCATCTACTGCTGCCACACAGTTTTCCCATTCTACTGCCTTCTTTAGCCTGTGTAATTGTCAGATAGAGCTTCAGCTATATAAGATTAAGGGAAATGCATGGAAATAAGAAGTGTTTTTTGGTTGATTACCTCAGAAAATAGCCATGTTCAGCAGCAATTCCAAGCTTCTCACACGGGCTAAACCAGTCTGACAGTGTTTCTCGGCTTTTAGCGCTAACAATGAACACAAGATTGCTTTTGTCCCTACACAAGGTGTTCAATATGTCGATTGACTTCGATGAAGGTCTTTTATCGATAGACCCCTGTGGCATTAAAGTATCATCGTAGTCCAAAAGAATAGCCCGTGTCTTTGTCCTCTTATAAGCTGATACTATATGTTCCATTGACAGCTTCCTAAAACTCTGGTCTAGTGCCACAACTCTGAAACTAAGACCAAACCCAATTCCCCAACACCTCCTTCGTCCATGCTCACCACAACTCCTCTCAAGATCTTGAAGGAAGCTACGAGCCCAATAACCAACATCATGTGTGCTCACATACTTGTAATGCTTCTCATGCCTTAGCTGCTTTTCTGGTTCAGCCACTTCAAGGGCACTATCCATTGCATCAGCCACTGCATCAACATTCCAGGGATTGACACGAATGGCTCCGCTTAACGATGGAGAGCAACCAATAAACTCAGAAACCACCAGCATACTTTTTTTGTGATTATGATTATTTGGCTCCAGCTTTAGAACTTTGTCCAGCTTCTCATTTCCTTGACGGGAAACAATATATTCATAAGGTATAAGATTCATCCCATCCCTAACCGCTGTCACCAAACAACACTCAGCAACTACATAGTAAGCAACCCTTTCATAAAACTTCAACGGTGCATCGATCAACACTATAGGATCATACCCTGGTCTCCCGAACGTCTCATTAATCCGCTTAACAGTTGAATACGTCTCAGCTTGCATCTCTATAACATCTTTCCCTTTCCCTCTCGCCGGATTAGCTATCTGCACCAACACAACTTTCCCTTGCCATTCAGGATGTTGTATAAGCAGCTGCTCCATAGCCAAAAGCTTCAACGTTATCCCTTTGAAAATGTCCATATCATCCACACCAAGCAGCATTGTCCTGCCCTTTCGACCATACCGCTCAATGAGCTCCCCAACTTTCCTTTCGGTCTCGGGTAAGCTCAGAACCGACTGAAGCTGACCCATATGGATTCCCACAGGCAGGATTTTAATACTCACGGTTCTACCGTAATACTCAAGCCCAATGTATCCTCTCTTTGATTCATAAGTAAGACCGAGCATTCGACTACAACAAGACAAGAAATGCCGCGCGTA
This sequence comes from Barbarea vulgaris, assembly GCA_963667165.1. NCBI lineage: Eukaryota > Viridiplantae > Streptophyta > Magnoliopsida > Brassicales > Brassicaceae > Barbarea > Barbarea vulgaris. The sequence goes on from OY763887.1 coordinate 6,343,023, forward strand.
ATCAAACGTATGGAACCCTATCAAATCCGAGTTAAGCAAAGCTCGAAGCAGCTCCTCACGGATAGGCAGAGTTTTGTAAATCTCAGATGAAGGAAACGGACTATGAAGGAAGAAACCAAGCTTGACTCTATTAAACCTCTTCCTCAAGAACGTAGGCAAAACCATCAAATGATAATCATGTATCCACACAAAATCATCCTCAGGGTTAATCACTTCCATAATCCTATCAGCAAAAATCTTGTTCACAGAGACATAAGCTTGCCACAAAGTCCGATCAAACCTACCTCCAAGATCAGGTGAGAGTGGCAACATGTAATGAAACAAAGGCCAAAGCTGTTGCTTACAGAAACCATGGTAGTATCTGCTATACAAATCCGAAGGCAAAAACGTAGGCACACACTTGAAAGATTCAAGAAGAACCTGATAAACTTCTTCTTGTTCATTAGGATGAATCTCTTCTTTCAAACAACCAACATAGATAACTTCAATAGCTTCATCTCCTAAACCATCTTTCAATTGAAGAAGAAGTGAATTCTCATCCCAAGAAAAGTTCCAACCTTTACTACAAGAATTACTTGAACTACCAACATCTAGCCTTCTCTGAGCTCGTATTGGTAATTCATTAGCTACAATGATGATACGATCTTTTGAAGACAGATCAGTTTCTTTAGAGTCGTTATCGATGTTTGACATGATTCCAGCTACGGCCATGATACGAGGGATTTGTCGGTTCATACGCCCAAACGTTGGTGAGTCTCCTGAAGCTAGCTCCAATAGATTTGAATACGATCTTGAAACCATTTCTTGAGATTAACTGAGAAAAAAAACAGAGAACTTTATTTTCTTTTTTTGGTTTAAATTTACAAAAAAGAGAGGATTTTTGAGAGACTGTTTTGGATTTTTTTTGGTTTCAGACAAGTGAGGTTTAGGTTTGTAATAAAAGAAAAGTAAAGGTTTGATCGAACATGATGGAAACAGAACAAGGCTTCACCGATTATTACACGAGAAAGAGAAAAAGGAATAAGATTCAAGAATATTACAGCTTCATAAAGCAAGGAAAAAAAAAAAATTAAACGTGAGGTTTTAAATTGGAGAAGACAAAAAGAGATTTTATTGACTGTCGTTGTTTATGCGGCTTGAAATTAAAAAAAAAAAAAGAAAAAGCAAAAAGTGATTCTTATTAACGGCACTTTTTTCACTTTGTTTTTAAATGAAGATGACCAATTGGAATTAAAATGAATAATTCTATATTAAGAAATAATTCCATGAGCCTATTAGCTTTAAGTCTGTGGTCTTAAGAATGATGTATGTAATAATAGTATGACTTATTCTGCGGAATTCAAATGATCCAATAATTCTCACTTCTTCACCTTTTTTTTTTTGTTACTAAGTGGGGTTTAGTTTTCTTTTCTTTGCTTTTGGAGTTTAATTATTGGAAATTGTTTATGAGATGGTTCTAAATATCTGAAATATGGAACAATTTAAGAACAAACCTAAAGAAAAAAAAAATGAGAAAATTATATTTTTAAACTTTGTAAGTGTCATATATTAACACTTTAAATTTTGAAAGTATTATATTAACATTTTAAAAATTTTAATTATTTTTACTATCACTTTAAACTTTAAAACTATTTCTCGCATTTTTTCACCATAAAATTCATTATAAAATTGTTACCAAAAAATTGATAGAATTTCTAACGAAAATTTCTCACAGTAATTCGACAGATTCTGACAATATACTTTTTCAGAAATTTTCAAAATTCAAATGACTATATTAACGTATATATTTTTCAAAGAAATTTTTGACGAGTACTCAAAAATCTTTCAAAAATTGTTCGACGGATTATATATGAAACTATTTTGTCAAAAATCTATTGGATTAAATTTTGTTTAAATTTTCTCGTTATTTTTTTGGTAATTTTTATTATTGTGAATTTTACAGTTAAATATTTAATTTAAACAATTAATTTTATGATTTAAACAGTTATAAAATTAAAACTAGTAAAACTAAAACCCACATTAAAAAAAAAAAAAAAAAAGGAAGAAAGAAAGAAGTACTGTTAATTTCTCTGGGTCAGTGAAAAAATATATATATAAAGATTGTTTGTGGAAGTATATATTGAATAGCTCGATGGAAGATGATCAAAGTAAGTGTCAATGAAAAAGGGCAAGGAGCATGTAAAAAGTGTTGAAACCAAGAATTGAGTTTGTTTGATTGATCTTATCCGTTAGTAGCTTAGACCAAAGTGGGACCCTTAAGCTAGCTGTCACATGTTGTTTTTGGTCTCAGCAAAATTCCACGTGGTGTACGTTTGCTCAACCTGCTACGTGTCGAGATCTCAGAGCTTTTCTCGATAAAAGACAGAGAGCGACATAACTTGCCTAAATTAATTAAAATATACACAAATTTTGTCTGTCTGATCTTTATGTATTTGAAATTATCTGAATTTATGTATTATTTTGTTAAAAATAAAACTAGACCTAAAACAACGTTCGTTAAGTTTGATATTTTTATAATAGTTTGGTAATTGGTAAGTTACATGAATGTTTCTACTCGGTTTGCCATAACTACTTGCTTTGACTTTGAGCACATAATTTGCTGAGAAGTTAATCTAATGTGATTTTGTACATAAAATAGTTTAGGCACATATCTCTTGCAAAAAATAATGTATATATGTACATAAAAAGTCAATCATGATTATGAGATTGATTTAAGAAAAAAAAGAAAAAAAAATAACCAATGATGTCAAGAAAAGAAGAAGTCAATCATGAGATTGATTCTTATACTGAACCTTGTATTTCAGTTAAGTTAATTTTTATCTTTGTGGATAAAGATCAGTAAAGATAATGTTGTTAATTGATGTATAAGCTTTTAGTGGTTTGCCAATGTCATCAAACCAATCTATAGATCATTCAATAAAACAATCAGATGGCACACATATTCACAATCTTAAAAGTTATGTCGTTGACAAAAGATAAGTAATAATAATTTACTGTCACTTGTATAATCAAATTTTATAATCAAACACATCAAACTTTGTATAATAAAATAATAATAGTCCCAAAGGTAAATTAAAAAAAAACTCATGTTTCCGTTCCGAGTTGTACTCAATATCAAATGGGGAATGAACGATATAGATCCCATGAATACAAATTCTAAAAACTAGAAATGAAATGCTTCAGTGGATGACTTATAAAATAATCAAACTCTTAGCAAAATTATGGAACAAAGGAAGTGGGTAAAAGACTCATTAGCAAAATATAACACTTTAAAAAAGAGTGATTTATGATCCAACATGGTTGTTTTATACATACATAAAAACACAACTTGACATGACACCATCATATATTTTACTATAATGATTCTTCCAAGTTCCAAATCTCCCCTTCTTCATACTTCAGCTCATAGCTTCGAAACAGGCAATCCTGAATTTAAAAAAAAAAAAAACCAAAAATATACATATTATAGTAATTAATAGACAATGAGAACAAATTTGTATAAGTAGAGGCTTGAGTCTGAGTGTTAGTACCTAAGGCTTTTGAGTTGACAATGCTTGGGCTGGCATTGGGTGGTGAAGCATTTTCATTCAAGAACGGGTCAACCCGGTTCGGGTCATGCCAAATCGGGTACCCTTTGATCCTTCCCTGTTATATAACATTTTCAGAAGAATATGATCAAAACATTGTCATAATTTGAATCTTATAACAAGTCGTTTTTGGAATGGTAATGCATACGAGGACGTTGAGAGCAGCGAGTGTAGCCATTCCTTCACGAGTCCACTGTCATCATTGAAAGAAGAGATTAAGTCAGTTTTTTCATACAAAACTTATTAAAGACAAAGAGAAACGTTTTGAGTTTGTTACCTTGGAAGCAGAAGCAATGTGAGGAACAACAATAGCGTTCTTCATATCAGCAAGTCCTGGTTTCATGAAAGGCTCTTCCTGAAAATAAACACTTGTAAGCCTCCAGAGATAAACCTTCATGTTTTAGGTTGATCATAGTGTCTATAACCGTACCTCGAACACATCGAGACCAACTCGGAACATGGGGTTCTCTCTAAGATGTTCAACCAGAGCTGCCTCATCAATCACGGGTCCTCTACTGCAGTTCACAAGGATTGCTTCCTGAAGCAAATAAACTTAGTTAAAACAAGATCATTAATGATATATAAGAGAGGATCAAATGAAATATTCGAAAGCGAAAATTCACCTTTTTCATCATGGCAAGCCTCTCCTTGTTGACAAGATGGTAAGTGGTTTTGTCAAGCACCGGGTGAAGACTTATCTGTTTCAGATCACAACCAGTTCAAGTTTCTAGCTAAGAGATTACACTGCAAAATATTAAACAAAATAACAGTTTTCGGGGTATACCAAATCAGCCTCGCGCAGCACCTCTTCCATGGACGAAGCTCGTTTCCATGTCACAGGTTGTTCACCATTTGCTTTCAAGAATTGTCCATAAGCTGCCAATAACCATAATCTCAATATGTATATATAAAAACTTTAACAAGAATGAATAAGAGAAGAAAAAAAGAGTATTGTATAGAAACTGTATGTACATACCTGTCACAAATTTCTCAAGACGAGTGGATTGGTAAAGATCAAAGTAGATCAAATTCATTTTGAACCCTTCAACCATCATTCTAGCATAAGCAGATCCAATACGACCAGCTCCAATAACTCCCACAGTTTGTCCTTTAAGCAAGTTCCCCACAAACCTTACCAAAACCAAACACCAAGATTACAATAGTTCTCAGTTTCTTGATTTGAAACAAGAATAGAGATTATAATATATATAAAAAAAATGCAGTGGATCTTACAGATGAGGAAGCCATCCCTCGTACAAGCCAGCTCTCATGAAACCATCAGCTTCAACAATCCTTCTTGCAGCAGCCAGAGAAAGAGAAGCAGCTAGTTCAGCCGTAGTCTCAGTCAACACTCCCTATCCAACACAAAAACAAACAATATCCATCAAAATCTCTATATTTTATTTCTCAAAATTACCACTAAAATCATACTAAAATGATTTAGTAACCATTACTTAACCTAATTTTTGAAACTAAAACTTGTTTTTGGTGTTATTACCGGAGTGTTACCAACAGCAATTCCATACTTATTGGCAGCTTCAACATCAACGTTGTTATAACCAACGGCCATGTTACTGAAAGCTTTCCCTCCAGCTTTGCTCAGAGCTGAAAACAGAGTCTCTCCCCAATCTTCAGTCAACTATAAAACAAAACAAACAAACAAAAAACAAAACTTTAACCGATTTTACTTTACTTTCATATTTTGGCTCTGTTTCACTTCATTACCTGACCGATGACTCCATCACACTTGTCTCCGATCAAATCAACAATGTCTTCAACGGACAAGATCGTCTTCTTCAAATGACATATCTAAAAAAACATAAACTTTAGTGTTAAGTAATCAAAATTTGTGATGATTCTAAACAAGAATTGATGATTACCTCGACACGACAACCTTGGTCAACCAAAAGGTTGATCCAGCGAGTTCCAGGCATAGATTTTGTGCTGACGACTCTGTATTTCCCATTAGGATTGTACACTTCAATAGCTACTGGTTTCGCCATGGCAGAGAAGAAGAAAAGGCTAACAAGTGTTTTCTGTCTGTGGTGAGAATTTGGAAACAGAGGAGGTCCTGCCTTTTAAAAAAATTCAGTTTTTTTTAGCTCAGTCACTATGATTTATGTGGTTTGAAATCGAAAACAAGATCCAACGGTCGATTTTGCATGATCGTTATCTACGTTTTTGGTTTGGTGTGGCTAGCAAATGGCCAATGAGTGTCAAGAACTGATTCGTGTGCATTATCTGAGTCTGGACCTTACGTTTTGGGTACGAGATAATGCTGACGTGTCAACTCTGCCTCAAAGACTGAATAAAATTATATGCATAGATAAAATTTGAAATCAAAGATTTATATGTACAATCAAGATTATGTTAAAAAGGCAAATCAATATTCTTCATTTCATTTAAAAAAAAAAAAAAAAATTATCTACATCCACAGTGAAAGAGAACACATAACAAAGAAAAAGTTTCAGGTTGAGAAAACAAAGGAAGAAGATCAAGGCTTCTTCTGCTGCTTCTCTATATCATACAGAACACAAACGTCTGCAGCGGTTTTCATCTGGAAAAATACGCCACAATTCAATATATAATTAGAACCAAAAACACCTTCTAATGACGAAGGATTAGTGGCAGGTTTGGTAAAAATGTTAGCTTTTTACCTGAATGATATTGACGGTTTGCTTCATCGACCAGCCGAACAATGTCAAAGCCAGGAGAAAAGAGAGTGGTGAAATCTGGGTTAAAGTGGCAACTATGACCTGCAATGAGAACCATGCTTAGTAGTTGAGTAGAGTAAAACTAAGAGCTAGACTTAACGAAAGAAAAGGGAGGAAGCTAACATTCAGGAGGTTTTCGGTTTGGTTCTTTGCAATGAGAAGAAGGATGATATACAGAACCTGCACATTTGAAAAAGATTAGCGTCTAAGAAGACATCATCATCTCAAAGGATTAACATGGAAATCAGGAGACAAATTCAATCACCTCGCAAGAAACGCAGCAATAACACATAAATATTCGGTTTCCATAGTAGAGTCTAAAAAGCCAGCTTGTGCTGTCTTTTACATCCTTATGGCTGCTCTTTCCTGCTAGAAACGTACTGCGAGTAAAGTATTAAGTTCCAGGTTAGAAACAGGAGATTTGAAAAGTATAGAGAAGAATTCATGGTGCAACACGAAAGAGTTAATTAGCATACCTGTACATCTGCAGCCAGTGACTAGCAATATCCAAAGCCAGCAATGAAAGGAAGACCAAGCTAGGCCTATATAAAGATGAAACAATAATGCTTAGATATGGCAGAAACCAGTCTACTCAAACTCCAGAGATGCTACGGAAAAAGGTACAAAGAAATATCCTTACCTGTAGACTTGAGAGAGAATCACGAGTAGACAAGCCGTGCTAACTCTATAACCCAAAATGAGCACCAAAAAAATGTCAGAATCTAGTAAACAGATAAGTAGGTTTATCGCGTATATATGTAGAAGAAGATTCACCTATCTGTCACCATGTCAAGAACAGCTCCAAATGTCGAAACTGAGGAATAAAGAAAGAGATTTAAGTCAAGTTCTAGCTTTCTACATATTATAGTAATGGTATGTCAAAAGTTATAAATTCACAATGAAGTCATCCAATGAAAAATAGTCTATTACATTGAAACTAAACACTAGCAACATATAGTCCCAATCTTGATCAGTAGTATGATCTCTTGGGAAAAAGTATTCAATGAAAATGTGATATCTAAAACATGAGACCATAACAAGTGAGAAGTTATCAAACCTTGGTTGAATCTACGAGCGCACCAGCCATCCACAGCATCACAACAAAAGCTGGAGAGAACCACATTGGTAAAAAAAGTAATATTAAAGCCATAACACAAAACATGAAGCATCTTAATTAAAAAAACCAAAGAAGAAAGTTGTTTCAAGACCTGAAGAAATAGAGGACCGAGAAAAGTGTCTTGTTGGAGAAACACACAGCAAAGGCAACACAGTTCAAAAGAACTCTCATGTAACCTGAAGAACCAATCAAGAATCATCACAACAACAAGCACTAATGCTAATAATAAAAGGGTAAATAGATATCGAAGACCCACCAACAATATTAGGTATATAAAGGTAAACAGATAACATTTCAGGTCTAGGTCTCTCCTTTTTAGCCATCAAAGCTTTGAACTTGCAAATCAATTCCTCAAGATCCACCTACACAGAACAAAGGAAGAAAACATAAAAAAAAAACTTTTTTTAACATAACCCATCATCGGAAAATGCAAAGAGACACGAACCCATCTCCGGAAAACACAAGTTTTTTCAATTTCGTAAACCCAAGAAAATCCGAATATAGTCGAAAGAGCGAAATTTACCAAATCGAATCCTCACTTAGAAACGGGATTGAGTTGTGGAGATCTAGAAGTTAGAGACGAAGGAGTAGCTTCGAATTCTTTAAATCCGAACCTAAATCGAATCAGATTCGCCGCTATTTGGAAGTTTCAACGACGGACGAGAAATATTCTCAATCTGGCCGCTTTTCAACATTTCAAAAAAAGTGTGGATTTTTTCTGATTTGGAAATGTCAATGTTTATCTTAATTTATCAAGAACCCCTCAAAGCTTAAATATTCTCAATATTTTCCACAAAGTAATGAAAATGTGACAATCCACACCTCCCTCTCTCTCTCTTTTTTCTTTTTTTTTTGTTTTTTACTCAAATCCCATCAACTAAGTTTTTGGTTAATGACTCTCTTCTAGAGAAAGCCAAACGGATACCGATGTACTTACATGGGAAAAACAGAAACCTTTATGCTTTTGGACATTTCACAAACTGATTCGCTCGGACATTCTCACTACGAGGAATATATCTAATCTTAAAAGACTTAAATACATCTCTATATAATAAGAAGATGAATAGTGATCACCATTACAAACAAAGTACAAAGCCATTATTATTGTAGCATATAATAGTTTTTATTACAAACTTTTTTGTTTATCATATAAGGCGTCTGCATAAAGTAATGCCATCTCCCATAGATATTTGGCAAATCTCGACTCGAGGATCCCGAGTTAAAATCTGATTGAACTCTAAAAGTGCATTTCTATATGCTCTCATGTGGCCTGGAACTTCATTTTCTTCTTCAATTAGAGTACCAAACCATAATGTGTTGTCGAACGCAATGATTCCTCCAACCTTCACTAACTTAAGCAGCCTCTCAAGGAAGTTAACATAGTTTGTCTTATCAGCATCCACAAATGCGAAATCATACTCTTCTTTCTCCTTAAATCATTAGCCACAAAAGTGTTGATTAGCTTTATAATTAACCCACAAAATAGTCGAAATTGAAAAACATATAATCATTTACCTTATAAGGGAAAAAAAAAAAACTATTAGCTGAGTAATGATATAATTATGAAAATTATTAGTTGGAGAATACTTCCAAAGAGATATAGAATACTTCAAATATTTTTCTAAACAATACTGTCTTAGTTGAAAAGTATATAAAACTGGTGGCCCTAAAAGATATAATTCTTACGTTATAAGGAAAAAAAAACTAGTAGCTGAGTAAATTAATTGGTTGAGCTGTACTAATTAGTAATTAGTAATTTAATTTTACGTACCCCGTTCAACAATTGGTCTAAGCCTATAAGACCATCAGATTGGATGAAATTGATCTTGTGATCAACACCAGCTTTCTTCATAAACTCTAGTCCCAAACTGTAACCTGCTTGGTCAATGTCTATCGCAGTAATCTACATTCCAAAAAAGTCCACTTTAATACTAATTATTATACACTAACGTAACATGAACACTTGTTTTTTTTTTTTGTATGAACAGCAAGAAAGAAGAATCATCATTACACGGCCATCTTCAGGCAACGCAAGAGCAATGGTGAAAAGTGAGTAACCAGTGAACACACCGATCTCGATAGTGTTTTTAGCATTCATAATCTTTACAAGCATCGATAGAAATAGACTTTCATCAACCGGAACACCCATCTCGCTTCTGCGTTTATAAATTTTTTATAGATGATACATTTTAATTACTGGTTATATATACAATATAATATCCAAACTTTTAAAGGACTAAAGACTTACAAATTGCCATATCTTTGGATTGTAGCTTCTCGAAGTTCTTTAAGCAACTTGTGCTCTCTTGGATACGCTGTCGTTTCCATGATGTACTGTCATATATTTTTATATATATATATAACACATCATGTAGTGTATAAGCAAGCACGTATATTTTTGTTGAATTTATAGATCCTTATTAATTGGACTATGGGATTAGCTAGTAAATTAATAAAACCTGTTTCAGAGCCTCGCTCTTGAGAATCCCTTTGTCAGGTAATCGACCATCCATCTCTCTGTCGCTTCTTGAGAATTAATCCCTTTTGAGTGGTTAATTATTTAGCGCATGTTGGCTTTAAATAGTAGCTTTAAAATGATAAAATTGGCCGATGAATTAACTGGAAAAAAAAAAACTTGTGTCATATTATTTGGGTGGATATGTAATTTTGGCAGAAAAAAGGGAATTGAAAGACACTAGTGTGCATATGCATGTGTTTTGTTTGCTCTAAAAAGAAACACAGATATTACATGTCACCCTAAATAAGCTAAAACACCCCGCAAAAAATTATTTATCCTGTTTTTTTTTTTTTTTTTTTTAGTTTTAGAAAGTTTCTTTAATATGGTGCTTTCTATTTTTGAAAACTTTCGTTTTTTAGCTTTTATTGTGATTCATAGTTAAGTAGGTTTAGCTTGGAGAAGAGTCTCTAGCGATTATCTCCAACATATCAAAATGATTGTAATGGCAATGAATAACAAACCAAAACCACAACAGCAGAGGTAAAATGATAGTAAGTAACAAAGGTGTCGTTCTAAAACCAAAAAAAATTTAACAGTTTAAGAAAAATATTATATTGTATAAAAATATATTTAGCCGTAGTATATAATTATTATGCCTTAAACACAATTATAAATCTCACTATTTGTCTATGTATATTCACACCTCTAATCATTGATATATTGGATTCATCTAATCTTCTTATTTTTTTTCAGGTGTGTGTCCGCTTACTAAAAAAAGATTATCGGCTACTTCAAAGAAAAATGACATTTACTATGTTTTATCAGAGATGAACCCTTACGAGAAATATCTTGTTATGGCTGGTGATAAAGCACTTGTGCTAGTAGGTGCGAGAGCACTTGTGGTGAATAGAACAACATTGGATGGTGCTGTTGTCGTGGATGGTGCTAGCAGCGGTGGCTGGAGAAGCCAGTGGTAGAGAAGCTCGGGGTGAGAAGATGAAAATTGTTGGGAGAGCGAAGTGGAAATCTGAATTTGATAAACTTTTTATGAAGTCAATAAAAGCATGAGGGAGAGCTCATCATATTTTAATATTACTCTTCCCATAGGTTTCTGCTAACTTCATGAAGAGCTCATCAAGTTCAAATGTTGCACATATCATGAACCTTTTATTTTTACTCTAGTTATTCAATTTGGGAAGCTTATTTTTTTGTTGGTCAAATATTATATATATTATATGATAATTCAAAATAATTTGAATATAGACCAAACAAAGATAGTAGAAAAATCATAATTTTAAATCTTAACAAAATATTTCAAATAAAATAAATTAAAATAATTAATATGGTATAGTTAGATATCAAATCTTAGTTTTTCAATTTTTATTGGTTATGAATGTTTTAAAAAATTCATTTAATTTTCGTCCATAATTAATAAGTATGAGAAATTTTTAAATTTTTATTTATTAATTAATTAATATTAAGCTTATTAGTGACAAAAATGTTTTTGTATATTAATCTAAATCGGGTGGCATGGACCATACTCAAGTGAGCAGAAACATGTCATGGACCGCAAATATTATATACATATAGATTTTAAATCACCGTATACATAAAGTTTTATTCATCTTGTATAATAAACAAGTATATAGGAAGAAGATGAAAAGTGATGATCATTTTACCAAAAAAAAAAAAAGAAAAAAAAAAGAAGATGAAGAGTGATCATCGATCAACCACACCATTACAAGCAAAGTTGTAAAAAAAGACGAAGTCATTATTGAAACATCTAACAGTTTTATTCCAAACTCTCCAACTTTGGTCTTCACTCCTAAGTTGTCCTTTGATCATACAAGGCGTCTACATAACGTGACACCATCTCCAATAGAAATTTGAGAGACTTCGACTCGAGAATCCAAAGCCAATTTCTTATTGAAATCTATAAGAGCCTCTCGATACTCCCTCATATGTTCTGGAACTCCCTCTTCATCCTCAGCCACGAAACCAAACCACAAGGTGTTGTCGAATGCAATGATTCCTCCAACCTTTACTAATTTTAGAAGCCTTTCATGGAAGTTAACGTAGTTTGACTTGTCAGCATCCGCAAATGCGAAATCAAATTCTTGTTTCTGTTTTGTTTTTTTTTCAATGTATGACAAATCAGCCAAAATTAAATTAAATAAACTTTTACTAGTAGATAATAATAATAACACAATGTTTCACGTACGTCGTTGACCAATTGGTCTAAGGCTTTAAGACCATCGGAGTTAATAAATTTAATCTTGTGATCAACACCAGCCTTCTTGATAAACTCCAGTCCCACTTCGTAAGCTTCTTGGTCAATGTCTATTGCAGTAATCTGAATCCAAAAGAGTCTCCATTTTCTAGTTTTTTTTTTTTTTTTTTTTAATTAAATCAAATAATTTTGTTACCACAAGAAGATGATTATAGCAAGAAGCATTACACGACCATCTTCAGGCAAAGCAAGAGCTGTGGTGAGAAGTGAGTAACCAGTGAAGACACCGAGCTCGAGAGTGTTTTTTGCATTCATGATCTTTATAAGCATCGATAGAAAATGACCCTCATCAACCGGAACTTCCATCTCGCTTCTGCGTTTTTTTTTTATAAATAAAGTGTAGAATTTTATTGAAATACACAGAAGATGTAACCTTTTCTTTTTATTAAAAAAAATTTTGATGTTTAAAATAAACCTATATAGCTCTACTTCTAAATTCTTTAACAAAAAAATATATATAGCTGCTTCCACAAAAATACAAACTACTACAATTTTTTTTGTTTGTTTGTTTTAAGGTTATCTATATCTTGGAAAGAAACTACTCCTATTTTACATATTTTATCCAAAAAAAAAAAGAACTAGTATTTTACATAGTATTGTTGGTTAGGACCAAAAAAAGAAGATTGAAATTGGAATTCAATACTCTACAATAGCTTATAAGGAAGGATAAATCACAAGGCAACTCAGAATTTTTATTTATTTTTTATTCCAATTATTTGTAGATAATATTTCTTAGCTAAAAAAAAAAAAAAAGACGTTTCCATGATGTACTGTGACGAACACGACCAAACGAAGCACGTATTGATGTTATGTCAGAGACCAAACAAAACAAAAATTTGCAGATTAACAAAACTTATGATTCAGTTTTTGTACCTGTTTCAGAGCGTCGCTCTTGAGAATCCCTTTGGAAGGTATTTCATTGGCCATGTCTCTGTCTCGTGATTGTGCGGGAGTGTAAGAGCTGTCTTTGTTATAAACGAGAGATGTATAATCAATACACTTGGTTCAGTATATATTGGCTTCTAGTCAAACTAATTCAGCAACCTAATATGACCCAAATTAAGGATATCTATGGATCTTATATCTACGACTTTTCAAAGAGATGTGCATGAAATTTATTTATTTGGATTCGTACTTGATGGGAATAAATTTAGTTTTATTTCTCCTTTTAGGTGGTTACAAATGTTGAAAGATGTTGTAGAGTGATGCAAGTGGCTCTGAACAATTTGCAATGCAATTTTATTGACTAGACATATAGATGATCGGTGTTAAAAATATATATATATATATATATATATATATCAGAATGCGTGAAATTCATTTTTAAAAATTCAAAAAACTATATACAATATTAATACTTTAAAAACAATATGTCAAACTAAGTTTAATGAAAGTAATATTATTTTGTAGACTTCAAATTGATTCGCAACATTTCTATTTTGATAAAAATATATATATATATATATATATATAAAATCGAGATTATATATATGATCACCAAATCACTTGTTATTATTTAGGTTAAGATAGTTTCAAAAGAATATAGAGAAGCTCTCTTAACACATTTCGGTAATTTCTAGCAAAAGAGCTTCCAAAAATATATAGGTTTGGTATGTTACGAACATATGCAAACATATGGTTTCTTTTATTTATATCGTTTGGGTTCTCTAATTACCTATAGCCAAAACATATGTTCTAAAATACGATATCTACAGTTGTATATACACTATACGGTGGAAAATTGCATTGTATTATAGCTATATAATTGTTTAATATGGTGAAAGCTATGCGGTCTGTAGATATGACGTTTAAACTACGTATATATAATAAATTTCATAGATACTATGTGTTTTTAAAGGCTCAAAAACAAAAAAAATACGTCATGTTGTTAATGTTTTGAAAGAAAAAATTTTAATAATCTACTAGTTTTGATCCAAAAAATTAACTATAAAATAACTTTATCATTTTAAATATTTTGTAAAAATGAAAATTTAAATATTGTGGTATTCATGTATAATATTCATCAAAATTATGATATGTATGTTTGATTGTTATTATAATTTTGTAATTTTATATGCCTATTTTAACAAATTTTATATCTACATTTCTATATATAATAAAATATTTACCGTATAGTACTCATATAAATAGCCGTATATATGTCTATATATTATACGATGTTCTACCGTACATTTAGCGTATTTTAGAAAATTGTGTATGTAGCGTACGTATATACGTCACAATATCATTGTATGTACGTGTCGAGGTGGTTTTTCGAGTTTACTAGATACTGATTTTGTTGCTACTTTAAGACAATTACAGTTTTTATTAGCAATGAGATTTTTATTTTTTATAAATATATAAAGTAACAATCTCCACAGTCCAAAACTTACCCCAAAAGCCTATTATAAGGTTTACTTTGACTTGATGCCAAAAAAATATAAATCCCTTAAGGCATTTTTTGTGTGGGTGTCGCCCTAAGTAGTATGAAAACGGAAATGGATACGCGAAAGCAAAACATATGGAAACGATTTTTTCAAAAATTTAGGAAACGCGTACATATTAGAAACATATATATATATATATATATATATATATATATATATATATATATATATATAAATTAGTGAAACATTAAACCATAATATTTAAAACATAAATCCAATAAATAAATATTAAGTAGTTTAACTAAAAAAAATGAGATCTTTTATATTTTCTAATTAGTTTGGCTTTTAAAAAAAAATAATTAAAAAATAATAAATATTATATATATCTCAAATTTCCAAATTATTTATTTAATAAGTTTCAAAAATAAAAAAGTAAGTTTCTAACGTGTTTCCAAAATGTAAACAGACGTTTTCATCATGTTTCCAAATTACGATTTGTAGGAAATATGTTTCCAACTCGTTTCCATCGAGTTTCTGAGAGTTTTCGTTTCCAAAACGTTTCTAAAACAGAAAATGGACCTTGAAGAGAGTTTTCATGCTACCTAGGTGTGGCCAACCCCTATTTACAAGTTTTAAGTTTCCTAATACATATCATCATCGTATATAGGGGATTTAGGTTGATGTTTCTAATTTTTTTTTTTTTTTTTGTCAACTCTAATTTTCTATCAAGCTAACATTTTTGCATTAGTTTTCTGTTTTAAAAAAGCTTCTTTTTTTTTCTCATGTAAAATTATTGTTTTAAAATGTTTTCTTAATAACTAATATATAAAATGTAAATAACTCCAAAATAAATACATATATAAGTGTAAATATCTGATATTAAGGAGGTTAAAGAAGGGGCCAAAGACTTAAAAATATCTAAAGTCTAAACCGTGACTTGCTTCGTCCACATTTCCTTGAAATTTCCCTTTTGATGTGATTCTGAAAACGATCCTTTGCCCCAGCGCACAAGTTTCATCGCCTTTCCCACACTATACCCTAATCCCAAAAGTCTCTTCCTTTTCTTCTTCTTCCGACCAAGCGATTCGATTTCACAATTCAAAATTCAAAAAATTTCATCAAAAGTTTGGAGATTTCTCGAGGTATGGTGAAATCGGCAGACGGTGGTGGTGGTGGGTCTTCGTCAGTAGCGCCGTTCCTGAGAAAATGCTTCGAGATGGTTGATGATTCTTCAACTGATTCTATAATCTCATGGAGTCCAAGTGCTGATAACAGCTTCGTTATCTTGGATACAACCGTCTTCTCTGTTCAACTCTTGCCTCAATACTTTAAACACAGCAATCTCTCTAGCTTTATTCGTCAACTCAATATCTACGTTAGTCTTCTCTTCTCTCAATTTTCAGTTTTTTTGTATAATTGGGTGTGTTGAATTGCTTCTTTGATGTTTGTACTGTTGTGTTAAGCAAAGTTCCAATCTTTCTCTGTTTCTATAATGTGTGGATAGCTTTTAGAGTAAGTTTATTATCAAGTGTCAATCTTGTGGTTAGATTATGAATTAGATATATATGAAGCAAGAAAATAAAGATTTTTTTTTTTTTTGGTTGAAGTCTATTTTATCTAGAACATCATTTAGAGATAGCATTAGTCAAATCTTGAAGACTCTGATTACTTGAGTAATTGTCAATATAGTGATTGGTGTGGTTACTTGTTGTTGTATTAAGCAAAGTTCTACTTTTTTTTGTTTCTCTGTTTTTGTTAAGTAGATAGGTTTAGATCAAATTGATTATGATCTGGATGTGTAGCATGAAGAAAGATGTTTTGTTCAGCACTTATGTAGTATAATTGATCTGGAACAGTATTTAGAGATATCTGAGTAATTGACAATATAGTGAGAATTTGGTTGATGAAGGGTTTATCTGGCTCAATTCGATCTTTGTGTGTACTCGTGACTGATTCTTGGATGTGGGGGTTTGTATTTTCAGGGTTTTCGGAAAGTTGATGCAGATCGTTGGGAGTTTGCGAATGACGGGTTTGTTAGAGGTCAAAAGGAGTTACTGAAGAATATTACTCGGAGGAAAAATGTTCAAAGTAGTAGTGACCAGAGCAAACAGGAAAGTACAAGTGATGCTCAGGCGAAGCCCGGGAAGAGTGGATTGTGGAAAGAAGTTGATATCTTGAAAGGCGATAAGAATGCATTGGCGCAGGAGTTGATCAAACTTAGGCAGTACCAGGAGAACACAGACACGAAAATGCTAAACTTAGAAGACAGAGTTCAAGGAATGGAAGAGAGTCAGCAAGAGATGCTTTCGTTTTTGGTTATGGTTATGAAGAATCCAAGTCTCTTAGTTCAGTTACTTCAGCCAAAGGAGAAAAATTGGCGAATGGCAGGGGAAGGAGCAACGATTTTAGAAGAAGTAACTGATGAAGGAGAATCACCAAACTCATCTGGTCTTCCTTTAGTAACATACCAGCCACCATTGGACAGCGGAACAGCAAAGTCAAGCACAAACGACTTAAATGATTTCTTGAGAAACGCGGATATGATGAAGTTCTGTTTGGATGAGAATCATGTGCCGTTTATCATACCTGATCTATATGATGATGGAGCATGGGAAAAGCTTTTGTTGTTGAGTCCATCGAAGAAGAAGACGAAGAAACAGGAGAACAATGTGAAGAAAGGAAAAGATGATGCGACATTGGAGGAGGAAGATGAAGCAATGGAATCAGACAAGAGTCGTATGCTCGAGCTGTTATTAGAAGAAATGGAGAAAACAGATGATTTTGAACTTGGACAGCTTACTCCAGAGAGATCTAGGAATCTTGAGATTCTTACAGAGCAGATGAATGTGCTAGCTTCAAACGAATAAGCAAGTTTGAACCAGAAACTAGATTTTGAGTTTTTGAACATATCAACCTCAAACTTTTGTTATGTTAAATTCTCAAACTATTCTAAGTTCTTATTGGTCTCTTAGGACTGTGACGTTGTCATATCCTACTAGTAATTTGGTAATCTCAATCCCCATAAGATAGAACGTTAACAAATAACTCAATTGTGCATATTTTATTATATAACATGAAGTATATAAGTCATCTTTGAATGGAAGAAAATGCCAAAATTGGTTTTTTTTTTTTTTTTTAATATATATATATATATATATATATATATACATGGTAAGGCTCCAAAAGAGAATGCACATGAGGATGTTAAAACTTGGTTCAGCCTCAATGAGCAAAAACAACTTCACAGATTCACTAAAGAATTTTGAAAGTCTATAATATCCCACGTTCAAAAACGCGGCCGCCTAGCCGCCTAGGTGCTCAGCGCAAACAATCCGCCGTGATTAACCTTTTCTCGGTCTTAGTAATCGTGACTGGCCCAAGTTCAGATCCTTTCTAGATCGGTTTCAGAAGCTAGGTCGTGGCTTCCAACATCTGCGCATCAAGCTCTCTTCGGCTCGACGGATTGCGTAGAGTGTGACAAGCGAAGGAAGACTCAATTCGTATTTGGCAGTCGGGGGCCCTGTTTGGTTGACATCAATTTTAGAGGCTGACCGTTTGCAGTAATTGGGGTATTTCCTACGATGAATGACTCTATTTTAAGCTCTGTGTTTTGAGCTCTGTTTTTGTTTGAAGCAGTGGTGCTTAAAAAAAAAAAAAATTTGGACCAAAATAAATTGATCGTTAATGGGCTGTAGATAAGGTCCACAAACTGTTGGTTTGAAGACACTTATTTATAGCACAAGATATTTCTTTCATTTTATCGCTACCTATCAAACATGGAAGTCGATATAAACTACTAGACCACAATAATTCGTTTGATATATATATATATATACACAACAATATCTAAATTAAAACTACGATTACTTACTAATAAATCTCCGATTTCTTCTGATAGGCGCTATGCCCTACCCGACCTTCCGACTAACGTCTAACGAGTTTTAAGTGAAAAACGAGTTTTAAAAAAAGGTTCGAGTTAAAACTTGAAATTCTATTAGAGAAAAGTCGATTCAATTGTGGGTTTTAAAATCAAACCAAACCAAAACCGAATACTTTTAAAAATGACTATAGGGGTCTAAATTAGTTTTACTGCCAAAAAAAATGAAGATATGTGTCCTAAAGTTTAATCGAAACTCAACCGAATCATCAAATTTAAAAAATTCAGTATGATCTTTTTAGGTCATTGTTTATTTGCCAATCATGGTCACTGTTGTACACTTTTGTATAGCCCAAGCATGTTTACGCGGCTTTTTAAACACGTGTCGGTATATAAGTGGCCTGCTTTGTCACACAGCCTTGGATCGCGTCGCAAAGCGTATAACGCATGCCACGCACCTAAACGCCGTTTCCAAAAACAACGTTTTGCGGCTCGACAACAATTCTCTTCTTCCTCCTCCTCTGTCTCTTAGCTTTTCGATTTCGTGAATCCATTTTTCTGATTACTGTTAGGTTTTTTATTTTATTTATTTATGTATTTACTTCGTCTCTCCATTGTTCCTCTTCCGTTTACATAATCCAATGGCGTTTAGATCCACCGGAAGGAAACTATCGTTTGAGATTCTCAGCCAAAGCAGCTCCTTAGAGAATAATGATGATGATGATACACTTCCTTCATCAATTCGCCGATCTAGCTCAGATCCAATCAGCGGAAACGACGTTGCAGAATCACCTAGAGACTTAGGTAAACGAAGGAGATCGAAGAAAAAGACGAAGAAGAAGAAGAACAAAGTCGAGACTATTCTGGAGAATGGCGATTCTCATTATCCAGCGACGATCGCGAATGGTGCGAGTATTGATTTTGAGGATTTTGAAGAAGGAGCGGTGTTTGAAAACAGATTGAATTACTTTGGCGGTGGTGGTGGAAGTGGTGGTGGTGGCAGTTGTGTTGTAACTCTATTGGATGGAGGAACTGTTCATCATAACAATGGATTCAATTTTGGTGAGTTAAGGCAGAGGAATGTTAATGGGAGTATCGATGGGAGTAACGATGAGCGATGGTCTGATGCTATGACTTCTGATAAGAAGTTATACGCGGAGGAGACTGAAGCGGAGCTAAGCTCTTCTGAGAATCCACCGTTTCAAGAAGTGCAGCATCAGTTCCCAAGAAGTGAGACGAATGGGAATGTGGTTACGAGATTAGATACAGAAACTTCTTTGGATTGGAAGCAGCTTATGGCTAATGATCCTGATTGTAAAGTTCCCTACTTTTTATATCTCTCTTTGCTTTTGGTACCTTCACTATCAGTTCTGTACAGTAATTTTTAGTGTTTTTTTGCTTGTGATCAGTTCTTTCTGCTGAGACGAGGTCACCTATGAAATACTTTATGGAGGAAATTTATGGTGGGATTTCATTACGGAGTACAACTACTCCCGGGAATGATATCGAACGGGAAAGAATATATGATACAATCTTCCGCTTGCCATGGCGATGTGAAGTGGTAAAACCATCTCTTCCCGTCTCTTACAGAATGTACATTCTTAGTTAGCTAGGTGTGTGTTGTTTTCTGTCTAGAGGAAGAGAAGGCTTTATGTATCTCAGCTAATATGTTTGTAATTGTATGCATCGCGATGGAAATCCACCCATTATGCGAAAGGGCTACCTAAATTAAAGTTCAATATGTATATGCTTCTGTATTGTGATTTACACAGAGGTTTTTCACAATTTAAAGAATTTTAATGCAGCTTATAAATACTGGCTTTTTTGTCTGCGTCAACTCATTTCTGTCATTGTTGACAGTCATGCCAATAAGAGTCCTGCTAATGTTCTGGGATGCTTTAAAGAAAAGGTGAGTCATTTTTAGATTCTTCGTTGATAATAACACGCTTAATATGCTATGAACTAAATTGTATCCTTACATTGAAGCAAGTCTAACATGCCTCGATCATAATATTCTTATTATGAGAAAGTAACTTAATAATATTTGTGGCAGGCAGTTCAGGAGGCCCTCCCCGTCGGAGCTGTCTGATTTTGCTTGTTTTCTAGTTTTGGCTTCTGGTACCATTCTTCTTGGGAGAACAGGTGTAGTAGAATGCTCTTGATTTACATACGCTTGTAATATATTTTATGTTTTAAATCTATCAAAGCATCTGCTCTGGTACATCGGGTTGAACATGGCATTACTTTTTGTTAGTATTATTAGATGGACAAGCTCAGTACTTCTGTTGAAAAAATGGATTTTTCTTTTCAGCTCATTAAAGTGATGAGAAAATGGATTCTCGAAACAGTACCCTTTATGTGGTTTTTTGCTTTTCTTATCTCTTTTTGTATTGTTTCCGCAGATATCAGCCTGATTTACCACATGATTCGTGGTCAAAGTACTATTAAACTATATGTGGTTTACAATATCTTAGAGGTAACACAAATACCCTTTTGGATTATTTCTTCTGCTCTAAATTTTCATGTTCATTTCACTTTTTTTTTTGGTGTAATATTTTATATGATTTAGGTGGTAGTATTTGTACACTGCACTTTTGTCTGTCCAGTTTACCTTCTTCTCTATCCAACTGGCACTAACACAAATATTCTGTTTCAGATATTTGATAGACTCTGTCAAAGTTTTTGTGGAGATGTATTTGGGGCCCTATTCAGTTCTGCAAAGGGACTGGCTACTTCCCCTCCTGAGAAACTGAGATTTTGTACTTGGAGATTCGTCTCTGACCTAGTGTTAACTATGGCTGCCTCAAATATCCTTACAACGTGATTGCTAGTTTATTTTTGTTAACTACTTACTCATCTCTATTCTGTGGTGTCCTTAACAGTTATCACTTCTCCATTCATTCATTTTGTTAGCTCAGGCAATCACGTTGTCAACTTGTATTGTTGCTCATAACAATGCCTTGTTGGCCCTTCTGGTGTCAAATAACTTTGCTGAGATCAAGAGCAGTGTCTTTAAGCGTTTCAGCAAGGACAACATTCATGGTCTAGTATATGCGGGTGAGCTTTTACTTCGTGCCCTTTGTAGAAATTTGTGTCTTAAATACTAGGCCTCCAATGGCTCTGATCTTAAGCTGAGTTATTAATTGTTTCAGTAACCTTTAAAGTTGAGGCCTGATTAAGACTGTAATTCCAGCTGTGACCTTTGGTTTTTGATTGGTATGTTCTGGTTTCCCTTACTATATTTATCAACCAGATTCAGTAGAGAGGTTCCACATATCGGCCTTCTTGGTGTCTGTTTTGGCTCAAAATATCCTCGAGGCTGAAGGTCCATGGTTTGGAAACTTTATCTACGTACGTGTACAAAACTGTCTGGTAGTTATAAATTTTGTACAAACCTCTTTCCAGGTTGCTCACAAGTAATTTGACTCTGCAGAATGCTTCTATGGTCTTCTTCTGTGAGATGATGATAGACATCATAAAGCATTCATTTCTTGCCAAGTTCAATGACATCAAACCTATAGCATACTCTGAGTTTCTTCAAGCTCTCTGCGAGCAGGTATGGATAATACAAGCTTTTCTCTCTCTTGCTGTTCCATTGGCCCTATAAATTTGCATTGCTGAGGTGTTGTATATAACGTACATTCATTCATTCATACTTCTCTGGTAATCTTATTTGTCAGACTTTGAACATTCGACCAGAAGATAGAAAGACGAATCTCACCTTCGTTCCCCTTGCACCTGCTTGTGTGGTATGAATATTCCTCTTCCCTTTTGACCTAAAAACTCATATGAGAGTAATAAAAGAAGAAGCTTGAAATGATACGAGTGTATTTGTGGGCCTCAGGTGATCAGAGTACTGACTCCAGTATATTCAGCACACTTGCCGTATAGTCCACTACCATGGAGAGTGTTGTGGATGGTCCTATTATTCGCCATAACATATATAATGCTCACAAGCCTCAAAGTTCTCATAGGCATGGGACTTAGGAAACATGCAACTTGGTACATTAATAGATGCCGAAGAAGAAACTCCTCCCATCTACACAATGATTAGTCCCGACTTGAACAAAAAAGCACAAAGGAATATGAAGATACATCTCAGCCGGCCCCTGCTTTGAATGAATCCGTGGTTCACTCAACTCCAATCCAATTTACAACTTTGTTTGGGGTTTTAGGATCATCTTTTGTGATCTTATACAACATGTTTAATATTCGATGAAGCGATTTTGGTATCGTTAGGCATATATATGTACAAAGAGAGAGACCTCATGGATCATTTGACAAAAAGCTATTACAAGACAAATAGTCTTTACTCTTTGTTCTCTGGTTCTTTTTTTTTTTTTTGTTCACAGGACAGTAAAATTAGTCTTATCCCAATTTGAAAACTTGAAAAATTACCGTGGTTGACCTATTGACTCCGAATCAGTAACTAAAAAAAAAGGAAAAAAAAAAAAGTCATAAATTAGTTGTCACTGTTGAGACTCAAAAGACTTAAAATCTCAACAGTTTTCTCAATTTTCCGCCGTTGAGAATCCTCTCGACAATGTCGGTAAGCTTTTTCGATTCTCGACGTTTTTTATTTTGGCATCCAATCTTGTAGTGTTCTTAGATTCGGCTGCGTCGTACTTCGTTTACGCTATTTTCAGATCTAATTTGAAACAAGTTGTAGACTTTTTTTGCTTTGTTTGGGTACTGAGAAATTCAGATTTCTGGATAAATCACTAAACTTTACTGTTACTTTGATCCTGTGATTTTGATGGATTGAAGTCTGAGATCTCTTTACTGTGTCGGTTATAAAAGAAATCACTTAACTTTTCAATTCGAGCTTTTTTTAAATCTTCACTTTCCAGATTCTGTTCCCCAGATGCTAATTTCCAATCTTTAAATTCTTAGTATCAATCTCACTTGAAAGTATTGGCTTTAGCTTTTCATCATAAAAGTCTGAGTAAAGGTGTATAATTGATGATCTTCACAGGCTTCAGATCAAACTCAGAACAACATTCTTATGGATTCCCAATCAACTGTCTCGCCTGTAAGAACAACATTTTTGTTTTATCTTCCACTGTGTTGATTGATTTTCATAAGGATTTTTCATTTCTCATAGAAGATTGATCCTTGGATTAGTGTTGGATCTCTATTCAGAGGCCTTGTTTGATTCATTTGTGTTGTAGGTGAAAACTGTGAAGATTAGCAATATTTCACTCCATGTTTCTAAGAAAGATCTCATAGAGTTCTTTTCTTTCTCTGGTGACATTCAATATGTCGAGATGCGAAGGTTTGATTAAAAAAGAAGAAGTTGTAATTATTATCTCCTTGTTTTCAAAAGATCATCTTTACCAACATCTAATGTTTGTTTACTTTAATCACAGTGAGACACAAGAAAGCCAACTTGCGTATCTTTCTTTTAAGGATCCACAAGGCGCTGAAACTGCAATGCTCTTAACGGTATTTCTTATACTTGCTTTTTGCATATATTCATCATTTGGTATATAATGTGTTGGCTTTACAGCTTACGGTTATAAATCTTCCTCCAGGGAGCTGTTATTGCAGATCTTCGTGTCAGTATTACTCCTGCTGTGAACTACGAGCTACCACTAGAAGCCCTTGCACTTGACTCGGTAAAGCCCCAAAAACTCTTTGCTTTTAGTGGTTGGTTACTCTCAAGTTTTCATCTTGTCTCCTCTGTGCTGCAGGAAAATTCGTTTAATGGTTTCACTGTCAAGAAAGCTGAAGATATGGTGAATATCATGGTGGGAAGGGGTTACGCTCTTGGAAAAGACGCCATGGAGAAAGCCAAAGCATTTGATGATAGACACAACTTGATCTCAAACGCTTCAGCGACCATTGCCTCGCTTGACGATAAGATGGGTCTGAGTGAAAAGCTAAGCATAGGAACAACTGTGGTGAATGAGAAGTTGAGAGAAATGGATGAGCGATATCAGGTGAGGGAGATAACAAAGTCGGCTTTAGCAGCTGCAGAGGAGAAAGCAATCAGTGCAGGAACAGCTTTAATGGCGAATCCTTACGTATCAAGTGGAGCTACGTGGTTTTCAAACGCGTTTGGCGCAGTGACAAAAGCGGTTAAAGAGAAGGTTGAGAATGGCGGAGATGGAAGAAAGGAGATCATCCAATTTGATCAGTCTTCACCTAGAGATCCCGCTGTAGTTCCTGTTAAGCTCGGTTGATGCAGATTTTCACCAAACCGAGTTTCTAAAAAAATTGCTTATCGGTTCAATTCTTTGATAGGTTTGCTGTGCATATATATGCTTTCATTTCTCAAGAAAATATCAAAAAGACATAAAACCATAAAAGGTGTTGTTGTTACATTCACACAACATTTGTCCCCTGTCTCTGAAAACAAATTATTAAAGTTTTTAATCGATTCAAAGTTTTGAAACTAGTGAGCAGTCTCAAGAACTGAGTTGAAGAAACCTCTTCGCCATAGGATGTGTAGCTTGCGAAAGCTCATTTGGTTTAAGAACTTCAACAATCTCTCCATCAACAAGAAGGCAAACGATATCAGCAACTCGTTGGATCTGCTTGATACTATGAGATACAATCACAGTCGTAATCTCTCTCTGCTTCTTCAACTTCACAATAACATCCTCGATATTCTCTGTCGAAATCGGATCCAAAGCACTTGTTGGTTCATCCAGAAGCAACACCTCAGGCTCATTAGCTAGAGTCCTCGCAAGTGCTACTCGTTGAGCTTGACCTACAGATAACTCAGCACCAGTCTTCTTAGCAAACGAAGCATCAAGATCAGCAAGACTCAACAGCTTATAAACCTCTTCATCACTTAGCTTCTCCCCTCTCAAATTCGGACCATATCTCACATTATCCGCAACAGTCCCTGTGGACAAGACAAGAGTTAATCTCATATTCTATGAAACTAGACTAATCAAGTTCCAATTTTGAACAAGCTGACTAATAAAGTTCCAATTTTGATATTACCTTGGAAGAGAACAGGAAGCTGAAAAAGCATTCCAACTCTACGACGAAGAGTGATGACGTCAAGGTTCGTTATGTCTTCGCCGTCTAAGAAAACAGTTGACTCCGGTGGCTCCCAAAGACGGTTGAGAGATCTCAAAAACGTTGACTTTCCACTTCCACTAGGACCAATCACTCCAACGATCATCCCTTTTGGTATATCTACTGAAACTCCTCTCAAGATCCGAGATCCATCATCGACGACTCGGGTCAGATCATGTACCCGAATCTTTGGTTCTTCACCGGATACAACTACGTCCACCAGATGCTCTCGTAATCCATCGGATTCGTTAGACCAAAGTAATGCCATCTTCTTTTTTGAGTTTTTCAATTTTTAAGATCAAAACAGAACACAATAGATTGTGTCTGTATATGAACCACATTTAGGAACAAGTCAATTTTGATATTGCCTATTTAATATTCTTCCACCATTCAAATTATAGAGTAATCTCTGACATTTACATTAACAAGATTCTACTTTTTTTTGTTTAAATATAAAAAACTCAATTTTAATGAATCTTCTCAAGTTCAAATCTTCAGTTCAGGTCTCCAATTTTTTTTCAGCACATTAAATTGCTCAGGAGAACGAAAGTTTTAACATCATTAGAGTCGAACCGAGAAGATTTTTTAATTCAAATAAAATTGAACCGATGAAAAAACCATTAGTAAGTTGATAAATTGAAACAAAGTTTGATAAATATATATATGCCTCCATTAATGATTTGATCATCCTCAGAGGCATATATTCAAAAAGAAAACAAATTTATAAAAATTTCTAAACGATACAAAGTAGAACAAATCTACAATGGGATAATTAGAACAATGGAAGTTAAAGTAATTTATAGATATTGGAAGGTGTTGCTCATAACCCTAGCTCTGTGTATTTGTACTAATGGGCCTTTAGAATAAACCTTTTAGTAAAGCCCAGGCTCATTATTCTATCCAACTGAAAAAAAAAGACTATCCAGCAGAAATCGTTCTAATAAATCCGGTTTCGCGATAACCAACAAAATTAGAGACCGAAATTCAATTAAATCCGGTTCACTATTTTTTTCTTTCATTTTCCCAGATAATTTATGCGTTTTCTCAGATTCCATCGAACGATTTTACAAGTTTGAAAATTTTAGTTTTTGGTTTGATCTGAATCTCTTGAGATTTGAGATGGCACTGCCTCCATCATCTCCTTCACCATCGTCACCTTCACTTCAACGTCTCTCCACTTTCAAAAATCCTCCTCCTTCTTCACTCTCCGGAGCACCAACGCCGTCGTCTACTTCTTCACCTCCGTCGTCTTCACCACTCGATTCTTTCGCCAATGATCCAATTCTCGCTCCATTCCTCTCTTCTTCCTTCTCCTCCGCTTCCTTCTCCTCCGCTGCTCTCGCATCTGGATCTCCAGCTTCCACCGCCGAGCGTCTCCATCAAGCTATCCGCCTCCTTGATTCACAGCTCCGTAATGATGTTATCTCTCGTCACCCTGAATTGCTCGCTCAGCTCTCTTCCCTCTCACACGCCGATATCTCTCTTTCTTCTCTCAGATCCTCCGTTTCTTCTCTACAATCTTCAATCCGCCGTGTTAGATCCGATCTATCTGAACCTGTGCGAGCGATCCGATCCAAATCTGTTCAGCTTTCCAATCTCCACTCCGCTGCTGAGTTGCTCTCTCACTCCGTTCGTACGCTGCGTCTCTCTAAGAAGCTTCGAGATCTAACGGATTCTCCCGATCCAGATAAGATCGATCTCACTAAAGCTGCTCAGCTCCATTTCGAGATTTTAACAATGTGTAAAGAGTACGATCTCTTCGGCATTGATGTTATTGATGAAGAAATCAAGTTTGTGACTGAGATTGGGGAGAAATTGAGATCTGAAGCTATGAAGGTGTTGGAGAGAGGCATGGAAGGGTTGAACCAAGCTGAGGTTGGGACTGGGCTACAAGTTTTCTATAACCTTGGAGAGCTGAAGCAGACGGTGGATCAATTGGTGAATAAGTACAAGAACATGGCTATGAAGAGTGTGAGCGTTGCTATGGACATGAAAGCTATTTCTTCTGGCTCAGGTGGTGGGTTTGGACCTGGCGGGATTAGGTCTAGCGGAGCACCACCCATTGGAGGAGCGGTTAAAGTTAGGGAAGCGCTGTGGCAGAGGATGGCTAGTTGTATGGATCAGTGGTATTCACTTGTAGTCGCTGTGTGGCACTTGCAGCGTGTACTGTCCAAGAAGAGAGATCCATTTACTCATGTCCTTCTTCTTGATGAAGTCATCAAGGTGCGTAATTTTACTAGAAAATTTAGGCTCACGGAGTTTATTCCTGAGTGACAAGCTGCATTAGGTTTTTGAGAGGAAGGGAGAGTGTTCTTGGATGTTGATGCCAAGATTCTTGATGTTTGATCAACTTTAGTAGATGTTTTTTGCATCAAAATGAAGCCTTTAGAATGTGTTTCTGTGATTTTAGGGCTTTATCTTTTTGGATTTATTGCTGACATGAAGTGTTTATGTGCACAGGAGGGTGATACTATGTTAACCGACAGAGTATGGGATGCACTTGTGAAGGCGTTTACTAGCCAAATGAAGTCTGCATTCACAGCTTCGAGTTTTGTAAAAGAAGTATTCACCATGGGATATCCGAAGCTTGTGTCTATGATAGAAAATCTTCTTGAAAGGATTTCTCGTGACACCGATGTGAAAGGAGTGTTACCTGCCATTGATTTAGAAAGGAAAGAACAAATGGTTGCGTGCATTGCGATATTCCAGACTGCTTTCTTAGCCTTATGCTTTGGCCGCTTGTCAGACCTTGTGAACTCGATATTCCCTATGTCGAGCCGTGGGAGTTTACCTTCGAAAGAACAGATATCACTGGTATTATCACACATTCAAGATGAGATTGAGGCTGTTCATCCAGATGCTCGTTTGACTCTTCTAGTTTTGCGTGAGATAGGCAAGGCCCTTAGTAATCTAGCTCAACGAGCTGAGTGCCAGGTATGTTAAACTTCTTTTCTCTTCCCAATTAGTGGTTATTGTTACCCATTGTCCTCTGTTTATCCGCACTATCTCACTGAGTATGGATTCTATAAAGTCCCGAGAATATGGCATCAATTTCTGGTTAAATACAATGTGAATTTCATCACATAGGAAGAGAAATAGAGTTACATTTACCTCTGCTACGCAAATATATGTGTTAGCGTCTACTTTGGCTGAAATAGTAATCCAGATTAAGCAGTATAGAGAAAGTTAGACTGGCATGTATGCTTTTTATGTCCGGCATGTAACAATGCTGCGTTTATATGGCAGATTTCTACAGGCCCCGAGACACGCCAGATAACGGGTCCTGCAACTTCAACCCAGATCAGGAATTTCACATTATGTCAGCATCTGCAAGGAATCCACACGCATATCTCATCCATGGTAGCGGGCCTTCCCAGTATTGCTACTGATGTATTGTCTCCTTATCTGGCTGCAATATACGATGCGGCATGCGAGCCAGTTACACCTTTGTTTAAAGCAATGCGAGACCAGCTCGAGTCATGCATTCTTCAAATCCATGATCAAAACTTTGGTGTTGACGATGCTGCTGCCATGGATAACAACGCTTCCCCATACATGGAAGAGTTGCAGAGCTCGATTCTTCACTTCCGCCGTGAGTTCCTATCTAGACTATTGCCTTCCGCAGCAGCCGCAAACACCGCAGGGACAGAATCAATCTGCACTAGACTTGCAAGACAAATGGCTTCAAGGGTTTTGATCTTCTACATCAGACACGCTTCCCTTGTGAGACCACTTTCAGAATGGGGAAAACTCAGGATGGCTAAAGACATGGCCGAGCTGGAACTAGCAGTGGGACAGAACTTGTTCCCCGTGGAACAACTCGGTGCACCGTACAGAGCTCTAAGAGCATTTAGACCACTGATTTTCCTAGAAACATCACAAATGGGATCATCTCCTCTAATCCATGATCTACCACCGAGCATCGTCTTACATCATCTCTACACAAGAGGCCCAGACGAGTTAGAGTCACCGATGCAAAAGAACAGACTGAGTCCTAAACAGTACTCACTGTGGCTTGATAACCAAAGAGAAGATCAGATCTGGAAAGGGATAAAAGCGACTTTAGATGATTACGCAGTGAAGATAAGGTCGAGAGGAGACAAAGAGTTCAGTCCAGTTTATCCTCTAATGCTTCAAATTGGATCGTCTTTAACACAAGACAGCGTTTTATAATCTCCACGTGCTTTACGTCATTGAAGACAATTCGTTTTTTCAAGAACCAAATAATCTTATATTGCAGGTTACAATATACATGTCATGTAAATCCTCTGATTCGTACATCATACCATCGAGTTTATGTTTTGTCTGAAGCTCTTGCTTTTGTTTGTTATGTTTAGATCGTTTCTAGTCTACCAATTCTAGGTATAAAATAGTTTCATTAACTTTTAAATTAGCATTGAAACTAAACTAAGGTTAGATCAAAGATAAGTAAGCATAAACCAGAAAGGGTTAATATACAAAACGGAGATTTAAAAACTCGAAGAAGTGATAGAAACCACGGAACTAAGTAAGCGCAACACAAAACACATATGGTACATGTCCGGGTCCATATATTGAAAACCAAAAGACAAAAGAGTATATTTACATTGGAAAATATACACAACAACAAAGTCTGTAACTATTGAGGATTTAGGAACCTCATCTTCTTCTCTGACTCTAATCACTCTCTTTGATCAATTCCCAACGGAAATAGATCTCTCCCCTAAACCAAGTGGAGAACGTGAACGTTGACGCCTATTGATCTCGCTAAGAACCCTTCTCATCTCCGGCTGCTGCAACGACGGTTGACTTATCTTCTCTATTTCTCTCTTTATCTTCACCACTTGGCTGTGTATCATTGGACCATCATCGTTTCCGCTATCATAAGCCTTGTTCTCCATTTTTTAGACGACAAGTTCGAGACCAAGTCACTATAACAAAGAGAACCCCCTTTATAACAAAGAGAAGAGACACGAGTTGTGTGTGAACTAGAAGCGAAGTTAGGTTGGTGAGCAACGATGAATTAGTCTCTAGAGAATTATAAAACAAATGGGTTTTGTGAATTTTTCTTTGTGATTTCAAGAAGAAACGACTCTTTCTATGATCTTTATCTCTGTCTTTATATAAACAAACGTGAAGCAAGAGAAGAAGGACGGTGTTGGGTGAGTTTATGGTTACGTGTCATAAACGCTGATATTACTTGTGACGACTCTCGTACGTAATTTCTATAAATATTTGACCTTTTCATTTTAATTTAATAAAGATAATTGTTGGAAATTGAGAAAGAGTCAATTTGAGAGACCAAAAAGCCGCCATGTGGACTCAAGTCGTTGGTCAACTTGTCTAGAAGATTCTTGTGGATATGCGTTATTTTCCTTTAATCAGTCGTTAATCGTTTATGCGACGCATTTTAGACTCGTGTTCCTGTTTTTGTTTTTGTTTGCCTTTAAAAGCTTAACACGTTTTGTGTTTTTATTTTTGGACCATTTTCTAGGCTTTTTGTCCTATACCATGTAAATTGCCCCCTTTTTTGACGTTCTTCAAATTGCACTATTCAAGGTGCCAAGTCCTAATCCAAATTGTCTTAGACTACGACTTATCATCAATCAGCAATGACGATTTTATAAAAAAATATTTACAACTACCGCTACGAAAATAAAATTATTGTAAGAGTTGATGTTAGAAAATCTAGCGCACCTTTTGAGTTTTTAAATCGAAAACCATATTTTTAATTTTTTTATATAGGTTTTTACATTATTATAAGTCTAAGTCATATTACAAGGGGAAAAAAAAACATATTACATACTTTTACAACTTATTATGTATGCTTTTTATCAAGAAAAAAAAATAACTTATAATGTACGTTTTAAGAACTCTTGAAAATCTTATAAAATTTCAATCTGGCGACCAATTCGATTCGTGGTCAGACCCGGTCCCATTACATGATTAAAACCGGGTTTAGTAACACTAAACAATAAGTCATATAATATAAGTGATAGGCTTTTGAGATAAAAAGTAGTTGAAACATACGGTTGGCCTTTGATGTAGTGCATCATTATTTCCGTGATGAACCTAATAAGATTACGAGACTATAAATTTGCAAGAAGAGCGATTCTGTAAAGCTTATTAAACCCCACCTTTTGGATCGCTTCAGGCTTCACCTTCAACTTTGATCATTCACACATAGGTATGCCTATAATAATAATCTTGATTCCCATTGATATGTTGTATTATGTTCTTGATTCAATCAAAATATATATATTCATGGTAGCTTCCCTCTCTTCGAGGGTCTTGAGATATACATGTTATTAT
Source organism: Barbarea vulgaris (assembly GCA_963667165.1). Classification (NCBI taxonomy): domain Eukaryota; kingdom Viridiplantae; phylum Streptophyta; class Magnoliopsida; order Brassicales; family Brassicaceae; genus Barbarea; species Barbarea vulgaris. The sequence goes on from OY763887.1 coordinate 6,374,776, forward strand.
CTTGAGATGTAGCCACCATTCTTGCTAGGTTCTGAATTGTATCCATAAACCTTCTTCAAACCGCTTATATACCGTCTCAATTTTTGCATAAAAATCTCGTGATTTTTCTCTAACGCATCAAATTTTTAATATGTTCCTCTTTTGGTCATATGTTTGTTTATATGTCGAAACATTTTTCCTTGCAAATGGAAGAACAAATTGCTCAAAACACTTTTCTTGTTTAAAGATCTATAACAAGCTCGCTTGGATGACTTTCACAAACGAGATCTCATTTTTATTTATGCTAAAATATTAAAACAAAGTAATATAAGAATATCGAGGCTACAACTCTACTGCACCCTCCATCCGAGCCAGATGAGTCCCCTAGAGCCGCTAAATAGTTTAGTAATATACATAGATTATGGGATTGGCATTGCAATTGTTTGTTGTAATTTAATCAAATTATAGCGAGTAGGTTTTTCATCTTGTTCTTTTTAGCAATATGCATTATGCATCAAATTAAGAAGTGGTAGGTTAGTGGTTAGCGATTCCATTGTGCTCTTAGTTCAAACCCATTTAGGAAGGATACTTATATTGTGTCTTATTGTTATTAACCACATCGTTCGGAATTTACAGAGATGAAAACATGCTTTGGTTATGAATTCGAAGTTATTAAAAATATATATATGCATTATGCGGGTTTTTACTTGGAAAAGTATGTTTTTTTAAAACGTATACATAGTTTTTACTTTGTGGACAAATTTTTCAATAAATAGTTAAAATTAGGTAGAGACATGCTAATATGGTTAATTTTTCATATGTATAACTTTGTTATATTGCAGTTTGTTCTTTGTTAAGAAATAGTTAACTAGATGTACAAAGTACGTGGTCGTTTTTAATAACTATAAAAATAAAAATAATATATTTGAAAACATATAACTATATTTCTATACTAATATTAGGGAAATACATTTCTAAAAACAACTACGAATTTGGAAAGTAATACATAAAATACCATTGTTAAAGTATTATTTTAAAGAACGACTAAAATAAAATCATTAAGGATGCAAATGTCAAATGCAAATTTGTTTTCAAAAATAAAAATATTTTTAGATCTTTTTTAATACACAATCAAATTGAATAAGAAATTTTTGATAACCAATTATATTTTATTAATTAATTTTAAATCATTATATTTCAGTTCTTATCTTTGTTTGATTCAATTTTTGTGAAAAATCATCACATCATCCATATTTTTTTTTTTAAACTATATTATTTTTCTCATATGCTACGATTCGAATTTTCTAAACCAAATATAAATAGTTCAATCTATCGTATGTCGGCATATTTGCACCAGCTACATTCATAAACCAAACTAATCATTAATTCAAATAAAAGACATTAAATGTTGTATCTATTATATATATTAATCTTTAAAACATATTATCTCCGTTCCACAAAGAGTGTCATTTTAATTTTAAAAAATTAATTTATATTTTTATACCCCTATTTAATATGTGGTTATTGACTTAAATTGAAATAAAATAGATTTGGGTTAAGGATAAATTAGGAATTTAGATTAAAAACTTACATTAGTAACATAAAATTATATTGTTGTGAAACAAAACTAAAACTCTAGAATGACACTCTTTGCAAAACAGATGGAGTATAACATGAATGCAACTATTTTAGTTTTTAATCATAATATCGTCTTGTGTATAAAGTATATCTATCCTTACACATTTGCATGTTCACATCTTACGCAAATGTGTCTACCATTTACAGCCATAATCACTCTCATTACCTCTTATGTCACAAATAAAATTTTTGTAAATGCATTACAAACAATTATATATATTTTTTTTTGTTAATTGATATACAACTAGATTTATCTTGGTCTTGACTATTTTTTCTTTTTTCAGAGTTTTGGGTTTCATAGGTTTGGAAAATGTCTAGATGTCGCGCTTCTTCGTCTCAATACCGAGTAAGATGTTACAATGATAAATTTTGTCTTACAAAATTTTTCATATTCTTATCTCTCTTGCAAAAGAAATTTGTATTGGAAGTTTTAGATTCATTTTTGGTAATAGAAAATTGATCATGGTGTGAGAACCATATATACATATTACATATTTTATAAAGAACCATTAAACCAACATCAATATGTTCCTTTAACCAAATATAAAAAAATTTGCATGTCCCCTACTTTTATTTGAAATGAGATAATCATTATACTTTATTGATGCATACACTTTCGTATTTCCTACATTAAACTAAACTATATTTTTTTGTATATATATACATACCAAAATGAATTTTTACTAACCAACTCATTTCTTCCATCTTTAAACACTTTTTGGGTATTTAACCAACTTATCCCCTAGTTTTATATGACATGAGATTGATCTAAATATTTTATTGGTGCACACACTTTCATACCTTCTACATTAGATCAAACTATATTTTTTTGTATACATGCATACCAATTTAAATTTCTATTAACTAATCCACATCTTTTATTTCTCATCTTTCATCACTCTTTAACCATACAACCAACTTGTCCCATACTTTCATTTGGAATAAGATGATCCAAATATTTTATTGTTGCACACGCTTTCATATCTCCTATATTAAACCAAACTATATTCTCTTGTACATACATACAGATCTAATATGTATTTTTACTAACTAATCCACTTTTCCCATATTTCATAACTCTTTAACCATTAAACCAATTGAACCCCTACTTTCATATGAAATAAAGTGAACTTAAATATTTAGATTATGAAGTAATTTTTGGTGTCACATACTTTCTCTTCTCACTTCTAGATGACTTTTTTCAACTTCACAAATATTTTATTCCTTACTAAAATACAACCTCATTCTTTGTGTATACGGTTAGTATTACATGTTATCAAATCACATCTTAAATTACTCTATAGATCATTCCTAATAAAAATCCCAATGAGCCTTATTCTTCTCCTAGTCATCCCCTCTTTATTAAAGACTAAGCCACAAATACAAACAGTTTATCTACCTCTTGTACACATTAATAATGCAAATTATTCTGATTACAAAATTCTTACCCCTCCTCTCTTGTCACTCCACTCTTACAATGGGTTTGCGTTTATGGCAAAAAAATTATTGATTCCCGTTTGATAAGGCATTTTCTCCAAATGGCTACATGAATCACTTTCACATGGAACCAATGTTACATGTGCTTTCACTTTAACATGGAACAAATGTTACCCATGCTCTCATTGTTTTGATCATACATATCGAAAGTATTGGACAGAATATTCGACAGTCTATCGTGATGCAGAGTATGAAACAACTGATCTAAATCCAAAATTTTAATATTCTTCAACCGGAATAATGCACATACGGACAACAATATGCTTATGCTAGTTTATTTTAAGACAAACTTGCTAAAGAGAGGATTGTCTTACAAACGCTTGATGGAAGGTTCGAAGTAGTACATAACGTGTATTTGGGGTGAAAACGTCAAGCTAATGGCAAATTTTATGTAGGAACATGCATATTAGGCATCGAGGCTGAAACTACTCTCTCGTAAAGAAATTTGGCTCCAAATTTTCATTTTGCTTTGGTAAAGTATTACTTGAAATGAGAATACTAGTCATTCTTTTACTTTACCAAAGCAAAATAAAAATTTGGAGTTAATTTTCTTTACGAGAGAGTAGTTTCAGTTTCGAGGCCTAATATGTATGTTCCTACATAAAGGTTGCCCCTACCTTGACGGTTGCACCCCATATACACATCATGTACTACTTTGAACTTTCCATCAAGCGTTTGTACTGTAATCATCTCTTTGCCAAGTTTGTCTTGAATTAAACTCTCATCTGCATATTGTTGTTTGTAGGTGCATATTCCGGTTGAATAAGAATAGTCAAATTTTGGATTCGGATCTGTTGTTTCACACTCTGCATCACGATAGGTTTTTGAATATTCTGGCCAGTACTTTGGATATGTGTGATCAAAGCAATGGGAGCACGGATAACATTGGTTCCATGTTAAAGTGAGAGCACGGATAACATTGGTTCTATGTTAATGTGTTTGATGTATCTATATGGAGAAATTGTCTTACTAAAGGGGAACCAATAAAATTTCTGCCATAAACACAAACCTATTGTAGGAGTGGGGTGACAAGAGGGAAGGGGTAAAGATTTTATAATCAAAATAATTTGCATTATTAATGTGCATTATTAATGTGCACAAGAGGTAGATAATTTTTGTATTTGTATTTGTGGTTAAGCCTTTAATAAAAAGGAGAGGAATAGGATAACAAGAAAGCTTATTGGGATTTTCATTAGAAAGGTTTTATGGAGAAATTTAGGATGTAATTTGATAACACGTAATACTAACCTTTTACAAAAGAATGAGGTTGTATTTTGGTATGGAATGAAAGATTTGTAAAGTCGAAGAAGTTCTTCTAGAAGTGAGAAGAGAAAGTATGTGACACCAATAAATTACTTCACAATCTAAACATTAAGTTCACTTCATTTCATACGAAAGTAGGGGTTAAGTTGGCTTAATATGGTTAAAAAGTGATGAAATACTCGAGAAGGGGATTAGTTAGTAGAAATTCATATCGGCTATGTATGTATGTACAAGAGAATATAGTTAATTTGGTTGAATTTAGGAGATATGAAAGTGTGTGCACCAATAAATTATTTGGATCATCTCATTCTAAATGAAAGTAGGAGGCAAGTTGGTTTTATTGTTAAAGAGTGATGAAAGATGGAAGATGTGGATTAATTAGTAGAATTTCTTATTGATGTGCATGTATACAAAACATATAGTTTGATCTAATATAGAAAATATAAAAGTGAATGCATCAATAAAATATTAATATAATCTCATGTCATGTAAAAGTATTGAGATAGGTTGGTTTAATGCCTAAAGAGTGATTAAAGATGGATTAGTTAGTTAATTAGTAGAAATTCATATTGGTACATATGTATACAAAAAAAAATAGTTTGGTTTAGTGTAGAAGATACGAAAGTTTAAGCATCAATAAAGTATTTTGATCATTTTATTTCAAATAAAAATAGGGGACATGTCGATATTTTTTTGTTTGTTTGTTAAAAGGACATGTTGATGTTTGTTTAATGGTTCTTCATAAAGTATGTAATATGTATATATATTTCTCACACCATGATCAATTTTCTATTACCAAAAATGATATGGCGTCCAATACAATTTTTTTTTGCCAGAGGGATAAGAATATTGAATATTTTTGTAAGGCAAAATGCATTATTGTAACATCTTACTCAATCTTGAGATGAAGAAGTGTGCCATCTATATATTTTCCAAACCCATGAAACCTAAAGCTCTGAAAAAGAGGAAGAGTCAAGATTAAGATAAATCTAGAGGTATATCCATTAATAAGAAAAAAAAAGATGATATAATTGTTTGTAATGAATTTACAAAAAAAAAAAAATTGTGAAATGAGAGCTAATGAAAGTGATTATGGCCGCAAATGGTAGACACATTTGTATAAAATGAATTAGTTGAATGTATATTTCAACTCTATTCAAAGGATGAACATGCAAATGTATAACATGTTTAGTTACAAAGTAAATTATATACAATGTTATATTACAAAATATAATAGAATTGTATCAAACAAATATCATTCAAAAACATATAATTATGTTATTTTTTTTATCATTTCTTCTTCTTATATTTCATGGTAAACTTATTTATTTCAAGATAGATTTATTTGTTTTCAAGACATACGTATTACTTAGGAGGTGTATTGGATCAAATATTTGGTGTGATTTAAGTTTAAATGATTTTTGAGATGATTTGGTTGAATTTTGGTGAATTAAGAATTTTGTTATTAAATTCTCTGAAATCTCATATAAAACCATGAGATTTTGATTTTTGAATTTTAACTAAAAAATCCCATGAAATCTCATTTGAAACTTTCAAATTCAATTCTTATAATGTTTTCAATAACAGTGGATTTGATTGTATATTTTAAAATCATTAATCCAATAACACTGGATTTTAAATTTTATTTTAAAATTATGTTTAAATAACACATTAATTATCATTTTAACTCAAATCTCTCAAAATGGTCAATGCAATATACCCTCTTAGTTTTTTATGAATTTTTTATTTATTGTGTAGGCGTACTTAGATTTGATAGACTTAGGATAATGCTTTGGCACTTCTAAACGCTTCAAGAAAGTAAAATTACTCAATTGGATACATATCAACATACGATTCTCTACCGGCGACAAATGGAGAATGTAATGGTGTATGTTGATGCAGATCATAATTCTCTTTTTCGTTAGATAACTATACATTTGAAACTTTTCAAGTCGCATACCTGACCAGGCTTCCGTGCATAAATTTAATCTTTGCACTTACGCTTTTATCGTTGAAGATTATCAGTTTTACTTAAGTTCTTCAGAAGATCTTAGGAATCTGCAGAACGTCACAAGGTTCTATGCATTACTAGATTGGTCTATTGGAAACAAGAAATGCTAGCAAGTTGACACATGCATTAATCAATGTATTGGACTGAGTATTTTGAGAGATTTGAGTTTTAATAACAAATCATATGTTATTGCAACATGAATTTTAAAATATCTCTTAAAATCTATTGTTATTGGATTAATGATTTTAAAATATACAATCAATTTCAATGTTATTGAAAACATTATAAAAATAGGATTTGAATGTTTCAGTTAAGATTTCATAAGATTTCTTAGTAAATATAAAAGGATTAAAATTTCATAGTTTTAGATGAGATTTAAGATAATTTAATAACAAACTTTCTAATTCACCAAAATTCAACCAAATCATCTCCAATCTCAAAACACAAACACAAATGACACCAAATATTTAATCTAATACACCCCCTTATTTGGAGAGATTTGAGTTTTAATGAATTTTGAGATGATTTGGTTAAATTTTGATGAATTAAGAATGTTGTTATTAAATTTTCTGAAATCTCACATAAAACCATGATATTTTGGTCTTTTTATTTTTAACTAAGTGGGTGTATTGGACTGAGTATTTTGTGAGATTTGAGTTAAATGAAAAATCCAATGTTATTGAAACATAAATTTTAAAATATATTTTAAATCCAGTGTTATTAGATTAATAAGTTTAAAATATACAATCAAATCGACTATTATTGAAAACATTATTAGAATTTGATTTAAAAGTTTCATGTGAGATTTGAGGGAATTTTTTTATTAAAAATACAAATACCAAAATCTCATGGTTTTAGGTGAGATTTAAGAGAATTTATTAACAAAATTCCTAATTCATCAAAATTTAATCAAATCATCTCAAAATTCATTAAAACTCAAATATCTCCAAATATTCAGTCTAATACAACTCCCTTAAAAAATTTCTCAAATCTCACATGAAACTTTTAAATCAAATACTAATAATGTTTTTAATAACAGTGGATTTGATGGTACAATTTAAAATTATTAATCCAATAACACTGAATTTTAAAATTCATGTTTCAATAACATTGGATTCATTTTAACTTCAATCTCTCTAAATACTCCGTCTAATACACCATCCTTAGACATTCTATCGAATATTTGGTCTAATACACCTTTTTATATCTTATTTAGACATTGTATTGAATACCTCTTGAATAATTTTTTTTTTAAACATAGTTAAGAAAAAAAATCACTAAAATTTCAGGAAGTCGATTATATCATAAGGATATAGTGTATGCATGTCCGCGCAGGTGTTAGTTGTAACTCTACATATGATTAGTAAGAAAGATGTGTCCTTTTAAGATATCTTAAAGATCCAAGTCAAAACAGAAATATAGCTCAAAATCTTTATAAGAGTAAGACAAGGTCCCTCAATGATATAGTAGAAGGTCATTGACTAATATTTTGGTCCCTTAAGTCATCTCAAAGGGCAAATGATCAAATTAATGAGAGTCGGCAGTTACAAAATAGACATGGCTTGGTGCTAGATTGGCAAATCAATCAAAGTGCTCATGCTTTATGACTCATTTTTTTAAAGACTACAAAGCGGAAACAACTCAACAACTTTAGAAATGCTTGTAATTTTTTTTCTAAAAAGTGATAAAGAAATAATGTAATTATTGAGAGACGACGATGGATGTGTTATAAAATATGGAAGAGGCCATGCATATAAATATAATGCTCGTTGGTAAAAGTTAAAATCAGTCGATATTGTTTTCTGTACAAGATTCATGTTGTCTCTTTAATTTGGGCGGTACTATTTTTTCTACTTTTTATAGAATGTGAAAAAAAAATATATAATGAAGTCGAATTTGCAAAGTTAGGTGCACATCAATGCAGAGTCGGACTACACTCCATCTATGTTTCACCAAAGATAACAACGAATCTACTTTATTTTTACAATTTTTTGCAAACTTATAGAAATTGATAAACTTTTTTCCGAAGAAAGTTATACAATAAACTTGTTGCTAGACAAGAATGATTTGATGTCATGAATTGTTGTTAAATGTTAACAATTAATTGAAAGTTAGTATAAAAACATGGAAACTTGTTTAGTAAGAGAGACCATGTGATAGGTGACAGTATTATAGAAAGGAATAATGATATGTAAAACTTAATTGCGTATCAAATCCTAAGATATCCTGTCTAAAAAATAAAATCAATTCTTTTTTTTTTTTAAATGTAAAATATTTAGAAACTTAAAACTGTTCCCTAGTGATTAATGAACATGATCTTTTTTTGGGGTATATCGAATCAGTACATGAATACGACTAATCATAGCAAGGAATAAATTTGGGATATATACTAATCAAAACCAGTAGCAGCCAACAGATTTTTTCCAAGGCAAAGAGGTAGATTTGACTTGACTCTTTACAAATTTAGAATTAATTAAACAAACAAAAAATTCCTAAAGGTCATTTTCTTTGACCTTCTCGATCCTAAACACGTGTCTCATGAATCCAAATTATGATTCTTAACAACCTTATTATCATTATCTTGGAGATTAAAATGGAAGTTACAAAGAGAGGGAAGAGGTTTAAACATTTTCTTTCTTTTACTCTAAAGATTACCAAAAAAAAAAAACACATCTAATATTCAGTTTTTGTCGTTGGAGTTTCTGTTGATGGACAAAAACTTGCTGAACATCTTCTTAGGTCGACCAGGGATTGCACAAAAAGCCTTAAACCGAGACGGAGTTCTTCCTCCGTCTTGGTTCATAAACCTCTCTTCTACCTCTTCATCTTCAGCTAACTTGCTTCTCAATGTCCCTGAGAGCTTTGATTTAGGGGATTTAAGACCCGAAACGCTCCATTGATCTTCCGGTGCTGCGATGCTTGTTGTTGTGCTGAATGCAGCTGCATTTGGGTTTGAAGGGTCAATGTTGTGTGCGGCTAAGAGTGCTTTGATGTTGCTTGGAAGTTCGGTCATTTTGCCTTCACCGTTGGTTGTAGCTGCAGCGGCTCGTGCCTGCTCGTAGAAGAGGACTTGGACCACTACTCTTAGCGGAAGCATTTCGTTCTGTGCCGCGTGCATACAAGCTTCCATTGACAGTTTCTTGCAGTCCAATACTCTACAAACTCTCTTCCTTTCTGATTTATTTAGATTCTTGTGAGCCTACAAGAACAAATGACTCTAAAAATTAAATAAATCGCAAGAATATTTGTTCGGTCTAATACAAGAAGGATGAGAATTGAACCTTGAGATATATGTCAATGGCTCTATAGAGATCATCATGATCAAGTCTTGAAAATTCAGGGACACTCTCAGCTAAAGTAACAAACTTTGAGAGCGGTAGGTTCACGTCTCTAGCTATCTGTTGAAGATATCCATCCACAAGCTTAGCTACCTTAAGCTTTGAGCTATGAGAGGCAGAGGAAGATCTCCTACTCTCTTGAAACTCAAGATTGATATTCTCGGCCGAACGAGATCTTCTTCTTCTATCCATTGAACCCCTTTTACCTCTTGGAGGGCTTGTTGGTGGACTAGTCTGTCCTTGGACCATAAACTGTTCCAAGATTGTAGCCACAATGTCCACATCGTACAACATTTCGGATTTGTAGGACATTGGAGGTATTAACAAATCGCTAACCGTTGCTTCTTCTAGCTGAAGAGCTACCCTTCTCGCTAGTTCCATCTTAGAAGATGTTGACGCGTTTAAGATATTAGCTGCTTTCAAGAGTTTAAGCAAGAAACTGCAAGAAACCGCGCCTTTCTCAGCAGGAAGCAAGCTTATAATGGATTCCAACAACAACCTATGCTTCGATGAAGAATCCGTATCCGAATCTGAATCAGAATCCGCTTTCTTACCAACTAATTTCAGGTTTCTTTTTAAAGTAGGAAGCCATTTAGAAGCATACACTCTAAGAGCATCACCAATAACACTGGCCGGTACTTTGCCACCAGATTTAATAGCAATCATAGTCCTCCAATAAAGATCAATCCCCAACTCCGCGATATCTTCAGCCCACCATCCTCTGCTCGAAGCAGCGGCTCGGTTAGAAGACACATCATCATCCCTAACCCTCCTAGAATGACTATGTGAAAGAGACACTTTGGATGGGTGAGACAAGACCTTTGAGGCTATGGCCTCAATACACCTACTAGTGATAGCGAGATCTTCAGACCACAGAGGAAACGCCTTTGTGGTCTGAAGTGTGACTATGGAGTCTCTCCATCCATTAAGGATACAAGAGTTCAAGAAGACTTCAAGCTTGTACACCAAGTTACCTTTCTCAACTTCCTCTGCCATCTGTAAATACTCTGCAGCACATCTCGCTGCTACCATGTTGTATGCGCTAATCGTTATTGTTATTCCGTAGCAGAACTTGGCACAGAGCTCAAAGGCCTCAACTCCTCCTGGGAATTCTGGAAGTTGGATGATGGATTCTGGAGATTCAGAACACATTCTTTGAAGCCTCAAGCATTTGGAGAGTAGTGGAAACTGCAGAACAAGAAGAAGAACATTCAAATAAACTCTATATAACCGGAAATAAATCAACCTCAAAGAAGAAAGTGTTACCTTGTGAAGAAGATATCTGCTTCCTGACACTTCGATAGTGAAATCACTGGAAACTTCAGAAGACACACATCTGCAAGCAACAATAAACTATTTTTAGCTTTTTTACTCAACATTTATGGCTAAAGATTTTACTTCTTTTAATTACTTATTTTACCTTAAATCTTCTGAAGTATAGAAAGTGTCAGGACGAGATCCAAGTTTCATAAACTTCATAGCTGATTTATGATGAAATCTTCAGTAACTCCACTGCATAATGGTGAAACTCCAAAAGGGTTTCTTTCTTTCTTCTTCTAAGAGACCAAACCTTGAAGAACAGTTCCGACAAATCTCCTGTGTGCAAGTCAAACAAAATTTTGTCTGAGAGATTTTTCTTGAGGGAAAAAAAAAAGAAAAGTCAGATTTTATTTGTTTCTAAAGAGAATTTGTCATTGTGGTGAGTGATTTATAGATATATGAAAAAAGTAAAATAAAGAAGAGAAAAAAAAAAAAAAAACCCAGGAAAAACTGAGACCACCAAAACTAAAGTTCATGTCCATTCAATCAAATTCCTTATACCCAATCTGATATGGACATACAAACAAAAAGAATCAAAATCAATGCAATAAAAGAAAATATATATATATATATTAAAAAATAAAGATAAAATTTGGATATCATATCAACAACATTACATTACATATCACAACCCACCCAAAGTATCAATCAATCACAAAAAGATAACAAACAAAACTCACACACCATAACAACTATGTTCTTTAATTCCCATGCATAAACCAGAAAAAGAAGAAGAATGAAAAAGCTCACTTGGATTTGAAGTAAACAAAAAAAGATGAAAACAGAAGAAACACTCTTCACAACAGCATAAACCTTGAGATATCTTTCTTTGTGTATGTTTCTTCAAGCTAAGGCAATTTCCCAGAAAACACTCTTCACCAAATCATTCAAAGATTAAAAGAGAGAAACAAAAGAAAAAGAAAGCAGAGCGATCTACTTTACAACTTTATTTTTGTTTTTCTTGTTTTATGTAAATTTTATATTCAATGTAGGGATTTTTCTGATAGAAAAAAATATTATTATTAATTTCCCTGATGTTTTTTTTTTTTTCTTTTTGGTATTTTTGGGGGTAAAAAATAAAAAAAAATGGTGCTTAGGCCATTAGCCAGCGTGCAAAGAGAATCACCAATCCCACGTGCTTCTGCTCATCCCCACCTTCTCTCTTCCTCATCATTGCCTCTCCTTATTTTTTTCACTCTTCTTCACATATCTTATTATTCAAACCCTATTATTTACTTTTTTATTATTATTTTTCACTCTTCCTCACACATATCCTTTTCCACTCATAGTGATATTGATACGTTAGAGTATTTTTTTTTTTTTTGGTGTAATACGTTAGAGTTTGTATTATATAAAGGGAAAACCCATTAAAAACCTCTAAAATGACACACACTTCTATTTTAAACTTTCAATGTATTACATTTCCACTTTAAACCTATTTTCACTTTAAACCTTTAAGGTGAAAAATTTTCTATTTTAAAGTGAAATCTTTTAAATTGTAAAATTTTAAAATTAAGTTAAGAGATTTTTAAATTTAAATTAAATAAAGACCACAAATCCTTAATTTAAATAGGTATGTGGGTTAAAAAACCGTCCGAGTTAATTTTTTTGTTAATATAGTTTAAATTTTTGGGATCAGAAATGTTTGTGCGAATCAAAATGCCACTTTGAAGATTTAAAATAAAAAAATTTTAAAAGTTTAAACTGAAAAAAATTTCACTTTGAATATTTAAAATATAAATATAATACTTTGAAAGTTTAAAGTATAAGTATATGTCACTTTAAAGATTTTTTATGAGATTTTTTATATATATATACAATAATATCTAGAAAAGGAAAATTCCAATTTTGTTGCAAAATAACTACTATAAGTTTTAGAAGTGTATATATAACTCATAAAACCAAAGACTTAACTTTTTCAAGAAAATTAATAATTGTTTTTTTTGTTACGAGGAAAACGCAGTTTCCTGCCACATGATAACTATTGTTTTGCAGACCTAGAAGAATAGTAAAAAGACTAATGATGATTTGACACATATTCATGTTTTGGACTATACTGTAGGCTTAAAATTTATGATTCGATAAAGTTGAATTGGTTCCAGGTCAAGAATTTAATACAGCTTTTTTGCATCTATTGGGCTCTTGAATTTATTGTTCTTTTATGACTTTGTCTTCGAACTAATATTTTCTGCAATGCTTTAATATTTTAAACTAACATGTTACATTTATTTATGAATGTCACTAATATATAACATATAATTATATCGAAAGTCGATATAAATAATAATAATATAAAAGAGTAGTTTATACCAAGTGATATAATTTGTGTCTAGAAGTGATTAATGTGAGCAGTGACCAATGTATAAATATAGAATGCGATATGTAAAATATATAATCAATTATACAAAAAAACCTGATATTTATTTTTGTTCGTGGTTATATAAATATATAACGTATATATTTATGAAAACGACATGACACGAACGAAAGTGTAAATAAATATAATAATACTATTGTGTAGTGTGTACAATGAAATTGCATGGTCCACATTGGTTTTACGTCCAAGTCATAGGGATTAATTTGCCATTTCCGTTCTCTGCCTGCCATCTACTAATTTCAATTTTTATATTTATATAAGTGACTCATTGAAAAAACTAGGAATAGCCAATGTAAATGCTCTTACCTCTGCACTTAAATACATTCGAAAACGTTGGCATTTCCTATAATTACTTCTTCTTTTTTTATTGAATATAAAAAATCATCAAAGAATTGAAAGAAAGGTTGAATTTTAGTTTTTAGGCAGCCACATATATAGTCCATACACCTCATCTTATCAAAGGGGTTATTATATCAAAGTGCGACAATGAAATCGACAATAGCCTCTTTTTTCGTATAGTCTTTTATGAGTGTACACACTTTATGAAGAAAGTAGAGAAAATATATGCATATTCATCACGAAGGAAAGGGAATAAGAAATATCTTATTGTCTTTCTCACATTTTTTTTAATTCAAATATATAAAATATAGAGTAAAATGCCGAAGTTAACCATCTATGCTAAGTATTATTAGAGACAAGTGGAGGCCTGCTCATAACAAATCATTGAAAGTAGATTACTTTTCAAAGAAAGACAAAAATGTTAAACTTGATAATCTCTCTATACAAATAATTACTTTTGACTGAAATCATTCAGATTGCATTTTACCCTTTCTTTTAAAGTTGATAAAAGAAACAAATCTATCCACTTAATATAAGATAGATTCATATGTGAGTTCTGGTCAAGACTAAAAAGTTAGGGAGCCTAACATTAACTATATACTCTAGAGAAATAGGTCATATATATATTTGATGTTTTGATAACTTTAACAATTCAAGTAGAGTTCTTTCTGATCTATGTTCTATTTAAATTTAATATATATATATATATATATGATACATCTGACTTATATATAATATTTATGGCCTTTCTGTTTCCTCTGATTCTTGTCATCGAGGTTTCTATTTCATCATTTCTATATTTAAAAAAAAAAAAACAGATCTAGTAATTGTCTCAATCTTAGTAGAAGTCGTAGGTTTAAAGAAAGATATCTTATATATCCCTTTTCTCAATTAAGCTTCCCCAACACATAACATTTATTGGATGATTTAAGATCAACAACATACCACTTTGGTGCAATACCTCAACCGTTAAATGTCATCATGAACCAAAAATTCAAAAAAGAAATAACATGCAACTTTCAGTTTTGTTTAAATGTTAATTATAAAGCAAAAAAAGAAAAGAAAAGAAAACTTACAGTTAGGTCGATGATGCAGAAGAAGAAAGCTGCAATTTGTTTTTATTACCAAATGAGGAGAAGTGTGAGTTTGAAATGGAAGAGGAAGAAAGAAGAAGTCTCTATGTATATAATTGGGAGGGTTTGTCTGATAGATCCAAAGATATTGATATATATGGTTTTAAGTTAAAAGCATAAGACTTATGATACAAAACAACAATGTCCCATGACTTGTCAGGATCGGTTTGTTTAAACTCCCAAACTAGCACCGGTGGTTGAGGGAACACAAGTATAAAACCCGTCACGGCTCCGGTCCGGTATTGTCGATCAGTGAGTGTGACGAGAGATTGTCTTGGATCAATCAATTGGCCACGAAGGACAATGGCAGTATGGAAATTAAGGTGGGTTGAACAAGGGTGTTTTGGGGATTGCATGAGAGGGTTCCTATCCTGATGTCAACTCTACGTGTGAAAGAAACGGTAAAGATTGATTTTGATAAATATTAGTGTAACCCGAGTGGGTGTCCGGCCGACAATGCCTGCTTTTGGTGGTCCCTTTGGCTATGTGGGACACATTTGTCTCGATTGCGAGATCCTCCACGATTGGAGCTGAGCTGGATTTTGTACTCCTTGTAATAACATCTCTTAACTTATTTATTTAGTTTTGGCCAAATTTGCTGTCTTTCTTGTGAAGAAAATGAATGGATATGCGATGATGATCTAAGTTTTTTTGGAAACATTTAGAAAATGAAAAAAAATGAAAAAAACCTATAACATGATACTTAATTTTTTTTTTTATAACATAACTACTATTGAAAAAATATTTAATAAATATGTATTTTGGCTACTATTTTTTTTTTTGTATCAATAATACGTAATATTTGAGTTAGAATATGAAAGGTGAGACAAGAACAATACTATTAACGATTATGTTACGGTTGTATTTTCATATTTGGCTAAGATGAGAAACGTAAGTGTGTTTCCTTATCATATATTACTAGTACAATTAGCTTTCTTTATCATGCATGTTACGACTATAGTATCACGATGTTTTCATAGTGGTGCCTTACCACTTACCAGGCACTTGTTAAATATAACAAGAACTTTGTAATGAGTTGCAGCATATATTTCAACAACGTACAAATATTTCTGCTTATTTTTTTTTTCAGTTTTCATGTGATATTATCCATTAAAGTATATACAAAATACTGTGATTGTTGCAGAATTTGTTTTGTTTTGTTAAAAGGGTTTTCTATTAGACTGTTAAAAGAAATTGGCCGCTTGATTACGAAATAGCTCTTTTGTGGTTTTTAAAACCAAGTTGAACCTGACAACCAAAGTACAAGTATCTATCTATCTGGATCAAGAAAGAAGAAAAGGGAATAGATAAGAAGAAAATGAATAATAGAAAGTAAGGGAAAGAGAAGAGAAGAGTATAGATTAAGCCTCTAATGATCTGAACCAAGTTTGTATCATGATTAAACCCCCCATCAAGATCCCCTCCAAGATATAGCCGATACCTTGTTTCTAACACAAAGATCCACCAGTTTGTATGATGATTGAGCCCCCAAGATTGTTGCTGAATTTGTTCGTTCTAAAAACAATAGCTTCGACTTCTTCAATATATTGTAACCATTTAATGTATTTTTGTTCACAATATAGCAAATAGACCTGGATCATTACTCTTATTTATAGTGAGCAATGGAGACATTTGCTGTCAGCAAAATCTTTAACGTCGTCTATTGCGAAGCAAATATACCTAAATCATATAATAGCCACGGTAAAACTTTCTAAAATATATTACTTGCCAATTTTGTAATGTAGTATATATATCTCTCTCTTTCATCTGTCTCATTCTTTATCGAGATTAAATATGAATATGTAAATTTTCAAAACCCTATTCGAATACCGAGATGTTAGGCTATGGTATTGTCTTCTATGCAAGGTAAGACGACGAGACGTGTCAGATATCCATTTCTTTATCCAAAACACAAATTTCAGAAGAATATATATATCAAAAAAAAAATTATATGAGGCAGAGAGTCCATCATTTAATGTTTGTTTAGCTCATACGTTCGATAGACAGATAATAGTAACTTTCATTATATTTTGTTTGTGTAACATTTAATACTACTCTTGTTGCATCTGCAACTATATGTGGGTAAGATGCATGGACCACTGGTTGAATGATCAACATTCATGCAAAATGTTAAGTCTTTCATGGTTTGCGACTCCTACAATAAGAAGGAAACTCTTGAGTGACCCCATTGGGCATTCATGACCTTTTTTTTGTTTTTTTTTTATAATTCGGTTCAACGGACACCATGAGCTCTGAGTCAGGTCGCGGGGACATTTACTCTCTACCTGATTCTCGGGTCAACAGACCATGAAATCCGACTAATCTCGGGGCCCGGAGAAACCATGTGAATGCTCCGGTGGCCAAACGGAAATAAATAAAGAGTTTCGCGCTTAAAGAGAATCGATCCCTGACCTAGACCAACATTGCAACTTCTCCTCAAGTGGAAACCAGTAGACCACCACCACTTGGTTTTTTCATGACCTTTTAGTTACTTATATAACTATATTTTTATGATTTTATGTGTCATTCTATCACTAGTATTCTTTTGATGGATTTCTTTTCTTTTTTTTTTGTGCTCAAACAATTACTATGTTTTTGCATGTATATTATTTTTTGTTACATAAATGATTCACAAAGTAATAGACTAATAGTAGAATTCTACATTTTTAAGATTAATAAAAAAAAAAAAATGGGGTAATTATATCTTCTTTAATTTGTAATGCCAAATGTTGAGTTTTATGAGATTTTAACTCAAAAATCAATTGTCAATGAGTAAATTGGTACATGTTCCTTTATATGTTCCTAACACCAAACGCTTGGTTTATTTTTTTTAGCTATCAGACTGGTCCTAGAAATGCGTCGTCCGATCTTATAATTGTACAAACAAGTAAACAACACAATGGATAAGACCACTTTTAGCATGTGTTCTCTGATCGTTTGGTTATGTGACCACGCGATCCAATATAGAGAAGATTCACCGATGAGTGGTCTAATAGCCTCAAGATGTCCAACTCACGTAGCCCAAAAACTTGCTAACCACTGATCAGGATTCGAATCAGGTAACTCATCTTTACCCTCAAAAGTTACTTACACTTTTTCTTTTCTTTTTTGTCTAACAAGTTACACTATTTTATGTTTAAATTCTTCTTATCTTATCTTCTTTACATGTTAGAAACATATCAGATTCGTTATCAGAAAGATACGTCTGACATTAGGATTGGTGCTGAATAACTTTTTTTTTTTTTTTGTAGTGTACTATATGGTTTATATGATTGGTGTCAAATGTGTGTATATATTATATATGTAAGTAAAACCATTCACAAACTTATCGTCATGCTTTTGAAAAAGAACCAATCAAGCAATAAATATTATCATTACGATGTCGTTATAATTTTAACAGCATCAAGAAAAAAAAAAGGTTAAATCATAGACGAGAAGAACAAATAAAAAATCTAGAAACTGTAAAAGATTATTCAAAAACTACACAAGCTAACTACAACGTTGAGGTCGTGTAGTTTAGGTTCAAAAATTGAGTAACGTGTTTGAGCAAGAAATAAACACAACCAGACTCCAAACAATTACAATAAATGTGACTATTTACTCAAAAATCAAGAATCCAAATCTTTGTTTTTTTACTCGTTTGTCAAACTGTACAGACTATTCTGAACAAAAATTAAGTCTTGCCTCTCACTTATGAATTACATAAATAAGATAGGCACCAATTTATATTATATATACTCTGTAGCTCCCATCGCTAGCACATGAAGTTTCAAATTTTACTTCATATAAAAGAATGCTTCTCTTCAATTAGAGAAGCATATCAAAATATTCTTCTGCTGCATCTCTTCTTCATTTCACTTTCCATCAAGCCTCTTTTTTTTTTTTCGTACCTAAGCTTCTTCTTTTGGTCGTCTTCCAACTTGGAACGTATATTCAGATTATTTGCTCTTTTGGGTTTTATTTTTCCTTCAGAGAAGCGTTGTCTATCAATGCAGCACGAGCTGCCTGTAACTGCACGGTGTACTTTCTTTGAAGCTCTCTTAGTTTATCCATCAGTTCTTGGAACGACGGTCTACATTGCGGTTCGCTGCATAGATAACTCAACTCACATTAGCTGCTGTTACGCTTACTTTATATCGTATTAATCAAACGCAACTGTTAAATAGTTTACGAGCGTTTATCAGCTAACTGTAAAAGCAAAACAGTTTATCTTGATTATCCAAGTTTAACTATATATCACCTATTAGTTGCCTACAGTTGTGTCGGTTGAAAGGAAACAATATAGGATCTAAAATGACACCAAACTTAAACTTATCATTCTACCAAATTTTAGCCTTTTGTTGGGCTAACTAAAATCCTGAACCTGTAGAAGAAAGAACAAAACTTAAAGTGTCGAGACTAGTCAATGAAACCTTCAATAGTGTTAGTTTTTGGGATCCATGGAAATTAAAGGATAGAACTGTGGAGTAAATATTTCATCAAACGTTTGTTTACTCAAGGCCTTTTTCAACAGTAATCAACGCCAAAGTTTTCTTTACCTTGTTAGTATTTCAAACTCGTTTACTTCCATACTACACTCAAAAGAAAAGTTTGGTTTTTGTTTTGCGACATTTCTACAGTTATAGTTTTTTTCTATGCTCATTCACAACACAGTATATCAGGTTTAGTTCAGCTACTTCAGAAAATCAGAGCATGGCCCATACAACACTACTGAAGGCCGAAGCATAAGTAAGACTAATTTTCTCTAGCAGTGTATATGGAGTGTTAAAAACAAGTTTTTATGTACCTATGCCAACAGCTTTCCATTAAAGAAATCCACTGAGGGTCAACGTTCTTTGGGACTTCCAGCCTCTGGTTCATGAACCCCACAGCTCCAATCACCTGCAAGTATTCTAGATAGACTTCTCTTCATATTTGGTTCACTGTGTGAGGCATATCATTTACATATAGGAACTAAGAGGAGACAGAAAAAGCAAACTTTCTTAAGCAGAACGGATGCTTTGCAAATGGACACAAGACCTCTAATTCTATAAATGTTCCAAAACAACCTTTTGATTTGATCAAAAATACCATCAACTCGCTGAACTTGCACAGTCATAGTATTTTTTTTTAGATTTCCCTAGTCTAATTTTCATTTGGAGAAGATTTCGAATTTTTTTCCTAAAAGCGAAAACTATACCTGCATAGCATTTAGATTTTCCCATGGGATCTTCTCTGTCACAAGTTCCCACAGTACTACTCCAAAGCTGTAAACGTCAGACCTGCCATTGAACGAGTAGGAAGAGCATCTTTACAGATGAATGCTAGAAAAACAACAAGCAAAGGAACTTAATCGAGCAGAAAATGAGAATATACTTTTCATCAGCAGCCTCATTTCGAAGAACTTCTGGTGCCATCCATTGAGGCTGCAGAACAGATAAAAAGCAAGGAGATTCATCATGAGAGAAATTATTTCATACAGAAAAAAGAGGGATCAGTTGAGTAAGAGTCTATATCACGTACTGTTCCTCTTCCGTTTGTGGTGAGGTACGTCTCATGCTTTACGCGGGAAAGACCAAAGTCAGCAACCTGTTAGAGCTGACACAGTAAGTTAACTATGACAGACACCCTTTTTGCTTCAGTAATAGTTTCTAGTTCTACAATCACAATCTAAGCTTCTTTTCTGGTACATTCACAAAAGACGAATTATGATCTAAAGCTTCATTTTCTGTTTAGAATATATTTATCTGATTTTCCCTTTTGCAAGTCTAACGAGTAGAACATCAATCTATCAAACGATTGTTTTCTCATACAAGATACAACTCCTCAGTTCTACCACAAGGCAACTACTAGACCTAATAACATTATTTTGTTGACGTATACTATCATATCAAACTCGTGCCACAGAAAACTAAACAAATTCATTTCTGTTCATTGGAGACATCCATATCCAATTCACCCACCAAACTCATGTCACCTGCGAAATTCGATGAAAGTGGACGGTATTTTGTAGGTAAATGACTATCTTGTTTTTAGCTCCATCAGAATTACCAACGGCGTAAAGTTATTGGTTGTCTACTGGAAACTATATGACTTGAACAATGAAAACAATACCTTCACGGTCCAGTTTTTATCGACAAGTAGATTTGACGACTTCAGATCACGGTGAATGATGGGTGGACTACAGTGGTGAAGATAATTCATGCCACGAGCCTGTGGAACAGACTGAATCAAAGAGTGGAAAAAAGGATATGCAAGACAGATACAACCAAGAACCCAAATAGAGTATCATATACTTAGAAAACTGTGGACACAACTGGAAAATCACATGCGTAACTCACTATGTCTGAGGCCATGTGGATACGTCGCCTCCAATCTAGTTTTGACTTGTTCCTCTGCAGCAAACGAAAGAGACTTCCACTGCAAATGTTATTTCGAAGGATTTAGACTCTAAAGTGTGAGTCAGAGTTTTGGCCCCAGAGACCAAAAATCCGGAAAAGAAATGTAGTATGAGCCAAAGAGAAGAGGCCAAACCGTGGAAGAAACTCTGTCACTATACAAAGACGCTGAGGTGATGCCACAGCTCCCATAAACAGCAGGACGTTAGGGTGTCTAAGTCTTTTCATCAATGATACCTTCAAGATAAAACAAGTCCAGCATAGAGGTACTTAGAAACTAGAATGAGTAGCTAATCTCTGAAATAATAAAACTTTCGGGTAGATCCAGTTTGGAAGAAGATTTCGTACAGCAAAAATTATGGTAGTTTGGGCATGATTTTGTCTTATGAAAATATAAAAGACAGAAGGCAGGTGTTACTCGCAAAAAATAAACAAGTAAAATTTTAATATTTTACCAAACATGCTTAGAGAAGTGATAGAAAACCATAATACCTCTTGTCTAAAAGATGTTATGATCTCTTCTGAGTATTCTTGTTTGGAAAACACCTTTACAGCCACATCCTGCAGTGACATTATCAACTCTCAGTAATAAAGTTCTTAAAATTTGTGAGTTTTTCATTGAGGCTTGTAGATATCAACAGAAGGCAAGATCGTACAGATCCAAACCATAGACCATGATAGACAGTTCCACATGAACCTGTATGTATAAAGAGGGAAATTATCATGTTAGCAGAAAAGAGAGAAGAACACCACAAAAAATTGTATGATATCTTGAAGGATGGAAATGTCTTTCGGAAAAGAGATCATCTCTCTCACCTTGCCCGATTTGTTCTCCAATGATCAAATCCTCCCATAAGATTTCATAGTCCAAGCAGTCGCCATCCATATCGACCTTGTTCATAACACTGCTACTGGTACTTCCACAGCTGCTGGCACTGCCTGCGCTGTTCACATTAATAGAGGCCATAGCCTCGTTATCGGCAGGCTTATTACTTTCACATGCCTGGCTTTCAGACTTGACACTATGAACGGAATTACTATGATGAGCCTCTTCTTTTCGTTGTTCATTCTGCACCCACGGCCAAACAGAATGAGCATGCCTTCTTTCCAAACCTTCCCGTTCATTCCCTTTCCATGGCCATGACAGTCCTTTCTTTTCCATCCATTCTTCAGCCTTTAAGGTAAGTGTCTTAGGGGTAACAGAGTTTCCATCATTTTCATCACTGGAATCTCTGGAGGGTTTTGAAGAAGACTTCTCATCGTTACATAAGAACACACCAAAAGGAGATTGGATCAAATCCCCCCTATGTGTGCTAGCACCACTTGTTGTTGCATCGAAGAAACCCTGATCAGACTGGTGACTGTCCTCATTCCCACCCTCGGGGTGTGCGGCGTTGTTATCATCACCAGCTCGCATTTTCGACCTGACCTTGTTGCCCACCTTCGATGCCTGTAATTTAGACTACACTAGTCAAAAAGATGCAACGGTATAACAAAAGGTGATAATTTACAATGAAACAACTGCACTAACCAAATCAGATATCTTAGATGCTATAGCAACTTGTATAGGCTGCTGAGAATCAAGGCCAAGTTTCGATACAACAGCCTCTTTGGAATCAAGACCAAGCCTAGATGCAGCACTATTCATCCCCCGGCTAAAACTTGTTTCCCCTTCTTGCCACCTTGTTCTAGCTGGAGGAACACTCCGGCGTTGAAAGAGTGCCGAATCATTTGTAATACATATAATCCCAATAAGAGAACCATCATCATCATAAAAAGGAGAAATCGTGGTCACAACTGAAAATCTCTCTCCTGCTTTGTTCTTAACAGGAAACTCGCCAGTCCAACTCTCTCCATTGCTGCAACGCCGAGTAATATTTTCTGCAACAGCAGCATCCTGACCATCTACAAGAATATTAATCGAGTCCTTCCCTAGTGCTTCTTCAGCTGAGTAGCCATAAAGCTTCTCCGCCATCGAGTTCCTGGAACAACCATGCCATCAAAAATTTGAGTCTACTCTACTCTCTACTCTAACCATGAAGTCACACATCTAGTTCCTAAACTATACTTATCAAATCCACAACCCTAGCATTTAACTACTCATCCTCGATTCCAGAAAATTTCTGATGAATATACAAAAACAATGGATTCACAAAAAAAATCTAACCTAACTCACCAAAAGATAATATGGCCATTTAGATCGAAGACATGGACAGCTTGTGCCATAGACTGCAAAATATTCAAATACTGTTTATCGGTGAACTTGCCTGCCGATGGTCCACCTCCACCTCCGCCGCCTTTCACATGACTCTCCTTTCGTAACGGCGAAGCGTGACGGAACGATGCCGCGCCGCTTCTTCTCCATATCGGAGTTCCATCTCCACTATTTCTTATCATACTACGCCGTTGAGGCGATGATGAATGCGAACGCCGTTTAATCTCCGCTGAGACCTTGAGTTTTGACATCTCTCGTTTCAGATCCTCTTGGCTTTCTTCTAGCTCTCGTATCTTCTTCAGTAGCTTCTCCGCCGGTGGATTCTCCATTGGTAGAGAATGGAGATCAAATCTGAAGCTCTTAAGTGAGTTGAATCGGAGGGGATCGTTAGGAAGCTTAAGGACCTCGGAGATGGAGGAAGCTCGAGTGAAGAAGAGAAAGTGAGATTTGACTATGGAAAGCGTTGATTTAGCAAAATTACTTGAAGAAGAGAAATATGGAATTTGAAGAAATGAAGGAGAAAAGGCTTTGTGTTCTTCCAAATGGAGTCAACAATTTTAGAAACCTTCTCTGCTTATCTTTGCTTCCTTTTTTTTTTTTTTTTTTTTTTGATTTTAGTGTTCTCTTTTTTTTTTCTTTTTTGAAATTTTCGTTTTTACTATTTTTGCTTCACTTTTTCTTCCTTTTTTCAATTCCTTTTTTCTTTCAACTTGTTTTTGTTTTAAATTAAAAAGGAAAATAGATTTAATAACATCTGAAATTATCTATTTGGCTTTTTTGGTTTTTTAACACAACTTATACAGTAATTAGCTGTATAACAAAACGGTTCAAAAATCCAAACCGTTTACATAAATAATAACGATGGAAAAAAATTTAACATTTTGTGCCAAACCATTCGCTTTGATATTTTAAATTGCGAGAAATTTAAAAAAAAAAAAAAAAAAAAATTCTCTAAAAGTGTTACATGTTTTGCGGATATGTTCTCGATTTTGGTTTAGGTTTCTGAGTTTCTTTTAGATTCTGAAAATATTATGTTGTCCACCGACTTAACTTCCGAAGCTATAAATTTTTGTCTTCAGCGTTGTAATCATCATATCTTTTTATAATATACATCTTTGATAGCAAAAGAAAAAACATATGAACTGATCTATACTAGGAAATAACCTGTTTTTTTTATTGTTTTTTAAAGAAGATAATCTGGGGTAGGACCCGATTAATAGTATGAGATAAAACCGCCGATGATTTTATTTCAAGTAAGAAGAATCAACTTACTGATTGAGAGAGAACAAGTTCAGGCATGCTCCGAGTCAACTACAACTACTTGACCCACCAACGATAGATAAGTTTAAAACACAGTGTATTTCATGGAACGGTACAATGCGGAAGAAATGTAAAAAGAATTTTATTAAGCAGAAAACCAAGTGGTTGAGTGGTGTGAATTGGTCGTATATGTTCGACTCTAAATAAAGTCATATGAGTTTGTAAAAATTAACAAATTCATGATAAATTAATGATCCAATTAATGAATCAACGATCTCCATTCCCCCCCCATCTTGATAAACAAAACCACATAATGCTAGACGAGCTTTTGGGTGATTATTTCTTATCCAAAAATGGGCCAAAAAAGAGAGTGACACATGGAAAAAAAAAAACCAACTTGAAAGCTCTTGAAATTTCTTATTAATACTTGGTAAATACTCTTTCCGTTTTAAATTAGTTATCGTTTTAAGAGTTAAATTTTGTTTCAAACTAATTGTCGTTTTAGGTTTTCTATGCAGATGTTTGGTAGAATTTTTCAATTCTGTCATTCTTGTTTTAATGTTTGACCAATAAAATTAAACCAAATAAACATTAATTAATGGTAAAAGAGAAAAATCAATTATTTTTTTAATATACGTAAAACAATATAGAACGACAACTAATAGGAAACAGAGAGAATATTAAAATATTCTTTTGAGAAAATTAATGCATGAGTACTTTCTATAGTTACAAAAACAATTAGAGTTGGAGCTAATTTCCGAGGAAATTGTTCCTAGTTCAACTTGTAGAGCTTTCTCAGCACATGTAGGGGTATTCATATGGTTTGCCACCACATGATCATAAAATTGCATGTTATATTAGGTACTACGCTGCTCTCAAACACTTAATGCATCTAAATTAGCTTAATTCTGTATTACAAAAACTCTTTTTTTTTTTCTTTTAGAACTTGGATGTCTGAAATACATTCGACAAATATTACACCAATGTTTAGGCATTTTCCAAAATGATTGACTGTGTACAAATTTATTTATTTATTTTCAGAAACCACTTATCTTCAATATTACAAGTTTGAAACTTAGAAAAAAAACAATATGAAACAAAAAAGATAATTCCAAAATATAATAGAATTTATATAAAGTTCAAAAAAGATACACCAAATATATAATTTTTTTTATTCTGTAGTTTAATTTTGTGTTATACTCATTCCATTCCTAATTGATCATATTTTTAAAATTTTCACACATATTAAAAATTTGTTGAAATAATAATTTTAACTTTGTGTTCATTAACTAATTATTCTAAATAGAAAAAATAGATTATTAAATAAATGACACAACATGAAATATAAAACTAAGTATGCATAAGAAAATAGAGAAATAACAATTAGGAAATATGATCAATTAGGAAATAGAAAGAGTACCATTTTGGGATTATGTAATGTTATTTCATTTTTTTTTTTTTAACTTATAAAATTGGTGACATTAGAGTACCCAAGTAATTTGTTTGTAACATCTATCTGACATGAGAGTACAATTAGATTCTGTAAGTTAAATTTGAAGTATAATATAATAAAATGTTATGTAAAATTACAGTGGAAAGCACGTGGTGGTTGAAGAGAAAGTGTGCAGAAGTGATTCTGAACATTTCTTTCTTTTAACTAAAAAGGACACGACAAATAAAGCTGTGTGTGGGACTGAGTCAAGCAACGCGTGGTCAGATTATTATGATATAAACTCATAACCAAACCAACGGAAACAATCGTTGATCTTTTCTTCACTTGACCAAACTGCCCTCCTCTGTACCTCTCGATGCACACAAACAATTTTGGCATATATCATAATCATCACCCACCGTCTCTCACAAATCCACAATCCAAAAACCTCTCTGTTCTTGTTTTTTTCATTCTTTAATTCTTTTTTTTATAAACTTTCTCCTTTTTGGTTGTGTTTCTTCTTTATTCTCCAAAAGATATCATCGAGACCTGTGTTTTTACTTATCTCTTGTCGAATCAAAGTTTGATTCTTTGTTTTTATCTCCGATCGAGTTCTTGATCGGTGTTAGAAGAAGATGTGGTGGATGATGGGAGAAAACGGTGGTCACTACTGTTCTAAGAAGTCCGATGATTTATGCGGCTCTCAGGTTTGTGATAACAAGATCTTTACTCTACTCCATGATTCGTGATTTGGCTTATACTCTCGATCTTTAAGTATAGATCTTGATCATTCATTAGGATGAGGAATTATATTTGATCTTCACACACTTAGGTCAACCATATCTAATAATTGTTGACATTCAAGAACGATTGAGTAGATTTTTTAGTTAATTGACATTTTCTCTTCTGGATCGAAACAGGAATCAGATCGAGGCTTTGGTATCTCAAGACTTTGCTGCATCTTACGTGGCGTGGACTTTAAATCGATTATATTTCTATTAGTAATCGTGCCAATGTGTGTTCTTGGTGTATACATTCACGGTCTCAAGATTTCGTATTTCTTGAGACCTTTATGGGAATCGCCTCCAAAGCCATTCCATGAGATCCCACATTATCACCACGAGAACGCTTCCATGGAATCTTTATGTAAACTCCACGGTTGGGGAATCCGTGAATACCCTCGCCGTGTCTACGACGCTGTTTTGTTCAGTACTGAAGTTGAACTTCTTACTATTCGGTGGAAAGAACTGTACCCTTATGTTACTCAGTTTGTTCTCCTCGAGTCGAATTCCACATTCACCGGTTTACCAAAACCGCTTGTTTTTGCTGGCCATAGGGATGAGTTTAAGTTTGTCGAGCCACGGTTGACTTATGGGTCGATTGGTGGAAGGTTTAGAAAAGGAGAGAAGAATCCGTTTTACGAAGAAGCGTATCAGAGAATCGCATTGGATCAGCTTTTGCGAATCGCGGGTATTACAGATGATGATTTGTTGATTATGTCTGATGTTGATGAGATTCCAAGTAGACATACTATAAATCTTCTCCGTTGGTGCGATGACATACCGCAAGTCCTCCACCTTAGACTGAAGAATTACTTGTACTCGTTTGAGTTCCCGGTCGATGATAAGAGCTGGAGAGCATCAGTTCATAGGTACCAGACGGGTAAAACACGGTACGCGCATTACAGGCAGTCTGATGTGATCTTGGCGGATTCAGGGTGGCATTGCAGCTTTTGTTTCAGACGGATCAGCGAGTTTGTATTCAAAATGAAAGCTTATAGTCATTACGATAGAGTGAGATTCGCGCATTACTTGAACCCGAAAAGGGTTCAAAGAGTTATATGCAGCGGAGCGGATCTGTTCGATATGATTCCAGAGGAATACACGTTTAAAGACATCATCGGTAAAATGGGTCCGATACCGCATTCTTATTCTGCGGTTCATCTTCCCGCGTACCTTCTGGAGAACGCGGAAAGGTACAAGTTTCTTCTTCCAGGGAATTGCTTGAGAGCTGAGGAATGAATGAATGGTTCTTGTAACTAAGATGATATGGACACTACTACTACTACTAACTCATGATTATTCATTCTTTGGTGAGTTATTTTTGAAAGAGTTCATGGCGATTTTTATTGGTCACTTTCGTGTACATATACTATTAATTTATTATATTTGATCTCTTTGGTGATTTTTTTCGCTCATACAAATTTGTTATTCGGCAATAAGTTGAAGATGGTGAGTGTGTTATAGTCCACGTTATAGCAAATGCTTGCACGACGAGCAAGCCAATCGTTACGCCATGTATTTTATAGGAGTTTAATCCGGATAAATTGATCCAATTTGAATTGATCCAAAAACTAAACAACATCTTACCACAACGTAAATGTACTTATTTAATCCAGTAAAATCTTTATAAATGATTAATATTGTGACAAATGTATTTTACGAAATTTTATTATTTTATCGAATACTAGGGAATGTCCCATGCATTGCATGGGGTTTAAAATTAATATAATGAAATATGTAATATTTTACAACTAAATATATATATTCAAATATGGTTAGTTACTTTTAATTTAAATTGATTATTTTATATATTTTATATTACACAATTTAGTTGTTTATAGTAAGTAATTTATATATTTTCAAAAACTAAACACTTGTTTCAAGGAAACCAACTTTAAAAAATAAGGAAAACGATGAAAATAGCGATTAAATTGTGTAGATTTTTCTTTTGTAGTTAAATAGTTCATCTCTAAATTTTAATTTTAATTTAATTAGTTTATCATAAAGTAATTTGACCCAAAAAAAAATGATGAAATGAAAAGCTTTCACCAATGAATTAAAAAAAATATGTTTTTAGAGCTACACAAATCACTTATATTAGGAATTAATAGTTTTAGTGTAGTCAAAGAAATCTAAACAATTGAAATTATATAGAAGTAGATTCAGTTTATTTTTATTTTATTTGATTTATTTTAAATATGTGTACTTAATGAAATAATCGAGTAGATATCTGAATTCATTCAATGGTAGATTTCATTGGGTAGCTAATATACTAACATCAAACAATGATGTCAATGATATATCTCTATCATTACATATTTTCAAATAATGTTACATATGTCTGAGTCAACTTAATTGTGGTCTTTAATTGTGTAGGTAGTATAAAAATATACTTCCTTTGTATCAGAATAATTGATTTTCTGAGATTTTCATCAAGGTTAAAGAAAATAATAAATGTTCTTGGAAAACAATAAAAAGTTAATCTCGCGTTGTTTTTTACTCTATTTATCTTTTTCAATAACTATAATTACACTATATATTAAAAATATTAAGTAACTAATTGATCTTGAAAATATAAATGCATTAAATTTATTATAGGAATTCATTTTTTTTATACAAGAATAAAACTTCAGAAAATCAATCTTTCTCATACATAGAGAGTACTTATTTAATCTTTCTTCAATTGTTTTTATGAGTTTAGTATGAAAAGATATAAATTAAAAAAAAAATTATCAAGAAGGTTAATGATTAAGGAAAATGACAAATAATTACTCTTTTTTATATAAGAAATAATATTGTCTTCTAAATGATCTTTTAGTCATAATAATATTAGAATTTCCATGTGTCATGGATTTCATCAATATTGTCTTCTTTGTCTTCTTTGCCTACCCAAATAAAAAAACAAAGATAAAAAAATAGAGATACAACAATTAAGGATAATATGAGTAGGTATTTACGGATTTGATCATTCTGCCAAGAATAATTACGCATTGTCACCAATGGACGTTAATAACACCAGAAAAAAAAACATATTAGTATGTATTTACAGATTTGATCATTTTGCCCAGAATAATTATGCATTGTCACCAATAGACGTTAATAATACCAGAAAAAAACTTCACATGTCTTTAACAAATATTTGAACGATATTTAAAATTAAAATTTTAAAAAATTAGAAAATGAACTTTTTGTATTTGGAGTTGAGCATCAGAGACACTTGCAGTTGCAGTTACCAATTGCAATTATCAAGCCACTATTGTTATATAGTTGTATTTTAAAGCAATTTTCAGTTATTTGATTAATGATTTTTATTATGTATTATAAAAATTTAACAATAAATTATATTTTTTTAAAAATCATGTCTTTTACGAAAATAACAAAACAAAAACAATCATGTATTTTACGAAAAATTAAAATATTATCACAAATAAATTAAAAAAAATATATATATATATATATATATATATATATAAATCCTAATATATTTTTTGTTTTAGTTAGAAAAATATAATAAATATTTAAGAAGATAGAAATTTTAAATTTGGTGTTTTGGATGAGTTAGAAAAAATAAGAAATTAAGAAAAGTTAGAAAATGAGTTTGGCAGAGCTTCTCAGAAAAAAACTTTAATTTATTATATAAGATGTCTTTTACAAAAAATAACAAAACCAAAACAATCATGTCTTTTACGAAAAATTAAAATATTATCAAAAATAAATTAAAACATATATAAACATCCTAATTTTTTTTTTAGTTAGAAAAAAATAATAAATATTTAAGAAGATAGAAATTTTAAATTTTAAATAAGAAATTAAGAAAAGTTAAAAATGAAGTTGTAGCTGACACGTGTGAGCGTCCCAGAAAGAGTTAGAAAATGAGTTGTAAGTGACACGTGTCAGCGTCTCAGAGATTCTCAGCCAAAAAAAAAACCTTACTTTATTATATAAGATTTGGATGAGTTAGAAAAAATAAGAAATTAAGAAAAGTTAGAAAATGAGTTGTAGCTGACAGTGTCAGCGTCTCAGAAAGAATTAGAAAATGAGTTGTAAGTGACACGTGTCAGCGTCTCAGAGCTTCTCAGAAAAAAAAATCTTACTTTATTATATAAGATTAATTTATAGAGATTCCACTATCAAGAATTGAATATGAATCCAAACCCAAAAGTTTTTTAAAAATTTAAATATATATTTAACTAAAACTAAAATCTATACCAAAATCGAAACTATACCAAACTATCCACAACAAAATATATTTTATTTTATATACCCTTTTTTATAAACTGAAAAAACTTAACCAAGCCAAAATCTTTATCGAACACTTAGAACAAACTTTTAAAAAATGAACACCGAAAACCATATTGCCAGTGTCACATGGCCACGGCCCACGTTATTGGTAAGAAGAAGATGATATAAAAAGTATATAACAAAGTATTGATTGATCATTTATTATTATTACTATTATTTTGGTGAAGAACTGATCATTTATTTTAAATAGACTTTAGGTTGATTTTATCAAACTGACTTTTAGGTTTTTCTTTTGTTGAAACTGACTTTTAGTTTCTAGCTGCAGATGATTAATAATTCTATATGGAAATGAAAAGAAAATTTTATCAATAAAAAATGGTTACATGTTAAAATACTGTGTACACAACATGATATAGAAAAAGAAAAAAAGAAAAAAGAAAAAAATAACGATACTCTCTAAAATGTAAAATCACACATATCAATATATCGGATGCTTTATTATAGAAAACAAAAAAACAAAGAAGAAACAAAGTTAAAAAGCAATAAAACGGAAATTATCATCACTGGGAATTAGCATAAACAGAATTTAAAACATTAATAAGTCTTAAGTCACGAGTGTCTTCTCCCTTTAGAGATACCCCTAAACATCTAAGGATGAAGGTAAGTTACATGTCCCGATCTAATAGGCCGAATCTTAATGACGAACATGGTTAGTGCGGGTGAGCTTTGAGTCCACCACCCGAGACTCGTGAATCTTCAGCATTGATCGAATACCGAATGGTGAATCCTCGGCAATATAAACAAGTATTCTCCATATCACATAACGTGAACAAATTACATAGCATTCGAGGAGCACATTTAGAAAGTGATCATACTCATAGAATCAAGCCTAAAGACTTTTAAAACCGGATAAAAAAAAGACAAATACCTAATTCACCCGCAATTTTTTTTTTTTTAAAAAGGTACTTATTCATCACCAATATTCAGTCAATTCTAAATTCAAATTTCCCATGTGATTTACTGATCATTAATAAAAGGGACGAATGGAATCAGAACAAACATGTCTATTCAACTTTCGGTATGGTGGTGGTAAAAAAAGATCGAATTAGATTCAGATTGTATATCTTTAATACAAAAATGATATTACCGAATTATTATTGCCATACGGAATCATAGCAAAAACAACTCTAAATGAACACTAGACTACACTACAAGAATTGTATAAATATAGAAACACCATAAAGATTTTAATCACTTATCCATATCAAAGAAAATTAATTAAACACAAGTATATATATACATAAAGAAAATGCTTGATCAACTTGTCAGAGGGTACGGTCAGGGACACGGCCACAAGGATTACCGAAGCAACGGCTTCGGCTTCGAGGAGCATAAGGAGTACGTGACTCATGTGGAGTCACAAGGAGGTCACTTTGACCGTCAAGCCCGCTACGACCACCGCGTGAAGCTTCCGGCCAACCATGGTCGTCCACCCATGGCTCACATGACTGCCTGGGATGAAGAAGAGGAAGACTCGGACGAGGAGTTCTATGAGAGTAGCCAGAGCCACCTCACTAATGCGTTTCCGCACCACAGCAACAAGCACCACCAACAGCCACCTCATCTGACCTTCATATCCCCACCTCCGGTGGCTCAGCCTCACCACAACGTAAGCTTCCTCTTTTAATGTCGCGACCTTACTAACCATGTTATGTTCTGTTATAATATACTTATATTGTGTCTTAATTAAACTATTTAGAGGTCTTGAAATTTGATGCTAAACATTTGTTTAAATAATTTAGGAACTCTGATATATATTAATATATACATATCCAAATTTTTCTTTTCTTCTAAACAATGCATCAATTGTCCATCCTATTAAGCAGTTTTATAATTTGTATTCGAGATAATTTAGATTAAAAAAATGTGTGTATGTACGTTGGAACCTTAACAACTCTATCTATATACAGTAATACTCCCTCCATTCCTTAATAACGTATGTTTTAGAAAGAAATTTGTTTCACAAAGATATATGTTTTGTGTTTTCTATACAAAATTTATATGATATTTTCTACTTTTACTCCTATTAATTTGAATTGAAAATACATAAAACAAGTGATTATTAATTATAAAACAAGGGTATATTAGCAGTGAAAAATGTATGTGTAACCTTAAAATTGTAACATTATGAAACGGGTGGAGTATCTCTTTAAGATATATCTTCATGGTTCTCGCCATTGGTAATTTGGTTAATGATCATTTTTCAGGGAAAGATGGGTAATGGATGGCAGGGGCGCCATGAAGATGCATACCACAGTGACCACGGAATGCAGCAGAACCATGGCAGGTACGAGATGCAGCAACACCAAGGTGGTCACGAGATGCAGAAGCATCACGGAATGCAGCAGAACCACGGCAGGTACGAGATGCAGCAAGGCCATAGTGGGCATGGGATGCAGCACCAGGACAGGCTTATGGCTCCTCAGGTTCCACCAAGTCTTGTGTACATGAACCCCATCTACAGCAGTGGTGATGGCCGTACAGCAGTGGTCAAGACTACAGAGAGGTCTCAGGTCAGCGCTGGCCACCGCAAACTCGGGTGGGGGAGTAAGGGACTATAGACTCCAATCTATACTCTGGCGCCGGTTCAAATAATTAAGAAAGTAATGATTATGTATCCCTAATAATAAAGTTTGTAAGATGTTTTATGTGTGATGGACATGTCTCAGTACCGTACCAAAATCAAATAGGGGACTTTATAACAAAAGAGTGTTCTTGTTTGATGATGACCTTATGATAGTACTAAGGAGTGTTGTTGTTGTTGCTGCTTATATGTTAAATAAAAGTGATGCAAGTATTATCGGTTATTTAATTTCCACGTGAAAAAAAAAAAAAATTGTAGATTGTAGTTTATACTTATAAAGTAGGAAATGTTCGTTTCAGTGTCATTAGTGTATAGCAACAACAACAAAATCATGTTCATTTTAATGTTTTTGGTTCAACGAAAATTCGAGAAATGATTTCTTGCAATTATCAAGTATCAACCAAAGCTTCAAAAACACTAAAGAAATTGTTATTCTTTTTAAATGAAATTTAATTAATATATATACCGTATTCAGTCTTGGCACAGTCTCATGCAATGTAGATACGTCGACCCTCTTTATCACTACATATTAATTTTATCATATGAATCGTCAGATTTGTATATAGAGATTAGAGATATACATATGATTCCGTAACACATGTATGGTTTCGTTTAATTATCTTTCAGATGATCAAAATGAGTAGTCTAACCTCAAAAATCGAACTTTACAATGAGACTCTTCGAACTTTGCAAGCATTAGATGCAATTTCCATCATCATGATTGAAGAGATCATTCCACCAACGAAGATAGGTCTTAGATTGAACACATACACATATATTTTCCTATGTTCCATACTAAAGTTGCGGTCAAAACACGCCATTTTGATCCAATAGTATTAAAGGAATCTAGTTCGATCGAATAACCAACAGTAACTTTCGTTTACCGTTTTTTTATGTGTTCATGGGCATATATACCTTATCAACTACTAATATCACCTAAACCCATTGGACCACCTCTTCAAATTTTCTATGTTAAAGTTTTTCATATCTTCCCTCTTTTTTGAATATTAAACCATAATTAAAGTTATACATCAATAGACATGTGCGGATCGATGTTCGTCTATATATATTTTAATGGTCTAAAGAACATTAGCCAAACCTGGAATAATCAAAAGGAAGAAAAGGTATCAGATTCAGCCTAATCCTTAATATTTTAATCCTAAAACATGCATATATATAGTACGTACCTCTTATGATTTCAAATGTATCTCAAGCAACAAGAATAGAGCAAAACAAGACTTTAAATAGAAAAATTATGGTACTCGAGACCTTCCTTAATCATAAAACTCACCATCATCATCTTTACCATCTCCATCTTCATCAAAGGAACTCGATGGCCGAGAAACCGAATCATCAAGTTATGGAGTACGAAGACTTGAGTGACGTGAGGAAGACGTCATCACATCATATGATGAGGAAGGTGAAGAGTGAGAGGTTGACAAGAGATGAGGATGTTGACAAAGAAGCAGAAAATTTCATCAATCTAAAGCATAGGAAATTCAGCAACTGCCTATGATTGAAAAATTTCGCTTAAAAGAGAATAGATAGTCTGTAATATATGTAAAATATGTGATTGTGTTTTCTACTTGTCACATCTGCACTTTTTATTATGGTTGTGTAACAAATGAAACCTGTGTATGATCCACTTGTTTATTATATGAATGAATTATTACATAAGACGAAGAAGACACTTTTATTAGTTGAAAAAACCCTTCCAAAACCCACAAAGTGGACACGACACAATCTGATCAGTTTCCAAAGATAGAAACTAAAAAACATTAAAAAAATGTTGAAAGGCCATAAAAGGAAAGTAAAGCATAATCCATAACACAAGTTATGGACCATAAACTAAAGGATTGATCTGCAGAGAGGACAAGTGGTGTGATTATTACCAAACCATTTATCCAGACAAGCTGTGTGAAAGTAATGCTTGCAGGACACTAACTCACTCACTTCCTCATCCTCTTTGAACCCACAAAGACACACACAACACTCTCTAGCTTCTAAGTGTGTCACCAAGATTCTTCTCCTTCTTCTTCTTCTTCTCATCTCTGAATCCTCATGATCTAGGT
This sequence comes from Barbarea vulgaris, assembly GCA_963667165.1. Taxonomy (NCBI): domain Eukaryota; kingdom Viridiplantae; phylum Streptophyta; class Magnoliopsida; order Brassicales; family Brassicaceae; genus Barbarea; species Barbarea vulgaris. Next base: position 6,410,695 of record OY763887.1, read on the forward strand.
TGTCCTCTATGTTTCTTGCGTCATTGGTCTCAGAACCCACCATGTAAAGAACGGATCGTACCATGTTCTTCAACAGAGACACTGAAACAACTGTGTTCATCACCAGCATTGTCATTACTCCCTCAGATGCAGTTGGGTAATGAGAAAGACCCATTCTTCTTCCTATTGATCTTAAGTAAGATTTGTCTTTCTGGAGTCTTCAGGAGATGAATCTAGGAGCTTTATAGAAACAAAGGAACTGAGGAAGTTTCTTAATGTTATTGATCCAGCCACTAATGTCTAATCCTGTGGCTTTTTAACTCTCTGTCTAAACGCGTGGCATCACGCGTAGCATCTATAGAGACCAAACACATGATTGTGACTGTATCAAGAAAGTCTCCGACACGTGGTTCTTGACCAGTGCTTTGTGAGAAAGCTTCTGAAGTTCATTTACGCTTAGAAACTGACACGTGTTACTCCACTAATCCATGAAACTTCAACACGCCAAGGCCACACACGCACCTCAGTTCAGAATTTACTTGCAGATTAAGTAAACCCACAATCATAAACATTGTACACATCACATGCCACTAGATGCACAAGTGCTTTAAATGGATCTTTTTATTTATTTATTCAATGGAAGGTGATGTTTTGAGATAAGATGGATATCTACTACATTAACATATACAAGACTCTATATGTAAAATGCAATACATTTTTGTAAAACTGAATCTGTCAGCGTCTGGGCTATTTTAACAAGTCCTATTATATGGTTGTTGCTGTTGAATTGGAGGAGCTCTCAACTTGTAAGGATTTGAAATACTCCTTCTCTGCGTTAGCCATTCTACTCTGAAACATGGTCCATTCCTTTTTGCATCTATCCCTCACCTACAAAACAACACATAAAAAACACACATTGAGGTCGCTTGTTTCACAAGATATGCCTCTTCCTCACAACACAATAGAGCTAGAAAAGATTTGTTACCCCTTGCCATGGCGCTTTCCCATCCGTTGCCTCACCCTAGAGCAAGCGAAAGATCGAAGAAGTTAGTGTCAGATCAAAGAAGAGGCAAAAATGGACATTGAGAGAGTTTTCTGTGGTTTACCTGGTTGCCAAGGGAAGGGAAAGATTGATGAACGACCCACTGAGAATCCACTACTCCTATTTTCTCATGCGCAGGCTGCATTTCAATGCAAAATATATGCGATTTCGTCATATCACAAACGATATAATTAAAACCAAGAAACCCTGTCTTTCGTGTGACAAAGAATGAACTGCAAGTGTCCCTTTTCTTACCTCAACACATCTTCTGAGTGCAAAGTCAAGACCCCAACCATGAACCAAATCATTCTGTTAACAGTTTAGGTAAGGCATGTAAGCAAAACTGAAAAGAAGAGAGATTTAGGGAAGATGAATGAAGAATGAACAAACAGGTGATGAAGTAAGGAACCTGGATCATGTGCCATACGCATCGCCAGGCGTCTCTTGAAAATACAGGAGCCATGATCTCAACGAATCTGCATTTGTCAATGACAGACATGTTAGGACCGGTTATAGGGACAAAACTAACTCATAACAGGCAGAAAGAAATGTTTCTACATACGCAGCACATGGAGGGAGATGAGGATCTGAGCACCATCCAGGTTTTTCTTCTGTTATCCTGATAAGATTCAAAGCCAACATCTCCTCAGAAAATTACGCAGAAAATTAAACATGACCAGAATCTGAAGGATTTTTTTCCATCATACTTGTGGACTTCAAGATCTCCTCTTCTCTTTGTCATCTGCCATGTCAAGCCCTTGTTTGGTTCCAAGCCAGGTTGGGAAATCTCCAGACCATGCTTCTTCACGAGCTTTATGTACCTGGAAAAATATAATCAAGATGATCACAACAAATCAAATGAAATGGAAGGAAATTGTCTTTTCAAAATGAAATCAAAGAACATATGTAAAGGTTTATAACAACTTACTCTTCTGCATCAAAATTCTCGACCCCAAGGTCTTCATCCCAGATGAATATATAATCATATCGTGCTACAATATCAGGGTGCAAAAACCTCTTTGCATACCACCTAGCATATTTTTAGGTGCCAAGAGAGTCAATAATCATAAACATTACCATAAGAGAATTTAAAAGATGTTGATAAGCGGTTGTCTGTTGGTAATACCATTTTGTCTGCTTTCGCACGCTAATGTGTATAGCATTCTTCGACCATTCCAAATCATCCCATTCAGTTACCCGGCCGTCATAATGAAACAGGACAATAGTGAAGTTCTCTGAAAACTGTTCAGAAGACGATAAATCATACTAATATGACATGATATTAGAAAGCAAAACATCATACAAAGGTAATGAACCAACCTTCTTGACACAAGCATTGATATTTTCTTTCTGATTAATACCCACTGTAAATGTTACAAGGTATCTTGGTTGGCTGGTCAAATCCTGAGGAAGCAAATAAGGTATAATCAAATTATCTTAGTTTTGTATATCAAGACTGTAACACAGCTGAAAGAATGGTTTTTTATGATATTCAATTAATGGTTTGAGCACAAACCTCATGTGGTAACCCCCATAACCTGCGCAAATAGAAGTCTGATTCAGCAGCAACCATACCTGGTGGCAACATTTCAGCACCACGAGGATTTGAAGGAACCCAGATCTGCAGCAAAATCAGAAATGAAACATGAAAACATGGACAGATCCAATACCAGTAATCATGAAACACACAAAAAGAAAAGATTAACACACACATGTTCTTTGCATACATAGATGTTTGGCTAGGTGAAATCTACATGATTAAACTATGTAAAACCACCAAGAAGTTGTCTGTTGATTTGGTATTCTTAATTAATCCGTCAACATGCCTCCCATAATTTGGAGTACAAAAATAATCAGACGTAAGAATCCTCAAACAAGTCTTATCTCATTGGGGAGACCTTAGACTTTAAGGCTTCCATTCTTATAGATGAATCCCAGTTGCGTATTGGAGTATGAATGGGTACCAAAAATGTATAAATAATGTAGAGAACCAAAACATTCCAAGTCATAAACTCATTAAGGAGTGGAAGCATGCCTTTGATTTGTCGACTGGACCTGATGATCTGCTATCGTTATCCTTTGATGAAGACCAAGATTTATGACTTTCTGGAGTTGCAATTGCCGAACCCTTTTCCTCTATGTATGAGAGATCGTTTGAAGGAAGAAAATTTGTTGGGAGACTCACCTGGAATATGATAACAAAATCTTTCTAAGATAAACAAAGGAACAAAATCAAATAAAACACAGAACAGAAAGACAAAGGTTGATTCTACAACCTTAGTGATTGATAATGATGGAAAAGATATTCCAATCAGAAAGCCAAAAGTTACTCCAAAAAATGCTGTTGCAATGATCTTCATTCCATCTTTTGATTTCCTACTAATTGAACTGAACGAACAAAAACAAAATTTTGATTAAGGTTCTCGGCACCTCTTTGAAAGACTGACCAAATTAGTCAGTAGTAACCTTCAAAACTATGAAAAGAATTCATCGCATAATCGTCAAAAATATAAGAGAGACAAGATCTTGACCTGCGTGAAAAGATTCCCATATCTTCTCTAATCTTCTGATTGTTGAGTTCAAAAGTCACCACAGGGTTTCTCTCTACTGTGGTAACTCCAAGTCTCAAGGCCTCCTGACAGTAGAGAAGCCAGGGAACCTGCTACGGTTAAAACCACGAGTCAGTGATCTAGAGAAGGATAATGAGGTTGTTGAATAAGTTTTACTGTCAAAGAAGAAGAAGACACAAATAGCTAAACAGACTAGTATTGCCTTTTTATATGGAAAATCTGGTCATCATCATCCACAGTTTTAAATTCTTTTGTCAAAAAAGTAAGGTCATTGTCTTAAAACTTACACAAATGAATACAATATAGTGCTTCTAAAACCAACCATTAAAGAAAAGGCTTCAATACCAAACTATTGACCAAACCTAGTATGAGACCATAAATATCCAAAGTCAAAAAAAACAAACCATTAGATCATTCCCATCAATGATCCTCACAATTGCAAGCAAGAGAATCATGTGCTTTACTGAAGAAAGCAAAACAAACCCCTCAAAACTAGGAACAATAACTACAAGTCGTCTATAAAAAAAAAAAAAAAAAAAAAAAAACAGAACACTTTTCTTAGATTACAAGATAATAAAAAAAAACAATTAAACCTGGGATTAAGTCAGCTCTGTATTACCTTCGATTAAAGAACACTATAATGATAAAATGTTGAGGTTTTAAACACAAATATCGAAATCAATCAAAACGCAGCCATAAGACTCAAATACTAAAGAAGCTATGTTTCAAACATCAAGAAATGAACAATTCCCACAAATGGATAAGCTAAAAATTCCTTAAAAATCCAAAATTTTCTCGAGAAATGAGAATTAAAAAAAAAAAAAAAAAAAGGCATCACATTTAAAATCGATACGTACCTGAATTAATCAAACAAAACAAAAAAACCACAACGAGATCCTCTTAATCAGTGAAGCTCACGAGAAAATTGCTTCTCACCCAGGCACACACACACAAACAAAACGAAACCCCAAACCCTATTCGCAAAATTCGAGACACGCGTGCCTACACACACACACACACACACAGAGAAGAAGGTAAAAACCTCGTGATCGTCTGCGTTTCCAAAGACAAACCCCAAAAGAAACGCCAAAAAACGTGAAACGCGTTTTTCTCGAAATCAAAAAGGTGAGATTTTTCTTGAAACCCTTATCAAAGACTCGACCTTTCGTTTCAGAAATTTCAAAGCAAAAGCCTCTCTCGGTTTTGGTTTGGTGACCAGAGGAATTTTCTGGACGTATATTTAGGTGCAGGAGAAGAAAAAAAAACCGAAAAAAGGCAAAAAAGCTCAAAGCTGATTCTTCTTTAAAAAAAATTAATTTAAAAAAAAAAAATTAAAAACTTAAAACGGCAGCGTTTTAGGTGTTATGTCCCGATTTAATTGGCTTAATTTCATAGGATAGAGTACGCGTAAAAGTAAGCACGACAATCAAAATTCATAAAAGAACCGACACGACATGCATAATAATAATTAAGCCGTACGACAAAAATCTAATGATGCCAACTAAAATTGGTGTATCATTTTCACACATATTGTTTCATATGTCTTTTTTGTTTATTTTTTTGTCGCCATTGTTTGATATTTCTTATAATGAAAATGAAAACAAATCTATGAAATTCAATTTTCAAATTGGAATAGAATTATATTGATACTTTGTCATGTTCCTTGTTAAAAGATCTTTCCGAAAATCACGGGAGATATTTTACCATTTTAGAAGATAAAATTATGCTAAACGAAAAGCAAAAAAAAAAAAAAAAAAAAGATATTGTTGATAGTAAATGAAATTATTACTAACCTTAGAATTGTTGACAGAAGATTTATTTTCATGCACAAATGTGTGTATAAATAGAGGTTGGAATGTATGACATTGCTATATCTTTGAGAGATTTATAAAGCAAAGAAGTTTGACTATGTATTTGATTTAATAGAGTTGCCAAACTTTATATTAATTAAATTGTAGATTTCATACCAAACTGAGGAGTCCACATTCTTTATTAAGTGGTCCCCACTTACCATATTTGTCTTCCCAACATTATTATCAATTAATTCCTGGGAAGTTTTAGAAGATGATGTTAAAAAAAATTACGTTTATAGAAGAGCGATGCGATTAGAGTTGCATCGGTAAACATGGGGAATGAAGAATGATACGGTAATAAAAAAGCATTTGAAATTTTATAGTAAGTCTATCCCATGGAGTATACGTAATATTTTTGGGGGTGAAGAGTCAAAATAATTAAAAATTTACTAAACCTTAACATTTGAAATTTTATAGTAAGTATATGCCATGTATTTGAATTTTTTTTTTTTTGTCGGCAAAAACAGTGTCTACTTGTTGAAAAGAAAAAAAAAAAAAAACAATTGTATGTCGGGCTTTCCAATATTTAGAAGTTTCAACAAGCAATATTTTATTTGTATATAGCAAAAAAAAAGGAAAAGAGAGATCGAAATTGGTTTGTGTTTTCTATCTTCTCGCATAAGTAAACTTATGATGGTTTATTATTGTTATTTTTTAATTTTTTGTAAGGGTGTTAAAATGGGTTAAATCATCTCTATTTAGTCATTGTTAATTGTGTATTACGGAACAATTTTACTTTGCTTTTTTACATTTTAATGAATTTGTATGCTATATGAAAAAATAAGATGATTTAAAATAATTTAAACTAGAAATTTTCTTTTTAAAAGTACGTAAATCTATAAGATTACAAAAATAATGCTATATATTTACGTTACAAAGTCCACCTACGTAGACATGACTCTTGGGGTTATGTACATCATAATATTAAGTTGTTTTTACACATTGATCAATATATCACAAAATAGACTATACAATAGCTTCACCACACATATAGGCAAGCAAAATACTCGACGCTAAAAGATTAACGAGGGAAATGAAATCTATGTTTCATTGGTTTCAGATACTTCTGCAGTGATGGAAGGGAGCCAGAGCTCTACACGAGTACCGCCAGCTCCTAAGGCTGCATCGGAGCTACGAGGTGATATAACCCTGATCACACATCCATAACTCTCTAGGATCTCTCGGGCTACGGTTAAACCAGCCACAAAGTTCCATGTCATGTTGTCTTCAACCATGTTTTCCGTCAGGAGTTCTGCTCCAAATGGTGTTAGCGAATGCATTTGCGTCTGCATTGATGTAACAAAACGTTAAGAAGCAATATGATTCTCATATTAAGGCCTTGAGACTTTGATGCAAGAAGTAACGAGAAGCGGAAGATAAGTTTGGTCTTGTTTACCATATAGCGCATATCAGGACCATCATCATCAATTACTACTAGACTCCCACCAGCAGGAGCACCGGTCGACAAAATTTCGACTTTTCCTCCAACATGAGTCCGCAACAGTGCACCTTCAATGAGGTTGCTCAGAGCCTGTCTCAAAGCCGGTTCTTCAACAGCAACTTGCAGGGAAGCTGAGTTTTCAACTAGCTCCACCACTCTTTGCTGAGTAAGGGCAAGTGGTCTCACAGTCTCGACCATATCTAATAGTACATTAGAAATGTCGCACGGTCTTCCTGACATAAATGAAAGAGATAAGCCCTCCCAACGCTTTTGTTTCAAATTGAGTTTTGTAGCCAGATGGTAAGGTAATGATTCGCAAGCTTATACCTTATGCTGTGCGTTTGTAGGGGAGCCAGGGCCAGAGGAGGCATAGGCATTTCTGAATCATCTGATCCAGAACCCAAGGAAAGGCGTGCACTTGGGATTTGTGACCCATCAATGGGGTCTTTATGTTCATACGTTGGTCTCCTTGTTTCATTATGTGTTTTGTTTATCTTCTTCAGGGCTTCTTCATTGTGGCGGACTATATTAGCCTGAAAATGAAATGCTTTGTAAGAATACACATCGAAGTACGGTTTGTACTCAATGCATCTAAGGCAGATTTATGAAGGCAACTGAAAAGAGAGTCTCAAGTACCAAAAGAGTCAAATTAAGAGAGGGTTGATACCTTTGTCAAGTGAACTGCATCCTGAAGTTCTTCAAGAGTATCTTTTATTTGATCGCCTTGAACTATTAAGTCTTCGACAATATCATGTGAAATCTACAAGGTACACCAAAACCATGTCAGCACGAAATTGCAAGACTCATGAAGAATAAAACTTCCAGCAAAATGTTAATGCAAGGACCTGACTTCTCTTCGTGTGAGTTGAAAGCATTTTACTTAAAGTCCTGATGGTAGAGAGCGGACCACGGATCTGGCGAAAAATCAAGAAAGAAAAAACCATAAAACAAACTAAAGGAGATTTTAACATACGATCTCTAAGTGTGCTAAGTTAACAAGTGTGTGACTCGTACCTGCTCCACTAGCTTACTCATCCTCACATTGTTTTGCCACGATGATTGTTGAAGCAACATTGTTTTCTAAACATAACCATACAAAAGAAAAGATCAATAAGGATTAAAGATAGAACCAAACACACGCAATGTCAACAAAGGAAGAGACATAGTATATAGGAAAAACCTGATCCATAACATATGCCATAGCGAGAGTCCGCGAAATATTAATGGCATAAGATCTCTGCTCTGCAGTGAAAACCTTAACAGACGGAAGTTTAACTTTAGGTGGTTTTGCAGCAGCTGAAGCAGGCAAAGCATAAGCTTCCTCAGGGGAAGGAAACTGCTTTAAACCAAGCGATTTCTCCTCCTCCTCTTCCACCTCCTCCTCCTCCACGGCTTCTACCGGTAACTCAGCAACCAAGAATCCAACAACAAATGGATGCTTCACCATTGGAAACACTGCAGCTCTATGTTTATTCACAACTTCTACCTATTCATCATCACAATATATCAAAAAAGTAAAACTTTTTAGACAAATTTACAGAAGACACGAAGTAAGTAGCATACTTGTTGACTAGAAAGTGATGCTTCAGCAGCTCGTAGACCAGCAGGGATACCAAAGTTCCCAACTAAGATCACAACGTCTCCACCATTAACACTTGGATAACAAGTGACACGTCGCAGCTCTAATCGATCCATCACATAACTACCAGCTGGTCTTACATATATCTAAAACCAAAAAAAGTAACATGAAAAATCCAAACTTTAATCTGATAACAGACTCTGTTTTCTTCAAGGAGTTAGAAAAAACAGAGACGCACCGAGAGAAGTGCGTTTGGATCCACGATTCTACGAAAGAGATCTAATTGCTCGAGACAAAGAAGTTGAAAATCAGGACTTGGTAAGATAATCTTCGTTTTGAGATGATCTTTCTCAATCATCTGTGTGAACTCTACAGGAGTAGTTGAAGCACCACGAATCGCAGAAGCTATAGCGGAAGCAGAGGCTACCATGGTCTCTCCTCCGCTGCAGACACCTCCGGAATCTGATTTTTCATCGGAGACAGTGTGGTTTACGTAACGGAGACCGCGTGTAGGAAAGGTGAATATAGAAGACGATGAGGAAGAAGAAGAAGAAGAAGAGGCATTGAGTAGCTTAAGAGAGGAATTGGAAGGTCTAGGGTTTGGGATGGAATTGGAGAAATGTAAATTAGGGTTTGAAGAGAGAAGGGTCTGAGAAGCGATTGCAGAAAGAAGCATCACTACGGAAGACGACAGTCGGAGTTTTACTTGTGGCTGAGACTCAAACTCTGACGATGAAGACGATACGATTTTACAAATGTACACACTAAATGTAACCAAAACGGCATCGTATTGTCAGACGTCAGTTCCAGATGACGTTCACAACTAAAACAGCGTCGTTCAGGTATATTTATATTTATATTTATATATGTTTTTTAATAACACTTAAATGTCTACAACAGTAACATTACATACATCCATCATATAAAACACATTAATGCGTTTTTTTTTTTTTGTCATCGAGGATATTATTAGATGTTGTTAAACCCAAAGTTATACAAACATCCGACATTAAAGCGTTATGACAGACAAAAAAAAAAAAAAAAAAAAAAAAAACATTAGGGATGATATCTTATGGGGTTTCTCACAGCTGAGGGAAAATATATATATTTTTAAATTAGATGATATCTAAGAAAATGAGTGAGTTTCTCATGAGTCATGAATTTGAGATATCCACCTATTGAAAATGTTTTTTGGATATAAGCAACAATTTTCTGTACTTATCATAATTTCTGATTTTTTTTTTTTAAAACGTAGTCACTTTTTTATAGAGCTTGTGGAAAGATTTTAAATATGTTTAGATATTCATATTATCGATAATTTTAGCAAGTTTGGTTTTGTATTTACTAATTTACTATGAAGTCTTGAAGAACCAGTACCCATCGGAAAAACATTTAATCACGTATATGAACAATGCATTTCTATTAACCTATGAATATGTTCTTCATGAACATAAAAATGCTAAAAAAAGAACCATTAAGTATTTGTATTTCTGAAGTTTTCTTTAACATAAATAAGTTTTCTCGAGTTTTAAGAAATGTTCACGTGGTTACCCTATAAAAAGATGTTTCATCTTTCTCGTTTGAACAAAACAGTCAGTTTCTTTTCATATTTAAACTCTAAATTAGAAGTGACTATTATGTCGATGACTACTAAATTCCAATCACGGCTTTTAACTTCATCGATACTTTTTGTTTTTTTTTTCATCGATGTCACGGTAATAGTGATGAACAGTTCACATGGTGACTCATAGTTAGTTAAACATGATTTGACAAAACAAATTCTACAACCTAATTGTTAGCCATTCATAAAACGGGTTTGAAAAATGAAATTACTGCCAGAAAAAGTAAAAAAAAAAAAAGAATAGTTATATACTATATTGGACTATTGGTCATGGAAATTAATGTTTTTACACCAAAAAAATATAGAGTTCAAATCCATACTAATGGATGTAAATTTATATGAGATATTGAGGTTTTCAACATAGTGTCACTAGAATCGTTTGGCGTAGATATCATCAACCGATAGAAAATTAGAAATATTTGTCGTAAAATCGTAATGATTTTCATAATTTGTAATAGAATAGTAACAAAGCAATGTTTAAAAAAAAAAAAAAAAAAACTACCATAAAAGGAAAGAAATCACGAATTATTTGTTTTTGCCAACCTTTCTTTTTCTTAGTGCCTTGGTGGGGGTAATGTTTTCTCTTCTTTCTTCTTCTTCAAAATTTCTACTTATCTCACACTCTAATATTATTATTTTCTCGAGGATAAAATAGTCCCGTGATTGTTTTGGCTCTCTCTGTACCTCTTGAAACCTTTACCAATGAATCCAATCATATCTTCTCTCTTTGCTCTCACTTTACTTTCATCACTATCATCATCAACACATGCTCATCAATGCCATTTCCCAGCAATCTTCAACTTTGGTGACTCTAACTCCGACACCGGTGGTCTCTCCGCCGCTTTTGGCCAAGCTGGTCCTCCTCACGGCTCTTCTTTCTTCGGCTCACCCGCCGGAAGATACTGTGACGGTCGTCTCGTCATTGATTTCTTAGGTAAAAAACACTTTAAAAAACTCTCTTTTTTCTTCGCGTTTGCGTTTGCGTTTTCTTGATTTTGTCTTCTTCTTTTTTCTAAAAACACAGCGGAGAGTCTTGGTTTACCATATCTAAGTGCGTTTCTTGACTCCGTTGGTTCAAACTTCAGCCACGGTGCTAACTTCGCTACAGCTGGATCTCCGATCAGAGCTCTTAACACCACTCTTCGTCAAAGTGGTTTCAGTCCATTTTCACTCGATGTTCAAATCGTTCAATACTCCAATTTCCACAATAGATCCCAAACTGTTCGTAGTCACGGAGGACTCTTCACTACGTTGCTTCCTGAAGCTGATAGCTTCTCTCAGGCGTTGTACACTTTTGACATCGGTCAGAACGATCTCACCGCAGCTTACTTCGCTAATAAAACCGTAGAACAAGTTGAAACCGAAGTTCCTGAGATCATTAGCCAATTCAAGAATGCTATCAAGGTAAAAAAAAAGAACTCTGTTTTAGACTGTTTACTCTGTTTTAGACTATTTACTCTGTTTTCGAATGGAATTATAAAAATGTGATCTTTTTTTTGGTGATAGAATATATACGGACAAGGAGGGAGATACTTCTGGATTCACAACACAGGACCTATTGGTTGTTTAGCTTATGTGATTGAATGGTTTCCGATTAAAGCATCAGACTTTGATTCACATGGATGTGTTACTCCTTTGAACAACTTAGCTCAACGTTTCAATTACGCCTTGAAACAAGCTGTGATCGAGCTTAGAGCTTCCTTGTCTGAAGCTGCCATCAGTTATTTAGATGTTTACTCTGCAAAACATGAATTGTTTCTTCACGCACAGGGACATGGTTTCAAGAGATCTTTGGTTTCTTGTTGTGGACATGGAGGGAAGTATAACTACAGAAAGGGCATTGGGTGTGGGAAGAAGATTATTGTGAAAGGCAAAGAGGTTTACATTGGAAAACCGTGCGATGAGCCTGATAAGGCCGTGGTGTGGGACGGTGTGCACTTCACACAGGCGGCTAACAAATTTATTTTCGATAAGATCGCATCCGGGTTGAGCATGGCCTGTCATAGGCAGTGAGAACAATGAAGAAATAAGTTTCTTAAATTTCTTAGAGATGAAACAAATCTAAGCAAACGATTTGGTTGTCACTGATATGAACTTATTAAGAGAATGCAATAAGATTTTTGATGAGATAGGTCCATCATTATAAACAAGAATCTACTAAATACATTAATCATTCAAGTCTCAAAAAGGATATGAAACATCATATAATACAAGCATACATATAAGAGGTGATAAAGGGTTTTTAGCATTTATACTGGTTGAGATCAATTTTACTACCTCTACTCAGGGCCAGGTTCTGAGCTTGCAAGACGGTGTCAACCGCTTCTTGATTACTAACCACACCCCAACGTCCATCAGAAGCTAAGACAAGAAACTCCATATCTTGTTCCAGTTGGAGTATTCTTGTTTTAGGTTCAGCAATCACCACACTTCTTTAAGTATGCATCTCCAATGCTTCTGGAAACAGCGAGTGTTCCATAAACTCGCCAGACCCCATGATGGGAATAGACAAGACCCTATAGAGCAAACATCATGGGAGGGTATCAAAACCTTACTCTCAATATAGAAATCAGCTTGACTCGGAGACTCGACCTCGTGGTGTCCGTTGAACTGGATCACCTGAGTTATCAAAAGAAATATATATATATACAAATCAGCAAAACTTCTTCAAAACCTTATCTGACTCTGGATTCTATATTCTTTGTTCTTAGATACACATCATGACCCATATAAGCATTTCTAATTCCAAATAAAGTGTAGAACAACCCAAATTGTTTTTAAATGATATTTTTTTTTCTCACAAAATAGGCTCCTTAAATCACGGCTAATTCATTTTCTTGCAAGAAAGGCCCCTTAAAGTAACGACCAATTATATTACATCTTTCTACAGAGAAAAATGTTTTAAATTAGTAAAGTAATAACGCTCAAAAGTCCAAAACTCGTGGTTGTATCTATAATTATAATTGTCGGGCCCATATCTGGTCCTTAGTTCATTGTCGTCATTTGTATTCAACACTCAGCTCAAGATGGCATCAGAAAGTGATGATATTAAAATGAAAGAAAAAAATATTGAGTACCAAAAAAATTGAAGAAAAATCTGATGCGGGGTTGGTGTTGTTGACTTAACAAAATGGACTGTTCTGATGAAGCCAATGACTAAAACTTACATTTGATAATAAAACTGATGTGGAAGAATGTCCGGGGTTTTAATTTTCATAAGCTTAAATTTTAAATTATATGACCTTTATGATTAGAGTCATTCTTACAACTTAATTAAAGTTCGATTTCAATGTGCAAAATTTGGATTTAAAATCAGATGCTAAGTCTTTTAAAAAAATTTGATTTTGTAAGATACAGAACACAAACTTTGAATTTATGTTCCAAAGGGATTTACATTTATTCTAAAGATCCACCAACACTTATATAGTAAAATCATAGTATAAGGGAAGCAATGATATAGAATAATCAGGAACCTTGGAATATTCCATGTAACTTCCATTAACATATTTAAATAAGAGATGATGATCATGCGGTGGTCTCTCTATCCCACGGTGCGCCACGTCAGCAGCAACAAGAGCCATGGTCCGTTTCTGCATACTCATCAACACGTTGTGCCACGTGTTAACTCTTGACTGTGCCTTGCCGTGAACTCCAACGTTCATCTCCGTCAAGTCGTCGCTTCTAACGCCAATCACTTCTTCTGGCTTAGCACCGTCGAGGATCCATATAAGACAAGAACAGAACCCTTTTGAGATCTCCGAATCACTGTCTGCTCTAAATCTCATCCTACCAAACTCATCCATCTTTATCTCCAACCAAACCTGAGTTGTACATCCTGTGACTCGGTTCGCCGATACGCGAGCCGAGTCATCAAGTGGTGCTAGAACCGCCGCGTAGTGTAAGAGACGTTTTACACGGTCGATCGGTTCGGTTAAAGACCGGAACTCGGATACAAGGTGGTGAAGCTTCTCGGAGGTTGATGATGTTGTTCCCGGAGGAGCTTCAACCGATAAAGTAGCATAAGAAAGAGGGAATTCTCGGCTTGGAACGTTAGGGTTCAAACCGAAGTTGAGATTGGTCTCAGGATCATGCATGCATCTAACCGTTTTAAGACAAAATCTTGGATGTTTGGAAGAGAATCTTGGGTTAGGAAAAGCTTTTGCCGTTGGTCTTAAGGTAGAAATGAAAGGAGGAGAAGTAAGAGCCTTTAACGGCGATGAAGTGTTCATGTTCCGTAACAAGGGAGATGGAGAAAAAAAAATGGAAGGAGGAGGTAGAAGAAGACAATAGGGAGAGAAAAAGAGAGAGATATTTAAGGATAAATCAGAGAAGAGCTCCTTGAACTACGCGACGGAAAGAGGATGATGATTAGAAATGAGTATTGAGCCGAATCTATAATGTGCCCAAAACTATTTTTATGTGTAGCGTGGATATATATAGTTTTATTGTTATGTTTTTAGTGATCTATAATCTATTTTGTAATAGTATTATTTTAAAGTTATTGAAAAACAAGTAGATATATAAAAAAAAAATACTGTATATACTTAGAACTTGTGTTTTGTGATTCCATAAAATTGTAGATGTTTTGAACTGTAATTTTTTCTTATTCTTCATAGCTTCGAATTAAATTGTGTAATTTTGGTATAAGATGTAACTAGGTTATATTTTTTTGTTTTGTGTGTGTGTGCGAGTATTTAGAGTTTAGTCGCTTTCAATTTCATTTCGGATGGAATAGAACAATTTTTTTTTTTTTTTTTTTTATAATTCGTAATATGCGTTTGAACTAGTTTGATTGATCCTTAGCGAACAGAAGAGGTCTGTCTAGTGCAGGTAATTTAAATAGTTTGACTGAATATGTTTCTAAAACATGTAATCGGAAAGAAATATCAATTTGGATTTGTTTACCTTTTTTTTGTTCTTTTGTGGAATTTTATACCAATCATATCTGGTTGGTATTTTTATTAACCAAATTGCATTACTTTATTATTTGTTTAGTCCAAAGTAAATCCAATGTACTTGGATGCTTATGTAAAACTCCAATTGAGTTGGAGTTTTGAATATTTGGTTAAAATAATTTAACTAGCTAATACTATATGATGCGATAATTTCCAAAGCGAAGTGGGTTAATCTGATTGGTTAAAGAAATACTTTAATTTTTGGGAAGGACACTTAGGATATGGTGTAAAACTGGTAGTTCCCGTTGATTTAGAAATAGAATATACCTCATATTTTAATATACTCGATAAAAAAATGATATTTAGCTTGACCTATATTCCAACTTTTTTAAAAAAATACATCATAATAGATATACATTTTTAACGTTCTCAAACCATGTTAAGAAAATCTAGAATTTTTAAACAACAACGCAAAATATATTATAGGCTATGAGTGGGTAAAATATCTGATTATAATAAAATATCTGATTAATCTGCTCTTCAAATTTCAGATTAGTGTTGTTATAAGAATTTTTCCAAAAAAGTATAATTTTGTTATTTTAATGCAAATTTTTAAATAAGTTTAGTTTTCTCTATTATTTCACTATTGCTGTTTAAAAATAAGATTATAATTGTATCATTGACAGATATATATAACAGAAAATTTAGCATTTTTTCTTAATAAACTTAAAAATTCACTTACAATGAAATGGTAGTATATATTATTTATCAAAACTGTGTGTGGTAGTGTAAGGATTAATTAAGGACCTAAAACTCAGGTTTTGAGTTCGATTCAATCTGTAAATAAAGTCGCTAGGCATGGACTATTTGCTGTCATAGGCTTGCTTCACTTATACGTGGTGAGCTTGCATGAAACTTCTATTTTTTTTTTTTTTTTCTTTGGTCAAACGCATGAAACTTCTAGTTAATAGGTATATTTTTCTGTGGATGTCTCTGTACTTCTAGACTGCTGCTTCGGGTGTGCTCGAGTTAGCAAATTTGTATACATTTCTTGACAATCTATCAAGCTTCATAAAGCTTGTGTCGCTATTTTTATCTTTTGCTTGTTCTAAGCTTTTAACGTTTTATGTTTGCTTTCGGATCTGTCCGATTAAGCTCATCTCTCTGGTAACAAACCATTAGTATTGAGTAAAGTATTTGTGTGACAAAAAAAAAGGTATATTTTTCTGTAGAATTAGTCGGATATTCTTACTATAATTTTAATTTTTTGTGTTTTGTTATTCATAGATCGGCTGACCCTGAAATTTAGAAGTTCCAATTATGTGATAGTTTTTGCTGAAATCTATTTAATAATATTATTTATTAACAACAAAAAAGACGGTCCGGATCATCAAATACTAAACCAAAAATCTATTTTATTAGTCATATATACATATAACAGTGACAGGTGAATTACATTGCTTTAAAGAGTGGGCGGGTATCACAATTCAGTCAATTATACAAACACGACCAAGTCAACTGAAGGACTTATTCAAAAAAGATCGGCTACTATGAGATTACAAAATAGATTGCAAAACAAAATACGAAATGTTTTTTGTTTTTTATAATCTTTTTAATCATTTGAAGAAGATACGAATAACGATGGCTGGAATTTAAGGCCGCCTCTCCAGCGACCAGTCTAAATGGGAGGAGGATAGAGTCGGGTGCCTCGCTCTCTCTTCCAACCTACTCCATTTTCCAAATACTATATTTTGAAAATAAATTTATGATTTCCGGGGAAAAACAAAAGCATATTCGATTCGATTATGATTCTTTTAGAGCCCATAATGTCGGAAAAGGACTTGGGAAAATGTTATTTAAATAATTTAAAGTAGTTTTCATTTCGTCATAGCTTACGGCTACACTAGAGTCATTGTACTGGCAAGAAACTTTTATTTATTTGTTTTCTACTTTCTATGTCAGTCCATAATATCTTTAACAATTCGTTTTATATATTTTCCACTATAAAATTGTATTGGTAGATCATTTGAAATAGTAGACATGGCTAATATGTTTGAAGTGTAATTTGTTTACATGTAAACTATAATTTGGATATCGAGTAAGTAAATACGTTTCTTAGTTTTTACTTTTTTGCTTTCTCCATAACATGCCACGAGATTTCTGAGAATGAGGCATTCCACGAAGACGAGGGTATCCTCTGGTTAACTAAGCCATTTTTTTTTTTTTTTTTGATAATTAACTACATGGAAATTTGTAACGGGTTCAAATTAGTTTCCTCCAAAATACTAAATTATTAGTATTAGAAAGGTTTACAAATATCAACAAAAGAAATAAATCATTTGATAATGGTTAGGCTCCGATTAATCAATTTAGGTGCTATAGGTTTACACTTCACAGTTCACACCAAACACTCAACTACCGCTTAGCAACTTTTTTTTTTTTTTTTTTTGGTTTTTGTCATTTAAAAGTATATTAGTAAGGGTAAACGAGTTACAAACACTTTGACTTGTTGTCAAGGGTACACAGAAAGGTTATGAACCAAAGGAAAGACCAGACAAAGCATTATACAGAGGAAATGGCTCTCTCATACTACAAAGGCAGACCGCATCCAATATCACTACAAGAAAACATCTTATTTCCGATCACCGTATCGGTCGGAATAATGAATTTATGACTGATTTCCGACCAAAACAGATTAGTCGGAATATGCTGGTCACGAATCATAATCGGTCGGAATATTTTCGATCAATTTCTGACCATCATTTCCAACCAAATTCCGATTCAAATATATTTCCGACCAAATATATTTTATTTTTATTTTTTTGAAAAAAAAAAATTAGTTGGTCGTAAATTCGTCATTTCCGACCAACCATTTTTTTTTTAGTTGGTCGGAAATTTGTAATTTATGTATTTTTAAGTTTTTAATATATTTTTTAAAATATATAAAATTTCCGACCAATTTCCGAACGATTCAATATATTTCCGACCAATTTCTAACCAAATATATTTTATTTTTATTTTTTTCGATAAAAATTAATTGGTTGGAAATTGGTCGGAAATTACCGTCATTTCCGGCCAATTTCCGACTAATTAATTAATTAATTTTTTTTATCGAAAAAATAAAAATAAAATATATTTGGTCGGAAATATATTGAATCGGTCGGAAATTGGTTGGAAAAAGTGGGTCGGAATTGGGTCGGAAATAGTTTCCAACCAATTTTACGGATTGGTCAAAAATTGGTAGGAAATTAAAAAATTTAAATAACTAAATTTAAATAATTTCTTACCAATCAAAATTGGTCGGAAATTGGTCGAAATAGTGAATTTTTCTTGTAGTGTATGGATAAGCATCTACGACATAAGATTTGAGAAAAAGACTCCTTAATTGCATTAAGAGAAGCTTTTATGTTTGTTGCCGGAATTTCAAGTTCATATTTCCAAAATTCCGACTTCTCCAAAACAAGCAAGAATTACGAAGATGATGGCCAAAGAATGGCCAAGCTTTAGGCCTCTTAATTGCACTTACCATGGCTAAAAAAACATATTCACCTTATATTGAGCATGCTTTGAATTGCCTTACTATTGAGATTATTATAATTTTTTCTACTAAGCAAGATTACCAAAATTGTAAAATCTTGTCAAGAAACCTAAGCGTATAGGAAGGTTTTTTTGTATTGACATGAGGCCTAAGAACGATATATATACAAAAGAGATAATGACCTAGCTTCCAACAGATTTGGAAGTTCACAAGCTAAAGAGAATTTTGCCAATTTATACTAGGTCATTATCTCTTTTGTATATATAGATACGGAAAGTATATTCCGTAAGAACCCAAACACATCTTCCAATCTTCTTCTTTTTGACCAGCAAGCACCAGTATTGCATTTGAGCCGGTTTAAAGGTGGTAGTGGCTCCAATCTATGTTTTTCATTCATGATCAGTATATACAGTCCTCAATCTCATTGCTTTGTTGTAGGACTTGAGAAGTAAACCAAAGTTAATCTTATCCCTTCAAAGAGAGTAGTTTGCTTCCGTTTTTCCATATAATCTCCAAAGAGTCCATGGAGAAAGTCTTGTAACATGCAGAGGAATTGACCTATTAACATTTGTATGATACAATCTTTATCAAAAAAAAAAAAAAAAAAAAGTTGTATGATACAAAAACTGGAAGTTTTCAAATAGAGAAGAAGAGTTCAAAGTTCAAACCATGAGGCGGGGAGGGACCATCAGACACAGAATAAGCCCATTGCCGCTTAGCGACTTTTTAATATAAAAATAGATTTTGTATATATAAAACAACTCCATAATAATTAGGGGTGGGCAAACGGGAATTCGGGAAAGGAATTTACGAGAACGAAAACTGGACGGAAATTTCGGAATAGCAAAACACATCTCATTTAAATCACATATAAAATTTGGGACTGGAACAGGATGGGACGGGACGGGGCGGGATGGGAACGAAAATTCCCAAAAAATAAATATGACAAACAAATAAAAATATAAAATAATAAACTATCACAAATATGTTCCTTTAATAATTAAAAAAAAAAAACCAACATAAACTTCATTCATAAATCATCAAAATCAAAATAAACCAAAATAAATTGTAAAAATTTAAAATCTTAATAAACCAAATAACTAACTTTCATCTTCCCTCGCATCATCTCTCGTTTAATTGTTTACCAAACTTTGTGTATACAAAATGAACAAAAATAGTAGGTAATTAGAAGATAAAAAACTTTTAAACATACAAAATATCAAAATATATATATATTAAAAGATTCAATATTTTTAATTTTCTATTATTATATTTGTGAAATATATATAAAATATTATTCATTATATATATTTTTTCCGAACGGGATTTCAGGAATTCTTGTTCCCGTCCCGTTTCCAAATGAAAATCAGAAAATAGTACCATACGGAAATATATTCTGAAATGGGACGAAAATTTCTGACCGGGAATGGGACGGAACAGCGGGACGAAACGGGACGGAAATTATGTCCATCCCTAATAATAATACAGGAATAAGGATTTATTGCCTAAATAAATGCACCTTTTTTTATATAGAATACATATTCAAACTATAAAGATTGCTTAAATCCTTCATCTTTTATCTATAGGAATACACATTTATTGCCTAAATAAATGCGTTTTGAGGTACGATCATGTAAAAAAAAATTTAAGTTCTAAATAAAGTTGATGTTACAAAAAAATGCATTTTTAGTAGTTTATAAAATAGATTTTTAAAATATAAATCTAACTCCATAATAGTTATATATATTACCTAAATAAATTCATTTTTTTTTTCTTTCAAAATAAAAACAAAAATGAAGATGCATTTTTTTTTCCCGGTTACATTCTATAGAAATTTTGAACCGAGAATCAATTAAGAAAACATTAAATCGCAAATCGAAGATACATATATTGGTCAAGCGAATATCAACGTAGAAAGAAAGATATTATTATTTTTCTGAAATAGATAACGTATATAAATGGCACAAATTGTATTTTGTAAATAAATCTTATATCTATCTCTACTGATATAAAAAAATCAACTTCACAAGAAATCCTTTGAGCAGATTCAATTGAAGGTAACGTCTTTATCTCTCTCGATTAGTTTAAAACCCCAATGGAAGTTTCGAAAGCAATAGGTTTTGAATCAGTCAAAACTCAAAACCACTCGTTTCCTGTAATTTTCCGTTTTGGGTTTTCCTCTTAATTTATCATTTCTCGCCGGAAATAATCTCAGAGTTTCCTTGTGAAAGTGACTGTTTGATATATATATTAGTTGAATTATGTAATGAATATGAAATTTACGGATTCAAAAATGTTTAAACAAAGTAAAAGGACAAGACTTTGATGGAAAAAACCAAAATTGGGATCTGTCTAAAAAGTCAATAAACTCTCATATATAAAAAGCTTGTGACTTTGGGTATAGTTTGGTAAAGAAAGGTTATTGTTGGTGTTGAGTAATCTGAATCTTGACATATGCTTGAAGTGTTGCAGGCGATTGTATTGCTCATCTTGTTGTGGGTTTGGTTGTCTGTGATGGGTGGAAGTAGCTCTAAAGGCTCTAATAGAGGTGGTGGAAGTGGTCGGAGGTATGATCGTAGTTTGTCTGGGAGCTCTTCTTCTTCAGCTTGGGGACACTATGGAGATCAGAACAGTGTCTATCACACACCAAACCATCCATCTGCGAGTCCTCTTTCTTCCTACAATTCTGGGAGGCAAAATCAGAAGAATCTTGAGAGGAAGTATTCTCGGATTGCTGATAATTACCGTTCCATCGATGAGGTTTGGTTTCAGAATCTATCACTTATGTTGTTGTTGTGTTGGTTTGTGAATTTCTCTATTATGGTGTTTTGTTGATTTCATTCTTTTATAGGTTACTGCTGCTCTTTCACATGCCGGTTTGGAGTCCTCAAATCTGATTGTTGGTGTAGATGTCACCAAGAGCAATGAGTGGACAGGTTAGTGAAATTATCTTAAAGTTTGAGTCTAGGCTGCTTTGATCTTGAAGCTGACTTGAGTGATTTGATTTAGGGGCGAGATCATTTGGTAGGAAGAGTCTGCATTACATTGGAACAACTCCAAACCCTTACCAACAAGCTATTTCCATCATTGGAAAGACTTTATCGGTTTTCGATGAGGATAATTTGATCCCTTTTTATGGATTTGGAGATGGTAATAACCGTAAAGGCTCGGTCTTTTTTTCCTTATAGAACTGTTGTTTAGTTGTGATTAGAGATATTAAAGTTGGTTTTTACTGTGCAGCTACAACACATGATCAGGATGTCTTTAGTTTCAATCCTGATGATACATTTTGTAATGGGTTTGAAGAAGTCCTTATGTGTTATAGAGACATTGTTCCTCAGCTCCGCCTTGCAGGTTGAGTGAAGCCCTTTTCTTCTGCCTGTGTTCTGACTCTTGCTTACTTTTTTGCTGATATTTTTTTTTGGTTCTGTAACAGGTCCAACATCTTTTGCACCTATCATTGAAAGGGCCATGACAATTGTGGAAGAAAGTGGTGGCCAGTACCATGTTCTTCTCATCATCGCTGACGGACAGGTAAAGATCGGAACCGTTTGTATCTATTAGTGTTCAGCTATGATCATTCTCAGACATTTGTTTAGTTATCAATGGAGCTTTTGTTATGACAGGTGACAAGAAGTGTTGATACAGAAAGTGGCGGAGTCAGTCCGCAAGAGCAGCACACCATTGACGCCATTGTTAGAGCAAGGTAATCAAATACTATTTCTTTGAGAAAATCCAAATTTAACCGTGATTTTCTAACTTTGTGATGGATTCTATTGCAGTGAATATCCTTTGTCGATAGTTCTTGTTGGTGTTGGAGATGGTCCTTGGGACACCATGAGACAGTTTGATGACAACATCCCCGCTCGCGCCTTTGACAATTTCCAAGTAATAATGCCAATAAGGTTTCCGCAAATAGTGTCTTGTCCTGGCAAATGAATCAATTTTTGACAGGTTTTTGTTTTGTTATTTTGGATCCTTTTAGTTTGTGAATTTTACGGATATTATGGCAAAGAACATTGATCCAGCAAGAAAAGAAGCAGAATTTGCGCTCTCCGCCTTAATGGAGATCCCGTCTCAGTATAAAGCCACCTTAGAGCTAGGTTTGCTCGGGTAAGTAGTTTCAGATATATACATATTAGTGCATCACAGCAGCATTAATGAACTGATCTCAATAACCACTAATTTCTTTCCTTGTTTTGATTTCACAGACAACGAACTGGACATTGTCCAAACAGGATTGCGCTTCCACCACCAACTTACGCAGCTCAATCTATGCGCAACAGCTCGAGAACTTCTCGATCAACCAGCTTTCAAAACAGACCATATGATACTGGTGTTTCCTCTGCACCACCTTTAACTGCTCGTAACAACGAGGGCCAGGTATGATTTACAAAGAAAGAAAAAAAAAAAGAACAATGCATTGATCATCTTTTCCGTCTTATTCAACATGTTTTAGTTGGACGAACATCAGCAGGTTTGCCCGGTATGCCTAGCGAGTCCAAGGAACATGGCTTTCAATTGTGGTCATCAGGTGAGTTTCTAGTCTAGAACTATATCCCCCAGTTATATAAACAAAATCATTAACTTTCCTTTGTTTTTTCTTTTGTCTTTTCTTATCTAATCAGACTTGCTCAGAATGTGGGGAAGACCTCAATGTTTGCCCTATTTGCCGTGGCTCAATCACGGTTCGTATCAAGCTTTATTAAGATAACTCTCTCAAGAAACCCGAGGTGATCTGAGATATTTCATAGCCAACATTATCCGTAGTGTCCCCTACTTGATCTCACCAGATATTACCAGCTTTTGTTTTTACCTTGAGCGGCATAGCCCATCGAGTGATTTTCGATCAATCATGGCTCGTTTGAAAGGGTTTGTAGATAATCTGTTGTCAGTTTTGTATTTTCATTTCACATGAAAAAATAACACACAGCAGACTCTATTGTAAATAAAGGATTTTTTATCTGCTCACTGCAACAGACTCGTGTAACAGATTTTTACTGAAGAATTTTTAATCTTGAATGGTCCTATGATGTATCAAAAACAACATATATACCTTTCTTGTCTCAAACCTCTAAGTATTTAACAGTAGCCCAATTGGTCCTGTTTTCACTACCATAATTGACCTATCATGAATGGTATATATTCTCTGTGTCGCTAGATATTAATAAATTATGCTAACTTCAATGACTAATATTAGATTGCTTTTTTCATAATTGAATACTTTTCACTGTTTAGTTAGTGTAAGAAGATAATATTATACTTTTCTTCTTCTTCTTCTTCCCCAGTAATGAACAAGATTAGAGCTTAAGTCGTAATCAAAGATATCTCAAGCTGTGTCTTGAATAGTGAAAAGTGTTATTCATATGAAGAAGATGACCACAGTGAAAAGTGTTGCCACATTGAAAAAGAAGTGAAGACCTAGAAAACGGAAAAAAAGAAAAGATAAAGCAATGTTTCAAGTCTTTGAATAAGATTCCAGTCAGATTGCTCAACAATCTTCAGTTTCAGGGAAACTACTAATGTCTTTATCCGCAAACCGAGAGACAAAAATCCTTTCTGGTTTGTAAATACAAATTTAAAAGTAGTCTTTTAAACATAACCATTACCATGAATTTCCGAAGCGACATCTCTGCTCTGAATCAAGAGATCATTGTTGAGCAGCTACTTCGTAGCCATGATCCAGATGGTCGATGGCTTGATTCCGAAATGCTGCTTCAAGAAGTTGAAACCATCTTGAGCTTTGTTCTGCAAAATAATGTGAGCTTTCCTCTCAATCCCTTGGGGTTCAATTCTTCAAAGAAAACTTTTCTAGATGCTTGCCAATAACAATGCCACTAAAATTTTCAGGTTTCTAGGCCAATTATGACAGAGAATTGTATAACAAACATTGAAGTTTATGACTCAAAGGAAACACTACCATATGCTATCTCCAGAATCTCCATTCAGGTACTGATCATCCTTTCTTCTCAAATCAATTCTTCCTGTTAAAGCTCATGGAGCCGGAAATCTTGAAAATCTTGAGGTTGCAGATGCTTGGTCCATGCATTGGGGACAAAGATATCCAAGCAAGAACAATGGTTTTGTTTGAACTTCTGAAAGAATACAGATGGGATGCAAAAGCTGTGTTAGTACTAGGAGCCCTTGCTGTAGCATATGGAGGACTATTTCTACCAATTCATCTAGCCTTTTGTGATCCCGTCGCAGCGTCAATTGCAGCAATCAACCAGTTGCCTATTGAGAGAACCAAGTTCAGACCATGGTTAGAGTCTCTAAGCTTGCTTGTTAAAGCCATGGTGGCTGTAACCAAATGCATCATTAGATTTGAAAGACTTCCATTTAAACAAGTGAAGCTAGACAACAACATTGTGGGAGAAACCTTGTCTAACATCTATCTGGCTACTTACCGAGTTGTCAAAAGTGCACTTGCATGCCTGCAGCAGATCCCTTATTTCAAGCAAATCCAGGAGGTGCATTACTCCACCCTTCTTTTATCTTCCTTACAAAATGAAAAACCAAAACACCAAGAAACTGTTTCCAGCATCTTAGCAGCCAACATTGAGTTTTCTCATGGCTAGGAATTCTCTGAAATACTTAGGCAACGGAATCAAGGAAAGCAGCAGGGGAACTTTCAAAAGAATCAAGGAGAGCAGCAGGAGAACTTTCTTGTTTGGGATATCAATTACTCAACATACACACCCGCCTCAACAAGCAGGTAGAAGAATGCAGCACACAAATAGGTAACTTTCAAATGTTCTGATGTTAAGTTCCAAAAGCACAGCTTCTATTAGAAGTCAAACCCATCTCTGATGTTGTCCTTCTCTGTTGTTATGTCTAAAGAGGAAGAAATCAATCAAAGGCTTAGAAACATTAACACGGGGACTCATCAAGACAACCAAGAGGTACTCGAGCTACTTTTTTCTCACCAAGATGATTTGCCGCTTCAACAATACTCCAGACAGGTACAAAGAACCATCCTTTTTCTTTTTCTCTGTCCCTTACTTTTTTTGTTTTTTTGATCCTTTACTTTAAATTTTCATCCTCTACATACATCCCAAACAGTTACCATAAAGATGAGGTGCAGAATTCAGTATGACGATACCAAGACTGATTTTTTTTACATTTCATAAGTAAACATGACCACTTGTTCCTTGATTTTACCTTTGCAAATGCATTATTCATTTGATTGACAGGTAGGTATAACGGAGCTGAAAGAAAAGGTAACACTGCTGCTAATATCAAAGCCACCCGTAGAGCCACTTTTCTTCCTGCTACAACAGTTATATGATCACCCATCCAACACCAACACAGAACAAAACTACGAGATCATATGGATTCCAATACCATCTTCCCAAAAATGGACAGACGAAGAGAAAGAAATCTTCGATTTCTACTCCAATTCCCTACCATGGATCTCAGTAAGGCAACCATGGTTGATGAACTCCAAAGTACTGAATTTTCTGAGAACAGAATGGCATTACGGAGATGACGAAGCAATCGTGGTGGTAATGGACCTTAAAGGGAAGATTGTGAACATGAATGCCATGGATATGGTGTTGATTTGGGGTGTTAAGGCATATCCATTCTCAGTTTCTAGAGAAGATGAGCTTTGGGAAGAAGAAGATAATGGATGGTCAATGCAACTCTTGCTTGATGGCATTCATCCTTCATTTGAGACATGGGTAAAGTTTTATCATCCAAACGTTGAAAAAATTTCATTCTTTTGATCGGATTGTGATGAGACTCTTTCTCAATTCTACGAATCAGGTGAAACAAGGAAGAGAAATCTGCATATTCGGAAGTGAGAATTTGAATTGGGTTGACGAATTTGTGTCACTAGCAAGAAAAATTCAAAATTTAGGGTTCCAGATTGAGCTGATTTACCTCAGTAATCAAAGGAGACGAGAGGAGCAAATAATAGCCATGGAAGAGAGCTCAATCTTGCTCAGTCCTACAGTGCAGCGGCTCTTCTGGCTACGATTAGAAAGCATCGAACGATCCAAACTCAAGCGAATCGAATCATCGAAATCGGATCGAGTAATTGAAGAAGTTACGAAACTCCTTGATTTCGATTACGGTAAACACAAAGGTTGGGCTGTTATCGGAAAGGGATTAGCGGCGGTGATTATTGACGGAGAGAAACTGACGGAGAGGATGCGGCGGATTGTGCGGTGGGGAGAGTACGCTTCGGGGCTGAGTTTCACGGAGGCGATTGAAATTGCGGCGGAGAAGCCGTGTGAACAGACTCACACGGTGGTTGTCCCGTTTGAGGAAGCGTCGACGATGAGAGTTGTCACGTGCGAGAAATGCAAGAGGCCCATGAAGAGGTTTGTGGGCTATCAGTAACTCACAGGCCTGTTAAACGTTAACGCTCACAATAATAATATGCTTTCATTTTTCTGTCTGTTGTTTCTTTACAATAAACATAATTTTGAGAGATAAAATAAGAGTGTAGTAAGTAAAACTAATGTAACAAACATTATAACATTTCAGATATTAATGTTATTGGTTTTGTGATTTTAACAATTTTTGTTCATTTAAAACAATTTTTATAAACTTTCGAAATATCACATGTTATGATAATATTTTCAGAAATTTTTAAAAACTCTCTACAAATTTCCTAAATTCTACAATCCTAATAGTACACCTAAAAAATAAGATTTATAACATTCACAAAGGCGATTCAAAATCATGATATTATTCTTAAAATTCTACCAGTAAATCAGTAAGGAAATAAATCTATATGGTGTACACGACACGTGGCATATTACACGAGAGACAATCCAATCTGCGATTGGTAACACCATAATAAGGTGTATCTTTCCGCACTAGATCTTGCCCCGTAACACCACCACCAACAACATCATCCCCGATCTACTACGACTCTTCTCTGCTCTGAGAAACGACGCCGAGAAAAGGAGAAGCTTACGGCGATAGAAGATTTAGCCGGCGACGACGACAACAATGGTGAAGGTTTTGACCTACTTTGGAATGACACTAGCCGCTTTCGCCTTCTGGCAATCCATGGACAAAGTTCATGTTTGGATCGCTCTTCATCAAGACGAGAAGGTTCGATTTGTCATCCTCACTCATCTCTCTCGTTCTCTCATCGTCAAATCTGAAACTGTTTTCGTTATAAATGTTGGCTTCAATTGTATGAATTTCTTCGATATCAGAGTTTCTGTGACACCTGATTTAGGATTGAGGTCAAACCCTAGGCCTCTTGAAATTTGTATAGTTTATCCTCAGATTGATCGTATTTTCTCGGATTCAAGAGATGAATTTGTAGAAGCTTGGTTTTGTTCAATGGCGTTGTGTTCATCACTCACAGCAAAGTTCTTATAGCCTTACCATGATTAGAGCATTTACCTTTGACTCAATGTTAGATTATGGAGATGAATTGGCTTATGTGTTTCGTTTGACGCTTGATTACACTTTGAGAGTCATGATTAGAAGCTATAATAAGCTCAACTTGTGATTGTTTTTGCTGTAAGAGCACAGATAGAGATTTTGATTGATCTTGATTAAGTAGGGATTTGTCGGATTTCATGGCCCGTTGACCCGAGAATCAGCTAGGGATTAAACATCCCCACGACCTGAGTCGCAGCTCATGGTGTCCGTTGAACCGGATTACCCGAGTTATAAAAAAAAAAACTGTTCATTGATATGTTCTTATCTGATAACAAAACTGTAATTATGTGGCAGCAAGAAAGAATGGAGAAAGAAGCGGAGGTAAGGCGGGTTAGAGCAGAGCTGCTGCGGAAGGCTAGAGAAGAGGATCCTCTTGCTTGATCTTCTTCTTCTTCTTCTTCAGTTGAGGATTTGGCTTTCTAATCATGTCAACTTCACTTCTCCTTTCACATTTTTTTTGTTTACTGTTATGGATCAGAATTGAGTTTGCATAAAACGACAGTACAATATATGCTTTTGAATGTGGGATGATCATGAAAATAATGGCGACTTTGTTGTTCTTCTTTCTTAACTAATGAAAATACTAGTGGAGAAGTATTCAGAATCTTGCTCTGCTTTTGTCTTCCTCTCAACTTGTTACTGTAATAATTAATGTATCATGAGGATTTCGTGTTCGTGCACAAGTCAAGTAGGTTTCAGATGTTAAATCCAGTTTCTTCTTATTCGTGTTTATTGTTTGCTAAACTAAAGTAGAAAACATCGCTCAAGTTTCCAACTGGAATAAATGGAAAGAGGTTTTTTTTTTTTTTTTTTTTATTCTTAGCTTTTGGTATTGGTTTTAAGTTTTTGATTAGTTTTCAAAGTTTTGGGTTTTTTTTTTTTTTGTCTATATAGAACTAGAAACCATATTTTAGTGTATTCCTTTCACGTCTTTTTATTTAAATATTGAAAGAGTTTTTACAAATGAATAATATAATCACTTTCACCATTGATCATTCTGCTTCGAAAGCATTCATATCTACATGTATATCGAAGTCCTATATTTGTATAGTTTCTTAGAAAAATTATGGATGAAGATGGAAAAAAAAGAAGAATATTTTGAATTCTCAGTCAAACTTCGAAAAATTCTTAGCCTATTAGGTCATATAAAATTTTGAAAGAACGAGGAAAATACTGTTAAATAAATTGGTAAATATGGGGAAGAAAAAAAAATTTGAATTTGTCAGTCAAACTTGGAAGAAATTATTAGCATATATTAGGTCATAGAAATCTTTTGCATGATTCTTTTGCAAAATGAAAGTAAATTCCTATTACTAAAATCATAGAAATCTACTATATATAAAAAGAAAATAAAAGAAAAAAGTAACGGAGAAACGGAAAAAGAAAAGAAGAAAAAGAAAAAGTGAGAGGGAGAGATAAAAATGAATATGTTGAAAAGAGATGTGATGTTACTAATAACACTAATCTTTTTCTTGTTGACATCATCAATGGCTCGCGAATATTGGAGTCGGGAGAGAAGTCCCAATCGAGACCGATCTAGAACAGAACAACAAGCCGCAACCTAATTCTCTTGAATCTCTTCCTTTGTTTCATAATGTTTGATGCTTGGAAATGGAGAAATTTAAAAATGATCATATTGTTCTAAAATCTTAATTGATTTGTATTTATAGTATTTTACGAAGAACGTCATTGGTTAATCTATTATAATGTATCAAATTCCTATGTCTTTTACTTGATAATAAAATGATGATTAAGATAAATAATTTTTGTTGTTGCGACTATTAAAAAGTATTCGAACTGTAGTACAATGATCTATAATTTTATGTTAATCATCATCTTTCGTGCCTATATATAATCTTTTATATGTATGTTAACATTTTCTAAACGTCCATGTGAATTATGTTGTACTGATATATATGATTCTCTTTACACGAAATGAGCTTTGACCAAACTCATAAAGTCTACGCTTGTGGCATAACTTTTATAAAATAACTTTAATTCTAAAATGGTTGATCTAACAAAAAAATAAATAAAATTCTAAAATGGTTTTGTGTGTTATGATTTATGAAGGCACAATGGAATTTGATTTATGCTTTAGCATTTTCGAGGTTGCTTTTTCAAGTTTTAAACATTAGTATTTTTTTCCTCAAAAATAACGTTTTTGGATGTTGTCAACCGAAAAATTAATTTGATTTTGAGGTTAAATTATGAAGGCATAATGTAATTTGATTTGTGATTTAGTATTTTCGAGGTTGCACGTTCAATCGCACAAAGCGAATGACAGCGGTCATTGAACTGTTTACGTGACTCCGCGGTTAATTGTTTTTTGATAAATTCCCTTAAATAGCACCAAAACAAGTTTTTGTTGCACAAATAACACACATTTTTATTTAAGACAAAAATAGCATTTTATGAAGTTCATAATTTAATTTTTTTGGTTTGGGTTAACTATATTAGAATTTAGGATATAGTTTTTAGGGGGTAGGGGGTACAATTTAGGGTTTAGGGCTTAGGGTTTAGGGTTTAGAAAACCCTAAACCCTAAATCCTAAACCTTAAAAATGTGAGGTTATGATTACCCTCTAATAAAAATGCTATTTTTGTCTTAAGTAAAAATGTGTGCTAAAAGTGTCATAAAAACTTCATTTTGTGCTATTTTTGAGAATTGCCCTTGTTTTTTTCTTTTTCTTTTGGGTATAGTTGAACAATTGGCTTTTTTTTTTTTTTTTTTTTTTTTTCTTATCATTTGTTTACACTTTACAAGTTCTCGTAAGTGTTTGCATGTGGCAAGCAAATTTAATAGTAATATTTTGAAATTATTACACACTTATTTTTAGGAGCCAACCGATATGAAAAAAAAAACAAAAAAATCTCTTATGTTTTTTTGGATTCGCATATGGGAAGAAAATTCTCGGCTAAAACTAATCGGAATTATGGAGAACGCAAAATTTTAAATGAGTGATCAAAATGAAAATCAAATTTCATAAATAAGAATTGTTGTGAAAAATTGTGAAGCAAAGCCGGTAAAGATTATGGTTCTACGAAACAAGTGACTATCTAAGAAAAAAAAAATATGAATTCATATTTGTTTAAATTTTATAATTCCCAACAATGTGTAATGAAACACTAACTAAACCTGAAGAATAAAAAACGTCAACAAAATTTAACAAAAAAATAAGTGATTAAAACTAGTTATATTGATTAGAGATTACATAACAAACATTAAAATTGCAGTGTATAAATTCTTTTCAAAGCATTTAAGTAAAAAGGCAAGTGACAAGAAATATGAAAAGATAGATGAAAAAGTCTTTGATGACTGTACGCTTCTTTGATGTTTTTATATTTAGTAGAATCTATTTATAGAACAAATGTTTGTCAAACCAGCTTCTAAACCATCTGATTAAACTGGTTAACCAATCTTTATACGTCAAACAACTTATAACAACATAAAGTAAAAGTAATTTAAGAAAAGGTAGAGAGAAAAATAAAACAAAACAAACTGACCTTAATTTTGTATAACCTTAATTTTTGATGACAAAAGGTTCCTACATAGCAACATTTTGTACAACCTTAAACAAAAGTTGCTAAAAACACTTCAAAACAAAAGTTAACAAACCAAAAGAAGTTTACAGTTTACACATCCAAACAAAACACACAAGAAAAAAAGACAACTGACAAAAGATGAAAAGACATCGATACAGCTATATTTATATAGATCGCCGCCTAAAGACGAAACCATCATTAAATTCATTAAACACTGTTTTCACCTTACGTCATCTCAAACGCCGCCGTTTTCGATTCTCTCACCAAGACAACAACAACCATCACTTCTTTCCATCTTCTTGTCGGACACCGTTTCATCTCGTGAGTGACAGCTGTCCACGTCAACAACGGAGCTAGGCTTCGTCAGCAACTGCCCATCACGCGGCGGCGAGAAGAAAACCGGCGCGTACTCCTCCTCCTCTTTTCCTGGTATCTTCAAGTTCTTAAAATGTTCTTTCAACGACTCAAGTCCCTTTAAACAAAAAAACAATTTTTTTTCAATTTCAATGTAATTAATTAACTAACCAGAGATTTGTTGTTTTTTTTGTTTTTACCTGGAGTCGAGCATAAGTGACCTCACAGATCTTTTTACTGTTGAAACCTCCCCATGTTTGATTATGAAAAGCTTTGTAAAGTCTCCACACAGCTTCAGGAGATGTCATGTTCACAAACCCATATCCCACATTGCATTTGTTGCTTTGATTCAAAAAAATTACCAAAGATTTAATTAGCATGCATTCATCACTACTCTTAATAATCATAAAATAAAGATGAAAGTGACATTATTATTTACCTGAAATCAATCGGTAGATAGACGAAATCATAAGATGACAAAACCTTATTATTCCCTTGGTCTATTATCTTCTGGTTAGAGTCATCACAATGTTTGTCCAAGATATTCAAAAACAGCTTCTGACTGTAAATGGAAACAATACTATAAAATTGACTAGTCGATTTTTGTTCATCTCCATATGACCAGAAATATACAAAAATAGTATTAACCGTTGGGTCTTAGCTTGTTGACTTTTTGTGCAAACCCCAAATAAATAAATAAAAAACAGAAACAAAAAAGATGCACGCTTTTACTTACTTGTACTTGTTCGGTATGTTCTTGATCATGACGGTGGTACGACCATCTGCAAACTCTCCGGTGGTGGCAATACCATCTTCGTTGATAATGAAGATCGCATCGCTACGATTCTTCTTCATTTCCATCTTAGGCTGCTGCTTCCTAGTGTTGTTGTTGTTGTTCTTCTGTTGTTGAGTGTCCGACTTCATATCCAACTGAGACGGTGGTGGACGAAGGTGACGTGGTGGCAAATTCGACGGGTGAGGGTGATGATAATGGTGGTCGTTAAAAAGAAAGCTTTTGTTGTAACGTGAAGCGAGTAAGAGTTTCTTAGATACACCACCAGGACGACTAAATTGGACAAGAATCTGTTTACCGGAAATGAGTTTTCCGTTCATTTCACGGAGAGCTTTTGCGGCGTCTCTAATGTCAAAGAACTCAACAAATCTTTGTTCTTTCTTAGACGGTGTCCCTCTTAACTCCTTCACTTCCCCTATACAAACAAATTTATTAATCTAAAATAAATAAAACATATAAAGTTGAAAGCTTTTATTAGAAAATTTCGTTAAAAAATTTGTTTACCATAAACTTGGAAAAGGTGATGGAGAGTGGAGGAAGAGACGGTGGGTTCTAAATTCATAATCACAAGTGAGCCTTGATTGTTTCCTTCGGGAACAGCATTGAGTTGAGGGAAAACGAAATGAGCACAAACGAGTCGTCCGGAGATAAGTCCACGCGCCGCCGTCACGAAGTGGATATGGTGTTGTTGTTCTTGTAGTTGCATGTGACGTTCATGTATTTCGTTTACAGCTCTTTGTGAGTCTTTAAGATTATAGAAATGAACGGTCACGATTCCTTCATCAGCTCTTTCCATTTGAACTCCACGAACCTCACCGAATACTTCCATGTCTTGTCTTAGAGATGACTCAGTGACGTCAGGTGGTACTGGTAATAGCACCACGGCTCTAGTTGGTATCATTGAAATCGGTGGAAGACGAGGCGGAGGAGGAGGAGGAAGAGGGAAAAAAGAAGGGTACAGCGGAGGCGGCGGTGGAGGTGGAGGGGGTGGAAGAGGGAGGTAGATTCTTGTCGGAATAAAGGAAGGGATTGGGTTTAGATTTGTCGCCGGTAAGAACTCTGGAGCGGTTGGGTTGAGATTTGTCGGGTGACTGATTGGTCCGGTAAAAGACATGGTTGGTTTAAGAGATGGGAAGTGGTGAGTTGGGAAGTGGTTTGCCGGTGACCGGTAAGGCTACTCTGTATATAGTGGTGACCGGTAAGGCTACTCTAGTGATCTATCTCTCTCTTTTTGTTTGCTGCAGGTAAGGGGGAGAGGAGTAAAAGTGGGATTCTTTTGTTTTGTTTTATTCTGCAGAGATTTCTATTATTTAGTTGATTTTTTTCCAATTTTTGCATCAACAAAGTCAAGGTTCTTTAGTTTAATGGCGTACTCACTCGTCCTTGAATTTACAATTTTATCCTCTTGAGGCAATTTCATGGCGGTGAAAATTTTTAACGGTGAAGGGGTGGGCGCGGAACGGATATCTTAGATTTTAGTTGTTTTAGTTTTCCGTTTTGATTCGTCCAGATCAGCAATTTTTGGATTCGTATCCGTTTTAGTTCTAATCGAAAATCTAATTTCGGATATTTGTGAAAAATCAGATTAGTTTCGATATTCGATTTTCTTTCTAAAAATTTAAAAATAAAAGATAAACTTTCAAAAATAACATTAACTAAAAAACCTCGTGTGATCCACACGCGCTAAAAAAATTCTTTCACAAACTTCTTTCAACTCGCGAAACTTCACCTTCTCCAATCTCATTTTCGTTTGTGTGTGGCTTCATTTCTCTTTGTTCGGCTCGAGAGGTCGTATCACTTGCAGTTTCGAGCGTAAGGTGTGGTTGCCTTAGGGCTTGTTTAGGTGTCGTTCGAGGACAGCAACGTCTCGCTTCTCCGGTCCCAGGTACTTCCACTTGTACACGTGTACTGAGTCGTCCTCTCGTCCAATAGCAACGATTCTGTTTTTGGTTGCGGTGGGGGATCTTGGATCGTGAAGTGACGCTTATTTAAGCGGCGGGGGGTTTTTTCACACCCTAATGAACCTACAATGAAGTTGTAGGTGGTCTTCCATAGAGGCTTTCGTGCCGCCGGGTGTGAGTTAGTCCGTAGAGGCTTTCGTGTCGCCGGGTGTGAGCTAGTCCATCAAGGTAGCCCGTAAAGGCTTTCGTACCGTCGGGTGTGAGCTAGTCTACAGAGGCTTCCGTACCGTTGGATCATGGATGCAGGGGCGGACCTACATAAAAAGAAGGGTTGTCACCTGCACCACCTTAAATTATAAATTTTGAATTTGTAAGCTTGTCTTCATGTGACAACTTGGCTAAAAGGTTGAAAGCTTCAACTATGATACCCCTAAACCTGAGTTCGAATTCCTTAAGTACATTCTAATTAATATTTTTTTTAATAATTTGACCTAGATAAAAAAGAATTATGGGTCCGCCCCTCGTTGGATGTTAGCTAGTTCGTGAAGCTGTAGGTGGTCTTCCGTTGTCTGCGGTTTTGAAAGCTGTTCTCGGAATAGATTGTTCGTGGCGATGAAGACTCCAGTCCTTAGGAATTGCGACATTGACGCAAATGTTTGGGCTTTGATGCTTAGAATCAGTGTTTTTGTTGAAATCATGTTGTTTTTGTTTAGACATGTGCCTCACTTGTTGTATTATTTGGTTTGTCTTAGTTATTGTAGTTTATTGGTTGCTTATGTAGTTTTCAGTCTTTTCATCTTTTTTTCTAATAATTTCTGTCAAAAATAATTTAAATATTATGCAATCTTTACAATTTTACAAAAAAAAAAAAAAATCGTAAACTTTCCAATTACCTTCTAGTTTTCTCCATGACTGCCACTTGGGAGCAAATACTAATCAGTTATCATGGCATACTTAATGATTCGAAGGACGATGAGTTAAAGAAAAAAGTTCTCATATAACATTTTTTACAGAATTTGGATTTTTACGGCATCTCCATTGCTAATCTTTAACATATTCTCTCATAAAATATAAAATAATAAAAATTAATAAAAGATTGTAGATTTTTTGAAATGTATGAAAACTCTACATAAAAATCTTATTTCTTATGTTAAAAAAAAAAACTTGGGCTTTAATTTTAGAGATAATTTGTTAAATGAGTTGTTTTTTTTAAAGTTATTAGAAATATAGGTACTTCATTATTTACAATTAGTAAATTAGACACTATCTCTATCTCTCTTTCTTCTATTTTTTCTTTCTTTCCTTCTCTCTCTCGCTTTTCCCTCTCTTTCTTTTTTTATTTTATTTTACTTTTTCTTTTCTTTTTTTATCTCTTTCATCTTTTTCTTTTTCTTTTTCTCTTTTTCTTTTATTTCTCTTTCACCTATCTATTTATATTTTGATTATCATTTAAATTATTTATCAAACAAATTTGAAAAATTTTAAATTTAATTTAAAATCTTTTTATGAATCTAATGATATCCATTTTATAATGATGTAAAAATATATAAGTCGGTGTACGAGACAAATTGGTGTACAAGACAAGTCAGTGTACAAAACAAATAAAAGTACAAGACGAATTGGAATACAAGACAAATCAGTGTACAAGACGAATTGGTGTACAAGCAGTATACAAATTTAAAAGAGATATTTTTGGTAGTCTGTGTACATAGTAATGTAAGATGATAATTGTATATGATGTAATATGTAATATATCGGGAATGTAAGATGATGATCGTATATGATATAATATGTAATATATCGGTGTACATCAATGATGTACAAAGTGAAGTCCGTGTATATGATAATATACATAATATATTAGTATATGATAATTGTCGTCATCTTCTTCAACTTTTTTCTTATTCTCTAACCTTCTACACATATATAGTATAACATGGTATATAAGATGGTGTACGAGACGAATCAGTGTACGAGACGAATCAATGTACAAGATGAGTTGGTGTACGATACAAGTCAGTGTACAAGATAAATAAGTGTACAACACGAGATGGTATACAAGCGGTATACAAGTCTAAAAGAGAGAGATTTTTGGGTGTACAAGCATAATGTCCATGAAGATGTACAAATATATATAGAGGGACTATAACAGTGTACAAGTATATGTGGGAAACGTAACAAATATGTTAGTATACAAAAATATACAAAATGGTATACATAAATGGTGGTGTACATACATAGTGTATATACATGGTGTACAAGATAATGTTTTTTTATCCAAAACTCTACAAAATGGATCTCATTCGATTCATAAAATGATTTAAAAGATTAAAAGTTTGTTTTTAAATTTTTTTGATGAATTATTTGAGTGCTAATCAAAATATAGAAGAATAAAAAAAAAAAAAATAAAAAAATAAATAAAAAAAAAAAAAAAAAAAATCAGAGAGATACACTAGGGAGTGGGGAGAGACGGAAGAGATAAAGAAGAAAGAGAAAGAGATATGTGAAAAAAGAAGAGAGAGATAGAGAAAATATCTTTTTTACTAATTGTAAATAGTGTTTTAACCTCTAATACAATTACTTTCTAAAACCTACTCTATGAACCAAGTCACCCTTAATTTTAATGGAGTCGATTAAAAAAAAAAAAAGGAAAACAAAAAGGATGGTTTTGAGCAATTGCACTCCATCACATGCAAAGGGTCGGACTTGTCAGTAATCACTCGTCCTAGGGGTTAACTAACATATATACTCTTGTTTGGTTGTAAATTCAAATCCACGCAATTGTGTTCTCAATAGTTGTCAAAACAAAACATTTGTTCTTTTCTTCATATGTCCATTCTCTCACGAAATCTAGCTAGTCTTAAATCGCTCACATTCGTTGGTCATTTGTGGCTTCCGGAACATTTATTTATTTATTTATTTATTTATTTATTTTATTTTTTTTTTTTTTTTTTTTTTTTTTTTTTTTTTTTTATCATTGTTCCTTATTCGTGTCTTGTTTAGTTTTTCAAAGAACAATTTACCACGTATCGATAAAGTGCAATCAATGCATATATATATATAGTAGTCACCCACATGTCCTAATAGCACGCATCACTACATACATCGATATATGAATCAATATGTGACAAAGTTTATCTCCAATTGAGCTATGATTGAGCTGTTACGTACGATGATCTATTTGCTCTTTGCTCAACATTCGGTTTTAATTCTCTTGTTTCTCTTGTCTTTTAAATCATCAAATCTTGTTTCAATAGCTCTCCAACATTATTTCCAAAGTATTTTTTCCTTGTTGTTTATAAAATTTAATATGATTATATTATTTTTTTATTATTTTTTTTGTCAAACTATTATATTATATTTTTAAAAAATTAGATTTTATACCTAGAACACAAATTTCGATTAATTGGGTGCCATGATCCATGTATCATGTATATAGAATTTGCATTTGGGTGCAATAGCTCATATTGTTCTGTTCCCCATTTTCACCGCAAAAGTTCATGGGGCCGATTTGTCGTGTCTCTCCATCTTAATGCAAACTATCTACTCTGTATGTATATATATATATATATATCTTATGTAAGTATAAATTCAATGTGTATAGATATGCATTGTTTATGTTTCATAAAATGTATAATTTTGTAAAACAAGATCCCTTTTCACGTAAAAACAATGAATAAATCGAAGAAAACAAGACTGATATGGTCTAGTTAGCTGATGTAAAAGCAAACTCACATAAACATTTAAATTTATATTTTAGTCATATTAGCCTATTCTAGCCTTTTGTTTCCTAGATTTTAATAAGATTTCTACAGTCTCCTATTATTTTATTTATTTATTTATTCTTTTAGATGAAAAAACAATCTCCTAGTATTTGAGCTGTCTCCGGCCGAAGAGATAATAAATGTTAAAAAGTCCAACAAAAATTTTGGTTACCCGCAAACATAAGTGTTGGATTGATACATATATATTGTACACGATAATATAACATATGCATGTCACGATATCAGTACATAAACGTGTGCGGCTCTGTGTATATGTATAGATGCATCCATGATCCATGATCCATGATCCATATATATATCTATAGGTATTGAGTTAGAGGGTAGGACCAAAGAGGGACCAGAGCACATCCTTGTTTTAAGGAATGTTATTGTTGCCTATACTTCCTTGTTTTTGGGCTGTCACTAGAGGAGTACCCGCGCGTGGCGCGGGGTTGTGGTTAATGGATCTCTTTTTTTTTTATAAGTTTTGCTATTGTTTTGTTTATAGAGTATTTTTGAATTTTTGTTTTTATAAGAAAATTTTAAAAATGCCAATATACATATATATATATATATATTTTTAATTCTCATCAAATATTTTTGTAATAATTTTCTTAAATTTTAATTAAATGATTAAATATGTTTTGTATGTTTGGTTATCTTGGAATCGTTTATGTTGACAGTGATCTAATGATATATATTTTTTCTGCAATTTTACTCCTTTAA
The DNA here is from genome assembly GCA_963667165.1 of Barbarea vulgaris. Taxonomy (NCBI): domain Eukaryota; kingdom Viridiplantae; phylum Streptophyta; class Magnoliopsida; order Brassicales; family Brassicaceae; genus Barbarea; species Barbarea vulgaris. The sequence goes on from OY763887.1 coordinate 6,449,704, forward strand.
ATTATAAAGTTTTATTATGTTTCTTATGTTAGATTAGTAATTCAATATAAATGTTTTAGCGGTTTTAATCCTACTTTTTCTGTTGTTACAGTGAAGATTTTATAACAATATATATGATGTTCAAATTCAAGATTTTATAAATATTAGTAAACAATCTAACAAAAAAAACACATATTAAAATATAGTCCTTCAAAGGAAGCAAAAGTGGGAATCATTACAAATTTCATCTAATGAGTCACTAATCAGTAATCACTATAAGACTTGACCAGAAAAATTGCTTAGTGAGATTGACACCAGGGAAAGAGGAAAAAAAAAGTGAAAAGAGTAGAGAAAACACAAGAGCTTGATTGAACATGATGAGACAAAAAAAAATGATAACAGCACATACATACTATATATACATTGCTGGTAAGTGTAAAGAAATACAAATACATACACACTGCAAGAGCTGGAATAGGTGATTACTTTTCACAGCAATATTTGAGTGCCAAGGAGATAAAGGTGATTAAAGAGAAAAATGCATAAATTTTCATCTGCCATATCAAAATGCAAGCTAAGCTCATAACGTAAACCATATTTCTCTAGATGACTCTCAAACCAGTTAGATCTTTTATTCCCAGTGAAAGTTTAGGCTTCATCTTCTGTGATTTTTTCACAGGGGAAAAAAAAAAAAAAAAAAAAACAAATTCTTGTTCAGCTTCACATCTACCTTTCACAGGTAACTGTCGTTCCAACAATCTTTTCCTTATCATAAGGAGTACCACATGCAGGACAGCGATCCTCTGTCTTATCTTTATCGGCCATCTCTATTGTATGATGCCCTACACCAAACACATATCTGTAAATTTACAGGTATATACATCGCAAAGATTATCAATTATAGATTGCTGCAGTGACACAATAAATGAATCAAACATAAGATAATAAATCAGTCTTAAGAACAATGACTATAAGAAAGGGTGGATTCTGAAGATACAATTGATAATGTAGGTCAACCAAGATGAAACAGTTTTTTAAAAAGTGACTTAAGACTACAAATTATGGTCTTTTTTCTAGCAGAACACAGTTCTACAGAGGAATTGTGTAAATATCTACACCATATATAGAATTAACATAAACTTAGATTCATCTAGACTTATAATGACTCTTTGATGTTTAAACTTAAATCAATAGGCTGAGAAAAGAAGAGATTAAAGTCAAATTTTAGTTTCTATCTCTCTGAACTCTCTGCTTTGTTCTCTTTCTATCTTTCTTGCATACCGCTTATCAAACCACTGAGAAACACAAAGATTTTCACACATCATTCATTGTGTGTTTTGAAATGATGATAATCACAAGATTTTGTGGAGGTGTAGCTCTTTACTACATGTAGATAGCTGTAGAGTTGAGCATAGTTAGATGAATTCATAACATTTGGTCTTTCAAGAGATTTGTTTTTCATATTTTATGTGTGTTCGCAATAAAAATATGACTATATATATAGATGAAATTTAAGAAACATAAAGTTGACCGATCATGGTGGAAAGAAGAATCATCATTTACGCTAGACTTCAACATCATCCATTTTTGAATTTCATTTTACACGTTGCCCTATGATTCCCTGTTTCATTGAAAGTTGTTTTTTTTTTTTTTTTTAAAAACGTCTATACTTCACATACTCTAATGTTGTGAAGTGGCTCACTCACTTGATGCAGACAAAAAGAGTAGGGAGGTTTGATTTACTGACCTGGTAAATCCTAAATAGAAATCGGGCAGAACGTAATGAAACGACACAAGCATGGACATAGTTGGTGTAAAATTCGTGTGCGGCAGTTGACATGCTAGAGAGTAATAGATTCTCCAGTCTAGATCTCAATGGCTACGAATGTGTGTGATAAGTGAGCCAGCCAATTTCACCAATCTTCTTTTACTAATAAAAGAAGAGTTTTGGGGGTTATAGAGGTGTCCACCTCAGTTTCTAAAACATTTCGTAAAAACATGACACATCAGCATATTTGAGAAACGCCTCTACCTTGTGCCACGTGGAATATGCAAAACGTAAGTACATCTTACATTCTTTGTCGAGATCGGAATACTCCATCAGTTATGCCTTAATAGGTCATACTCCCTTCTTCTCTATTAAAGGTTGCCTTATTTCTTTGACATGATAACTTCCAGAGAGAGCTCAATCGTTCTTCCTCCCGTCCATTCAATCTCTTAAGTCTTAACTATATCTATCTATCTCAAATTTAACAAATACAACGTCTACTCTTCCTTACTTCAGCATAATCAGGTTCGAGATCATCGGTAGAAATCATATTCCGGAGTTTCCCGTGTCTCTGACGATTGAGTCCGCCATAGATCTTCTCGTGGTCATCTTTCCGGACACTGTACGATGTGAAACATGGGCAAAGAAAATTCATCGCCCATGAGATTCATAAAAAAAAAAAAAACTGTAAGTACACTAATATTAACTTATGAATATCTTCATATCCCTCTGCTTATGTAATCATCCATTTTTTGTTGATGTATATCCTCTGACTTCTCCATCTCGCTTTTTGCTTCTTTCTATCTAAATTGGTGACCTATTAAGGCATAACTGATGGAGTATTGGAAACGTCAGATATTCCGATAATGTAAAATGTACTTAAGTTTTGCATATGCCACGTGGCACAAGGTAGAGGCGTTTCTCAAATATGCTGATGTGTCATGTTTTTACTAAATGTTTTAGAAAGGTGGCCATAACCCCCAAAACTCTTATTCTTTTATTAGTAAAAGATTTGTTTTTGTCATGTTTATGCCATATCCTTCATTTATTACATGAACTACATTCTCTCTAGCTCATAAAATATCTAGTTTGAGAATAAATGATGAACAAACTTTTTTTTTTAATGATTAAAAGCACAAACAAACAAGATTTCTTTGTGGATTCATCATCAGACGAGTGATTTAAGAAAAAAAAAATTTATATTTTAAAATAATATTTTTAAAACCCAACTTTTAATTAGTAAATTATTTTTCACTTACTCACTTGGAGACAATATAATAAAAAATTTCATTTATACAACATGTTGACCCATTAGTCTAGGCATGATCAAAATCTAACCGTAACTGTACCATTTTCAACCGTAATCAAATCGTAACTGTATAAAATAGTTAAAAACCGTAACCGTTAACCGTAAAATATAGTAGATATGATTAACCGTAACCGCATAAAAACCGTTGGTTAACCGTAATATTATAACTGTAACCATTTTAAAAATTAAAATATATATGTATATATATATACAATTATAGTAATAAATACTATTTGATATATCATATCTAGTTTTTTTAATAGAAGTTAAAACTCAATTTTTTCAAAAAGTCAAAAATATTAATTTTTATCATGATTATCAAATACGAATTATATTTAACCATATATAATCGTAACCGTTTTAACCGTAATTGTTTTTAACCGTAACCGTTTTAACCGTATATTAAATGGTTAAGGTTAAGATTAACCAAAAATTATAACTGTAACCGGTGGTTAACTAACTGTAATCGATAGTTAACTAACCGTAACCATAATAACCATAACCGTGGTCATGCCTACATTAGCCCAATTTCTCACATAAAAGAAATCATTCTCTCTTACTTTAGTGAGAGTCAGGTTCAAACCTGGGTGTGGTGAAGGTGGTCGACTGACACATTTGTTTCTTCCGACAACATAATAAATAACATATATTTTTTAGGGAAAATTAGAAATAAATGAATTTTTTAAAAAAATTTGTCCATATATACTTTTGTTTTATTTTTTTGGTATGTTAATCTTTTTGAAATATGAAATTCTATTTTACCCTTAATTTTAAAAAAATTCCAAGTAAATCATAAAATTTAAATCCTCTAACACATAAAGAGACTTCACTATAAATAAACAATAAAAAAAATTTAAATTTTCCAAATAATCAAATTAAAATTATAATAAATTTTTAATATAATTTAACTAAAAATATAATATAAGATAATCAGATTTTATCCAAAAAATATAAAAAAATTTATAATTTATCCCAAATCTCTTCTAGAAGTCGTCCAAAGGAGACGAAGAAGAAGAAAACGACAAATATTCTAGGGTTTTTAACTTAATAATCTGTGTTATTTAAAAAATAAATAAAAGAAATTAATTTTTTGGAAAATCGGATCCCTTTTTTCTTTTTGTCAAATTTTTTTAAAAACTTTTTTGTAATTAATCCGAATTTTAAATAACAAATGAATAGAATATTCTAAAAATTAAATATTTACTTTCCTTATTTTTAGATTAAGTTACTTTATTTTTCCAAATTCTAAATTTTCTAGAATATATAATCTAATATTTCCAGAATGTATATTCTAAATTTTCTAGAACATAGAAAAATGATAGAATGCATATTCTAATTCAGGCAGAATATGTACAACTGATAGAATATGTATTCTAAAATTTCCAGAATTCTCGCAGAACAAGTACAAGTGGTAGAATATGTATTCTAAAATTTTCAGAATTCCGTATTCTAAAATATTTAGAACAAATTCTAGTTCCAAAATTGCTAGAAAATGTACAAATGGTAGAATACATATTCTAAACTTTTCAGAACATGTACAAATGGTAGAATATGTAATCTAATCTTTTCAGAAGGTTAGAAAACATATTCTAAATTTTTTAGAACAACTTTAAACCTCTAAAAACCTACTTAAAACTGTATAAAATCAGAAAGTTTCTTCTTGAAAACTTCATAAAAATTATGTTTATACATATTTTTCTAGTTTTTTTTTAAAAATGGTATTAATATAGTATTAGGGGTAGTTTAGGTAAAAATTGGTAGAACAAAAAAATGTATAGATGGACAAAAAAATTGGTAGAACTCTCTTATTTCTAATTTTCCCTATTTTTTATTTTGTTTATGTGCTACATAATTTTAATGTGAATGTTCATATGATTTTCAACTTTTAAAAAATAAAATTGACAATGACATGAAACGGATCATCAAACTTTTGCTTGGTCGAACCCATGGTTCCCATGACACCTTCAAGAAACCAATTATAGGCATCTCGGCATATTTCGACCTTATGTTAAGGATTTCAAATCTTACTGAATTTTTTCTAACTCATCTTCAAACTTGATCTAGAACTCAGTCAACTGATCACAACTATTACAACTTACAATACTAGCCTCTAAAAAAGGCTTCATCAACCAGTCTTATTAGCAGTGAGAATGAAGTTTGGGCTAATATGTTTTATACACGAGACAAAAAAGAAAATACAATTATTGGGCCATGGGCTCAAAGCCCACTTAGTCCATATTACCTGTTTCAATCAAATTTGATTTACGGATCTGCCATTTCTAGCGATTTAGGGTTTTACACAGTACCAGATCTCGACCGTTTTGAATCTCAAATCTTCTCCACTCTTCTTCTTCTTCATCTTAGCTCTTCCCTTTTTCGCCATTTGAACCGAGATCTGAAGCTAATCAGATCCCGGAGACTCAAAGATGGCGCTGGCTTTCGATGAGTTTGGCCGGCCGTTCATCATACTAAGAGAGAAAGACCAAAAGACGCGTCTTAAAGGCATCGATGCTCAAAAGGCCAACATTGCCGCCAGTAAAGCAGTGGCTCGGATCCTCCGCTCCTCTCTTGGTCCCAAGGGAATGGATAAAATGCTTCAAGGACCTGACGGAGACGTCACTATCTGTTAGTTTCTTCCTTTTTGATCGCAATCTCTCTGTTTGAGTTAAATTTGAAGACTTTTCTCTGATTTCTATTTGGTTTTAGTTTCTACTGCAAGCCCATGATTCAAATGCTGCTTTTGTGCAGTGGGAATGTGTTTAAGATTCTTGAATTCATATAAAAACCGAATCTTTCATTACATGTGACTGAAACCTTGAAATATGTGGATTTGTTGTGTGTATAAACTTTATTTGTTCTTTGTTTTCATCAGCAAATGATGGTGCAACCATTTTGGAGCAAATGGATGTGGACAATCAGATTGCTAAATTGATGGTTAAGCTTTCAAGGAGTCAGGATTATGAAATTGGTGATGGCACAACTGGTGTTGTTGTTATGGCTGGTGCGATTTTGGAGCAAGCTGAACGTCAGTTAGATAGAGGGATTCATCCTATTCGTATTGCTGAAGGATATGAAATGGCTTCTAGAGTCGTTGTTGAGCATTTGGAGCGTATCTCTCATAAGTATGATTTGATGTTAATAATTATGAGTCTCTGGTTCAAACTTGCATGACTACTCTATCCTCCAAGATGTAAGGGATTGCTTATTCTTTTTGAAGGTTTTATTGGATTGGCTTGTATAAATTTGTTCTAACTTTTTTCTTGTTTTGTGATGCAGTGTGAATCGATGTAAGCGCAGTTTAGCTGAGATTGCTGTGAAAGCCGTTCTTGCGGTTGCTGATTTAGAGAAGAAGGATGTTAATTTGGATCTGATTAAGGTAGAGGGAAAGGTTGGGAGTAAGCTGGAGGACACTGCGCTTATATATGGGATTTTGGTCGACAAAGATATGAGCCACCCGCAAATGCCAAAGCAAATTGCAGATGCCAACATTGCTATTTTGACTTGCCCCTTTGAGCCACCGAAGCCGAAGACAAAGCATAAGGTGGACATTGACACAATGGAGAAGTTTGAGACTTTGCGCAAGCAAGAGCAGGAATATTTTGATGAGATGGTGAAAAAGTGCAAGGTAGGTTTTTAGTTTGGGGTTGACAGTGTAACTGTATTTAGGTATTTCATGATCAGTTGGTTGTTAAGCTATTTTCCTTGGGTTACATCACAATGCATATTTTTTTGTTACTATAATTTTCATGTCTTTGAATTGCAGGATGTTGGTGCTACACTAGTTATTTGTCAATGGGGTTTTGATGATGAGGCAAACCATCTACTGATGCACATGAATTTACCCGCTGTCAGATGGGTCGGGGGTGTTGAGTTAGAACTTATCGCCATAGCCACAGGTGAGTTTAGATTTCCAAGCAGCCGTTGTTGCTGGTGCATTTGTAGTAACCTGCCCAAATTATGGCCCTTTTCATTGTCTTAATCAGTTATCTGGTGCTAATGGGATTTATGTCTTTTTATAGGTGGGAGAATTGTTCCAAGATTCCAGGAGTTGACCCTAGAGAAGTTAGGGAAGGTATGATTACTTTTGGTAGAGGCCAATACCACTTATTGGCTGTTATATTATATGTTCCACTATCTTATCGATTCTCCTACTTTAATGTGTGGTTAGGCTGGTTTGGTTCGCGAGAAGTCATTTGGTACAACGAAAGAGCGTATGTTGTATATTGAGCATTGTGCAAATTCAAAAGTTGTTACGGTGTTCATTCGTGGAGGTACTTACCTGTAACTTATCTATCTCTTATGCCCCCTTCTCTTATATTTATTGTTGTGTTGAGTCCGTAATAGCTGATGACTAGAGATAAGAAATGTAGATAATATGGCACCACAGTAAATTGATTTGATAGGACACTGCAGAATTTGATCCGTCGGATAAATGGCTTTGAAATTTGTCAGGTAACAAGATGATGATAGAAGAAACCAAACGAAGTATGCACGATGCTTTGTGTGTGGCACAGAATCTCATCCGCAACAATTCAATTGTATATGGTGGTGGTGCAACTGAGATTGCCTGCTCTCTTGCTGTTGATGCTGCTGCTGATAAGTACCCTGGCGTTGAACAGGTAAGCCACATCTCTGCTCTCTCTCAGTCTCTGGCATATACAGAAGCTGAAGTGTTTTAAGACATAATGGTTCCTGTATGCAGTACGCAATTAGGGCGTTTGCAGAAGCCTTGGACTCTGTCCCTATGGCTCTAGCAGAGAACAGTGGGTTGCAGCCCATCGAGACACTCTCAGCTGTAAAATCTCAACAAATTAAGGTAATTTTTCGTCTTGTTACTACTTTATAGTCCTTGTTACAGTGAAAGATGTGTTTAAATATCTGGTTTTGTTGTTGAATATTCAGGAGAACATTCCGTTCTACGGAATAGATTGCAACGATGTAGGAACAAACGATATGAGGGAGCAAAACGTGTTTGAAACGCTGATCGCAACAGATCTTACTCGCAACACAAGTGGTTAAGATGATACTCAAGATTGATGATGTCATTTCTCCATCTGAATACTGATGTCTTTCTCCAAACACTCACCATCATGTTTGGCTTGTTTCCTTTATTCTTATGCAAGCGTATTTATGTAACAACAATCCATAGATAATTTTCCACTGCTTCAAGTGTGCTGATTTTGAGTTTATCAAGCTTGCGGTTTTGCGTTTAAACATTCGAAGACTCTTAAGTGTATTGATTCAGGGATTGAGTTTTTTTTTGGTCCCTCGTGTAGAAAGTAAAAACCATTCAAACCTATGAAAATGGAAGTGTTGGTGAATTGAAGTTGAACATTAATGGAGCTAAGGAATCATTGGTTTTGTAACGTTTTGTTAGTAAAGATTTTTGTGGGTCTGTTTTAATTTTTTACATGCGTGAAAGTCAAATAACGTTCTGTACCTTTTGTCTTCTGCCGACAATTTTCATGAATGCTCATTTAAGCTTCTTTGTTTGTTTGGTTAAAACCAATTTTGATCATTTTGGATATTGACACTCTTGCAAATGAATTAAAAAAAATCTATAAAAGTGTATTATTGAATTTAGTTTGGATTGATATATATTCGAAGTGAAACATGACTCTTCTCGGACCAATTTACGATAAACGTGAAGGTTGTGTGTCCCATTGCTAATTTCAAAAAGAGAACAAAACTATCCACATGGTAACAAATTAGCCTAAAATCGCAAATTAACAAAAACAGAAAAGATAGAAATAGTTCTCCACCGACAAAGTTGCTTCGAAAATTCCAAATTTTATCAAAAAAAAAAAAAAAAGGTTGCTTGGAAAACAATACAAAAAGTTTTAGTCCTATAAGGATTGTAGGATTGCACTCAAAATTATGTATTAGTTATTAAATGTACATTCGTCATATGATTAATTGTAATAAAGCCACATTTAATGAACAACCCAAATCACTTTGAAAAACTGCAACTCCTCATTTGGATTTTTGGTTCCTTATCATTTATTGCAATAATTGTCCAACGCCACGTCTCGGGAACGCAAGGGCAAAGAGCAAGATCCAGATCTAGTTCAATTAGTAGAGATTCTGTTTTTGTTTTGTCAGACTCAAGAAACCACACTTATTACAGATCTTGGCAGACAAATTCAATGTCATCCCAAAAATTAGATATGCCCCATGTTACACTATAACCAACGTAACCATGATATGAGAATATATTCTCTACTATGCTACAAACATATGTCACATTTCATCTTTAAATGAGAAGTCCATTTAATCAAGTGGTTAATGATTCACTTTTGTAGCTTTCTCATCGGAAGACGACTCCAATAAGTCGTGTTATCCCGATAAATATAATTTATGTTATGGATCGGCTCTTGTCGATCTTTAAATGATGTAAAATAATAATAAATTATATAATATCATGTGGTTTAATTTGGTGTGATGGAGGAACGTTACAATATTATGTTTCATTGTCATAAAACTATTAACACACAAATGTAGATAATTAATCTGTTGATTTAAATTTATTTTACAATATTAAAAAAGTCAACAATCTTAGAAGCAATTATACATACATATCCCCCACCACAACATAACATTGGTCCCTACTCCAAAAAGTTTAAAAGAAACTCATTGGTCCAGAGGGAATCCATACATTACTTTAGTATACACATCAAAATCCATCTTACAACTTTAACCCTCCCCATAATAAAAACTAAAGGGTAACCAAAAAAAGAAGAAGATTGACATACCAGGACCAACACATGCATCCTTTTGTCTTTAAAATTTTAATTAGATGGATTATATATTTTTATATATAATATTAAAAGATGGATCGGATTAATTAACATCGAGATCCTTTTCTACAAATGAGTGAACCAGCATTAGCCGTGACCGACGCCACCAGTGAGGATGGTCTAGCCGACAAACTTGAAGCCTTAGCATAGCTTGAAGATGATCCTCCACCCGAAGCCGTGAAAAACGCACCGTTTAGGAATAAGTCACCTTCTGATCTCCAATTCCATTTCTTCCATTTGCTTTGTGGTGCGTCTTCGTATTTAGTCACCTATTTTTTTTTGTTTTTTTTCCAAATCACATTGTTTTAGTCAGATTGAATTGAATATTATTAACATATGACTAAAAATGTATATAATTAGCTCTTAATTACCTCTTTAAAGACATGGTCGTTGGGAGCAAGAAACCTATTGCCTTGACTGTTAATCGTTGGAGCTGCACTTCCACCAATTGCATACATTTGCCAATGTGTATAATCATTATTCACCACATGAAAATACCCATGTCTACATCTGTAAATTTCACAAAATTACAACGTCTTAGTTAAAATAAAATTAAGGGACATGTTTTAGCAAATTAAACTCTATTTAATTACCTTGGCATTCTTTGAACAAGCCCTTCACCAAAATGATTAAAGGCAATGGTGACTTGCATGTTCTTGTCTCTTGTGTATGAGTCACTGTGTCCCAAAAGCATCACTTTGTTGTGGTGAGTCAAGTAGTTATTAGAGATCGTAATAGCCGTTGATCCATGAATAGCGTCGACCAAACCGTCCGCGCAGTTAGACAACGAGCAATGGTCCACCCACACATGGGACCCACCAAAAATAGAGACGGCGTCACCGTCAGACGCCGTCCTCCACCCATAATGCGACGGAGAGTCTCTAACGTAAGCATTTCCTCTCCTCTTGCAGTCGTGGATGTTGATGCCGTGGATGATGATGTTGGTCACGAACTGGACGGTGATGCACGCGCCGCCGGCAATGTGGACGTTCGCTCCACGGCCGTCAATGGTCTTGAAAGAGTTCATGATCAGCTCTTCTTTAAGATTTATGACCATGTCACGCGCGAAAACGATCCAGAGCGGCTCGTCTTGGATCACCGCATGTCTTAGGGTTCCGGGTTTAGGGTTGACCGCGTCTTTGTCACTAGGATCAGTGACCACGTAGATTTTGCCGTCACGGCCGCCGATTGCGTGTTTGCCAAACCCAATAGCGCAATCGGCTAGCCGTTGTCGGTTTTTCTCCCATTTCGGGTCGCATCTCCAACAGTCATCGATCGGATTCCCGGTCCCACATGAGAGCACGCCTAGATTCCTCCTAGACGCATTAATCTTCCTACAAATATATATACACACCAATGTTAAAATGCGGTTGTTCAATAAAAGTATACTTTTGGAAAAGTTCCTTTATCAAAAAAAAGAAAAAGAAAAAAAAGTTTTTTTACGCACTCGTTAACTTCTTGAACAACGAGTTCAGGGTCGGAGACCGGAGTGGAGGCAGTGAAGGTCGGAGTTAAGACAAGGAAGAGACATGAGAAGATGGAGAGAGACAAGTGAACAAGTGTCATTCTCATTATTGTCTCTCTTAGAGGATTTTTACTTATTAATGTGTTTATGAGATTTGAATGTGTTTGTTTGTTTGGTGAATGAGAGAAAATGGTGAGCAAGGCGTTGGCTTCTTATAGGGAAATCTCATCCCCTTGATTTCGGGGTTTTTAATTGTGAATGGCCCCACTCTTTTTAGATTCTTTGATTTATATAAACTAAAAGGGATAAAATGTTTTTAAAATACCTACGTATTCAATAGGAATGTGATAGACAAATTGAAATCAGAGTTAACTTTTTTTTATAATTATTTATGGGGAGCTCTTGTGAGCTTCTGAATTTTAGTGTTTACTTTTATTATAGCTTGTCAAAACCTTTAGTTAACCATTTTTTTTAATTCACCGGTAAGCATTATTTAATAAGAATACTATAAATAAACAATTATAAACATCATCCTATGTTATATCGTGGGTTAATTCATAATTTAACACTGATAGAAGCATTGCATAAGAAAATTCATGATTACAGATTAAGATTAATTGAACTATGAATTGTTCGAATTTTTTGGGTCAATTTCTATGATATTAATAAGCACATATATACACATGCCAAGTGGATAGTATTGCATCCTTGAAGAATAAGGTATATTGATAAACAAAGCTTTTGCAACTTTTAAAATAAGGAGACTTTTGTAATAAAACAATAATGCTGAATTTGTTGCAAACTTTTGGCTAACATTAAGGGACGTGATAGAGAATTAATTTATTTTTCAAAAGAGAACGGATACGTACACATGTTACTCTAAAATTTCAAACCTGAAAGCTGCTATCTCAAATCATTAATCTATCATAGATAATCTTTGATAAGATATTCATCCCATAACCAAAAAAATTCATGTGCTTATCAGAAACCATATAAGAACCTTTTGTAACGTAGAAATATATATTTTTGTATTGTTTTCCTATATATATATATATATATTTTTTTTCTTCATCTAATTGCTTAAATTAACAAGTTTACAGACAAATGTATAAAATTTGGACCTAAATTATACAAAATCCAATATTTATTGGAAGAGAGACATTTCCTAACTAATTGATCACCACATAACTTTTTTTCTCTTAGTCAATAACTAAATTTTATTAACTCAAAATTTGATCGCCACATGTACGATATACTATTTGTATTGTTTACTGCGTTAATGATCTCAATCTTTTGTTTCTTATATGATTCATCAATTTAAAGACAATGGTTAAATTAAATGTTTGACAAAAACAAAATGACAATAGTTTACTCCATGATAAGTACACTGATAAACATACAATGTATATATGTACGTTAAACTTAAAAAAAAAACATACAATGTTAAACTACCACTATATATAAGACGATAGAGAATATATTAGCAATATATATATATATATATATATATACTTATATTTTGGGTAAAATTTCACATGAAACAACACATAAATCTATGAAATGTTAACTGTACAAAGTAGGATACTATAATAAATTAACCTTTTTTGTCTTTGGCAGCAACTATAAAACCTTTACGGTCACTTTTGTCGTAAAACGAACTTTAGTTACAAACCCTGCAACGAATTTATATGTTATATATATATATATATATTTTTTTTTTTTTCCTGGATGATTAACTTGCTACGTGTATATTGTCTGTGACTGTATAATACATGTTTCCTTGAGCTATTGATCACATTCACGTGTCTAGCATCTTTCGTTTATTTATTTTGGAACCATCTCTCAGTTAAACTTGTGACATTAAAACATTATATATGTATATAGCTTTCAAAAAACAAATCACAATCGTTTAAATTTGTCGGTCTATTTAAAAATCTCCAATTATGTTTTGTGAAATTTCCCTTTCCCTAATCGACAATACATTTTTTTTGTATGATTAGGAGTTAATTAGGAGAATGGATTTTGATTAATGGACCCACCCATTATCCCACCCAATTATTGTTGACTCACGAAATTAACACTATTCATGAATTAATTAATTTCTGACAAAAGTACAACTTCGTAGGACACATCGGAACCGGTTTCAGATCCAATAATCGGAAACCAATTTTGGGTTTCGATTATAAACAAGTTGGTGACGTGGCAATCACTTAAAAGAGAATAAAAAAGGCACGTTAGTCCATGTGACCTTGGTCTGGCCACACACATCCCTGCATTCATGGTTCTCATCTCGACCGTTCATTCACTAACATTGCCTTCACCGTCAGCCCTCCGATCTCCAGTCACCGGTCATTCTCACGCCACCAGTTTCTAAAATGCCCTAGTTTTATTGGTTATGCTCCGACATTTTAATTTTTGCACTTATTTGTATACAAAATCGTAGAATATAGAACAAAATTTTTGGGTTCCATCCCAGAGACGACGCCAATTATTGAACCAGAGAAGTTTGAAAGCATATTTTTATTGAATTGATTCTTGAGAAAGAAGTTACAAAGGAAATTAGAGTTACGAAGATAAAAGCGGAAAAGTAAAAGATTTGAGAATAGAGCTGCGTTGTTGAGTCACGCTCATGATTTTTTGAATCCTTTTCTCAATGTGCGGAACTCTCTATTTATAGCTGATTACAGTTGGTGACTTCGATCAGGGCTTCTCTAATGGGTCTACCTCTTTTACTCGCGTTTTTTTCTAATGTCGATTATCTCTGTTTGACCGGTTCATCCAGTCTGATGCTTGATGGGCCGGGCTACTGGGCCTGTTGGATAGTCGATTTTGATTTCGGTCAGACTCTAGGTCGGGGTGCTAAATCCGGTATCAACAAATGATTATGGTGGAATGAATCTTAATCTACCTACGATATAGTTAGTAACTTGCGCAATGATGGAATAGTACACCACTTTGTCACAACTCTCACTACTCGTGAAGCACTTGACACGCTTGCTTAATATGTGATCTCAATGTTCGCGGCATACATACAAAGAGAAACATGTGATCCTATTTATACTTCATAGAGAACACATTTATATAGCAAGTTTTTTATCAATCAAGATCTATCACTTACCTTATTAATATTCTCTTTTATCGAACACTCTCCCAAATAATAGCATCAATCATCAAATCTTCATTTAGCTCCTTAGCGAAGTCCAGTTCAAGTTTTAGACGCACACCATCTATAACATCTTCAAACTCTCTTTTTTTTTGTTTAGCTCAGTGTGATACTTAAAGGACCATGTCATCTACACACATCTAACACACATACCAACCATACTTAAAATTTTTAAATTCCCCATTTTGTCATTTACATTTTTGGGTATATATCGTATTTTGCAACATTATATAATTTATGCTTACCTGCGTTAGACTATAAATCTAAATTTTTTTAACGCTTCCCCATCATTATTTTTCTTATTTACCACCAAGATATATACAACATGAATTTTTTAAAAAATTACAACTGCCTAAATTAATGGATCTAACGAGATCTTGGTACGCTAGCTTTAGCAGCTTTAGCTATATATATACGTTAAATGTTCTTATAATCTATAGCAATAGATTAGCCATTTTAAGGAGTGTAGGAGTTGAATTTAGTTAATCGTGTAAACCAACTTTAATTTGAGCACATCAAATGTAGCTTTTACTCTGTTCCCTTTTGTCCTCAACTGCCTACGATTAGTATACATCGTATAACGCGATGGCTTGGACAAGAGGGCAAAATAAATATATTTAAATAAAGGAAAATGCATTCTAATTATTGAGAAATAGATATGATTAGACCAATATTCTGTTACTGAATAATAGAATGTTAACCCCATTAGTCGTAGTAACGAACTATACATAAATACAAACCATTAAATATATAGTATGGACATTATTAAGTAATAGATAAGAGCCCTGAAAAAATGGTGACACAAAAGAAAGAATCACATGGGCTTTCTGAAGCCATGTGATGATCATGATGATAGCTTTCTTTAATCATTGATCTCCTATCGCTATTGACATTACTTACCATAAATTCTTTCTTTTTTTTTTCCTATCTAATTAATATTCTAGTATTTTGATAGTTATATAATAATACTATTAGTGTTGACAAAAGATATAATAAACTTGTAACAGCATTTATAAAAGCAGATAGTTGTGTTCTTGTGAGTGTATAATGACTTCTTGTGTTGTCGTCCCCTTTGGTCGATTATCAAAAAGTCAAACATTTTGAATAGTTCTTATCAATAGTATTTGATTATCTACTTGATAATCATTACAGGTGTAGTTAAGGTGTCCTAAGTCCCGACGACGACCCATTAACTTATACACTACACGATTTTGTTCGGGAATACATTTTATAATCCTTGCTAATTTTACACATCACGGGATTGGCCAATTGAATGAAACTTGGGTTACACATCATGGGATTGGCCAATTTTACACAACCATCACCGACTGAAAAACTGATAAAAATGATTGACAAAAACATTCCAAACCGGTTAAACACGATTTAGAACAATAGAGATTCGAAGTATGAATGTTGTGTTACTGTGGTTTGTATCAAAACAATATCAAAGATAAGTAATTTTTTTTTAGAGTTGTGCTTAAAAAAATATATATATATGTATTAATTTGTAACAAAATTTGTTATTTTTTTAATATAATTTAACAAAAATTCAAAAAAAAAAGTTTAGTTATAACGAAAATCATGAAATAGAAAAAGAAGAAAGCTTCCTATTCTCGTATGCAACAATATAAAAGCAGCAAGGGAATTTTTGAGTACTCACATATTTACTTTAGGAAATGTCAAATCCCAAATGATTGAATCATGTGATTAAACTATGAGATCATTACAAAATTATAAAATGTAAAACCACCCACTCTAATGATTAATCTTTTGCAATGGTGCCCTTACATAGATTATCACGATGATTATGATCTAAAATCATCAGATTTTGTATTAACTTTTACAATGAGTTGTCATAATTGTATAGATAAGGTTGATAATGATGCATATATTGAAATCAGTGCATACATAAAATAATAATGGTTAATGTGGGAGCAGCTCTTGGAGCTGTGTTATATTAGTTCATTCAAGTAGTACTTCTAGAGCTTTTAATTTCTAAAAAAAGGTTATTGCATGATTAAAAAAAAAATAGATATTCAATTTATTACTAAAGTACCCTACAATGCTAGAAATAAACTGTTTACATTGACATTTGCTGTATGACAATTATTACATGTTATATTTTTCATTTTTATTCTGTCATAGTATTTCTTCAGTTTCTTTTTAACATCGAAGAAATTTTTGTTCAAAAGATCAGCAAATTCACAGTGTGTATACGGATAAGTACTCAGCAAAACACAGCACTAATGTAGATCTTGGTGTTGTAATGGTTAAGCTTTTAGTCAAAAAAAAAAAAAAAAAAAGACGAAAAAGCTTAGTGGGCCTAGAGTTTCAGGTCCAAGTATTTGAGAGGCCCTAACTTGTCTTCAACTGCAACAATTTACAAAATCGCTAAACGCGCCAAACAAGTAAAACGCTAAATAGCAAAGCAGAATTGGAAATTTTCAAAAGAAACCCATTAATATTGTTGTTTCCTTCTACAACAGAAACCATAACCAACTTAAAATGTAATTTACCTTCCTGTTACTCTGTACAAAACCACTTCTTTAAACATTAGTCAAAAGATCAATGGTGATGGAAAAAAAAACCTAAATTAAGAAGATGCTTTTCTTTCTTTCCAAATCTTTATGAAAGATCAATACCGATAACTTTTGCTGGTTCTGCTCTTTCCGTCAAGTTATCGCCTAGCTCGACCCCGAGCTGTCCTTTGTCCCCGGCTCCAAATGCATAGAGTGTCCCGGACTCGGTCATTGCAAATGTATGACCAGTCCAATTCACCGCGTTTGTCAAACTCACATGAACCACACGTTCTTTCGTCTCCTTCAATGATGAAACCAGCTTCGGTGTCAGAGTATTCTCATCGTCATCGCCCTGCTAAATCCCGATATATCAAGAGTCAAGACCATTTGTCTCAATTCTAAAAAAAAACAATAAAACAAGAAAAAACATAGACTTACCTGTCCAAGATTGGCTGATTCGCCACAGCCAAATGAGTAAACCTGACCATCATCGGACACAACGAATGTTGTGTAATCTCCAGTAGCAACGTGCACGGCTTTCACATCTTTTAATCCTTCTACAACCTTAGGAACCAACTCTAATTCTTCGGTTCCGTGACCCAAGCAGCCATACCGGCCCCAACCCCACGTGCAGACTCGTCCATCTCTTCCAACTACAGCAGCATGCCATGACCCAGCTGCGATCATAATTGGTTCCATGTTTAAAAGACCAAACTGCTCAATCAAGCGAGGCTGTTTCTCACCGGTTGTAGAACCATGCCCAAGCTTCCCACCCAAACCACATCCAACAGAGTACACCGACCTAAAAAGAACCAAGAAATATAACAATACTAAGCACATATAAATCGAGCCAAGAGCAACGGAGATGTTACAAGGACTCACATGCCAGTTGGTTGACATGCTAGAGCAAGGAGATAGCAATAGCCAGCAGCAATTTGCACGACCGGGATGTTCTCCAAGGCGCCCAACAAAGGATGAGGCAACATACAGTTAAGGTCGGTGTTGTGACCGAGTCTCTCATCTCTTCCCCATGATAATGTATAGACTCTGCCTTCTCTAGACAAAACCGCAGTGAAGTAGTTTCCTATCGCAGCTTGTACCACGAAAATTTCCGTTAAGGACTTGACCCGCTGGGGAGTTGTGATTAGCTTAGTTTCTTGGACCTCTGCCTGGCTAAAACAATCTTTTCCAAAGGCATAAACTTCACCAGCATCACTGATTAACATCGTTCTATCAGTACCAATAGCTGCCTGAATGATTCGGATCCCGCTAAGTGATCTGCAACACAATGTACCTCCAATTAACTCAACTTTTCTGAGTATTAGGCCAAACTGAATCACCAGAGAAATGAGTAACCTGAGTGGTCGAGGCTGCCAAGAGTCTTGAGTGGTTCCCTGTCCGAGTTGTCCTGAAGCGTTGGATCCAAAAGAGTAAACAACACCCTTTGAATTCACAGCAATGCTATGACCAGGACCAGCAAGTGCTTGCGATTTCTCCCGCCTGCAACCTAATTCACCAGCAAGCAAGAACCTTAGAACCAGCTTCCACGAGCCTCCACATCTCCTTTTGATTTCTTGGCGTTCTTCTTCTCCCATACGTTTAAATATCGCCCTCTTTTGGCATATGTCGAAAGCCGCAACTTCTGAGATAGAAAGATTAAAGTCGGGAGAAAAGTTTGCCGGCTTCCTGAAGAACGAGCATGTCACCTGAGGAAAACATTGATAAAACCCATCAGATAGCATCAACCCACAGAGAAAAGACTGAAATAAAAAAAACAAGAGAAGCATCACTTGCCTCGAGTTTCGCAAGGTCCCGAGGACCCAAATCACATGTAGTGAGCACATGAAGGACAATGGAAGGACAATAAGCCAAAGGGAATTCTCCAGGAACAGAATTCCCAAAGCAGTGACGTTTTAGACACATAAATGAAGGAAATGACAACTCCATTGTGGTGATTGGATTCTCTGGGATGATGCTATGAAGCTGTAACGTAGCAGGGCTACTACCATTTGATGCTGTAGTATCCATTAGACACTGCAGCGGGATTTTGCAGAGCCCAAAACTCACTGCCAAAATAACCAAAACCCATCATTAAACAACTGCATTGTTCACTCCAATGATCATAACAGCCCAGAAACTTCAATTACATACATAAAAAGAGTAATAAAAGAGCTACCTTTAATGCTAAGTTGTGATGATGATGATGATTGAGGACTTCAAATTACAAATGAAATTAGCCGAGAGAAAATGCTGTTCATGATGTTTAGCTAATAAGATCACAAAAGAGATCATCAAGATCAAAACTTTTAGTCTAGTAAAAAAAATATAAACAACAAAGATCATTAGATTCACAACTGATTAAAAAACAAAACACTTAGACAAACCCAGATCAGAACCATCAACAAATCATAAACGATCACAATATCAAAATCCTCTATTTTTTTTTTTTTTTTTTTTTCTGGAGATCGTGATCGTGATCATCATCGATCAAAGGATCATCAACAAATAGAAAAGCTTAAAAGCAGATGAAAGATCAAAAGACCCATAATTTCATCAAAATTTCAGGGGAAAAAATTACCAGACTTTGAGACTCACAAGTTAAGACCAAAAGAGAATAATAATAAAACAAAAAAAAGAGAACTTTTGGTTTTGCGGTGGAATTCACAGAGAAGAAAAGGAACGGACTTGAATTTTTTTTTGTTTCTGTTCTTCTTCTCCGTGAATTTCTATAAAGGAAAAAAATTTATGATCTTTTGGGTTTTTATGGGAACGAAGAAGCGATGAGGTAAAGCTATCTTATACGTTTTCACAAAGTGTGTATTCGTTCCACACATGGAAATAAAATAGATACAAGTCCACTTGTATACAAAGCCCAAGTCCATACTTCATTTACTTTTTTTTTTTTTTTTAAATGAAACAAAAAAAAGAAACACATTTTATCTGAATTTTTCAGTTTATTTTCATTAATTGCGATAAGTAGATTAGATAAGTTATACTTATACATAGTTAGTTTCCTTATAATTTTTATGCGTATATTGATTAAACCGAATTGAACCAAGAAAAAACCATAGTGTTTTTAGATACAAAACCGAACTGGGATAAAACTATAAAAGGACATGGATGATGATGCTATATAA
This sequence comes from Barbarea vulgaris, assembly GCA_963667165.1. Lineage (NCBI taxonomy): Eukaryota > Viridiplantae > Streptophyta > Magnoliopsida > Brassicales > Brassicaceae > Barbarea > Barbarea vulgaris. Next base: position 6,469,841 of record OY763887.1, read on the forward strand.
GATTTTCCCTTCTAAATTGAAAATGTGTGGTTATCCATGGGTAGATAGATATTTCTTTGAAATTTTGAATTATTTCTTCGTCTCTATATATTCGTCAATTTTAAAGGCTTTTTACACATTTCAGTTTCACTAATGATCGATTCCTCCAATTCGTGATTACCAAACAATATATAGCAAAACCCAATCATATATATATATATTATTGGAGAGTTTTCTCACCATCTAATGTGTCCAATAAAAAAAAACTAAGACATCACATATCTTTATTTATTTATTTATTTATTTTTTATTAAAAACTAATTACATTGTAAAAATAATTTTTAATTAGTATTACTTAAATATAATAGTTAATGAATTAAGAGAGTTAACAATAACTGAAAGTAAAAAAAAAAACAGTTTTAACACAATATAAAAAGACACTTTATAATTACATTTTTTATATTTTTCTTAACATAAGTTAATGGAGAAAAATGAACAAAAAAATAAGATAAAATAAATTAAAATTATATAAATGATATTAAAATATAAAGAAATAACAAGCCAAATGATAGATAAATTATAAATAGTCACAACCACTATATATAAATGATTTAATATATTTTGTAAAGTAAAAAAAATAATAACACAAATGTAATATACTTATAATATTTGTAAATTTATATAAGTATTTGAAACAATAAATGTAATTAATCAATAGAAAAAGATAATTAAGTGTAATATATCTTAGAAATAATATAATAAATTGAGATAACTAGAAACATACAAATATTTGTAATATAGATGACTAGAAACAAAACAAAACAGAAAATGCCTAAGCTAAGCCATTATTGAATAAAGAAAGGAAAATGTCCATCTCACTCTTCTTCAAACATACTCCTATCTCCACACCACCTAGCTCATCCCTTCTCTCCGACATAGAGAATCCTCCACTGCGGTCCACGGATAAAGCTTTGGTTTTAATTGGTCTGCCCCACCCAAAATCTGCTTGGTACATCCCTAATCGAGTTGACCCTACAACTGATCCGAACTGTGCATCTGGTTTCATTTTCTTCGTTCCCTCCACGTACTCTTCACAAAGTGACTCCATTCCTCTCGAACTCAAACCTTTCACTGAATCGCTTAGAATCTCGACTGCTTTAATAAAACCATTTTGTTCCAAAAACACTTTCGCTTCGTATTCAAACCAACCTATCGACAACACACAGTTCCCAAAGTATTCTGCTGGAACTTGGTCTAACCGTTGTCTAAAGTCTGCTACATACCGAAACCACACTGGTTTGTTCGCGTTGCCTCCACGCGCTTTCACCAAACACGTCCATGCATAAGCATAGGCTATGACAAATGTTGACAACTGAAGTTCGAGTGGAGAGCGAGCTGATTCGTTCTTGACTCGCTCCCGAAGTTTCTTCATGTTCTCCGCGGTTAACTCAAGCGTGGCACGGACAACATCCGCACTGATCTGACTCATGGGAAGTGGCATCAGACTTTTAAAGTTGTCGCTGTCCTTTGAGAGATACAACAGTTCCATAATCTTTGACTCAAGATCACGTGAAACATTTATGACCGTACGATCGAAACTTGGAGTTAGATCATCCGGTAAATGAGGAACTTCATTATGCTCTTGTAACCTGCAAATATGAGCCCATGATTTTATAAACATGGATGCCGATTTACCGTCGACGACAGCATGGTGAGCTGTGAAGCCGATGCAGAATCCTTGGTTGGGAAATAACGTGATTTGTAAAGACAACACGGACGGCGAGTTAACCGTCTCCGACAACTCGGGTGTCAGGGGATGTAACTCGATAGCCGGACGTAGTTCATTGCCGGATAGAAGGAAGAAGTCTGCGTCGGTCTCTGCGACGGTAAGCGAGACTGTGTCATGTTTTGAGACCAAGATATACGGCGTTGGATCTTGTGGCTCCCAAGTGAGGCGTCCGGCGAGGGGAAAGTAATGGTGGAGGACAAGGGAGAGAGAGAGCTCGAGCTTAGGGAGGATCAGAGAGTAGAATGACTCGGGGTTTGACTCGGTGAGTTGGTAGAAAATGACTCGTTTAACGGGTTGGTATTGTATCCAGCGTAGGTCGAAGAAGGTTAAAGGGAGATTGAAGGAGTTGGGTGAGTTTGTAGAAGGACTGACTCGAACGGTCTTGATCACGTTTAACGCCATTGGTAGCTCTTAGCTTAAACAGCAATATTCTCTCTTCCTCGATCTAGGAGATGATCGATTATCATCAAAGATATAAGTAAAAGTATATGATGCGTGCATGGTTGTGTGTGTGTATTTTTTAATTATTACAATATGTATTCTTTAATTAAATTGCATGTGCTTTTTTACGTTTTGATTGATTTTATTAATTGGAATCGAGTACCCACTTGGAAGAAAATGTTAAGATGTGTGCAAGGTGTTCAACGATCATGCAAGAACATGAACTTAAACTAATATTTTTCGTTTTTGTTTTATTCCATATATTACTTGTCCAATCTATAATTTTATTTTGATCACTTCAACTAAATTATATTTTTTTTATTGGACAAGTTCGATTTGATACGATTTGATTTAGTTTCAAACCGAGCTGGACAAATAACTTAATATATGCATATCTCTAAAGTATTATTTAAGCAAGCAATCATGTAATCATGTACAGTAGAACCTCTATAAATTAATACTCTATAAATTAATAACCTTTATAAATTAATAAATTTTTTCGGTCCCGAGTTGGGCCGGTGTAAAAAATAACACAATTCGATAAAATAATAAGATAATAATATATTTTAGATCCTTATGTAAATTTATGGTCCCATTAATAACATAAATTAATAATCATATAACATTAAAAAATATAATTAAGATAAGTTAGTAAAATATGACTCTAGTGTTATTTGTTTATTCTTAAACATGCATTCTTGTTGGAGCTTATCTCTAATCTTTCTTATTGCATCAAAAACTTATGGAATTTTAGATAAGGTAAAAGGAATTTTAGATAAAATAAATTTATAATAATGTGAAATTGTCAAAAAAAAAATCTTATTTTAAATAGATTTTTATAGAATTTGTGAAAATTAGAAAATCTCTCTATAAATTAATAATTATTAATTTATCGATAAATTAATACCCTCTCTAAATTAATAAAATATCTTGGTCCCAATAGTATTAATTTATAGAGGTTTTACTGTAATATTACAGAAATTGCCATTAGGAAATAATTATTTTCCTAACAAATGTTAATATGTTTTCAGTCTAGTTTGATAAACTGACCTGCTTCCATATGATTGGTTGAAAAAAGTATATGGGTCCCACTCAATTTATTTGTTTCATCAAACAGAAAAAAATACCATAATTCACATTAAAATTCAATTAATAATAAAAAATTCACACAACTAACCAAATCAGTTTTTTTTTCTTAATTAACGAATTGCCACATATATATATATATATATGTGAATTTTTGAGAAAATAACCTACTTATATTTCCCACATTTATGTTTTTATGAATATTTTATTATATAAACTTTGAATATGTAAGAATTTTTTTTGTTGAATTGTCTTACATATTGAAATGAGCCGTAAAGAAGAGTTTATATCCATGTGAGTGTCTAAAAATAATGTGTTAAAGTTTTGCGCGGCAGGTGGATTAAACTCGAAGCTCATCTCTTTACCACTAGACTACAAGGTTCCGAACAAATTAAGTAAGTTGTTATCTATTATTAAACTATTAAAAATCCAATCTTAAGTGTGTTTTCAAATACTATTCAAGTTAAAATAAAAAGAAATAATTGTATCTTTGTATCCAAACACATATTTCTATCTTATTCTTTTTTTTCTTCTTCATTTATTTACTTATCTAATATTGCAATATTAATAGTATGAATTATGATTCTCCTATCACCTTTTAGATATTATTTTCAAATTATTTTGAATTATTATATAATACATTAATTATTAAATTTTATATTTTTTTCTGCATATATTGTGATTAAATTTTTTAAAAACGGACATATATTATTCAATTAAAAAAGAAAAAATGTGTGTTCAACGTCACATAATTGACTAAATTTTTGTGGCAATGGTTCAAAATTATAGTATATAAAAAAACTAAAATATATGAAACTTAACTTATCGGACGTCCAAATTTAAAAAAGTGTATTCAGTTTAATCCAGTTTTTTAGTTGAAATAATTTAAACATCCCACATTGACTAAAATTTTTTTTACAATGGTTCAGAGTTATATTATAAAAAAAAAATTCAAAATGATTTTAAATACGAATGAGAATGAAACTTGACTTATCATACGTCCAAATTTCAAAAATTTATTCAGTTTAATCTGATTATTTAGTTGAAATTATTGAAAATAATTATTAATATTACTAATATTTAAACTATATGAAAATTTAAAATATATAGAAAATAGGGATCATTAAAAAATTGATTTGATCATAATGATTAGATTGTGGTATACGGATATCATTGTTCTAATCTCTTACACAATCCCTTTTCCGTTGAAGTAAAATAATTAATCTCAAACAAGTAATTATATTAAAGGGATCCATTACAGGACGGAAAGCTTGTGATGGATATGAGACATGACGTGTACAATAGAAATATTTGTATTTTTTTGTGTAGTTTTAACTTAGTGTTTATAAATATTTTTATATTTATTTTTTAGAAAACGATATCCATATATACCTAAACTATATAAAAATTTAAAATATATAGAAAATGGGGATCATTGAAAAGAAAACTTTTAAATTGACACAAATTATATGTCTTTTAAATAAAAATATTGTTAAAAATAAAAATAATAAAAAGTCGTTTAAGAAATATTCGGATATTTAATTGTCTACAATCCTAACAACAAACCACACTAATTTTTAACATTAATTTTAAAATGAAATATTTCCTTATTATCTTATTAAAAATTCCAAAAAAACTTTTATATAATTTAAATTTTAAAATGATCTCCCATTAATTTTTCATAATAAAATGTGTTATTTCCAGATTAAAAAGATTTTAAAACATTGATTGGATCATAATGATTAGAGTGTGGTATAATATCATGTTCTAATCTCTTACTCAATCCTATTTCCGTTGAAGTAAAATAATCAATCGCAAACAAGTAATTATATAAAAAGGATCGGTTACAGGACGGAAACCTTTTGATGGATATGAGACGACTTGTACAATGGAAATATTTGTTATTTTTTGTCTAATTTTAACTTACTATTTTTTTGTTTCTTTACTGTTTATAAATATTTTTATAAATTTTTTTTTTAGAACGGGATATCTGTATATACCGACAAATAGCAAGTTATTTTTTTTACAAACACTCAATTCATTCCATACTTAAAAGATTACAAATAGATAAGCACCATCGGAAATAACCCGATGTGCATGCCTAACGGTTAAAGCTGAAGCAAAGAATGTAAACCAACAAGGGAAAATATACTCAAACGGATAAGAATTTGATAACAAGTCAACAAAGATGTCGGATGATTTGAAAGTCATTGATTCCGAATAAAATTCAAGTCTCACAACAAGATAATTTGTTAACTGAAGGATAATCACTGTATTTTCTGCAACTTGTGATTTTGAAAGGCGTCCGTACCGTCAGGTTTTGTTGAAACGATTCCTACTACATCTTCTAGTTTTGGTCTCGATGAGGCATCTACACAAGATAACATAGCGGTTAGAAGCCTAGAAAACATTCTCGTTTGACCAACCGAAAATGCACCATCCCCCAAAAAAAAAACACAATGGAAGTAAAATTCGCTATTTGAAGGAGGATGGCATGAACGATCTCTCCCAAAAAGAAGACAATGGTGGTAGATCTTCCTCATAAACAGAGGGGAATTATCAGAACTTTCTATTATCTTGAGAGAAAATCCATGAAAGGACATCCATGTTGAATATCATCAAAGTTGGATTTTCTAGATTCAGGGTCAAAGAGAACTTTGACGTTGAAGCGGGACACAATTGAAACGCTTGCCATGACTTTTGTAAAATGATGAGAATGAGAAGTGAAATGGAGCTTGAAAGATATAGAGTTATCGACTGTGCAGAATCACAAGCAAAGTCGACTCTCCACGGCGTTGCAAGAGCGAGCACTAGTGAAAGACATCGGAGGTTGGCGGCTGAACCAGAATATGGTGATGGAGGCCAAATAAAACATGTTTGGATGTAGACAATATATGCATACCAATATAATATTTTTGCATAAATAAATGGGCTTTAAACTCATAAACTTTTTTTGGGCCGAAAATAGCATGTTAATATCCATATCTGTGGGTCAATTTTTTATATTTTGTAAATAATAAATAAACAAAAAAACTACAAATATATATTAAAACAATTGATCCGCGGTATACAGCGGGTTCGAATCTAGTGATTTACTATAAAGTTCTCTACCATCCTATTTAATATCATGAGATTTGAGTTTTTGCATTTTTAACTAAAAAATTTGTCTAAAATATGTTGAAATCATTAAAATTCCAATACTTAAAACATTTCCAATTACGATAGATTTCAAAAAAAAATTAAAATCACTTATGCAATAACACAAAATTTTAAGAAATATTTACAAATCTTATATCCAATAACATTGGATTTAAATTTTCTTTTAAAAATTCATGTTTTAAATAACATAGAATTTATAATTTTTACTCAAATCAATTCAACAGTTCAGTTCAATATTATACATCTATAGCAAAACAAAAAGAGAGGGGGTTTACATTGAAGTAAAACGACTTTGTTTGTTTCAATAATAAACGACTCCGTTTTAAATTATACATTGCAATAAAAAAATTAAAATAACATTAATTTAATTTTTATTTTGTAAATTACAGTAATGCATGTACGATTTAAAACGTTATTTACCACATAAAAATTAAATTAAAAAAAAAGTTAAAGACGCGAAGTGATAAGAAAAAGAGAGTGGGGTATAGAATATGTGGCTCAAAGCCAACCAAAATCTCCAACTCTCTTCTCCTTGGATAAGAGATCAAGAAACCTTCATTTCCATTGGTCCTCGTCTCTCCTTCTATAATCCCACAAAAAACCATTTCACAAACTCATCAAACCTCGTTCATCTCATCTTCAAGCCTTCTCCGATCATCAGAGCCCAATACAATGGCAGCAACTATGGCGACCTCAGCCAAGTGCATGTCCCTAAACCCATCTCCTCCTAAACTCCAAAACCCAACAAAACCAAAACCATTCATCTCCCTCCCAACTCCACCAAAACCCAACGTTTCTCTCGCCGTAACAAGCACCGCCTTAGCCGGAGCTGTCTTCTCATCCCTCAGCTACTCCGAGCCTGCCTTAGCCGTCCAGCAGATCGCTCAGCTCGCAGCAGACGCTGGTAGTGACAACCGTGGCCTTGCTCTTCTTCTCCCCATCGTTCCAGCCATCGCTTGGGTCCTCTACAACATCCTCCAGCCAGCACTTAACCAGATCAACAAGATGCGTGAGACCAGAGGAGTTATCGTGGGTCTAGGTATCGGTGGTGGTCTCGCTGCGTCCGGGCTTTTGACTCCTCCTCCGGAGGCCTTAGCAGCTGCGGAAGCTGCGGGTTCAGACAACAGGGGACAGTTGTTGTTGTTTGTGGTTGCACCGGCGTTGCTTTGGGTTCTTTACAACATCTTGCAGCCAGCTTTGAACCAACTCAACAAGATGAGGTCTGATCGGTAAATCTAAATCATATATATAAATATATTATTAATCATCGTTGGGATTCAAATGTAAAATTAATCCTTTGTTTTATGGACAGTTTTTATGTTTAAATTTTGGACTATTATTCTTGTCTCATCGCCTACAAGATTTCACCATCCATATAAATCATTAACACATCTATCGTATTCGTATATACACAATCTTTATATAACTAATCTATATCAAAAACTACAAAAAAATGTAAAAGATGAATTCAAACAATTTTCTTTTGTTTAACGAAATGTATTTTTATAAAACTTATACAAATTGTGCGCTGCTTGTCATTGACTTCAAACATATCCTACATCGAATTGTCGGAAGAGAACAGTGCTTTAGTTTACTGAATACGATCGATCAATGGCATCTCACAAATGGTTTCGTGTAGTAATCTCATTTTTTCTCGTACTACGAAAGCTAAATATAGGCCTACTTGTGCACTGCATTGCATCGGAGGAGATGGTTTTTAGTTTTACTAGTAAGGCATTTGGTTAGACAAGTACAAGATCTTTATGGAGTTTTTATTTTATTTTAAAGTTTTGGATAAACGATCTCAATGGAATTGAATCACTTGAAACCTATAGTCACAACTCACATGCTTTTCTTCTATCTTTTTTTTCGTTTTCTTTGGCTTCAATAAACGAGCGGAGGATTTTAGGAATTCAAGACTTTGACTAACCGAATGTTATTTGTTGAGTTTTTAAGGCGTGACTCTCTACTCAAGATTGTATAGATGGACCGGCCTTACATTTTGTGTCATGTGTTTTACTATTTAAGTAAAAGCTAGCCATGAATATATCCTTAAATTTTGGGATATCTGCCTTACATGATACTATTTTCATAGGTGTAATACAATTTTTTTTTTTTTTTTTTTTTTTTTTTTTTGGTGTAATACAATTTACTCATTACCGACTCAATGAAACTGGTACTCAAACAAGCATGCATCTTTGAAACAAGAATATGTGGAGAATTTTTTTGTTTTTATTTTTCTTGTCATTTGGAAAAGTATATTGGTTGAGTTGCTCTTAGAGAAGAATACACACGCCGAGAGCGTGAGGTCAATAGAGAGGACCCAGACGAAATTTTTTTTTGGGGACCCTTCAAATTTAATTTTTGTAAGGATTTTACTAAATTTTGTTTAATAAAAGATTTTGTAATAAATATATATATATATATATGCATAAAAAAGTTTGGGCCCCTTCAATCAATTTTTTTTAATATTTTAAAATTTTTATATAAAAGATAAAAAAAAATAAAAAAATGGGGCCCCTTAATCATAGGATACGAGAGACACGGAAAGGAGCCTCGGGCCGTCTCCCCACTCGCTCTCCTACCTAAGCCGGCCCTGTTCGTAGCCCACAAAACGCAGTGCTACCTTTGTGTAACCAACCCTCTGGCGATGCCACTACGGACGCTTTTGTTATTGATGTCATCTTCGTCACAACATACAAGGGAACCTAAGAAAACACTCACCCAATCAACCATATAATCAAAATATTATTGAGCGGTGTGATCCGTAAAGTTGTTGCTGCCCTGAACATCATTAGCTGCTTGTTTTTTTCCTCTTAAAGCGGTAGCGTATGACACTTTAACACCAAATCTTCTTTGAACCAAATCGATGAGATCTTTTGGAGTTGGGGTGTTAGATTGACCTGGATAATCTTCATGCAAAACAGATGCAACTAATCTTGGTGTGCCTTTCCTTCTAGTTTTTCTAGTACTAGTAGTAGCCCGAGAGCATGTATGCATCTTGTGGTGAGTTCTCACAGAAAAACAATCTGAATTCTTAAGCTTCGCAACTCGTAAAGACCACTTACAACCATTTTTTGCTTCACAACACTTCACAACGTATAACTTCGGCTCCGACTTGACTGTAGCAAACTCAAAACAGTTCAGAAGTGAAGCTTTTTCAACTACATCTTGTACTGCCTGCTTACTTCCAAATTCTTGACCTAAAGTTAGATCAATACCATCTTCCCATGCAACATTTAGATATTGATCTTCTTCTACATCAAGTGTGACCCTAGTATCTTCATACATACCAGAGTTATTCACGTTAGCAAGCTCATAATGTTCTGATGGTTCCCCTTCGTTAGGAATAATTACACCATCATTAACTCTAGATGCCGCCGCTCTACCACTTGAAAACAACTCATTACTTACACCAACTTCACTTCTTCGATCCTCTCTTGAAAGTTGTTCACACTCCTGAATTTGCTCGATTTCTTTGATGAGCTCCACATGCAAAACACTTCTACATTGATCTTTATCCACTTGCATTAAATAGGCAAAAACTTCTTCATCATCCAAGATATATGATGGTCTCTTAGGATCCACTATAAATGGAATGTAACTAATTTTCAGCTTCGTTGTAGCTTCAACAATCATAATTTTCTTGCATATTTTATCAACCAACCCAGAATAAGTGACGTCTTCAATAGATGTCTTCATCAATAAAGTGTAGATTTGATCTTGGCTTGAAACCCATCGTATGTTATCTCCGTTCTTCGAATAATGTCCTCCATAGTCAAAATGTATGATTGTGCAACGCAGATTATTCATTTTTCTCTGAAAAGATTAAAAACAACATTGATTAGTTGTCCGGTTGTTTCAGTAATACCAATTTCTATCTACTACAATTCAGTACGATTTGATCACTATAAACCATAAATTATCAAGGATTATTAATATAATAAGACCCTAATTGACTAAGAAAACAATTTTAAATACCAAACGAGAGCATACAAGAGAAAACAAATTTTGAGATTTACAATAACCCTAATTGAAATACCCAAATTGAGAATGAACATTACAAAATGGTTCATGCACATTAGCGAATAACAAAAAAAATCATTAAATAACAATAACAGCATAAAAAAATCACCTCTCAAATGGAGCTGAAGCTTCAATGGTGTTCAGTGGCGTTTTGTCTCGGCAAAGAAGAAGAAGAAAGAACCACGTGAGGTTTATTCTTTCTATTAAAATAATGAATCAAATGAAAGAGGGGTATTATGGGAAATGCACATTCCTATTATAAAAGATGGAGGGTAGATATGTCAACTTACATTAATTAACACAGAGGACCCCTCAAAGAGACGAAGCAAAACGTATTCAAATGCTCTCAAGGATATTTAATTATTCGTGCACGTTAGGGGTTTTTTTCAATGTTATACAAAGGAAACAACATCGGAAACTAAAAGACTTGGAAAAAGTTTTACAAAAGATTCAGAAACAGAAAGCTTTTTCAAGAAACCAAACAACTGCAGAAGAAAGAAAACTCTTGAACTAACTTAAAAGCTCAAAGTTTTTTCATTCTTTCTTCCTGGACTCTTTAAGTAGTCCCTTCTTGCGGATCTGGAGACATCTCTTAATGTTAAACGATTCGAAAACACTCTCGGGCAATGCAGAGACAACTGCACCCATCAGAGCGTGAGGCCAGTAGGGTGTGCAGCGTGCTTCATAGCCTATAAAACGCAGTGCTACCTTTGCGTAACCTTCTGGTGATGCTACTAAGAAGGATGCTTTTCTTATTGATGTCATCTTCGTCGCAACATACAAGGGAACCTAAGAAAACACTCACCCAATTAGTCATTTAATCAAAACATTACTGAGCAGTGTAATCCATTAAGTTGTTTCGGTAATATAAAACTCAACACTCAGCTATATAACATACATGGAAAGTGCCACAGATTACTACCAGTTCGAATATAAATTTTCGCATAAGGATTCTACATCTGAAAAAGGTTACGCTTAATCATACAAGGTTCCTTAGTTATCTAGTTTTGACATTTTTTCACATAAACGGCCAGAATAAATAACCAGAAGCGAGATCTCACATCCAGAGAAATATTCAGCAAAGAGACATGTGATGCAATGGTTCCTCATTCGCAGCTAGCTTTGAACAAAAAATCATCAACCTTCTAGGTCCACTTAATAAACATAAACCACATCTTGTACATAAACCACTTAATATACAGCATCACATCTTCTAGGGGTTTAAGAAACAACATTTTACACAACATCTTGTCTTTGATTATTAGAAAAAACTTATGCCACTACTTCAAAGGGGCAAAAGATTTAACTTTGACAAGCCAAGAACTAGTATCCTACACAGATGAGAGTGGTTTTTGCTAATAGCTTAATCCTACTTCTGTTCTTATAAAGATACACTCGAAAGCAACACAGTCTACTACCTTACCAAATCTTTTTTTCTAGTCTCAAGCAAAATCATGTTACAAGGAGACAAAATGAAGAAGCAATGGATTCAGGAAAATTCACCTGGCATTGAACATCAATCCCACTCTTCTTGTACTCAACATGGAGACACTTTGAGAATTGATCCACATACCTAAAGAAACAAAAACAAACAATGTCATTACTTAAAACCACACAAAGCATCATCAGATCAAACAAACAAAACAACACAAGAGAAGAAGATTCCTTACGTTTTAGCACCAGCATAAACAGAGTAGAAAGGATAAGAAGGAATAAGAGAAGCAGCACCAGAACTCATATTAACAATAGCACCACGTTTCCTCTTCAACATACTAGGCAACACAGCATGAGTAACTTTAGTAGTTCCTTCAACATTGATCTTAATCAAGTTATTAAGCAACTCATCATCAACCTCATGAAAGTACTTAGCAAAAGGATACGAAATCCCAGCGTTATTAATCAAAATCCCAATCTCTAATCCTTCAATCGTCTCCTTAATCCGTTTCACACCTTCATCAATATCCCCAGAGAAATCCATAACTACAGTCAAGATCTGGGTTTGACTGTACTTGGATCTGATCGAAGCAGAGACATCTTTAAGCTTTTCAGGATTACGAGCAACGAGTACGAGGTTAAGACCTTTCTGGGCTAACTCAAAGGCGAAAGCTTTACCGATTCCATCAGTGGGTCCAGTGATGAGTGCCCAAGATCCGTATTTGCGTAGATTCTTGCCGGGTCTGAGGAAGTAGATGTAGAAAGATCTGAGGAGGGTGAAGATGAATTTGAAGATTGTGATTGACCCGATTGTGAAGAGAATGAGAAGCCAAGTGGGTTGGGATTTGAAGTAAGTGCAGATCTCCATTTGGAAGAAAGATTTGTTTTTTTTTTTATATATTTTGGGTCCAAAGATGAGAAATTTAGGGTTTATAAAGGAGATAGAGAGAGTCAAATTGGGCGGAAGAGGCGAAGGTGGGTAGAAGTAGATGAGCAGATAACCACCGGAATTAACTACTCTCTCTGTTTCTCTTTTAACATTATTTCATTTAATTTTTTTGTGTTGTTTTCTTCAAAATGTTTCATTTATGTGATGTGTGTATTAAAGTTGGCACCTCCCATATTGATATATATGACAATTTTACCTAAAAAGACAAATCAAAGCTTATCACATATGGTGCTTTTCAATACGAAATGGTTTGATATATTTACCTAGAGTTTTATCGTTTTAGCCTTTTACTAGTAGTTATCAATAGAAATTTTTTTGATAAGAATTAGTAATTTCGGAAAACAATGTTTTCAGTTTTGTTTGTACACTAATATCTCTTACTGCTGCGTTATATTTTATCTCTTGATCGGTGATTATCACAAGTCAAGTATGTAGACATTTGACAAAACACATCTTTGCCTTAGCTTCTATTCACAACCTTAAACTTATCAATATAATAGATAGATGATGAGTTCATTGAATTATCTCTCATTCTTTTCATAGTGTAACTAATTTTGATTTGTTCGAATTTGTATTATTATTTTTTATATATATAATAACTTGTTCAAAATTTTGATCATAAACTTAACAATAAAAATGATATGTCACCTAGTATGTTTTGATTTCCTGAAGTTTTTTTAATAATAATTAAGAAATGTTGTGACAAGTGGTTGATCGTGAAATTAAGAATGACGTATTTGTGACAACTGGCTCCTCCTGACACATAACATGCAATAAAATTTTAGAAATGTGTCTCCATCATCAGCAATTCAGCATAGAAGAAAGCTTCCACAACATGTTACCTTATACAAAAACGTAATCTCATTCTGCATTATACATTTTTTTATGTAGTAGTAGTTGTCACGGAAAAACATTTTAAAAATTTCGGAAATATATGGAAGTTTCCAAAATCTTTCACAAATTGCCAAAAACATTTCACAAGATTCTGACAATTTCAACAAGTTTTGTTCTTACACTATTACAGACAAATTTGGTTAATTCAGAGACATTTCTGTCAAAAATATATAAAAAAATATTTAAAAACTAGAAGAGATTATTTAAGCTATAAACCTAAAATTACTCTTTTTTTTCCTTGTCACTACATAATCCACAGAGTTAATGTGAGACATGTGTCGATACATTTTAAATACAGACTACATACATACACACATTCAATTCAATACGTATATAAAATGGATTCATTCATATATGAAAACTTAAACCTTCAAGAGGACTCATCTAGCAGCTGGAGCTAGACTGTTTCTTGAAATGTCAGGACTCTCTATCTCAAGGAAGCTAGTGAGCAAGGTCTTACGAGATGATTGTGCCTTTGAGCTACTTGAACTCGATGACTTAAGCCCGTTCTCGTTTCCTCTTTCGATCCTTACCGCATCTTGTATTGCCACTATCACTTCTTGCATTCTTGGCCTGTTATGGCCTCGCTGCTCAACACATTGGTTTGCAACCTCTGCAACTCTCCATATTGACTCGATCTTCACGTTGCTTGCTATACATGGATCTATGATCCCATACACGTCTCCTTTACGGATCAGTGATCTTGCCTGTGGGTGAACAAGAAAAGTAAAGAGATAAGGATTTGTGGGTTGTGAATCTTGATGTTGTGCAATGTACTACTAAACTGTCAAAGGTGAAAACTTTCGAAATGGACAGATGTACAGGTGTTTACCCAGTGAACTATGTTCAGTTCAGGACCAAAATCTGCTGCTGAGACTGGTTTCTTTCCAGAGAGTAATTCCAAGAGAACAACGCCAAAACTGTAAACATCGCTCTTCTCAGTCAGCTGCTGACTAGCATAGTACCTGTTGAAACAATGCTGTATTACTCTAAGATCATACAAGAGAAGACTTTATTTTTTGGGAGATTGTGTTGTTGGTCTTACTCTGGATCAAGGTATCCAACAGTCCCTTTTGCGACACTAGATACATGAGTCAAGTCTTCCTCTGTTTGCCTCGAGAGCCCAAAGTCAGACACTTTGGCTCTCATGTTAATGTCCAGGAGAATATTGCTTGATTTCACATCCCTGTGAATGATACTAGGATTGCAGCCAGTATGCAAGTATTCAAGACCTGTAATAATCTGAAGTTTCGTCTGTCCAATGGATTCAAACTGTAACCATACTAAAGAATATAACCTTGAGATTTTACTACAAACCTTTGGCCGCATCTTGTGCAATTCGTAGCCGAGTTGGCCAGTCTAATGGCTTATAGTCGCTTGAACCTGTCAGGGATTGATTTCATGAGTTATTCACAGAATGAAAAAGCCAAACTTAGGCAGGAGAAATATCTGGGGAACTGGTAAAAACCGTGTAAGTGATCTCCCAAGCTTCCATTGTGCATATATTCATAAACCAAAATACGCCGATCTGCTTCTTCACAATATCCAATCAAAGGAACCAAGTTCCTGTGGTGAATTCTTGATAATAGAGCAACCTGCACGTTTGTCCCACTTAAATCCTCTAACTAAGAAACTTTGAGGCACCAGAGACCCAAAATCAGCATTTGCAGTAAGTTAATAGCTGTGAATCAGTTAATACCTCAGTCACAAATTGTCTGTTCAAGTGACTAGAAGGATCTGCCGTTATCTTAACCGCAACTTCTTTCCCATCTTTCATCCTACCATAGTAAACAGACCCAAAACTTCCTTTTCCAACTCTCTTGGAAAAATTATCAGTGGCCTCTTCGAGCACAGGAAGTGCTATGAAATATGCAACACCTTCATCTAATAAGTGTCCACCCCGCACAGCTGAGTAAGCTACTAAACCTTTTTTCTTAATCCCTGTGGAATCATCTGAAAAAAACATGTGTAAGATGGTACTACGCTTTGGGAAAACCAGATAACAGCTATTTGATCAACTCCAATGTGTATATACCTTTATCAGCTCTTTTTGTTTTTCGAAGGGAACAAAGAAAAACAAGACTTCCTCCAACTAGCAACAATAGAATTGCAACAGCGGCTATTGATATCCCCAGTATCAGTCTAAAATGCTTTCGCTGTGCCTCGTTCTGAAGCTCAGGGTTATTATTATATCTGGAGAAAAACATGTTCTAGCTGTGTATTAGGATTTCTAGAGGAAACTCCATTTAACATATTGGAAGTTTAAATCTTTGGTATGCGTATTTCATTTTTATGCATAAAATGCTGCAACTTTCTGTGCAAATGCTAAAAAGCTGAGAGCTTTTGTGTTTGACAAATCAACTTGTAGCATACTCACTTGAACAAAACTTTCCCCTTTAACAGTGCTGAAGGAATTGTTCCTTTGAAAGAGTTATTTTCTATATACCTGCCAGATAATAACAAATCTTAAAACTGTCATGTCTAGTGGATAATAGCAATAGAGGTATCAGCAGAAATCGATCATTAAAGCAATAACACACTTCAAAAAATTTGCGACTACATACAGTTCTTGTAGGTTAGGCAGATGGACAAGGTATGGTGGGAGTGAACCACTAAGTTGGTTGTTTTCAAGATGCCTGCAGAGAAGATGAGGCAAAGTAAAGCTTTCTGGTATTCAAGTGTCTTCGACTATGAAAAAAAAATATTGATCAAGATTAGCAAGCTTACATGATTTTCAGGTTGACAAGTTTGCTCATGTCTGGAAGGATTCCAGTCAAACCATTACCGTCCAGCCACCTATACAAAGCAAGTTTACTCAACTGAAGAATGAAACAGAGATAAAGAGAGACTAATACAAGACAATACTTTTAATGCAGAGTCAAACAACTCACAACTCTGTCAATGACTCCATATTATTGATCCCAGGCACAATCTCACCACTCAGATTTTTTCTTGATAGAGCACTGTTGTAAAATCAATGGCAATCATCTCAAGAATTAAATTTCACAGACTCTGTTTACTTGTGCAACACTTTGTTTTGTAGATCTTACATCTTCGTGACTCTAGGTGGTGAGGTTGAGCTACAGTTTACCCACGACCAATGAACTGGGATGCAAGGGTCTCCTCCTTCATTGGCCCAATCGCTATCAGGGGACGTTGAACGAATTGCATCAAGAACAATCACTGCAGAATTGGAAAACTTCTGTAAGGTTTTTTTCAACAAATTTTGTCTGGCATATTTTCAGCAGCATCATAGATGTGAAAAAAAAATATACAGAAGAATTTACAAGAAAGTTGTTAGACTATATCAATTAATATTCCCTAGGCATATTCTACTTGTAGTTTGATACACTGGAAGTGGTATACCTAATTTCTGACAAAAGTTATTTAAGTCATTCTTATGCATCAATTTCTGACTTAAACAACTCTTGTCAGAATTAAGGTATAACACTCCCGGTGTAACAAACTACTGTAGAAGGGTGTACACATGCTCTGATATCATATTAGTCCTTTAGGAGAACACATATATATATAGAGTACAATAGAATGTATCTAGAGAATGTATTTTAGAGAATGTATCTAGAGAACTACAATTGGAATGTATCTAGGGAATGTACCTACAGAAGTACAATTAGAATGTATATAGGGAATGTATCTAGAAAATGTATCTAGGGAATGTATCGAGAGAATCACAATTAGAATGTATCTAGAGTATGTATATAGGGAATGTATCTTGAGAACTACAATTAGAATGTATCTAGAGTATGTATCTAAAGAACAACAATTAGAATGTATCTAGAGAACTAAAAGTCTACAATAGATCAAGGGAATATTAATTGATATAGTCTAACAGAAGTAACCTTTGGTACTCACCATCATTCCTATCAGTTTTCACGGATATTTGTAGATACTTGCTAATTTCAATTGCATTTAGGAGCGGCCCTCGGGTAGAATCCTTTGTCTTCCCAAACGAGAACGACAAAACAAAATCCAAAGTCACATTCATGTAGCTAGGTTCATAGAGAGTATAGCTTCCATTGGCATTCTCAGCAATATTCACCACTGCATTACTATAATCAGGAAAGTATGGTTGAACCAACTTAAACTTCCGGGTTTCATTAGCACTAAGGTCTTCAATTTCAGCAAAGTACGCATATGCCCGAGCATTGGCAGGGAAGTCTTCCAGGTTTAATCTATAGCTGATCAATCCTTGTGTGCCAACTACTGCTGTTTGCATAACTTTCATAGGCGGATACTCTCTAGTCAATGTATTTATATTCTTTGATGTATTGATTCTTATCGTTCCAGGAGCCACACCAACAAGATAGTTTGGCCGTTTATTAGCATCTGACTCCCAGATTCTGTCATATGGATCATCCGGGTACCTAAAAGAGAAAGTCTCTTCAGCATTTTTTGATGCTTGTAAAATGTTCTTGTGAATGATGTAATGGAAAGATGAGTTTTTACCTTAAGGCATCCATGCTTGGAGCACCAAAATTCACTCTGGCAGCAACCTTTAAGAAGAAGTTATCCTCATAATCAGTGGCATACATCGAAAGGTTCAACGGGCGAAGCTCGAGAGTAGACATGAAAGGAGAGCCAGTGATAGCACAGCATACACACACATCTACATAACTTGAAGTTGCCCTTACAATCAATTCCTCAACATAGACCCTAGAGACCTCCTGAATCGTCACTGTAGCCCATTTAGTTGCATCTAAGTAGAGTTGAAACTTTGGGTAGGCTTCTTCACTACCAAAGCCACCATAGAGAAATGTTGTTCTGACAATGTAACGCCTTCTCTCTTTGGTGCTTAGTCTGTAACAATATTTCTTGTTATCAGTTGGAAAATCTCTTCTCCTACGGTATTGCATCGAGTGCCAATTGGTACTGCTCAAAGTTACTGGCTTGCCATGTTTGATGATCTCTGAATCTGAAACCCATCCTAGTCCAGTTTTTGGGTCTGTGTAGTTACTTGAGCCACCACAATCTATACTTATAAACTCTGCAAATATAGCCATTCATCAAAATTACATTTCACTTTCCACAATAGAATCTCAGAATCTACGCAAAACACATTCTTTGGTGTGGTAATTTTAAACAAGAAACAGTTTGAGGCAAATCCTTGTTCATAAAACCTAAAGATAAAAGCTTTGTGATCACACACCAAAAACATCCTCAAGAACACAACAAGAATCTACAAAAGAAAACTCTTTGGAGCATTTAAACAAACAGAATATGTGCAGAATGTACCTGTAACTTGAGACAGAACACAAGGCGGCACTATGAACAAGTATGTTACAGCCAATAGAGCTAAGCATAGACCCATTGAAGATCACACACACATCGATGCTAGTAATTTCTATAAATCCAAACAAAAACAACACATTCTTTTCGCTTTTGAGGGTCACGAGAAAAGAAAAGAAAAGAAAAGAAAATTGTGTGATGAGATTATGCAGTGAGCAAAGGAGCCAAAGAGTCCCACTTTGTTTTTTTTTGCTTTTACTATAAAAAGTTGAGTCTTTCTTTTGCATTGGTCACACACAGAATTTGTCTTTCTTTATTCGATATTCGAATTTAGCTTTTTCTTTTTCTTCATTCTGGAAATTAAAGCAATCAGTTTCTCCTTTTTTTTCTTTGTCTACTTGCTTTTTCGTAAAAGCTGTGTAGGCAGTGTAGCACACAATTTCTGGAAACTTTAATTCAAGTTGTGTTATGTACACTTACTTATGTGTTTTTTGGTTCCCTCTTCAACATCTATTGGGCCGCATTTTCAAGATCTCTTACTAAAATAAAAGTATAATAAGCCCAATTATAAACAGCTTATAGTATAGGCCTATACTACAGTATTAATAGGCCCATATTCAAGTCCAAAATCCAAATAAGTATGAAAATGAAGTTCGTGACATGATGACAAATGAATTTGAAACAGAAACGTAGAATTAAAAGTTAGATATATATCGTTGTGTGTGTGTGTTTTTTTTTTAATAGAGTGACAAAAAAAATATATAGTTGTTTTTAAATATTCTATAGATTTTAAGTTTTTTTTTTTTTGCCAATACTGTTTCATTTTTTAAAATTTTTTTTTTTTTTTTGTAAATTTCAAACTAGTTTTTATGTGCACAAAAAAAAAACAGCATATGCTATTAGCTAATTGCACAGTTGCAACATTCAGCATCTTCTTAAAGTTAACACAAAGAGAGTAAAGTGAAGGTTTAATCCAAAATATGAATACTGTTGTTAAATGAAAAGCTACATAAAAGGTAAAGATCGAATGAAGTTTATGTGTATGCGCAAACAGTCACTATTCTAAATATTCTTTACATTTTGTGAAAATATATATCTTAAAATACCACAAAATATGTTTTAGTTTTTAAAATAGCATTGTTTTTAAGAAAACAAATTTAAACATTTCAAAAATATTAGGTTTATGAAAAGTTCCTGAAATTTTATTAAAAGTCCTTGAATTTAAGGAAAAAAATAAACCTAAAATTTATGGTACCTTTAAAAAAGGAAAATTTATTTTGATGGTTCTTTTAGAAAATAAAAAGATAAAATATGGTATTTAAAAAAAAATTCTCATAAAAAAAGGCTTTATAAGATGACCAGAATAAGTAGTAAATTAAATGGTTTGTGTTACTACTACTTATGTGTCACCATCTTGATTAAAATCA
Organism: Barbarea vulgaris; assembly: GCA_963667165.1. Lineage (NCBI taxonomy): Eukaryota > Viridiplantae > Streptophyta > Magnoliopsida > Brassicales > Brassicaceae > Barbarea > Barbarea vulgaris. The sequence goes on from OY763887.1 coordinate 6,490,272, forward strand.
AGTATAATACATAATACATGTTATTGACAAGACACTGCTTATAAGATTAATTTTGTTTTAAATAGAAACTCAAATTACGTATTTTTCACACTTACATTTTGAACTTGCCAAAAATTCTACTTTTAAATTTACTATTATAGCTTGATATATTAGCAACCTTAAATTACAATTAAAATTTAACTATTAGATAGTACATATATTTTTTGAAAGATATTAGCGTTTGTTTGTTGTCTTAGTGATTCTTCAATCCAGATGTTGGTAGTTTAAACTGTGTTGGAAAGAAACTATATTACACATTTTGGTCGTTAGTCTGAGGTAATGTATAGAGTTGATCTATAACCTTTTAATCAAAAATTAATAACTTGGGATAGAGAACACAAAACATGTTTTATTATAAGAATGCAAATACTCTCATACAGTCATCATACTCATGTCTTCTATATCTTTTGGCATATCAAAAGATGTTTTTTCGTAAAATCAATAGAACGATTAGATAAAATTTTAAATAGTCAAAGCTAATGTAGTATATATTTTTTGGAAGAACATAGACACGTTGGTTGATGGTCTTAAATAATTTTAGTTTTTTCTTTAAACAAAATAAGACCTTTTCATATTTTTTGCACAATTTGAACTTTCTAGATATTTTGTAATATTATTATATAGTAAAATGAGTTATACATCAATATCAGGTATCTATACCAATCTATTAAGAATGAAAAAAAGTTGAAGAAGGAATAAATTGGTGAAAATCAAATAACCTGAAGTATCGTAGCCTCGTAGGAGGGGGTTTCTATACACACTTTTTAAATAATTATATTGTATATTTAAAGGTTTTTGCAGAAACCATATGTTTTAAGAAACATAATTTGATTAAAATAAGAATAAGAAGAAAGATAAGAAGGGAGAAGTTCATCTTGATCTTTCCAATTTGTTGGTCACCAATCATACATGTTGCCTTTATCTTTTGGTAAATATTTGTTAATTCATTCTTGTGGGATAAAGTACTTTGTTAGTGGGCATTTTTCCATTTAGTTACTTTTCTTAATACTTATACAATAACAATATTTTAATTTTAGAATCGCTTTGAATTTTGTATTTGTTTGAATGGGGGAGTTCATTCTCTCCCCTAACTCTCAAAAGTTTTACCTTTTAGCCACTCCATTTTTTCCATTTTTTAAGCTGAAAACGACTTCAAAATTATTATAATCTTCTTTGTTAGACTTTGTTTAAGAGAGAATATAGAGATAATTCTTTTTTTGTTCTTTTCGTATTTGTGACTTGGGAGAATGGAAAGAGCTGTCTCCAACGCTAATCAGTAACAAAACAAATATGAGTTGATCGCAAAGATATGATACAGAACTTTGTACTCTTTTCCAACATCTGCATATATATATGAAAATAAAAATGAGAATTTGTTTTGAATTTAGACCTATATTAAAAATGTATGAAAATATCATATTTGTTTTCAAATCACATTTTAAATGTGAACTTAATTTCCATTATTTCAATTTTTCTAAAATCCAACTTTATATTTGTTATGTTAAACTATTTATTTCAACATAACAAAATGATTATGGAGACTCTAATTTTTTTTTTTTTTTTTTTTTTTTTTTTTTTTTTTTTTTTTTTTTTTTGCATTGACATGGCAACCAAATGATTATGGAGACTTTTAGAGGCAAAAAATAATATGCTTATCATTGGCCCCATGGAAGTCGTTCCATATATGAACGAAGTCCTCTAGTTCCAAAATAAGCCTTAGCCATTTGCAATCTACGATAAGATACACAATGAGTCCCTTTTTTTTTTTATCAACACATAATTAGTCGTTAAATCTATTTATATATATAAAGCGACACGTGTCAAAATTATAATTATCGAGATCACGACACATGTCGATTAACCGTTGAGATTTTGATACGTGTAAAAATTATGTTATTTTTGTTTTCTTTAATAGAAAAGGCTAACTAATGAAAAATAAAAATTAAATAATAAAATAGATAACTTTTAACTTTTAAAATATGTTAAATTTTATTAAGATAATCTAGATTTTAGAACAATGTCTTATAATCTTATAAATAAGTGGCTTTAGGTTTCCAGAAAATTATTGTCATCGTCTAAGAAGTTGTATCTAGAATAGATAATTTAGTGTTGTTTGAGTTCGAAGAAGCAGGATCGACTACAAGCCAATTGGTTTATGAATCACAAGATCTGTGTTTGATTGTATGGATGATTTGATGTTGATTGAATTAAAGCTTTGAGTTTGGAGGAGAAGGATCAACGACAAACATAATTGTTTATTAGATATATGTGGTCATGCTCTGATACTTAAGGAGGAAGTAGTTTACAATTTTGAAGCAATAGGGCTTTTAGTTTAAAGGTTGTAGCACATGTGAAAATATGTTTATTCTCGGTTGCATGTGGTGGCTATAGCGTTTTTTTGGCGTTTTTAGTTTGATTTACACAAATTTTATAAGAAAAGAGGAAATTAGTTTGAATACCTTTCAAATCCAACGAAGAATCATCCATGTTGAGGTAACATTCGTCTAGCTCTTATATGTTCCTTTTGATATTTTATACATTTTAAAGATCAATCCTGGTTATTTTCTGATTTTAAGAGGTGCGTTTGAATGCATTTATAAATAACTTTTTTAAAATAGTTTAGTAGATATATAGATAGATTTAATTTTTAGGGAAGAGAGAGATGCCTAGACTTGATGATACGTAATCAAAGACAAAGAGTTAAACCTTTTAACATTAACAAAAAATAAATAAAAGTAATTAAAGGGTTTTTCTCACAATGGAAATTTTCCGAGCTCCAGAGGTTCCAAGTCCAAATGGAAAGTCAATCAGGTAATTATTAGCTTCAAATTTTGTAATTTATTTAACTGATTTGAAAATCACGGTGGTCAATACTGAACTCAAGGTCTGTTCTGTAATTGGTGATAATAAACTTTTAAGTAATTACTTCAAAATCAATTCATATTTATCTATCTTCTCATTTATTTACTTTTTGGTTATTATTTGTTTTCGTCTGGTCAATCTAATAGTAGCTGTTAAGTTTGTTGTGAATCATACTACTCTTACGGTGAATTAGTAATCTCTAATTCTTTTTTCTTTGTTTCTGTCAAACATCTCTCATCTTTCTTTGCTTTTTCTTTTATGGGTTTCATTTAGACTGAACAAGGATAGATTTTTTTTGGAAGAAAAACAAAAGATAAAAAGAGAACACATATAAGAGTGTCATTCTGCATTCGAAAGTATTTTCATAACACATGTTGATTGATTGATAAGATTTTGACATATATAAAAAAATATTATGTTTTTTTTTTAAAGATAACTAACAAAATAATTAAGTAAGAAAATAGATATTTTTTTAAACTTCTATTTTTTATTTTTCACAAAAGCTAATTGAAGCCGTATAAATTTTTTTATTAATAAATTATACCAACAGTTCTAATAACAAACTGACCCGACCTACGAGTCCTAATCATTCTCCTCCTCATAGCCTTGATTCCACGATCACACTTTATCTTTACCTGCATCAAACACACACAGAGATGCGTAAGTATTATCATAAATACTTAGTGAGGCGATCCTCCCATCTACGAGTTGTACACACAGGCAAATGAGATGCTCACAACACACATCACACAATTCAGGAAGGACGTAAAAACATAAAACACCAAGTAATCAGTCACAAACGGTCAAGATCGATCGATCCTCTATCAGGATCGATCGATCCTACCCCATGATCGGTCGATCCTACTCCAGGATCGGTCGATCCTACTCCAGGATCGGTCGATCCTCTTCACAAAACCACCCTTTTTCCGACCCAAGTGGATCGGTCGATCCCATTTCAGGATCGGTCGATCCCATTTCAGGATCGGTCGATCCTCTTGCTTAAACTACCCTTTTCGAGACATAACTGGATCGATCGATCCAAACCTGGATCGGTCGATCCTGACTGCTTCTCGAGTCTTCTACACCAAACACACCAACACCCGAAAATCCATTCCATGGATCCACTCTACACCGCGCAAAACCCACCAAAACTCGAATCTCAAGCCATTTAATCCCCAAATCAACCCACAAGACAAGAAATCGCCCAACCTAACAATAAATCTACTCTACACAACACAATCATCTCAAGAACCCAGAAACTCATGGTCACGCACTCACCTTGATTGGTGACGGATTCTAGTACAAAAGTAAAATTATTTTATTCATGTATAAATTAAAATGTAAATAACTATTTTCTTTAAGCAAACATGTTTTCTACTTTTTTTTTCTATTAAAAATTAAGATATTTCATTAATAATAAATATTTAGTTTATTTGTTTAACCAAAATTTAATTTATTTTTAAAATTTAGAAACACGTCCATCGGACGGGTCCTAAACTAGTAACTAATCAAACGAAGCAGTGGTTATATAAAACTATGTAAATAGGTACATGAGGTTCATATTTCCTAGAATATCTTAGGGGTTATTATATATTGATAAATGGATTTTTGAAAATGTATAAAATTTTCGGAGTTCACTATTGTTGGTTTATGGATTCTTCTATTTTTAGTAGAGCCTAAGGTTATTTGTTTAATACTTTTAATTTTTTAAATTTCATTCAAAATTTCTTGTTATTCAATTTTTTTAGTTATAATTGATTTTTGTAATTTTATTTAAGATATATATTTATTAGAATATAGATTCTTTACAATTTTATCCATGAAACACAAATTTTTTTTCAAAAAATCTGTAATCTCTCCAAAAATTTAATAAATCTCTTAATCAACTAACTATATGCAAAAGAAAGTCTCACTAGACCTCCCTTATAGTACATAGATTGGGTTAAATGCTTCAGTTTAGTAGATGTTTTAACGAAAAGCATGAAATTTTGAGAAACTAATTATTCTTTTTTTTTTTTTTTCGGTCAACAAGAAACTAATTATTCAATTTTTAAATTTTCTTCATAAAAAAAAATATTAATACAACTCAACCAATGATAAAATACACTGCACAGTATAAATGGTACTCTAACAAAATTAAATCCTAATTTTAAATATCCATTCAAAAACTAGAACCCCCTCCAAAATAATACTCTCTCTATTTCTAGTTGTTTGATTTCTAAGATTTTCACACATATTAAGAAAATATATTAATAATGCATTATTTTTTATGATTAACAATTTCTTGAAATTTACAATTTATCATCAATAGCTAATAAATCATGCATAGAAAACATAAAAATGTAATCTTTTGAAGAAAAACAAATTCCTAGAAATACAACCATTTAGAAATGGAGGGAGTAGGTTACACAGACAAACAAAAAATAAATCATCCCATAGTTTGTTACTTGGTACAAATTTACTCCAAATACTCATAATATTTTGTATTAAAAGCAGGAATCAACAATTTTTATGGTTAAAACAATATCATTAGAAAATAATACTTATCCTCTCATATTTTATATATTATTATATTTAATTTATATCTTATTAAAGATATCAATGTGCTTGATATATATATATATTTTGATAACCAGGTAGGTGTTCCAAACCTTCGGCCCATAATCTTTTTCCTATGCACAAGACCAGCCGTTGACTATACCAAATAAATGGCACTTATCATCCTTTCCAAGTAGACTCGAACTCGTGACCTCCTTATCAGTGGCATAATCTCGTCAAAGGAAATCACTAGATCAAGAGCTACTTGGTATTGATTTTATATTCAAAGTATGAGTTTACATACTTCCAAATATTTAGAAGTACACCAATGATTTTCCCCTCTCTTTTTTTTTCGACAGATTTTCCCCTATCTATTTTGTTGTACTATAAACACAAATGCAAATGCATTAAAGGAAAAAACACGTTTCTACATACATTGGTCTGTACATAAGTTCTTATGTCATTGAAGTGGATCACACACCCGTTTAATAGGAGCACTAACACACTCATTGGTTTGCAATTATTATACCTTTCTTAATTACTCAATTACTAAAAATACAATAGTATCAACCAATTTAAAATCGTGAATAAAGTACTGAGAAACTGCACTTAAAGGGACTATTAATGTTCATTGGTAGTTTTTTATACTTACTATACCACCCAATAATTAGAGGGCTAATGCATTTATAGCATCAATATGTACATGCACATAATTGAAGATTAGTGTTCCAAAGTAGCGCGTGGACGGCACTAGCCAATAAAATGGTGACATTCTGCAAATTAAGGATTTACAATTTGACCACAAGAAGTGTGATTTGTCGGCAGGTGATTGGGGAAATGACTCTACCAGCCGTTTGGTTCTGTATGTGGGTCTAATCCAACCTTAGTGCATCTATTGTGGCGCATTATTATTATATAAAACCTCTATATCTATTCTATATTTCTATATATATATAGAACGTTCATATATATATATATATATTCCATTAATTAACCTTTAGACGAATATATGCACAAACACAAAGACAAGTAGTAACACAAACCCTGAATCCCATGTCATGTTTTATCTTAAGTTTGAGCTCAAACCCAAGTCATATCTTAAGTTTTATCTTAATAGAATCGATCCTATTAATGTACATATATACTTATATTAGTAACAATTTTAAGGCATAACAGTATTATTCTAAGGATTATGAAAGGACGTGATATTAATATCTTAACGCATTTTTTTAAAAGATAGCAGTCAGAGTTTTAGCTTTTGCCTAAAAGAAAAAAAGGCAGACAGAGTTTAGCCCCAATCTTGATGTAGAGAGGCACAAACTAAAATTGAAAACTCTTAAATCTCCACAATTATATAGGTAAGAAATAATTTATGTATGTAAGCCTTCCAACAATTTAATGGTGGATTGACTTGACTCATAAACTTCCATCTTTATAATATATTATATCCAAAATATCATACACAACTAACGGTAAAATAAAATAAAATGGACATATATAAATGAAACAATCACCTTGAAAGTGAAAGGAGCTATGGCTTCTTCTTCAAATGCGGTTCACGTGCAAACCTCGTCCCTAATCACATCAACAAATACATTATACATGCCAGTACACATCCACAAAACTCTCATATAATAACACTTTTGATTACAAATTTATAATGCGTTTTCTTTTTCTCATAGCCAAAAAGGTTGTGTAGCAATTAGTTAGCTTTCTTAATTATAAAAAGGAAGAAGAAGAAGAAGGAAAAAAAAATGAGTAATGAAGTATATATGTTGTGGTTTTGTCAAGTCTCTATGGGGCCACGTCCTCATCCATAAAAAAAAGCTTGTGCATGACAAGCTGTGTACCAATTTTGCTTTTATTCTTTTGTCTTTCTACTAATTAATTATCTTCCAATAAAATACAAAAGGTCAAACATTTGAAGTCTTCCAAGAGTCAAAAATCAATCATCTGATCAAGTCTTTAGGGTTAAACGTCACGTTGACTTGTTACGGATTTAATGATTTTTGTTGGATTAAACCGGTCCGTACATTTTGCGGATTAGATAACCATGTTTAATTTCTATTGCGCTACAAATAAACTCAATTCATTGGTAAGTGTAAACCTCATAAAAGTGAAATTTTCCATTATAGAGATTTTTATCATAGAATCATCAGTATATAAAATCATGACAAATGATTTTATATCTTGTGTATATGCAGGTGGTTAGATCCGTCCCCATGGTACATTATTGTTATATATATACATTGATAATGATACATTCTAAATATGACCATAATTGAAAAAAGGCCGAATATAATTAGAGGAAGATATAAAATTACAACAATTTTTTTTCACTATTTACGTATATAATTAATACCAAAAGGATATAAATATACTTAAACTTTTAAATATTATAATTTTAATAAGTGATATAATCCACAATATTATCATGATAATATTTTAAGGACAATTTGAAAAAGTATACATTATTGGAAGAGAATATAGAGCAGTGAACACTTACAAAATATAGAAGAAAATGAACAACTTGATAAACAACCTTTTTTCTTGTAGTGAACTTAGACCGAACCGAACTAAATTCCTTCTTCAAAAGGTAACTAAAAATAAATTATTATTACTTAACTTAAATTAAAACAGAAAGGAAAAAAAACAAAAGAAGAAGACTAACGTGCGCCACAGTGACCGTTATCTAAACGACGCCAAAATATTCGGAGTGTCGTCGTTTCATAATAAAACGCAAACAAAAACCCAATCCCACTTTCTTCTGTCCAAAAAAAGAACACTTCACACACACCACTTTCTCTATCTCTCTCTCTTTCTTTTGCCGGCGATCATGGAGAAAGGCTTCTCTCCCGTCGGTCTTCGAGTTCTTGTAGTGGACGACGACCCAACTTGGCTCAAGATTCTTGAGAAAATGCTCAAGAAATGCTCTTACGAAGGTCTCTTGATCTTCTTTATAATCTATATATTATGTTTTTGGATTCATTCTCCTTAATTTTCATCTACTCTGTTTCAGTGACTACATGTGGATTAGCTAGAGAGGCTCTCAAGTTACTGAGAGAGCGTAAAGACGGATATGATATTGTGATCAGTGACGTGAACATGCCTGACATGGATGGTTTCAAGCTTCTTGAACACGTTGGCCTTGAATTGGACCTTCCTGTTATAAGTGAGAGAGACTTGTCAAGACTAAAAGAAGAAAGATCTTTGACTTCTTGATTAATAAAATGAAAAAAAAAAAAAAAAAAGGTTATTAATTTGTGTTGTTGCTTCGTTTACAGTGATGTCGGTGGATGGAGAAACAAGCAGAGTAATGAAAGGAGTTCAACATGGAGCTTGTGATTACCTGTTGAAGCCTATACGAATGAAAGAGTTGAAGATCATATGGCAACATGTTCTGAGGAAGAAGCTTCAAGAAGTTAGAGATATCGAAGGCTGTGGCTATGAAGGAGGAGCTGATTGGATCACTCGATATGATGAAGCACATTTATTTGGATCAGGTGAAGATGTTTCTTTTGGGAAAAAAAGAAAAGACTTTGACTTTGAGAAGAAGCTTCTTCAAGATGAGAGCGACCCGTCATCTTCTTCTTCTTCCAAGAAAGCTAGAGTTGTTTGGTCTTTTGAACTTCATCAGAAGTTTGTTAACGCTGTTAACCAAATCGGATGCGATCACAGTAAGTACGTTGGCGATTTCGGTTTCTTCCTCTTCCCTGTCTTTATCATGTCTTCATAGACCCATGATTTTTCCTGGTTTCTTGTGTTTGGCAGAAGCTGGTCCCAAGAAGATATTGGACCTTATGAATGTTCCATGGCTCACTAGGGAAAATGTTGCAAGCCACCTTCAAGTAAAAACTTTACCTTGTACTTATTCAAAACAAGTGTTAGATTAAGCTTTTCGTCACTGTTTTTCGGTTTTTGTAGAAATACAGACTTTACCTGAGCAGATTGGAGAAAGAAAAGGAGCTCAAGTGTTATTCTGGTGGTGGAAAGAGTATGGATTCACCTCTAAAAGATGCTGAATTTAGTTCAGGTCACCAAAGCCCTGGGAAGAGCAGCTATGCATTCTCTGGAGGCAATAACTCACTGCTCCAGAAAGCAACAGAGGTTGATCCAACGCCACTTGCTTCAGCTCCTGTGTCTGACTACAACACAGATGTTGTGCTGCCTCCGAAAACAAAGAAGACGCGTATAGGATTTGATCCTCCAATTTCCTCCACTGCGTTCGACTCTCTGCTTCCCTGGAATGATGTTACAGAGGCACTTGAAGCAAAGCCGGTTCTGTATGAGAATAGCTTTCTCCAGCAACAACCAGTGCCAAGTCAAAGTTCCTATGCTACAAATTCTGCACCACCTCTCATGGAAGAGGAAATGAAGCCTCCTTACGAGACCCCCGTAATAGGCACTTGTGTGAATGCAAATGAGTTTCTCATTCCGCAAGACAAGAGCCCTACTGTAACCCTTCAAGATTTGGATCCTTCTGCCATCTCCAGCATGAAGCTTCAGGAGTTCAACTCAAGTGTAACCAATAACACAGAGTCAATCCTGAGAAGCTTGAACTGGGAACTTCCAGAATCACATCATTCTGCATCTTTAGACACTGAGTTAGACTTCAGTTGGCTTCATGGCGAGCGTTTTCTTGCAAACAGCGGACTTCAGTTTCAAGATTACAGTAGTCCATCATTACTCCTATCTGAGCTCCCACCTCACCTTTGGTTTGGAAATGAGAGGCTGCCTGATCCTGATGAGTATTCGTTCATGGTAGACCACGGTTTATTCATATCTTAACCTTGTTCCATTAACTTCTTTTCGTATATTGGTGGGTGTAATGCAGAAAGATTTTGTGGGTATACCTGAAAATAATCTTGCTTTCCCAAGAACCTTCCATTGTCGAATGCATTGTACAATAATCCATAAGTGTCATAGGCTAATTACTCCAAACAGTTGGATGAAAATGTTTACACCACATGTTTCATACCGTCGCTTAAGATCTTTACACTGTCCACATAGGTTTACACAGGTTTCCTTTTAACCTGTCTCATCTTGAAAATAAGATCTCTACACATTATATCTATTGGCAAACTTAGAATTTTCTCCTCATTCCACACCTTCACGTCCTCTTTGGACATCCCAGGCATGGCATAAACTAATCTTGTACTCCTAAGATGTGGCGCGTTCTCTTCTCTATCATCTCCTCCACACTTCTATCTATTGGGAATCTGTCCCATAATCTTAGGATTAAAGAATGTGTTAGAGCAGATATACAAATGAATGTTAGGAAAACGTTTTACATAGAAGATATCTTACAGTTGCCAGAAAATCCAAGATGGGAAACTACAGAAGAGTTTTGAACTAGTATCTGTTACCAAGTGAACCCTATGTAAGCTATCTATTGGTTACCTGACTGAGCTCTAATTCATTCATAACAAACAAATATGAAGCTATACCAATATTGCAATGTTCAGAAAGCCAGATGTTGTCAATACTGTGCAGAACTAGAATTTTTAGTTTTACCTACTGGAGCGATCAAGGAGGTTCTACTTCATCTCTGCAAAAGGTCTCTGTTTTCTTTAATTGCGACCTTCACGAAGCTTTTGAATAACTCTAGTTAAGGATTTCTTGGAATAAATACAGTGAGAATAGTTTTCCAATTTTCGACTACTATCATCTGATCAAATATCTAAGGAATTTTGAACTTGCAAGGTGTAACCAACACAGCTCTTTCATTCAACAAATCTACAATTCAACAAATAAGTTATATGTTACAGGAGATTTCAGACAAGCTGTTTCTGTGAGAGGTGTATAAAGAAAATGTGCACAAAATAGCGGTTGTCTCATCATATCTAGTGACCTTCTGCAGCCTGTCCAAGAGTTGAGACATCAAAATCAACCAACCAATTTGTTCAGCCTCTGGCCCTGTAAAACAATTTTATATCATTTTTGGTTAAAAGACACCAAATGCTACTGAAAAATGAAAAGAAGAAACATTCAGCACCCGTTTATACTTACTTGGCTTTTTCATCCGGACTTTCTTCAGTTTCTTCGTCTGCCCCAGGATTCAGCGATGAAATCTTCCCGAATGACTCTTTTGCATCCCCAAAAAAGTCTTTAACTTTGTCGAACACCGTTTTAAGCTGGTCCTGGGTTGGAAGCTGTGATTGTTCATGACAAAACTCAAATATTTCAGAGAAAACATATATAACAGCACCATGGTGGTATCAAAGTAGCTAACTATAGCTCACCTCGATAACGTCTGAGGTACTAAGAGCAGCTCTCATGTTTCCGTTTTCCTGAAATGTAGAATGCAGCCATAATAAGTAAAAACAAACAAAAAAAACCACAGAACTTTTCGTATAGTCTAACAGAATCTATCCTCCAAAGACTTGATAGTTTAAAAAGAAGCAAAGCATCCAATAAGTGAAGACAAATGTTTCAAGTGAAGACATTACAACAAGTTTGTAGCCATATCGAAACTCTGTGGCATTACGCAAGACACGATGCTGCTTAATTGCTGTCTTTTGTATCTCTTTCTCATCCTGTTAAAAGATGACAACATTCAAAAATCACATCTAAAAACACACATATCTGAAAGAGTAATCAAACAACCACAGCCACAATTGTTCGTTCTCGAATTTACCCTGTAAATAACAGCAGCAATGTTTCTGGCAATGGTGTCTTTGTAAATATACTTCCCCAAAAGGTTATCTTTTGCAGCAACCATGATCTTAGCAGTGGTACCACCAGCTATTATGCTCAAAGGGTACCAAAGATACACCTGTTCATTTTCACAACAAGAGCTCAAATAAAGCCAACAGTTGTCAAAAATGGAAGCAGAACAATTGTAATTTGATAGATTTTATGTAGTTAGGGTCCAATTTGAAATAAAGTATATAACTTTGCAAACAGAACCAATCCTAAGAGAAGGTTATTGAAGAAAAGAGTGAAAAAGACGAACATTGGCCATACGAATGAAGATAACGAATCTTGGGTTTCCATCATCTTCAATCTTAGGCATAGGAGGAGGTGTACGTTGATACTGACGCGCCGCCATACCTTTCTTCCCTTTTGCCTCCACCACCATAATCATCCGTCGTTGCTGCTGCTGCGTCTCTCGACATGCCGTTCTTGAGCTGAAAAGCGAGTGTCTTGCTAAACCAACCTCTTCGAATCTTCCTGTGTTCTTCAATGGAAGCCGAGTTAACGCGTTAAGAGACATACTCACCTCCATTTTTAAGGACCAGTCGACCAGATTCACCACCACTACTGTTCTGTGCAAACACAGAGTTTTTTTTTTTTGGGGATGATGATGATTCCGTGGATTCGTACCTTATCTACTTGGAACTGCCACGTGTCCTACCCGGTTTAACCGAACCAGAACCGTATGTTAATGATGCTGATGTATGCGAGAGAGATAAAAAATTATTGATTACAATTTCCAACTAAAATCGTTATATCCTCTCTCAACTCATTTAGTAAACGAACAAAACTTGTTCAGCTTCACAAAACAGGTTTTTAAAAATATTCATTAAGGGATTCTAATGTTAGGTGCTAATGATATCACAAACTGTATTGTGTTCGGGTATCGATGAAAGCTTGTGTTGATGGTTCTCTTCCAAGGAAACTGGTGAGAAGTTCCATTGCTTCTTTGCCTCCTCCTGGAGCCAACACCTTAAGAACAAAGCTGGTGTTAGTAAAACTCACAGGCTACTAAATTTTAAAGAATTAAACAAATGAAATACGATTTCTCACTTTGTCTCTGAACTGTAACCCTGTATACAGATTCGGATGCCCATCCCCAAATTTTGAAGCAAATATATCAGCAGCATACACCTGTGGTTATAACCGGATTCTCAGATAAGAGCAAATCAGCAAGGATCCACCACAGTGCAAAAACCAATCATACCTCACTCCATAGACGGCTGTAACATGTTGCTTCAGAGCCAATTACAGCGCGTGGGAAACATGAAGCAGGGTTAGTTCCTTCCACCACTGGTAGCCCTATCATTACCTATATATAGAGAGACAGAGACACCAAATATATAAGACAATTTGGTTGCCGTAAATAAACCAAATTGCTTTGGGAGTTTCTGCTTTTACCTTTGGATGAAGATTCCTGATTAGCTGGAGAAAGTCAGCATCATCGTCCGAATATATTATTTGATCAAACAGACCTAATCATCGATGTTTCAAACACCATTAGTCAATGCCACATTTTACCTTTACACACCTCTAGTGCATAATAAGAGAACCACAATCTACTGGTTTATCTAACAAACCATTTGTCCTAACAATTGTAAGTAACTGGTATTTAAGCGAATAAACTACAAAATATCAAATCGGAGAGGTATATAATCATCAAGACAACTTTTGACAGTAGCTTATTAAAAGTCAATTTAGATGATATTTCAGAAAAGACATGTGCAGAGATGTCTCACAGTATAATATCTCCTGAAGCGACTTGAGTGCAGAGAAAGAATATCGCCAACGTTTTAGTGTTTTGCAGACTTCATCCACTAGTGGCTTGGTGATATCCTGCAGGTCCAGTAAATTACATAAAGCAGTCACGGTCTATAAGGGCAACAGGAATATATCCCATGAACAAAACTATTATGACTAAGTCGACCAAAGCACTCACCTCACGATAACCTGATATTAACTTCAAGGTGAAAGTCTCATAGCACCTAGAGATACCAGAATCATATTCCATCAGTAAGGATTTTGGTGTTAATACAGAAAGGATAACAAAAATTACCAGTTTTCCAATAATTGAGAAGGGATCTCCCGAAAATCAGGGTCAACACGTAGGCCCGAGAATCTAGCAAATGAAGCACGATTGCAGATATGTTGGACCTATTTACCAATGGTTAGCAAGGAACATCAGCTCATATTTCATAACATCCTTTGATGTATACAGACGATTTACAACAAAATTTATTCTACTGTTCCAAGTAACCAATCTCATTCACGTACCACATGGCCAAACTCATGAAAAAGATTAACCACCTCAGAGAATCCTAATGGCGCAGCTTCACCACCACCATCCTTTGCAAACTGTGCAATAAGTAACGCCACGGGAATCTGGAGACAGAAATAGAAAGAAAATAAATGCCAGAGTAGGAAAACTAACACATTAAAATACATCCAAGAGATCCCAAAATTGATAAATATTTTTAAGCTGCATGACAATTCCACATAAAGGTTCGACATGAATTAGGATTGTCACCTGACATGCACCATTGGAGAACAGTGCATTGTTCTGAAGAGCCACCACACAGCTGTGACTAAATTTCCCTTCCCTGTCCAACAAAGTTATCCTCACAACTTAAAATGAAATGGAGGCTCTGAAACTGAAGAGAGTGATGAGCTAATATTGCTAACGGACCTAGTAAACATGTCAAGATAGAAATAACCCAAAAGCTTTCCAGACCCAGAGTCAAATACAGCAAAGGCTTTAACATCATAATACCAGACATCAATTTCTGTAACCTCCTCAATTTTTATTCCTGCATGGGAGAAATCATAGGATTGGTCAGCAAGCTATGACGAGAATGAAATAAATAAATATTAAATATCCTCGAGCCACATAAACAACACAAAAATTTATGAAAACCCAAAAAAATAAAGAGTACAGAATTAAACTCACCAAAAAGGTCCTGACATATTTTAAAGATCCCGGACAGGACCAAATTGACAGGAAAATATTGTCGGATGTCTCCAAAATCAAGATCAAACTGCAACTCCTCTACCATCTTTATATAATATAAAAGATCTTCTACGCCAAACGGAATCTCCCCTTCTTCTTTCCTCTGATATTAGAACCCGGAAAGTTAGGTATTGCAAAAGGAATCACTTATTATCTGAAATACCAAAAATATATTTTACCTTCAAGTCTTTCAAAATGGAGAACTCTCTAATAGCCAAATCAGTTAAACTGGAAGAGATGTCCTCCAGGAACCTGATCACCTGGACAAAAGAAGGGCTTAATCACAAACGAGATAACCAAGAACAATAAACTAATCACTTTAAGGATCTTTCACAAACCTTAATTGATTTCTTTGACATCCTACGATCAAGAGCATAATCTGCGAAGTGTGCATAACCAAGTAGGCGAGCTAATCTATGTCGCGACTGAACCTACAGAGACGAGAAAAGTAAGAAGTCAACTGATTGAAATGTGCTGCACGCTTCTTCAAACGTTTCTAGAATAGATACGCAAGTACCAATCTTTGTAACACTGGAATATTGGCATCGCCACATCTCTTTCCATATGCCATAGCCACAGTCTTCCTTGTCTTGGCTATCTGCAAATTTTATAACAAGAGCCAAAACTTTGTTCAAAGACCGATTCTAATGGATTGGCCTGGACATATAGAGAGATGTTGAAATTGTTCATGGTTATAAACAAAGCTAGCATCAAGAACTGGCAAGTAACTGTATCTGGCACCTTTCCAGTGCATTGGCAATCAAAAA
Organism: Barbarea vulgaris; assembly: GCA_963667165.1. Taxonomy (NCBI): domain Eukaryota; kingdom Viridiplantae; phylum Streptophyta; class Magnoliopsida; order Brassicales; family Brassicaceae; genus Barbarea; species Barbarea vulgaris. The sequence goes on from OY763887.1 coordinate 6,506,181, forward strand.
GGTACATGGGAATTATTACCTTGCACAACTCTAGAATAGCTGCCACGTGACGACTTTCCAAGGTGAGCTTAAATTCTTTATTTTGAGTTTTTTCCAAACTCTGCAGGATAAAATGCAGAAATGAGAAATAGTTCAGAAAAAAAATCATATCCGAGACAGACAATGTCACAAATTTGCATGTGACAGAGTAAGCTAGATAAAATTCAGAATAAACACCTGAAGAAATTCTTGAGGCAAACCAGCAAGCTCAGCCTCGGTGAAAAAGAGACAAGAACTATCTTCATTTAAATTCTTAACGTATCGCGAGCTTAGCTCATCAATTTCATTCATCAGTCTCTCTACTTCCTCTCTTTTTATTGAAGTAAGGTTCAGACCATTGTCCTCAAAGTCTCTAACCTGTCACTGATAAAACAGAAATCAATACTTTCTTTCAATTCACACAGCTTAGTAAAGGTAACAAAATTCTGCAAGCAACTCTTGCAAATGTGCTCTGATTCAATTTTTCCTTACCAGACACTGTAGATAGCATTTAGCTTCAGGGGAAATTGATTCTCCCTTTGCAGCATAAATTTTGATTACACGGTAAACATCTTCACGTTTTCTGATAATAAGCTTGCACAAATGATACAATCATCATCAATTTCACATAAAATTGAATAAAACGAATCAGAAAATTCAAAAACAGCAATTTCATCCAAATCACCTGCAAGAGAGAATATGAGCGTCAATTTTTAGCTCAGCTTCAGCACTGGCTTTACGAACATCATCATGAGGCGATAACATCTTAGGAAACACACAACATTGTATAAGCGAGAGTTGTCTTGCTTCCAATTCAGCCAATGGCAATACAACATTCTCATAAGAGATCTACAAAAGCATTAACAACGATAGATTCAAAGTCAGAAAAATATTTCCATATCCATGTGATTATACTCTCAACTTAATCCAGAAATTTCAAATACCTTATTTAGAGGAATCAATGCAACGGAATCATGAACTTGAGTAGACTTGTAGATAATTTCGTCAGCTAACTCGAGAATCTCCTTCGCAGATAGGTTAACACAAACAGTATCACATCCAGGAAGACCTAAATTTTCAAAAATCAATACGACATTGTGAAAATTTGAATTCGTAAAAAATGTGAATCAAGCGAAGAGAAACTTAAAGGAAGACGAGAGTGAGAGTGAGAGAGTGAGAGTGTGCCTTTCTTCTTGGATTTTTGCTTGCGAGACTTGAAAGCGAAGATGGCGAAACTGACGGCGAGTCCAAGCAGACCAGCCGTTCCGGTGAAGGTAACAAGGTTGAGCTTCTTCTTCCGATTGGATCCTTCCATTTTCTTGTCGTTTCTATCGTTTTCCGTCATTTTCCGCTCCTATTTTCTCTCGATAGAGGAAAAAAAAAACGACTGGGAGGGAAAAGCCTCTCTCGCTCGCTGATGGACCCAAGGAAGAAAGTGAAACTCACGGAAAAATCTATTTTCCTTCGATTTCAATTTTTATTTAATTCCAAGATATCTAGAAGTAGTATTTAAATTTTATCTTTGGCATTCAACTTTTATTATTTAATGTTTTTAATATGTTTTAGATAGTAAGCAAATTTTGGCATAAATTTTTAGTGAGTAGGGAAAAAATATAAATAATTTTTTGAAGGAGGTTGGCATCTTTTATAAAATTTGGAAGTTATCAGCATGTTTAGAAAAGTTATAAACAAAATATTTTCATAAACTGAAGATCAGAAGCCACTACCATCACGTCAAGCTAAACATTTTCGGTTTAGTTTGTTCCTGCTTTCGTTTCTGTCAGTTTTGTCTATTAGTTTGACTTCAGTGCTACTTGTTGTTTGATTCGACTTTGTTGTTTTCCGGTTTTATTGGTGCTATCCGGCGCTCACAGGTTCTTTGGAAAATTTTCTGGGAGTCTCTATAGTTCCTTTTTACAGTTTTAGTGCTTAGATCCTTTTTTCTCATTTAATTCTGTTTATTAGAATTAAATCTCTTCTCGTCTCCCTATCAATTGGGTTTTGTCTCTTTTGTTTAGGCTTTGTGTTTTTGAGTATATCAATATTTTTGTTGGTTTTAGTTTCGTTGGATGTTGTATAACTTTGGGTTTTATCACATCTAATAATACCCTAGATGACAAAAAAAAAAAAAAAAAAAAAAAAAAACATTTTCATAAACAGTTTCATTGATTGGCATAATTAGAATGAAGTGAAGAGGTATGCTCGAAAAGTGTTAGGGAAGTTTCTATTCACAATGAAGAATTTATTGTAGGTTCTAAAACATGAATTTTCGCTAAGACTAACCACAAAAAAAAAAAAAAAAAAAAAAAACAAGCACAAAAATAATAAGCGATTAGATCAACCTTTTCAACTAACACAAAATAAGATCAAACAAATAACAGCCAATATATATGGTTATTTATTATTTTGGAAAAATTGTTGAATGACAAAATATGAAAAAAAAAAAATCAAAGAACTTGCACACATGCAACAACAACAAAAAATATATAGCCAGAGCCATCAACCAACCTGAATTGCTAAAAAAACAAAGTACCATATATTATAGGCCCATAAAAAGCCCATAAGTTATCTTAAACAGTTTCTACAACAATCCAATCCATTTGAAGACAATGCAAACCCTTCTATAGTTCTGATCCCGATTTCTTCTTCTCCGGTGCTTGTTTCCGTTCCCCCAGAAAATTCAAGCCATGCCTCCCAAATCGAAAGAAAAACCCAGAGCCTCGACTTCGCAACCTCCTCCGGCAATGGAAGATCTCTTCACTTCTCTTAATAGGCACATCGAGCGATCTGAATTTGAACAAGCCGTCAAGATCGCTGATCAAGGTTCACAATTCAGCCTCCCTTCCTCCTCCTATAATTCATATTGATTTCTTATTGAATCCGTGATTTTGTTTCAGTTTTGGCGATCGTTCCTACCGATGAGGATGCGATCCGATGCAAATTAGTAGCGTTAATCAAAGACGATAAGATCGATGATGCTCTCTCCGTCATTCAATCTTCTGCACAGAAGCTTCAAATCGATCTAGGGTTTCATAAGGTGAGACTAATTTTGCATCAATCGAACTACATTTTGATCTGTAAAAACGCTTATGCTTATGCGATTGGCTGGAATTGAATGTTTTTTTTTTTTTGTGAATAGGCGTATTGCTTATACCGTCAAAACAAGTTAGACGAGGCTATTGCGTGTTTAAAAGGTCGAGAGAGAGATTCTGAGACTTTGCTCTTGGAAGCTCAGATTCTTTACCGTCTGGGAAAAGCAGATGCTTGTGTAGATGTGTATCAAAGACTGAGCAGGTCTGAGATTGAGTCGTTAGAAGTCAATCTCGTCGCAGGGTTGATTTCAGCTGGAAAATCTTCTCAAGTTAAAAGAGCATTGGATGCTTTGAGGATCAAACCAACTAGTTCTTTTGAGTTGGCTTATAACACTGCTTGCTCTTTGATTGAAGACAATAACTATGCTGATGCTGAACAACTTTTGCTCACTGCCAGGAGGTATATAATCTCGCTTTTTTCTGAGAAATTGCTCATTATTTATGTCTCCTAGGCCATTGTTCCTACTAGTGGTTCCTTTTTGACACTCCTCTAGCTTTAATGCAATTGTGTGTCTGTTTAGGTTTGGCTGTACTAAATAAGATCAGTAATTTGGTAAAATAGTTGTTAACACTGGACCTTGCTGTGTGGTCTTAATTCACCACTGTCAACTAGTTAATCATTTTACCATGAACATCCTGCTTTTGATAATCACATCCATGTAATATGTAGGGATGTATACATGATTTTCTTTTTTTTTTTTCTGTATCTTTATCGACACTTCAAATATGTTGATCATTGGCTACTGATTTTCCAATTCTTGTACAATGTACTCATGTTTGATAAATGTAATGTTGCTTTGAGACAGAATTGGTCAGGAAAACCTCACTGACGAGAATTTTGCTGATGAGGATATTGAGATTGAGTTGGCCCCAATCTCTGTCCAATTAGCATATGTCCAACAGGTATTTTTTTAATGCTACTCGTCTTTTCTTTAACCTCCTGTTCTTCCAGTCGCTAGTAATGTAGTTTTCTTTATTCATTCAGGTCCTTGGACAGATTCAAGAATCCACCAATTCTTATGTAGAAATCATTAAACGAAATCTTGCTGATGAACCGTCGATTGCTGTTGCTGTGAACAACCTTATTGCCTTGAAAGGTTCCAAAGATATTTCTGATGGCTTAAGGAAGTTTGATAGGCTGAAAGAAAAAGACTCCCAAAATTTTCAGCTTTCTCAAGCACTTGATGCAAAGCTTGCACAGAAACATAAGGAGGTTATATATGCCAATCGCGTCCTTCTGCTCCTCCATGCAAATAAAATGGATCAGGTCCGTCTAACTTAAAATCTAGTTTATACCTCTCTTCTTTTCTTCTTTGCACTCTGCTTAACCAGTATAGAGAATCTTTTACCCCAGGCACGAGAACTTTGTGCTGCACTGCCGGCCTTGTTTCCTGAGAGTGTTATTCCTACGTTGCTTCAAGCTGCTGTTTTGGTGAGAGAGAACAAGGCTGCCAAAGCTGAAGAACTTCTGGGACAGTTTGCCGAAAACGTCCCGCAAAAGTCTAAGTTGGTTCTCTTGGCCAGGGCACAAATTGCTGCTTCTGCCAGTCATCCTCATGTGGCAGCAGAGTCTCTGTCCAAAATACCTGATATCCAGCATTTGCCTGCAACTGTTGCCACCATTGTCGCCCTCAAAGAACGTGCTGGGGATATTGATGGTGCCGCTGCTGTTCTTGACTCAGCAATTAAGTGGTGGTCAAATTCGATGACAGAGGACAATAAGCTTGGCATATTGATGCCGCAGGCTGCTTCCTTCAAGCTCAGGCATGGTAAAGAAGAGGAGGCTTCACGGCTATACGAGGAGATTGTGAGAAACCATAGAAGCACCGATGCTCTGGTTGGTCTTGTAACTACACTTGCTCGTGTCAATGTCGAGAAAGCAGAAACTTACGCGAAACAGCTAAATCCGCTACCCGGGTTGAACACTGTTGATGTGGATAACCTAGAAAAGACCTCTGGTGCAAAACCCATTGAAGACGCTGCTGCTTCAGCGATGCAGGAAGAAGTGAAGAGCAAAGAGAAGGCAAAGAGGAAGAGGAAGAGAAAGCCAAAGTATCCCAAAGGATTCGATCCAGCAAACCCGGGTCCACCTCCAGATCCTGAAAGATGGCTTCCCAAAAGAGAGAGGTCAAGTTACAGACCCAAAAGGAAGGACAAGCGGGCAGCTCAAGTGCGTGGCTCGCAGGGTGCAGTGACCAGAGGAGATAAACAAGAAGCAGCTCCTTCAACTTCAAAGTCAAACCAAACGACCAGTTCTAAAGCAGCCGCGCCTTCTTCCTCTAAGGCCTCAAAAAAGAAGTCTAGGAGATGAAGGAAACAACCGCTTACTTAAAATCACAAAACTAGAGCTGGATTTCCATCTTTCTTTTTTCTTTTTCTGGATTAAGTTTTAGTTTGTCTTGACCCATTGAAGATTTTGTTTAATTTCTCATTTGAATTCTTAAATCAATCATTGAATCAGTTAATAGTGAAAGTAAAGAAAGATAAAGAGGAGAAATAATTGATTATTCACAAAAGAATACGCAAGAATAAGAGGCATGCATTTATGCAATATAACATCTCTTCACTAATCATTTTTCAGATTTCTTGCGGAGTTCCTTGATCCATTTGAGCCCAAGTATACTCTTACCAACACTGCTTTTCTTCTTGTTCTTCTTTTTGTTGTCATCCTCCGTGGCCGAACTCGGAAGAGGATCAGGGTTTTGATAATCCCATTGATCAGCCCATGATAGCCCCGAATCCATCTTCTCCTCTTGCAGATGTTCCAGAATCAAGAAGGCACTAGCTTAGAGAAACATCTCTTTTATTATTTATTTGTAGCTTTGTTATTCTTGTTCATTATCGTCCATGGTTTTACTCTATAAGTTGACAGTTTTTCTTATTTTTGGTAACCAACTCCTCTCTGGTTTTTTGGGTCATCTGCTTAGTTGGCTCAAAGAATCTTTTGTCCTTTTTTTCTTTTCTTGTTTAAAATTTAGACCATCTTTGGTCTAACTGTCTTCACCTATTTTTAGTTTTTTTACAATGAAAACATTTCACATACAAGAACCCTCCTCTGATATCCAGATAGTCTAGAATGTATACTTTGATTTAACAGAATAAACAGTGTTGCATGATTTAACAAGTTTCATAAATATACAACATGGTCTAATAAGATGAATGATCAGCTCACGAATCAAAAGATATTAAGAGATTCATTCTCAAATTAATCTAAAAGAACTCGACATGATCAGCGATTTCTCTGCATATTAGTTTTGATTCTGCAGCCAAATTTAAGCTTCTGGCGATGGCAAGCCCGGTTCGCTTATGCGTAGATGTTGGCTCATACTTTTTCACCTCCTCCTCGTCCTTCCCTAACAACAAAGCTTCCCTTGCAGGCATCACATTCTCCCACCAGAACTCCCGTAATACATCATGTAAGATTCTCCAGTAGCTTCGGTCTCTCATCACACGGAAAACCGTGCTTCCATTTCGTGTCCAGCAGTACAAATTGACCCATTCCCGGTCCATTATCTCCATTTGGCCCTGCAGCTGAGGCATGTAATAGTAGGGCACTTTTTTCCACGGTAATACGGTTTCTGTTTTCCCTTTGTTATACGGGCATTTCACTTCTAGAATACCAAAGCTATCGAGAATTCCATCGGGAGAAGCACCAAGCCAGTGAAACTGCTGATTGGAGTGCATAGCAAATCCCATTGAGCCAACCTCACAACCCATTATTCGTTTGTACCTCTCTATCGCAGCTGATTCCATCTGTACACCCCAGTTCATCGCAAACCGTGCAGAATCCTCCAAGACTCGTGAGTCTGAATCATATACCTTGTCATGCCAGAGCTCAGCACGCCGATTTCCTTTCCAGAAGCCGAGCGCTGTACTAAATGTACTTGTGGTTAACTTGTCTTTTCGTAACGCAAACCATTCCTCTGACTTTTGAGGGATATCAGATGGGAAGAGATTGCTTGACACAAGCACTGATGAACAAGAATGAACAAAAGGTGAAGTTGTTTGAGAGATGAGTGGTGAAGCAGTAGAAGAAAACTTCTTTCTCGAAGAAACTGAAGTGAATGACTTAGGATGAAAAGTGTGGAATCCAGAAATTGAGCAAGTCCTCATAGCTGATAGAATCATACTGTTGAAAGCAACTTCATTCGGCTTCAAGGCTCTATAGAAACCACACACTGTCACAAAGGTTAAAGGAACCATCTTGCAAACAAACATATACCCAAGTTTAATAAAAAGCCATTCCACTACTTCCAATCTATTATAGATGAAACCCAAACCAAAATTAGATGAAAAAAAAAAAAAAAACAATCTTTGAACTTCAAAAGCATCATACAGATTCAGAAACCAAAGACGGTCACAAAATAACCAAGTAAATCAACTAAAGAGTTCATTCACCAAAGCGAAAATTAAAAATCTTTAAGCACGCAAGGTGTTCGATGATATTACCAGAATCACAGTTGAGGTAAAGTACTCCGCCATTTTGAGCCGATGAAGATATGGATTGAGTAGACGATACTTGAACTATTCTCATCACCATCAACACAACAAATCACATTCCAAAAGACAAGAATAAAGAATGGTTTCTTACAAGAAAACCATATTGTTCGTTTCTAGACCGGTCGGGTTTTTAAAGCGATAAGAAAGATGAAGAAACTATTCGCTACTGATGGAGCGATGTTTTGTTTCAAAGAAAGCCCATTATATCTTATTTATGAGGCCCAGCCCAATCATAATAATCTATGTCCACTAGTGTGCATTGTTGTGCCTTGGTTCTCTAATTTCTTTCTCGTACATATTTTAGTTTTACATAAACCACAAAACTTATAAGAAAATTAGTAGAAAAATAACTAATTGATAAAAGAGTTTTAAAAAATTGAGTTGGTAATATTAAACGTAAAGATCGCAAAAATTTAACAAAATCTTCTAAGAGAAAAAAAAAGTTAGTTACAAGCGTAACAAATCTGGTGTAAAGGTTATCTAAACAAGATATCTACTTATCGAAATCTTCTTAGTAAAATAAAATATTTGCTAGTAGTAAAAGTATATACCAAATCTGGTGTAACGTGTGTGTTTACAAGCATCATACGTCGTCATTGGGTAAAATGGGTTCATCATGTTCAACAGTACTTTCTAGTAGAATATTGTGCAGAACTGGAGAGAACATCCTCCTTCTTATTCCCTCAAGATTCACAACTTGAGAACTCGACTGTGGTCTCTGATCATAAATACAGTTCTCGTTTTTTCTCCTATAACTGGTACGGATTTGCAAATGGTTATCAGTTTTTATGATTTTAGCTGAAGATGAAACACTAGCACGAGATGAGATGGTTTTCGAGCAAGGATATGTGCGAGTTCTAGACCCGTTTGGATCCAATCACTTTGCACTACAATGTAGTTTCTAAAATCAATATACTGAGATATTCATTAATTTGGGGTTCGTCTTAATTATAAGCAGGTTTCGCATTTTACTTTCTTGCAGTGAAATGCTGGCACCGCTGATTCAGAACATTGTTGGGGTTGGGAATACTTTTTCCCTTTAGCTGAACTTCAGAGGGCTTACTTATACAAAGAAGACTCATTGAACGTTGAGGTCATATTTGACGTTGTTTCCACGATCAAATATTCTCCCATAATCTATGCTCTAATTTTTTTTTTTTTTTTTTAACTTTTAGAAAATCAATTATCTACCATTCTTCTACTATTACTTTAATCGAATTTTTTTTTTTGTTTTTTCATACTATATACTAATATTACTCCTATGTGTATTCCAAAACATTTAATGTTCATACATAGGTAGAAAATATCACATCTCTTCTCTAATAATTTCTCTAGCTAAGCCACTCAAGTACCACATGGTTATAAATGGGTTTAGATGAAAAGAAAAAAATCAAAGAGATATAAGGATTAATTAGACTGTCATTCACTTTTTTTATTTATTAATCAACCCAAAGAAATATAGTCATAGTGCAAGGCACTCGATATACGTACAATGCAGAATAAGATTCAAACTATTGATGGATACACTTTCTACTATATTAGTCTTTGCTAATTTACCAACAGCTATATTTGTCTTCCTCGACGTCCATACGAATTTAACTTCTTCAAAGTAAGGGATCTAACTTTGGACATCCTTCACCCAATTGAACATGGAGATCACTGACATGATTCTTCGATAATATTTGATAAAGAATTTTTTTTATCTCCTTCGAATATCACTTTTTGATACCCTCTACTCCATACATTATACATAGCATGTATCGATTATCGATTATACATCTTAAAATGCGGATCGTGAAATAAGAACAAGTTTAAAATTTGAAAATCTTGAATCGTGATATGTTTTTTTTTAACAACTTCTATTTTCATTGATAATGAATGTAATCATCATGGAGGAATTCAACAATGCCAGGAGGAACATAATAATGAAATACTAACTTTGAATTATTAGAGACAAATTCTTTGGCCAAACGATATGCTGTTTTTATTGCTTTCTCAGGAGATCCAAATGACTTCTGCTGATTCAATTTTTTGTTGCCAAACTTTAATATCTCTTATATATTCAGTTGTGAAATTTGAAATCATGAGTAGTTCCATCAACAAGTGATATGACCGTCTTATTATCTCCTTCAAATATTACTCGCTTTTATTCTCTAATCCAGACATGTGCATACACATTAATAAACCTTGTAATTCAGCCTCCAAAGCATATGAGCAGATATTACCTTCACTTTGCCATGTTTTACGATAAATATGGGTGAGAATCCGTTCTCATTTGAGAGATTTTCATAACCTCTCAATAAACTCTTATTTCATCAATATGTCACTTTCTGGATAGTTCAAGTTTTATTGTGATAAATAAATTCCAAATAGTTTAAAAACTTAATTAAATTATTTATATGTTAATATTTATCATTTTTGATTTTTCTATAAATCATAAAATAAAATTATTTATCTAACAAGTTCTATTATGCATGAGTTTAAATTATATATTAATACTATTTTAATTATTATTAGTTAAAATTACAATAATATTAAATTAATATTTTTTAATTGATACAAATATGAAATATTATAAAAATAAAATTTTAATATTTTAAAAAAAATATCTTTATATTATTAAAAGATTAAAAATTAAAATTATTCTCATATATGAAATATTAGAACAAATAATTTTAATTTTTTTTGAAAATATACTATAAATATTAGAACAAATATACTATGATTTAAAAGATATTAATTATAAATATTTTAGTTTAAGATAAAATTAAATTATTCAAGTTAAATTATACTAAAGATATTAAACTACAATTAATAAAAAATATATATATTCATGAGAGATTTGAGTCTCTCACCAATGGAGATTAAGAATCATGAAACAATAAAGTTCACCAAAAATAATAATACTATATTGGTGAGACTAATGGTGCTCTAGTATGTGCAATGGTGGTCTATCACCAAAGTCTTTCATTTTTTACAAAAATTAATAAAATAATAAATAATATTATTTTATTAGAGAGACTCTCTCAACTTATTTGAGAGACTCACATAATGAATTAATATTATGTTTAATAATATAATGAAGATTCTCTCATTTTTGGCGGCAACATTTTTGTTTTGTTTTTTTTTTTAATCTGTTTTACTTTCACTTCATCTTAAAAGAGACTACTGATTTTTCTTTCACGAGATATACCACTACTAAGTACAGTGTTGCCTACGCTTCTCAGATGATAATGTGGAGACAATCTGGACAAGCTACTCAACGTTTCCATGCTCCTCCAATCCCAATGTTGACGGCTGAAACAGAGATTCACACAAAGAGTATCTCTCTCTCGCCTAATGCTTATCACATGTACAACCGTTTTTTTGTTATTTGTACGATGAATAAGGCAACACAAGTTGTATAGTCTTGATTTGTCATCACACAAACATGTCCATCAGGAAGTGCATGCTGCTCGATATCACATTTAGGTTTTCTCGTAAGCGATTTCGTTCTCTGCACAGTTTGCACATTGCTCCCTCAGTTTTTCAACATCAGTTATGCTCAGATTCATTTGAGAGAGTTTGAGAGTTTTTCTCAACTTTTTTTAGAGACTTTTATTATAAAATAATATTATTTTTTATTTTATTAACTTTTTTTTTGATGAGAAACTCTTTGAGAGACCTCTAGTACACATGTTTTAATAATTTTGCATGCGATTAAAATAATTAATTTTTTATTAACCTAATAGTTTTGGGCTTAGGCCCACAATGTTTTTCTGGACTAAGGACCAAAAGTGTAGATAGATTAAATTAGTTCTCTCTTTCAAGAATCATTTTTTTTTGGGCAATTCTCAAAAATAGCACAAAATGAAGTTTTTGTGACATTTTTAGCTCATATTTTTATTTAAGACACAATTAGCATTTTTATTAAAGAGCCTCATATTTTTAAGGTTTAGGATTTAGGGTTTAGGGTTTAGAAAACCCTAAACCCTAAGCCCTAAACCCTAAATTGTACCCCCTACCCCTAAAAACTATACCCTAAATTCTAATATAGTCAACCCAAACAAAAATAAATAAATTATGAACTTCATAAAATGCTATTTTTGTACTAAATAAAAATGTGAGCTAATTGTGGAACAAAAACTTGTTTTTGTGCTATTTGAGGGAATTTCTCTTTTTTTTTCCCAAGAATCATGCTGATTATATTTGTAATCGTATTACTATTAAGTATTAACTAAGATAGTTGCTGATTATATTATTGCCCTTTAGCCTCTACGGCTCTACCTAATCAAGTTTTGTGTGCTCATGTGGTCACGGATGGCCACAAATTAGAAGTTGAAACGGTTCACTAGCCACGGTTTTTATTAGTGGTCATTCGTGAGCCAGTGGCTATTTCTATTTTGGCCACCTTATTTTTTACGTGTCTATTGATAAATCTAAATCTGTTACCTTTTGATCGGTGAACGTGAATCTATAGACTTATAACGTTTTTAGCAAAATTTGCACCGATCAAAACTATATAAGTATCGTAATATGGAAACATATAGTTTGGGTATGAAATTATCGTTTTCCCAACAGTTCACTTGATGGATCTTCTTTATATAGTAACTAATTTTTTAAAAAAGTTAAAAAAAAAAGATACTTACCTAAAAATTGAAAGCGACGAACTGTGACTTGACCACAGTTCAATGTAAATTTGTAATATCAATGTAACAGTTGAAATAAAAGTCAAAAGATATTATAAAAGAAAAATCAATAACTGACATTTTGGTCATTCATAGCAAAACAAGTCACCCCGGAATTGAGAAAACATGCATTGACTTGACCAAAATCCCCATGCCAAAAGACCAAACAAATCCAAATGATATAACTAATTATAGAACATACAGTGCGACATTCCCATGAACTCATTTGAATTGACCTTTTTTTTTTTTTTTGTGAAACAGTATACAAACTAACCTGTCTTGAGGTAACAACCCACAAATTCTTTCCGTTTTAAAATAAATTAAAAGCATCAAAGGAAGAAAATAGTGTAATCCAGTTGTAGTAATAACTGAAATTTTGTAGTAAATATTGTTACACGACGGTTATAAAAGAATTGTCTTGCTCTTAAATGCTCTTAAATATTCTTGGTTCTTCATCATTCTGATAGTATCACATTGTTTCTCTCCTCCTCTGAAGCCAAAATAAACATGGAGAAAAATCAGATGTCGTCCCCAAGCAAAGATGAGTCCGCAAAGCAGAAGAATGTGGACGATTGGTTGCCAATAACATCCTCTAGAAATGCCAAATGGTGGTACTCTTCGTTTCACAATGTCACCGCCATGGTCGGCGCTGGTGTACTCAGCTTACCCTATGCCATGTCCCACCTCGGCTGGTATATATATAAAACCTCTCTAAGTTGTGTAGTTCGATATAAAAGGATACGAGTTTCTCCATTCTTTAGTCATTACCAATTGGTTTTGAGTTGGAAACTCGTAATTTTTCATATATTTCATTTAAAATAATTATGATTATACACACGTTTAAATATGATAGTGGATTGTGATGGCAGGGGACCTGGAGTGACAATAATGATATTGTCATGGCTGATAACATTGTACACACTATGGCAAATGGTGGAGATGCACGAGATGGTTCCAGGGAAGAGATTCGATAGGTACCACGAGCTTGGCCAACACGCGTTTGGAGAGAAGCTAGGACTCTGGATCGTGGTGCCACAACAGCTGGTCGTTGAAGTAGGCGTGGACATTGTCTACATGGTGACTGGAGGAAAATCATTGAAAAAAATTCATGACCTTCTTTGCACTGATTGCAAAAACATAAGAACTACATATTGGATCATGATCTTCGCTTCCGTACACTTTGTTCTAGCTCATCTCCCTAATTTTAACTCCATGTCTATTGTCTCCCTTGCCGCCGCCGTTATGTCCTTGAGGTTAGTCCAAATTCATACACACAAAAATAACTAAAATTTCATCAAAATACTTATATTATATTTCATGCTTTTCAACTCGAAATCAATTTGCTAATGAGTAAATTTAAGCTTTTGTAACATATTGATAATGTGAGATTTCTTAATATGAACATATGGTTTTAATATGTGTAGCTACTCAACAATTGCTTGGGCAACCTCAGTGAAGAAAGGTGTTCAACCAAATGTAGACTATTCATTTAAAGCCTCAACAAGCTCAGGACAAGTATTCAACTTCTTGAATGCACTAGGAGATGTGGCATTTGCTTATGCAGGTCACAACGTTGTGTTGGAGATTCAAGCTACGATACCTTCAACTCCTGAGAAACCATCAAAGGTCCCAATGTGGAGAGGAGTGATAGTTGCCTACATCGTTGTCGCTCTATGCTACTTTCCCGTTGCATTCGTTTGCTACTATGTTTTTGGAAACAATGTGGACGACAATATTCTCATGACGTTGGAGAAACCAACTTGGCTTATCGCTATGGCTAATGCATTTGTGGTTATCCATGTTATTGGAAGCTATCAGATATACGCAATGCCGGTCTTTGACATGCTTGAGACCTTCTTGGTCAAGAAGATGATGTTCCCTCCTAGCTTTAAACTCCGCTTCATCACTCGTACTCTATATGTTGGTAAGTTATTTATTTATTTATTCATATTGTATCAATAGTACTCTTACATATATAATATAACATATGAATTTATTATAACATTGGATCAATGGAGCAGCTTTCACGATGTTTGTTGCTATATGCATCCCATTTTTTGGTGGATTACTTGGCTTTTTTGGAGGATTCGCCTTTGCCCCAACAACTTACTATGTAAGTAATATAATTCATTAATTTAGCATATTCATTTTACTAAGGTAAATTAGAATAAATTAGTTGATACACTTTTTTTTTTTTTTTCTTACTATGATTAGCTACCATGCATCATGTGGCTTACTCTCAAGAAACCTAAGAAGTATGGATTGTCTTGGTCTATTAACTGGGTATGTTTCTTTTACTCATCATCATCACCATCACCATCATCATCATCTACTATATATTTTTGTTAAATTTGACAATAACTTTGTTGTTTGGTTTTGTGATAAATTGCAGTTTTGCATAGTAATAGGTGTTATATTGACGATCACAGCTCCCATTGGTGGCCTCAGAACCATTATTGTCTCTGCAAAAGACTACAAATTCTTCTCTTGAAAAAAACACCCTCTTTATTTCTTTATTATTGTTAAAATGATGTAAACATATATATTATGTTCTAAAGTTAAGACGCTAATGTTTTAGCAAATTTCGATTGTACCACACTTTATATCGATTTTAGTTAATATATACTATATTTCATATAAACATAAAATTCCTGGTCAATTTCTTTTGAACCTTTCTTTCAATTTCTTTTGAACCTTACTTTATTATATTTTTCATCAAACTAATAGCCATTTTCAAATTCAAGAAAGTAAACTATGGTTTGTTGCATTTAAATAATGATGCCTATAAAAGATTAACATATTCAAGGCCCATTAAAAACTCCGGCCCAATAGTCATCCCGCCCAAAATCAGACATTTTCCCGCCACTTCCCTTCTTCGTCTTCTCCACTCGCCACAACAAAACCTCTCTTAGAAACGCAGAGAGAGAGAGAGAGAGAGAGAGAGAGAGAGAGAGAAGCGAGAGTTTGAAATAGCAATGGCGTCGGATGAGGAAATAAAGAGAGAATTCAAAAGAAGCGGCTTTACTATTGTTGAAGAAGACGAGATTCTCAAAAGATGTAAGCAACACAATCCCTAATTTCTCTCTACCCAAAATCTTATGACTTTTGTTTTCGTCTGACGTCTTTGGTTTTCTTCAGGTGTTACTCTCTGCATAAACTACAGTCTCAGTCCTTCTGATCTCGTTTCAAGTTGGGAACTTTATCATCTCAATCGGTAAAAAAAAATCACATTTTTATCTCCATTTCCCAATTGCTCCAATTCATAGTAAAATTCAACTCTTTTTGATACCTATAGAGATTGTATAGAGCTTTTAAGTATATGTATAGCTTAACAACGAGTAATGAAGTATTAAGTTCATGTTTAGAGTTGTTGTGTTAGTGATTTATTATTCAAAGACATTCCTTGGTGATGCTATTGGTGAAGGAGAGAATTGAGTTTTGTTTTCATTTGTGTTTGGTTGGATGTAACAGACAATTTGTTGATCAAACTGTTAAGAAGGATGAGATGGATGGGTTTGTACTGCATCTTCAGAATGAACAGAAAGAATCTATGGTTATGGGAGAAGAATCTGGTTTGCATATCTACTCAAATAGAGATGTTGACATGTAAGTTCTTTTACTAGGTTTTTTCTTACTTGCATCAACTTTTAACAAGAGTGTTTTTTTTGAAGACAGATCAATTGTTTTGATTCAGGATTTTGGACGGGGTAAACGAAGATACAGAAGAGATTGTCACTACCCCTACAAACAAGTCTCAACGGTTACATCCGGATCCATTTGATTCAGTAAGCAGATCAAGAGATTATGGTTACTCTACTGGGAAGTCAGTTGGACATGTGACACCTTTTGGGCGACGAATCGAAAAGTTTGTGGTGAAATTCAACTTAGGTAATTTGGAGGCACGTGCAGAGAATGGGAACAACAATGATGTAGAGAACAGTGAGGATGATATCATCATTAAGAGAGTTCAAACAAGCCAGAGGTGTTCTCTAAAAGTCAATGGCTCAGGGCCTGAACCAGGTTGCAGGTTCATGTATGACAGAACTGAGGACAGGTTTAATGCACTCGAGAACCGGATTGTAAGGCATGCTGATGCATTTGTTGCCTCGGGGTTATATGAGGAACTGGTTGATCCAGCTGTTGCTTCACAGGTATATTTGGTTGTACACAATAATTTGGTGTTAAATAAGTTAACATTAAGGTATAGAGTTGCTTACAATTTGCTACTGATTGCTTCAGAGAAGTATATTTGCTGTTGGGATGATTTGTTGTGATGGAGAGGGGCATTTGAATGACAAGTCCATTCTATTGCAGAGCAGGTAACTCAATTTTATGGATTCACTTGTCTTTGTATAATAACACATTTTGTTTCGTTTGTGCAATCATATGAAGGATAAAGAATCCTGTCTTATACAAAGTTGCATACTCATATGCATAAGCCTTTTTAAAAATTAGGATACCAAAAGGACTTAGTATGGATGCTGAACATGGACATTGTGGTCCTATATAGGTATAAGTGATTATAGTTAGTTAATGGCATAACTGTGTTTCAAACTAGAAGCCTCAATTCTGAATATACGGAGCTTCCATTTCCTAATGGCTACAAATTTTATGATTGCAGTGCTGAGCGTACTTCAGGACAGCATGTTCCACTGGACTTAAACAGACTAGATCAGTTCTCCATATTTCCTGGCCAGGTGATATCTTTAAGCTAACAACATAAGTTTTTGTGTTTCTTGCATAGAAGGCTAGTAATATTCATGTGGAGGTGGACTGAATATGTTGCAGATAGTTGGCATTGAGGGACAGAATCCTAGTGGACATTATCTCACCGCATCCAAGCTAGTAGATTCAGTTCCTTTAACTGGTACTGCTGACGCGGATCTACCTCCTGCTAAGAGGCAAAACTTGGATCAGGAGGTCGTAGCTCCTGCAGATGAATCCCATGAAAGATCAGAGGTTTCATTTGTAAGTATGCAATCATTCATGTCAAGGGAACTGTACTAGTATTTTTTTCTTCTTTATCATCAAGGAAGCCATTGATTTTTTTTGGGTCATTTCTATCTTATTATGCTGGTACATTTCTTTTCTACATATATCATGATTCCTGTTATATATACAACACAGAATCAAAACGCTGAGATGAGGGAAATACAGAATATTGAGAATTTTAGAGATAGCTAGGCTGTTCTGGTTAGCTAGGTTGGTAACTCCAAAGACTGGAGC
Source organism: Barbarea vulgaris (assembly GCA_963667165.1). NCBI lineage: Eukaryota > Viridiplantae > Streptophyta > Magnoliopsida > Brassicales > Brassicaceae > Barbarea > Barbarea vulgaris. Next base: position 6,523,684 of record OY763887.1, read on the forward strand.
TCCTTTAATTTCTTTTTAGGTGATATTTGAAAATTTTGTAAGATCTGTTCTGTTTTCATGCATAGATATTAAGTTGTCATTTTCAAGCACAAGGGTGGTTTGTTTAGAATCAGGTAGTATCATAATTTTCTAGTTTGGGATTTGAAATAATGCTTAAAGGTCTTAATGTTGACAGATAATTGCATCTGGACCATTCACTACATCAGACAACTTGCTGTTTGAGCCACTGAATGAGCTACTAGCATATGCAAAAAGAAAGCCACCACAGTTACTCGTGCTGGTGAGTAATTAGAATGCATTCGGACCTTTTGTAGACTAATTGGTCTCATGCATGATTGTGTCTTGAGGTGGTCACTTACGTTTTTCTCCAAACTCAGCTTGGACCATTTGTGGATTCTGAGCATCCCGAGATTAAGAAAGGAACTGTCGATGCTACCTTTGATGAGATTTTCCAAGTGGAAGTCCTCAGAAAGGTACTGAAAATAGAACGACAGATATATTGAACACTGACTGACTTTGGACTAGACAATGATCTTTTTATGTTTTTTGAGTTTCTCAGTTGCAAGATTATGTGGAATTCATGGGTTCAGAAGTAAGAGTGGTTCTGGTACCATCAATCCGCGATGCAAACCATGATTTCATATTCCCACAGGTGCTCTTTTCTTTTTTTCTTCTCACTTTTACGCATTTATCTTCTCTGACACTGACAAGTTTCCCCTTGTGTTTGCAGCCTCCTTTCGACATTCACATACCTGATCTCGAACACCAGGTACATTGATTACCAAGTCTCCATTCGATCACACGTACACCTGATATATTTACTGTATTCTCTTCTTTTTTTTGTTCTCTTATTTATACAGATGACCAGTCTTTCAAACCCGGGGACCTTCGAGGCAAACCAGGTAATAATATAATCACTGTGACAATTTTCTTCTGAGAAGCCAAATTCTCTCAAATCCTTGAAACATAAACATTAGTTGTGGTTTCTCAGGTGAAGGTAGGTTGCTGCACTGTGGATGTACTAAAACAGCTGAGTGGGGAGGAGATGTCGAAAAATCCAAGTGGAGTCCCAACTGATCGTATGTCCAGACTCGCTAGCCATCTTCTCCGTCAACGAAGGTATAACGTTTTGTTCCAAGTACGTTCTCAGCTTCCACATACTCAAAAAAAAAAAATGAATTCTTATGAAACAGCTTCTATCCTCTGTATCCACCACCTGAGAGCCTCCCTTATGATTCCTTACTCGCTCCAAAGGCGCTAGAGATTTCATCAATCCCGGATATTCTCTTGCTTCCATCAGACATGAGGTACTTCGTGAAGGTACGTCGTCAGTGATGTTTAGTTTCTGAAGCTAGAAGCTAAACAAGTTGTTTGATTTGTGAGGTACTGATTATTTTCCTAAATGTTGTTAAGGTTTTATCAATTGGGGAAGGTGAAGAAGACACAGCCAAGTGTGTGTGTATAAACCCAGGAAGACTCGCTAAAGGAGAAGGAGCTGGTACTTTTGTTGAACTTACTTACAAAGGTGGTCCAGAATCTATGGTCGCTTCAATCATATCTATTTAAAACAGATACTTGTATGTTTTAAATATATTAACGTCAATCAAATATATAAGGGCAATTCTCAAAAATAGCACAAAATCTAGTTTTTGTTCCATAATTAGCACATATTTTTATTTAGGACATAAATAGCATTTTCATTAAAGGATAATCCTAACCTCTTATTTTTAGGGTTTAGGATTTAGGATTTAGGGTTTAGAAAACCCTAAATCCTAAGCCCTAAACCCTAAATTTTACCCCCTACCCCCTAAAAACTATACCCTAAATACTAATATAATTAACCCAAACAAAAAATTTTAAATTATGAACCTTATAAAATGCTATTTTTGTCCTAAATAAAAATGTGTGCTAATTATGGAACAAAAACATCATTTGGTGCTATTTGAGGGAATTTCTCAATATATAAAAACCAAAAACCATTATTCTTTATTAATTAATATGATTTAATACAACATTTGATCATTCAATCCTATCAAAGAAAAGTTCAGTTTCGCGATGCCACAGACAAATCTCACATGCAGAAGAAGTCTTCATGTCGTTCTCCGCACCGTATTGATGCCAAGTACAATTGTTGTTTACTAAGAACTTCCTCGTTTCACCATCGCACTTGCACTTCTTCCGAACATACGATCTTTTGAGTTGTTTCATCACCGGTCCCCCACGCCACAAAGCGTCGTCTCTGATCTTTTGCCGAAGTTCCTCTAGCTCCTCCATCGTTTTTGACATCACCGGTTTTATTATGGAAGACAAGATCTCGAAGCCCTTTTGTTTGATTTTCCCCCTTTGGCAGATTAAGATCATCCCATAGACATATTTTGCTTCTCGGTTTCCTTTATCCGCAGCTTTAGACAACAATCCGAGTCCTCTATGTTTATGATCATCGACAAAGAAGTTGATAAATCCTCGGCGATACAAAGCTTCGGGGTTTCCAAACCTGCAAAATCTTTTGAAAAAATTCGAGAACCTTACAGGGTTTTCAAACCATGGGAATAGAGGGATTTCTCTGAGAGAAAGTCGGGAGAGAACATATCGATCGTCACAGATTTTTCGAAACGATCTCGAAACCAATCTGAGGTTTCGAGCATCCGAAAAGGAAGAAGCTCCTGTACGTGAAGAAATCTCCACAAGAAGATCATTTGGTAACGACTCGAGAAACATTCTTCGTTTATGAGATTTCTTAATTGAAGAAGAAACAGACAAAGAAGAGGTTACCAATACCATGTTGAGGAGGAGATTCAAGAGTACCGTTCCTACGTTGGGCAAGTTCATTATTTATATGCCAAAACTGTTTTCCTTTTTTGAGAAGAAGTGACGTTAATTGTTTTCCATATTTGAAACGGAAAACAAAAATAGATAGAGAAATTAAAAAAAAAAGGAAATATATAAATTCCTAATATCAATAGGCTTTAGTCCTATTCTTAACTTGTCTAGGATTATTATATCCTTTGAGAAACTCAGATGTGTTTATCACAGATTTATGTTTTAGGTTTCCTTTTGGAGTTGTTCTTTGGTCGGACCTTTACAAAAGCGTTTTGAAGATCCTGCAACAGCAAAAACTTTTCGTTAAAATGCATTAATGAAAACATTAACCTTGGCTTTGTAGACTACTCAATTGATTTGTCAAAACATCGACGAGCTTCAAGAGATCACAAGTGTTTTTAAATTAAAAAAAATGTAAATCAATCCTAAAAGAGATTTCTCCAGTAGCAAGTGATGCATATGTAGTCTCTACATATCGCCAGAGATCTAATAACTAGCTTGTTCAAGAGAAGCATGAAATAATCACTTCCTAATACCATCTCCCACATTCGATTTTAGATTATGCACAAGACCCAAGCTAAAAAGTTTCAGTTTCGATTCACGATCACTCGATTCAGCCATATCAACCAAATCTACACCAAATTATCAAAATACATGAATATGTTTACCTGATCTGCATTATCATTATCAGATGTTTTAGCAGTCCAAAGACTTTCCAAATTGAAATAAGCTCTAGCCTTCTCATCAAGTGCATGAACTACAAACTTTCCTACATAGCATCAAAAAGATGAATTACAACCACCACAATTCCAAAGATACATGTATAAAAACGCAGCGACATGAACATGAACATGAACATGAACATGAACACGAACCATAGTCTATGACAATCCACTTGGTATTGTAACCTTGCACACAAGGCAACGTTACATGTTTTGCTCCTTTCTGCTTTTGCTTAGCCTATGAATGAAACAAAACCAATGATCAAATTCTTCACCGTGACTAAGTAACATTTCACAAATACAGCTACACTCCATTATCAATTCTTATCGGATTCGAGATTTTCATTTGAATCAACAATCAAAGAAGAAGGTGAAAGAGTGAGTGTGTGTGTTACCCTGTAGACTAGAGCTTGTGCGATGTTCTTTAAGTGCCAATCGGATCTTCCGGTGGCGATTACGGTGAAATCAGCCCAGAGACCATGATTGTGATTGGGAATCACCGTCACGTTATCTGCTTTCACGTCGGTGAGTATTTTCTCCACTTCGGGAAGTGTAAGAACCTCTGAGCTATCGTAGATCCCGGCGGCGGAAGAAGAAAAAGTGGGAGAGGACGCGAAGATGCGATTGGAAACAGGAAGACCTAGCTTCCATGACGAACAACGAGATCGGAGAGCCGTCAACATGAGCTAGCTCGGTTGCGAAACGGAGACGATTTGGTGAAAAAACCTAATAGGCTAATACCAAGTCGATTGACCGGAACGGAACGGTGATGCGTTCGTGCGATTTTCCTTTCTTTTTTTCTTTTTTTTTTTGGCTTTAACTATTTTATTTTAGGAATTAGGGATAATATTTCATAGTTTTAAAAATTACATTAACAAAAATGAGATTTTGTACTCTATCCCTATCATAGCCATGATGAAAGTATCAATATTTTCAGAAAATGATTAAATGATTATATATTATATAATCTTGGATTAGACAATTCTCAAAAATAGCACAAATTATAGTTTTTGTGACATATTTAGCACACATTTTCACAAAAATAACATTTTTATTAAAGAATATTTTTAAAGTTAAGGATTTAGGGTTTAGGGTTTTCTAAATCCTAAACTCTAAGCCCTAAACCCTAAATCTTACCCCATATCTCCTAAAAACTATACCCTAAATACTAGTATAATCAAGCCAAACAAAAAATATTAAATTATAAACTTTATAAAATGTTATTTTTGTCCTAAATAAAAATATGTGCTAATTATGGAACAAAAACATCATTTGGTACTATTTGAGCAAATTTCTCAATAATGTTTTAAATTAGCCATTTGGTAAAGTATCAATATTTAACC